>JAQOWZ010000018.1:20643960-21922252 GCA_035578165.1 Stenolophus ochropezus | reverse complement strand
ACGCGCTATCTCAGAGTAACAACAAACCTTGCATCTGTGACGCTAAAAGTAAGTATTATAATTATATCGTTATTGTATATAACACGTTCATTTTCGTTTTAAAGGAAAATTCTCATTTAAATTAAAAGTATATTTATGTTATAACATTATGAATAAATTATTATTTAAAATTTATTATTTTCGAATTTTTAATAATTTAATTTTTGTATTTATCGGTATGTACGGTGTCGGTATTAATAATTTCACATTTACCGACATTTCGGAAATACTAATTTGAGATCAGGGACACCATAGAAAACAAAATTTGTTTATCAAGAATATTGCTTCTTCACCTGTGTGTAGAGTAATTTCATTTATTGTGCTTTGTTACAATATATTTATATTGCGAATTAATATTCATTGTCTTTGAGCAGAGCTGCAGTAGTCACAATAAAATAAATCCCGTTTAGTGTGCCGCTAAATTCAAATCTAAGGTGAGAAATATTTTATATCTTTGCAACCCTCGAAAAATCAACTTGCAAGTTCGCAATTTACAATTAGAAAAATGTCATTTTGCAACCAAGCAGATAGAAATTTTAATTTGTGATATCATTATTTTTTTTTATATTATCTTATTATTAAATTCTATATTTTTCTTGTTTACCCGGCGCCAGTAGTTTTTAACCGGTTTTCCGTAAACCTACAAAAGATGTGTCTCCATTATTTTTATTTAGCTGAAGTATGCTCCAAAATATGCTAAATTATTTATTGCACAAATTAAAAAAATATTTAAGCGGGTATTTCATCGTCTCTGGTGGGCCGCGTGTTATAACTAATTGCGAGTTAGTCCAACCTACAATTTTTGAGAGTTGATCTTCTATTTAAGTATAAGTAATTTACTTTAAATTTATAATCATTACACTATCTCTAATAGGCAGTGAAAGCGTGACGTCAAAATGGAACGGGAATTACATATATATTTTTCGGTTTGAAATTTTGGTAATGGTGAACAAATCACATAACCGTTCAATTTAAATAACTTTCGTCTGTTGTGTACTTATGTTTCGTTATGTATATGTCCGTATAAAATCTATTTTACCTTAATATGCAATAATGCATGTTTTTTTATTAACATATAGGGTAGGAAAGGTACAAAATTATTTAGAAAATAAATTTATTAGGTGGTTGATTCTTGGGTCTTAGTAACAGTACTTTTATCTCGCAAATTTTTTATTCTGAGAATTTTAAAATGTTGCAGACGTTTCTGTTACATCCAAAAAAAAAAAATTAAAATTGCGAAAAGTTGACTATTTTATTGTTATATATAATTAGAAATCTATGAATGTATTTTTTGTGGAAAATCTTTAAAATATACAGGCTGTTCCATTTAAGCGTGCCACCATTGCTATCTTAAAAACTATAAGAACTACCAGGTTGGTTAACTTAGCAAGGAATCACCATTTTACAAGTCTATTAACATAAGCCAAACAAATATTTTTTTAAACCAATGGTTCTCAAGATATGGAGTGGTTTTTTTTGTCCATTATGTTGTTCTTGTAAAATGGTGGTTCTCGCTAATTTAAACAACCTCGTAGCTCTTATAGTTCTCGAGATAGCAATGGTGGCACACTTAACTGGAACACCCTATATTTACCGAAAACAACATTTTTATTTAAATTTTATTTATTTACAAATAAAACACACAATGTAAACTAACCGCAAATTTCTTATAGTCCAACCATGATACCATGTCTTAAATACATCCACTATTAAATTATAAACATATTTTTATATGAATATGCATTTAATTAATAATTAACGCGAAATATATCATTATCTTACAAACTACACATAAGAACACAACAGATGACAGTTGTTTAAATTGCGCGGTTATAGTTTGTTCACTACATGGACAATCTCAAATATATAATTATATTTCACGTTGTGTAATTGCCGCTCGATTATGACGAGAGCAGTTTCACGGCCTAGACATTGTACATAGTTTGCAGTATTTAGTAATTTAGCAATCTAATAATACAAATACACATTTATTTCGTATTAATTTTTTATAATGCTATGCATATATTTTAAATATTAATTTTACTGTAGGTTTACAACTTGACTGCAGCAGAGTAAGAGAAAGAGTGCAAGATTCCATTGTCCTAACAGAAAAGAACCTGATCGACTTATAATCGAAGGCCTGACGTAATTATTGGTAATTATAAATATTGAAAAGAACAACGCACTCAAAAATTGTAAGTTTTATATAATTTGTAAGTAAATAACAAAATGCCAAGTAAAGATAGAATTAACCGTCTTAAGCGCAAGCAAAACAACGAGAAAAATGCGGCAAAAAATAATAAAAATGATAATACGGGAAATATAGAAGAAAACTTTATTAATAGTCAGGTTCAATCAGGTTGTAGGAGTATATCTGTCATTTCAGTAGCGGACAATAATATCAATAATGTACATACAAGTAATCAAACGAGTAATATAGGAATTAGGACAGTAAATTATCAGATTCAATTAATAGACCAGGATATTAACACGTTACTAAATCCTGCAGGGTACTTAGAAGACGTACACATAGACTTTTTTTTTTCTTTAGTCCGTTCTATGACTGAGTTCAACCCTCAGCCTACAGTATATGTAAATGCGCCGGACCGTATCATTCCAGTTCAACAAGGAACTAAACACTTACAAATTTTATTCGTACCAGGTGCAAATATTGATAGCATTGGTCATTGGTTCACGGCCTACTATGACGGTTCAGAGATAATAATTTATGATAGCATGAATTCTCAATGTTTAAATCAGAATGCAAGTTTATATTTAGAAAGATTGTTTCCTTATAGACCAACAGTTAGATTTGTCCGAGTTCAACAGCAGACAAATACTTATGATTGCGGGTTGTTTGCCATTGCATTTTTTACGAGTATAATTTTTAATCGTAATCCAGAAAACGAAAATTATGATATCAATAGGCTTAGAACACATACTTTAAATATATTTCAAACACGTAATTTAACAGTATTTCCGGTAACTCGACAACAAAAATTAAGGGAAAATTATTTAAAACGCAAAGAGAATGAAACAGACGAAGAACGGTCTAAACGTCTAAAATTAAATACAGAAAATAAATTAAAAATTTTAGCTAATGAAACACTTGATCAGCAAACAAATAGGTTAAATAAATTAAAATTTAATTTCAAAGAATACATTAAAAATGAAACACCTGAACTAAAAACAAATCGCTTAAATAGATTAAAAGATAACTTTCAAAATATGATTCAAATAGAAACACATGAACAAAAAGAAAAACGTTTAAATAGGTTTAAACATAACTTTCAAAATATGATTCAAATAGAAACACATGAACAAAAAGAACGTCGTTTAAATAGGTTAAAAGATAATTTTAAAAAAGTAGTTGAAACAGAAACACCGGAACAGAAAAAAGAGCGTTTGTTAAAAAATAATATAATAAATAAAAATAAAATAAAAGCAAGTAAAAATAAAATTAATAATATGAGTAGATTAGCAAGTAAAGGTATAGGAATGCAAATTGAGCCGCATTCATTGGGCCCAATGTCTGCATTATGCACTTACTGTTCATCTAAGAACTTCGCGTATGAAAAACCTTCGGACGGCAAATTCACACACTGCTGCCGTAAAGGCAAGTTAAACGCAGATCAATTAGGCGAGTTTCCGGAATACATAAAAAGTCTAATGATCAGTAATAACGCGGACAGTAGAAATTTTAAAGATCATATTAGACAGTACAATAGTGCGTTAGCATTTGCTTCATTTGGAGCAAAAATTTCAATGCCTCCGGGTAGAGGACCATATTGTTTCCGAATACATGGTCAAATTTATCATGATTCAGCCAGTTCCTTATATCCAACTAATAATAATGTTGAAAAATATGCGCAGTTATACATTATAAATTCTGCGGAAGCGTTAGAGAAAAGAATGAATGTAGAATACAATAAACAGTGTAAACCAAATATAATGGGGCAGTTAGATGATATTATTAGAGAAATTAATCCGTATTCTCAAGCGTACATGATGTTAAAAGAAGTAGAGCAAAGAGAAATAGCTAGGGCAAATATTAATAATCAGTCAGTGCCAGAAATTAATTTGTGGATAGTTAGTGACAGACGAAAAGATAAGCGTAGGTATAATGTACCAACATGTAATGAAGTGGCCGTAGTTTTTACATCAAATGACGGAGAGCCGCCAATAGATAGAGACATTTGTGTTCATCCAAGAGCAGGCGGTTCTGTTAGAATTAATCAATTCAGCGAAAACTGCGACCCCATGACATATCCCATACTTTTTCCTCGCGGTGAATGTGGCTGGAACATGAACCTAAAGCATGCCGACGGTATTAAAAAACAGAGCATGCTACAATTTTACATGAATAGATTAGCAGTTAGAGATACATTTAATCCGTGTTTAGAAGCCGGAAAGCTAACTCAGCAGTACATTGTAGATGCATACGTGAAAGTCGAGGCTGAAAGATTGACTTATATTAGATTAAATCAGCCTACCCTCAGAGTAGAGCTGTATAATGGGTTAATGGACCATGTAAATAATTTAGCAGATAATGAGGGCGGTAAGGCGGGCACAATGGTTATTCTACCATCCACATTCCAAGGTGGTAGTCGTTTTATGTTAAAAATGTATCAGAACGCTATGTCAATTGTTAGAGAATTCGGCCGACCTGATTTGTTCATAACAGTAACGTGTAATCCAAAATGGCCAGAAATAGTTGAACAGTTACGCGAAGGTCAAAGTTCTGCAGATCGGCCAGATATAGTAGCGCGAGTTTTCAACGGCAAAATTAAAAGTATGATGAATGAAATTCTTCACGATGATATTTTTGGAAAAGTCGTAGCCTTTATTTTTGTAATAGAATTCCAAAAACGTGGGTTACCACATATGCATTTGTTGTTGACATTAGATAGCGAAAGTAAAATCCGTAACAAAGATGAAATAGACGAAATTGTAAGCGCCGAAATTCCAGATGAAGACGATGAACCAGAGTTGTATCAATTAGTTCGAACGCACATGATCCACGGTCCCTGCGGTATATTAAATAAATATTCACCTTGCATGAATGAAAATAAATGCACAAAAAGATACCCTAAAGAATTTCGAAACGAAACACACGAAAATATTAACGGTTATCCTCTTTACAAAAGGCCAGATAATAATGCAAAGATATATATTCTCTGGAAAAACGGTTTAGTAAAATATACAGTAGATAACAGATGGATAGTACCTTACAATCCATATTTGCTAAAAAAGTATAAAGCTCATATTAATATTGAAATATGCTCTTCGGTTAAAAGTGTTAAATATATTTGCGATTATCTGTGTAAGGGTCATGACTGCGCAAGTATTAAATTAGGTCAACCAGATAAAGATAAAGTAATTCAATGGGATGAAATCAACGGTTATTTAGATGCGAGGTATGTTTCTGCTCCAGAATGTTGTTGGAGGCTACTAGAATATCCTTTACATGATAAATCACATACAATATTTGAGTTAGCTGTTCATTTGAAATACCAACAGGCGGTATTTTTCGTTAATGGCCAAGAGAAAAAAGCAGTAGAACGGGCAGCGAAAAAAAATACAACTTTAACTGCGTGGTTCATCTTAAATAGCACAGATGTAAATGCTCGGCAGTATGTTTATATGCAAATTCCAAAATATTATGTATTTGTTAACAACGCTTGGAAGGCTAGGCAACGCGAGTCAAAACCACCAATAGGCCGAATGATTTCCGTCAGTCCCAGAGATATAGAAAGGTTCCATTTACGTTTAATATTAGTACACGCGAAAGGGGCCACAAGTTTCGAAGACTTGCGTACCGTAGATGGTAAGTTGTATAACACATACCAAGAAGCTGCCCGCGCATTAGGTCTTTTAGCAAATGATAAAGAATGCGAAAATTGTTTAGGTGAGGCAGTGATAAATAAGTTTCCGAGACAATTAAGAGAATTGTTTGCATATTTAATTTGTTTCCACACGTCCACCAATGCCGTAGCTTTGTGGGAAAAATTTAAAGAGTATTTGATGGAGGATTATTTATTGCACAATTCCGAAAAAGTAGCGCAAAATAAATGTTTAAGAAAAATTCAAGAAATATTAGAAATACATAGATTCACATTAAGCGATTTCGGTTTACCGCTGCCAGATGACGTAGATGAAAATGAAAACGATTTGATTGATACTGCAGCAGAGAAATTAGAGGGAGAACAAAATGTAGCGTTGTTTAATAATGATCAAAGAGAAATTTTAGATTTAATTTTAAATGCCGTATCAGATAGTAATAGCAAAAATAGATATTTCTTTGTAGACGGTCCTGGTGGTACAGGAAAGACATTTTTATATAATACCCTCATCAGTATTTTAAGAGGTCAAAATATTAAGGTAATAGCCGTGGCGTGGACAGGAATAGCGGCTACTTTATTAAAAGGTGGACAAACTGTACATTCTGTTTTCAAGTTACCAATACCTGTAAATGACGGCTGCGTATGTAAAATTAAAGCGAATAGTAATGCAGGCAAACTAATTAAAGATGCAAGTGTAATCATCTGTGACGAAGTAACAATGATACCGAAACACGCGTTAAATGCAATAGATTTACTTTTAAAAGATTTAATGAACAATACGGTACCATTTGGCGGGAAAGTTATAGTATTAGGTGGTGATTTCAGACAATGTTTACCGGTAGTAAATTATACAAATCATCGTACCACAATAATAGAAACTTGTGTAATAACAAGTCACTTATGGCAACTCTTTCAAAAATTTTCTTTAAAACAAAACATGCGTGTAAATAGGGACGAAAAAGAATTTTCTGAGTATTTACTAAAAATCGGCAATGGTTTAACTGAAGTTGTCAAAATTCCTGCACACTGTGTATCACAAACGTCATTAGCTAATGATATATTTGGAGATAATGATATAGAGCCAAATGATATACACAAATTTACAGACCGCGCCATTTTAGCACCAACAAATGACGATACAATGGTAATAAACGAACAAGTATTAAATAAAATCGTAGGACAATCAAAAATATATTACAGTGCTGATTTTTGTGAAGGCGATGATAAAAATAAAATTAGTTATCCAACCGAATTATTAAATGCGTTAACACCAACCGGAATGCCTCCTCACAAATTAACGTTAAAAGTGGGGGCAATAGTAATGTTACTAAGAAACATGAATCCAAAACGTGGGCTATGTAACGGTACAAGATTTATTATAAAAGATATGAAAACTAATTACCTTGATGTAGAAGTATTAACCGGGCAAAGTGCAGGTACCCGACTCTATCTACCAAGATTTGATTTAATTACCGATACAAATTTACCATTCACTTTAAAACGTCGCCAATTTCCAATTCGATTAGCATTTTCAATGACAATTAATAAATCACAAGGTCAAACGTTTAATTTTGTTGGAATTAATTTAGAAAATCCAGTTTTCACTCATGGCCAATTATATGTTGCAATGTCGAGAGTACGGTCATCTAAAAACTTAAAAATTAAATTACCGGAATCAAATATTAACGAAAATTCTAAAGAAGGAATAACGACAAATGTGGTATTTAAAGAAATTTTAAACTAAACAAGATATTAAAATCATAATGAAATAATTTCAATTAAATTTTTATCAGTAAAAAATTATATAAGATAACAATATTATATGAAGTACATATTTATAAACATTATTTCAAAATTTAAAAACATTGTATAGAGCATTTCATAAACAAATTTTCAAAAAATTTAAGTTAAAGTGCAAGAATTAAACCAATCTTTTCACATGATGAACATTATGCAGTATCTTAGCCAGGTTATTAAAAACCTTAAAGATAAAATTATCAGATTTTAATATTAAAAATAAAGATTTGAATTGTGAACAAATGGAGTATTTAGAAAAAAATTAAATTGAACAAGTAGATATCATGATAAAAAATTGTTATATTTACAATGTCATAGGCATTTCGTAACTTATTGCAAAATTATGAACAAAATATCAATAATACATAAATTTCATTATAATTAATTTTAAAACTATATAAAAAAAATATTTAATGTTTGAAGTCAAAGACATTGAAATAAAATTTACTAAAACTAAATAAATCTAGCAAATACATATAAAAATATATAAAAAATTGCAATCCATTTAATAATTAATGAATGAACGTAAAATTTAAAAACATTTAATATACAAAAGTATATAATAAATAACAGACAACTAGGCCATTCTACCATTGTATCTCAAAACTCATGCAACAGAATACTAATTTGTACTTATGTTTTTGGCATTATACCTACTACAAAACCGCCAAGTATAGTAAAAATTTCAAGTACCATTGGGGGTTTTAATGTGTTATGTTCCAAGTCATTGTGACTGTTGCATGAATTTGAGAAATAAGGTTTTGATATTCATAAAACTATAAAAGTACAAATATTAACTACAATTTATTTAAACATACATTTTTTGGTAAAAATACCTTTTTATTTTTAATTACTTTGGTAGATGGCAAAACAATGGCTTGGACATAATGCATTAAAACCCAATACCAGAGGTATTTAAATTTTTGCTGTACTTTGATTTAGTATTATAGCCCGTGATTAAATAAATAAATATAAGAGAAATTAAATACATTAAAAAATAAACTTTATCAAAATTATTCGCCACATAATGGCTGGTTGAAATTAGGCATATGAAGCTCATTAAAACCTTAAATTTTTAAATTTAAAATTTTTAGAATATCGGAAAAACATGTAATATTATAAAAAGGATTATTGATGGTGTATATGAAATATAAAATAAAAATATAAGAATGCAATAATGATAAATTTAAAATATAAAATAAAAGCATGTTGAAGCAATAATTATGATTTAAAAATGTGATTTAGAAATACTTAATAATATAAAAAGGAATAAGAAAGAATTTAAAATATAAATAATAAAAAATGTTATGATGGTAAAATTTGATTTGTTAAATAATATATGCAATATATTTAATAAATGTAATTGATATAAGTATTAAATATTATTCCAACATGAAAAGTGGTTCGTAAAATATTGTAAAAGGTAATAAAAAAGAACTTAAGTCTGATAATACCATTGCTCCTTTTACAAATTTTACGGACCTTGCCAAAATGAAAATACAATAAAAAGAATTATAAAAGGCAATTATAAATAAAACTATTCTTTACATAAAAGTTAATAAAATAATATTTACAATGAAAAACATAAATAAAATAAATAGTATAAAGCAATGGTTAAGTATTAGAAAAATTTTCTATAGCGTCTACATTCTAGTATATTGTATGTTTTACCAATATTTTCAATAATATACATTAAAAATTTTATTTAATGATAAGAAGGTCCCTACATTTAATAGTTAAATGAAAACCTATTTTATATGTAAGCATAAAAAAATAATTTTAATTTTTTACATTAAAATACAATTATAATAAAATTATATTTAAATACATATTTTACCTTCTACTACTACTAAAAGATTGGTTAAGCAATACTTTTTTATTATAATACAACAGTCATTAGTTAACATTAATATTTTTCAACAATAAAAAATGTAATAGCGCTTAAACAATACTGCTGTCAATAATTTTTAATTAATACCATCTAAAAATAAAGACGTTATACGAAAACTATCTAATACCAGGCTTAAGTTAAAACATGTTGCGTCTCTCTATATTATGTATTACAAATGTGACGTTAAACAAAAGTATATAATAAATCGCAACATGTGGGCAGGCCAGTCTACCATTGTACCTCAAAATTCATGCAACAGAATATAAATACACATTTTTTTGGCAATATACTACATACTACTACAAAACCGCAAAGTATGGTAAAAATTCCATCTACTGCTGGTGGGTTTTGAAGTATTATGTAAGCAAGTCATTGTCACTGTTGTATGAATTTGAGTAACAAGATTTTCATTTTTAAAAAACTACAAAAGTACAAATATTAACAAATATTTGGTAACAGCACATTCAATTTATATTTTTTTTGTTTTAAATTACATTTTTATATACATAATGTGTAACATATTATCTATAATTCCTTGGTAGACTTGGCAAGACAATGACTTGTTACATAATACTTTAAAACCCTATACCAGTGGTATTTGGGATTTTTGCTGTACTTTGCTTCAATATTATAATAGCCCGTGGTTAAAAAAATTAAAACAATAAATAAGAAAAAATAAGCTTCATAATAATTACTCGTCACAAACTGGCTGGTGGGTAAGAAGCTAATGAAGCATATTACAACATTATAATAAAAAAAACCACAAAGCGATCAAATAAAAGAAAATTAAGAGAGTAATAAATCGCAAAAGTATGAATGTTTGTGTGAATGTTTGTATGTAATCGAGTTGCCAGGTTATAAAAATTTATTTTTAATTTTATATGAAAGATTTTATAATTTTAACAAGAACTTCATTTTGTAATCTATTTGTACACTTTTAATTGAATAAAATAATTCTGTAACTTAAAATGTAAATGAAAATATTAATAATATTGTTGTACATTTATATTTGTAAATTATTAAACTTTTTATTAATCAAAGTATTCTGGCAACTCAAATAATTTATTAAAATAAATGATATATAATATCATAACAAAATTTCTAAATTTTAAGAAAAATAATTGTAGAAAAATCTAATGTAACTAATTAAAAGTTAAATTCATAATATATAATAAAGATACACAAATATCAAAAATCTTCATGATTCACAACGATGTGAAATGGTATGTTTTTCTTATGTTCTAAAAAATATCATTTGTGAATTTTATATTTATAGATATTGGAAACTGAAGAATACAATGCATTGTACCTGTGAAGTACATCGAAGATTATAAATACGAGTTATATCCTTATTTGGACTATTGCAATTAATATAGAAGTTCTTTCATCTGAGGCGAAACTTTTTTTATAAAAAAGTGTTCAATGTTTACATATTTTTTATTAATTAGTAATATTTCCTTCTGAATACAGAAAAATGGATCAAATCCTGAGATGGAAATTTCCTTCATTCAATATTGCAAGAAAAGGAGTCAATTTTAATCGAAGCATATGGACTATTAGTCCAAATCAAATATATACTACGTTGATATTTGGAAAAATGAATCTATTTTAAAACGAAGGCATCATTTGAATAAAAATTATCTTCCTTTATTATATAAGTTTTCATTGTTTATAGGGTAGCAGTTTCACAAAAAATATATTTTTGGAAAATTTGTCAAGAATAACCTCTTTTGGAAAGCGATATTGAATATTTTGGAACTTAAAATGGAAACCACTCTATTCGCTGACGATTCTGCTACCATCGGAAAAACTATATTATTATTGACGAAGTTGAACAAGAATGGTAAATACATTTATATTTAAAGAAAAAAAAAACATATTAACTAATTACCATTTTTTATTTAACAGAACGCATATCTGGAGGAAAATTTCGTCGTATTTGCAAAAAGTAAACATAAATTACTACATGAAATGAAAGAAACATTCTTCAAATTTTGCGTCACAAATTCTACGAGAAAACTTTGCAATGTCCAAATAAAGTAAGTCAAAATTCATATTAACATTCTCTGAGGCTTTGATATACAGTATGTCCTCGGATCGAGTTGGAAAGAAGGGAAAAAAAATGTTTTTAATTTTACGAGAAAAATGTATTCTTTATAAAAGTTTTTGCATGTTTCAAAACTGCCAATTCAGTTTTAACCTTTTCAAATTTTCTTTTAGTTTCAGAGAAAAGTCGAAAATAGTTCGACTTAGAATTTTTCTAAATGTAAGTCCCAAAAAACAAGTTTGCGTTGTCATAGAAATTATTGTTAACATGACTTTAACTTTAGTTTCATAAATTTAACAACAAAAATAATATAAACAATAACTATTGTACTCAATCCATTCACGGTTTGTTGAGTGCACAATTCTAGTCTTCGATGCAATTCTTTAACTTCTTTGACTTTCTTCCAGAGTTAAAGACGTCACAGCGTCTCTAATTCTCTCTTTTAAATTCTCTACATTCGGTCGAAGATAATTTGCATAAACTATTTGTTTCCAACGGCCCCAAAGATAAACATGAGACCGATTGCCATAGCATTGAATTAGGTAAAATCGTTGTTTTTTGACAACATTTTTAACGATTACAACAGATTTTCCTAATTGACAGTCAATGAAATTAAATAAATAATTCCAGTTATTTTCAAATAAGTCGACCTATTTTCGTTTTTCTCTGAAACTAAAAGAAAATTTGAAAAGGTTAAATCTGAATTGGTCGTTTTGCCCACTGCTTCTTTGGAAAACGCTCTTTCTTTATGGCAATTCCAATATATTTAAATAATGTAAGTGTTATTACCGGTTCGATTCATTCTTTCACATTATTCTTTTTGTTTAGTTATCGTCTTTTGCTAACGTTTTTGGCGGTTTTCCGTTAGCATTTACAGGAAATCCTGAAGACTAATTCGTTCCGCCCAGAAGATTTTTACTACATAGTTTATTGTCATTATTATTTATTGTAATATTTTAATAATATATAACTTTCCTATTTTGTGTATCTAAGTTATAATTATACATCTGTTAAAGAAAACTGATTTTAAATGCTTCAAATTTCTTTCTTTTAATACAATTTTCTTAAAAAATATATTTCGCATTTATTCGTATTATCGATAAACAAAAAATTCATCTTGGGTCAGTACTGCATAATTTAATTTTCCCGCCCGAGAAAAATGGTGGCATATCGGCGAAACTCAAGTAAGTAAAAATAATGAAATAATCATCTTCATGAGGTAAATTTTAACTTTATTATCTAACAAATATACAAGTAAAACCTAATTTTAAGAGCGTATAGCACTCAGATACAAAATTTTGCGCGCGGGGTCGGTATGCAGGGGGTAGCAACACGTGCTTCAAGTGGGAGGGTTCATCTTCACCCTTGCTTGTTATTGACGACCAATAATATTCATTGTATACGAATACATTATTATTACCTAGAATTTTAATGTTCCACCTGCAACAAGTCGTTTTGGTATTGTTTCAGTATGAAATAATCATGTACTAATTAAATATAAAATTATACATAACTAATTATTACAAAATTTTACAATAATGGCAATACATATCGACAGGTTTATAATAATACTAGTAATGATAATGTTTATTCACGAATATTGATAATCTGGAGTAAATAAAAATACCACTGAACAGAAAAATACCAAAAGTATTGTTTAATGAAATTTCTTATTACTTGACCTCTCGTAAATCGTGAATCGATCATTTCTGCTAGAAGGCCTTCAAATAAAATTGTTGAAGTTTGGGAAACATTTTCATTTCCCAAAAATCATTGATTTGGTTATGTCTAAACAATCTGATTTATCTTCAGTACAGATTTTTTTTTGTTTCTAAACAAATTTCACATTTGACAGTAAATTTACTTGCCGACTTTCACTAAAAAAATTCTATTCCGTACCTGAACAAATTCAAAAATGTTTAAATCTTTTTAATTTCCAAAAAAATGTGAAATGTTAACAATTCTTCGGTTGTCAATACTGTTATTCATGGATGTACCAGAAGATAATGAAATAGGTTCATTTAAAATGTTGTTACGTACTTCTTCCGTAGTAACTGAAATGGAATGATTTTCAGTGTTGTTCTCTGTTGCAAATAACTTTTTTCGGAGACACAAGAGGTGATAATGTTTCGTGCTTAAAATTTTGCTGACTAGGTTTTGTAGATGTTACTGGTAGTAATCGTTTATTTGAAAGTACTTTACAGCGATTTTTAGTTCTTTTCCTCTTAGAAGACAATTTTAAACGTTTGTCATTGCACTTTTTTCTCATTGTTTTGTTGAAGAAGTTACTAGAATAATAATATATTCACAATAAAATAATAGTTAGATAATAATTTTTATTTTTATGTTTTGTTCTTACTAATGATTCAAATAATAAATAAATTCAGTTAAAGGTATAACACCTATACCAAAAATAACAAAAACAACAATGAAAGCAGTAACAATAATAATTTTACAAACAACAAAAACAACAATAAAAGCAGTAACAATAATAATTTTACAAACAACAACAAAAATAAACAAACGAAAAAATATATAAAACAACGAAATACGCAAGAGCGGCTATAATAATCACGATTAGTCGCATAAAAAGAATAAACAAGACTAGAAATGTAAAATCAAATACCCCTTTTAATCGGAGAGAAAACAAATTCTTAAAATCTCCTCCCAGCCCAGTCATATAGTAGGTATATTAAATTCGCAAACTAACGGCTAGTTTTGATTTTTTAATATGTTGTTAGGACCACTTCCATCCAAATTTGCAGCTTCGAAAGACCTGTGTTAACTTCGTAGCCCTCGCACTTGTTTCAGTATTTTCACTATATCTCCTAAACTATGCTTTTTTTCATGAAACATCTTATTTATGTTTTTAAAGTAGATTAAATTTTAGACAATTTAAGGCTAGAACCAGCTCTATAGGCCCAATAGTTACCAAGATACAGCCCTCCAAAAATTGGCAATTTTTTGAGTGAAGTTTTAAGATTTGGTCAATATTTGACCCAGAAATCGGGGAAAATACTCATTTGACGGGTAAAGTTTCAGGGAGAGTTGTTGTAGCGAATGTAACTAGCTTTAATTTAAGCATAGAACAACGTCTGTAGACCTGATAGTTTCCTCATAATGTTAAAAAATCCAAAAAATGAGAAAACCGCATTTTTCGCTAATTTGCTGTGTTGAGACCTCACAATGGTTTGACGGTAATTTGAAAGGAAAACTCTCCCTGAAACGTTACGCATAAAATAATTATTTTCCCCAAATTCGGGATCAAAAATTGACCAAACCTTAAAACTTCACTTTTTTGGAAGAAATTGCCAATTTGTAGAGGGTTGTATCTTGGTAACTATTGAGCCTTTAGAGCTAGTTCTGGATTCTGGACTTAAATTGTAGCAAATTTAATTTACTTCAAAAGCATAAATAAGATGTTTCATGAAAAAAGCATAGTTTGGGAGATATAGTGAAAATACCGAAACAATTGCGAAAATTTTGCAGTTTTTCGAATGCTCCAAAGTTGGCACAGGTCTTTCGAAGCTGCAAACTTAGATATAGGTACACTACTGGTAGTGGTCCTAACAACATATATTAAAAAATCAGAACTAGCTGTTAGTTTGCGATTTTAGCGATTTCTACTGTACTATTTGACTAGCCTTTATCAGGAATTACTGCAGTTCACAAATAAAGTAGTGCTAGAATACAATCTAAATGAAACCAGCAAAACTGGCGAAATTTGGTAGAAAATTTATCATATATGTATATATGTATGTAGTTTTTGAATAACAAGGTTTAAGAAACAACACCATTTTTAGGAAGAAACTACTTAGGTTCACGAAGAGAATATACCTATCAGTTAGGTATTTGTGTAGCTTTTGAATTACTATATGTTTTATAAATGACCAATTTTTGGGCGTTAGTAACATTGTTTATGAAAAATATAAAATACAGAAAAATATAAAATACAGAAAAATATCTTTCTAGATCCTTTTAATTAACATTCATTGTCCTTACAATTACATTTAATTTTTTTTTAATCCAATTTGAATAGTTTTGTACAGAAACTTATCTTTTCTAAAGGTACATTTTTGTAGTTTCATGCCGTAGTCCCAAACAATATTAATATCACCCCTTGCTATACAGTAAAATAAAATTCTTAGAATAATACAAGGGGAGGAGCCCTTACATCCACAGTTAGTTCAACAGCGCTCACAACCAAAGTGGCGCTAGTGTATAGAGTTAAAATTATAGAAAAAAGCATAATTTTCCAGAACTTCCTGTGCAAGCACCGCTGCACATTCAGTAAAGAAATTTGGTAGAAAGATAAATAAAGGATGGGAAAAGTGCGCTACGAAGAGAAAATATCAATTATTTGTATAGTTTTTGAATAATAACATTTTAAAAATGACCTATTTTTGGACGTAAATATAATTGTTTATAAATAAAAAAAATTGAAAAATCTCTTCGTACCGCACTTTATTGAACCTTTAACTAGCTTCCTGCTTTAGTTGCAGTTAAAAATATTTATTCAAATTTGAACAGGAGGTTCCAGAAAATTATGCGTTTTTACACTTTTCTTGCTCGGTGCAATAGCCCCTTAAAATGACATTATTTACACTTGCAATAGACCACGTTAGTGAGGTTAAGATTTACATTTGGCGCGAAACCCTAATTCAAAACTGAGTGCATGCATTTCTTATGGGAGTACATTTTCAATACACGATATTAAAGCATTTTGGCGATTCTTAATTATAACATAGGGTTTTTTTATATTCCAAAACATTACTCTTTGCTTTCCGTATAGAAAAAGTACAAATAAAAGAATAAATTAAGAAAAATTTGATTTTAAAGAAAGTAGTATCGCAAATAGCAACATATGTCGTTACTTGGTGCAGCAGGTTAAAAACGCCGCGTTGAAGTGACAGGTTCAACTGAATACTAAGACAGCTACGACACACGTTTTCAGAAATTTGCACCTACTATTTAAATTGATGTTTATTAAATAATATGTTTTTCGGGTGTGTATATTATATTAGAAAATAGATAGAACATTATTTATAAGGTTTAATAGTTAAGATTTGCATTTTATAATATTTTCTAGCAGTTTAAAGATAGCATATTTTTATTCCCATAAGAATAACATGGGCGTATAAATCGGCAGAGGCGAGTTAGGGTTTCAGTTTGAATTTGGCGCCACAAAATGACCGTACACTAATGCAGTCTATTCATACGTTTTATTATAAAAAATTCTTTTGTAAGCACAGCAGTTCTGAAACGTTTTTATAATAACATAATCAAATCTAACTGATCAAAATTATAGTACAAAGAAATGTTTAATAGCGATGTGTCGTTTTAAAAAGTTTTAATTGTTATTTATAAATTTGTTTTTATAAATGTTGTGTGAAGTAAATTTTGAAGCAAATCGGTTCTCAAACAGTGGAGTTTCATATAACTATAAAATCACACATTTATTCAAAAAGATTTTATTACTACTAGAGTTATATTTCATTTTTAATCAAACACGAAATAAAATTAAATATCGTTAATGAAAAGACTGCAGTATTACAATGAAAAAAAAATTAACTTCCACGGAATAAAATTAGTAGTCATTTTTTAATTATGATACCTATGTTACCGACATTCCGAAAGTTAGTTGACAGTTTCATTTTATACAATTTTTGTTCATATTTTTTCTTTGGAATAAAAATGTAAGTAGAGAACTGAGAAAAACTCCAGTATAATATATTGTAATTAAGAATTGCTTACTTTTAACTGTAAATAGTGCTATTGTTTCCAAATAATATTTGAATTTTTAAACGTTAAACTGAATAAAAAATCGGTTCTCAAACAGTGGAATTTCAAATAACTTACTATAAAAATACACATTTATTCAAGGAAATTTTATTACTACTATATTTATATTTCATTTTAAATCAAACACGAAATAAAATTAAATAGTAGTTAATTTTTAAATTTATAAATTAATATTGTCAATCCTAATACAACTGCCAGCGTCTTCAGTGAAGTTAGTCTAGGAATATTTGGTTTTAATTTAGTTACTTCGTCATACATTTGGCAATATTGACTGTTGACATTGGATACGTCAAAATTTATATTAATTAAATACGTTATGTTTTAAACTTAAATTAGTTGTAGCACCTTTGCTCAAGTCTATTATTCATGAAATTGTATTTAAATCTTTGATATCAATACTCTATAAGAAGATATAATCGTTCATAGTCTGATTGTCAAAGTGACGGATGACAGCGTGATTTTTCTTAAATTTAGACATGGCTATTAGGAGTTATCTACACAGGAGCGATTTTTGCGGAATCCAGAATTAATTTTGCTATATTATCATAAAGAGAATTTATTTTATTAAGAAATGTAAAGAAGTTAGCAATGTATTGTGTATCACAACTTGTACAAATGAAACTACTGCAAGAAACAAAGTATTTGTTTACATATGTGTTATTTCTATAATTTTACCTTCAATTGTATCTGTGTAGTGAAGTCACATTTAAATAAGAATTCTAAAATACAGTCCAAAACTGATCAGTCTATCATTTGGAACAAGACTTTATAAACGCAGGTTGAAAAATATCACAAAGTTTCAATAAAACCATTCTACAAAAACACGACTGGAAATTTTCTTGATATTCTTTTTACATTTTCAGAACATAAGCAAAAAAAAATTGTCTGAAACGAGTGCATAAAGTATTATACCTATAGGGAAATTAAATGCAGATTAAAAAATCGCCATAAAACTACATATTCTGCAATGAACTCTTTCATTGTAGATGTACATATGTACCAATAGAATTAGATTGGTACAGAGAAAATATGACAGTGATTATTATAATGAAAATGTTGTTATTAAGAATCAATGGCTACAATTTTTATTGTAATCAAGCTATGCGTTATGGCTTGGAAACCAAAACTGAAACGAAATCAGTATTTCAAGCTTCAACTAATATATTATACAAGAAATTGGACTTGTAGTGTTGTAATATTATCTAACCAACCATACTTAGCATGTAGTGATGATGGTTTTATCAAAACAGAAAACGGATTTGAACTTTTGGAAATAAAATGTCCTTATTCCTGTCAAAACAAATTCATTGTAGATTTACAAAATAAAAAATCAGCTGTAAATGATTTAGAATTCCATTAAAATAGTAACGTTAAACTCAAGAAGTCCGACAAATATTACACACAAGTCCACTTTTTAAAGCACATACTTTATATTACCGTTTGCCATTTCATTATTCGTAGAAAAAGATGAGAAGTTTCTATCTACAATAATTCCAAGGATTAGCGACTTTTTTTTTAAATATTTCATACAGATTGTTCTAAATAAGTTTTAATTATAATGTAATCAATTTTTATGCATTTTGATCAAATATTTCATAACATTATTTTCAATATTAAATATTATAAAAGCCCTTAAGATTTACTCTGGGGATTCAAGTTTTTTTCTTTTCACATCATACAGGTGATTTGGAAATAAATAAAACAACACTGGTACCACCAGTTAGTTTGGTATGTCACGTATTCAAAATATTTTTATGTTCTTGTTTTCGCTTAGAATAATAAATTTCATTTATGCCTAAAAATATTATTTTAAAATATATACATAATTAAATATAAAAATATTTAATT
This sequence comes from Stenolophus ochropezus, assembly GCA_035578165.1. Classification (NCBI taxonomy): domain Eukaryota; kingdom Metazoa; phylum Arthropoda; class Insecta; order Coleoptera; family Carabidae; genus Stenolophus; species Stenolophus ochropezus. Next base: position 21,902,985 of record JAQOWZ010000018.1, on the reverse strand, counting down.
GTTAAGTAATTATATCGATTCCTTCTTTAGCAGATGCAATAAATTTCATAATTAGTGCCATCTATGTGATTTTTTTAAACTGTTAAAAATATTGTTTTTTTTTCTGATATACATACAAACAAATTTTACAAAGACTGGTGTAAACGGTATTGTTAAACCTATAAAAATTATGTGTATAGTACAGGGTGAATACTGAAAACCTTGACATAGGGAAATAACATGGGAAAACAGTTTTTTGCTGTTTCCATCTGTCCCGGTAAATAAAATCGGGTGTATATGGTATCGTTAGTTAGATTAGTTAATTTTGCATCTAATAAAACCAAATGTTGTGTAATATGGCCTTTTCTAACTGAAATATTTGATAAAATAAATTGTATTTTGAAGGTTATCCTTCATATTTTCGAATAAGAAAGGTCTAAAACAAAATGCTTCATAGCCGAGTGGATAAGAGGGCGGATTCATAATATAAATAATCTACAAGACCTGGTTCGAGACCACCACGACCCTGTTTTTTTTTTATTTAATGGTATCAGGCTGGCTAGACCAATACTATGGGATAAGACAGAAGGGATATACAAAAACAAAAGCGTGAGCAGAAATATGCACTCATTTGAGGCAACATTTTAATAAATTGAAGGACAATTATTTTTCGACGGCAAAGTCGTCTGTATAAAATCCACAAAGCATTAATGCGTTCACGCGGCATTGTCGTAAGACAAAATGTAAATGAATTTTCTTGACCGGGGTAAATAGGCAATCGCAGTGCTACTTGGAATAAATACCCGGCTGCCGGCCGTCGGATCCAAAGTGTGTGAAAAGGCTCTAAATGAGAAATATATTTTACGTCGACCGGCTTTTGTATTTTTCAAAAAATTGTTAGAAATATGTCATGTTTCGTATCAAATGAAAGGTCTCGTTGTGGGCTAGCGTACAGAAATGACAAAAATGTTCCATATCGATCGACTTTTGTTTTATGCACAAAGTTGTCAGAAGTATGCCGTGTTTGGTATCAAATGAAAGCACTCAAGTAGGGCAGCCATATTGAAATAACAAAAATTTGCCAGGTCGATCGGCTATTGTTTTTTTTTGCAAAATTTGTCAGAAGTATGTCGTGTTTGGTATCATATGAAAGGTCTCGTCGAGAGCTGGTGTACAGGAATGAAATTAGCCGTCAACTGTAAATATTTCATTGATGCCGGAGGCCTAGGGAAGCTCAGCGTAGCTGAGCCTTCGCTAGTCCTATATACTAAACGATTAGATTCACTATATATCTATATATCTATATATCTATATATCTATCTATAGATTCATCACGAGCATCGAGTAACTTTTGTAATCGCCTACAGCCTGAACCATGCAAGTGATTGTTATAAATATTTTTTTAATATGTGGGGGCTAATGAGATCTGGTGCCTTTTGGGTGTCTCATATTTTTACTATTAGTAGTTTTCGTGTAAAAAATTAAAACTTTTCACAAATGCTGCCTTGAAACAATGGATCCCAGAGGCCATGTCTAACTTTAAGAAGAATCACGCCGTCATCCGTCACTTTTGACAATCTGTCTATGAACTTTAAATGATTATATCTTTTAATAGAACATTGATATCAAAGATTTAAAAACAATTTCATGAATAATAGACTTGAGCAAAGGTGTTACAACTAATTTAAGTTTAAAACATAACGTATTTAATTAATATAAATTTTGACGTTTCCAATGTCAAAAGTCAATGTTGCCAAATGTGTGATGAAGTAACTAAATTAAAACCAAATATTCCTAAACTAACTTCACTGAAGACGGTGGCAATTGTATTAGGGTTGACAATATTAATTTATAAATTTAAAAATTAACTACTATTTTTTAATGCACACAGTGTTGCCAAATTATAAAGTAACTAAATAAAAATCAAATATTCCTAAATAAAATAAATTGAATACTTTGCTGTGTTTGTTATCAAAAGAAAGGAACCATAAGGGCCAGTTTTAAAACGACAAAAAAAATGTGTCATGTCGATCTGCATTTGTTTTCCGTAAAAAGTTGTTAGAAGTAGGTCGTCCTTGGGTTTTAAGGAAACGACACAATACGGACTGGTGTGCACGAATGACAAAAATGTTCCATGTAGATTAGAATTTGTTTTAACTAAACAAAGAACAAATATTCCCAAATGAAAGGTTACTGAAGACAGTGAATGTTATATTATGCTAGGTCACGGTGAGGGCTAGCGTGCAGAATGAACAAAAATGTTCTATATCGAACGGCTTTTGTTTTTTGGAAAATGTTGTGGTATGTGGTGTTTGGTATCAAATAAAAAGGCTCGATAAGGGCTGGCGTGTAGAATTAAGAAAAAAGGTCAATGTTGATCGGCTTTTGTTTTTGCAAAAGTTTCTCAAAGATATGTCGAGTTTGGTCTCAAATGAAAGGTCTCGTTGAGGGCTAGCGTGCAGAATTGACAAAAATGTTCCATGTCGATCGGCTTTTGTTTTATGCAAAAAGTTGTCAGAAGTATGTCGTGTTTGGTATCAAATGAAAGGTCTCGGAGAGGGCTAGCCTGCTGAATTGACAAAAATGTACTATGTCAATCGGTTTTTGTTTTTTGCAAAAAGTTGTCAGAAGTATATCGTGTTTGATATCAAATGAAAGGTCTCGGAGAGGGTTAGCGTGCAGAATTGATAAAAATGTGCTTTGTCGATCGGTATTTGTTTTTTGCAAAAAGTTGTCAGAAGTGTGTGGTGTTTGGTATCAAATGAAAAGTCTTGTTGAAGGCTAGCGTGAAGAATTGACAAAAATGTTCCATGTCGATCGGCTTTTGTTTTATGCAAAAAGTTGTCAGAAGTATGTCGTGTTTGGTATCAAATGAAAGGTCTCGGAGACGGCTAGCCTGCAGAATTGACAAAAATGTACTATATCGATCGGTTTTTGTTTTTTGCAAAAAGTTGTCAGAAGTATATCGTGTTTGATATCAAATGAAAGGTCTCGGAGAGGGCTAGCGTGCAGAATTGATAAAAATGTGCTTTGTCGATCGGTACTTGTTTTTTGCAAAAAGTTGTCAGAAGTTTGTGGTGTTTGGTATCAAATGAAAAGTCTCGTTGAGGGCTAGCGTGCAGAATCGACAAAAATGTTCCATGTCGATCGGCTTTTGTTTTATGCAAAAAGTTGTCAGAAGTATGTCGTGTTTGGTATCAAATGAAAGGTCTCGGAGAGGGCTAGCCTGCAGAATTGACAAAAATGTACTATGTCGATCGGTTTTTGTTTTTTGCAAAAAGTTGTCAGAAGTATATCGTGTTTGATATCAAATGAAAGGTCTCGGAGAGGGCTAGCGTGCAGAATTGATAAAAATGTGCTTTGTCGATCGGTATTTGTTTTTTGCAAAAAGTTGTCAGAAGTGTGTGGTGTTTGGTATCAAATGAAAAGTCTCGTTGAAGGCTAGCGTGAAGAATTGACAAAAATGTTCCATGTCGATCGGCTTTTGTTTTATGCAAAAAGTTGTCAGAAGTATGTCGTGTTTGGTATCAAATGAAAGGTCTCGGAGAGGGCTAGCGTGCAGAATTGACAAAAAATGTGCTATGTCGATCGGCTTTTGTTTTTTGCAAAAGGTTAACACAAGTATATAGTGTTTGGTATCAAATGAAAAGTCTGGGTGTGGGCTAGCGTGTAGATATGATAAAAATGTTTCATGTCGATCGACTTTTGTTTAATGCGGAAAGTTGTCAGAAGTATGTCGTGTATGGTATCAAATGAAAGGTCTCGGTGAGAGTTGGGGTACATAAATGATAAAAATGTTTCATGTCGACCGGCTTTTGTTTTCTGCAAAATATTATTAGAAGTATATCGTGTTTGCAATCTAATGAAAGGTCTCGGTGAGGCCTGACGTGCAAATATGAAATAATTGTTTAATGTCGATCGGCATTTGTTTTTTGCACTGACAGCGGAGCTCTAGGGAATGCTCGGCGTAGCCGAGAATTCGCTAGTAATATACTATATATGTAAGGTTTAGTGTTTCTACATTTCCCACAACCTAAGGTCTTACGTAAGCAATGGAACACCGCCCGATAGGAAGTTTGGGGTGATTTTAGCCGACAGAACCTCATGCAACTGCGATGGTTGACAACGGACATTAGCTCGGCATGAAGTTAGTGTATAAGTGCTTGCTGGTCCTCATAGGGTGCGTGTTGGGAGATTTATCGGGCGGCCCGAGTGACAGCAGCGGGCTGCGAACGCGTTTAATTATAATACTTTATTGCCCAATAAATCAGCTCGAGCTGGCCCCGCGCGACAGCTTTGAGGGATAGCGTTCAATTCTGGAGACCGTGACATATTTTATCACCGAATTATGCTGCATTCTCTTTTTCTTTCCTGCCATCTCCGCAGCACTACCATGAAAGGGAAATATATAACCCCGATCAAAGGGGCATGCAGCATTGTTTCTCTGCTTTACTGCCCTAGCCACAATATTTCTCCAACTTGCAATTATTATTTTAAATCAATTACTCTTGTATACAATGAGTTCTTCAATGTTTTCTACTTACATATGTTAATTTAATAATATTATATATTGTGAAAAAAATTAGAAGTCAATGATTTCCTCTCCCATTAATATTGATTTTTACTAAAGAAAGTCGAGATCGGTGGGAGACGAAGTAAATGTTTCTAAATACTTACTTTAATTTAATTTTTTTCAATTTACTTTGACTTAGTTCTAGCACGGTTTAGAAATTAAGTATTCCTTCTAAAATCACTGTTCTTTTAAAAAAAATAATATATTATTAATAGAAGTTATATTAATATATTAAATGGGGTCGATCCTCATTGTTGCCAACCAAATAAAATAATATTGTATCCGAGAAGTTTAGAAAGTAAAATCTGTCATGAATTTGAAAAAACATCAAAATGAGATTTACAGTGTAGAAGACAAAATGAATGACTGTGATTCTGACAACTCGACTTCGTATCCCATCAAAGATAATATTATAATAATAAGTATATTAAACACTCAGTAATGGGTTATACATATTCTTATATATTTCATGTATTCACCTTTTCCATTTCTCTAAATCAATACCAATTCAAATTTTAACATCTATGAAGCAATCTTTATTCACACTCCTTTCTAAACTCATTTGTTTATTCTTTCCACCCCACCTTGATTTCGGTCACCCATCCTGCACCCACCTTCTACAAACCAGCTTCATCCACCGCTACGCTCCTTTATAGCCATGTTTGTTTCCCATTTTTCTCCTTTCTAAACTCATTTGCTTATTCCCCTCCCCACCTTGATTTCGGTCACCCATCCTTTACCCACCTTCCGTAAACCCATCTTCATCCACCTTTCCTTTACATCCTTGTTTGTTTCTGTCCCCACTCCCCCTCTCTCCCCGCGCCCCTCCACTTATCCCCCTCCCCTCCCCTCCCCGCCCGAGTGCATGTCCCGTCTTGTCGGAGTTGACGTGCAGGTGACGTCTGTCGCTCTATCGCCGTCCTTGTCTCGGCATTGATCTGTCCGCGCACAGCACACTTGGACTCATCAGGACCTTCAGACGCCACGGCAAAACAACTGAGGAGCGCTGGACAGGGGTGATTATAGAAACAAAGCTGGATTATGGGGGACGGATAATCGATGCGCTTCTATTAAAAACTCTATGCCAGGCTGATGGACAGTGAGTTACAACTTTATAAAAATATATACAGAGGTTTATAATATTCTACCAGGAACAGTCTTATGCCTGTGTTTATAGCAGGTACTTCGCCTTGACTTATACTTGAGTACGGCTTAAGTACGAAGAATTGAAAATTGCAATCGAGCAAGTACTTCACGCGTGCTTGGACTCAGTCAAGCTTCGACCAATTAGATCAAAATACGAGTGAATTCTTACTGCTCGCGAATAGTACTTTTTAAATAGATACTGGCAAAGGTATTCTTCCAAGCGTTCCTCTTTCATCCCGAATCTAACCTAACCTAACATAACCTGAATTAATCTAACCCAACCTAATCTAATTAAACCTAGCCTAATCTAATGAAACCTAACCTGATGTAACCTAAACTAATTTAAAGTAACCTAATCTAACCTGACCTAATCTAACCTAGTCTAATGTAATCAAACCCAACCTAACCAGACCTAACCTATCTTAATCTAACTTAACCTAACCTAACCAAACCTAAAGTTAACTAAACCAACCTAACCTAACCTTACCTAACCTTATTTTATTCCATCATTGAATAAATAGTTACTTCTAATGAATTACTATATGAACATTTGAATTATACAGACACCGGTGTGCTTAAGTAACATACTTTGGTGCGCTTTTGCAATGTTCATTTGGTGCGCTTTTGTCATACGTCGTACAAATATTATGACTTTAATATAGTATCCTACAGGAATAAATAAAATTTCCTAAATATCAAAATGGATATATTCACAAATTTTGTAGAATTGCTTATTTTCTTGGTATTTTTCAAACTTGACCACCAAATTAATTAAAAGCAACTTCTCATGAATTGGATATGATACTATTCTACGAACTATTATTTTATTTTTAATATGACGTTTGCTGTCAAATTGTGAAGTTTACAAATATTCCCAATGCAATAACCAAATTTTATCCAAATCTCTAGTTTTAACTATGAAACTATGCTTAGCGAAATAGCCGAAATAAACTTAAGCATTAAAGCTATAAACAAGAGCATTAATTATTTAAATTGCAGTGTTTCAGAATTTTATTCGTTCGGTGATTTTGCGACTACATATGACCTTAGTATCTACAATCTAGATTACATAATTGACAATGAAAGTCTATTTCTAGCTTTGCTCGCTGTTCTAAATAAAATTCCAGAGACAGAAACAAACGGCTTGATACACCCACACAAATAAAATATGGTACTCTTATGTTCTTATGTTTGTATAGAAGTATTTTTCAGAATCTATGGCTAAGATTTATCAAAAGTATTCGAGATTTTTCAGAGAAATATTGTCTGTAATATTTTAGCGACTATTGACGAATTTCTTTCAAAGAAAAGGTAGAAGACAAAAGTAAAGAAATTTATCACGAAAGAACAGGACCTTATCAGTACCTGGAGATTCTCACACTCATAAATAAAAACTATAGCGAAAAGGACACTAAGACATAAACTCACTACCCATTATTGGGTGTGCCAGATCTGTTTTACAATAGATATCATCATCTAGATGGAAAGATACAATCTGTTTAATTTGAGTCGAAGCGTACTAACCAAGTGAGACACCGCTGTCCGTTGTAGCAGAAATCAGTAATTATATTTTTATACTGTCAAAAACTTTACCAGCCTTTACCACTTGGGTACTATAGTCGATGTAGAAATTGTACCATAATGAACATTTTTATATAGAACATAAAAGGATTAGAACTTGAATTCTTAGTGTATTTTTAGTTCATATAGAATTTTCTATCAGTACAGTTCCTCTTATTATGATTTCCGTAACATTTAATTTGATCACTATCCAAAAGTTGTAAAGTCAATAACTTCTCCATTAAAAATGTATGTTGTATCCAACGTGTGTAAAATGAACAAACAGTTGCCAAAAAGTCGAGTACATCAGAAGGATAACAAAAATGCAATACCACCACTAGATTCTTCAATATTTAACTGATATCTGTTTGAAATTAGCGCATAGGGAATGAAGAAATATGTCACTAGGCTATGGAAATTTGAAGTCTAACATGCTCAGTGTGATGTAATCATTATTATTGTATTAACAGAGATGTATGTATCAGAGAATATAGTTTTTACGTTGCAATATATTTTTTGTTACATTATTAAATTACAAAAATATATCAATGTTGAATTTGTAGCGAACTTACATCTGGAATTCGATTTTAAAGTTGTAAATTATGAACAAAATATAACTGTGGATGGTTCGGAACTTACAGTATAGTATAGACGGTCTCAAATAGCAGATCATTTAAAAAAGGACAGTCGTTTTATATTGAGCTTGGTACTTCAGTAATTATCACAAATAAGTATAAATTTATTTACAATGTAATTAAAATTTACTAGGTGTACGTGTGTAGATGGATATGAGTATATTATTAATCTGTACAGTAATATATTTATCATACTGACTTGTCAAAATTACATGGGATACAATTATAACTTAGTTACTCTAAACATATAAACTTTGTCTTAAATCAAAACCAATAAAGAAAGATGTACTGATTACTTACCATTTCTGCTTATTGGTTTTGGATTTAGGCATGATTTATTTGTTTAGTAATCTTTCCTGTTATTTTGACGTCTGATGAAACTTGAAGGTTATGTGTTTCTATTAGAGTCTGAAAAATATGTCTGACTTTCACGTAAGTGGTTTTTATTAATATCTGAAAAAATATGAATAATTGTTAAATATATGTAAAACTGAAGTCCCGAAGGAAGACCTAGTGAGGTTGAAACCGGTAGGAGGTGAAACAAAATAAAAAATGACTATCTCCATGTCTCCAATAATTTCAACCCTTTTTCAGCCAAACTCCAGTCAAGCAACTGTATCTCCGTTTTTTTATTAATTTCTTTAAAAAATATGAGTAATTATTTAATATATATAAACCTGCAGTCTATAAGAAAGACCTCGTGAGGTCGAAACCGATAGGAGGTGAAATAAAACTTTTTAAAAAATAGACTGCCATTCAGAAATGTTCTGTATCTTGACATTATACCCTTACTAAAAATCTTTCCACCATTTTGCTTCATTTCAGTTAAAACCATAAAAACAATATTCTAGTTAATCTTCTTCATTTTTTTTTTACTTTTATTTTCAGCATTGTTTTAATAAACTTGATGTGATTAAAAATTGACTGTCTTCTTGTCTTCAATAATTTCAATCCTTTTTCAAGAAAACTTCACTCAAATGTATCTCCATTTTTATGATAGTGAAATGAACACTCTGGTGGGAGGTTTGCATGTAGCGAATAAAGCGGGGTCGTCAGTGATTTAATTCCCGGCTGTTTGGGCGAAGGCAATATCCTCGGCAGATTCGGGGCTGAGACAGGCGTCTATCTGCCCGAGATGTATTACAGCCGGCGGTTCAGTTAGTTCATTGCATATTCAGTGGCCACAACACGACGGCCTGACAATTTGTCCAACTCTTCAGCATAATGGACGTTTATTGAAAACAAACGGACGACTGAATTTTATATGAGATTTTATACCGGACACCGCAGATTTACACAACTGATTTCGTGGACGAATTTGTTGGACTATTTTAGACTTAACTTTTACTTGTACTCTATATATTCTTCAGTCCACTATTTATTGTAAAATTCAAAAGATAAAGAAAAGTAATTAACTTTTATAGACAATGACATGGTTACTATAAGGCAAAAATATAGATTTAGAGTCCCCAGTATTCTTAGATAAACTATAATTTTTTATTTATTTCTCCATTAGATTTCAATGCTCTCTCAACTGTTTAGGTCGTATGATGTCGAGGGAAGCTCTAGAAGAATTTTGGTTGCAAATGAAATTTACAAGTGAATTTTACTTGTTTTATGACCATTTTTACTTGCATTTTGATGAATTATGTTGTAAGTCTACAGCTTCTACAAGGAACCAACAGCTTATTATCAAATAAAGCGATACATAAATCTATGTTTCTGCAAAATTTGAATTCATAACAGTTGGGTTGATACGTATATTTGAGTTCTAGCTATAGGTCCAACAATTTCAATCAAATATTAGTCTGTTTATTAGGAAGTCAAGTTCAAATAAATAAAACAATAAGATGATACATTTCAATTCTAACATAGCTGAACAAAAAAATATCTGATGTGGCCAGCACATAACCTCATTTTATTTTTTATATTTTATCAGTGCGATGATTGCTGACATGAAAAAATGAATTATTAAAATAATTAGAACTTACAGTATTAGTACAATTCCTTTTAGAGTAGAATCATTAATTACTTATAATTATTAAATGGAGCTAGGCAGAAACAAATTTTAACACAATGAAAACACCACTTCCACACCAAAATTTAATCAGATCTAACCTAGAGTGTTAGAATGTTATATCCAAAATTTCAACTTTTTTTATTCATTAGTATTTGAGTAATCGTTACGACAACATCCATTCATCCACACACGGAAAGTTCTAGGGAAGTTAAAACTTGCATATGCATTGTATACTCACTATCTGGTTTTTAGCATGATTCCAATACCTCTCTTACTGAGTGGCGAGAGGTAAAAAGCTTTACAATATTCATTAGAAGACAAAAGAAGCATGAATAATAATATTAGGATCTCATCATTCCAATAAGGAATACAAGGGCAGATGAAATCGAGATTCCATTTGTTCATAGCCAAGTTTTCGTACCATTTGGACACAGCGATATTTTTATTTCAGCCTCAGATCTCAAACTTCGCTCAATTCGAGTCTACACTAAGAAAGTGATTCACCGGAATGCGTCTACGTAGGACTGACTAAAAAGGAGCATGAAACGTTCAGGGAAAAAATGAACATAAACTCAATCCTTGAAGAAGATGCCTATATAAACATGTTTAGTGACAAAAGGTTATTTTTGAGTAGTGAACAACCGAAGCCTATTTCCATTCATCATCCCATCAGCCATCAGCATGTCCATTCTTCATGCAGCTCATTATGCTTCCTATACAGTAGCCTCGCGAGGCTCACCTTTGACCTCTCGACACATGCGATTTGTTATGTCCGCGGGGGTCGCGTCATTACCGCGCCCCCCTCTCCGCAAGACAATGCGCCGCCTGACGACTATCCGACAGCCGTCAATCGATTGTCAACCCCGAGAGGAGCGGAGAGCTGGACATAAGGTATTGATTCTACCAAGAGAGGACTCATTTTGTTTAATGACAACACGGAAAAATGCAAGCAAGCTTTCTTCTAAGGGATTGCAGCTTAGAGACTATCTCGTGGACTGGAACCCTTGCATGGTAGTTAAGGTATCTGTCAACTATTTAACGCTATAGTTTTTGGGATTATTTACGGGTTTGTTATAAAAAGTTAATAAAATGGCATCTAATTGTTGTGTTCCACAGTGTAAATTTTAAGGAAACGACATCTGGGCATTAGGTTTCACAAATTTAAAAACAGAGTTTAGTGTTGGTAAATTGGTTAATATAGACATAAAGTTTGGATAAATCAATTAAAAATTAACAAGAACGCTCATACATGAGAATGTGTTCCCTTCATTTTACTGAAAACAAATTTTTCGAGGTATGATAAATAATTATTTATAATAACGAATTGATAGGTTATCTTTATTATTAGTTTTACAGTGTAAATACAAGAAAACTACTGTTCCTTCAACTAATTTACCATCTATTGTACATGCTACTTATCTTGATGCATTAACTGCGTCTAACGACTGATTAGAAATAAGAAATAAAGTTAAGAAATCACATGAAAAGTCGGTAGCAGAAAATGTGTTTACGGACAATGAAGACGAATCTAATGAAGATAATGATAGGTATACTATATACCCACATTGTAACAAATTAGTAACAACATGCAGACATCACTGTAAAAATAGGAAAATCGAATTCTAGATACTATAATTTGTGCTCCTTTGTTGACATTTCATACTCGAGAAATTTGACCGAAAACAATATCCTTCTTATCTATATACCGTGTATTCCATAAAAGTGTTGTCATAGGTATTTAATATGGGACAACAGTTTTTGGTAAATAAAAACTGTCCGGCTAAGTCACCATCATCAAGCGAAAATATTTCATTCTTTTTTGTAAATTTCACTTAATTTTGTTATTAAAATGAAATATATTGTATTAAATAACATGTAGGAATACATGTAGTATTGTCCTGTACAATATGGTGACTTAGTTATTAGCCGGACAGTTTTTATTTACCAAAAACCATTTTCTCATGTTAAATGCCTATGATAACACTTTCTTGGAACACACAGTATATTATATTCACAGGCGGGAAATAAAAATAAAGAAACAGTAACATTCATTAATGAAAGTATCGTTTTGAAGAAATATAGGTACAAAAATTACCGTGGACAAATAATTGTAGCGAAAATGAGTGCATTTATTCAATTGTGTATCGTAAGGTCCGGATAAATTTAGAAAGGTACTATTCTTGCACTAAATACTAATATACTTAAATGAAAGTACCGTTTTCAAAAAAGCATTTAATGTACCGAGGGTTTGTGTATATTTATTCTATTGTTTTAACGTACAGTTAAATCTAGAAGGGTACACCTTTTACAAAGAACAGTAATAGGGAAATAGTAACATACGTAAATGGAAGCACAGTTTTGAAGAAGTAGTTACCGCGGATCATTTACTGCACCGGGGATTTTTGTATACTTATTCTATTGTGCCTTCATGCCCAAGTAAATCTAGAAGGTAGAAGGGTACACCCTTTACTCCGTATAGTAATAGGGAAATAGTAACATATGTAAATGGAAGCGAAGTTTAGAAGAAGTAGTTACCGCGGCGCAATTACTGTAGAGGGGGTGTGTATATTTATTCCATTGTGTGGCGGTGTCTTGACGTCCGGATCAATATGTAGACTGGCCGCCGTCTCTGTCGGTCAAGCGTTGTGTGGCCGTGACAGCTCGTCTCTCTCTGTGCACCCAGGGTGACAGACTGTCCGCGCCAGGAACAGCCTATTAATGAACTGCTCACCAGCAATAAGAATATGCCCACTGCTATTGATTTTCTCTCCTCTACACTGCCACAACTCATTCACCATAACGGGACTATCAAAAGTCTTTTTTCATCAAAGGTCTATCTAAAGGTTGACCCATTGTAGTTTTGACAACTAAGAAACAACCAAAATCAGGTTCACACCTGTAGTTCTAAAAATGAATCACAACTTCTTTTACCAATTCTCTATCTAGATTGTTGACCATTGTAATTCTGACAACGCAACTAACAAAAACCAAACTTCTAGATTCACAACTTTGATCAAAAATCTAAAAGATTTAGCCCGGGTTGCACAAAGCTTCTTCAATTTTGATTAATGATTAATTTTTTGACAGCAATGAATTTTTAATACGTGGCCATGGTAACAACGTCAAATTAATCAGTGATTTTTTTGATTAGAGCCTGATTAGCCTTTCTGCAACCGGGCATAAGACGAACTGTAGTTCTGACAATGAATCACACAATTTCACCAAACTTCTATCAAAAAGGTTGACCGATTGTAATTCTGACAACGCAACTAAGAAAAATCGAACTTCTTCTAGCTTCACGCCTTTAATCAAAAATATAAAGGACTGAAATGGACTGTGATTCTGACAAAGAATCACGACTTCTTTTACCAAACCTCAATCTAGAGGGTTGACCATTGTAATTCTGACAACGCAACTAAGAAAAACCAAACTTCTACTAGCTTCACACCTTTGATCAAAAATCTAAAAGATTAAGATGGACTGTGATTTTGACAATGAATTACAACTTTTTTTACCAAACCTCTATCTATAGGACTTACCGATTGTAATTCTGACAACGTATCTAAGAAAAGCTTAACTTCTTCTAGCTTCACACCTTTAATGAAAAATCTAAAAGACTAAGAAGGACTGTGGTTCTTTCATCAAACCTCTATCCCGAAGATTGACCCTTGTAATTCTGATAACGCAACTACTAAAAACTAAACTTCTTCTAGCTTCACACCTGTAATCAAAAATCTAAAAGACTGAGATGAACTGTAATTCTGACAACGAATCACAATTTCTTTCACCAAATCACTACCTTCAAGGATGACTGATTGTAATTCTGACAACGCAACTAAGAAAAACCAAACTTCTTCTAGCTTCACATCTTTGATCAAAAATCTAAAAGACTTACTGACGGACTGTGAACTGTAGTTCTGACAATGACAAACAATGCAACAAATAGGACTAGACACACCACCAGACTGTTTTGGAGTTGAACGCTTTTGAACAAAATATTATAAAGCAAAATCGCTGAGGTCTACTTAAAATTAATCATAGATAATTTCATATTCCTTGGGTAATTGGTAGATTTTTAATCTGGATGACACAGATTGTCCCGTAAAATATTTAATTTTTTCTTTCAAACCAATCCTAGCAACTCTAAGTTTTCTAATATAATCAAAGCGATTTGTTCTTCGACATTTAATGAACCTACTAGTTATTCGGTCAAACAAGACAGAATATTGAAACCGTAGCACCCCATTCTGGGTAATAAAGGCATGAAGACTTGGGGCACGTAGTGGTAGGACGCACGTCCGCGCCGCCTTGTCGTTGTCGCGGGATGATGAGATCCCGGCAGTTTTCATCTGTCGCTGGCAGGCACGTCATGTCAGCCGCCCGCGCCGCGCCCTGACAAGCCGCAAAAACACTACCGCCAACAATATACTACTTTCAATCTTGCACTACTTCATTCGCACTTCCCGGAACTTCCCGAACAGTTTACCTATTACTGGTATCATCATTATTATTATTGGTGATTCAAACTTAGAAGATTTTGGTCACAAGTGTAATTCACATGAAATTTTTAATTGTACTATGATTAACAGTCATAATACCATGGAGAGTTTTGATCGCAGGTGAAATTGAGAAGTGTATTTTACCTGTTCCATGACAATGTAACTAGAAATTTGGTGGACCAGGTTGTGAGTCTAAAACCTCTGCAAGGGACCTACAGTCCATAGTGAGTTCCGAATCATAGATTCCTGATTTATCAATACCAGTATGACTTTCATAAAAAATTGACTGTTCTTCTTTATCATAATGACAACGATATTCCTAGAAGTAACTTACCCTGGAATACATATTGTATTTGTTTTAAGACAATTTTAAGGTTACTAAAATAGTTAGATAACTCCCGTGCCAGGAAAAGTTACCAATGAAGGTAATTCTTCCTTAACCCAAGATATAATACGGCCTTAAGTATTTATTCTTCAACAATTAAAACCATAAAAATCTGATGTGGGCAGAACATAACCTATCGCCTTTCCTCTTTACCCTTTTTATTAATACTACAATATATATAAATTGTAATATATTAGTAGCCGTGCATTGACTGCCAACACGGTAAAATAAATTGTTCAAATAATTAGTACTTACAGAATTAGTACAATTCCTTTTAGGGTATTCGATAATTATTATTATATTTTTTCACTGTCAATTATATAATTGTCACTGTCAAATATAATACAATTATTTTCATAGGTAAACAGATTAACCACAATTGAAACAAGTTTACCGAATCATTAATTACTTGTAATAATTAAATGGGGCTAGGTAGACTATCAACTATAAAATTTTAGCTTATGATATAATATTAATTATTATTAACAAAAATTCTCACATATTCTTAATTAATTAAGATATTTCAGAAAAACACTACAGATCTTCATGAAAACACCACTTACGGTTGAAATATTAACACCAAAATCTAATCAGATCTAATCTAGGGTGTCAGAATGATATATCCCATTTTTTTTTTTGCTAGTATTTGAGTAATAGTTACGAGAACATTCATCCATCCACACACACATCGTAGTAAAAATATTAAAATCGTGTTCTAGGGACTTCAATACATGCTTATTCATTGAAAACTCGCTATCCGATTTTTAGCATGATTCCAATAATTCTCTTTTTGCTACGTATATGACAAATTTTCTTTCAGTGGTATGGTATCTTGGAAAGTATTTCAGTGGAATGTTACAGTCGTACATACAATTGTACTGTTGTATATGCGTACCAAATGTGTCCAGAATCGTCCCTTGTGTTGACCGCAAGACCATTCGGGCTTTAGGGTAAGAGCACCGGTATAATTATTCTTGAAATGTGTTTAATTTAAAGTTGAAGAGTGTTATGGACACGTATATCATTTCCGTTAATTGAATTTCGTTTCTTGGCATAAAAACGCTGCGAGTATAGCGTGCACTTGTTCCAACAGTAGAAATAATTTCAACAAATTCTCCGTTTTAAATTCGACAGTCTTTTATTTGTGTTGGGCGAGGAAATAACAAAACAGCATCACACATGCTAATGAGAAGCATAAAAACAAAAAGCAAGCATCGTTGCCTGCTCAGCAGGTAGAGCTTTTACCTGGTACAGTGCTGCCGCCTGCAGCCCCCCTCGTCCCGCGCCCCGCCAGCGAGGGGGTCGTTAACGAAACGCTTACAATTAAGATAAAACACTCGGCAATAAATAAACACGATTACTTCCACTTAAATGGAATTAGACAAAGCGGCTCAATAATGAAGACAAGGACGGAGCGGTCGGAATTTGGACGCTGGATGGACACTTTCTACTTGGCTTTGATACACTCTTTCATATGTCGACGGTCTACACACAGATTATCATCTTCACATCTTGTACGATTGTTTTTATTATTTCCTGGCCAATTCTTTAAATATCTTTACAATTTGCCAGTGGAAGTCTAATTCTAATTACTTGAACTTGGCTTTCATACACTCTTTCATATGTCTACAATATGCACACTCAGATTATCATCTTTTACATCTTGTAGGATTGTCATTATTATTTCCTTACCGATATCTTTACAGTTTGCCAGTGGAGGTCTAATTCTAATTGTAAGTTGGACACTTCTACTTGCTTTGATACACTCTTTCATATGTCTACAATCTATACACTCAGATTATCATCTTTCACATCCTGTACGATTATCTTTATTAATTTCTTATCAATTCTTTAAATATCTTTACATTTTGCAAGTGGAGATATAATTGTAAGGAATTTGGATGCGAGATGGATACTTTTTATTTGGCTTTGATACATTCTTTCATATGTCTGCAATACGCACGCTCAAATTATCAACTTTTACATCTTGTACGATTATCTTTAATATTTCCTTACTGATTGTTTATATATCTTTACAATTTGCCAGTGGAGATCTAATTGTAATAAGTGTTAGATCTAGGATTTGATTCTTAGGGTCATCAATTATGATCTAAATTAAACACCTCTTCATTGGACATTATTTTTTGTTTCTTATAATTTCATGATACTTTACATACAGTGGTGACAGAGTGAAAGATCTGGACTTTAAATCCAAGTGACGACAAACATATAACCAAAAATAAAATACCACTGAGTCCTAGTGTTTCAAAAACCACTATAAGCTATAGATCCCCTGTCCTGTGAAATGTCAATCGAACGCACTAAAAACATTTTGCGCACAAAATACAAACAATATTTTTTCTACATCTAATTTGCATCATCAATTATAATAATTTTATATTTATTATTTGAAATACTGTCTAACTTTGTAAAGAAAGTGATACTGGAAACTCTTTTCCTTCTAGAAATATTGTGTCGAACAAAAACAATTCTTTAAAAAAAATATTTACAGTATCTATTACTCTTTACCGTTTTAGGAAACATAAAATTGTAATATAGACATCAATAGATGCACAAACGATTATAAAAGCCATGAATTTTAAAACTAACACTACAATTCATTGAGTCTTTTAATGCAACAATACGCTATTGATATTTTTTCAAATAATAGATAATAAAACAGTAATAGACAATTCTTAGAATTTAAAAATTTGATGTGGACACAACATGACTTCCTTGTACGCCTGTTAAATTAAAGAAAAGTACTTATTTAAAAAGATATTATAACTCTTCAAGCAAAGTACCTTTTGGCACTTAACGATTGCAATAAAAAAAGGGAGGTGAACAACTAGATATTACAACAGTCTCACATAAAAAAATTCAACGTTTTATGGCTAATAGTTTTTAAGTTATGTTAAAATAATTACATTCTTGTGTTTCAAAAGTCAGTTTCCAAAAAAAAAATGTCTTATAGTTGATCCCTTAATTCAATCCACTATGTTTTTTTTTATTCTGTATATATTAGTAAATAAGAATCTTGTTTAGATGAAATAATCTAAATAATGGGCAATGTAGGATAAAGGGTAGTACTTAAAACAAATGGGAAATAATCATATCCTGGTGTTTCAGAAGTTAGTTTCCAAAATAACTTGTCTTATAGTTGATGACTTAATTCGATCCATAAAAAGAATGTTTTTTTTTTCAATTCTGTATACATTAGTAAATAAGAATCTTGTCTAGATGAAATAATCTAAATAATGGTCACTGCACGATAAAGGGTAGTTCTTAAAACAAGTGAGTTGATGGTAGAATTGAGTCCATGTATTCGGCATGCAAGAAGAGCTTGCAATGAAAAAAACAATCATCCTTGCTTGTTGATATTTTTTCAAATAATAGGTAATAATACAGTAATAGACAATTCTTAGAATGTAAAAAATCTGATGTGGACACCACATGACTTCCTTGTACGCCTATTAAACTAAACAATAAAAATTGCAATTGCAAATAAAGAGTTTTTGAGTTATGTTAAAATAATCACATTCTGGTGTTTCAAAAGTTATTTTCCAAAATAAATTGTCTTATAACTGATCACTTAACTCCATTCACAAAAGAATGGTTATTTGATTTTGTATACATTACTAAATAAGAATCTTGTTTAGATGAAATAATCTAAATAATGGTCACTGCACGATAAAGGGTAGTTCTTAAAACAAATGAGTTGATGTTTGAATTGAGTCCATGTATCCTCTATGCAGGAAGAGCTTGCAATGAAAGAACAATCATCCTTGCTTGGCTCCCATGTGTCCCGTAACGTCCGGATAACGGCGGCAGATATTTACGGGAATATTTCCTGTAATGCCTGGCGCTGCACACGAATGTAATTAAGTCCCGTCGTTTCGGAAGATGAAAACGACAAATGGCCCGCAATGGCCGCGGAGGACAGCGGCTTTTTTACCCGTCTTTATTGCATACAAACATGCACGCTCTTGTCACTCACCCTCGCAGCATTACTTCTTATTAACTGCCCTCTACCAACTGCCCGTGACTAGTTAACTGGATTGAATTACTAGCGGTTTTTTCAATTTTTTTCTATTTTCCTAATAAACATCTTTATGAAATATGCAGAGGTGACACGGATGATGAAGCTACATGCTCTAATTTTACACCACGATACATTTGTGTATTCAGTTCAATGGCATAATATAAGACAATATTAGAAGTGTTAATAAAATTAATAAAAAATGCAAAGATTATACAAATTAAAAATTACTAAAAATTCCTGATGATGATCGAAAGATCGAAACACGTCGTACCTCAACTTATACCGATTTATGTACTTACCGACGAGTTCTTTAAAGGAACAATTACATTTTTTAATTTGTTACAGTGAACTTCGAAAATTTTGATATTTTCAATTTTACTAAAAATTCCTTACTCTAATTTTAGAATACATTGGGGAACACATATGTAAGAAATAAACCGAATTATTTCTATTTTTCTCGTAATAAAAAAGGCAACAATGACACATATGATAAAAATTATACAACTTTCGTATTCAACCTGTAAGCCCTAGATACAAAAGTCTGTTTTACTCTTCATTTTAGAAGACTGAAGTAGGACTTTTAATCCCTGAGTGATTCAATATGAATTTAATCCCGCAGTGATTAAATTAATAAACTAGCATTATATTACTACAGAAACAAGTAGGTATATGTATGTATCCTATACCCAAATAATTATTATTTTAAAATGTATATACGGAAGCACAAATATAGTGTATATACCACAAAACTAAAGTGTCTTTAATCCCTCAGTATATAATATATTATTATGCGACACAATTTTATGAAGACAATTTTAAAATAAATATACCATCTACATGTAAGAAAATATTGGAATTGTTAACTTACGATTTTCCTGTACCAAACTTACGATGAAGTATATTCGAAGGGCAACAATAAAACTTACCTGTAACAAAAAGAAACATTATTAGTAAAACATATATTATACACATAGTAAAAAATAGACTTTTTATAGTTACTAATGTAGTTTTTTTATACAAATGTGTTACATTAACACTTTGACTGTACGTTTGTTATCACCTTATCACAGCCATCGCCGTCTCTATACCTAGCTGACGTTTTACAAACAAATAATGCTGTCTATTTGTTTTTGTTTAATAATTCAAAGATTTCTGAAAAAATAATGTATATGTAAGGACTAAAATATTTTTTATTACTCACATGATTGGCTATCGCCTCGTAGAATTAATTCCATATTCGTAATAAAAAAATATACTTTAATCCCTTGATATGCAAATAATTATTGTCTTTTTAATTTTATTTCTAAATTATTAACATTACTTCAAAAAGAGTTGCTTATAAATCTATAATTGTAATAATTTTTAAACTAAAAAAAGTAAGTTATAATTTTTTTTACAAAAATAAGTTAGTGTATAACACGAAAATCTGTCACCCTTGAAACTTATTTAGATTTCCAGCAAAATCCGTTGATCTAATTTACGATCTAACATGAAAAGACACGTCCAAATGCCAAGTCATCCAAGTAGGATTTATACTGCTAATTCTTAACAATAGGCAATTCTGTAAGTTTCACACATAATAATCCCATAAATACATCAGCATGAGCGTCCAGCTGCTACCCTATTGATTTATTCTGACGTTTACCGTCCCCGGTGGGTACGGAGCGTGAGGAATCTTAGCGAGACACTTGCTTGCAGCGTCTTATGTGCAGTTGCTGTCCGGGACAGACTGTTGTGGGGCAGCCACGCGTCTAATGTCATACACTGTCGCGGAAACACGCGAAACTTGTAATTGTGTGAACCTGACGATGGTTTTTACTCCAAGGAGCATGTATTCCAAGCTGGTGTTGCGCTGCAAGAAGCTGGTTGGTTAACAATCAAGTCAAAACTATAAACACGTTTTAAACCATTTCATCAATTAAATATTGTGGTTAAACAATTTTCGTTGATAAATTCCAATGAGCAAAGACATGAACAGTATTATACTGATAAAATTTGGATAGCCCGATAAATTTCCGCAGCCAAGTAAATAAACAATTGTTATTGTTTATGTTGGTGAGACAATTAATTAATATTTCAAAATAATAATAATATGTATGTATTTTTTTTTTATTTTGCGTTGCCTTTGGAATTTATTTCACGAAATACCTCAAGATCTCTCTACTTTGCTCATATTTTATTTTTAAATATTTTTTTTTTTGCGAAATCACTTAACAAAATTAACATTGGGTAAAACCTCTCTTCCTATTTATTGCTAAGCAAAAAAATCTTGCAAAATAAAAGTTGTTTGATAAAATCTTGTGATATTAGTTTTGATTATACAACACGTAGAAAAGGCCTCAAGATCCACTGCAGTTACAGGAAAAAAATGTAACATCTTGGATTCGATTCTTGGCGTGAACATCTATTAATTAAATAATATACTCCAAGTAATAAAAATTTCAACTTTACATTTCCACACAGCACAAAATTCCAATGTAGAACAGAATTTTTATTAAATATGTTGTCAGTTTATGGCTTCTGCAATGAAGCTGCAGCCAATAGTGGCTGCTCAATTCGAATCGGAACGCGCTAATCAAGTAAGCAACCACTGCCCGTTAGTGCACTGTGTAGATACAAAATTCATAATTGTTAGTACTCCAGGCTATACTACCTTGTAGGTTCAAATACCGTGGTGACATGGATTTGTGTTTGTTTTTCATGGGCAGAGGAAAAAAGAAGACATCTATATTTTACTTGTATTCTTATGACATAGGTTGTAAGCTTATTGTTTTTGCAATGGACTTGCAGCTTATAGTGGGTTTCGATTAACACGGAACGACTTATGAATCTAAGATTCACTCTGCTCAATTCAAATCAGAACGCGCTAATCAAGTGAACAATCACTGCCCGTTAGCGCACGGTAAAGAAGAAGAACATCTATATTGTACAAGAAGACTAGTTATTTTTAATTGTGATGGTTTGAATATCCACAATCAGGAATGACGCCGGGATGTGTGCTGGGTCCCAGCGCTTCACACGAGTTTGCTTTTAGCTCTGGCTGGCGCTGCGGAGTGTACGCGGCTCGGCGGATGACAGATTTATGTGGACAGGTCGGAGACAAGACGCGGCGCGGATCTCTGCACCCGCTGCCTTCTGCCTTCACCAGGCACGCCCAACATGGCGGCGCAACCAACATGGACATCAAGCTACCATCCACCACGATCCTAATCGGATGGGAGACCGCCATGATGGGTCAACCCTTGTGTCAAACTCGGAACGCTCAAGACTTGTATGAGTTAATGATTGACTTGATGTATGTGATATCAAGCTGGCGTCGGGGCGATCCTAATTGGATGGGCGACTGCCACGGAAATACCAAGCCAGGGTTATTTAGAAGAAGGATCAACCCTTATGTCTTAAAGAAACACACAATATATAAAACATTGCATTGACTCAAACTTGGTTAGTAACCAGATTAGCAATATCCATTAGATACAAGTGTACATAATTACAGATAAAACATAGATGAGAAACCATCCTAAAATATACATACAAATACAAAAAATATATGATTATGTAGCGATGATCCTAATCGGATAGGTCAACCCTTGCGACAAACACGGTAACGGTCAAGACATGTATGAGTTAAAGATTGACTTGTATGTGAAGCAAAGAGACAAACATTCTTACTCTCTGGAGAGGAATTAGCAAGATCCGGTAGATGTAGGTGTACATAATAAGATAAGACATGAATGAGAAACCAACCTAAAATATACACACAAAAAATACATGATTATGTAAAAATTAAATTAGTACCACGATAAAACTGCCCGCCACTGCAAAATATGAATAAGATAAGTAATAAAGTACTGGAATTGAGTCGTTTTTTGAAGGCTTTAATTTAAATCCGACCGGTTTCAGCACCACGTAGGTCTTCCTCAGAAAAGGTAAGTCAAAATGCTGATTCATTTCCAATTTCGACCTCTCCCGGTATATATACTGTCTCATTATTACCTCTCGCAGTATGTATACTGTCTTTGAAAATCAGTTCATATAGGGATTATATGTTTCATTATCAATTTTATTACATTTTACATTGAAAGATTGTCAGTCTATGGTTTTTTTTATACTTTACACATAGAATGTGCTAATTTGCTTTCTCGGAAATTTAGGTAATGTTGACATTTTGACCATCGAGGTCTTACATCAACGTCATCTTCTTGATACTTGGTTTATTTGGAAACTACAAAAAATGACTATTTTATAATCTGCTAAACCATTGTCTTTATTCAGTTTTTATGTAGGTACATGTATCATTCACGTCTTATTACCTATTAATGGATGATCTAATTTAGTTTATCGCAGATATTGTTAATAACTGTGCAGGTTAACATAATTAGTTCTTATATAAAAATGACTGCCTGTAAGGAAGTGATGTGTCTCAACACAATCCGAATCCTCCAATCACAATTCTCAGGCCGTTACTCGTTGGCATTAAGCTGGCTGGTGCGATGGTATCTGCGCGATCGTCTCCGGGTATCGCTGCATCGTCTATCGGCATACATATCGTCTGCTCAGTTCCAGCTTACGCGGCAGCGCTCCCCTCACGCCGGTTATCAAACATTTAAACGCGCGGGCATGATGTGCACAAGAATCGCTCTCATTTCCAGCGGAGGAAAACAATACGGGATTAAACAATTCTTACAGGAGGAAGAGAAATACGGGACCGAAGGCAAGCGGTGGTGAGGTTAGGTAATTCTTGGTTGGGGTACCATAGGAAATGAAACTATGATTAAACTATTCTTTCAGGAGGAATAGAAATACGGATCCTTCCAAGGCAAGCAGTGTTGAGATTTGTTATTTCTTAGATGGAACACCACAGGAAAGAAAATTATGACTAATTTATTCTTCCAGGAGGAGTAGAAAAACGGAACATTCGACTACGGCAAGCTGTAGTGTTAGGTACATCTTGGATGCAAAAGAAAGATAATTAGTGATAATAAAACTATTATTCCAATTGGAATAGAAATACTAAACCTTTCAACCAAAGGAAACAAAAACTATAAATGATTAAAATATTCTTCCATGAAGAACAGAAATACGGAACCTTTCAATAGGGTAAACTGTTCTGATCTTGCTTGCATCTTGGATGAAACTAAAAGAAAAAAAATGCTTCCGAGTAAAAACTATACTTAGGGGATAAAACTATACTTCCAGAAGGCAAGACGTTTGAAAAACTCAATCAACAAGATATAATAGAATACTTTTATGTATATATGACAGACGAGAAGTAATGAGCAAGAAATATTATTAATTCTAAACTATAAAGAACAGGATTCTTTTTTTGGCAGAACATTGAATTGAGAAAAAGTAAATCAGGATGAACAGAGCATAGAAAAATATGTAAAACTGTAGTCTTGATGAGTAAAAAGTAAAGGAAAACTGTTTATAGAAAATATTTTTTTGTTATTGCATTTAGATCATAAACAGTTGTTTAATTTTTTTTATTCTCGGACTCTACTACAAAATAAAATTTTTAAAACAACTGAATGATACACAGAACTTTTTTCTACCATACCTTTTTTATTCAAGTCTAATAAATCTAATAAATAGTTAACTCCTTAAAAATTTCCGGGATATTATATACAGATTACAGTGTTAGACAACGAGAAGCGTTGGTTCACTAAATTATCGTGCTCCGACTCTAACTACGCTGAGTGTGATTATTAACCAAATAAAAATACCTCTGTGTTCAAGTGGTTCGAAATGCAGTATAAGCTATAGGTCCTTTGCAGTGACTTTAGGCAGACAGCAGAAAAAAAATCATGGACCAGGTTAAGTTCTCAACATCTCCTGCGGTCAAAACTCTTCTAGGGTAGTAGCGTCAATGAGGATGTTGGTGCAAGTCAAGATATATCTAGTGATCAAACCTTATAGTATTGTCAACAATGGCGTAATACTATTTCGCTTGTCCTTGGTTGACTTTACAATTGCGTAGCTACGTCTTGCACCCAGGTTTCCCTCGCCGTAACTCGGGGGCGAATTTGATCATTGCGAAACAATAAAAAGCATGAAATATGTCGGTACATTAGCGTCGTCCTGCGCTGGCGTGTGAGTGAAATGTGGGCGCGCGCCGCGCAGAGCTCTTTATTATTAGTCGCGGCGACGAGTTATGACGACGTGCCGGCCGGGAAGATGTATAGCGGGGGTGCCCAGCCCCGGCCCCACTACTGACACAGACGTGATTGTTTCCAACTTTCCTCTGCCGAGCTATCAATAACAACTTTTACAGTAAAAGTGTCACGTGGCAGATGAAATAAATCAGGCACGGTGGAGGATTGGGACAAGATATGAGGACTCCATGCTGGGAGCCTCAGGGTACTACCAACCACCCACTAGTCTTCATTAAACTATTAAATAAACATTATAAGTCAGAAGGATAAACTAATAGTTTGTGCTGTTTATAAAATATTATCAAATTTTTGACGATTCTTAAATAGGAGTATAAATATTGTCAAGGCCACTTCAAGCTGCATTGACTTGGGGGTGCCTGACAAAATTTGCCGCCCCTTAAAGTTTTTTTGTATAACAATATAAGGTAAAATATAAAAGATAAAGTAATTTCTGCTGAAATAAAAATTTTATATAATCATAAATTTGTTGGCTTCTCAAAAAATTATCTAATATAGGAAGTAAACAAAAATAAATAAACTATTCCACTGAGTGATATTATAGAAAATTAAATTGCGAGCTGCGAGGGACCACCAATGAAGCGTTTCATATAATTGGTGACCGATTATAAAAAGGACCGACGCCAAATTGCGGCACAATAAAAACTGTTTATCAAATAAACATAAAAGAAAACGAAAAGAGAATACGAATTTGAAATGTATTAAGAACGACATTAAATAATACACTTTGTCTAAATTAAAATGAGAGAGATCAATTATTTATTCATTGCAGGAATTGAATATGAAACGTTATTATAACAATAAAATAAAAATAGTAAAATTATTTTATACAGTTCGCCGTTCCTCGAAGTCTGCCTCCGGGTTTTTGAGAACCCCTAACACCTCCGCTTAGAACGTCTCTTAATATTGTGTTATTAGAATTAAGAGTGATACTTTGTTTGGAGAGTGTAAAAGTTTGCAGGACGAGCGCAGCAATTTTAAACGCAAAGTATAAAAATATATTATTGTAATACATTACATGATTCGTATACAACAATATTTTAGTTAACACTTCCTTACCATATACAATAAGACAATTTTTTCAGTACAGTAAAATAACTCTTCATACTTAGCATTATTTTTCTTAAAAAAATGTAAGTGAAACAATCCTCTAATTCGCAACAGAGCTTCAAATACGGACAGAGAAGTGATAATGATTTAGTAATGAAGACATGAGCGTGATCTGTTTAGCGTTGTTTTTATTTGCGCGCAAAAAAATCCTAGTTAAATAGAGTGGGATGAAATATCGGCATCGGACGCTGTACAGTGTATAAATCACACGTGTTTACTAAAAATTCACGTGCGTTGTTGCCAGATCCACTTCGTCTCGCTAATCACGTTAATGAAGCTTTGAATGATGGCTGTGAAATTCCGCTTTAGCAGCAGGGCCGAAATGCACAATTCATAGCAATTACCCATACAGCTATCATGTTTTCACTTATGACAACGTCTTACTTTTACCGCTTCTTTCAACACCAAAATTATTATTGCCGTTTCTTGCAATACGCTGTCATTTTTACAAATGTCAATAGATTTACCAGTATTGTTTTTCGTAAAAATATATGTGTAGATATTAAATTAGGAATAGATCAAGGTCTCTCATAAGGACAATAACTTGAAATAAATAAAATAACGTTGTATTCGAATGTTCCAAAAGTATACGTCGTTTGAAGAGGATATAGAGTCACAACCTACACAAGAAATTGTTGCAGAACTACTACTACAACTACTGATGTCATGTTTAATTTGTCAGTTTTATTATCATAGTAAAAATAACAAATAGTGCATGCTTTTAATTGGCAAGTTAGTTGAATTTGAAGTAATCTACATCTTTTTTCGTAAAAACATACAAATATTAAATCAAAATAGTGACTCTTCTTTCAGTTGTATTTTTGAAATGTATTATTGAGCATATCCCGATAATAAGTACGATAATAAAAATAATTATAAAGCCAGAGATAATTACAAAAACTAATATTAAAAATGTGATGTGCACAAAAACCCGGAACATACTCGCTCTACTTACAGATTTAGAGCAACATAGTTCTTAATAATAAAATGTAACATTTTCGTTAAACAACAGATAGCCGTGGAAATAAGAAAATATCTTTGACAATGAGGTATTTTATTTATTTAGTTTTACACAGTTTAATAGATAGAAGTCCAATTATAGGACAAGGGACTTACAACTTATAGTGGGTTCCGAACCACCAGGACACAGCGATATTTATTTTTTATTAGAGATTGTCGTCACTAGAATTTGAACCCCAGATCTCACACTCCTTTCAACGAGTCGAAATATTATTTGTCATATTAATTTAATTTTTTTTGTAATATTTGTATCTTATTAAAGACAACAATCTAAACTCAACTTAAGAAAATATTAAAATATGTATACATTATTAATTATAAAAGGAAAAAAATATCATTGTATTTGTTATAAAATCCCATCTATTCATTAAGAAACTAATAAGTACAATGAAATCAAAATGAGAATTAGATTTGTTCCTAAATATTTTTTTTGACACATTATGGTGGGTTATCTAAGGACAGCGTTATTTACATTTGGATAACGATTTCCTACGGTTGGTTTCAACCCCATGTCTATTCTATGAAGAAGACCTAAGTAGAACACCTCTAGTCGAAAGAGTTGTCATATAAGAAATTAACATTTTTTTGTGGTGTTCGCATGTGAATAATTGGCGAGTCCGTCCCTGGCTGGAGTCATCTTAGTATAGATTTCCCCTAAATCAAGCGGCGCCGGTCCTGGCGGACAATAAGCGCATGGCGGGCTGCCAGCGTCGCGGCGCGAGCGCCGGCACGGGTGTGAAATGAAACTTTGAACTGTTTCGTATTTTTATTATCACCCGCTTCTTTATTATACCAAATTTGCATTGTTTTTTTACGAGCCACGACGCGCACTGAACGGAGAGAGCACAATTGCATCCAGGATTGCATTCCGAATTATTTGATAAGTTTTGAAAGATGCAGCGGTGGTTGGCACGCTGTTTGTTTTTGTTTTGCACTAAATTTGGCTTCTTTGCTTTGCTCGTATCTTATGAAAACTCTGTCTGCTTCTTCAATATCTTCTTCACATTATTGTCACTAAATTCCGAAAATTTTACCCCTTCTCGCGATATTGTACACAGGGATACATATTTCTGTGATTTGTAATGGAAAGATAAATAATAATACTGTCTATCACAAGAGAAACTACAGGCCAGTGTCACCTATATTGATTTTTCGGTAGATCTACCAATTTCCTCTTCAATCTACCAATCTACCGAAAGACATTGATTTCTACCGAATTATTTGCTCAAAATAAATTTCAGTCCAAAGTTCTGCTAATTTTTTCTTGTTATAAATTTCAAACTTTAAGCTAGTCAATGAAAAATTTCGACAAAACAAAATACAAACTTGCTTTAGTTTTAGTAGTAATCGATTAATAAGTTCCTCTTCCCTCTGTTGGCAAATTGAATTAACATTAGTCGGAAAAGCTTTTATTAAAATAAAATACCAGAATAATGCACTTCGAAAACACACCGCAAAGGTATAAGTTTTTGTCCGACCGAAAAAAAATATTTATATTTTACTACACCTGTTAATAATTTCATGTCGATGATGATAATGTTCAAGTACTCCACCTTCTGTTGTGTGGGATTTGAACCTTCGACCTCTTGTTTACATACAGATGAAAACCAGCTATAAAACACAGCCATATATCAAAGTAGAAGTCACCAATCATGTTAGTGAGGAGAAGAATTCTGGAAATTTTTAGTGACTTCATAATGATGCAATTTTTAACTACAGTGCAATTAAAATGTCATAATTCTAGACTTTACGACATATTTTAAATTTTTTGTGCATATTATGAGTGATTCTAAGCTATATTATATTTTAATTGATTATAAAGTTTATATGCACTATAAACCAGGTTTGATACTATAAAGATTTTATTTAATAAGACTAAGAAAAGTTATAAATAAGTATATTGCGAGCTTTGATTATTACTACACTTGCATTTGTAGCGTCTTTGGAGTTTGATTCATACAGTCAACTGTTTACCACAATATATCCTTTATATACCAAAAAATTTACTAAGAAACTTTACAAAGTGAATACAATTTAGAACTTAATTGATTTAAAAAAAATATAGGTATATTACTACTAGTTACTATACCTCGTATAGTTATGTTTATATCTTTGACTTTCAACCTTAAATGCAACTTTAGTACAGCCCTCGAAATTGTAAAGATTGAAACACCCATTTACATTTTCTCATAATGATTATTCTTACAATACATTTCAACGTTTTTTTTTACTATCTCATGTCAACTGCTTTTTGCTTAAAATGAGTAGGCAAATATATACCGACAGAATACCTTCTTAATGTTAACCTTATATTAGAGATTTTAAAATTAAAGAACTTGACGAAAACTGTACTAGTTTAATTAATAGTCATAGATGGAACAGAATCTTAATCCTCAAATATATATTTTTCTAACGGAAGGTTTACCATATGTCATTAAAATTAACAATTATTCGGTTGGGGAAATATGGTGATTTTCTTGAAAAAGCGAACAAGACAGACTTTTTAATTTTTGAATCACAAAACAATCTAATTAAATGTAATTCGATATTGTTACTTTCTTGTATATGCATTATAAGATAATAATAATTTTTTGTAGATGGTATTTCGGTTAAAAATATTTCTGAAGTACTTGTTTCATGAAATATTTTACCGGCATATTTTTTAGTGTAGATTGTCAACTTATAGCCTCAGCAAGAGACAGCTTATAGTGAGTTCTGAACCACCCGGACACTAATGATTAGCTAAGATTTGAACCTCCCTTCTCTCAATTTCACTGTCTCATCTTGCTAACCAAATGAGCAAACCTCCCTACCACAGCTAACTCTTCCTCATAATTATAAAACCATCGCCTTAAGCATTGCTCTGCAAAACACAATTACGTTCGGCTGTTGTTTAACATGATTAGCAGTTGTCTGTCACACGATTTCGCAGAATCACTTATTTTCCACCTTGTGTGATTCCAGCCAGTACTTGTTTCGTGAAAAGTTTTACCTGCATATTTTTTTAGTGTAGATTGTCAATTTATAGCTCCAGCAAGAGACAGTTTACAGTGAGTTCTGGACCACTCGGACACTAATGCTTAGTTAAGATTTGAACCTCACTTCACAGTTAAACAGTCACAACCTTCTAACCAAATGAGTAAATCTCCCTACCACAGCTTACTCTTCGTCATAATTATAAAACCATCGCCTTAAGCATTGCTCTGCAAAACACAATTACGTTCGGCTGTTGTTTAACGTGATTAGCAGTTGTCTGTCACACGTATTGGGAATTGTGTGGGGCACGGGCGGATTAGCACACATTGTCACCGAATGAACAGTCACCTGTCAGCCCGCCAGACGGAGTCTTAGTTTTACGACCCGTAACTCAAGTAATTAGACCGAGCTGTGATTTCACATGACAGAATGAGACGTCGCGAGCTGCAAGCGAGGAAATGTAAATGGGGCCACGCTAAATACAACCCCGGAATATTCTTCCACTATACTGGACTCACATAGGAGCCCTGTCCGTATAACTACTTAGATATCCAATTTAATATATTAATCATTAAAATTATTTGCGTAAAAAGAACAACTTAGATTTTTTCTAAACAGAAATATTCAACAGTCAAGTAATTCGGTAGAGCTACGTGAAGATCTTGAATAACCACTAAATATATAACCTTTTCTTCACAAAAAATTATTATACTAACTGTACATTTCGTTTGCTACGCAAACATAATCAGTAGCACACTAAAATAAAAACCATAAATACAACTACTCGTATTTATACAATAATGATACAATGAAATGTGGACCTAATTAGCAGTAACTAGTAACTAGCAATTAGGGATGACTTATCGGTACATTTTAAGTGTTGACAAAAGTTAATAGCAGATTATCAAAGGTCGACAGTCAAAATTTAACAATTTGTTTTTGTTCTTTTTCATGTAAATGACATCTAACATGTTTGTGAACAAGGTTTTTAATTTTATTTATTTGAAAAAAACTATATTAATATTGTATTTTTTGAACAAATTGTGAAGTTTTTAGAAGGAAATTTTGTTATAAGAAATTTTACCAAACTTTTTTTTCATTCAGGATTTGAATCCATAGTAGCTGGCACGGGAAATACGAACGGTACCTGCAATCTACATCAGTCGGTAAATAAGTTCAATATATTCTGACTTTTAAAATCTATAACAGTTTCGCAAGTATTTTAGGCTCCGTTCCTTCTAGAAATGTTGTGCTTTAGGAGAATCTCATTAGGAAGTCCTATTTTACTTAAAATTTAATTCGTCTTTTCATGGCAATTCCTATCAAATACTCTCTTTTTATTGATCTCATTCTATAAGATTCAAATTTAGCTGGACATTTAGCTCACATTATCGAGATGTGAATGTCAACAAACAGAAGTAATTTTACTTTTAGATCAATGGTTCACACACACACACACACACACACATACCCATACCGTTATAGGGAACCAATGGTCCGCCGTTGCCTGGGACCGATTTCCAAGTACGAAATATATTGAAATACTTAAGAACCAACCAGATAATTTGTCATAACACAAAGTATTATTAAGTAAAAAAGAGAGTAGTAATGTATAAGCCTGTTAGGCTTGCAATCATAAAAATGATAATAAATTATGATAGTGTATAATAAGCAACATTTCCACTTAGCATTGAAGTAATAAATCTCCGATCAAGCATCGCGAGTCGCTTGTCTCTCTCGTGTAATTTGTCAGTTTTTACTGGCATTCACCTACACCCGCGCCGCACCCACTGGTCACTTGATCCGCGCTGCCGCCAAGACAAATGCCTGTCGGGAAAATAATCCACCGCACTGTCAAACCGACGCGCATCAAATTAATTATTCCCCACAATAGATTTATTGTCCACGCAGTAATCACTGACTTCTTGCGACACTGCTCACTTTCAAACGCAAAAACCCAATGTGTGAATACCACTATGAGGTCATTTCATACGGGAAATATTTATGATTGGAGAAAAAATATATGCTATTTGTCACATGTCATTTCATGCCAATAATAAATTAATATTTATGAATATAACTAAAAACACTTATTTTTTTCCTATAATATTTTAAAACATAAATAAAGGAAATGTGGTGACCACTAATTCATCAGAATCAAACACTTATTATTAGGTAATTTAAAGTTAAAAATATAAGCCCGTATCCTGAGCTCATTTTTATGAGTGTTCTTGTTAAAAGTGGCATTTGGCCTCGTAATAGTATAATGTAAAATCAGGGCTTCATAAAAGTTCGAAATGCTTATTTAGCGGAAAATCAAGAAAAGTGTTTTTACTGTTCCAATATTCGATAATATGTTCCACCAAGAATCAACTACAAACACTCTTTCAATTATTAAAAATACCTCTTCTCGGTGAAAAAATGTCAAGAATGACATGAACGACATATTTGAAAATATTCGTTACCGTGGTTACACTACTGTCTCTATTTCATTTTTGTCGTTGGTTAGACGCAGATAGTAAATATATCTCTCTATAACATGTACGGTAATGAGATAGCTAATAAAAGTATCATCTATACCATGCGTATACGACGAAGATGCAAGAGCAGTAACTGATGAGAATCAACTGCGGAAAATGTTATTATATTAAGGTATAATTCAACCAATTGGATGGTAACATTTCTTACAAATCAGTACAGATGAATCAGTTGCTGCTTAGGTGTAACAACAAGCTAATACACAAAATCATAATTCTAGAAAGCCCTGACATTCTTAATTCATCTATCTGAAATTTATTTCTAGTTGCATATATCTTGTTACTTAGTAACTATCAACAATATAAGGCTAAAACATTGATCCTACAACTTTTGATGCCTACAATTCTAGAAGTTGCAAAACTTTTGTAAATCTTCACATTTCATCACGGTTAGATCTGATGTTTGCGAAGAAATAAATTTATTAGCACAAAAAATCCCGGAGATAAATATTCATTATTTGGGCCGGTCGGTTCGATGGTTCTCCCGACGTCGTCGTCTCGGTGCGTCCGTGTCATGTTTCACGCGCTCATATTTGCATGTGTCGCTCATAAACTAGACACGTCGCCTTATATTAACGTTGTTTGCCAGACGCCCGCGATGGGCAGACGGAACAGAGACAGGAAGGAGAGCAATGGAGCGGGGAGAATGGGTAGAAAACGGACGAACAAAAAACACAAAGAAGAACTAACAAAATTGACAACTATTAACTAAAAATAGTACTTTTCCAGTGTCACAACATCACTAGGTAAGAAAATTAATTTAGTCATAAAAGAAGGCATTTTTTGGAGTTGAAGTCATTTAATAAAATCCACTAATATACCGATGTTTCGAGTGTAAATCAGTCTTCATCAGGGTGCTGATCACATACAAAACATACAATCAAATATACAGACATACATTCAACTCAGTTAACAGATATTAAAATATTATCAAGAAATCAAGAAACCTATCGTCAAACATAAATAAAACACACACACGTACATGTTACTTAATAGTTATCAACCAATTGACTTATTCAAGAAGTGTCTAGTTGAGTAAGAGTCGAAAATTATAAAAACCTACGGCTAGTCAATCAAGGGCCAGAGAACAGCGAAACAAGATTGAACAATAAATTATCCATATTTATTTAATAACTTACGGTAATGGTCCTTTTGTCCTTTCAGATATACATGTTCCGATAATAAAAATAATCGAATAATACATTAAAAAGTAAGAAAAACACTAAATTTCTGTGTTTAATAAAAATTTAATTAAATTGTAATTTAACTACATAAAGTTTCAG
The DNA here is from genome assembly GCA_035578165.1 of Stenolophus ochropezus. Lineage (NCBI taxonomy): Eukaryota > Metazoa > Arthropoda > Insecta > Coleoptera > Carabidae > Stenolophus > Stenolophus ochropezus. The sequence goes on along the minus strand of JAQOWZ010000018.1, from coordinate 21,869,047 downwards.
TTTCGGTTACGTTTTTTACGGAAACAAGAAGAGGATCCAAATATTCGGTTACGGTTTCGTTTTCGGCTGAAAATTGTTTTACGGTCGGACACTTATTTTAAAATGATTTCAAATGGACAATATCACAATCAAATGTCAAATGAATGATTCAACGTTGCTGTTAAAATTTCCATTAGAATTTTTGTTGCTTTTACTCAAAATTTAATCCTTGTTGATGCAACTGAATATAGTTTTAAAAGTAATTAATCCTATGAATAATATTTGGTCCAGATCCGTAATTTAATTTCCCAAAAACATGTAATGATCAACTAATTTTGTTGCCGACAATTTGGCTACCAATAAGAAAGAAATCCTGTTTGTATTATTATCCTCCGATTGCATATGTTCTTAGTAATTGACAGATCGTGATACATTAGAAAAAAATATAAAGGACTAAACAGATGATTTTATAACAAATGTCAATATTTGTTGCATTAACACAATAATTTAATTGTTCTTGTTTAACTTAATATATATGCAGTGAAAAACCAAAGACCAAACGTAATGTATTTGAGTCAAAGATAATAAAGATGAAAGTGACTATCTATCTAATACATCGGAGGCTATGAAATCAATCGGATGATAGGTTGAAATGGCATCGCTGTAAAGGCTAGCATACGTCATACTTCTCGCAGAAATAAATCTGACATCGGTGTATGTTTACTGCAGGCTTTATGAGCAGACAAGAGGTTAAACCGTATTTATATCCACTTACGGAAAAATTCATTACTTTATGCTAACGTGGCCATTAACATACCCATCGCAATAAACATATCCACAAGAGTTAGCGCTCAGATATTTCAAATCATTCTACCCAATTTACACACCAGATTTTTTCCTATAACTACGACCTTTACATCTTGCCTATTACAGAATGAATCACTGTTTTATTTACTCATACTCGTTGTTGTCAAATTATTAGTGTCATTGTTTAAATATAAAATCTCAGGAAGGAGGGTTTCAATCTAGTGGCTAGATGAAAAACTGGGATGGAAGTCGTCATTTTGAAAACACAAGTATGAGTCATTTCTTGGTGACATTTGAATAAGTTGCATGTGCTTGCACTAAATTCTAATTTAGCAGCGCGTTCTTCAGTCTATAAAAATAAAGTATAACTATATCGCAATTATTTAACTTTCTTTGCATATTCACCATTCTTGTATAGTAATAATTATGGTCAGTTGTGTTGCACGTGGTTGTTCCCAAATCATAAAGAACAAAATTTAAGAATTTAATTTCATCAGTAAGTATTTTGCATCGTACAACTATTATAATAAAAAATGAAACTACTCATTGATACACATATTATGATTTATATTGCATATTAGCAAATGAGAATGAACTCCGTCGTGTAACTTAAATGTCAAGAAATAATTTTATTGCCGTATCATAGTAATTTGAAATAAAGGGTCTGAATATATATTTCTACTGTTCATAAAATTCTTTATTTTAATTAAATAAAAGTCAATGGAAACTGTTATACATACTTATTATGTATTATACTTATTTCAACAATTATAATTATATTGTTTAAAGGACAATAATTTACTTATTACTTTTTGTATTTCACACTTACATTTATTAAATTATAAATTATAACTACACAATTTAGAGCATTTTTGATGGAAATGACGAATAACTGTCCGCCATGCAAAATCCCGGTTGCAAGGTTATTTCTTAAACCCTTCTTCCAGAGATTTTATATTCAAAGGTGTTATTCGAACACAAGATATCTGAATCACAGGTCCAATATTTTTTTGATTGTTGTAATCAACAGAAGTTACGATTTTGAATGTGAATAATGAAGATGACAAACAACAAAAAAAATTGTCCAAGATATTTAATTATACGGGAAAATATTAAGTAAATCTCTGGAGATATATGGGTAGTTAGATGGGCACAAAACGACATAGAATCTACGCGGGGCGATAAACGCTAAGTCCCAGAGGACGACAGATCGGCAAAGGTTATTTCCTGCGGAGTATGTGACGAATTTTTTCGCTCAATCATGAAATTTGATGCGAGTGATAGAGTGACAGATAACGAATTGATGTTATTAAATATTAGGGGACGTAAGGACAGTGAAATATAGCCGGCGAAAGGTCACTTTAAATTGGACTAATGACGGATTTCGTCACACGAAGTTTAATAGATTGACACATGATGGCTTTAATATCAGAGCAGGTTGTGAGGTGCCAGTTTTAATTGCGAGATTTAAATATGAAAATGTGCATATATGGCATTGGACTGTTCATAAAATATTGAGGTGAACTCGAATTCTTTGCCGATTGCAACATTTTATATGAATAATCATCACTGCTTTTTGCCTGGGAGTGCCAATCCATATTTATATAATTAGAGATGATTGAAAAAGACATATTTGCAAAGTTATTTAAACTTAACTATTTTTAATAGAAAAAAGAAGGAAATCTGTATCAAAGAATCATTAATTATTGTTAAAATTATCAAGATTAAATAAAAGTATTTGACAAAAATGGGAAATAATAGTGATTCTATAGATATAAGGATATCAGATATTGTTGATTACAAAATACAATATGAATTAAGAAAACTGACTGTAGATATATTTAAATCATTATTTCACTTTGATAAATAGTAGATTGATATGACAAGGTAATAAATTCTGGAATTCAGTCAATATTTCGAAGGCAAATGTGCCTTCCTCATAACGTGAAAGTTAAAAATAAAAATGTATCATTCGACTAGTCAAGAAAATCTTCAAAATCAGTAAATTGACAAATGAAAATATTAAAAAGAAGTCACAATTTAGTACACACTATTATTATTGAAATCAGTGTTTTAAAATCTCTAATTTATTAATTAAAATCTTAAAGGTAGTAGCAGCGATTTTAAAAGAAGAAACTAATAGTGATTGACCGAACTCTGCGCGAAAGATTGGCAGTTGATACTAAATAATTTGAGCGAGAATCCGTCGTTGTGAGACGCGAGCAATGGCAGTCTCCACATCTCGCTGTAGATCGTGAATTAAAATTCCAGGGGTCTGGTGTCTGGTGTGTGATGGAAACGCGAACAAAGCTGTCAGTCGCCTTGTCACTTAAAACAAAGATGGCAGATGAGACAGTGACGGATCGGGTAACACGAGCCACGCCGCTCCGTCACCTCACAACTTTTATCTGCTTTTATTACCCACAGAAAAACGCGCTCCCAACCTGATTAGCATGCCCACTTTTTCTACAAATAGTTCGGGTTATTTATTGCCTGGTAATTGATTAGTGAACGGAGGAGTTTATGTGAACTTCAAGTCTTACCGAATATTTTCATCTTCAGAATGTATTTTATAAACTAATCAGCATTATCAACTACGGTGCTTCGATACAAGGGACCAAGAACGAACCTTTTAGAGTTTTAGGTTCAAAATTTTGTTTTTAAAATTAATCCATATTGGTAGAAGCCTATGCCGCGATTTTAAATTTACAAACAAAATTTATTTATCACATTTCGTTCCTGAGACTTTTTCTCTCAAAGTTGGACCTCAAAATAATGTTTTTTTTTATATGTATCTACAATGGGTAAACATTTCTTTATGTACCTTTATCTGTAAAATCGACTGGAATAATCGTTGAGATTGTATAATTACTTATTTTGGAGATTATTTTTGAGTTGCAACTTTGAGAGCAAAAATCTCAGGACTAAAAAGAGATAATTAAATTCTATCGGTAACTTTAAAATCAATACGTCGACGTCTATCAATATGGATTATTTCCAAAACCCAAAATTTTGGACCAAAAAGTGTGTATTTTTGGATTATTTTGGCTGTAAATGAACAAATATACGTGAATAAGTAAAAAAATTAAACTTTTCATGTTTAACTGTAACTGAAAATAGTTTGGAAATTTAAATGACTTTAATTTTTAATTGGAAATGTAATCAGCTAAAGAAACAATGATATGTATCGCAAACCCATTTTTAATTCAAAAAGTGAATATTGTGAAAATGTTTATGTTCTTTAACTTAATGATAATAAAACTACATTATATGTGTTAAATAAAAAAAGCAAAGTGGCTGGTGACGAACTGATGTCACATGTCAGATGGAATCCAAGAATAGATGTTCTTGTTTCAAAGTGACTGAAAGCTGATGGATTGTCAACATACTCGCTGTTTCCCAATTGTTATTTTTGTGGCTAATTAATAAGGTGGCTTTGTGAAACTGTTATCATAATGAAGTAGAAATGAAAGTGAGGAACGACATGGACACGGCTGATATATTTATGACTTTGTTTATGCAACTCAGCTGGACGGTAAATCAAGCTTTCTAAAAACCGCCAGTCGCTTGTGGGTGACTGCTCAGCTTCATTCGGAGAAACACTCATTAATGTGCTAATTCCTCAACTATAGAGAAATTGATGCGGAGTGATTTATACGGGAATATACCAAAAAATATGATTCATTGACTTACAATTTTAATTTCAACATATGGGAGAAAAGACATAAATAATTATATGTATAAGTTTTTAATTGAAAATGACATATGAGTAATTACCTTCTTACTTCACTCATATTTTTATTGTGAGGATATTTAATTATAATTAATATAAACTCTCAACAAAATTGAATTCGCTAACTTAGGAAATCTGCGCTTCTTTCTAAGGTACAGGTCATTTATTTAGATACCATTTACCTAGATTATGGATATAAAGAATTGTTAAAGTAAGACAACTGATATTGACATTACGATAAAGTATAGAAAAGATGCAATGTATGGTTGATTTAATGCTTAGCACTCAAGTTTCATACCTAAATGTTCAAATTCAAATCCCGCAGTGCCAAGGATATGGTGTTTCCATTCCATCAGAACGTCTTCATTCAATTACATACAACTTTAATAATTATTAATGTAATTAAGTATTATTGTCTGTAGTATGTTTTTCACTGACATATTTATTTTTACAAAGAATGACCGATCGATCTTAATTGATCTGATCGATCTCAATATCCATAATTACAAAAAATATGAGAAATATAAAATGAAAGTTAAAAACCTTCTACTCCTGTGCAAATGCAGACTAGGTATACTAATACCATCTGATCAATGAAGATCGGATCTGATCAATCGAAATTAAACAATCAAATTTATCAAACGATCAAGTGGACATTTTTTTACTGAGATCATTTCGATCGGTCGATTGATCTTTAAATCAAATCGATCTGATCGACCGTTTTTCGAGCCCTACTGTTAAGTAATAGATATATGTGTATGTTTTATTTATTTTGACGAAAGATTTCTGTAAAGTAATTTACCGTTCACAATGATAAAGACATTCGAAACGTTGGTGTATTAGTACATGTTATTAGAAGACATTGACGAATAGTGCTCAAACTCAAATTGAGTATAGTGTAAGATTTGAGATTCTAATCGTAGTTTAGACAAATAAAAGCTATGTTCGAGTGTGGTTCGGAACCCATTAAAAGGTTGCAGAGGCTATGTGCTAGATATCTGTGAAATGCAAGTATAGACATTGTAATGATTAATAAATATTTGAACGTACACATATTACATTTCGCGCATATAAAAATAAATGCTGTTTTGTCTATACATTATCTCTTCATAACATAAAAACATTCCACTGTCGATATCTCCATATGTTATGATATATGTATCCTATTAAAGAAACGCTACATATCAAGCATGATTGACAGAATGTAAACTAAAAAATAGTCAAATCCGAACCACTGTTGCGGCAAAAATAGACGAGAGAAAAAGTAGAGTGTATATTTAATAACAGCTGTCCGTCACCGTGATCGACGTGTCCAGAAAAAACCTCGCGTCACAGCGCTTGATTGACACGTGGACTTATACTCTTCACACTTAATTAAAATGTGCCGGCTACCCCGTCAGCCCAACAAAGACATTCAGTTACATTGCGTTTATTTTTACTTCTTTCTAATTATCATTTTCGTTGGCACCATATCCTACAATTACATTGCACATATCTTACTTTACTTATATTATTACCTGTCGCCACTTCGCCAAAAAAGAAGGTGATTTGAAAAACGAGGTTGTGATGAATATGATCTTTTCAATCAAGTTTTACTTTATAACAATTTTACTTCGGGAAAATCAGTCGGGGTATCATGTTTAAAATGGAGGTTTTATTAAATAAATACCTCTCAAGGTCCAAACGTTTGTTATCCTAAAAAGGATTGATTAGATTTTGATTTGTTCAATCGGAAGTGGTCAGTTCTTAATTTGCCATTTTTAGAATTGTCTATTTTCAATAGATTTGATGATACTTATTATTATTAGTTGGGATCTACACGAAATAATGTATTTAGACCTACTCAAATGGATTGGTAATTTTATCTTTCAGTTGTTTATAAAAGTTTAATAATTTCTGGCAAGTGTTAGCCGTTGTTGTTAATATATTGCTGTAGACGGATTCTTGCATTTTCATTTGACGGCTATTTCCAAATGGATTGTATCCTCCAGAATTTGAGAGTTCTGGGTTCAGTCTTTAGACAAGAAATAGTCACAGGATGTTAAATCCGGCGAGCGCAGGGCCACGAAATCTCGCCTTTTGCAGAGGTCAGTTAGCCGGGAAACATCTACCTTAAAATAGCCATTAAATTTCGAACTATATGGGCTGTGATTCAATCCTGATGAAATCAGATGTTTTCTGCATTAAAATTAACAAGAGCTGGCGCAAAATCTCTTGGATTATGGTGTCCGTTGTCACCCATTTCTTTTCATAGACACACTTTCTGTTTCTTCGAAGTTGTCAAGCCCCAACAAAACAGATTTTCGATCTTAACTCTGAGAGGAGATTTTGATTTAAAAAGTAAGTTTCGATGCCAAAAGTGCGCCGCTTTTTGGACTTCCCTACTATCTACTCCTTTTGCGACTAACTTCACCCATCTAGGACATACTCTCCCTTCACAATAACCTATGAATAAAAGGAAACATCCGGACTTGGAAAACAAAGAAATAAATAAAGAAAATACGCTATAGGTATATTTGTCGGTTAAACATTAATAATAATCTCAATGGGTTTACCAAGTATTAGGTGTACCAATCTCACGTGTTACAAATTTCCGTACAGAAGCTGTAGAATGTTTGACAAGCAGTCGGAATCGAGTTTGAGTTGAGACCAGCTCCGATTAAATTCCCGTGATTCTTTCCCCCGTGTATGAAGACGTTAGCACGTCCACCCCCTGTCCACAGCGCGGGACAGTGACGCTGCGGAGACAGGTTATTTATAGAGGCGTCGCGTGGTTGTAGACGGATGAATACATCTCGGGGCGACGCGGACGCCTGCCTTGTCACTCGTCGCGACGCCCATATTCACCGCATTGATGGACAAGGGCAACGAATAAACAACGATGAAAAACGCTAAATGCTGCTGAGGTTTCAAAAAGACTGAATTAAAAACTTGTAGCAACCAATTTCTATATACCGAATTGAATTGTTCAACGATCAGTGGTTAAACCAAAACGGCACACCGTTGGGATACATGTGTTTATATGTCTTTCATAGTGATTAAAAAGTCGTATTGTACTCTTGTCGAGGTATCAAGATTCTAGATTATTTCAACACTCTAGATTAACCAATGTATGCACTTTAGACAAGGACGGAGACAACTCTTTGGCAGAGTTCTCTTTCTTTTTCACAATCACTAATCATTCGTTACATTGTGTCATCTTTATTTGACTATATATGACATAATATCGGATGATATTAAACATTAATAATAATAGCATGCCATCATCCCAATGAAGAAAACAGAACAGACGAAATCAATATGAGAATTATATCTGTGTCTAGACAATTTTAACTGCATTTTAGCGGTATGGATCGTCAACTTAGTCTCTACAAGGAACGTACAGCTAACAATGAGTTTTGATCTACTAGAACACACCTGTATTTTTATTTGTTTAAACAATAACGAATCTGGGATTTGAACTCCAGATTTTACACTACGCTCAGTTTTAATTGGAACGCGATAACCAAATTATTATTTAAATTTTAAGTTTCCTTTAAATGGACAATATCACATCGAAATAATAGCTATACAGTATAAATATATCATTACCGAAGCAAAAACAAAAAGCAGGTTTGCAATTACTTATAATTTTTAAGTTATCACCAACTTTTCGTTGTTATAATCAAAATTTAAATGCAAACTGGCACACCCAGTAATGGGTAATCTACTAACAGATATATTTATAACAGAGAAACGTAGTTAAGAGCGAAATATGTAACATAATTATTGAGTTGAACCGATGAATAATTAGCAAGTAAACAGTATGATAATCATAATTGAAAACATGAAACATTTACAAGTTGAATTAGTTGGCAGAAATAAAGTTTAACTTTTTCGTATTGCTGAGGTTGACAGCGCACGTGGAAATATATAAATTAAAATAGTTGCGCGCAGTGTATAATGAAAAACATGTTATTTACTTCTCAAATGTCAATCAGGGTTGTTTTTTGTGAGGGTTCATTGTCGTGTTTATTTGTCATCGAGCACAAAGTAAATGAGCAGTGGGTCTGCGAATGACATTAGCAAACCTGTTATTCCCGGGATTTTTTATTTATTTTGCGCGGTTCGAAAATTAAAACAATACTTGTCTACCTATGTACATGAAAGAAGCGCGCGATCAAATGAACTTTTGTTCTCCGTGCAGATGACAGCTTGTTGCGCGCTCAAATCTTGGAATTAGATAATTTATTTTAAGAAGACTGCTCACTTCCTTTCCTTTTATACGCTATTCATTACAGATATAGAATTCAAGACGATAGGCGGATTTCTATTAACAAAAAATTTCACTCTCTACAGCTTGATTATTGATTAAAAATATCAGTGTTTCATAAAATAAGATCATCCTCTTTTCTATGTGAAACAAGGCATTCTTATGTAGGGTATTTGTTCGTGACATGTTTTACTTGAATTTTAGTGGAGACGATTGTCAGTCTGATTATTAGAACTTCTGTTGATTACTTCAATATCAATTTTAAAGGAGCAATAGGTAGAGGGAATGGTATTTTTGTTATAAAAGCACACACACCAGTGTATGTATAATTGAAATGTTCATATATTAATAAACTTGATGCAACTATATTCAATGATGGAGTACAATAAGGTTAGGTCAGGTTAGGTTAGTTTAGATGACTTGAGGTTTGGTTACGTTAGGTTAGGTTAGGTTAAGTTAGTTTACATTACTTTAGATTTGCTTAGGTTAGGTTACGTTAGATTAGGTCAGGTTAGGTTAGGTTAGGTTAGTTTATGTTTGATGAGGTTATGTTAGGTTTGGTTAGGTTAGGTTAGTTTCGATTAAATTACGTTAGATTTGATTAGATTAGGTTAGGTTAAGTCAAGATATGTTACATTATATTAAGTTAGGTTAAGTTAGATTTGGAACGAAAGAGGAAGACTTGGAGTCATACCTCTACGAGTATATATTTAAAAAGTACTATCCGCGAGCAGAACGAATTTACTCGTATTTTGATCTAATCAGATACACACATACGCATGCACACTAAGCTCCTAAATTTTACTGGTACGCTTTTACTATGTTTTTTGGTGGGCTTATGAAATGTTTAAAATCTAAATGGTGCGTTTTTGTCAGTCTTTGAATATATCATTCATGTCATTCGTGTCATTTATGAAGGTGATTTTGGAGTCGACAATTTGTGCTTCATTGTGCATTAGTAGTTTAGTTAGTTTAATCCACAACACTTTTTGTATATTTCATCCATTATTATATTTGTATATAATACTGTCATGATCAATACCCCTTTTCCCCGTGGCGATTGGAATTAAATGGTAACGGCTCAATATGTAACGTACGAATAGAGTATCAACTGGGAGAAACAAGGCCTAATCACAAACAAAATGACAAGTGTACTGTTCTTAAGTTCAGGTAGCCATAACCAAATTGTCCTTTACTCCTGAAATGTTCGTGGTGGACTTGAGCAGTTGTATGGTGGCGGCCATGTTTCTTGCGCATCAGTCAAGAGCGCGTAAAGAAGTAAGAAGTGTCGGCTGATCAAGGCTATAGGCCGAGCGAGAGGACGCGTTCTGCTATGGTATTTGATCGCGCGAACGACCAGTCTGCAATATCTTCAATAAATTAGTTGATACGAGCATGTTGACCTTGCGTACACGGTGTACCGCCAGGACCGTACTGTCCACACTTATACCACAGAATAGTTACATACAGAAGCGACACTCCGTGTCGGTACCTTTCATGTTCCCCTATTCAGTTTTATGACCTTGAAGCATTGTGTAGACCTTTAAATTTGTGCTCTTCCCCTATATCTCTAAGATGTGAGGGAACTTTCCGATTTTAAACAATGAGCCCTTTAAATTTGTGCACAGTGTCCGTCTCTCTCTAATTTTCGTTTCTCTGTCTTACTGTCGCTTCTGTATAAACCTATTCTGTGGTTATACTATCAAACTCATTTCACACTTGTTGTGAACTATAATCATGGCCGCCGCTAGACATTTCAGCGCTACAGGCAATTTTGTTTTTGGCGCCATTACTAGGGCGTTAAGAAACTTAAAATTGTTTTCTATCAAATACGCAAAAAAACAAACAATTTTCGATGTGGCAAAAATATTAATTTTATCTAAAAAATTCGATCTATTTCTTTACAAAATAATACCTCTAGTAAAAGTAAAAGAGTTAATAAATTGATAAGTGGAATAAATATTGGTTGTCGCCGAGAGAACGTTTAATTAAAGAAATGAAATGAAATGAAAAATAGTAATCATTCTGTCGCCTTTGTACCAACTTTTTTAATACAGAAGTGCTATCGAAAAATAATTATCTAATTATTGTTTATTCATTTAAATTATGTAAGTCTGCAGACCAAAAAAATATTGCTAATAAAAGAAACATAATAAAACAATTATTATCGTTGTTTAATTTTTTTACCTTACATGTATTGACGAATGCTGTAATAGTAGTTCGAACTTACCTGAAACAAAAAACAAAAACATTAGTATACATATAAACCAACATACAAAAGGTATATCATTAACCAATATTTAAAAATAAAACTGGCACCTTAATGTTTGTAAAATTTATATCTTAACATAATAGGTGGTCCAAACTTACGGCTTTTAAAAAAAAAAAATATTGGATACCAATGTTTATCATGTATAAGTAATATTACGGTAAATATAAAGTGTAATTTTCTGATTTTTATTATCCTAACAATATAAAACAGTACAATTTTTCTCTTGTTTGACACTTCGGGCCAGTACGGTTCTGAGCCCAGCCTCCCGTCACCGTTGGGAATTGAACACAGGCATTTTTATCGCAAGTTTCCTCTGAATCTGACTCGCACAATGCATAAATATATGCAGCAATACTCGCAGTTTTAAAATAAAAAGTTGCGGGGATACTCGTATTTCGATTTTTCCACAAGGATTGAAAGATATAAGAGTTTGTCAACCTTAAAATTTCAGTTAAAAAATACAAATTACAAATGTTTATTTGTCGCATTATTTTTCTTCCCATCACATAATTGATTCGGTATATTTTACTTAGGACACATTATATCTTGTTCTTTTCTTTTTTACATTATTTCACAATTTGAGAAATTGAACTTGAATTGACATATTATCAATACTGTAACAATTGCACTGCTAAACGTCACAGTTTACAAAACCTAATTTTCTAGCTTATCATGTTGCATCTCCTTTTCGTCTGAATACATGATTTTTGAAATGTCGTGAAAAAATGTTGAAGCCACTTTTTCACTCTCATTCGCTACACTCGTGAATCAAACTCGAGTTCGAGTGGTAAAAAGATCATACCAGGCTTTAGATTTGTGAAAATCCTCGTTCTGCGAGCTCGGGATTCAATTGACATCTGCGGCGGTTATGATACTCATAAAAAACTCATAAGAATGTTAATAGTTTACAACCTTTCATATTTTTATAAATACCCACTTTTTTTTTAAAATATAACAATTTATTTGTCAACTTAATCTCTGAATACTTTGTATAATTAAGAACTTGTCGTCAATCAATTATGCCATCGAACAGTCATTTCGATTTTTTGAGTACAGAAAATATCCAGTAGTGAAAGATATAAAAGTTTGTCAACCTTAGAATTTGAGCTCATATAAAAAATATACAAATTACAAATGTTTGTATGTGTCACATATAAGTGCGGCTAGACTAAATATAAAACAATTTATAGCCGTCTGAAATATCTGGCGTCTCATCAGGTCTGAAAAACATTTGAGTATTTGACAGTTGTCTATTTCGTCAGTCGCTGCGATTTGGCAGTAATTACCGCTTGTTTCTTCAACAAAACAATTTTATTCCTTGATGTATTCGTCGGTTCACAGTAGATTAAGGCTGCGCGTAAAATATGAGTCTTCCCTGGCCAACAGCTTGTCACAGACGCCTGAAGGAATATTTTTAGCCGCATAATTCCCGGTAATTTTTCTTGTAAAACACAAAAATATAATATTAATGTCAGTCACGCACTCTGCCATTTATAAACATTAGCGGAATGGTGTCCAGGGTGATTAGACGAGATTAATTGATTCGTATTAATACCGCCGCGGCGCCACGTGTTTCCAGATTGATCGCGCGCGACGTTCAAAGGAGCGGATGTCCCTGGCGCCATCTTCGCAGGAAGCTTTGATTTACACATTATACAACACTGGCATTTGCCTTGCTCTATCATTACAATTAAAATCCTCAGGAAACACTTTATTTTAACGATTCTGAGAATAATGTTTTGTCACTGTTGTAATCAAAGTTTTTTTGTCATTTATGTAATTGAATTTAAGATTATTTGCATGACTACCATTACAATAGTCATAAAACAATTAATTTGTTTAAAAAAAAAACAATTTCTTGCGACAGTAAAGTCTAATATTATTGTAAGCAATTTTCAAATTTAAAGTACATTCTGCTACTTGTCCAGTAAAATTTACATTATTACAATTACAATAATCATTAAACACTTTTTTTATGTTAACGATTTCTTTGGATGTGGCATCAATTTCATTATATTTGCATCCAATTTCAAATTTTGGTACATTGAAATTTTTTTTTTCGATCGGATGAAAATTGATACCTTTCCGGTGTGTTTTCGAACCTTATGCATTATTCTGGTATTTTAGTGTAGTTGCAATTGGAAGCTGTAGGTTTTTGCCAATTAAATGCTAATTACTACTTAGTAAGTTAAGTCAAGTTTTATATTGATACAGTTTGTTTTCTAATGGTCTAACATTCTTAGAAAGAATATGGTTTCAACATTCAAAATACGTTAAGAAGCCAGTACTGTCTGTACTACTTATACTGGTATTTTCAAATTTGCAAAAATTATAAATTAATGATAAATAGTACTAATGCTTATCTTGCAATATATTTCTTTTACCAGCTGTTAGGTGCAACACCTATTTCAAGTCCATTACCCATATAATCGTCAGAATTAATGCACATAAGGGTGTTATCTTTAATTTCCTTCTTTACTTCACACGTTATTGTAGAGTGAATAAATTAGAGCATTATGCATCAGTTAGTTCTTTCATTTGAATAAATTTCGTATTAGTATTAATTGTTTTAGGTATTTCACTTGGGTAATTGGATACGACATTTAAGATATCTGCCGTATTTTATATCGATTTATTATTCGTAGTTTTCGAGAAAATAATTATTAAAAATTTGAGGCAGGAATCTTGAAAGAAGACAGACGGAGCAACAAACATAAATGGAATTTTGATTTTCGATGAAATCTGAGAACCGAAATTCGCGTTTACAATACTTCCTTTACTTCGCACAAAGTAAAATGTATCCAAAATGAGGTGCATTAAAATTTTATTTTAGAAAAACGAAAATACATTTCCCTAGTATTTTTCAAACATTCGTTTCAGTTTGCAATATGAAAAATCTACTCAATTGTGCATGTATTTCTGGATAAATAATCTGTTAAGTACCGTATTAATTTAGTGAATGGTAAGTAAATACCATTTTGTGAGGCGTAGTAACCAATAAAACAACTTACTGTCTTGGAAACCCAACCACCATACCTTTTTTAATGCCTGATCGTGATAGAGGATTTGAGGTTATGGTTCAGCCCGTGTTTGTGCATATGGGGTACAGTATACTCCTCGGGCTTTTGTACAGGCGAGTGCGTATTGGACGAATCGGCAGCAATCAGCAATGACTGCACGTAAAGCTTTATTGACTTGCAACGCGATATTTATGGGCAATTCAGTGTCGTTGGAAAGGGCGCTCATATTGGTTTGATAACCGCTTGTCGCCATATATCACCGTTATGTCCCAATTATTTGCTGCGTCCGCACAAAACCGCCACTCTTCACAATATAATATCAGTTATGTAATGAACGACGCACTACATACGTCATAAATAATCACGCAGTCTAATTCACTTGAGACCTTCGTATTCAGCAAAAATCATACGCCCAAAACAATCATCGCATTACCTTCTGGGGTACTGAGTAGCCACTATAAAGTTCAAATACCAAAAAGTATATTTTATAATGTACCTTTGAAATAAAAACGGTGAATCCTTCATTTGTGATGTTTTACCTATATATCAAACATTTTCTAACTATTGTCTTTAATTATTATAATGCATCAATTCAATCAAAACACACTATAAAACTAAGAACAGCATTAAGAAAACAGCTAGGTTAGGTTGAAACAAACGGGAACTGTCATGAATTTGATAGATAATAGACATACGATTTGATTCTTGCTGATTGGTTAGTCACTAGTGATAGCAAGAGAGACAATAAGATACTAATATACATAGTGTAGAAAGAGATGATCTTCTTATAGTAATAAAAACTAAACATTACCTTGCAATAATATAGTTATTAGCAATTTAATATTCTGTTATTCTGGAGAAGGGATACGTAACGTTAGAATGGTAGAATCGTGGAAGAAGTCAGGTAGATTCTTTTTCACTCCTCATAGAACAATGTACAGTCTTTTAAAATTTGTATAATAATATACTGTTAAAACAAATAGTTGAAAAACATTTTAAAACTTATAACAATGTTTTAAATTTATTGTTTATTGTAAACGTAATGTAAGTGACAGGAACATTTTTTTCTTATTTACTTATATCTAATTCAATCAAAAATATTTAATTCCAGTTGTAGATGAACAATGATAATAAAAATGGTCTATTGTCAATTGTTTTTTTTTTTATATTTAAATTTTGCCTAAAACAATATTAAATATAGAAAAGAACAACATATTCCACCTGCATTACTAAACTCGTTTTATAAAAAGTGGTTATTTGAACCTAGTGGTCGTACAGTAGTAAAAGCAGTGATGATTCGCTAATAAATTCCGCTGGAATGCGCATTCCTGGTCGATTTCCGTGTAGCAGGAATGATGATATATGCGTGGTTGATGTGTGGAGACGGACGGTTTGGTTACGTAAAGTATGGGCAACACTTGGCGACTGTAGAGCGTATGATTTGTGTAAAGAATGGCCGTGTGACAGCGTGAGTTATATCAAACAAACATTTCCAACCGGTTTTTGTAAAATCACTCGGCCATCTAACGCTCCACTTCCTACAGCTGCCAGATATACGTCATCGCAACTGATACGACTCGCTTCACACTACTCGAGTCCCGTACGCTATATTCACACCGTTGCTATTCCCAAATCAGCAATAGATATGACTACCTCATAATAAGTCACAGCTTTAAACAAAACATATACTAATCGTTGTTTAAATTACAATCATCATTTCCCTGGTTACGACTTGATATTTGATTGACAGAAATGTATACTTGCTTGTCTTATTTAAAATGAGACATAGGGAAGGCCTATATCAAGTGCATCAACAATTTTAAGAATCGTTAATACCGTTAGAGGAAATGATAAAACAGTAGAATGATCTGCTAGATCACTCGATCTTACACATTTAGATTATTTTTATTGGTGACCTTTAAAATCAGCAGTTTTTACTGGAGGAAATGTTCAAAATTTATATCTATTATAAGATCAAATTCAAAACATTTGTCAAAATATTACAATTATCCAAATATCATCGTATGTAATTCAAAGTTTTTTAGCAGATTGAGTCATTGCTTAGCAGTTAATGAAGAGATTTTTGAGAATTTATTCTAATTATTGTTTAATTGTTCGTTATTATACTTACTACTAATTTTTATTATTTCTGTCAAATTCAATCGTTATGTTTAATTTTAAATAAGACAAGCAAATATACATTGCTGTCAATCAAATATCAAATCATAACCATGGATATGGTAAATCCCCGTTTCAAGTTAAAAAATACTCACGGTATACATTACAAATAAGTCATGTGAGAAGTGTTAAGGTATTTTTCTCAAGTGACTTAGGTAATTAACACACGTACAACATTTTATCCAATACCTTTTAATCATTGATATAAAGTATATAAAAGTTTTTTTGACAGTTGACAGAATTCAAAAATTCGATAATAATTTTTGTGATCATATTATTCATTAACTTCTTCGCACCTCGGGTACATTGTTGGCGCTAGGTCAATATTACCTTACAATTCCTTGATTGATTATTGATTCATTCCGTAGCTTTTCCTAAAAAACGTGACAAATTTCAAATAATTTAATAAACAAAGTAAAACTTTAATAATCTGTAGACAGGTTTCCATCTAGATAGAAACCATCCTTACCCTAGCTTAACTCTACTGGTGTAGCTTTTCGGTTGGTTATTATAAAGCTGCCGTTCAGACATTCATTGGCGCTTTTTGTAAATTTGACCACTATCCATCACCTATACAAATGGCTAGTGCTGCCACCTGGACGTTCCCTGTTGATGTCCGAGCTTTCTCTGACGGAAAGGGAGAGTGAAAGCGTTGACTTGACCACCCCCTCCGCCCCGCTGATTTATGTGATTTGGGAATGATGGCGCCGCTAGCGAGATATTTATTTTATACATCTGTTCCCCTTGACATAATGTCCCTGTATATCGCGTGCATGCTTTTAGAGCGGGGAGGCAGCGCCATTGAGGGAAGATATACGAGTATGAGTTTGTTGTACTGACTACTGACTGCATGAGTGTGCTTTATCGCCCAAGACAAAAAGGAGAAAAACACAACGCTGGCTTCTGGAAAGACGACGATTTACGCACTAAACACCAAATTAACTACGGGGAAACGACCAGACAAAATACACAAACATTATAATCCATCCAAACTCTGATTATTACAACGAAAAGTTGATTACACGCTTAAGTCTTGATTGCAATAAGGAAAAAGTAAAACAGGTGATCTTTTATGATCCAATAATGAAACAGGAAAGTGCAAGAAAAATACAATAATTTATACCCTAATATATTATAATAGCAAACACATGCATAAAATACGAAAAAGCCAATTTCAATTATTAATTTTCTTAATTTGCGGCGACACGAAAAATGACAATCAAATTAAAATTTCTTGCATTGTTTACAATTTTTCCTTGACGAAAGAACTTAATAATTTACTTAAAAAAATATTTTGATGATAACAAAGATGTTGACAGGAATATTTCTAAATATTCACAAAAATGATAATTTAAGTCTTTTGATTCTTGATTTGTTTTTATTTTAGTTCATTATTTAAGTTAGACGGCAAATTTTAATTGTGAATCGATAGTTTGTAATTTATAATGACTCAAAAAATATTTGATTTGGATCATTTAGCCTCTGTAAAAGTGACAATTTGTATTATTGACTTAGATCAATAATAATTTATTATTATGTTAAATAAAAATATCTTATTTGGATCCTTGAGTCGTTGAGTCTCTTTAAAAAGTATGACAATTTGTATTATTGACCTAGGTCAATAATAATTTGTTATTATGGCTACCAAGTAAATTATAGTGAAAAACAACTTGTCATAGAAAGTAAATAATGATGAGTTTTTAGGTTAATAGTAAAAAAAAATAGTATATTATACGCCAAGGTTGAGAAGATAATCATTATTGACCCAGCGCCAGGATTGTAACACGAGGGCGAAGCCCGAGTGATACAAGGCGCCTGGTCAATAATGATCTTCTCAACTGTGGTTTATATACTATTTTTTTCACTACTAGCTACGAACCCTTCAACAAGCCCCATACCTCAGTCAATGATGCCAGAAATTTAAAATGCGACAATAAATATAGGAAACACTCAAACCTCATTGAATACGGGTTCTGCAGCAATAAATTTGACTTGTCACAATTGCACTATCAATTTCAACTATAAATAACAAATAAATGTTACCCGTTTTGTGTTTTTACATAGAAATGTAATTATAACCCTAAAAAAAATGTACAAAGTAAGATAATTAAAATGATATAACAATTAAACACTTACCTTTTCAAATATTGCAATAAATAAATAAATACATAAATTAACATTTTGCATTGTGAATATAATGTGAACGCATGAAAAATTTGACAAGAAATAAGATCACAGAATAAGATAGTTAATTTTTAATCTGAAATTTAACTATTGCCAACTTGAAATTAGGCGGCAAATTTAAATATAATATTTTCCTTGCGTTCAGTGAGTTAAATAAATTCAGAAGCGTGAATTTCTTTAAAAAGTGACAGTTCGCATAATTGACCATGGTTAATAATAATCCATTATTGACCGTTGTTAAGCGTTGCTAAGGAAGCGGTAGAGAAAAACAATTTCACAACTCAGTAACAGGTTAATAATGATATCTTCGTAGGCTAGCAGTGAAAAAAGATATTTATGTACCACTAAATTTTGATCATTAATTTACTAGTAGCTATTAACAATGAAAACGTTTTTAAGTTTCTTTTATTGTAATCATGTAATCAAGATTATAAATAGTAAAACTAAAATTGTCAGAGGATGTATAGACTAATAATTTTAAATGCAAATAAGATTTATCAAAAATATTACAAATTTATCACTACCTATATGTCTATTTATTAACAGGTAACTTAAAATTATGGCAAAAACTGATCATTTTATTGTATTTTGCAGTAGCATTCTGATTAGCAATGGGAATGAATGCGCAGTAATTGGCATAAGACAAAGCGGTGATGTTTTAATTCCGACCGATGACAAGTGTTGCTGATTGATTATGCACCGAAGACTAGCAAATCTAATTGCGATGCTGACTGTTAATTGCTGATTAATACAGAATATTCAACTTGTAAGACGTGTATGTAAATCATAGACGCAATGGAAAAATGTAGAACAGGAATTCTCGACTTGTTGACGAATAAATACAGATCGTATTTATAGATTTATCAAATGCATTCAAATGCAAGTACGTTCAACAATTATTAGTAGTTAATTCAAGAACTGTTGTTTCAATTAGTTATTTATATGTGTGTATATTTATTGTAATCATATATTCCTTAAGAGTAATCAAGTATTTAAGTTCTCATTATTGTAATCATAATTGTAAGTAGTGTAACAATAACAATACAAGTAACAATTGTAACTAAACAAATTAATTATTATTTCTAGGAATGTAGTGCCTCGAGATTGATAAATTCACGGAATTTTTGGAATTTTGCAAATATATTCCTTTTTAGGGTTACTGTTTTATTTCGTACATTTGGTACATAATTTAGCTAGATGCAGCAATATTTTGAAGACCTTTTAACATTTTTTTTGTTGGTGCAGTATTTACAATTTAAAAAATTCCTTATTTTCGGGAATGAGGTATGTTACTATAATCGAATTTCAGTATATGTCATAAAAGATAAAAACTATCACTATAGGTTCTCATTATAATAATAAAAATTAAACATTAGTTTGCAATAATATAGCTATTAGCAATTAAATGTTTGAAAAAGGGACAGGAGACTTTAGTAGGATAAGATCTTAGAAGTATATAGGTAAACTGTTTTTTCTTCTACCTACTGTGTGTATGTTACGTTTTTTGCATGCTTGACAGAACGGATACATGGCTTATAACCATCCTAGAGTGGATATGAAAAACATCTAATTTTTTGTCAATGTCACAATATATTTTTTCTATTTCCCTTTAAT
The DNA here is from genome assembly GCA_035578165.1 of Stenolophus ochropezus. NCBI lineage: Eukaryota > Metazoa > Arthropoda > Insecta > Coleoptera > Carabidae > Stenolophus > Stenolophus ochropezus. The sequence goes on along the minus strand of JAQOWZ010000018.1, from coordinate 21,849,008 downwards.
AAGAGACTCTATTTCACTAATTTCACTAGTGAAATAATGAAATCATAATTTTATGCGAAATAAAATTAGATAGTAGGCATATATAGAAACATTGACAGCTACAAAAATAAATTATTTAGTTATTATCTCTACAAATATTAATAATATAATAGAAATTTCGTTTGAATATATATCTCTTCTTGAAATTTGTAATAGGTATTCATTTTCTCGTTAAGTACGAATAATGAATCGATTTAAAATATACAGATATTTTATTTTTGCCTAGTGTCATATTTTAGGTTAGGGAATATTCCTTATAAATGGTTATCCTAATGAAATTTCGAAAACACTGTAATAAGTAATTGAAACAGTTGATATACCTTCAAGATCATTATTATTATATAATAAATAAATAAATAAATTAAAACAAGTTTTAGAAACAAGTAGATGTTGATATGAAGTTTGGTTTAGCACTTGTGAAATGTTTAGCGTTGTATTCATACGCGAATCAATTTTTGCGGGTGTATAAAACATAGATCCGTGGGCCATAAATGATAATTAGCGTGTGTAGCGCGCAATGAATTAATGTGAGTCTCCTTCTTCAACGCAGTGCGTAGTCTGTCAGCCGCATTTAAATAATCTGTCGGTGTCGCGTTCAGGCCCTGTCAACCACGCACTGGATGCATTAGCCGGCCGTGCTTGTCGTAAACAATAATTTATTATGCACCTTGCAAATAGTATTTAGTTAATTATAAACGCTGCTCGCTGTCGTGCACACCACGCGAGTTTTGAATGCGGTTTTCCGCGACATGCATGTAGCGTGTCGCTAAAGGTTCGTCCGCACTCACGCGTTGCGGTCGCCACACGAGTATGTTTGATTTGAGGTTGGCTGGCAAGTGTAAAACGACATCACTCTTCTCCAAATCATCCCTAAACATCATACCGTGTACACGATCAAGCAAACTGCAACGTAGTTACTACCTGGATGGATATACAATTACTAATAATAATAATTAGTGTCCGACCGAAGTTTCGGTTTCGGCCAAAACTAGTGTTCGTGTCATGTCTTTCGGGTTTGTTCGGAACTGCTTCACCTATCTATTTTCTGTTGTTTAATTAATAATTTTGTTTTCTATTTTAGGCCTCAGTCAGGCAAGAAATTTATTCCACCAGCTACGACAAACACCAATGATCTATTAGCTCTCAGCGAAAAGGACTTTAGAATAATGAAAGGTTACCAAGGACTAAGAATAATTGGAAAACATATGTATGATTGTCCAACCGTAAACCAACTTGCTAAGAGGTATCTTACTGCAGATGAGATCGTGAACTACTGATTTCATTAAAAATCTGTTTCCGAAAAACTAAGTAAGGGCTTTATCACAATAGATCTTAAAGATCATGGTGATAAAAGAAAAAAAATACGACAACAGTATCACATCATTTGTTCAGGAACATTGACCAGATGAAATCGAAATAATAACTCCAAAATAAAAATTCAAATAAGTAAGCAGTAAGTAACTGGAGGAGGTAAGAATTTGGAACAAAATAAATTTTGGTGTCCCTATTTATTATTTATTATGATCGTTTTAGTACAGATATATAAAAAAGTAACTTTAGATTGATATTCTAATGATGGACGTTAGTCTAGATACTAATAGAGAATAGTTATACTAGGAATGTTAATAGACAAATCTAGTAGCAAAAGTCAATCAAGATTTCTACCTTCTCTATGAAGAAAAGAGCGAAGGTATTTTTGTGATCACCTCTGCAGAATGTTATAAATAAGAATTTTTGGTGCCCTATTTATTATTTATTATGATCTGTTTCTCTATAGATACAATTATGAATAAGTTATTTTAAACTATATTGATGGACGTTTGTCTAGATACTAATAAAAATAGATGTACTAACAATGTTCGGAGACAAATCTAGTAGCAAAAGTCAATTAAAATTTCTACGTTTTCTATGAAGAAAATAGCAGAGAGCGTTGGTATTTTTTTGACCACCTCTGCAGAATGTTATGAATGCAAATGATAGTGATAAATGTCCGTTAAATTTAATTAATACAGCGCAATAAAAACATAGCGTCTTGGTTTCGAATTGGTTTCGTCGAATTTCAATCACGAAGTAATCTGCTCCGTAAGCGGCAATTACCGGCTGGCAAGTATTTTAAATAAACATTACGCTTTCATATCGCGTCGTAAAAAGAAATGCACTCGCATGACGTGAAGGGTGGAGGGGTTTATGTGATTTCATATGAAACCGGAATGCTGATATGTCAGCTGCTTACTCAAGTTCTGCTTCTTATGTGTAATTGCTTTACTTCGGAGCAAGAATAAAATACACCTTTAGTGGGTCGACTGTGTCGACGTTTGGAAGAGCTTAAACACATGACATTGACGCAAAATGTTTCTATGTATCATTTAAAATTTAAAAACCAAAGTTGGATTAGATACTTTGAAAACCAAACTTTTATGAGAATATTTCATATGTTCATGCATTTATCTGTGACACAACATTCCTACAAGGAACAAGAACAGGGCTTCAAGAATCTATGATACTTGTTTTATGACAAAATTAACTTGTATTTTATTGGAGTTGATTGTCAACCTACAGCCTATGCAAGGGATTACTGTTTCACGACAGTCTTTTTCTGTTAAATGACAATTTCGTCCTTTAACTCAGGTATTGTTCTCGGTTTGTTCGTGTAACACGTGACTTCACGCAACCCTACAGAAAAGAGTCAAATGGCGTCATTTCGCGTCTCATCTCTAAAGATCGCAAAATTGACATTCGTATTTTGATTTTCAAACACACAATCAGTCAATTGACAGTAGTTTTTGTGTCAGTTGAAACATGTAAGGGTGTATCCATTATCAAAATTCGCTGCGTGATGCTCTTTGAAATGAACACTCTCACTCATTAAGACAATATTTTCAGATGATTGCGTCATAAATTACCTAAGTAATTGTATCACATTGCTAGATTTTTTAAAGTATTTTTTGAATTGTCGATAAATCGGGTAAATTTCGTCGAACAAATATTTTACGCAATTTGCTGAGTGTCTCTATAAAACTATGTTATGACGATAACAGTACGTTCTTTGACAGTAAGGCAGACTTTGTCAACCAGAAAGAATGAAATTTTTTATTTGGGCAGCCGTTACATATTTGTATATAATTGGTATTCATAGTAATGACTAATGACGGATATTGTCCTCGATACAAAAATATCTGTAAAATGAAATATTAATTAGTAGAAATGCCATTTTTATTGTAGTCATTTTTCCGAAGGTATAACTTTGGTATATCGATATCTGTGATAAACAGATTAGCACATCTAGCAATGGGAATAGATATGTTTATTTAATACGCATTGGTATGCATTTGGATGTGAATCAGATTCCGTGACGCAAGCAGCGAAATGAGCGGTTGTCATTGAGTGATGCCAGGTTGTCTTGCAGTGCGTTTCTCTCTTCTCCAAACAAATCTCAAGATTGATTTGTGCTCGCAACCGAAACAACTGCACAGATAAATAAACTACCAGCTTGTTGTTACGCTCTTTAAACACCACTGTTTGTCTAATGTCATTCGTTACGAATCTTACTTACACTTTGTAACATTTGCTTACTGCTTACTGCTTTCCAACATTCATATTTATTGCTCTATAAATATATTTTATTCACTGGTTACTACAATGGAAACTTTAACGGATTTTTCTTTAATTCTTCATCTGTACACAAATATGTCACTCACTATTATTGTGTCAGATCTACTTAGAGGGGGTATCTGTAATATAATATTTAAAATATTTTTACTTAATGAAGTCTTGCAAGATTTTTTTGACTTTAATCAATAGAATAATGAAAAATATTAGACCCGTATTTTTTATTTTTTTCAACTTGTAATAATGAAAAAACTGCTATTAAAAAAGATATCCTTCCAACGCGGCTGAATTACCTCACTTCTTCCCTTGTCCAGTGACGTATCAAGGTTCTTACCCAACTTCATTTCGTTTCAAACGCCAAATATAATGTTTTAACTTCCTATCAGATAAATTGAATAACCTTCTGCAAATATAGTAGCACACAAAAGCCTTACAATGCTTTAAATCATAGACTGTCCACTTTACCAACTTTCGAACGGGCCTAACCACAATTACACACCAGAACCTAAAGACATCCCAATTTTTACGATGTAAATGTAAATAAAAAATCTAATGTGTCTAACATAGGAAAAAATCAAGATTAAAAAGGCGAAATGAAGAAAATATTAATAAAGTGATATTTTTATATAACAGATGTGATTATCATAGAGAAGTGTAGTGAGAAAAGGAAATATGTGGGGGGTGAAGTTAATAAAGGTATAGATGTGTTGTATAAAAATGCAAAATATGCAATGAAAGATTGAGAGCGCTTTGCATGCGCAAGGGTAGAATTGGCATCGCTTGGGATAAGAGACTGCTTGTGTGTGTCTGAGTTTTTCGATTTGGAGTAAATGGCGCAATTCGTGTGTCAGTGAAAGAAAACAAAGATCAGGCAAACCGCGATTTCCTCACCCTGGAATGGGGGGGATATAAAGGCCGCGATATATTGGCCGCTCGTGCATTTCACCTCTGCAATAAAGGGGCGGCCATTTGCCTGGTAATTGCATCATTTGGATGCCCTGCAATACACCCGCAGCCCAGGTGAAACGATATATGCGCAAGCCCACTCGTGCAAATATATTTCAATATGTACCTCTGCCAAGGATACGACACTACTCCCGAATTCATTTGTCCGCAACGCTCTTTCCATTGAGCACAACAACTGCTCATATTCCTTCCTCCTGCCGCCAAATTCAAATCGCCCCCTTTCCTGCTAGTCTAATACTACCCCCATAGTGGCCAGTTCAGATCAAATACATTATACGAGTAGATATCAAGATTGCATTAAAATTAAATTGAGTTTATTCATAAAAATCTTGATTTGGAAGAGAATAAGTCTCTTTGGATTTTAGTCAATAATTCAGAATTTTATTAATGCTGCAACTAGTTTCAATCTTTCTTAATTTGTTTATTAATTGACTTACACTCTTGAAGAAGGCCTATGAAAAATGGAAACTAATTGGAACAGTAATAAAACTATAAATTATTGAATAAAATTCGGGCAGTATTTATTCTCTACCTTTACTATCCCAGAAACTTGTAACTTCTATTCTATTCTATTTACGAAGTTTCGTACCTATATTGGCACTTTTCTTCAAATTTGTAAAAATAATAGTATGCCACCATTCCATTGAAGTACACAGAATCAATTATATTGAGATGTGTATCTCAGTTTTACTTTCTTGTACTAAGGGAAGAAAGTATTGTAAACACGAAAAGTTTTTAAATTTAAAGGAAATATTCATTTTGGCTATGCCTGTATCCATTTTGACTAGTTTCGGTGTGATGTCTGTAAAGATTAGCTGTATAGTCGAATAGTGATAAACATTTTAATAAAAATTTTAAAGGATGATCCAGTTCGAAGATATGAAACGATTAGAACTTGAAGAATGATTAGCCGTAAAATGATTTCACTTTCTAGCGAAATAAGTTTAAATGAATTGCATTAAAAATGTGTATAATTTAGCGAACAAGGAAGTCATATGGTGTCCACATCAGATTTTTAAATTAGGAACTCAATCAAGTAGAAGTCATTTAAACTAATCACAAATTTTGAAGTTGTATATATTTTGACGTCCTAAAATATATCAAAACGATTTATATATCATTTTATAGAAGCATTTTTTTACAAATCTTTAAATACCCTAATAGTATCACCGTATTTTATAGTAAGAACAACCAAGTATAGATAGTATTTAGGCCGTAGATAATTTTTTAGAACATCGCCACATTGCCTTAATTTTTAAATTAGGAACGCAATCATGTGGAGGTTGTGAAAACAAATCACAATTTTTGAGGTAATTTATATTTTAACGTCCAAAAATTGTATATAAAAACATTATATATAATTTTACAGAAGCATTTTTTTAGAAATCTTTAAATATCCTAATCGTATCACCATATTTTTTGGTAAAATCAACCAACCAAGTATTTAGGTCGTAGTTAGTATTTCGAATTTCCTTATGAATTCCCTTTATAGAGTCCCTCCATCAGCCCAATCTCGCTGTAATTAAATCTGGTATTGACCAGCTAAGCCCGTCTTCCTTGAACTGTACTCCGAAGTCGTATATCGCGTACGTGTTCCTCATACGCGGCACAATAGCCGTTAGGAGCCGGGGCGCTCGACGTGATGCAGTGAAACGTATCACGTTGTTCTCATATAGGCCATTCCGAGTTATAGGCTATTTAGAACATTTTAGTTTAATGCTATAGCATCCGAGATGGAACGGTGCCATGCCAGGGCTTGTCAAACTCCAGCCAGCGTTATTGGGATCAACATACATGTGTTATTTTGCTTTTATGGTAACAACTACTTACGTCAATACATTATTTTGTTATTATACATTCAATGAAAGTAATCTACAATTTTATTCTAAATTTCTTTAAATAGATGAAATTAAAAATTTCATTATTGTAATCAAGGTTTGTTTGTTGTAATCAGGGCATGTAACCGGTTAAAAAAACCGGTTAATAAAAACCGGTAACCGATATTTTGAACGAAAATTGCGAACTTTAACCGTAATTTTAACCGATATTTTTCAGGCCGAAAATACCGGTAACCGTTAACCAAAAAAAAAATAAACCGGTTTTAGCGAACATTAACCTTTATTTTAATCTCGATTTTAATATCATTTAGCGAGAAAAAAAATTAATATTTTTTTTATATCTGTGTTTTCTATTTTTATTTGAACATGAGTCATGACAGGTTTTACAATTTACATTTTATTGGAGAGTCATAAATGTAGGTAGTCTCTTTGGCAGTTAAGGTTATACTTAAAAAGTCCCAAATAAATACGGCCTTTGTCAACACAGACAAGTTTAAAATTGAAAAGTGACCTGCGTTTTTCTGAAGATATTACAATAATTTTTGTGAATATTCATTAATTAAATTGCTTTTTTTTAATTGTTATTTTTTTCTCAGATGGTATTTTTTTATTATTTTTTTTTTAATTAATTATTCTGTATTTTTTTTAATTAAATTTTTATAATTAATTTGTTTTAATTAATTTTAATTATTTTTTTAACCGATATATTAACCGGTTTAAACCGGTTTCCAATTTTCAAAAACCGGTTTTCGAACTAAAACCGTTATTATTATAACGTTCTCTATAAGGGTTAACCGTTAACCAGTATTTTTTTCGGTTACATGCCCTGGTTGTAATCAATCATTAAGTTTAAAGTTTATGTCATTGTACGTTATTCTAAAATGTTGTTTCTTATTCTTATAATTTTTATTTACTTATTTGAACACTCCAAAAATCTGTGATTTTTAATTCTACAAACAAGCTTGATAGTTGATATAATTATAAATTTCGTGTACCTTATGTATTACAATCTTTATTGGACTGTTATTGTTGTATGTTATTGGGCATGTATATTATTACTAATACTAAAACATATACATATACCATAAAAATAACTAAAAATTGTTGCTTTTAATAGTTCGGAAAAATATCGAATAAATGGTAAAAATTTCCGGCAAAACTAGATTGTAGCACCTGTCATTTTTCCTAAACCACCTTAAAACAATAAGAGATAAATATAAAAAAAAATTATCAAGGAAAATTACAAGACAAAAATATTTGAATTTTAGTCTTATTATTTTCTTTTTCATTTTGTTACTCCAATATTTATTTTTTAAAAAGAACTTGTTAAGAATAATTGTTCCATCAATTATCTCAATTATTGAATACTTAAGGCCGTTTTTCCTCAAAATTAAACCAAATTCAGTATCTAACATAACCTATAACTATAATATTAAAGTTGAACAATATAAAATTATATCATCTATGCTCTTTCTTGTGGTGTTAAAAGAATCGGTGTTTCTAATTTAGATCTTGTGTAGATTAATTAAAAAAATTTTGCTAAAAATTCGACTTTTGAAAATGAAATTAAATCCTATTTCAGTTTAAGTTCTGTTAACCCTAGGAATGATATACTGTAAACTTAAGAATTGGTTAATGAGCTGCGATCGAAATAGAGTATCAATCTTTAACCACATAAAAATACCACTATGTCTGCAAGAATCGAAATCCAAGAAACAACTGAAACCCTATTGTTAGTTGTCTGTAATTCCTAATAGTTTTACAGTGTTGAGTATAGAAATGTTTGGTTTAATAACCCCATACCTGTTGCCCCATCCCGGAGGCTCTTGAGCCGAACGTTCCAGTCCTTGGCTCCGGTAATGAAGAGTGGAAAGGCACATTTCCACGGCCGTTTTCCCCTCACAAAGATCCAAGACGCCGTGGAAAACGACGCGAGGTTTACGCTTCCGCTGAATCGCTGCCCTAACGTACTGGACCTCGAGGACTCGAGGAGGTGTAGATAGACAAGAGGATGGAAGCAAATAAATACTACATAATGTAACAATCAGAACGATTCCCATGTTACTGCAGACCTGAGCTTTTCGACAATTTAAATGCATGCGGAATTGACAGTTGTTTAGTTTTAGGATTCGTGAGAAAGTGTCCAAAACAGATATTTTTTTTACAAAATATGGTAAGTAGGCAACAGGAAAACATTCACTCTTTCTACTAGAAAAATTAAAACAAAGAGGTTTCTCATGGTACTGTAACTCTGAGCATTTGGAATTGACAGATGTTTAATTTTAAATAATAAAATTCACAATTTTGGATTCGTGAGAAAGTGTACAAAACAGATTATTGTTTATAAAATATGGTAAGTAAGGAACAGAAAGCCATTTGCTCTTCCTTCTAGAAAAAGAAGAAGAAAGAAAAAGCTTTAATAGCAATTGATCACAAAATGTAAGTTTTTAAAAATTATAATTATTCCATCAACCTCTAAAAAAATGTAAAATAAACCTCTTTTGAAAGTAAATTATTACTTCCATTGTATTGTTTGTAAAATTGAAAATGTAACATTTAAATATTTCATTGTAATATCATTTATATTCACGCCGAAGATAGCAAAAATTTTATATCCGAAACGTACTATTTTATTTGTATTTACTGTATCCCCAAGACCAAAAATTCCTGAATTTAAACTAAATTCATTATCTAAGATAACCTCTAAAAATTATTATTTTTCGTCCACAAACCTTTATCGATGCAGTTAGCAAACTTTGGGTGTATTATAATTTGCACTTTTTTGACATCGTTAGGGTAAAAACTAATGATCAGGTTTCATATGCTCGAATTCTACGGAGGAATATTTGATTATATGAATTTATTACTCAAACGGTCGTCAAACAGTAGATGATAATATAAAACCTAAACGATAATGGGAACTTTGTTGTCCGGACCCAGAAAGGTACTAAGTTACAGTATTAATAATAAATGATATTTGGAGTCTAATGCTAAATTATATTTAAAACAGCTACAATTAATTTAAAAAAATACTAAATATATATTTGGAGAACTAAGTTCTCATCATCAGTAGTATAAATGATAAGGATTAAACAAAGTAGTTAAGATTATTTAACATGTCAACTATGCCAGAGGTCCTAACAACTCTGTTGAGCAAGGAAGTGAACTGGGAATATATAGGAACGCAAGTTTCAGGTGAATGAATATCTAATTATTTAATTAATTAAGGAATAATTTTAGTTTTTTTTTTATTTTAAGTTATAGTATTCTGCCAACATAACAAAACTGAACTGATTTACCTTTTTTTATAATTGAACTTCTAATCAGAACAATTAAAGCAAACTTACGCCAACGTACTTTCCTCCGTTTTTATTTACAAAGAAGTTCTCCACCGCTCCATGAAAGATTTGAGTGACAGGCTTTGTGCGGAAGATCCATCGTAGATGGCAGCAGCAGAGTCAGATATTCCATCTTAATTATATCTGTGGCCGAGGACGGAAGGACGAGGATTGTTATGAAATGCATGTCTAGAGCGGAACAGACTCACCTGCTGCTGACTTCAATGCCTACGTGGAACTGACAGTCGATACTGATGAAGACGGAGGAAAGAAACGGTTTGGAAATGGACTAACACTTCATCGGGAAGTACAATGGGAAAGTGATTATACGCATGGAAATACAAACAAAACATTATGATATTCATTTAAAATGAACGAAAGAGTGTCAAGTGAGTTTGGGTAAATACTGTGTACAGACATAGTAGCATCATAATTAAAAAAAAAAAACTAATTGTATATAAAATAGTGAGCTAAACTTCAGTACAAGGTCTTGTCCAATCCATTTTTATAAACCCTCTGTCTGTATACTAGGTTCATGTTAGGCTAGTTTAGAATAGAATATTTTTAAATATGTATAAACACTCTGTCTGTATACTAGGTTCAGGTTAGACTGAAGTTTTACCAAAATAGTGAATTCTCCATAGGAGTGGGATTCTATAACTTTGGTTGCTATCATTTGAACTTGTTATGATATCAATTTCCAATAAGATCTATAAAGTATACTTGCCATTCTATAATAGTAATGGTTATTTATGGTTGATACGTACTTACATATACTTATGCATATATAGAGAACACTCTATAAGTCTACAATGATGTGGAAATGTCATTGTAAATTTGAATTTTGACCATGGTGACATTTGACGATTGTAATTGATATTTTAACAAGTGCAGTTGTTATTTGTAGTTATTATCCCATGAATTTACTGGTAAAATTTATGAATAGTTGTTGCGTAGTAACAGTGTAAAAAATGTCAATGTCTTGATTTAATAATTATTTTTAACTCGAGTTGTCGTTACTTCATAGGAACTATGAGTACATTTTACCGGTTAAATTTATAGATCATACGTTTTACGAATGACAGTAATTCAAATAAAATTTTGACGACCCTACTTTGGTTTTAATCAGATATTTTCGCTGAAAAACTTTATTCTTCCATTAAATGAAGCATTAGCAATGGGTGAAAATGACGTGTATGGAATAATCACATTAAATAACCATGTGGTACCTACATTCTTTACACATGCTATATATGCTGTTTGCAAAATTAAATAAAAATGTCATTTGTGACAAGAATGAAAATAATAATTAAAATAATGGGAGCAAAAACAATAGATGTATAATTATTTTACCGACCACTAAATATAATAAGGAAAAGATTCAAAGACTTAAGATTCTTACAATTCATTTGAACTGTTTTTATTTTAATTAATCACATATTTTTCAGGAATGATATAATTGAATAATAATCTTTTTTAAACCCAACCTTTGCTTTGGAAATTAATACAGCATGGCTTCCTATATTAAATGTTATAATTCGTTTCTTAGTTACTTGTTTACTTCCATTATTGTATTTGTCATTAGTTCATGCTGTAGAAACGGTACGTTTAATAAAATTTACAGAACTTAAAATAAAAAAATTGTTTTATTTATTTTTATTTGCCCGCTTGTAAAGCAAATTCGGTTGGACGAATTTTATTCAAACTACATATTTAAGTTTCTGGCATCAAAAGTACGAATTAATTAACTTTTAGTAAATATAGGTCCATATAAGTATAGTTTACTTCTCTCATTTTTATGATTTTGGAACAGAAATTTATTTTCAAAAAAATATTTGAGCAAAACTATGGCACTACATTTATAGATGGAACAGGGCCTCAAGTATTTAAGGTATCTACTTGTTTCATGACAAGTTTTACTTTCATTCTATTGTTGTAGATTGTCAGCCTACAGTGTCTGTACGAAACCTACAGCTTACAGTTAATTCCAACCTCAGATCTCAAACTCTGTTCAATTCAAATCAAATCGCTGTCTATAAAAACAAATATGTAGTTATATTTTTATATTTATTTTATAAGAATTATAAGGTTATTGGCACCAGTCGACCATTTCCTCATCCTTCCTTACAAATTAACGCTGTCGAAGTTTGAATCCTATGGCTATCGAAGTGTGAACTCTCGCAACAATAGCATCTCTGTTCGAGCAATTATATCAACTGGAATCAGTCGTCGATGAGAGATAAGTCCGTGGAAAGTTAGTTTAATTCGGAATAATAGTTTTTTGTTCCTGCGGCTGTCACTCAACTCCATCCGACAGAAAGACTTGTTCTGGCTGACGTGATAGACAGAGGTTGAGTGAGCGAGTTGAGTTGTCTCTGAAGATGACAGTTGATAGTTTCAAATGATGAGAACGGAATTGGAAGAGCAAATAAGGATTAAAAAGAAAAAACATACTACTACAATGTACAATCACGTACATTTCAAAACTTGATTGATTATATACAATCAAACTTTAATTACAATAATGAAATCTTTAATTTTATCATCATTGCTAGTCTCTGTTTTTGTGGCAATTGTTTTTTGTGTTATCAATTGTCAACTTACAGCTTCTGAAATTGACTTACGTTACCGTAATTGTAGTTTTTTATTTTCTAGACTTAAGTAAATATCTATGCGCTGATTTCAAACCTGCAATTCTATTACGCCTTTTCGATTTTATTCTGTCGCTTTATTATTTATATTTTATTTATTTTCAAAACCTATAGCCCCATATCAAAGTTGTGTTGAGTTAAAACAAAGCAAAAAACAATATTAAACCAAAAATTGTGTTGACAAACGCGAAATATCTCAAAAATACTCATTTTTGTGCCCAAAATTTTGATTTTGGGAATTAATGTACATTGATAGAACTCGACGCTCTGATTTCAAATTTTCAAACGGAATTTAATTATCTCTTTTCGTTCTTGCGATATTACCTGTCAAAGTTGAACCTCAAAAAAGTGTGTTTTTTGGCTATATCTCCAAAATAGGTAGAGTTACAATCTCAACGATTATACCAGTCGATTCTACAGGAAAAGTTACGTAAAGAAATGTTTTATCCACATATACGTTCTTTGGAATGATTTGGTGAAAAATGAGAAAATAGAAAAAACCTAAATTTCAAAATTTTTCCAAGGAACTTTTTTTCTCCAAAACTTCTTATTTTCTAGACTTAAGTAAATATCGGTATGCTGATTTCAAATTTTCAAACCGAATTGAATTATCTCTTACCGTTCTCGAGATATTCTTGTTCAAAGTTGAGTTTTGGCAATACCTAAAAAAATAGGTTTTTTAGGTTTACTCATTTAAGGGTTAGGTTTACGACTTCGGCGACCTCACCAATCGATTCTACGGGCAAAATTACATAAGTGTACCAATTTTTAGATTTTTATTCCAACAGATGCAATTTTTAGAGCCAAAAAACGAAAATGGCCAAAATCGGAAAAAATGCCTGATGAACCCCTGACGATTTTTTTCGATTTTGGCCATTTTCAGTTTTTCCTTTCTAAATATTGCATCCGTTGGAATAAAAATCTGCAAATTTGTACACTTATGTAATTTTGCCCGTAGAATCGATTGGTGCGGTCGCCGAGGTCGTATTTTCACCCATTTCAGGGATATTCCTGAAAAACCTCTTTTTCAGGGTCTAACTTTAAACGTGAATATCTCGAGAATGAGAAGAGATAATTAAATTCTGTTTGAAAATTTGGAATCAGCGCATCGATATCTACTTAAGTGCAAAATATGAAAAATTTTGGAGACAAAAAGTTTCGAGGCGAAAAACTGAAATTTAGGTTTTTACGTTTTTCTTATTTTTCACCAAATCGATCCAAAGAACGTATATGTGGACAAAACGTTTCTTTATATAACTTTTCCCATAGAATCGAATGGTAAAGTAGTTGAGATTGTATTTCTATTCATTTTTTAAATATTCTCAAAAAACACACTTTTTTGAGGTGCAACTTTGATAGCAAATATCTCCAAAACGAAAAACGATAATTAAATTCTGTTTGTAAATTTGGTATCAGCGTAGCTAACTCTTTAAAAAATATTACAAAGATAATTTTGTAAAATTTGAAAATTTTCGAATTAAAAATTCGATATTTTCAAATATTTTCGGGTTTACGAAAAAATGCAGCATCAGGGGCTTTGAAAATTACTTCTCCTTTTGTTACTACATACATAAAAACTATTTTCCAAGTAATATTCATCATAGTCTAAAATAATAGTAGTAAAATAAATGGTTCCACTTACATTTAATACCTTTTTTTATAATAATAATTATAAAAAAATATTTTGATACCGTTTTCCGTGAGATTATATTTTTCGAACGTTGTGAATTGTCTATAAGCTATATGCAGTATTTTTTACGAAATAAGATAATATATTCCCCATATTTTAATTGAGATTAATATATAAAAAAATGAGAAAAGCTTAAACCTATTGAAGGGAGCGTTGCTTCAAACATGAAAATTAAAAGTGCAGTTAGTTATTTCGACGTATATTTACTATCCCCCTCAATGTGCTCCGTAGCTGGTGCAGCATATGTTTCCTCTCCTCTCTGTTGATGTTGATGAGTCGGTTAGTGTTTGCGGTTACTCTCCTCTCCGCGCGAGATGGATGGAGCGGAGCGCCCATTATGATGGACAATCCATCAATCAACCGTCACTGACTCATGTACAAGGACAAAGGAGCCAATTCCACCAGGGGCAACAAGGGGTGAAAGAAACAGAAAGCAGGGCATAGCTTCATTCTTTATAAATGTAATACAAACAAATAAAAATACAATAATTTGCTTTAAAATTTTGGTTAGGGTAACAATTATATGTGTTCTCATTTGTAAAGTGTCTTTTATTTTAGCTGTTTATTCACCGGGCAAACTAACCTTTAAACGTTACTAACCTGTAAATTTTTGTAAGTTACTAGTTGCATTGTTTACTTTATTGAAAGTTTTGTTTTGTTATTATCATATAATTTTTTGACATATTAGTATCTATCAGGATTTGGTTTTATAGCTAGTAACATACCTAAGATAATTATTATAAATACCATAACCGCTGCAAATGTCAATTGAATTCCGACCTCAGAGAGCGAGATTTTTAAGACATCTAAGGCCTGTTATGATTCATATATTCATAACATCCGTAGTTTGTTCAATAATTTACCGGTTTCACATTATTAATAAATATTATTTTATAAATTTCTCTTTTAAGTAACGTTTACGTGATTAAGACTATGGTTTAATATGATATGACAATTATTGTCTCCTGTTACTTTGATAATTCTATAGTTTTGTCAATGTAAACAAAGGCTTAATATCCTGAAACCTGTAAATTTTATTTACAAGGAATAACAAATAAAGTATTGTACAATATACGCAAGGTAACAGTTTCATTGTTTGAAGAAAGTGACAAGTTCGCCATTTATTTCCTTCTATCAGCAGTAAAAACTGTTTTACATTGTTAATAATGTAAAATACTAGTATTATATATCAAAAGTTCAAAGTTATTAAAATTTCGATGATGATTCTATAATCATACCCATGAATGAAGTAACTTTTCATTACCTCTAACTTTTCCTTTTCTTATTATTGGTGAATATTAAATGATAAAGACGTAAACATCCATACTCTCACCAGGATTCGAACCCGGAATTTCTAGTATTCTAGTATAAAAAAAAAACGTTTACGTTACAGCTATTTATATAACGCATTAATACTTAAGAAAAAGACAAAACTAATAAATGTGAGATAGGTTACGAAGCCATGTTTTAATCTTGACCCATTGGTTTTCTCTACCTTACATTATTTTAAATTTATTGTTCCAAAGTACTTTCCATATAACATGCGTCCCAGAAAAGGATTGTTATAGACATTTTACATATGGGAAAACAGTTTTTGGTAAATAAAACTGTCCGGGTATTAAATAACTCATCATACTGTACGGGACAATACTACAAGTATTCCTACATTTTATTTAATACAGATTATTTTAATAGCACAATTCAACGAATTTATGAAAATAATTACCTACATTTTTTCGCCTGATATTTTTATAGTACTGCAAGCAAAATGATAGCAGTCAATTCATGATTGTAGGATTAGAATAATGCCTTACGAAATCAGAAATCTTCAGTTCGATTCCAACTCTAGATCTAATAGTTTCTTCTTGTTGTCCCACAAGATCATTTTTAAGTGACAATAGATAATAAAGAACATCACAATCAGTACATAATTATTTGATTTATATGAACCTATAAATAAGATTTGATTTTTTGTAGGAATCTAGTGACATGACAATTGGCAATACGTTGTTTGTTGTTCCCCCTGAGTGCAACTCTGGCATTGTCTATTGATAATGACGTTGCAAATTGTTAAATAATTACATATCTAAGCGGGGCGCAGGACTCATTGTTTCGTTGCACCCAGCGGCCGGCTCATCGGAACTCGGATTTTTTGCTTCTCTTCTCCTGTCCATCTGCTGTTTCGCTTTTATATTAATTATTCTACTGACAAGCACTGCCTTTGTGCACAACAGGTAGATTGCATTTCTTCAAATTCACTCCAAATATTCACCATTAGTACCTTCCCGCATTGGGAACTTTTCAACTTTTTCACAATGGATTTTTTTTTTATTTTGCCTTCCTTCATACAAGACTTGGTCTCTACGATATTCTTGATATCAATGCAATAATACTTTTATTGTTTTTTTACCAAGTGCTACTTGCATTTTACTGATAAATCTTACAGCTTATAAGGCACAACAGGTAGATTGCATTTCTTCCAATTCACTCCAAATATTCACCATTAGTACGCATTGGGAACTTTTCATCTTTTCGACAATGATTTTTTTTATTCTGACTTCCTTCATACGAGATTTTAAGGTCTCTACGAAATTCTCGATGTCAATACAAAAATATTACTTGCATTTTACTGATATATCTTACAGCTTATAAGTTATCTTATTTTATTCATCTTTACACTCTCAGAATAAAAGTTTAAATTATTGCCCAAATAGAGTGTTTTTCCACTCCACTAGGGGGTTGAAAATGCATCGCTCTAATTGAGTTCTTTTATAATCTTTCACGATTAATTTCAATTTACACCTAGAAGAGTATTTTTATATTTAATCTAAAAAAGATGAAATGTTAATTTTTAAAGATAAAAATTTATATTCTTTCAATGTACATATAGTAATCTACGAAAAAGTAAAATATTATCTATTTTATCAAAAATTACTCCTTCGAAGAGTAACATCTACTTTTTAAAAAAGTAAAATTTAACTCTTTGCAATAGTACTATTTCTCTTTACAAATACGAAATTTGATCTACAATTTAGTGATTTTAAAAAGGTGGGAAGGAAAATTAATTGTAGAAGATAATTGATAACGAGCAATTTATTTGTAAATATTTTATTTCAATTTTAATTTAGTTTATAAGGCTGAAATTATTGACTTTACTCATATAAAATAAAATGGTTTTTAAATTGTAACAGTAAATAGAGTCTGAAGTACTCAAAAATATTATATAAAGAAACTAGCTTTCTGTACATGCAAAGATTAAATTAAATCTGAAGTCACAAACTCTGTCTCATCGAAAGAATGACCTGGAGTGAGGTGAAAGACATCGTAGGGAGCTTAGGTTCACCGAAAGTTGATTTGGAGTGATGCTGTCCGTGAGGATGATTGAGAGATCTAGCAAATACGTTCTAGTTTCCAGTAACGAAAAGTATGCACAAGTAAAATTGAAACCATAATAGGGTTGGTGGCATATATCTCAGTCTCTCAACACTTTCTCCAGCGTGAGACTCCTCCAAAAAGCACTAAGTTCCTTGACCACCTAAAACACACAAACAAATTTTTAATTTTTGTAAAATTATTAGGTTATGTATCTGTACTTTGTAAAATAAGTGAATGTATATGTTTCCTGCGTAATATTATATAAAATATTATAGCTTACCTTCTATTTTCTTTGCCATGTAGTCCTCCATTTTCTACAATATTTTTTTTTAATTCGTCGCTGTTCATTTTTGTTCACTTCATTACACAACTTGAATAAGTAGCAACTGGCAAGTATCACATGGGGTGCTAAGCTGGGAATCCCAATCGCCGCCTAAATGTACCAATAGAGCAAGCGGAAAGAATGAAAATAATTCAAATCGAGAACATTTGAATTTTAAGAAGTTGTTTTTACCTTTGTAAAGTTAATTTTAACTAGATATAAGATTAATATACTGGAAGTTATCACATTAGAATACAATTTGTTATTTCTAGTGTAACATTTACTTTTCTAAATAGTAATTAATGTCGAAGAAAAGAGTACATTTTAATCGATGTTAGGATGAAAAAAATTATACTCTAATAGACAAAAAATAATGCACTTAAAGACAAAAATATTTTAATCTTCGTTTGAGTACTTATATTTTTATCAACTCGATTGAAATTTAAACAAATAGACGAAAGAATACTCAAAGTTGACTAAAAAGGTTTTTACTCCGTAGAAGACAATAATTTTCGCTCTTCTGTTCTGAGAGTGTATTAACAGTGCTACAATCCTAGAAGAGATTTGTCCCCAGGTGAAATTGGGAAGTGAACTTCATCTGATTCATAACAATTTTTGCTTGCATTTTGGTGGAGCTGATTCTAAACCTAAATTCTCTGCAAGGGATCTACAGCTTATAGAGGTTTCCGAACCACTCAGACACAGCGGTATGTTTTATTTGGTTATAAGTTGACGACTTTAGGAATCGAACCCGAGATCTTACACCCCACTCAGTTCAAATCGGAGCGTGTTAACCAAATGAGCCATGATGGCTCGTATTTTTTTATTAAAAATATATCAATCTTCTCTTTTAAGATTCATTTAGAATTTGATCAAGAACCTTTAGATATTAAGGCTAATTTCCACCGAATTGACACAAGATTTAATGATTAGTGTACGATCATTCGAACACGATACACCATTTCCACCTACTTTACTTTAAAAAAAAATTAAGATGAATATTTTATCTACCTCTCACAACTATACATAAGGACATAAGCACTAGGTACTAAACTTGGAGTTTGCAAACATTTGTTTTGTATTAAGCATTACTTCTTAGTACTTTAGTACTTAAGCAATATGCCTTAGTCAAAGCTAGAAATGGTTGTAAATATATGATAAACATTTTACGTTTTACACCTTCGGGCTGATTTTTTCTCCTCTGGTTAAAGTTTAATGGACCTTAATGATCAGTTAATAGAAAAATATCACATCAAATAAACTGGCGTAAGTTGTCAAAAGTACAAATTATTTATTATTTCAATGTAATACTTTTGTATTAACCTAAGATTAAGCATTAAAGTAAACGTCACTTTAACTACAGGTGAAAGAATCAATCGTTAATTATTAAAAATTGTTCTTAAACATTGGGACAGTCAATGGAAATATACTTCAGATGAATTAATAATTGAGTAATTACACATTTTAGTTGCAACTTTTCAATCTTCCCTTCTGTTTGTCGCTGCTCAACTGTAGGTCGCATTCACAATGCGTGGTGCAGCGAGAGCAGTGCTCGTATTACCAATTTGCGTGGCTTATGTGGGTGGAAGGGAGCAGGTGTTTACCTCGCGAGAACAATGAGTGATTTCTGGCCACTTCGCAGGTGCTTTGATATGAATCAAACGGTCAAAGCGTGAAATGCGTCACGGAAAGGACAGGGATTGCGAATATGAGAATCAAAGAGGAAACGGGGAAATCAAAGTTGGTTTCAATGTTGAGGGATAGTAATAGTCGAGAAATAGTCAAATTTGAAATGAAGTGTGGATTTTGTTTTTTTTTTCAAACATGATAATTATTCATCAAATATAATACAATTGTGTTAGAGTGGTTCGGAACTCACTGTAAGTTTTCAGAAACTGTAGAACTTAAGAGATAAAAAGTATAATTTACATGTACATAATAATTATGATCTACCATTTTAAATAAAGCAATTACATATATTGTTGCATGGAATTTGAATACATTATAATCTTCGGAGGATGTATGTACATGAAATTAACATGAATTTTATAATTATCCTTCTAGAAGGACTGTTATTTTTAATAACATCTTGTTGTCAATATTAACCAAATCATAAATGTTATCAGAAACTTACAACTCTGATATGTAAGTTAAACTAACGTCTACGGTGCCGCCGAAAATATTTATTATTCTTGATCTACTTTTATGTATCTATAATTAGTTCCAAATCCTTAATTTTAATTATATCAGTGAAATAAGAATAAAGCAAATAAAAATCTCTAAATTCCCTTTCCTAGGAAGAACAACGAAATTAATATTAGCAGATAAAAGTGATACTTATATTATTACTACGACTATTTCACTATTGAACTAGGGTTAGCGTTTAGACTTTAGAACCAAAGTGTTGTGAGTTCGAATCTTGCGGAGGAATGAATGTGTGTGTTTCATTTACTTTAACACCCTCTTTCGAATATATATCTATCCATCTATGGCACAACATTCCTATGTGGAACCGGGCCACAAGTACCTGAGGTACTTGTTTCGTGACAGGTTTTACTTGCATTTTAGTGATGCAAGTTGTCAGCCTACGGTCTCTGCAAGGTCAGCATAGACTAAGCCGTTGTGCGGTAACCCATCCTTTGACTAAATCTGATTTTAGTAATTCAAGGGTTAATTGATTAGTGCACTTCGACTCAACTTGAATGATCGAGTGTTCATAACCCCATCCTCGCTAATATTTATCCACATAGAAATAACGATATGTCTGCAATATATACTCTACAAGATGTATGTACCTTGTAGAGGCTCTAGTCTGATAAGCTACACTTCGTAAAAAGTACCTTAGATACTTGTGGTCCTATTCCATCTAGAAATTTAAATATGATTCTTATTAATCCATTACTTATTTATGTTGTATGATCTGTAGGTCTTTAATCACATATAAATGCCGATGTGTCCGAGTAGTTCGGAATACTACTGAAGGCTGTAGGCTGAAATACCTTAGGTACAATTTTGCTAATCCCTTATTGTCCGTGGTGTATGATGTGCTGTAGAAGATGTAACAATAATGCATAGTGTAGTAATAAGTCCGTGTGTGATGTATAGAGACAAATCCGGGGTCGCAAGAGTATCGTATTCGCCATATCCGGACAGGTGTCCGGCCGAACAAAGGCTTCGCGGGCGCACTTGAGCAGAACTGACAATCAGGCGTACGTCTGCTGCGTCATACCAGCCCGACGGAATTTATGACAGACAAGCAATCAGGCTGCAGTCACAAATCATACGCCAGCGTTATTAAGAGCGAGCTCACCGACAAAGGCTTCGATGCATATCATCGCCAAGGCTACGCTCAATCAAGATCGGGCCAGATCGATTTACCCACCAATTGTCTTGCACACAAGTTCCTTCACCCACTACTAGGTGTACCATATTCTTACCAAGTCTTTCTATATCGAAAACTTATTATTTTGATACCAATTAAGTTAAAAAACAGTTATCCCTAAAAAAAAATTAATATAGAACAAATATCTGAAGTTTTACGCATAGGTGTAGCAGCATCAATCGTCATTCATTATCATTTGTAGTCAGTGTTTCAAAATTAGAAGATTATTTTAGCCACCAATTCAAAAGCACTAACCAGTTGTTATTGTTTACAAATCTCATCGAGATACAAATTGTCTTTTTCTTCACAAGGCATCTAAATACATAAAAAATACCTAAAGTCCCTAATGGTTTTCAATATTTTTGATGTGAAGGCACCCCAAACCGATAACATAAAATTTCTGGTACCCCAAAATTATGTGCATGAAATTTTAAAGACATCTTATTAATCTTAGGATCATGTGATACATGAGCTAGATGTAATTTACATAATTCCTTTATATTTGAGTGTATTTTGGACAAACATACTCGCATTTCATGTTCTTGCAACTTCAATCGTGCTCTCTTTTTAGTTTTGATGTTAACAAAAGTCTTAGGTCACATTCATATACATAAGAAGTAAAAATTGAACTAGAACTCGAAGTATTCTGTCTCCTATATCGTGATATTTATTCTAAATAAATATCCAGAAGGATTCAAATAAAATTGCAGAATATTTAATTCCCAATATATCCAGTCAAAACTATCAATAGATATATCTGGAAAATAGTAGCAAATTTGCATTCTTAGTGTTAACAAGTGTTTTAGGTGTTCTTGTAAACATTTCCAACTTGCCTCAATGTCCAAAATTTTATCTTGTCTTTAAAAGCTCTAATTATATCAGACAATTTAAAATAAAATTCATCTCTTATTTTTACGTGGTGGTATTTACTTACAAAATTCATAATTTTTTTCTTGTTCAAAAAAGTGAGTAGATAGTTTTACTTTTAATTCGTAAGCACGATTCAATACTAATTCTTGGACAACCATTTAACATCAGTATGAAGAAGACAGTTCAAGAATTGTTAAAATACCTACGATGCTAAATTTTGCACCACCCCCGCGGCACCCCTACAAGTAATGAAAAGTACCCTAAGGTACCCCGGCACCCATTTGAGAACCACTGCCCTAGATATACAAAGTATCCCAATCCATAGAGCCAATCATCAACCTAAAATGACAGTAATTTGACAAATGAGAAAAGTAACGGTAATTATAGATTTTGTCCCAATAAAGTTAGATCTGTAGGTTTCTCAATTTCAATGAACATCAATATATTTTAGCCCTTATTGTTTAAAACAATGTATTAATAAATCTAAAAAACTATAACAAAAGCAAAACTATCGCATTGCGTTTAATAACAACCCAGCAAGTAAATTCGCAACAATGTCCGTTCCACCCACACATCCGTCCGTCTCCCCGCGAAGGTACCTCCCGGGCAGCGTCCAGAGTGACGTCACTGGCTGGATTATTACCTCCATGTAGAGAGAGCGCAATTTGATCCGTCTTATAAAGATATATGGCGCTGGTGTGATTTATTTAAGTAATAACGCGTTTGACATTCGATATGCAAAGAGTAATTACAATCTCGTTATAAAGCAGCGAGCAGGATGTGAAGGATGCGAAAAGAAGACTGGACATGCGATGCAGGCTCGGATTCAGGGGATTTCCACTGGGAGACATAAATACAGCTTTGTCCTTGTCGCTCATTTCGGTAATGAGCATGGAATTAGCTCAAACTAATTTTATCACTCATTTTATGAAAATCATAGTGAAAGCTACTATACTCAACTACTTTATTCTTTTAGACGGACATTTAATCTATTTCTATCTAATGAATTTTTTTCTAGAATCAAAAGATTCAAAGATTGAAGTATTATATTTTTAATATTAAAATTAAAAAAGCTTACAGTTCAATTTATATGTAATTTTTGTATAATAAAGGTTCAAGCTTTCGGACCTTAAATACCCTGTTTATAGTATATTTCAAAATTCCCCTTAAAAATTAAATGGTGTTAGAAATTAATAATGTATTAAAGATGTATCTACAAATACTTTAAATTATACTGAAGATGGTCCTATTTCAGCTCTAATATAAGTACAAGTAAATAAATATATAAGTAATTTTTTTTTCAATCTTAAATCGATTCTTCCAGTTCTAAAACTATCAATATACATAGGTATATTTTTAATAAATTTGAAGATTGGGGCAAGAAACATGACATAATAATAACAGTACTTCATCAATCTATTGAGGATCATAGCACAGATAAAAATTTTTACCTCTCGCCATTCAGTAAGAGAGGTATTGGTAACATAATATAAATCGGATAGTAAATTTTCAATTAAAATTGACAGTGAAAACATCATAAAAATAATAATCGAATAGTCTAAAAGGAATTGTACTAATACTTTTACCGTGTCAGCAGTCAACATACGGATACTCTTATATATAAAATATAAATATTAATAAAGAATATAAAGAGGACTAGCAAGAGGTTATGTGCTGGCCACATCAGATTTTTTACTTGAATTTAGCGATACAGTTTATAGTACGTTTAGAATGCCTTATACCCACCGGTAGTTTTATGTGGTTTAAAATTAAGGACAATGGGATTTATACCCCAGATCTCACATTTCTCTGAATTCTTGTCGAAGCGTGGTAACTAAGTGAACCACCATTGCCCGTACGAATAAGTTATACGAATTAAAAGAGGTTTTCTTTCTATTGCAATATTTTAATTACAAAAATTATCTGTCTTACATCAACTTCTAATATTAAAATCCATTCAATCTGGTTTACTCTTCATCTAAGATTGATCCCTAATTCAGGAGGATCGTTATTGAAACAAAAATCCCAATATACATTTATAAGAATGTGAGGTAAGAATGTTGCTGAATGCAGGCCTGGATGGCCAGAGGCGTAGTAGGAGTACATTCAATTACACTCGGGGATAAAAGTGCATCCCGGTAGGCATGACGGCTGGTATACACGGCAACAGCCATAACACAGCCCGTGTAATTGCAGCTTTACGGATAAAACATTAGCAGTAAAGATGATGGAGGCGATTGGTCAATCACGGCTGACGTGTTTATTTACAGAGCAATTAAAATTGGAAAGTAAGATGGAGTGATACAGAGAAATCGAATTGTAAAAGTTATGGCCGTCACTAGTCAATCAATACGCGACAGCTTGGCATTTGCCACATGAAGCATTTGTATACTTTTCAATATATACAAAGATTTCAAGAGTTATAATGAATAAAATGTATTTTAAATGCCAATAGTTTGCTGTCGACAAAAATACAAATATTTTTTTATTATCTATAAACCTGGAAGCTCTGGTTTTTTAGTTACGTTATGTCTTACACATTTTCACTGATTAAATAATCCTAAATACGTACTTTCATTAAAATTCGTTTTTCTGATTTATATGTTCACTATTGTTATATGTGGTTAACTAAGGTATGATATTTTCGCGACAAAATTGATAAGTAGTTTGCCTCTAACGTGGTTAACTATAGTAAATCTAATTATCTAATCATTCCACATATACAGTTATTATGTATATCTATCTTTGACTATTGTCATAATATAAAAATAATAAAAAAGATCAAATATAGGTAAACAAGTGTTTTCTAGAATGGCTTTATTTCGTACAGAAGTTTAAAACTTCTTATTCTTTAGGGTTCCAGGTTTATTATAAGATAGAATTTAATTTCCAACTTTGTACTCTTGCAGGTTTGTTCTATCAGGAGAGAGAGTATTAAAATCCTATGTCCCGCGTTTCGTTGCACACACTGTATTTATTCAGGATACCCAATGAATCTGTTTAAGTATGGGGATCTCGAGAACTACAAAAGATATGAAGTCGGTTAAATTAGACAAAAGTTGCCCCATGTGGGGGTCATTTTATACATATTTTTATTTTCGAATTCACTGCATTACTCAAAATTTTTATGTCTCACAGGTATAAAATATTTTACTCTGTAGGGTTCCTAGGTTTATTAAATGATTTAAAATGAGTTAAACGAAACTGAGTGTATATTTTTTGTGAAGATTAAGTAACATTCAGGGTATTCGTTGGGAGATGATATTGGTGAGTTCGGTCCAATGCAGCATCCTGTATCCAGACGGGTGTGTATCCTCCATCTGGTGTATAATAGCGTCCATCTCATCCGTATCCTGTCCGTCCCGTCCGAAACTGTTGTCACGGGCAGGCGTCGGCGTCGGTCGGGCCGTCCGTCGCTCCGGAATGACAACTGTCACAGGACATTATTACACGGCTCGCCATGTCGCCTGACGGGGAAAAAGCTGACGCGCGCCTGATAAAGACGCCCTGCAAACAAAATAACCCAAGCGCACTTTTATCTACTGCCAAGAAATATACTCCCCTGCTCTCTATGCTACATATTCATTCCATTACTTCATTACAATTAGACAGTTGCCTCTCTATATCAAGCATCATACTATGATAGGTGCTTTTGGAGTTGCATTACTACATATTCATTCCATTACTTCATTACAATTAGGCAGTTGGCTCTCTATACCTCTCTATAGCATGAAAAGTACTTTTGGAGTTACAGTCATTTCATAAAATACACTAATACACCAATATTTAGACTGTAATTCATTACAATTACGCAGTTAGTTCTCTATACCTCTCTCTATAGCATGAAAGATACTTTTGGAATTAAGGTAATTTCATAAAATACACTAATTCACCAATGTTTTGTAAATGTAGATCAGGTGATAAATGCCAAGAAATATACTCCCCTGCTATCACGTCTCTTTATACTGCATATTCATTCTATTACTTCATTACAATTAGGCAGTTGGCTCTCTATACCAAGGATCATAGCATGAAAGATACCTTTGGAGTTGCAGTCATTTAATAAAATATAGTAATACACCGACGTTTCGACTGTCTACATCTGAACTTTAGGTGGTAGTAACAGTTATCAACCAACTACTACATATTCCATATTCATTCCAATTAGTCACTTGGCTTTCTATACATGATAAAGACACCGCAAACAAAATAACCCAAGCGCACTTTTATCTACTGCCAAGAAATATACTCCCTACTTTCTACTACATATTCATTCCATTACTTTATTACAATTAGGCAGTTGGCTCTCTGTACCAAGGACCATGACATGAAAGGTACGTTTGGAGTTGCAGTCGTTCAATAAAATGAACTAATATACCAATATTTCGACTGTAAATCAGTCTTCATCAGGTGATAAATGATACTAAGAATCAACCAACTACTACAAATCCTCATATTCATTCCATTACTTTATTACAATTAGTCAGTTGGCTCTCTATACATGATACAGACAAAATATCCCAAGCGCACTTTTATCTACTGCCAAGATATATACTCCCTGCTATCGCGACGCTTTATAATACATATTCATTCTATTACTTCATTACAATTAGGAAGTTGGCTTTCTATATCAAGGACCAAGGCATGAAAAGTACTTTTGGAGTTGGAGTCATTTCATAAAATACACTAAAACACCAACGTCTCGACTGGAAATCAGTCTTCATCTGGACTTTAAGTGGTACTAACACTTATCAACCAATTGTTAAGTATTGTCTTTATAGTGCTAACATAATTTCGATAAATCAAAAATTCCCTAACTGCGCGATCGACTTACTTTACACACAGCCTTAGGTAAAATTACACTTAGATAACCTATAAGTTGTACAATAATGGCTATTTACATTAGTGGTCGTTGAGGAAAAGGTTTTCAATATTGGTTGTATCAAGATAAAAAATGGGAATACTGGTTGACATTTTAATAATTAATCGGTCTACTAAATAATGAGACATAATAGATCAAACAGATAAATATGTTTGTCATTGCAATAATCAGCTTTTTTATACAGTTCAGTAAAAACGTTTAAAAAAATGTCATGTATTTCTGGGCACTTGTAACTGTTGAATAGAGTATAGAACAAGAACTATTTTTATGTATCTAAACCCAAGAGTAGATGTATGTAGGGTTAATACTTTCGCTACATAAATTGTGAAAAACTGGAAGGAAATCCTATTTTCCTGCGTTTAAATTCGCTCCCCTTATATTTCACCCCCCAATAAAATCTGCGAAATTAAATAACCCTAGCAATATGTCTGCCGCTTGCTTAACTCTAGTCACCTGTGACGCGGCATTCAATTTGTCACATGATGTTTTGTTTCAGGCGCTTTCAGCGTGCACGCTGACGCCTGAAAAACTCCAGCCTGACGCCCTTTCAGCACACGCTGGAGCTGAAGTGACTGAATGCTGAATGGGACACTTACCTGAAACAAAAATCACAGTTAGCTACGGGCTGCACAATTTAAAAAGGAGCACAATAAAAAGAGGACGCGGTTCATGAAATTGGTGCAGTTGCATCCACAAACACTAAATTAAAACAAATATGTTCTAAATAGAATAAAGGGTAGTTTGATTTGAAGAGCACCAAAATTAAATAAAATAAATACATATTGTATACTTGTGAATTATCTACGGTGCAATAAACACGTTACAATTAACTTGTAAAAAAATATATTTTTATTCACGATCATCCATGTGTTGTCCTAATTTATTATAATTTTATTCAACTGACTAATGTTCTGTAATGTTTAACAGACATTTTTATTTTAATATGTTCATTATATCAAACAAAATCCATCACAAATTTTTCATCATTTGACTTACACTCCCTGAAGAAGGCCTAAGTGAGGCCGAAACTAGTTGGAGTTGTAATAAAACTTTTTAAAAAATCCTGACTAAACTCCAGAAATTTTATTCTCCTTCATCACGATCCTGGTCAAGAAAACGTTAATCATCATATTGTATACACTGATTTTTTTTGATTATTTATATCTTTAATTTTTAGATTTTGGGCGCCCCAATAAACCAGGCGCCTAAGCCAGTGCCTAAATAACTCCCGCCTTAAGCTGCCACTGATTGAATCGTAAATAAACTAATTTTAAAACATAGTTGGAATTACTTAGTACAACTAAACATAAACATTCAATCAACGAAACAAAAAATTATTCAAATATAGAATACAGGAAACAAAACACGAAAAACGCAATAAGTATATTTTTATCAGGGATGCAGATTTAAAAATTAAATATATTAAAGAATTTCTAGAAATATACTCTACTAGATATGATAATCGTTTATATAACTATGGTAATAATTAAGCACTAAATTTTTTAAAATTAATAAATGAACTAAATCTCTGGATATAATAGTTTATTTATGGAATACCAAAAACCACAAAACTACTGGAAGGTTATTTCATTTTATCAAAATTGTTATTTAGTTTACTTTTTAACTGGTTTAAAATAAAAATTTAAATAAATATTTATACAAATTGTCAGAGAAGGTAAAAGTAATTAATTTAAAATACCAAACTAAAATCGTAAACTACACTTATCCGAGATCAAGTAAAATAAGGAAAAACTACAAGAAGACACTGGGTAAGTTCTATTTTCGAAATTTGTTATTAGTATTTTTCTTAAATCAATTTAAGGAACCATTGACACAAATACTTAATTATTCTTATTTCTTGTGGTACCTGACTATACAGGGTGAGTCTGGGAAGACGCCCCCCCCCCCTTTAACTTTTTTATTATAAGTAATAGAAAAAAATGGCTCAAATAAAAGTTTTATTATTTTACATATACTATTTGATGACAGATGTAGATATTTTTTAAAAAGTCAGGTTTACAAGATACGACTATCAACTTTTATTTTTCAAATGGTAACCTATAATTATTTTAATAAAATAGAAACCGCCATTTCTTTCTCTTTTCAGCGATGTATTCATTTTTATTAATGTATTTGAAAAATTTCGAAAAAAATGAGAATTTAGAAATATTAGAAATAATTTTTAAACAAATAATATAGGTGGCCATGTTTCTCGAAACCGGGTAAAAATCCTTCTCATTGTTCTTAAACTCGGTTGCCAACGTCTAGGAAACAGCTCCCGCTAAATTATTTTTGCTCTTCTTATGATGCAAGTCGATTAACCAATTATTAGAATCATAATCAATTAATTCGTTTTTCGTGAACTTTTCAAAATGTTTTTTTTTTGTTTACAAAATAAGTTAAATTAAGTAACAAACAAATGTATACATTTTTGACATTAATTTAATTGTTTTACATTGTTACGTTTTGTTTATTTTGTGAAAAAATGATTTCTAATATTTCTAAATTATCTCATTTTTCTCGAAATTTTTCAAATACATTAATAAAAATTAATACATCATTGAAAAGAGAAAAAAATGGCGGTTTCTATTTTATTAAAATAATTATAGGTTACCATTTGAAAAATAAAAGTTGATAGTCGTATCTTGTAAACCTGACTTTATAAAAAATATCTACACCTGCCATCAAATAGTATATGTAAAATAATAAAACTTTTATATAAGCCATTTTTTTATATTACTTATAATAAAAAAGTTAAAGGGGGGGGCGTCTTCCCAGACTCACCCTGTATATTAAGTTAATATTAGACTCATTTAAATATTATGTGCCAAAAATCCGAACTGACTATTTTTATAGTGATGCAATGTGCATCATTAAGTACTAACAACTAAATCTCCCAATTACCAGTAATATAGTTAATGAACTGTTGAAATTATCGTTTCGATTTCATCTAAGATTAAAACATTTTTATGGTGAATACAAATAAATGAAGGTTGCAGGTTTTATACAAATTCAAATTACGGCAATTTAACAAAGAAAATTCGGTAGTGAAACCGTTTCTCCAAGTCAAACATTTTTTGTGGCTAAGTAGAAGAATATATTCCGAGTTAGTTAGTCACGCAACTGCTACGTATGATCGGCCAGAAAGGCTTTTTGTGCGTGTTTTTTGCCCTGTCGTGGACTTGTCACTTAATTGCTTTTTTTCCTTGATCGATTAACCGGCTGACAGTCGCTTATTTGATTATGCTGATTCGTTAATTAGGATTTCGTGGATTAATTCGATAATCATATCACCGGACTATCAAATGATACATGAGCATTCGTGATACTGTTCAATTAAATGACCAGTATTTCACTCGTTTTTCATTACCTCTAATTCCGAAAGAAGAGAGCCATGTTTATCTTTCCAATTACATCGGGAATTTTGTTTTCAACAGGGAAATAATTTTACAATCAAATTGTCATTGTCGTAAAACGATTAGGAATACTTGTACGAAAATTTACAAGCTGGAGAAAAGGTTATCAAATTTCTATTGTTTTTGAAATACAATTATTACAGCTATTTGAGTATAGTATTCATAATTATTGAGTAGTTGTGTCAATATCACAATATTTTTTTCTGAATATGTACTAGAAATAATTCTACTAGACGTGGATTTATGAAATTCTCTAATTTAATATTATTCAATACCAACTCTCGACTATTTGGAAGATTCACTAATGTGAACGCATTTTCAATTGCACCTATATTTTTATGAGTATTTTATTTCCTTCTTCATTTGTTTTTCTTCTTTCTTTTGAACATCAACAAGATTAGGTCGATCTGACCGGTTTCGATCCCATATGGGTCTTTTCAGAGAACAAAATATAACCTTCCAAAATTGACTGATTTACAGAAATCCGCATCCTATTCACCGATCAGTGAAGAAAATATTCGAATCATTGGATTATACTGAAGAATTAATGTGAGAATTTTTTTTTCTCCTAGTATGATACAAGCTATCTCTATTGAGGTAGTAACTAATTCGTTTTATAAATTCCTCAGTTATTATCTAGACTTATAATTATAGAATGTAGTACAATTGATAGATGTAATATTAAGAAAATAATTGCGACTTCCGTTTCTGATTACCTGAATTGAAATTGATCCGTCAGGTAAGATCTAGTAAACGTCCCCTATAGTATAAATATAACATTTGCGATAAAAGCGAGTCTAGAATAATAAACTAGTACAACATTCTTAGATAGAAGAGGTAATTGAAACGTTTTACTTGTAAGTTTAGTACTAAAGATCTACATCTTATAATAGGTTTGGTGTGAATCATATGTAAGGTTCTTTTTATTTGGAATTTAAACCCTAGATTTTACACTCCAATCAGTTTGCGTAAAAGTGCGTTTTCCAATTGATCCGCCACTTTTATATACCGTGAGTTTATTTTAACACGAAACATGGAATTTCTTATAACTATGGTTACGACTTGATATTTAATTGGCAGCAATGAATCAAACCGTTCAATTAAAAATTAAACAAAGCTGATATAATATTAAGGATAAACAATTATATATAATGCTGCTTCTTTGGAGCTCTCTAAATTCTTTTATTGGGGTGGATCGGTTACCATTGCTTTAAGTTAGGTTGCTAATTCTTCTCCATGTCTTCCTATTTTCTATTTTCTTCTTCCAATTTATTACCCTTATAAGTTTTCTTCTACTTCTTGTATCCATTTAGATCTGGGTCTCCCTCAATGACGTCAATTTGACAACATATGTTTCATTTTAAAGTGAACACTTTGATACATTGCTGTTAATCAAATGAGAAGTAGTAACCATGAATATGACAAATCCTATGTTTCACGTTAAAATAAAGTCACGGTATTTATTTATTTAAAATAAATTTATAAATCTGAGCCTCTAGTGAGTCATTCTGATATAGTTGTCCAAGTCCAACAAAAAGAGGTGTTTAATTACGGTTGAGTGGCAGTGTCAGTATCAGACAATTCTTCGGCGGTATGCACGCAGTAGTGGTGGTGAATTTAGTGAATCGTCAGGGGCAGTAATCGCGTGTCCGCGGCCGCGCCGGCGTCCCGACGTGAGTTATAGCTACAGGTCCGTTTACACGTGCCATCGCTCACCCACTCCGGTGACGTATGCTCGAGAGGAGAGCCGGAGAGCGCGACGTCAAGAGCCGGGGATTGAATAGTTCATAGTTTAAATGCCTGGGGTAAAATGTAACTGGGTTGCGTGGTCTTTTCTGTATTAACGGTTGTTGGTGTGAGTACGGGCAGCGGTGGTTCATTTGGTTTGTGCGCTCTTAATGGAATGGAGTGGGAAATCTGAGATTTGATTCTTAATAGGGAATTTAATACTTCATAGTTTGACTACCCAAAGTAAAACACAATAACTGCGTTTTCGTGGCGTGCTATACATTACATAATACAATCTGACTTGAACTGATTGTGAGATCTGGGGTTCGATTCCCAGCATGGC
Source organism: Stenolophus ochropezus (assembly GCA_035578165.1). Classification (NCBI taxonomy): domain Eukaryota; kingdom Metazoa; phylum Arthropoda; class Insecta; order Coleoptera; family Carabidae; genus Stenolophus; species Stenolophus ochropezus. The sequence goes on along the minus strand of JAQOWZ010000018.1, from coordinate 21,816,559 downwards.
CTACTATTAACCAAATAAAAATAACGCTGTATCTTTTTGGTTCGAAACCCACTATAGATTGTCAAACCCTTCCAGAGGCTTTAGACTGACAATCTACTCACCTAGGGATATAGTATCAACCGAATGGAATGTGGGATCTGAGATTCCATACCTAACCACCTAACGTCGTCAATTGTTCTAAATAATACCAATATTGGAAGGTACTTGCTTATTTTGTGGCAAATTATATTTGAAATGTATAAGTCGTCAGCCTACAGTTTCTATAAGAGACCTTCATATTATTATGAATTCTGAACAATTCGAACTCTGCTACATTTCATCTGATTATCATCATCATCCTCATCATCAGTAGCATTACATTTCTAGACAGATAGGCCTCAAGTACTTAAGTTACTTATTTTATGCCTAATTATACTTGCCCTTGAATGTTCGTCAGCCTACAACTTCTAGAGAGACCTAAGGTATTAAGGTATTTACTTATTTTATGACAAATTATAGTTGCACTTAAAAGGTGTAGGTCGTCGTCCCACAGCTTTTGGCAGAGACTTACATATTGTAATTGGTATTGAACCCATTTGGACCCTGTGGTATTTTATCTAGGTATCATCATCGTCATCATCATTGATGGCATAGCATTCGTAAATAGACAAACTTCAAGTAATTAGGATAAATATTTTGTGGCGACTCATACTTAACACATTCAACCACCGTTGTTCATAATTAAACAAAACACTTATTACCAATTAATGGATGTGGAAGGTGCGTTCCAGGAGACATACACCTGTATTCATAGTCAATGCTTACTCAAGTTACTTCGTCAAGCTTTACGCTGGTCGTACTCGTCTTTTAGTACGTGACATGTTTCATAGTTGAAACTTCATGAATTCTCGGGTAAATAGGTAATAACCTCAAGGCAGAGATTGGAGAAATTTTAGTTATTGCGTTGACAATTTGACAAGTACTCAAGTATGAGTAAAGGCGAAGTACTGACTATAAATAAAGGCAATAGTAAGTGAAGAATTTGATTCGGAGCCACACGGTCAATTCGTCCCATGAAAAGTAAGTATAATTTAATTAGAGTTTAGGTAAGGGATGTCAAGTTGTCAATCGTGGCCTTGGGCTTTGGTTGGTGTTTGAAATGGGGTAACTGGTTGTCTTTGAAAAAATGAGAAAGTATGTCGATGCGGTCGGGTGTGTGTGTGGGTTTCATTTAATTAGCGATAGTTTGTAGATCAAAGTGAGTGGCCGGGTAGGGGTAGTGCTGACACGTGTGCTGGAGGGCTGCCGCTATTAATGACAGCGGAAAAATCCCGCGCACAGCCTAAGGGAAGTCTTTGTGCGACAGCGCGGATCATTTGGCCTCTTTGAGCATTTTAATAATGAATCTAACGTTGCTGTATCTATATTTCCTTGGCGCGGGCCTTTGAAATCGAATGTCAGATGCAACAAGCAAACAATCACATGAAACGGGAGCAGCCGAGCCGGTAATCCCCGTCTAACGCAATTACCTGCCGGGAAATGAGACGTGACAAGACTTTGTGCCGACTGATCGGCACCCGCCCGATCGCACAAAGCAAGCATTAAAACAATACAAAGTACACGCAAATTACTTTCTTATCCACTACGCACCCCAAAGCCTACTTTATAAAAACCACCCACAATCATTACAATTATCGATAAGAAGATATTTCTGATTGGTCGATGGTCAGAATTGCAAAGACATTTTTTATTTTTACTTCTTTGTACAAAGTAAAAAAAATAAAGGAAAAGTGTCAACTTTGGCAAAATACATTAATTTTTTTATTTGAAGTATTCAGTATTTCAAATACCTACTAAAATTTTTAATATTAATACCCGTATTCATAAAACGTTGGTTATAGTTATAATGATATGTTAAATATTTTCTCCAGTAAAATTAATTAATCGAAATACTTCATCTCTTTCAAATACTATACAATACTGTTAACTACTGTGTCCATGAAAATCGGAAGCCACTTCAAGCTATAAAATGAGGACATGCTTGTCATCCTCTACGAATAGGGTGACATAGAAGAAGAATAAAGACAAATGAGAAGTAAGAAAACAAAGAAAAGCGTTAGGTAATGTACTAAATGGACGCATAGTTGTCATATGAATAAAACTAATTATAATCTAAATAAAATTTGAGAAGTAACAATTATAATATAAAATAATTTTAGATAAAACGATGATTTCGATTACAGTTGTGATAAACTAATAGGTAAAACCTTGTTCCTCCCAGGATTGTCGTGCGATAAAAAACATAACGACAATGAAGAAAGGTAATAGACCACAGAATAATCTAATGATATAGAGTTAAAGCAACAACTACATATAATGAAAATTTTCTTCTGGTTGAACGATAATTGAACGATGTTTTCGATTGTGATTGTGTGTCCCACCCCAGCGAATTGGTGAAAAATTCGCCAATTAATTCAGTTGTAAAATAATGCGTTGTGGCAATGCATCAGGCTGCTGGTGCAGCGTTCCCACACCGGTATTTTTATGATAAATCAATAGAACAACACGAGTGGCCAATGCAGGTTAAATTAAGAAGAACTAACGCGATTACGCTGACATCATATCACTGGACACGATTTCACAATCATCATTTTTGCATTTTTCCGCCACGTTGAAACGGTGGACAATGGACCCCTATACACAAACATGCACCAGTTTGATTGGGCTTTTGTATACTTCCCAAACTACGGGGACCAATAATTTGTACGCATCGTCACATTCAATAGTTATTTAGATACCTACTGTTACCCTTTTCTACGACAAATTAGTTTGTTATATCAAGTATTTTAGAATTAACAATTCTTTCTATTTATATACTATCATCAACGACAAAGTAAAAAATACAACTTTTAGAAAGCGTAAAATTGTGATTGTACACCTGAAATAATCCTAAAATATTTTAGGATTCAAAATTTTAGTTTTTGAAAATAAACGTTGATGGACATGGTTTACTAACAGAGTTTAATTTTCTTTTTTCCTTTTCGAGATATTTGCTCTCAAAGTGCACCTCAGAAAAATGTTATTTTTGAGGATATCTCTAAAACGGGTAGAGATACAATCAGAACAAGTTTTCTCTGTTTCGGAATTAGAATATCATATTCCAGCACGCTTATTGATGTTGGAAGGAGCTTCATTCTTAAACGATTTTTGGTTATATTTTGTTATTTGAGACTGGCATGACTGCATTAAATACACAAAATATCTAGGCAACTGTCAAAGTAATTCTAATTTACCTAGGCAACAGACGAAACAGAAATCACTGTCACCAACCCAATTATTCTATCAAAAAAATCCCTTAATGGAAATTGTCAAATATTATTATAAAAAATAATGTAAATAAAAGCCGAAACAGAGAAAATAGTATAAAACATTCGTTATAGAAGGCAATTCAAGCACTCGTTCGTTCGGGCACTCGCTGCTTCGCGCTCGTTCCCGAAATTCAAACTCGTGCTTGAAAAGGTTGCCTTCTACAACTTATGTTTTAATATACTATTCTCTGTTTCGGAATTAGAATGTCATATTCCAGCACGCTTATTGATGTTGGAAGAAGCTTCATTCTTAAACGATTTTTGGTTATATTTTGTTATTTGAGATTGGCATGACTGCATTAAATACACAAAATATCTAGGCAACTGACCTAGCACCTAGGCAACAGACGAAACGAAACAGTGATTTGGTGACAGTGATTTCTGTCACCAACCTAACTATTCTATCAAAAAAATCCCTTAATGGAAATTGTCAAATATTATTATAAAAAATAATGTAAATAAAAGCCGAAACAGAGAAAATAGTATAAAACATTCGTTATAGAAGGCAATTCAAGCACTCGTTCGTTCGGGCACTCGCTGCTTCGCGCTCGTTCCCGAATTTCAAACTCGTACTTGAAAAGGTTGCCTTCTACAACTTGTGTTTTAATATACTATTCCAATCGATTCATCGAAATAAATGCTTTCTCTGCATATACATTTTTTTCAACCGAAATTTCAGTTTTATTGCTCGGGAATTTTCTTTTCCAAAAAATTTGTTCTGGTTTTAAGTACCGGTATACTATTTCCAAATTTTTAAATAGAATTCAATTATCCCTTACCGTTCTCGAGATATTTATGTTCAAAGTTACAATGTAGAATTAAATTTTTGAAAAATTAATGGACTTCATGGACTCTTTGTACTGTCTCCTCTCACATTTTACAAGTATACTCTCTTTTCGTGTATTGAATACTTGCTGACTGACGACTAGAAACACTTGGTGGTTAACGAACCACACCACAGTAACTGGACAGAAACAGTGTCTTAGTTAGTTCAAAGAGCTTTATCAAGCACAGCTCTTTACAAGGCTCGGGATAGGACCTTCATCTCCTGAGGTCGAAGCTTTCGAGAAGCTTGAGAAAATAAAGTTGGTGAATATCAGAAACTATCGCCTATCCAAAGATTACACACCAAAATGTCTAAAAAGGTGATTTTTCCAATTAAACTGCATGCAAATTTTGAGCCTTCTACAGAAACGGGTTAATACTATTTGAGAAGCAATTTTTGGGGATGAGAGTAACATATTTCCGACTTGGCAATGTCTTTTGTAACATTTTATAAGTATACTCCCTTTTCGAGCATAGGATACTAGCTGACGATTAGATACACTTGGTGGTTAACGAAACACAGTGCTGTAACTGAGACAGAAACAGTGTCTCAATTAGTTCAAAAGTTAGACCCTACATGGGTCGAGGTAGGATCTTCATCTTCTGAGGTCGAAGTTGTCGAGGATGAGAGTAAAGTTGGCGAATTCCAGAAACTATCGCTTATCCAAAGATTATATATCAAAATATCTAAAAATGCGATTTTCCCAATTAAACCGCATGCAAATTTTGAGGCAATTTTTGGGGATGAAAGTAAGATATTTCCAACTTTGGCAAGATGTCGAGCAGGATGTATCTTGGCTGGTGCATGTTGGAATTAGCGGGTATTTGGCAATGCGTGGGGCGCGCGTTAGGACAAAGGCCGTTCGGGTTATGATGTTTGCAGTTATCTGACAGGTGAAACGCCGGCCGGTTTGTGCATTTGACGACTGTGGCATTCCGGATCAATGAGCTGGCTCGCCGGATGCATCGCGGGATATTTAATGTACACCAATTCGACAATATAATTTTCTAGGTGAGCGATCAAAACGCATAGTTCAGCCCGCTGAATTCACCTGATTCGATGCTGCAGTTATAATTTCGTTAATAGTTAATTAAAACACAAATTTCATCGGCTAAATAGCCAACGAGCGCATCAATTCGCCCGGCTAATATTAAATTAGCGAGTGTATTATACAGCGATAAAAACCCGACTGCCCGACCGGTTAAAATATTAGAGGTAAATACAATCAATACATGCAGTGCAAACACACAAAGCCATGCATTCCGCTAATTCGTTACGCGCCAAAGACACGCACTCTTCCTCTTCCATAACCACTACATCACACAAACTGCATTATTATTGTTTCCATTCTCATTACTAATATTCCCAAAACACATAATGAATACATACAGGGTGGTGAATTGAACACCCAAACAAAAGTATTCAACATGTAAAATCATATTTTCCTAATTTCTTGTTTCCTTAACTATTTTAAGTAAAAAAGCTTTAATAAAAATAGTAGAGCATAACATTCTGCATCTAAGTCAATAAACAAAATTAATTTTGCTTATCTTGTAAGCTCAGAAATTAAGTATGAAAATGATAAAAATCACCGCTAAAAAGCAATAGCCATGGAATTGAGACAAAAATACATATTTTTATACTTTCCGTTAACAAATGCCCTATTATTATTATATCGAAAACAGTTTAATAATATAAAATATTGTTAAACTGTTTTTAGTATTTTTGTTTTTGTAAAATTGTTACTTCTACCAACTGCACCCCATTTTAAATGTCAAATTGATAACCTCAAACATTTTAAATTTTTTTAATACAATTTATAATACCCACATATTTTTTATTTTATTTTTACGGACAATAATATACAATGCCCCGCTCGTATAAAAACAAAACAGCACATCAAAGTTGTAAACATATTATTTTGAATAAAAGTTTATGTTCTAACGTGATATTTAGTATTTTTATGATGATCATTTTGTATGTACCCTAAGTATCATTTTATATCCATAGGTGTACAAATATCTACAAAAAATAAATAAATAAAAAACGAACTGGCTAACGAAAACCATTTTAAATATATCGAAATTAATAGAGGTGTACGGATTATATGAATTCTCCCTTAAATGGATCATTTTAGGCACCTTTCCCCTAACTCGTATGGTAACATGAACTTCGACTCCGCAAGCTTCCGCTCAGTACACACCTCCTCGAATGTTATAACGTACTTACATTCTTTGAATTCTTTGACTAATGAATTACGTCCTCTCCTGAAGTGTAAAACAGTGTAATTGTGATTTTACAAATGGCATCATATTTTCGAATCGCAATGCGGTAAAGTAAGTCGATATTTTTTAGCTTTTTAAAGTAAAAAGTTTATTTGGTAATAAAAGTGATACATATATTTACATTTTACTTATTTCAAGGTGTGGAAAAATATTAGTGACATTTCAGTTTATCATCGACGATTTCATAATGAAATGTAAAATATATCAAAGCTTCGCGGTGGTCCAAAGGAAACAGAGAAGAGCTCTTCACAATTGCTCGGTTTTCTCACGAATCCATCGCAATAAAGCGGCTAATTGCCTGGCCAGGTAATAAATTAGAAAACTATAGTTCCCGCTAATTAGTCCAGAGCGACGTGGCGACAGACGGACGACAGTGGACACCGGTAGTCACAGACAAACAGCTGCTGTGCTCATGTCACCAATACAAAAGTTGATGAATTGAAGAACAGGACATGTCTGCAGGTCATTTCAACGCAAGACGTACATCTACGAAAGTATTACAGGTATAATTAGTGTTTCATTTCTGAAAGGTTTTATGGATTTGAATTCCGTGGATGCATGGAAGAGTATATGTGTCTCTTTTATACCATATTGGAATTGGAATTGGAATTGGAATTGAACGAAGTGTGAGATCTGAATCCCAGGTTTGTTATTTTCAACTAAAAATACCACTGTGTCCGAAATGTACGGAATCCACTATAAGCTGCAGATTCTTTGCAGAAGCTGTAGGCTTCAAGTGACTTAGGTAATTAACATATGTGTGCCATACAACATTTTATCCAACACCTTTAATAATTGATGTAAAATATATAAAAGTTTTTTTAAAATTTACCATTTCAAAATGACATTTAATAAAAAAATGTATGAAGAACGTTTTATAACGTAGTTACTATGATACGAACCAACAAACAGTGAGTTATAATTTCTAACCCACATGTGTTTTATGACCTACTTACTTTATTTATCTAGAAAAACCATAGTTATAGCGTTGATTGAATTAAATTAAAAAAAATAGCAAAAATTTAAATTGAAAAATGAAATTGATACATATTTTAGAGCAATCGGACCCTCTTGGCCCCATATGTAAGCGGACCCTAAACCATGGCATTATGGGCCTAGGCAGTAATAAGCCCCTTCCTATAGCCCACAACTTAAAATTTTATATTTAAGTTTGCTGTAAATGGATTGAAAATCCGCAATAACAGGATTAATCATTTTTGAGAATATTATTAAGAAATTGTTAATTATTTGTTTATACTGTAATAGTTTGCGTTGAAATGTTCAATAAGAAAAAATGTCATGATTTTTTTATGTCGTACTTTATGTAAACGATTAATAATTTAATAATGTACCTCGTAATGTACCGTCAATATACCCAACCCTTGTCGGGAGAAAAATGTTCGGGGGTATAACTATCCATTGTCTCCCATGCGGTTGATGCGTAGCTGTTTGGGCCGGCCGTAGGCAAATGGACTGCATATGTCTCTGTGCCCGAGTAATGCCCGCCATCAGTCCAGCCCGGCTCTGATGCGAGACGGATGGCACGAGACGCGTGACGTATGAAGGATGGCGGAATTGATGGGGATATTGAAAAGGTTTCAATTTATGCCCATGATTTACACGTCTCCAATGGATTTATTCATCATCAGCCAAACGACAAGCCAACGACTAAAGTATCGTATATCTATCACTTGTACTACCTATTCAACACAAGTTCAGTACAGACTAAACTAGAACTTATACCGTGAGTATTTTTTAACATGAAACATGATGAGTAGACATATCTATGGTTACGGCTTGATATTTGATTGACAGCAATGTATTGCTTGTCTCATTTAAAATGAAACATAGGGAACGAATTGAATTATTAATAACTTCACTTTACTACACAACAAGTAAATATAACAACAAACAATTAAACAATAATTATTACAATAAATTTTCAAAAATTCATCCATCTGCTAAGCAATGACTCAATCTTTTGAATTACTTACTATAATATTTAGGCAATTGGGATATTTTGAGAAATGTTTTGAATTTGAACTTTTAATTTATCTATATTTTGAAACTTCTGATTTTAAAGGTCACAATAAAAGCAATCTAGATGTGTAATATCGAGTGATCTAGTAGACCATTCTACTATTCTAGCATTTTCTCTAAAGTTATTCGCAAATTGTTGATACACTTTGTGTTTTATTTTATCCAATAATGTATCATTATCATCTAGGAATGATGCCAAAGATGATATAATTACGGACACTGTGTATTACTGCCTTTCGGACATGTGAAGGAATATAAATGGCCAAGTAGAAGAATTGAAGTGAATATAATTGTCCCATTTTCGTGTGAAGGCTAACACCAATAGAATGCAAGTCTTATAAGTCAAAGTGAATATAATTGTTTCATTTTGGTGTGAATATTGAGCAAGTTTGGGGTAAATGACGGTGAAGAAGGTGTGCATTCTGGCACCTTCTGATTCACTTAACGGACACTTATTATTGCCTTTTGGACATGTGAAGGAATATAAACGGTCAAGTAGAAGAATTGAAGTAAATATAATTGTCCCACTTCGGTGTGAATATTGAGCAAGTTTGGCGTAAATGACGGCTGGGAAGGTGTGCATTTCGCCACCTTCTGATTCACTTAACGCTGCTGTAATATATTAGTGGTGGCGTGTGAATTGACGAACCTAGGTTGTAGTCTTACACCAATAAAATGCAAGTCTTGTTATCAAACAAGTCTTTGATGTATTAATGCATATCGAATATGTAAAAATTTAAGAGGAAATAAAGAATGACTGAGTATAAATGGCCAAGTAAAAGTTGACACCAATAAAATGCAAGTCTTGTTATTAAACAAGTCTTTAAAGTACTTGAGACTCTGTCTCATCTAAGAATTATGTGCCACAGATAATGTATTAATGCTTATCGGACATGTGAAAATGTAAGAATAAATAAAGAATGAAGAAGTATAAATAATAAGTAGAAGAATGTAAGTGAATATAATTGTCCCCTTTCGTTGTGAATATTGAGGGAGTTTGGAAGGTGTGCATTCCGCCACCTTCTGATTCACTTAACGCTGTAATATATTCATGGTGGCGTGTGAATTGACGAATCCTCGGCATCAATTTGTCTGCCGGTTGGTGGCCCGCTACTTGATATCAGCAGCCATCAGCACTTGACTCGCAGCCTGCCGCCGCTTGATAGATGAATGGAAATATTTACCTCTATCCGAGTGTTAAACTATCATTAATAACTGCCAAACTGCCAGATTAGTTGACAACAATCATTACTGGATTTATCCCCGACACCCAAACGCTTTTTAACGACATGAATAACAACAGGCGCAAAGGTCACAGGTGGCCCGCCAACACTTCTTCTTCGCTTCCCTATTTCGTACTACGACCATTTTATACGAGTAAACAGCTCATTAAACTTTGATTTCTAAAAATGTGTACTTATTACTGGAGGGAGTACAGGTAATGTAAATTTTGAGGAAAATTGGACCTAAATCATTAATTAATTCTGATCTCATTTGCCTTCTTCAGCAGTGGCATAGTTAGAATTGAACATTTTAGGCAATATTTACCTATAATACCTCGTGATATATTAAGCCGAAGAAATACTTGAATGGTAAAAAAAGTTAATTAAAAAAATGTAATTGTTCCTTTAAAGAACTCGTCAGTAAGTATTGTATCAGATACGATATTCGTATATATTAAAAGGTTTAGAGCAAAGGTCGTTGTAAAAAAAGATTCAATGTAATAAACCAAATATAATACTACACGGAATACAAAACTCGGTTGAGGTACGACGCGTTTCGATCTTTCGATCATGCCTTTCAGAAAATTTTATAACCCACAAAAGCAAATGTTAAATTCGTTCCCTTTGTTCCATTTTAAATAAAACAAGCAAATATACTTTACTGTCAATCAAATATTAAGTCCTAATCATGGATATAATAAATTATATGTTTCATGTTAAAAAATACTCACGATATAACAAACAATAAATAATTATAAACTTAAATAATCAAGTGTCAAAAAATAGCTTTAACAAATGAAATATGAGTTATATAATAATGGATTTCTAATTACTATTCTTCGGGATTTTTATTTTCATCACCTGAAGAAGAACAACGTATTATTGAAACTAATAGCGATTAAAATTAAATCTATTTGACTGATTCCAATAATTTCTTTTAGATACAATCTACCAATCAAGGAATTTAAAGAAAAGTAGATACAAACATATATCCATATTATTAGTTTAACAAAGGTAAAAAAAAAATGTTCAAGACCAATGTGGCAGAGGTAAAACGTAGTGACCTTATTCGATGAGGGAAAACAATGGCATGTCCTAAGATGTATTTATTTCTCACGCATTTCTTCCTACTCCTCGCGAGTGTTAAACAATGCATTGGCCTGTTGAGTGATGGATGGCCGGTGAGGGATCCATCTTCCAGGCGACGCTTGACGTCGCGACGCCCGAGTGACACGCACTCCCTCAGGAGCGGTATACATTATTGATACGTGGACCGTCCGTCATACGTGTCAATAACTGCGGACGAATAAATACAATATCGACAGCTACAATCAAAAGTTTCGCCTGGATGCCGACGTTTAACTATGGCTCCCTTTTCAAGTTGGTGGCTTCTAATATTACCAAAAGAAAATAATAAATAAGGCGTTGAATCTAGTTTGAATCATTTGAATATTACTCGTACGTTAATAATTTGCACGGTACTCATTTCCAAATTCCTGACACAGCTCCTTGTTGCTTCGTTCGGAAACATCTTATTGGTACAGTAAAATCTCATTTACTGGACTTATAACATAATTATTAATTACGGATCGAAATTGACATAAACGAAATCAGGGTCAAGGAATAAGACAAGAGCTACAAGACAAGGCAAGAAATTGTCTTGCAAGAAATGTGAAAGAACAACAAGATTTTCTTCAATTCTTCAAACTACTACTACTAACTTTTGTTAATTTTAAACCTAGATTTATTGTAAGAACCTACTTATATATTAATAAAAGTACAAAAATATGTAAGTATTAAAAAAATTAATACAATTTTTTAACTTATGTATGTAAATTTCATTTTAAAAAAATGTATAATGGTTATAATTATTAACTAAATAATATAATTATTCTTCGAAATCATGTAACCAAGAGTTAAGGCACAAAATGCTTTCTTATAACCAGGGATTCTTTTAAAAAACAAGCTTTCCTACTTGTACAGATGTCACTGTTGTGCTAAAATACACAAATAGTGTGTGCAGCTATACGATTTTTGTTTTTTATGATATTTATTTATTACTAACACATAATTGTATTATAAGACATATATTTGATAATTGACATTGATATTATCTAAACAAAAAAAAATGTACGTGATACAAGATTATCTATATCATCATTTGCGAATATTAACATGCAAGACAAGAGACATGGAAGAAAATGACGATTAAGACAAGATTTTTATATTCAAGCGTAATAAAAGACAAGATACTTAAATTTCTTGCCTTGCTTTTCTAGACAAAACAAAAAATTACTAAACAAGACAAGAAATTTTGTCTTGTGAAACACTAAACATAATTACTAATTACGAATCGAAATTGACATATCCCAATTTAGGGTTATCTGCATTCAAACGCCAAAACTATTTGGAATCGGGCTACCTATAACTAGGTGTGCCGTGAAATGTTTCTGTTTGGAAAAAGTGACTGATAGTAAAAAAATTGAGAAACTGTCATAAGACCTACATCAAGCTTGCGATTTTTTCTGAAATTAAAAAAAAATAGTTAAATGTGAGTTCATAACCGTTGACCGGTCGTTCATGAAACGTTTCTACAATCCACGATAGACTATAGTTATGCTCCACGTGGTATATTTCTTTTTGGAAAACGTGAACGATAGTAAAAAGATTGAGAAACACTGTCATAAAGACCTAAACCATGCTTTCAGTTTTTTCTGAAATTAGACAAAACTAGTCAAATGTGAATTCATAACCGCTGACCGGTATTTGAGAGACGTTTCTAGAATCCACGGTAGACATAGTAGTGCTCCACTTATAGACGCATCCGTGTCACCATATGACTCCCCTTCGGGAGAGCTTCTCCAGCTCTTCGTACATTAGTCCGGTAATAAATCTCTTTAGGAAAAAACAGAGTCGGGCATGGTGTGTTGCTGTATGCAAATACGGCCGTGTCTGGCGCGCGCGGTGATATATGGGGCACCGAGTGTCAAGTGAGTGATGCATAGGGCCCCCGCCCGCCCGCTGCCCGCCAAGGAGCATCGATTACACAAAGACACACCACTACTTAACACCCATGCACCAAGCTAAACTCACTTGCTCACAGGCTCAGCAATTCTTTTACTTCATAAAGTCACTTCAATTCAGATTAACCTTAAAACAATTTTTTAATGATATTTATTTATAATTTAATCTAACAAAACTAAAAGTCTCAACTATAGGATAATTACAAATGTAGGTAAAATGAAGAACATACATAAGCTCGGTATCCCATACACTACATTATTTGCCCTGAGTAATTATTTTACTCCATATCGTCACTTCAATTCGGTTTCACCAGAAAACAATTTTTAAAGAAATTCATAATTTTTTTAATCAACCAATCCAACTAAATTGAAAGACTAAAAATAAGTAGGTACATAATCTCGGTTTCCCTTAGTTGATCCTTACGTCATTAATCGTTTACCATGTGATTCACATCGCCATAGGGAAAAGGAGTATGGACGACATCATCTTGTCAGGTGATTTCCGAAATATTATACAGCATTGTATACAAATACAATAATGGGTGAAATGTACAACAAATGTTGTAGATTAAACAAAAGAAACCACCAACACACAATGCAGCACAAATTGTCCACGGCAACATCACCTTCATAAATGACTGAACGATATAAAAATTTTGAAATACCTATTTGAAAATATCCGTTATCGAGTATATACTACTGTAATATCTGTAATCTATACGTACGAATGGTAACCAGACAATGAGATAGCGAATAAAAGTCTCATCTACGTCTTGCGTATTCGATAAAAATGCAAGATAAAAGTTTAATAATCCTTGCAGTATTAATTAATGACGTGAGTGTCAACATAGGATTTGTCATATCCATAACTTGATTAATATTTGATTGACAGCAATGTATTTGCTTTACCAGCCAGGTGTCTCAAATCGCATTACATGCGAGTATATTTAATATAATAATGTTCCCACACTTGATATATAAATAATTATTAATATCTTTCGCCTTCTATTGACATTTGCTATAATCAATTTAAAAAATCAGAAGACCTTAAACACCTATATAACAGTACAAGAAATGTATTAGCTAAGTAAAATAATTAATTTCCTACAAGGATAGAGTAATTAATCAAATCTCATCACAAGAATCTGTAAGACAGCGAAAAGGTCTTATTATTATTAGTATTTTTAAAAGTACCTATAAATGTCATTATTAATTTTTAGACGTGAAGATGTCTGTTCTGTATTCAAACATACGATAAGCATTTGAATGGATAACCTAAGAGAACAGCATTATATGAAATGTAAAAATGTAGGTATTTGGGATGTGAAGTGGTTTATGTTTTTGTATTGGTGTGATGTGTGGTGTGCGTGTGTTGGTGGGTGCGTGGGTGCTTTCCGTCCCGAGTCCGGCTGTCGGTCTTAAAAACGTCACTGCTAATGGCAGATATCCATCACGGTGCTCAATCACCATCATACGGTCTGGGCGCGACGTTCCATGTGCAGGCCTGCATTCAGGGCAGAGTTACACAGGCACGGTCACAGGCACAGTCACAGGCAGATTTACATCTAATATCAATATACAATAAGCAATGTTTCGCCAGAGTTATTGTTATTTATAAATGATAAGTGGTTATTTGTGGTAAATAAAATTCGTGTATGTCACTCAAAATTAATTACTTTAAATTTCTTCAGGAGGTTTTATAAAACATATTGGTTTGATATTTTCGAGTCGAATTTCCTGATCAGTTTTCCTAACGTGCTTAATATAACCAAAATATTTTAATCTAATGTGGTGATTGTCCCCACAATAAGAAGAGACAGTCCACAATTTTTCCTTACTCACATGTTTATAGTAATTTATGGCACAAGCACAGAATAGTTACATACAAAAGCGACACTCCGTGTCGGTACCTTTCATGTTCCCCTATTCAGTTTTATGTCCTTGAAGCATTGTGTAGACCTTTAAATTTGTTCCCTTCCCCTATCTCTCATTAAGGTGTAAGGAAACTTTCCGATTTTAATCAATGAGCCCTTTAAATTTGTTCACTTTCCCCATAACTCTCTAATTTTCGTTTCTCTGTCTTACTATCGCTTCTGTATAAACCTATTCTTTGATATAAGTATAAATCTTAATTTAAATACTTTTTACTTCCTGCCACTCAGTAAGAGAGGAATTGGATTCATGCTAAAAATCGAATAGTGAGTATTCATTGGATAAGCACGTTTTGAAGGAATGTATGTGTGTTTGAACGTCTTACTAATTTCTGAGGATATTTACACCTCTACACTTATACATTCCGTATTACTTATTATATTTTATGCATTACTAGCTAACTAAATTAATAGTTCTCTAAGCTACAAGGAATGTAAGTACATTATAGCATTTGGGAAGGTATGAACTGAGGCAGAGCTTGCGGAGCTGAAGTTCATGTTACCATACAAGAATACAATGCGTTGTTAGGTAATATTGTTTTATGACAAAGTGGCCATTTTAAATGATGTGCAGTATATATTGCACAAAGTAATCGCAAATTTATTTAAAAGCTAATTGTGTTATCAAAATATGATTGTAAAAATGCAACAAGGTAATTGCTCACATTTTATTGTTATTATTTATGATCAATAAAAACAGATTTATTTCTTAACTTTAATCAAACACGGCTCAATTCCTCGTGATAATAAATAAATATTTGACGCAAATACAGAGCCGTCCGAAGGAGACAATTCTGTTTTGAATGTTAAGCAGCCAGATGCTTAATGTCTAATCGTAATCACGGGCGTCAATCCGTCTTATAAATCAGATGGGCTTGTGAGTGTCAACAATCAATCCTGCGTTGACAGGTTGTAACCCGTAGGACCAAGCCTCAGAGACCTCACAGGTCGACGTAATTAACCGCTAGCCTAATGAGGGCCGGACGACCAGTCCAGTATCCAAACAACACGATAACCGATCACAAATTTAGCGAAAAACAAAAACTATGGCTTCAAATTGTGAATCATCATTGGTATTACTACTTTAAAGCGTCATATATAAAAGTATTTTTTTATATTTTCAAGCCAACTGTTAACCAAATGATTAGGGCGTTCTCATTGAGTTAAGTGGATTGTGAGATCTGGGGATCAAATCCCAGCAGTGCCAACTATTAAAAAAATAAAAGCCGGTGTGTCCGAGTGGTTCGGAACACACTTTAAAAAACAAGTGAAACTTGTGATGAAATAAGTATCAAGATATATGGGACTCTGTTTCATCGAGGAATCTTGTGCCAGTAATAATAACGATATTAACTTAAGTCTAATTGAGAGTTTTTTTTTTATACTTCATGTCTTTGTCTTTTACAAGTACAACTATAGAAATTCACGTACTTAGCAAGTTATACAAAGATTGAAAGTTGTTTTTTGTACAAGTGTGAGAAATAATTTCTTACAGCATTTCGCATGTATTTTATTCTATTTTTTCGCGACAAATGCTACAATTAACCACCTTAACTATACTGTATAGTTATGAAGTCTGATGTTGTGTGGTTACTACTATCACGAAAAATCCATATTTTAACATACGTAACCCCAAAAATGGAATTAACAAAGATGTACAAATTTTATTATTTTACATAATGATTCATTAATGTAACATGTAATAGTTAAATGGGGCAACCGTCCTAAAAATTTTATTTTCCATAAATTTATACAAATTATCTATTTAAAACTAGCAGATTATAAATATATTGATATTAAAAAATAAACAATTTTTTAATTTCATGATGATCCTCTCGGATATCATCTGTCTGTATTGATTTACAAATTAACTGTATACATACACTATTTTTCAAATTAACTATTATGCCTATTACATCTTCCTCGATCGTTCAAACGCAGTTACATCCCTTGCAGCTTAACTATTTTTTTCTATATTTAACAACCATTAAAATCGCATACAGCAATACATACATACGTACATACATTTGAACCAGCAACACCTGAATTGCAAAACTAGATCCCTAACTATTATTCAAACTGCTGGAACAGATTATTAATGTTAGATAAGTATAATCTTTATGTATAAATCTCAAATAAACTATTATACCTATTCCATCTTCCTCGATCGTTCAAACGCAGTTACATCCCTTGTAGCTTAACTATTTTTTTCCATATTTAACAACCATTCAAGTTGCATACAGCAATACATACATATCTCGACTGGATTTGAACCAGCAACACCTAAATTGCAAAACCTGAATCCTAACTATTACTCAATCGGTATCAACAGATTATTTATTTTAGACAACTACAATCTTTATATACACTTCTTCCATCTTTGTACTCTGCTTTTTAATATTTGTAAATTCCCCGGCATGTACGCCCGGCGTCCCGACGTCCCGTGTCCATCTCGGCGTCCTCGCCCGTCACTCCGGCGCGTCTCGACCGTCATGTGTCACGGCCCTCCCCGCCCACGCAGCCGAGCTGAAGCTGTCACTGTCAGACCCGCAGATGGATAGATTATTTCACTACGCGAACTCGCAGTGGACTGCAGCGAAATGTGGACTTGGATGGACTAAAGTGAGGAAATAAACTAAACTTTCCTTCAAGATAAAACCATAGTCTAGCACCTTTACATCTACAAATGTTTTTCCTAACTAGGAATTAGTGATTTGTTTTTGAATTTGACAATGATGAAATTTGTCTTTTGATTGATTTTTTTTTAATAATCTTCCAGCTTGAAAATAAAGTAGTTTCTTTGAAGATAATATGATAGACTAACTACCTTCAAATCTACAAATGCTTTATTCCTAACTAGCAATAAATAGGAAGGAACTAACTAGGAATTAGTCATTTGTTTTTGAATTTCATAATTTTTGTGAATCGAATATTGCGACCAATATTTTGAAAAGAGAAGTCTAATTATTTTATTTTGAATAATCTTCAAGCTTGGAAATAAACTAAACTTTCCTTCAAGATAAAACCATAAACTAGCTATACCTATAAATCTACGAATGCTTTATTTCAAACTAGGAATTAGTCATTCGTTTTTATATTTCACAATTTTGCGACCAATATTTTGAAAAGAGTAGCATATTGATTTTTTTTTAATAATCTTCCAGCTTGAAAATAAAGTAAACTTTCCTTCAAGATAAAACGATAGACTAGGTATCTTCACATCTACAAATGCTTTATTTATAACTAGGAATTAGTCATTTGTTTTTATATTTCACAATTTTGCGACCAATATTTTGAAAAGAGTAGCATATTGATTTTTTTTTAATAATCTTCCAGCTTGAAAATAAAGTAAAGTTTATTTCAAGATTTCACCTTCACATCTACAAATTCTTTATTTCTAATGAATTAGTCATTCATGTTTGAGTATCGTAATGACGAAATTTGTCTTTTTGTGAATCGAATGTTGCGACCAATATTTTGAAAACGGAAGCATAATATATATAGGTATATATTTTTAATAATCTTCCAGCTTGAAAATAAAGTAAAGTTTCTTTCAAGATAAAACGATAGACTAGCTACCTTCACCTTCACATCTACAAATGCTTTATTCCTAACTAGGAATTAGTGATTTGTATTTGAATTTCACAATTTTTGTGAATCGAATATTGCGACCAATATTTTGAAAAAAGGAGTATAATGATTTTTTTTAATAATATTCCAGCTTGAAAATAAAGTTTCTTTCAAGATAAAACGATAGTTTAGCTACCTTCACATCTACAAATGTTTTATTCCTAACTAGGAATTAGTCATTCATTTTTGAGTTTCGCAATGACGAAATTTGTCTTTTTGTGAATCGAATATTGTGAACAATATTTTGAAAAGAGAAACATAATGATTTTTTTAAATAATTGCGCAGCTCATAAATTATTTTTTTCCAATTGTTTCATTGGCTATTTCTTGTTATTTCTTTTATATAATCAAAAATCGCAGTAAATGATTTAATGAATAAATTACATCAATATTATTTTTCCATGATTTTTTATAATTACAAATATATAATGAATAAATTTTCCATTATGTTTAATACAAATTAAGTATATATAATTAACACACAAAAACAAGAATTGACAGACAAGTAAAATAAATGTGCAGATTGGAAAAGCATGAGACACAAAATTTTTCCGCTGTGGTATTGAAAATTTAATTAAAACATAAAATTTAAGTAATATTGGTGCCATTAATAATAGTTACTTTCGGAAAAAGATATCTGACATATAACATCTTCCCTATACGACACTCTTCAAAGAAGCGACAAAAAGTAAATTTTATTCAAGTCATTTATAATCACTAATCACAATACATCTAATATATAGAAGTTTATTCGTTTATTTAAATTTTATAATATTAAGTCAACAATTGGATATTTTGAAAGGAATTAGATATTGGAGACTATGGCTTCAGGTGAAGATGGTTCCAATCAGAACCGAGACGTCGTCTTTTCAATAAATAAATTTCAATTTAAACAAAGCCATAGTCTCCAATATCTAATTCCTTTCAAAATATTTATTCGTTTATGATAATAATTAGATTGGAGATGCATAAAAACAAGAAGGTGTAGGTTATTCTCAGAGTCTGCAGCGTGATAAGAAGTGTTATTAAAATAGAGTTTATTGTTTTGTATTTAAACGTTGAATGTTTAAGATTAACCGGGCGATAAAGTGAAGGAAGTGTGAACCAGTATGACTCCATTACCACAAAATTTATATGTTAGTGCGTGAAATAAATAGAGAATAATAAATAGAGTTCACAAAGCTCATAACTCCTTATCGAGCAGAGCAATAAATCGCGAATCTAGCTGCGAAAACATCGATAACAGAAATCAACAATAAACAGCGGGAGTAAAAAACGCAGCCGCTCCGATTATTCCGCAAACAAGTGAGGTACGCTACGCAGGCCACGGCTACAGCGATTAATTAGAAATTCACAAATCGCGAAATTCGCGTCAGCTCGACGATGACTAATGGAGCGCAGTAATGAGAACAACATTTTTCAATCAATGTCATAAATAAAATATGTCACAGATCACATCAAAACACTACATCTATGTCACTGCGAAATTAAATTACACTTGTTTATTGTTTTCCAACAGCGATTGATGTACAGAACTCAATTTAAATAAAAACTTTTTCAACACGAGGTACATTCCCAATAAAAATCACGCCATATTTTTTCCCTTTTTCACCAGCAATTTCCAGTTTCATTTCATAATTGTTTATACATTTTTGTTTCCTCGTTCAACGGGAATTATGCTTGTATCTTCAAACATAATATCAGACCCGGATTTAAGGGTGGGCAGACTGGGCTGCATACAAGATAAAACATGAGGTTTGTTCCAACAGAAACTTATAGTTCTAGAATCTACTTGACTAGTGTTGGAACGACTTAGAACTAATTGAGAATTTTATTTGTGTGTCCTACCATATAAAATCACAATATAAAAAACACCTGTTAAGAAAACTAGTGCCTTTTATTATATTTTAACATAAGAAAAGGAAGACAGGATAATAATCGCTGTCTTCTTCCATTACGAATTTATTTTAATAAAAAGAAAATAAGTGAGGTTACATAGAACGTTGAATTGAGTCAGAATTAGAAATTCTTTAAAAATCCTGGAACTTTCAAAAAGGTTCAGAACCAGTTCGGAAACAAATTCACTCGCTCTTGGAACACTGCATTATAAGTTCTGAATTTTTAAATCTGCTTGTTGGAACGATAAAATGGCTTTGCGCAAACTCAGTAAAATTTTAAACGATTCTGGACTTTTGTTGGAACAAACCTATGAATAATCACAAAAATTTCCATAATATCATTAGACACATACAAGTCATTTTTATTAACTTTTGTGGTTAACATCATTATATATTTTATTCTTTATGATTATCAAAAAAAAAACGGTAATATACCCCCTCTCTACAAATGTTTCTCGATCCACCACTGCACAAGAAAGTCATTTGGTGTCCACATATTTTTTTTTATTTAAGTGTTGTTTAAAATATCATCTTTGTTTGTGCAACTGATACATAATTTGTATTACCATGTTTATGATTATCAAAACAAAACGGTAATTTACCCCCTCCCTAGAAATGTTTCTGGATCCGCCACCGCACAAGGAAGTCAATTGGTGTCCACATTAAATTTTTTATTTGTCTTGTTTAAAATATCTTTGTTGGTGCAACAACCATGGAAGTTTGCTTCATTGATGCAGTAGAGCAACAAAGTGCAAACAGAGTGCGTGAAGAGAAGGCAGTGCAAGTCTTCCATCAGGCATTTTTCGCCTGTAGAATTAATTCCCGTGCGATGTCCATCTCAAGTCGGAAACGTAACATTCCTAGAGTGGGCTTCACTTACAACCGCTTGCCACCGGCAATCCAATCCCAACGCAACTCCGGTATTGTTTTCGCATTAACCATTATGTCAAATTCATAAAGAGAACTTAATTTTTTCTCTTGTGTTTCTCTTGGCGGTTCTTTGCGCCTCCAGCTCACGAATCAAAGAAACGAACAAAGGATCAACATTCAAAGGAAATTTTTGTTGTAATTGGAATTATTTTGCTCATTCTGGATTAGATAGTCAGGTACGGTTTTTATCAAATAAATAATTATCTAATACGTCAGTTCTGTTTTACTTTAAACATAAAATATCATTACCGACATATTTTCTCCTATCTCACCGACATAACATCGGGGTTTTTTATTTTTCTGTAATAGGGCAGCGGATTAAATAAAAATAACAAGTTTTTATACTTCGAGTTAACAATTTTGCTATTGTTATATTGAAAACGAATTAATAATAACGTATATTGTTAAACTGTTTTTGATATTTTTTTGTGTTAAAATTGGTACTTCTAAGTTCTGCGCCCCACGCTAAATATCAAATTGATAACCTCAAATATTTCAACATGTTTTTAAAAACAATATGAAAACCAAATAAACAAAGCTAATTTAAAAATATTAAAACTACATAATTCTTAACGTATTGATTTGTATTTTGAAACTTCATAGAACAGGGTAATTATATTTTACATAAATTCATAGATTGCACTTAATTAATTTTTGCAATTTAAATTTTTAAGATTTTTATAAAATAAGTTAGGCAAAGTATAAAAATCAATAGATTATACTTGTTTCATAGGACGTATTGTTTCATTCCTGTTTTTGGAGCACATTGCACCGTCTTATAAAACTTGTATAAAAGAACTGTCTATGCCTATCTTTTAAAGACAAGATAGAATTTTGGAAATTGAGGCAAGTTGAAAATGTTTACAAGAACGCCTAAAACAAAGTATACAGATTTGCTACTATTTTCCAGATATATCTATTCATAGTTTTGACTGGATATGTTAGAATCCTTCTGGATATTTATTCAGAATAAATATCGCAATACAGGAGCCAGAGCATTTCGAGTTTTAAATCAATTTTTTACCTCTTGTGTGAATATGACCTAAGAATTCCAAGTTTATTAACATCAAAACTAAAAAGAGAGAACGATTGAAGTCAGTAGAACATGAAATGCAAGTACGTTTGTTTAAAATACACCCAAATATAAAAGAATTATGTAAATTACATCTAGCTCATGTATCACATGTCCTCCTAAAGTTAATAAAACGTCTATAAAATTTCATGCACATAATGTTGAGGGTGCCAAAAATTTTATATTTAGTTGAAAGCGCCCTTCACATCAAAAAGTTTGGAAACCACTGATCTAAATGAGAGAACACGTAAGAAAAAAAACAATGAATTAAATATAATAATGACCGGTTGCACCAATATTGGTTATATTTAAGTTTCCCTTAATTTGACAATATCGGAATAAAATGTCAAATGAACTATTCAACATTGCTATCAACATTTTGATCAGCATTTTTTTTAAATGTAAGCCTTGTTGATGCCACTAGACATAAGTCCTGAAGATCTAAGAAACATATCTTAAAGAACTAGAAAATAGTCTTGTATATTTGCATATAAGTTGATGATTGAATTAATACGCAGTGAATGCATTTGTGCAACACTACAAATCTTCAAAAAACAGGTCTGTAAAAAGTGTGTAAAATGCATAAATTCCGAGCAATGTATGCACTCTGCTGCTCGCGCTGTGATATACGACGAAGCGCTGACACGCTAGTATTTCGCTGCAAGTTATCCGGATTCATATAAATAATCTTTTCATTTAATATTTGTCATGGGAGAACTGTTAATTAACAACTGACGTGTATTTATCTTGTTTACGAAAAAATCTACTCCGCAATTTGCAAATGAGCTGAGCTAATATTGATTTTACGTTTGCCGTGTGATTCATTCTAAATCAGATGGTAATTGCACATTATGGAATTGTTATAAACAGCTGCCTACATTAAAACAACAACCATTTTTAATGCGCATACAAGCTAGTTCATCCATGAATATATCATCATACCTTGTTTCCCCATTTTAATAAAAGTGCATTCGTTCAATAAATACACTTGT
Source organism: Stenolophus ochropezus (assembly GCA_035578165.1). Lineage (NCBI taxonomy): Eukaryota > Metazoa > Arthropoda > Insecta > Coleoptera > Carabidae > Stenolophus > Stenolophus ochropezus. The sequence continues at coordinate 21,793,362 of JAQOWZ010000018.1, read as the reverse complement.
TTTTAAAATTAATTTACTCATAAGTCGTGGCAAAGGTTAGGATAGGTATATCAATGTTTGTTTCTTGAAAGATCATGGTTCTAAATGAATTAGTAAAATTAAAAGTTATCCAAAATAATAATTCGTTCCCTAACATGTTTAGTAAGTTGTCGTTCCTGTTTCTACTAGAACCATTAAGTACTAAGGTGAGATTTTTGACACTCTAGCCAATTATAGGTTACTTCCCAATTGTCACTTTGAACGTAGTAGTTTTAAATTTTTACTATTTTTAATTCTAAAAATACTTCCAGATTGTAAGATACTAAGATTAGTTCAGCAGTAAAATAAGGACTATTTTTAAATTAGATTCTAAACCAGATAAACATAACATTTAAGAGGTTAGATTAACTAAATGAGTCATTTTCCAACTGTTTGATTGGCTAGAAACAGCCGTATTACTAACTGATTATGAATAAAATTGTTTAATTATTGAATTTAAAATGTTATTACTTTGTTTGTAATAATAACAAAATAGCCAATAATATTGATAATATATGTTATTAATTTTTAATTTTGTTTGTAAAGAAATAGTTTAAGAAACGTCAATTTAGAAAGCCTAATATTTAAAATTTATCATGAGGCACAATTATTAAATAAAATTTACAAACCTAAATTGTCCGGTGGTACAGATTTTTAAAAGAGTCCTTCGTTAATAAATACCATAATTGTCGTTTTCGATTTAGTATTCAAAAATATTAGCTCACTTAATTAAGAACGAGACTAAAATGTAAGATATCAAAAACCCCCAATATTTAAAAGTTAAGGATCGGTTTTTCCACCCCTAGTTAAAGTGTCGGTTACCTTACCCATCGATGAATAGAAAAATATCGCATCGAAAAATTGAGGCAAGTTTTTGTTATTTACTATTTGGATGCAATATTTTTCTATTACCTGACGATTAAGGTAACTAGCACTTTAACCAGAGGTGAAAAAACCGGCCCTAAATATCATAGGTAAGATGTGTTTTTGAGAAACAAGTGTATTGTTGAATCGAAGGAGTGAAAATTTCCGGGCGATTAATGATCGGAGGACGAATCCCCGTGGGAGGAATTCCGAGGACGATTCCCTCATCACAGCCCCATCTCGTGTCATCTGCTTGGCGCTGTCACCCGTCCCGTCCACGTACAGGAAACATAAATTGAAATAGCGTCAATTACTCGCTCTCTTCGATCCTCAATCGCTGCTCAGCTGACAGCTGTCTCTCTCCTGCCACCGAGAGGCAATTAGCGCTGTCTTCCTCACACCACAGATGCAGATTCCCAAATGGGAGACCGGGACTGTTACACCTAGCTTTACACCTAGCTTTAGGTGTGGTAGCTGCTGCTTACCTACTCCAGGAGTATGACATCTAAGGTTCGATTCTGTTCTGTACCAAAGATGCAGATAGTCAAAGCGTAGATCGGAAAAGTTACACCCAATTTTGGGTTGGTATGCTTGCTTATTCTAGATTAGAACTCAACATAAGATATCCAAGGTCGATTCAGTCTTCACTGCACTAGAAATGCAGATAGATAAATAGGAATGCACAATGGGGACGTTCGAACTCAACGGAGTATGACACTAACGTTCGATTCTGTCTTCCCTGTATCGAAGATGCAGAATGAGAAATGAGAAAGCAAATCGTAGATCGGAAAAGTTACACCCAACTTTGTGTCTGGTACCTATGCCTGCATACTCTAGATTAGAACTCAACGGAATATGATATCTTAGGTCGATTCAGTCTTCACCGCATTAGAAATGCAAATAGATAAATGGGAATGCACAATGGAGTCCGGAAAGTTTACACCCAACTCTGAGTGTGGTAGTTGTTAGTTGTCCTCTCCAGACTTAAACTGAGCGAAGTATGATATCTGATGTCGATGCTGTCTTCTCCGCTTTAAGGAAATAAAAGTGGAATGTAAAATGGTATCTTTAAGATGCTAGTACAGGTGGCATCATCATCTTCTTCTTCGGTAGCACATTCCTAGATGAAATAGGGCCTCAAATACCTAAGGTTTATCAATTCGACTAGGTAGATCAGAAAGTTTAGATTTAAGTGAATTGATTTGAACTGATTTTGATGATCTGATCTGATCCGACTAGAGTAAACGCAAAATCTCGTGGCACAACTCCGCGCATGGGCGGGGTTATTTTAGATAGAAAAAGTGGTGGCAGGCATATTTTATTAACTAACTTAAAAACGTTGGTCAATTTATTTTATTTATCTATTAAGTTGAATAACTTGTCAGATACGAAATTAAAAAAAAAAATACATCAATAACAACTCTAGAGACCTGCACCGTACGAACGCTACAAGATAAATGAAAAATTTTACAAGTCAATGTTTTTGTGTTGTACAATAGTCAGTGGCCGGCCTACAATGATGAATTTCGCTTTGCGCGCAGGGCCACGAGATTTTGCGTGTACTCTAGCAAAAAGAATACCACTATTGAATCTGAACTTATTGAAATGAAAGATATCTCATCGTTCCATTGAGGATCATAGGGCAAATGAAACTGAAATTATTTTACTTGTATTCTATCGTTGTAAGTTGTCACTCTACATCCTCTGCAAAGTTAGAAAAATTTCTGACATACATATATGACTATGACATGAAAAAATGTTTGACATGCAGTGTCCACACTTGGCCTGTCTTACATATCTAGTGATATATGATCTAAGGTTCCGAACCATTTGGATACAGCGACTATTTTTTCTGGACGATGATTTGGATGACAAATCAGGGATTTGAATCCCAGATCTCACACTCCACTCACTTCAAATCGAAGTACACCAACTAAGTAAGCCACCGTTGCCCGTCTAGTAGAAATATACTTCACAAAATTTTAAATACGCGTAGTTGTATATTTTGGAATTGTGAAATAATTTCGCTGTGTTGTCTATTTTATTTTGGTGAAAAACAGGATCTAATAATATTTGTTCACAAGCCCAAACCTCGTAAAGTATAAATACACAACGTATAATAACGCACAACTATTATATAATAATTTGAAAGGATATTATTTGAAAATCATGTTTATGTGTAGAGAATGTAGATTCAGTGCAGCAAAATATGCCCACACATATCAAAATATAATCCATAACATTACGATAATCTAATTAAAATACAAAATCAATAACATCAACACACGTATACATCAGCACGCTGTTCGTATGATATTTCACATGTGTCCCTGTGCATATGCACCGCCTTTTTCACGCAAGGATTTCCATTCAGACTCGGAAAAGAAATTGACCGTTGTTCTATAGCAGTGATTCCCAATCCGTCGACCAATGTGTACCCCTTTCAACTAATTATAATACCTAGTTCGTACACCTTAGTAGAAAACTTGTGAGATATACTTGTGATATTTGTGATATTTTTATAAATTGAAGTTAATTAAATTTAATAATTGAGTAAAACCTTAAAAGGTAAGAAAAACACAAAAGTCTTATTTAGTAAAGATAGTGGCCCGTATCCCGAGCTCACTTTTTAGTGTTTTTGTTAAGTGACGTTTGGTCTTATAAGATTGTAATGTAAAATCAGGCTTCCTAAAAACGATTTTATTATAAAATGACATCGAAATATAGACCATTAGCTTTACAAAATTAAAGTGTATTTCTAATAAATTGAAGGTAAGAAAAACAAGAGATTTCCATGTTTAATAAAAATTTAACTAAACTTTTACTTAAATATATAAGTGTCGGTTTCTATGTTACGTTTTCGGCCGAAACTAGAATAGGAGCCGAATATTTGGTTACGGTTTTGGTTTCGACTGAAAAATATTTTTCGGTCGGACACTACTGAATATAAATATTGGTAATTTATTGCAGTAATTAATAATGAAATAAAATAAGTAAGTACGTATCGATTGAAAATTCAAAATACATTTTTTTTCTACAACTTGTCAAAAAAAGTTGATGCATTGATATTAGTGTGCAAAGTACGTCATTTTTTCATTGAATTTCGTAATCATAACGTTGTATTTCGCGCACAGGACGCATTACTTCGCGCACTGAGCACATTATGTTCAACAACATATTGTCAAAACCATAACATGTCACTTTTCTTTAGTTACCAAAAGATGAATTTGAGTTTTATGTATTTCTATTTTAATAAATGTATTAGTTGTAAAAAAAATATTGTTTATATTTTGTGCGCGAAGTGTTTTTAGTGCATTCAATTGTCTTTCTCACGCACTACAAACACAAACTTCGCGCACTTAATACACAAAAATGTTTAACCGCATATAAAATCCATATTTGACGAATATTACCGCATGTATTGACTAATTATAACCACGTAAAAAATATATTTCACGTTTTTACTGCAGATAAATCCGAGCCTTAGTGATGTATGAACGACGGTAGCTTTTAGAAAATTCAATACGTTGACTGCTTACAACCATGACAGATGAGTAAAACCAATTAATTGTTGTGGAAGACAATTGAATGCAAAGAAGCTTAGTACAGCACTAATAGCATAATATATGCTTCCTGTGGAGTTATAAATAGTAGGCGCCAGTCAAACACGATTTGCATATACATGTCAAAATTATGCCACTTTCTTTTTGTGACATTATTAACAGCAGCACTGCATCGTAACTCAAATTAAATAAGGACATTAAGTTTTTTAGCCGTTCACTCAATTTAGAGTTAAGTATAACTTTCATGAATTTAGAATTAATCACATAAAATATTATATCGTAAATATATCATCACGACTAGAACGTGATCTTTCGTAAGACTTATTTCTCACTTGGCATATTCGAAACTATTTATTTATCAAGACTACAAATGCTTTAGTACATTCTCACAAGATTTAATACCCAAAGATAACGGTTGGTAAATGTTGAATTACTGATCAAAATCGGTAACCGTAAAAAAACATTTATCAAAATTTACAATAGACACAGAATCGAAACCGTTTTTTCTTTAACCGTTTTAAAAGACAATTTATTAAATAATTCCTAAGAAATAAAAAAGTCGAATAGAACTAAACCTCCAGATTTGGCATGTAAATTATTAAATAAAAAGAATATAAATCTGAAATAACTCCCATCTGGCACGTTATTTTAATTAATCATACGTTTTTAAAACGACTTATTGCAGAGCCTACCATGATTTTTTAGAGTCTCGCTTGTTCGAGTCGTTGAAATCTATTATTTCATGTTAACAAGCAATTTTTTACCCTGAACTGTGGTTAAGTGAACTATGTTTACTATATAACTTTACAGATATTTATGAAATGTCACAAAATAAATAATTAAAATGGTGTTATGAGAGAGTGATAATTTGTTACAAAAAAGATCCAGATAAATCAAAATTCAACATTTCATTAGTACTTTAAAGGAAAATGCTTCACCAAAATGAAATAATAATAATCAATGAACAGTTGAATTGTGACATCTACAAACGTGAATTTCGAAATGAACTTGATTTTGAACGAGAAAAATTGATCGTTCAAATTAACCATAAGCTAAACTTCGATTATTTAAAAAAAATACTGTATATGTACTCAATGCTAAGTCAAAAGAGTCAGTCAACTTCTGTAAATTAAAATCAAGAGTTGAATTAAGGTTATGCCATATGTTTGCATTAGACATTTGAACATCGTTCGATTTTAACTTTTTTAACCATTCCCTTAATATAAATAACTATTGCACTAACGTAAATAACTACTAAATGGTTTAAGTAAAATATTGGCTGTGAAACGAGAAAATAATTGTGCATGAAAGGATTGAGGCTGGAAGAATTAAGCCGGGTAGAATTATCTTGATGGACAGTAGTATTTGTGAAGTGTTCAGGGAGATATGTTGGCGAGAATGATGGTTTAAAATCGAAACTTATTTGTCAGGGAGAAGTAAAAAGCTTGTGACAGCAAACTGTTCTATTTCTGTCCGATTCGAGCTGTCAGCAAATCTTCACCAAAAGAACTGACGCCTCACAACTTTCCAAAAACAACACGATGGGAACAATTCATTCTAGATGTTACGCTCTTGTCAAATTGCCACAAAAAACATAATGAACGAAATATGCATTTTTACATTCATTGAAAGACATCCCAAATAATATAATTAATAAAACAAAGAAAAACTGGAACTCAATCGTAAAAAGAAAAAACATTGTGGACTAAGCAGATTCATTTTCAGCAGCACTATATTTCTAGATGGAACAGGACTTCAAGTACTTAAGGTTCTGGTTTCGTGACAAGATTTACTTACATTTTAGGAGTGTAAGTTGTCGTCCTACAGTCTCTGTAAAGGCCTTACAGCTTATAGTGAATTCCAAACTAATCGACATATCGAGATTTTTATTTGAATAAAGGTTGTCAAAACTGGGATTTGAACCCCAGAGCTCACACTCCATGCAATTCGAGTCGCAGCTTACCTATCAAGCTACAAACAATTGCTAGTACTTTATAGCGATATAAACTAGATATTTTCTTTTGCTATCCTAACAATATGAAAAGCCACAATTGTGTAAATTATAACAAAAGAAAATAGCTCTCACTTCCAAACTGTTTATATTCATAATCGCTTATATTTTGGTAGTACAGAGAAATGACCTTGAAAATTGAAGTTGTGTACTTGTTTGAATAAAAAAATTATTGTCTGTACGTCTAATACTCTTCTAAGATTAATTGTAAAATGATATACCATTTACCTTAGCCATCAGTTAATAAAAAATATCGCGTCGAAATAGTAAATAACGAAAATTTTTGACAAGTTTCCTCAATTTTTCGAAGCGATTTTCTAAGACCTGATTTGTGAAACATAACTGACCCAAAAAATTATTTTAAACCATAAAAAAATATCTAGTCTAGTAACATCGTTTAGTCAAACAATTTATTACTGGTCAATTTTGCATTGCATTTTGCTAAGTTATTAATGATGAATAATAACACTATACTTGAATATCCACAAATTTATTGATATTTTTAATATAAAATAAATTTGTGGATAATCAAGTATAGTGTTATTATTGTGTCATTAATTTCTAATTATGTTCCACCAAAAACCGACTACACGTACACTTTCAATAATTTGCTAAGTAAATTTTACGCAGTGAGTATATGTGGGGTCAATTTTCTATATTGTTATCCAAATCCCGAATTTAAAAGCCAAATAAATATTGCTTTCTAGATACAAAGTATAGTGATCCTTTCTCAAGTATAAATTGTCTAAAATAACCAAGAAATTTCGCATTATTTACTCTCCGAATCTACTGTTCATTCAGATGTTTATTCCCTCTTGAAGTCCCGATAAGACTCTCGCTTTACAATTAGGTCCACAGCTGCCGTTCATCTGCTCTATTCCTCTCAGGTTTAAATAACGTAATAATGGATCTTCGTTACCAGATCCAGCGATAAGGCGAAGCAACAAGCTGTTGCACATCGGAAAGTAGGGGCAGCAATGAATAATATAAGATACGCCGCGGTGGGTACTAGAGATGGTGCCACTTACCACTGGTTGGGGAGGGGGTAAAGATGTAGTTAGGGTCAACTTACCTAGAACAACAGAAAATAACGTTAGAGACATTACTAGTATATTGTATTAATAAGTAGTAAATAGACACATAAATGAGTTATTACGAATTATAAGTCTATTCCATGCCATGTACTAGGTAGTTTTAGTTTTAACACTAATGAAAAAATTGCATTTTAAGCAGCCTGTTCGATAATAAAAATTGGATCTAATTCACACGTTTCTACATTAATAAATAGTAAACAAACACAGAAATGACTTATTACTGATTATACCCTGAGTATATTTGAAGGGAAAAACGTCGAAGACATATGGATAAGAACAAATGAAGAATTGAAAGAATTATACAATGAAACAAATATAACAGCAATGATAAAAACACAGAGATTTGGTTGGTTAGGGTACATAGAAAATATTATTATCAAGCACAATCGGAGGAAAAAAGGAGAGGACGATCGAAAGCAAGATGGAAATATGGAGTTGAAAAAGATATGAAAATGATCAAAATTAAAAATTGGAAAGAAAAAGCTAGAAACCGAAAATTGTGAAGAAATACAATCACTCAAGTCATGGGTTAACTTGGCAAGCCGAGCTAACATATACAGGATGGAAATAAACTTAATGTTATAAATTTAAGGGTGAGTAGTATAACATATGTAGATTACGAAAGTGAAAGAATTTTTTTTTAAAATCGCTTATTTAAGGGTAGTTTTCATTATGCTAAAAATTTTTGAATTACTGGACTACCGGCAATTCATTTGCATTCTTCTGTAAATAAAAACATATTTTTCGTGTTAAAAATACTATTTAATTTAATTATTAAGAATAATATCTTATACAACTAATTTTGAATGTATCTTTGATGATTCAATTAAAGCAGCAGTAAAAAAAAAGTTTCCTTAAAAAAAGTCAAATTTTTGTTTTTCGAATTTTTAAAAAATTCTTTCACTTTCGTAATCTATACATGTCGTACTACTTACCCTTAAATTTATGACATTAATAACATTATTTAGCATCATGTTATACAATAAAACAAAAATAATGTAAATCCATATAAAAATGTTTATAGATTTAATAGGTTCTAATTTTTCCTCTAATATTTATTAACCGTTCCTTTACAAAGATCATTTGCAGTCGAATGAAGGCAGTACGATTCAGTAAAACATCGATGCGTAGCTATATTATGCTACTATTAAATATTCTAAATATAGTCTATATAAGGTGTTTGTATAAATGAATACCTATTTGAAACTGATAAAGTAATCGCAAACATCTGTTAGATGTAGGCACGAACCGTTTTGAACAAAGCGCAATTTTCGGCAAATTAATCATGTTTTATTTGCGAAAAAACCCCCGTTGGAACCCCCCAACTTTTGTTGTGGGAACTCGCGTCGCGGTGAATTATAGCTTTACTTTTATGAATAAAATTTTATGATCGAAGTAAATGGGCCCCATTTGTACTTAGGGAGCGCTGCCCGCATCCCTGCGCGGGCCGAGGGGCGACTTTCGTGACTCACAATGACTGACAGGATGAGATATGGCTAGTTTACTCAACTAATAATTCATTTCACGACAGGGAAAAAACTTTCTGACACAAATAGAACAATGCGGACTGCAAGCGTTGCGTTTGCTAATGTTACTGTGATTTGTTGGCTTCGGCCTCCAAAGGTGCGGATTCGGTACCTACAAAACCGGGAATTTCTAATTTACCTAATCCGAACTAAGAAAAGATACCGCACTGTGACTAAACCAATGTTGTGTTATGTTCACGTGTTTTGCTCAACATTCCTAACGAAACATGACGGTAAAAAATGTTTAAATAAAATTTAATAAACAATCTGTGTTTTCTTCATTATCAACTTTAAAGCACGTTTTGGACTAGCCTATAATTTGTACAAAATCTTGCACCATTTTTGGTACAATTTAAATTGGCTAGTATCAAGTAGCAAATTGATTGAAATATTGTAAAGGTTTTTTGCAATAATTGACACTTTATTTTCATTTTAATGGTGTAGGTTGAATGAATATAAATACGTACTAAGTTAGGATTTGAATTAATAATTTCTAAAAATGTGCTAGCTATTCTATAAAAAAATAAGTGTTATTTCAAAAGTTCGATGCTTATACTAGGAACAATGTAAGTAAAAAATGCTATACCTATGACACTAAGGAATCATTTGCTATAGGAGAATTTTAATTGTCTATTGGCAGTTAGTTTATATGAGTATTCACTGTATACCTAGTATACCTTATTAACGGGCAGTGGTGATTCACTAGTTAGCGAATCGAATTAAGCGAAGTATGAAATCTGAGCTTAAAATCAAGAATTTGCCAATGTTTACCAAAATAAAAATACCACTGTGTCCGACTAATTTGAAAGCCACTATAAGATGTGGGTCTCTTACAGAAACAATAGGCTGACAACTAATATCATTAGAATGCAAATACAACCTGTCATGAAACCTGGAAAATATCAACTACAAATTATACTTGCTATTCTATAACATTAGCGGTTATTTATTAATAATAAGTACTTATATATACTTAGACATATATAAAGAACACTTTAAAAGTCTACATTGATGTATGAATATCTTACATTCATCATTCATTGCAAATTTGAATTTCGGCCTTGGTGACATTTGAAATTTGACGTTTGTAATTGCAGTGCAGTTGTTATTTCTAGTTACTACAAGTTATAAAATTCCACCCAGGAACCCTAGGTACTTGACGCCCTGTTCCATTTAGAATTGTAGTGTCATGATGATATCGAAGAATTTTGGAAGTATCCCCATTTGGGACGCCACTGTTTTCCACGTATGCCACTGGCCGATCGCTCATTTCACAGACGAATTGAAGCGAGAGAAATCAGAGCAGAGAGAGACAGGAGCTCAGGACACGTGAACGTGACTCCGACTCCGCAGTCAATCATCGGACTTCAACTGTCACACGGCATTCTGACAACCCCTCTCACCCCCCGGCGGGAAAATGGCCGACGGGGAATATCGCAACATGTTACCACGGGAGAAAGTCGGCTAATGGGGTGGCGAACTGGGTTCAAATCCCAAAGAGGAAACAGGGGGCAACATTGACACACATTTTAGTGGATCCTTGGTGCAAGTGTCTTTCGAGAAAAGTTTTACTTGCATTTTACATACAAATGTTAATTTTTATCAAACAAGAGATACCTCAACCTTACACCTTTTACTTGCGTTTTTTGGTGAAATAAGTTACGATCCTAAAACCTCTGTAAGGGACCTACAGCTTATATTAGGTTTCGAACCACTCGGACACAGTGGTATTTTAATTGATTAATAGTTGTAAAAGTTAGAAATGAAATCCTAGATCTCACAAACCGTTTAATTTGTTTCGGAGTACCCTAACCAATTTACACCTTATAATACCTAATTGGAAAACTACAATATATATTTATTTTACTTTTGTTATCTGAGGTCTGTGGTACAGAATGCTGTTCTAATTTTTTAACATTCTTAAAATGACATAAACCTGAAAAACTTCAAATAAAGCCTATTTCATTAATAATACTTCTCCAATAGATTGACTTCCAAAAGTATCTATCATTACATCTTTCATTTAAATCGTTCGTCAATAAATGTCTATATATTCATTGTTATTATTATTGGAAATATATTAACTAGATACTGGTAATCAGACCAATGCTTTTCTATATAGGGTAACCAGATTTATAAATCATAAAATCGGGATATTTTTAAAATATTTTAATACCATACGTATACACTTTTTAAAGCAATTTATTGTCATTCGCAAATCACAAATATATACAAACATACTTTGAAAACGTAGATTTACATAGAAATATCATTAACATTTGATAAATGTAGGTAAACATTTATATGATAAAAGACATGTCATCTTAGTTATTTGCAGGTGTAACAACTCAGTAATTACATAAAATATCTGATTTAGGTGTTTACTCTTAAAATAAAAAAGTTTTAATAATATCCTTCCATTAGTGAATTTTTTTTTCATCAATCCTATAATTTATTTACTAGAAATATATGTAATAAAATAAATATTACAAAGGTCTATAACAATATAAATCTTAACTTTAAACCGAACATGAAAAATTAATTGTCCTAACAAGGTATTTTGGGACATAGGGACAAACGATTGAAAACAAGGATAAATCCTGAATTTTCGGAACGTCTTTCTAGTGGTCCAATACAAAGATCGATAAAATTAATAAAATTTATTATAACTGTAAGATCACAGATTACGAAACCTGACTGTTAATCACTAAGTCAACTGTTTCAGTAGTTAATTTTTTTTTTCTTTAAAGTCCATTATTAAGATCACATGTAAAGAAGGAAGAAAAATGTATGCACTTGTCAAAGCCTGTGAAAAATTCGAAACCAACCGGTACTGACAAATCATTGAAATGGATCAACTGTTATTGATATTAAAAGCGGAAAAGACAAAGATATCTTTGATTACAATTAGCGTATTAGTTTTGCGTTTATAAATGGTATATAGTCGTACAGCAGCAATATTTTATTAGGTATTTTTCTCGTGGAAATGTCAGCATGTCAGTTGAACGCACGAGCAATATATCGCAATGATGTGTGTGAGATGCATACGGGTATTATTTAAGTAAAATATGCCACGTCTATGGAAATGTTAATATTGGTAAAAATGATTGAATTATCATTTAGCCATTTATTAGCTATCTCATGCCATTAAAATATTAGGATCTATAAATTCATGTTTATTGCATTTTAAATTTATTAAGTTGTGGTGTATGCCAGTGATGCAATTTGTTTTATATGAGTTTAAAATAGAATTGCACAAAAACCAATTTGACAGATTTAAGTCTTTTCCGGTTGTTTTGTAAATAAATATATCATCGTGTCCTCCACATGTATTTATCACTCATCTATTTTTAAACGCGTGACATATTTTCTTCTATCAACAATCACCTACTAACACCCACACATTTCACTGGTGTCTTCGATAGATTGATTGTATAACTTCTGTGATACTTTCTAAATATAATACACGATTTTTGCAGTAAAATAATTTGATATCATTCATTATTTCGTATGCCAATTTTACCAAGAAGATCAACTCTCAGTTACTTGTATCTACCCTGAGCCTAATTATAGCTTCTTCGTTCTTTATGTGACTGACTGATTTTTATATATTTTGTCATGTTAGTAGACATTTTAATATTTTTTAAATATTGTTCTTATCAAGTATAATTAAAAAAAAAACGCCTATTGATATATTATATTTTGCTAGATCAGATAAAATCAGTTGAATCAATTTACATATTAAGTTTAAACTTTGGACCTTAGGTCATGAATAATTTTAATTTTATTGTAATTATTTTGTCTATGTTACCGTTGGTAATTCCAAAACGTAAGTAATATTCCGCATTATAAATTTGTAATTTCACCTTTCTTTTATAATTTTAAATGTACAGCAAATGCACTTGATAATTTGAATTGATCTTTCTGATCTACCTCAGCGAGTAGATTACTTATGATTAGTACAACTAATCCATTATTGGAATGAACAATAAGTGATCCGAATTCAAAAGTTTAAGATCTAATATCTAATCCAAAAGACAAATGGAATACGCCAATTATATCGTAGAGAACATTTGTCAATCAGAACCTCTAATAGCTTGTTTCAAGATAATTGCAAATTATATGACTTCATAACGATACAGTGTACCGAATTACAGCAGGGTATTTATGTTCCTGTGTAACAGGAGAGGATTACCAAAATTTCTAAAAACGGTGTAAGCAAAACATTCTCAAAATCCCGCTAATTAATATACAAAATAAACACTTAAACAAAAAATCTGATGTGAACACTACATGAGACTATCTTATATGCTAAATTTTACACATTTTTGCTGCACTTCATTTAAACTTAGTTCTCTTGAAAGTGAGATCATTCTACGACTAATTCTTCAACTTTCATTCGTTTCATATCTTCAAACTTCCCTTCGAAATAAATCATCTTTATAAAATGGTATTAAAATGTTTATCACTATACCTTACTGCACTACACAAAATGATTTTAATCTTGCAAAGAAGGAGTGTTCTCATTTATTTCGTAAATATATTTTTGAAACAATGATTACAATACTTCCTTTACTTTGTATAAGGAAGTAAAGATGATAATCGAATTTTTGACAGCAATATTGAATAGTTGATTTGACATTTTATTTCGATGTGATATTGTCCACTTAAGGGACACTTAAAATTTATGTATTATAACATTTAATAAATAATACTATATATTATTTATTAAATGATTATAAGTGTAACCGGCTATAAGAAAATTTAATTCTAGTATGTAGTCTCATAAGGACAATTTTGAAATGTAAAAACAGTTTGTAAAGAACATGAAAGAATTTAGCAAATTCACAAGCATTATTTGTTACAAGTAGTGTTCGTATTGTGTGTAGACATTTTATTCCGATGTGATATTGTCCATTAGGGGGACACTCAAAATTTAAGCAATATAGGTGTAACCGGCCATAAGGTTTTTAACTCTAGTATGGAGTTTCATAAGAACAATTTTTAAATTTGTAAAGAACACGAATGAATTTGGTATTGTTTGTTACCAATGTGTTAGTGTATATGTGAAGCAATTTGGGCATTATGAATTCTTGCGTAGGCAGTATTTCTCGTCCCATTTCGTCAGTGGTTTTTTCGCGGGTTAAAATAGCAGCGATAGCACGGGCGTCACATAAATATGCCAGTGGTGGCGGCATCAAGCACTGCCTAGTTGTATAAACTGCACTAACACAATGATAAATGCCTGACCATTGTAGCACAAACTACCCGGCAGAGACGGCCCAGCACAATATCAATCCATAAATCAAACCACTCGATAGATAAATCCACCCGTGCCAAAAATTCACAAGCAAGACCGGCTATTAACTGCCACGGACCAGATTATCACTACAACAACTGACAAGATCAAAAACTTGGCATTATTTTTTCATCGCGTAGTTGTTTCTTACCAATTATTCCGTCTATTCTAGAAAATCTGTATATACTGAACAATATTCATAATATTCAATATTCCTTTCTTGATAAATTAGAACAATAAGATATTATATTTTAATACATCTACTAGCGATTTTGGAGTTGCTGTGATTAAGGGATACTTATTAGGAATAATTTTTTAATTCCTGAATATTTAATGTTCATATTTATATTCCAGTAATCTTTACAAAAGCAAGTACCATTATAAAGCTTCATTTAACTTATGTGTGACTAAATTTATAATTCACAAAATCGGGACTTTTTTCAAAGGAGGTAATTAAAATTTTTTTAAATTTACACTACTTAGATCATAAATTATACATGCACACTTTAAATATATACATTGATAAATTAGATCTGACCACGGAATATTTATTTAATAGTGTTACACCAAAATTGTTAATTTAAATGTTTGTGCTTTAATTTTGAAAGCCTAAAAAATCTATCCAAGTTTTTATCAATCCATACAAGTATTTTTCTTACTTTTAATTAAAATCATAAAATAAATATTATAAATGTTGATAGATAAGTAATACAATTCGAAAAGGTACAAGGGATATCAGGAAAAAGGCTCAAAACACGAAGAATCCTGAAAATCGAGTGTCTAGATCTAGACTTTCTAGACTCTTGTCTTGAAATTTGAAGACAAGACAAAACTTTCTTACTCTACATCAAGACGAGAAAATTCTAGACAAATATTCATGACTCTAGACTAATTGAAAATTTAAAATTTTCGAAATGTAGAGATATCATAGCTTGCTCCGTCCTAGCTTATTACAAAACAGAAAAAGAACGCTGCCGGAGAATTATTTGTCCTTGTCTGAAGCGAATGCGCAGGTTAATGTAGAGTCTTGAAACAATCTAGAGTCTTCATATCTAGACAAGATTTTTGAATATAGACTTAGACTTAGCCAAGTCTTCTCATTTCTAGACGTTATCACTGATAACAAACTAATACACCCTATACTAACATGCAAGTAAAACTTGCCATGAAACAAGTATCCAGATAAAATTTTTAAAAAATTTAGTAAATTCTAAAGGATGTTGGTAAAATATAAAGTATATTTCAGGACACGAATCTAAATTTAAGAAAAAACATCCACTACTGACCGATTTCGAGAAACATTCTGGATGATCCTTTGAATAATATGAAACCCATTTTGGAGTGTGGTAGTATTTTGATTTCCAGCCACCAATGCATGCTGAACTGGTGTTATAAATATAATGTAACTCTAGCTGGCTCGTAGGCGTGAGTATCTGTTTCTTGGTGGTGTTAAAAGCACGCTAACTGCAGAGATGCATTTGAGTGCTCGGACTGACACAACCAGATCATAAACTGTACGTTATAGTTGCAATAAATACACTCCGTATCTCTATAAACTGACACCGGAGCACCGCGTGTAAAGAAACAAGTTTATATGACAAGCGTACTGCCTGCCCGATAAATACCCCCCGCGCTCCCCCAGTGCCCCCGGGGGAGATGGGCACAGATACAAGATACCGTAATTGAGATGGGGAAAAATCCACGCAATTTGTGGGTGGTGGTTATACTAAACGGTGTACGGTATAGGACACTGACCCTTTGCTAAAATTTTGACAATTTATTTCCACAGAAAAATAACCCCTAAAATACACTTTCCATACAAGCTATATTCGTTTATATTAAATTTGTTTAAAAACAAACAATCTACCAATGCCAACTATCTAAAGAAACTACAGGATGAAATATACACCTACCTAATTTCTTAAGTCTATGCCTTCATGGAATTCGTACCTACCATATATGGATTGTTAACCATTAAACAGTGAAAAACTAGTAATCAATAATAAACTGGTCCTCATAATGATTTTGGTTTAATTCGGACAGAAGCATTGACCAGTTTTTGGAGGGTGATTCTGATCTAATTACATTTGGGTATGAATTAGAGTAGTTCTTAGTGAGTGAGCACTCCTCTCTCAGGTAGTGAACATTACAGTGACTAGTTTCTATAAAGGGTGAAATTAATATAATTACATTAGGACAAGAATTAGAGTACTTCTCACTAACTGAGCACCCCTCGTACAGGTAGTAAACATTACAGTGTCTTATTTTATGAAGGGTAATAATGAATTAAATACAATAGGACAAGAATTAGAGTACTGCACGAATTTACTTTGCAATTTATTATTAGTTCATATAATTCGTAGTATACCTACACCTCGATTGGAATGCTTACATCCCATTCGGATGATTGAGACACTCCGTCTGCGACTTCTTGTCCCAACTTCATCCTCAAGGGACATCATCATCATCATCATTTCCAGTCTTGTTATACAATATACTATTCTTGAATCGATTGATAGAATATATAATTGATTGATCTGATATTGTAAATAAACACATTCCAAACTTTTTTTATTTTAAAATGATTTCTTTTTTGAAATTATAATTGTAGATAATATTTGTAGGCCGTTACCCTTCCAAATATTAATTGTTAATACATTTGCTTCACTGTATAGATCACGTACGAATCTATATATTCGTAAAACTAATATATACTTATACTACCATGGCATGTTATTAATAAACGAATGTTCCAATTACTAAAGTGATACGCAGTCAAATGACAAACTCATGTAGGATTCGAACACACAACAGCAGAATTGCAAAGTAAAATAAAGAAATAAAAAAAAATTCGTATTCTACCATTACATGTTATTAATAAACGAATGTTCCAATTACTAAAGTGATAAGCAGTCGAATGACAAACACATGTGGGATTCGAACCCACAACAGCAGAGTTGCAAAGTAGGAGCGGTAAGAATCGTGTTTTGTATATTACTGGCTGTGTTATATTTAGCAAAAGTGGCGTGAAATAAAGAAGTAGAGGAAGGAAAGGAGAGACGTCGTGTTATGGATCCGTGTACGTTGTGTTAAATGAGTAATTTATTATAATATAAATTAGCCACGGCATAAAAGTCCTTCCACTTGCTCGGCTTTGTTTAAATGTCGCGCAATATAATGTCGGTAATGGCCAAACAATTGATTGTTAAAACATTTATTAGTTTCCATTTTGTGTCGAGTGTAAAGGTAAAGCACATAAAGTACGGGTTTAAGTGCGGCTCCAGTCAATACAATACGTGTTTAGTAGCAACCGAGGTGTGTATTTCATTTGCTATCAGTAAAATTGATTTGCCTTCATATAAAAAGCAAAGGGAAAGAATAAATAAGAGAACCTAAATAACAACAAAATATATACTCCTAGTCGCCGATAAATCATATGAAAAATGTATTTGTTTTTTGACGTAATTTATTTAACTGCGAACGATTATGCGAGATTTATAGCTACGGCACGGAAGATATTAGTAGGGAGTCAGCATTTTACTCCTTCTACACATTTCATGCAAAATAAATCACTATCCACCCACACAATTCTAATCACAATCACACCAATTCCCACTTATTACTACAACCCAGTTTCACACGCATTTTAATTACAGTTACTCCTCACACTCTTTACATATTATAATATAACTAAAGCTTATCAATAGGTATAGAGATTGTATTACGTCATTTTGATTAATAATCAGGCACATTTCGAGATCGTTAAAACCCAATTTTAACATTTTATGACGATGTTTATGCGTACCAGTGTTTACAAAAAAATGAGGATTTTATTCAAAGTGATTGTTCAGCCGAAAATAGCATTTACTTATTCAGAGATAAACATTACCTACTTTTTTCGTAAATCTGTATACAATCAAATTCAAGGTATTATGTTGACATATAGGTATATCAAATTTGTGGCACAATAGAGGGAACAGAAACTTAATTCTCATACCTGGGAAACACGACAAAAGTGAAAAATGATCATTAACAGTTAATACTTAAGTTAATTGCTATGTTTCAATATGCTCATTTAGTTAGTGATCATTTCAAACTTCATAACGTGGAAATTGCCGATGAATATTAGAAACCGATGATGACATTTGGGTTGACGATTGACAATGAAGTATAGTGGCATGGATAATATACTAAATCTAGAAACTACTAAGATGTCTTTAATGACTCTCTATCATCTTTTTTGTCAAAGGTACATTGCATTTGCGTATGAGCAAGAAATTTCAAATAATACCGTGTGTCGGTGTATCCCCCGCATTAAGTACTTGTTTACTTGTATTTCTATATACAGGGCATAGTTATGTATATTTATGTCAATAACTGTTTGTATTAAAATTTACTCTAATCTCTTCTCAATTTTCAAATTGAAATTAGAAGACGTGCGTTTAAAATGCATTATTATTTGAACATTTTGAAAGAAAATTTCTGGTACGGTCCTTAACAGCATACGACAGAAGAAAGTACCTGCCTAAATGCACCATTACCGCAAGTCCCACAAAACTTTATAGAGACCAATCGGCTTATGCGAAAGTGAATTCCATATATCTATGCCTCTACTATAATTGTAAAACATACTGGAATGGCAAGAAAGAGTATACATTTTTTGTAATCTTTAGTTTGAAATTGTTCGTTTGTTTGGCTACTGCTGGATCCCACGTCCAGTGATTTACTATTTTTTTTAAATTTAATGATCTAATTTAATATAATATCATAATTGTACAACATATTGGAATGTCAAGAAAGGGTACCAATTTTTTGCAATCCTTAGTTTGTTTGGCTACTGCTGGATCCCACGTCCAGTGATTTACAGCCGAGCTAGTCACACTGGCTACTCGTTCAGTCGTTCCTCCAATGCCATGCTGGTCAGCCAGGTAGATTTACACTCCTGTGTACGAATATTTACTTTGTTCACGCATTAACACTGGACACGCTTGTCCGTGGTTAGCTCAGACGCAGACGCTTCGCAGAACTGGACAGGAATCCAGGCCACGACGGGAACAACTCGCGATTTCAATTGTTCACTTTGCTTTACTGGCGTGTACTTGCTGGTGACTTGCTGGGACTTGTTGGCTCTTGTGCTAGTCAAAGGATAATGGGTAATCACTTGCTAATAGTCAATCATATTACTAACGTAATGTATGTCATATACATTGAAGTATATGTTTACAAGGTATTATATTATTATTATTCCGCGAATGCCTGAATGTGAATTTTTTGTTTTGGAATTTCGAAAATAATAATAAATAAATCTGGAGCGCAAAGGCGTCTCATATACAAAAAGATTTGAAGCTGATTTGTCAAGAACAAAATCTAATTGCCGAAATATTGCACTATACTATACTGATATTTATTTAGTAGTAAATAAATTATTAACGTAGATTTTTTGTGTTAAGGAAATTAAAACTCCTTAAAGGAGTTGGATCCAAAGAAAGTTTTGAACCGATTCGCATTTACGAAAAAAAATTGATTCCAAATTTAGTTATTCTTTTGTATGTATAATTAAAAATTTTAATATTTTTTTTAATTCCATGATGATTTTGTACTAATTAATAATTTTTATTGTTACTAGTAATAATTAAATGAGGCTTGGTAGAAACAAATTTGAACTATAAAATTTTAGCTAATGACATAATATTAAATTATTATTTACAAAAATTCTCATATATTATTTAATTAAGATATTTCAGTAAAGCACTTCAGGTCTTCATTAAAACACCACTTCTAGTTGCACGATTAAAACCAAAATCTAATCAGATCTACCCTAGGATGTCAAAATGTTTTGTTCAAAATTTTTTATTCACTGGTATTTGAGTAATCGTTACAACATCCATACATCCACACACATACGGTAAAACATCATTGTAAACATATTAAAATCTTGTTTATCTATTGAAAACTCACTATCCCATTTTTAGCATAATTCCAACACCCCTGTTACTGAGTGACGAGAGGTAAAAATTACTGCAAACTTGAAATTTTTACTCCAAGAATAAAAAAAAATTGAAGCCATAATTTATTTACATTTTATTGCAATTTGGTTTGTCTGTAATAATCAATTATTGTTATACATATGGCGGTAATATGCGTTTTCCGACAAAGTGAATTGAAATGAACATTATAGATAGGAAGAGGAAAACTTATACATTAAGACAAAAACGTAATGGCTCTATAAATATAGATTACGATGTTTCACAATGTCATTGTGTATAATTCTAGAACTATTAATATTTTTTCTCACGATTTCCTGCTCCAATTTTCGTAATTCGAATCAATCATTCTTCCAGGATGTGGATAACTTGTTCATAGGTAAGTGTTCCGCTTTTTTATCGTCGTTCGAGGAATTATCAATAATAAATAACAAATACCTTCTAGAAAAGTGTGTGTAACATTTTTATTACGGCTGGGATTATATAAATATGAATAAATTACGAGCAAGCTTGCATACGAGAACGTGATTATTTCCTTAACGTATAGAGATGTTCGAGAGGTGGGATATTTACGAGCTGGACTTGGTGGGAGTAAATTTAAATCTGTCATTTTACGATGGCATAAATATTTCATATTTTGTTCCTACTATTGTATAAGAGTTTTTTAATACAATGAGATGTATTTCACGAGTTTATTGCGTCCAAATTGACATGTTCTTTTGACTAACAATTGATTCATCAACTGCTGTCAAAATATTTACTTTTTGTTATTAAACCACCAAACACTTCAATGTCAAATTTGACGTAAGTCATTTCAAAAGACACAATAATAAATTATGAGGTTTTTTTTATTGTAAAATGCGTATATAACGCAACATAACAAACAAATGGTAGATGTATTTTTTGACTGGTGAGTATATAAGGAAAGAAATTACTGGAACAGTTGAAAAAGATTTAATTTTAAATGACACAATTATAAATTATGAAGTTTTTTTTTATTGTAAAATGCGTATATAACGCAACATAACAAACAAATGGTAGATTGACTGCTGAGTATATAAGGGTAGAAATTACTGGAACAGTTGAAAAATATTTAATTTCCTCTCCTACCGTTTTCAACTTTCACTCCCTGAAGAAGACCCATGTGGGGTTGAAACAGGTAGGAGAAGAAATAAAACCTTTTTTAACTGACTGTATTCCAGTTATTTCTTTCCTTGTAACAAACTAACATTACGGGCAGTTAGCGAGCTCTGGCTTAAATTGAGCGCAATGTGAGAACTTGCATTCAAATTTAAGATTCACCATCTTTACTAAATAAGAATACCGAGGGACAAAAGTTACTAAATTTGTTATAGTCGCGGTAGGCAGAAGTTCCGGACCAAAAACTGAAATTCCTGTTTTATCGTGTTTCTCATTTTTTATCTAATCGTTCCAAAGAACATACATTTGAAGAAAATGGCTATGTAACTTTGTAGAATAAACCGGTACAATAAAAAAAACATACTTTTTTGAGGTGCAACTTTGTGAGTAAAAATCTCAGGAACGATGAGAGATAGGTAATTAAATTCTGGTTGTAATTTTACATCAGCGCATCGACGACTATCTACGGACTAATTTAAAAAACAAAAATTTTGGACTCAATACTGGATTTTTTTGAATTATTTAAGCTCGATATAAAAAAATTTATAGTGAAAAACTAATTAAATGACAGAATTTTAATTGGAAACAAAGCCATGGCAAAATGTCCTTCCAAATGAAGAACGGTTAACAACCCTAGTCCACGTAGAATTAATGGTTAAGAAGAACAAAAAAAAATTGTACACATAAGGAGGACATTTATGTTACCAAAAGGAGGACGGTAGGACAAAATAAACCAATACCAGACTGTCCTCCCAAATGTAAGAAGGTTTGACTACCCTAATCCACATAGACCTTATGACTAAGAAGACCATCACTTTATGTTTATTTTCCACGATGGCACTTTCCGCGAATCGTGTGATGAATTCGCGGAATAAACAGCGTTGGCGATGGATGTCCCCGCGAACTGAATCCATCGCTAAAATAGCCGAGATGGCGCGCGGATCGAGGTATAAATAGCGCAGCCAGAGACTCTACGTGGGCTACTCATATTTATGTCGGTCAATGGCACAAAAATCCCAACACCAGCGCCAAATTCCTTCCAGAATCACACCTAGGGATCACAAACATTACGGACAGCGTAGATGGATTTCCTTGACTGGTGTAGTAGAATGAGGGAAAAAAAATACTCAAAAAAGAATTAAACCAATTTTCAACTGACTAAATTCCAGTATTTTTTTTCCTTCATTACGGACAGCGGTGACTCACTTGCTTAGTGCGCTTCAACGCAAACGGAATGGATTGTGCAATTGAGGTTCAAATCCTAGCTTCGCCTATTTAACCAAATATAAATACCAATGTGTCTCAGTTATTCGTGCTATAAATAAGGAGGACATTATTACCAAAAGAAGGACGGAAGGACATAATAAAGCAATGGCAGGTTGTCCTTCCAAATGGAAGACGTTTGGCAACCCTAGTCCAAGTAGACCTTATGGTTAAGGTCTGAGGTTCAAATCCTAGCTTCGCCTATTTAGCCCAATATAAATACCGAAGTGTCTTAGTTATTCGTACTATAAACTATAGATCCTTTGCCGATAAAATACAAGTAAAAATCTGTAAATAGGTGGAATTCCCAGCCCGGTTTCGTCTGTCCTTTGTTCCTCCAAGACACGATAAGATACTATTTCTCATTCAACAAATTCAGACACACTAGTGTTACCTATTCCTTGTGCTAATTTGAGTCGAAACGCATTCACTAAATGAACCACCACTGCTCGTGGTTTAACTAAATACATAATTGTAAAAAGGAGAGCCCCAAGGAATGATACATATACACTCACTATAGGGTAAGTGGGGGAGAGATGGACCGGTAGGATAGATGGAATTTTGGTCTTAAAAGTACATTACATTGATAGCTCTCATATGGAATGTTAATTTTGTTGTTTAGGGACATTGTAAGTAGCCGCTTGAAAATTAATGTAGTCAACACTGAATACTCCAAGATTTACATGAAAATGCCAAAAAAATTGTACTTTATATATACATTTACTTAATTACTACTTTGGTAGGTTTACACTAATTATTTATGTACATACTTTATAACATGTGTATAAGACAACGTAACCTAAAAATGTGGTTCTCTTCATACACAGTAACAAGTAATTTAGTGGTCTATTTAACCTCTGCTCTGAGAAGAGATGGATTATCAATGCTGAGGAGAGATGGACCAGAGAATTTTTAATGTTAAAAAAAGAAATTCACAGGTGAAAAGGAAAAAAAATATTCGAACGCAAGGTAGACCATTTTGCTCTTGCTAAAAATCATGAGTTCTGAAGAACTCTTGTTAAATGAGTAATCAGAGAGTGGTGATAAAGAAGAATCTGAAGATTATGAAAACAAATACGCGGAATGCAGGCAAAATTAAAAAAAAAACAATAAAGAAGGATGATTGGATAAAATGTGTAATTTGTGATCGCAATTTACATGAAGAGTGTGTAACTGGTAATGAACAATTTACACAACCAAAACTTTAGGTACTTGAGGCTCTATTCCATCTGTGCTACAAATGAGTATTAAATTGATAGTCCAGATTTAAACCTGTACTGCCAGATCTAGAACACTACCTATAAATCACGTACCCCATAGAGTTATTTACAATTCCAAATTTAAATAATTGAATCCTTCTTTCTGGACTATTTCTGTCCGCATCTAAATGTAAACAACGGAGTATCTTTTTTCGACACCGTTCATCATGTAGTTAGTGAGATTGACGGGGACGTCGCGTAGGTCTGCTTGATTTATTCCGCGACAGTCGCGAGACATCTACGTGGGTGGGACTCACGGTTCAACTTCCAACTTCCACTTCGGTGTGACTTAGGATTGAGTAGGCGGAGGAATTATTAAAATTCGCACAAATGCTGCGGTTTTTAACGCTAATCGCGGTGTAGACTACAAATATTCGTCCTACTTGTTTCGTGATAAATATCCTACAATGTACACATCACTTTTGTTTTTTATTTGTGGCACAAATAAAAGAGGATAGATGTAATAGAAAACTTGATGTACTCAAACTGTACTATTTTGTCTCATATAAAATGTAATTCTGTATAATTAATTGTAACAAAATTTGCAGATCTGAAGATTATTCTAACCCGAATCTAAACGTTGTCTGATTTTTATATTGAATAAACTTTCTAAAACCATAGACTCCAAGATCATTTTCTTATTATACTCACATTTTAGCTTACTAATCTTAAAATTTCATTCATTATAGTCCGATGATATCCGAAAGATGGAAACGATCTTTTCTTTAAATAAATATAGTTTTATGAAACAAATTAAATATTTTGATTTCATTAATTTTATGAATAATAATAAGCGTTTGAAAAACATTTAAGACCTTTAAAATCTTTTAATAAATTAAAAAAAAAAAACAAGTTTCTGTGAAATTTGTTTGTAAAGATAATAGATAGACTGTTGCAATTCTAGCATTCCGAATTCACAAAGTAAAACAAGACACATTGATCTTGTATTGCTTTTTCTACAAATCAAGATAAAATTAAATCAAAAATATGTAAAGTTATAAAGTTAGAACAAGCGTAATTCTTGCTTGAATTTAAATTAAGAAAAGGTGTCTTAGTGACACATTAATATTTTTGATATCTGCGACAAAGATTCATAAGTAGTAACAAGTTATTTTTATTATTCTTTTGATTATAAATGATAACTTCATTCCCTTAAAGGTTCATATACTAAACATTCTAAACCGACATTTTCATTCAATTTTTTATTTTTTCACAAAAACAACCAGTCAAGAAATTTATATATTTTATTATTATTATTAATACAGTGTAGTCAAGAAAACATTTATTTTTATATACACTAAGACTAACAAATATTAAGTTTAAATTTTGGTGCATGTTATATAAGAAGTAAGATTGTAAATATTTTATAAGTAAAAAATAACTAATTAACAAGAATTTAGATTATAAAAAGACTGAAGAAGATGAAAGGTATACTGTCCAAATTCTTTTTGTGTTGAGGTAGTGTTTATAATCTCCAATACCTATGCGAAAAACGTTTTACACATGCAAGAATTCGTGGTAAGAAAGAAGAAGAAACTAGATTATAAAATGACAGAAGAAGAAGAGCAATGTTGTTTAAATTATTTTTTTGTTGTTAAGATAGTGTTTATAATCCTCAACACCTATGCGAAAACCGTTTTACACTTGCAGCAATTCGTGGCCTTCCAGTAAGCCAATAAACTTGTCTCGCGTTGCTAAGTACGCGTGTAAGTAACATTTCAAGCGCGGGATTTTTGTGTCAATCGCATCGTTAATCTTGAAACAATCGCGTCCGTGTGATCACGTGGCCACACCCATCCGCCAATGGCACGGCGGCCGGGCCTCGGATTAGCCAATCAGCTGCCGGCCGCTCAAGGTCGCGGACGCGACTTAAGTAAAAATACACAGCTGGAGAAACAAAAACATCCAGCGGTTAGCGTTAGCGCGATAGCGTGATAGGATATTGGAATGATGGGTGAACAACGGATATTTGTAGTGTTATGAGTATTCTTTGACATTTTTGTGCTTTACAGTATTGTCAAATTAGTATGATACAAAATTAAATTATAATACTAATAGAAGAAACAAACACATTCTGTGGATTTTGGAGATAAAAGTTAGTGGATCCTGGGAAGGATATATAAGACTAAAGTTTTTTAAAAATCCATGAAATAAATCAAAACTAAATAGCTGAAGATGCAAAAACTTTAAGCGGTTTTAGACTTAGTGAGTCGATAGTATGATTAAAGGATACCTAACTACTAATTATGAATAATTATTTAAATAAAGAACAGTTGTGCTGTTTTGTATTTTTTATGTATATTTGGATATTTTCCATCTAATGTGAGGAATTTAAAGACCAAAGATATGCACTCAGTTCATACCGTATGTAAAATGTTCCGAAGCTACATATTGTCAAATGGTGAATGAAATAAAAACGGTAAAATATTTTGAAAACGGTAACAGAGATGATTGATAAAATTGACAACTGTCAGGATATATTTCCTGAAAAATAGGTGTAATAGTAAATAAGTGAATACAATAATCTATCTCTACAAGTTTTAGAAAATAAGTTTATGTAATGGAATAAGGAACATGATATAGACGACACTTATATATGTATTCTCGAGATTTTCAATTAAAGAATTAATTTATTTAATCGCGAAGTGCATAGTAAATTTTTCCCCTTATCAAAAAATTTATCTAATTTAATTTATTTATATTTAATTCTTAATAAACTTGCGCTCAAAGAATAAAGTTTCCCTGCCGAATAAACAGTTAAAATGAAAGACAGTTCACAAATACCAAATAAAATATATTACAAGTGGAGGAAAGGATTTTGACGAGTAAAGTACTACCTTATATTGTAACAAAACCATCACCCAAATATCTTGGTTGTTATTAATGAATTTGAAATGATCTTTGATCGTACAAAAAATAATATAAGCATTACGAACGGTAAAGAATCGAGAAAATATCCTTCCCCTTTTTAATACTTAATATACTTAAATCAAAGGAAGGATTTTGACTCTAAAGTACTTCCTTATATTTTAACAATACCGTCATCCAAACATCTTGGTAGTTATTAATGAATTTGAAATGATCCCCTCTCAACTCAAGTTTGCAATAATTTTTAGTTTCCCTGGTAAATAAACAGTTGACAAGTAGCAAATAAAATATATTACAAGTAGAAGAAAAGATTCTGACTCGTAAAGTACTTCCTTACACAGTAACAATACCGTCATCCAAATACCTTGGTTGTTATTAATGAATGTGAAATGATCCCGTGGCCGCGCTGAGTGGGTTGATCGGGAGTCTATTACCGCGTGTCCGGGCCGCGCGGTGTCGGATTCGCGTGGCCCGACACAAATGTATTTTTTGTCTTGGCTGAACTACCTGTTGAGCGAGCATTGTGCACAGTCACCCAGCCCAGTTAAATAACGACGAACAAAAAGAACAAACAACTACCCCAAATTCGAACCACACACAACGGAACGTTAATGCACTACGTTGCAAATACTATAACAACATGCGACAAGATTGTCATACATAAATAATATGTGTAATGAAATTCTGGGGTTGACACTTATATTTTTGTTTTGGGCTCTACTAGTTTGGACGACTCTTATGCCTGTATTCATAGTTGGTACTTCGCCTTGACTCATACTTGAGTACTTGTCAAATGCTGTCAAATTGTCAAATTTACAAATATTCCCAACGCAATAATTACAATTTATCCAAATCTCTACCTTGAGGTTATTACTTAGAAGAGAATTAACGAAGTTTCAACTATGAAACATGTCACGTACTAAAAGACGAGTACGACCGGAATAATGCTTGGCGAAGTAGCTTGAGTAAGCATTGACTATGAATACAGGCATTAAGTCTTCCTCAAAAGGAATTAACAAAAATTACAAAATGTGGAAAAACAAATATAATTAAAATTAACTCGAAAAATTAATTACAAAATGTGGAAAAAAAGACAATTAAAATAAACTCGAAAAAAAAACATGGTTTACAAGAAATTGTTATTGAATATTATTACCTTCTGCCTATCAATATGTAGATAACGGAGGTATTGTTCTTGGTCAAATTTATCAAGTGTGACTTTTTAACATACGAGCTCGAATTCAAATTAAATGTACTGAAAAACTTATATAGAATATATTACTATAGTGGCGGAAGGTAATGTGTTAGACACATTAGTTTTTTTTATGATCATTAAGGGTTTTTATTTTCATTTTGATATCATATACGTTATGTTTCCCGCAGTTGATCCTCATGTCATAAATTGTAACCACGTGATTCAAATCGTTGGAGGGACGAGGGATTGATAATACGCCATAATCAGTTTCATAAATGACATGAGTGGCATGTTATTTTTTTTTTAATATTTGAAAATATCCGTTACCGCTGTTACATTATTGTTTCTATTTCATTTTTGTCGTTGTTTGGACAACGCTAGCATATATACTCCTCTGTAAGACTTACGGTAATGATATAGCGAATAAAAGTGTCATCCATGACTAATTTGATTAATTTTCAACTCCTGAGGAAGGAGCAGGTGACGAAAGTAGTAGAGGCCGAAAAAAATATAGGTAACCTACCACTCCAGTCCCGAAATGTCATAATTTGACGTAAAATAATAATTTTTGATTAGGCAAATCTAAAATTTTTGACTATGCTCGAAATATAAGCATTCAATTTACAAATAACTTGCCCGTAACATATCAACTGAGTCGTATTTAAATTAAAAGTTACTTATCAAAAATAAAACTTTTTTGGTATTAATAAAGTAAATTAATATGGTACTACATTTTCATTGATGCATAAAAATTATAAATATAACATTTCCGTATTTATAAAACAAACAAGTTTGATAATCGACATTTTAGTTATGAATAGGTATACGAAAACAAGTATCTAACTATTTTCAATTTCTTATTGTAAGTAGCTGTTTGCATATAATAACAGCTGCTTTTTGAGTTGTATACTTTCTTCTTTTTTTTTGAGTTCTGGAGTTCAAGTCATAATTTCGACAATCTTTAACCACATAAAGATACGTTATGTCTGAATGTTTTGGATCTAACTTATAAAATGTAAGCATTTGTAGAGGTTAGGCTGGCAATTTGCACCACTAAAATTCAAGTAAAATTAAGGCCATAGTCGAACTTGACGAATGAATTCAATAGACAATACGAGTTGATAGATTTTTTTTCATATAATAAAAAAGGGATATTAATTTAACTACGGTTAAGATTTCTAGCAAATCAACAAGTAACACATCTACTTTCTGCTGAACAATTTTTACCAGTTACGCAGATTTTCAATTTACGTAAAAAGGCAAAAAATTGATGACTTAAGATTGAGTTAAGATTAATAATTTGTGGAATATTGAAAACGACTAATACATCACGTCTCAATAGATAGACTGGAAATTACGGTTAGAAGTAAAGTAGTCGGATGTTTATTTACTAGATGGCCAAGTTCGGAACGCGATTAAAATCTGTCCGAAATGCCAACATTTATTTGTAAAAAACCCTAGTCGCTGGAATGTCCCGAGTATTTTTCAAGTTCGTGTTAACCTTCACCGCTTCGATTATTCATCAACTCGGTATTCAAATGAGCCTCAGTCGCTCCGAGAAGAAATCATTTAACATTTTGACATTTGATTGCAGTTAAGTTATGACCGACATAAAACCAACTGCAATAAAATAAATATTAAAGGCGTATGTAATTTATTTACTAAAACAGCGTTGCAGCCGTTCAAAACAAATAAATCCTCCATCTTTGTTACAAAATCGCAGATAGCTGGGAAAGTCTACCAAAGATCACTTGTCTTTCATCATCACCTAGGTAACGTTCTTCATTTATTACTCACTGTAACACATTCTAGATTTCATACACGATTATTATTTCTAGTATATAATTGCAAAAACATCAAATACCTTTAATAATAATAAGAAAACAACGTAGTAGTCAATTATGTCACTGTAACATTCCCTTTACTATAATGCTCCTTCATATACGATTATATTACTTCTTGTATACAATCGCAAAAACATCAAAAACCTTTAATAATAATAAGAAAACAATTACGTAGTAGTCAATTAAGTCACTGTTACTTTCCCTTTACTAAAATGTTCAGAAACTACTTGTTCTTTCTACAATAACCACCTTAACGTTTACTCATGAAGTCTTTTTGTAATTCATCTCGTTTCATAAAATAATAGTTATTTATGTATTAAGAGCATAATCAAAAGATGATAGCATCAGGGAATTTTTAAAGCTCGATGCAGAGCGGAGAGCTTTAAATTTCCTCATTTCGCATGTTGGTACTTAAAATGAAAACAAATCTGTAGATATATGTTACAAGCTATGGTTTCTTTATAGATAGTTGGCATTGTTAGACTATTAAAAAATAATAATAATCGAAGTGTCACGAGTGTCATGTACTAATTATTCTGACGAAATATTAATGGAATTTGAGGTTGTACAGACTTATATGAAAAGGAATTTGAATAGTTTTCTGAGTGCTAAATACGTACTTAATCGAAATTAAATATATTATATTGTTTGACATTTATTCATTAACCACAATTTTAATTTGTTTGTGTAACTAATGCTTAGAAACTTTATACGCCCTCGGACGATGAAAGTCACATTACGCCCGCATTTGAGGGCGTATAAACAAGTTTATGATTCCAAAATGAAATAAAGTAAATAACTCCATCAGAGTTCTATCTGTGCCCTTTATTGGTTTCCATTCAAATTATTTCAATCTTTGTTAAATACTAACATTATCACATGTACGTTTATCTTCTTGTGTCTGTTATGAAATCTTTTTGAAGATTCTCATTTATATACTCGTCTTGATTTATAAAATAAAGTTCGTAGCGTTATTCTTCTTCCAAATGTAGATGAAGAGCATATATTATAGGTTATAGGTTGCTACCTGCTAAGATGCAAGTACTTGAGGTTAAATTCCATGTGGGAATTTTGTACCACACATAATAATGTTATATTTATACATGTATCTTAGAAGAGATCTCTTCCAAGAGAAAGTGAGGTAGATGTATACCAGTAAGCAGATGACAAAGTTGATACATTTTATGCACAATATAACTGCAATTAACTACTGTGCATTGAGATCTAACGGTGAAACAGAAACGTATGGCATATGCTGTCTTTACGAGTAAATTGTTTAGATAAGTTTCTCCATAAATATAAACTTTTATTAATATTGCAAATATCTTAAATGCTGACACAGGATTGCTGATGATTCGTCAGGAATTTTAACAATTTTCATGTGAAATAAGTATTTCGTCACGTATTTGCCTTTACTTAGAAGGGTCGGTTTTTCAATATCTGGTTAAGTTACGGTTAACTTAATCACGATTAGATTTAACCAGCATAGTTAATCATGGTTAGTGCAAACAGCGTTTTTCAATCATGTAGACATTCTCGGTTAAATTAACCCTGGTTATCAAGTTTCTAATTTAGGTTGGCAACAAAAATATACAATTGCACTCTTCATATAACTAGATCTGTCAGTTCATTTGTATTTGTTTATGTATATTTGAAGATTATTGTGACAGAATATATGTAAAATGACAGAAAAACGTAAGAGAGGGCCAAATTTTTCCAGTGAAGAGTGTATTATTATGGTGAATTTAATTAAAGAATATGACAAAATTATAGAGTGTAAGAAAATAGATTTAATAACAATAAAAGACAAAGAAAATTGCTGGAACAAAATTACCGATATATTCAATGCAAAAAGCGGCATTCGGAAACAAACATGTAAAGAATTAAGGGTGAAATATGAAAATTTATTTCTAGAAGAAATATTAGTACAAAATATAATATATTGAGAGTATTATATATACAAATTTTAAATCGTTATATATGCCTTTCTGTTGGATGACTTTATAACCTCATCAATAAGTTCCAGTAAATATAGCAATGAACGTTTAGATAAACGAAACCTTTGGTAAAATTCCGCATCATCCCATTCGTTAAATTGATCTGATCTTTGTCTTACTGTATAGTGTTTTTCATTAATCATATGATTAATTAATTCAAAATCTTCTTCAGAACTTATGTCATCCATTCTAATCGCTAACCCGTCAATTTTGACCGGTTTGGAAATCACCGGTTAACAGTAATACTTAACCACGATTAGCAATTGAAAAACTCATTTGCGCATTTTAACCATGATTATCTCTAACCGAAGCACTAAACCTAGTGTTCGAATTTACTTATAGGGTTGTAGGACTCTCTATTACAAAATTTCTGTTAAGTCTATAAAAAGATGTTAGAAGAAAGAACTACTCTCTCGTACAACAGCTTGTATCTTGCGGACACTTTAAGAGCGTTTAAGCAATTTGCCATCGGTGTCCACTAGCTGTAACCGCGCCTGATATAAAATACGAGCGGTGGCGTGTACCGTGTTGTAAACGCCGCGACGGCAGGCTGTAAACACTACGTGCCGGCGTCGCGGCGTCAGGTAGCGAGCGTCTCGCTGGGCTCGTAACGTCCTGGAGTTACTGTCGAGGTGTTGACTGCCGAGAGGCGAGGGGACTGGACGGGAAACTTACAGGTGGTCATACTAGTTAAAAATGAACGGAATGACCGCAAGCTAAGATGAGCAGTGCGAACTTTGGATGGAATTATGTACTTTGCTTTATAAACATGATAAAAAAATTAAGAAAAATTATGAAAAAGTTCTAATAGTGGACGCAAGGGAAAAAACTACGGCTGGCCATAATTAGAGGTGGTCATACTAGTTAAAAATGAACGGAATTACCGCAAGCTAAGATAAACACAGATATAACTTGGATGGAACTATAAACTTTGTTTTACATACATCATAAAAAAGTTATGAAAAAATTATGAAAAAGACCTAATAGTGGACTCAATGGAAAAAACTACGGGTGACCATAATTATAATGTATAAATGTTACAATGTATCGCTCCAGAAATCAGTTTTCCGAATTAATTTGTTGTGGTATATCTTTTACTTAATGGTTAAACCTACTTTTGACTACAAATGGACTTTTCCTTATAGTCTTCGCTTACAAATATTAACGGACAATGGGGCTATTCTGTAACTCATTGTTTAATTTTACAGTTGCTAAAATTTTTGACAAATAGAAACAAACATTATAAGTGATGTTTTGGTATTTACTCCTGTGCTATCAGCTTTCGTTGAAGAAAAAAATTAGCAACTAGTTAAAAATGAACTATTGAGATACACAATACGGGGGAATATCTTATAAAGATACCTTTCAAATTTCTGAGATCCCTTTTGTGGAGAACTAGAAGGAGAAATAAATTTCCTCGACTCTCTAAAGCTCAATTTGTGTCTCTAAAGATTTCATTCTTTATATTCAGAAGATTACAGATAGAATAGGTATTGAAAATGGATCAAAGTACAATAGGAATAGTAAAACTAAGTACAGTTAGAACTTAATAGAGATATGAATTTTATTTTATGGAAAGAGAATTAAGGAGAAAAATCTACCTACAATTAGTTTTTAATAGTAAAGGAAAGAGAGGAAGAAGAAAATAGGTAGTTGGGATTTCCAGATAAACAGTTCGAGTTTATTTTCGCTTTTTGGTAAATTTCTTAGTTACCTAATTAATAGATCAAAAAATTAAATAAAATTCACGAAGAAGGACTCAAATTTGGATTCTAAAAACTCTAGTCAATCATTCAACTCATTAAACACTACCATTAGAATGTTAACAATGTCGATTTATTTGATCATTTTAGAGTAATAAATAGTGACTTTCTTCGTATCTGAACTGGGGTTGACAAAATTACATATCAGTATTTGAGACCTCATTTAAGATTCTATAGAGTAAATAAAGTACTCGTAAGAAAATAAATCTATAATATAATGCGGCATTTTTTTAGCGGATAAGTAGCTATAAAACTAATCTGTAATCGATGTTATGGTTTCCCAGAAGTTCATTGCGCTGGTTTCCAGTAACGCTGTTTGTGATTGGTTGAATTTACACCTTTATTAAATTCCATTCGACAAGATTTACAACGCTGGCTCAGGTGTCAAAATGCGCAGCAAACAATCGCCTAACGCTTATATCAACGCACTCCCGATTTCAGAATTGGCACGCATGTCGTTGGAGAAATAATTAGAAACCCGTCAAAACACCAGCTATAATTTATGCGCAATTGTTTGTGAGAAATCTTAGCACACTTCGATTTACCAATGTTTTTTATTGACCACCGCAATAAATTTTGCTTGATTGACAGGTTTACGACAGCGAAGAACATATATTTTGTTTGACAACTAGTTGTTAGTTGTTAGTTGTTAGGAACACTTGCTTCAGTTAATTTTAATTTGGGTATGAGGACATTTGGCACTACTTTCTACTCATGACGTAATGTAGGACCGTCGTTAATTATTGGCCTTTGTCAATCACAACATTTGATAAATACCTTGCTTATAACATAGTAATATGCTACTATGCAGTGATATACGACATACCAAAGGTTTTATAAAATCAGAGATGATATGTTTCAAATTAACAACTTTATTAACTTTATTACTAACTGCCAATTATAATAAAGACGATATTATAATCAATCCAATATTGACATTTCAAGTTTTTAAAAATGTCCACGAATTAAGGTCATTTACAACATATTTGGACTATTTTTACCGTCATGTCTAAAAAAATCTTATTAAAATCTCGAATAAAAGGCAATAGGATCTAATCACATTGTATAGAAATATACCTCAGAAGTAGTATTTTAGCTATTTTTTAAATTAACTTAAATTTCATATATATAAGCTACTACAACAATACGAACTGCTCAATTTTTGATAAAAATCGATCAAACAAAAGACAGTTTATTAGTTTTAAGTTCTTTGAAAATATTTTATAACAGAAAAATATTTCGTAAACATTTATTTTAAGAAAATTGCTGAAAAATAAGCAAAGTAAAATGTTTATTTGCAAAAAAATAATTTAGTGACATTTTACCGTACATATTTAGTAGAAATGATCAATTCTGTGATGGCTAGTGATGATTTTTTTTACGTTCCATTATCATCAATCATTACAAAGACTTTTGAAATAAGTAGAATCATATTTTGACTTCTTTTTGTCAATGAGTGGCTACAACTGCTGAATCAGACATGATACTTGTCGAGAATCTCCAAATCTTTTCTTGAAATAATATATTGTGTACCTAGTAGGAAAAGTGATATATTTCGGACGTTGGTGGACATTATGGAACGAGCCGTAGACGAGGCTAGCAACACTAGGAGTCCGAGAAGACACTTTTTATACATGGTATACATATTTTTTTTTTTCAATAATCAATAATTATGACATAAAAATGATAGTATTTTTATTTAACAATAAACTGCTAAACAAAATTCCGGACTGTTATTTTTCGTAGCCTAGCAAATGTACTAAAATACCAGAACAATGCACTTTCCGATTTGAAAACACACCGGATCCGATCGAAAAAAAATCTTTATTTAACTTGATAACATATGTAACATTTGATACTAAGTATGGTGTATTATCCTGTTTACAAAGTGGAATCTTTTGTATGACATATAATAGATCATTTATTACCTTATATGAACTTTTGCACGAAGTATAATTAATTCTTTATAAACACTGCGGCATTATTTGGCGAATGTATTTCTCCAGTTTTCTCTAGAACTTCATTGAATTGTTTCACACATGGCAGCCTAGTGTACAAATTGCAGAAATAATATCGCAGACCATCTGCTGTGACGGTGCTAATAACCTACCACCATATGTTTATCTTTCTTAACACAGGAGCGCAGCGTGTCATATGTGATAGTCTCGGTGTAGATAGCGGTAGATTCATTCATGCGTGGCGGGGTATATGAAATGGGTAGTCGTATGTGGACGAGTATGTGATCTATGGAACTATAGCAAGTATTTACCATTGTAAATATAACTTTACATTAAGTCGACCAAGTAATATATAGAAATAAAAATTAGGTATATTTCCAAACAGGTTTTCATTTATTTATTAGTTAAGAATATATAAACATTTTTTTTTGTAATAATATACAGCTTCATCAGTGCTGCAACCGTAATAAGAAAACGACGCAAATTAATTGAACATCATGAAACATGGTAGATTGATTTTCTTGACTGGTTTAGTGGATGTAGTGTTTCACAAGAGTCTTGTATTTTTCATGTTCGTGCTTCAGTCTTGCAAAAATTACAAAACAAGATCAAGATAAGAGCTACAAATCACAAAGAAAGAGAAGACAAGAAATTGTCTAGCAACAAACAAGAATTGCAAGGTTTTCTATAATTGATTCTTGCGTTTCTTTTGCTAATTTTAAATATGTAGATTTATTTTATGCAGCTACCTATAAATAAATGTCAATACGAAAATAATGAAGTATATATAATTTAAATGTAATAATATAAATATATGAATGTTATTATTCACATACAAGTACAAAAATATGTAATTATTAAAAAATTATATATTTTTTTTAATATTAAATTATATATAAAGTGGTTTTGGCTAAAGAAACTCTTACTTGCTTTGATTAAAAATGAAGTCCTTTCGATGTACTTTAGTAAAATTACAAGTAATAAAATTTTGTTATTTTCTAGGTTGACTCTTTCTTGTTTTCCAATATTGTAAATTGTTGATAACATTTTTGACTTGGCTGCAGCCCAGTCTGCCCATCTTTAAATCCGGGTATACGAACCACTCAGAGACAGAATGTTAAAGAAAATATGCAAAACGGCAATAAAAACAAATTATTTAGTAAATTTAAAATAACCTGTCACTTAATTTAACTTAAAAACCTCGATATATGATTTTTAGCACAATCGTTAGTCATCCTTTAGCTAGTTTATGAGTTAAGGTATGTAAAAAGTATGTTGTTACACAAAGAGTCTATGGAATTAAATATGACGTATATGTCGGTAATAAAAAAAGTCACCCACTAAGGAAAATTTTGATTAATTATAACCAATAAGTTTCATATTTGGTTAAATTTACTACTTCTGGCCATAAACTAAAAAAGAAATTGAAGTTTATATTCACAATTAATCGCTATTTAAATCATTTTACTGATTTATATTTGTAACATTAACGTCGATTATAAAACATAGTTTCTGAACAGGGCATAAATAGTCGTTTTAATTAGTCTATTTGATTAGCTTTATAAATTATAACACCGGAATAGAACTCCTTAACTTCGTTTTTACTTCGCGATACAAGAAAGATAACACGTATTAGATGATAGAAATAGCAGATTAATTTCTAAGTAAAATGACATACGTTTTATTTATAGCTCCAATACTGGAGCAATGCATAAATAAATCAAATATTTCATCTTCCATTATATCTATTAGACAGTTCCTAGTAAATGATATATTTTCTAATGCCTTTCCTATTCCTAGATCCATTGATTTATTAGTGTTTCCTCTGAATTGATCTAATATCTAAAATATCTTAGTGACAATATAAGAATTATTAACAGAATTCGTAAAAAAATGTTTAAATATTTTTTATGCGAAAATTGCAATTTGTTCTTGTATCTTACTGTTTGTCAATAATTGTTTCCATGAGTACAATTTACAATTAGTTTTGTAAAAATAAAGTCATATTATTTTATGTGAGGTTAAATAAAAATAGGACAGATCTATAATTTCTGGAATTCAATGTCTTTATTTTAACTCCAACCGATTTCGACCTCACATGGGTTTTCTACATGGAATAAAAGTCAAAAATAAAACTCCCTAAAGAAGACCTCATGTGAGGTCAAAACTGATAAGTACAGAAATAAAGAAGAAATATTGACTGACTTCTAGAAATTATTTTATAGCTATTTAACATACCGAGAATAGTTAAGAGTATCATAATTACCGCAGATATCGGTTTGAAATCCGAGGTCGTAGAACGAGAATTTTATAGTTTATCGGTTTCAGAAAATGAAGACCGAAAGAAAAAGCTAAATTTCATAACAATAATAATTGTTTCCGTATTCTAAGTTTTAATTTTAATGTTAGTGAAAATAAAAATGCCAATGTAAATTTTAGTTTTAGTTTGGCTGCATATATACACCTTAAAGTATAATGTTAAAATTAATATAAAATGTTCACTAAAGGTCGTCAGTAATAGTGCTGTTGATAAAATCCGAAAAAAATACTTTTTCGAATTTCGAATTTTGATTTCGATTTTATTTGCTTTTGTTTGTTTGTATATAAATATAGAAACCGCAAAAAGAAATTGTTTTTTTGGGGAACATGGTAATTTTAACCTTCTTAACACAATATAATTAATTACTAAAATAAACACTATTATAATAAAATAAGTGAAGTACATATTTTATTTTTATTTATTTATTCTTATAATTTTATAATTAAAGAAAATACATCCTTTCTGTATCACTTATTCTTTTCTATTTTTTTTTATTATCTACTTCATTTTGAATTTCGAATTTTTGAAAATCGAATTCCGGATTTCGAATTTCAATATAAATTCGAAATTTGCAATTTTTGAATTTCGAAATATTTTTCCAAAAATCGACAGCACTAATCATTACTTGTGTGTCTCTGTCACCTACTGTGGTGATTGGTTATTTAGTGATTTTTACAATGTGTAATATATTTATTTGCGAATAAAACCGGTTTATTTTTAGGATAGGTGGGCCGTTTATGCATGAAACTGTAGCCGCTATAAAGAATACTCTATGGAACACATATTTATGTGCGTGTTATGTCTATGTTTGATTTGAGAAGTTGATCGGAGTGTTTTTTGGTCGTGGATTAACCGTGGCGATAGCTGGTGACTGAGTCACCTTGAGGTTGTTTGTGTGACAGAGCCGACTGGATTTTGATTTATGACTGACAGGTTTTGTGCGACGGCCAACAGCCGGCGATTCCACGAAGCGAATGGAAAATAGATCGACACATGATTGATATTGGCTTGCATTAGCGCGCTCGGGAATTAATTAATAAATAATTCACTGCCAGACGGACAGCTCGGCCACTTGACGCACTAGCTCTCATTTACGCTAAAACACTCTGCTTTTCTTCATCAAACTACTCATTTACACTACTTCTCTAAGGTTTTACTTAATTTACATTGTATACAATAAAATGAAGTGCAGGACCTAACTTTTCACAGTATTTAATTATAATTACATATTTGAACAATGGTTTGATATTTTCGCGAAGAAATTGATAAATAGTTTTCCTAAAAAACTACTCATTTCCGCAACTTCTCAAAGGTTTTACTTAATTCATTTTCAGGTTTGGGGATATTACTTATTTACATTGCATACAAGTTCAGTACCAACTTTTCATCAGAAGTAGTTAATTATAATTATATGAACTATGGTTTCATATTTTCGCAACGAAATTGGTAAGTAGTTTTCATAATGTGGTTAACTGTAGTATGTCTAACTATTTAACCATTCTAGAAAGGTGATTATTATATATATTTTCATTCATTTGCAGTTTCAAGATATTACATATTTACATTGTATCCAATAAAATTAAGTGCAGTATCTAACTTCTCACCAGAAGTAGTTAATTATAATTAATTGAATTATGGTTTGATATTTTCGCGACGAAATTAATAAACAGTTTTCCTAATGTGGGTAACTGTAGTATATCTAACTATCTAACTATTCTACAAAGGTGGTTATTATATCTATCTGTCTATTTTCATAACCAAAAAACCGAAAAGAAATGTCCAATTGATACCAGAGTTTTGTAGAATGGATTCATATCGTTTAAATAAATCTTTAATTGACAAAACTGAATTTATAACTAAAAATAAAAGTATCCGAGAGTTGACTGCTGACACGGTAAAATTAATTATTAAAATAATTAGTACTTACAGTATTAATACAATTCCTTTTAGAGTATTCGATAATAATTTCTATAATATTTGTAATATCAGACACTGTCAAACATAAAGCATTCATTTCCATAGGTAAAATGAACTATGGTTTGATATTTTCGCGACGAAATTGATGAATAGTTTTCCTAATGTGGTTAACTACAGTTGTAGTATATCTAACTATCTAACCATTGTACAAATTTGGCTATTATATCTGTCTGTTTTATAACCAAAAATTGAACAAAAATGTCCAACTGGAACCAGTTTTTCATTTTAATTGACAAAATTTATAACTAAAAATCAGATGTGGCCAGCACATAACCTCTCGCCTGTCCTCATTACACATTTTATTAACACCTATTTATATTTTATGTCTATAAGTATCCTTGCGTTAACTACTGAAACGGTAAAATAAATTATTAAAATAATTAGTCCTTGCAGTATTAATACAATTCCTTTTAAAGTATTCGATAATTCTTTTTATAATATTTTCACTGACTATTGTAATAACTGTTATTGTCAAGTATAAAACATTTATTTCCATAGGTAAACAGATTAATCGCAATTGTAACAAATTTACCGAATCATGAATTACTTGTAATAATAGTTCAGTGGGGCTAGGTAGAAACAAATTGAACTATAAAATTTTAATTAATTACCTAATATTATATTATTATTTACAAAAATTTTCACATATTCATAATTAATTAGGATATTTCAGAAAACCACTTCAGATCTTCATAAAAATATTCAGATCTAATCTAGGATGTCAGAATATTATATCAAAAATTTTAACATTTTTTATTCACTAGCATTTGAACACACGGGCAGACATCATCGTAAAATATGAAAATGGCGTTCTAGGGACTTCAAAACGTGCTTATCCATTGAAAACTCACTATCTGATTTTTAGTATGATTCCAATACCTCTCTTCACACGTCATGGGAAATAGGTGACTTTCTGCACTTGATACACATTATGCTATTATCTACGCCATACTGTTCTTTATGTGCGTTTATAAGTATAGTGTGCCACTAGTGCAAAAAGTCGCCTATTTCCTACGAGGTGTGAAAGTTTCGCGACGAAACGAAGTAGGGTGCAGGAAAACACACAAGGTGAGAAATACGTAATTCTGCACGAGTGGCACACTATAGGTACTTTTTCTTCGAACACACTGCTATTGCAAAGTTTCATAAAAGTGTGGTATTCATACGTAATAATTAATTGGTTTCAGAACTAAAATATTTTCTCAATGTTTTGTATCAGTTTCATTTAATATTATTTAAAATAACACTTGTTTTTGTTTCTTCATTTATCCCATTTACGAGGTTGCATGCGCTAAAGAGAACTACGGTTACCTTAACCATCGGTTAACAAAAAAATATCGCATCGAAATTGTAAATAACGTATATTTTTAACAACTTATATTAGTTTTTCGATGCGATATTTTTCTATTAACCGATGGTTAAGGTAACCGGTACTTTAACCAGAGATGGAAAAACCGGCCCTAAACCAAGTATTTTTCATTAGAATAACTACATTGTATACTTCTGACGTAGCGAAAAGTTTGTCTGCATTCATACAAATTTTCTCCCTTTCCTGAACTCCCAATCAAAATAATTACATCGCTGTCCCCATTTCTAAGATTTATGTCTATGAATCATCCAAATTCATCCTCAATTTAATCGAAGACACAGTCATAAATACTCAATAATTACCCCGTAATGAAGCGAGCGGAGTGTACCCCCAGGGGGGCGAGGGGTGCGAGGGGGGCGATCGAACCCGTCACAAACAACGAGCGGAATGATTGACGAGACTGACACACGCACAGGATCCGACACAAAATAGAAATGAAACAAGGTGATTCATACACCTACGCGACAATGAGTGCGAAAGAGATGGCGATAGTGCAATTGCATAGTCGATATGGTTGATTGTGCGGTTCCAAGTAGATTTCACTCGCGCGTTTACCCGTATTGTGCTACTCTTTCTACATCATACACGGTTTATCCCTTACGTAAATGCAAGTTGGAAATATATTAATGCGTTGTAGTTGTAACTATAAACGAATTTCATTATATAAAAAAAAATAAAAACTAAACACTATAGCTTCTCATTATAATAATTAAAACTAAATATTACTTTTCAATAATATAATTCTTAACAATTTAATGTTTTGGGAAGATATATGACGCCAGCATAATAGGATCGTGAGCGTTGTTGTTGTAACCAGGGCCGTGCCAAGGCAGGGGCGAGCGGGGCCCTGGCCCAGGGCGCAAAGTCAAAAGGGCGCAAATCGACGTAAGATGCAAAAAAAAAACTGAAAATGAACTAAATTTATTATTTTATTATTACCTTTAAGTGTAGTTTTTTAAACTCATACAGAACGCCAAATTGCGGTGTCTTTTGCCTTTGTATATTGTAAATTTAGTAGAATCGACGTATTATAGCAGATGTGATCGTGATAATTAGTGGCGGCCGTTAACCAAGATATCAGTTAGTACTTAGTAATATTAAATAATAAAAACGTTTCATTTTCCGTAAATCATTATTTCTCCCGTCAGAAAAACCTGCAGAATGATTTTGTGTGTTTGCGCATTTGATATTTACTTGAGTATTCTATTCTAGCTTTGAATTTGGTTATATTTATATTATTTATATTTCGTGATAATAGATTTCAATTTCAAATTAAATCTTTATCTTGGGTATGTTTTATTATATTATTCACTCTCTATTTTTAATTAAATATATG
Source organism: Stenolophus ochropezus (assembly GCA_035578165.1). Taxonomy (NCBI): domain Eukaryota; kingdom Metazoa; phylum Arthropoda; class Insecta; order Coleoptera; family Carabidae; genus Stenolophus; species Stenolophus ochropezus. The sequence goes on along the minus strand of JAQOWZ010000018.1, from coordinate 21,750,714 downwards.
TATATTACTCCAGATATATTTTTACATTCATGTCAGTAAATAATATACTTGCACGGTCCTGAATAGCTTAAAGATAGGAAATGGTTGCAAAGAAGCTGTCAGGCTCTGAATTTCGAAAATTAAGAAAACAAAAAGAAGAAGAAAGATTAAAATTATGAAAAATGGATGACACAAGCTTCTACATCTTTAGAAAATATTTCTGCCCCTGCTGATGTAAATGCAAGACTATCCACCTCTTCCGAAAGTACTTTTGCCATCGCTGACATAAATGCCGGACCATCTAACTTTTTCGAATATATTTCTGTTACTGATAATATAAATCCAACAAATTTTGCTACAGAAGATAATTTAATGAAATTTGATTATAATAATCCATCATCTTGACCGGATCATATTGACGATAAATTAGGTTTTTGTTAGTTACAAATGTATGTATACAAAAAACTAAATATATGTATCTTAGTATATTTTATATTCTCTACTCATTATTGTTATTCAGAAGAAGTTGGGGCGCAAATAACAATATTTGCCCAGGGCGCAAAATTGGCTAGGCACGGCCCTGGTTGTAACTATAAACGAATTTCATTATATATGTCAGAAAATATAAAAAATAACCACTATAGCTTCTCAGTATAATAATTAAAACTACATATTACTTTTCAATAATATAGTTCTTAGCAATTTATGTTCTGGAGTAGAGATATGTGACGTCAGACATCATCATGGTAGGATCGTGGAAAAAGATAGGTAGACTGTGTCTTTCGTCCCCAATCTATCTGTCTTCTTTCACGATTCTACCACGTTGACGTAATGATATTCCTTTCCCAAATTTTTAATATGTATTACTACGAATAATGAATCGATTTTAAAAATATGGGTATTTTTTTTTTTTGTCTAGTATCATATATGTAAAAACTTATAAAATGACACCCTTTTTTGATTTTTTTTAGATCATGTTTCGTATTTTGAACTGTTTTATTAAAAGGAAAATAGGTATGCTTCGCATATTAAACATTTATTTAACTAAACTGTAAAGACATTTAAAATTGGTTGTCAGTAATGACGCTATTGTATAACAACTATTAATTTTATAAACTCACTTTTAAAAACAAAATATATCTTTTGTAAAGAAATGCGCTGATTTCAAAACCTGCAATCATATTAAGCCTTTTCGATTTTATTTTGTCGCTTTATTATATAACTTTTATTTATTTACAAAAACTATAACCCCATATCAAAGTTGTGTAGAGTTAAAACGAACCAAGCAACAGTACTAAACTAAAAATTATGTTGACAAACCCGAAATATCCCAAAAATACTCACTTTTGGGCCCAAAATTTTGATTTTGAGAAATAGTATGCTTTGATAGATCTCGATGCGCTGATTCCAAATTTTCAAACCGAATTTAATTATCTCGTTTCATTTCTGAGATATTTGCAGTCAAAGTTGCACCTCAAAAAAGTAGGTTTTTTGGCTATATCTCTAAAATGGGTAGAGATACAATCTCAACGATTATACCAGTTGATTCTACGGGAAAAATTACATAAAGAAATGTTTTCTCCTCATATACGTCCTTTGGAACGATTAGGTGAAAAATGAGAAAATTGAAAAAACCTAAATTTCAAAATTTCTCCAAGGAACTTTTTTTCTCCAAAACTTTTCATTTTCTAGACTTAAGTAAATATCGATGCGCTGATTTAAAATTTTCAAACCGAATTGAATTATCTCTTACCGTTCTGGAGATATTTGCATTCAAAGTTGTGTTTTGGCGAAACCTAAAAAAACAGGTTTTTTAGGTATACTCCTTTAATTGTTAGGTTTACGACTTCGGCTACCTCACCAATCGATTCTACGGACAAAATTACATAAGTGTACCAATTTTCAGATTTTTATTCCAACAGATACAATTTTTAGAGGAAAAAAACGAAAATGGCAAAAATCGAAAAAAATGCCTGATGAACCCCTGACGATTTTTTCGATTTTTGGCCATTTTCAGTTTTTTCCTTGTAGAAATTCTATCTGTTGAGATAAAAATCTGAAAATTGGTACACTTATGTATTTATGCTCGTAGAATCGAATGGTGAGGTCGCCGGAACCTTAAACCTAACTATTTCAGGGGTATACCTAAAAAACCTAATTTTTTAGGTATAACTTTGAACTCAAATATCTCGAGAACGGAAAGAGATAATTGAATTATGTTTGAAAATTTGGAATCAGCGCATCGATATCTACTTAAGTCCAAAAAATGAATAATTTTGGAGACAAAAAGTTTCGAAGTGAAAATTTGAAATTTGTTTTTTCAATTTTGTCATTTTTCTCCAAATCGTTCCAAAGAACGTATATGTAGACAAAACATTTCTTTATATAATTTTTCCCGTAGAATCGAATGGTAAAGTAGTTGAGATTGTATCTCCACTCATTTTTGAAATATACTTGAAAAACACACTTTTTTGAGGTACAACTTTGTTAGCAAATATCTCCGAAACGAAAAGAGATAATTAAATTCTCTTTGTAAATTTGGTATCAGCGTAGATAGTTCTTTAAAAAATAATACAAACAAAATTTTGTAAAATTTGAAAAATTTCGAACTAAAAATTCGATATTTTCAAATATTTTCGGGTTTACGGAAAAATACAGCATCATCGGCTTTGAGAATTTCTTCCCCTGTTGTTACTACATACATAAACTATTTTTTCAAGTAATATTCAAATACAAATTCTTCCCTATTTTTATTGATTTCGACGTTTTATTGTTTTTTAAATCGTCTAATTCAAAATCTACCATAATTTTTTATTTCATGTTAACAATTATTTTTGAAAACACATATATATGTCCAACGAATTTCAACATCTAAATTTGTATTAGTATTAAATTGTAATATACATAGAAGATCTAATTTATTTTATTGTACGAATTCTAAATAATTCTAAAAACTACTAACAAAGAATGTAAATTTAAGTATTGAGCAATTATTAGAACACCTGACAGAAAGTCTTTGATTTGTTATATACACAATATTAGTAAACAAAAGTATGTCAATGAAAATTTAATTTTCCTTAAGTGGTTTTCATGCAAATACAGACCAGTTAACATTATTTGTTTACTTAAGTAATATTTGTATTTATAAAATGCAGTCTGCTAATAGTGCACTATTTTTCCACATTGTTCTTTTTTTATTTTTCATTTAACTAAACAATTATTATTATTTGTTAATACCATGTATAAACACAGATAATTAATCTTGGTAGTTACCCATCCTGATATTAACCGTGCTAACATTTGCTTGACTCTATAACTTTACATAACTGATACCAAATTAATGCTATTTACGTGTAACTAGAATACTGAAATTTAAGTAAAATAATTAATTACATGTCTAATTGACATGTATTCCTTCTGGAACTGTTGTGCCCTAGAAGATTTATTATAATCAGACTTTAATTTTTTTGTTTCATAAAAAAGGAACTCTTAGACAGAAATATAGAGGACTGTAGTCAATTAGGTTTTTTTCACGCTATACATTTAGACTAGACATGTACTTGTAAGTGGTAACATTTGTTTATTACTTTTCTTGATGACAAATTTTAATAATTTAACTTATGTTTCAAGGAAAAATATAATTATATTAAAACGAGCGTAAATAACTTATTATAAATAATTATTTTAACAAAAGATAAACAGATTATATTTTCTAAATATTTAAGCTTAATTCGACAATATATAAAAAATATATAATAAATTACAAATTCTGTTAGGTACAGCTTATTTCATTTACATTTCAAATAAAACTATAATTATATGGTATACCTTACACTGTAATACATAGTTTCTTAATAATAACAATAATTGTAGATAACAAATTGAAAAAAAAAATATGTGAATAATTATTTTGAAAATTGTTAAATAGACCATATTTACAATTAAGTTTAAATCGTTGGTTGTTACATAAAGTTCATTATAATCAATATTTGCTTTCTGTTCGATAAGGGTACGCAATATGGTATATAACCAAATTTTTTTCTTCTATTTAATGATTCTGTACAAAAATAAAAATACTCGTATTTCTTTAAATCGCTTAATTGTTGATAATTCCAGAGAAAACAATAATAAAATTTTAGAGGGAAAATATGTGATGTCAAGTAGTAAAATTAAGTAGAGAATTTGAATTCATACGATAAAAATCATCTACAATCAGATTACCCAGGTTCCAATTTTTAAAACGATGTATGTAAACATTAAACAGCCTTTGAAAATCATGACATTGACAATGTTGACAGATGACATTTTAATGATAACCAAATTTACATCAAAATATTTTTATTTTATTCTATACATTGTTTCATTAATAGTTATGAGTTATGTATCACTAAAATTTATTCGATATTATTAAGTAAAAAATAATATTAATTACATTCCCAGTTTTAGCATTGTAAACTGCTCTCTCATTTTCCTACGTCACATCAGAGATATGGCGCCATTACATAAATTTTAATTTCAAATGCTAATTTCTGTAAAATTATAAGATAATTATATAGTTTTTGTTATTATTATTGGTAGTCACAATGATTAATTTTAAGTTTTTATACTTTTTTTTTCATCAATTCAACAGTAGTCATATAACCCATTACACACCTAAAGTATACCTAGATATTAGTGAGTTACCAAATATTATGGATATAAAAGGCAATGAAATTATCTAGGAATAGAGAAAAAGCAGTATTCAAAATCGTCCCGAAAATCTCTGTTTATCGGCCTAGGTCGGCCAATTTAAATACTTTAGAATTATATTCTATCAAAATTTTTAATTTGATTTTATTGGAAATATAAAAAGTTAATTAAAATTATATTACGTTAATTGTTGAAAAATATCAATTCACATTATTTTTTTTTAGGTTAGAACAAATGTCACTAAATATTTTGAATAAAACATTTGAATTATTCGTATGTATATCCATCTGAATCGAACGATGTGTGATTGTTATGTTTACACTTCAGGAGACAATAAAGCAAAAAAATAAAATAGTTGTCAAATTTTTATAGGTTAAAAAACAATTGATTAACCTTACGTACAAAGTGCTTGAAGGAAATTGGTACACCCATCGAAATATAAAGTTACAATTTGCGTCACATTAGTCCAAATCTCCATGCACCATCATTCACGAGATGATAGATTTATCACGATGACTGTGCTAAAAACACATACATCTCCCGTACATCATTTAAGCGCGTAAGTGTACATGATGTAGCAACATAAAGTAGTGCGCTGTATGTTCCTCGGGCCATATATCCCGCGGTTGGGGACCGCTGGATGTTTTTACGAGCCCGGAGACATCAACATTGACAGACGGTCGCCAGTTGACTGACATTACTCATCATTTCATGAAGACACATATCTATTACTCATAATAAAGTGAGACTGGCGTGACGTCATCGCACATGTGTCAATAACATGCCTTCCCACGGGGAAAGGGTAACATTGTTCAGAATGTTACTACAATCAACTTACGGTTGCCTTATTTTGTAAAAATAATAATCATCATTGGTTGTGTTTTGTTTATTTTAACTGTTAGTAGATATAGTGCGATAGAATAAACAAAATAAGAAATAGGTAAGTACTAATGTCCTTTTTTTTCTTCTAAATATCCTTTTTTCCTTCAAGTTACCTTTAATAATGTAGATCTAGAGAAAATATCTGAAATAACTTAAACATATACTGAATCAAATTTCTACAAGTCATTCTATGGTAAATAAGGTAATTAGAGGTAAATAATAGTTATACGAGTATCCTACGGCAAATCATTAAGTCATATTCTAAAGCTTAAAGCATATTTAGTACGTACTAAAAAAGAGGTACCTTCAATTCTTAGTTACAATTCAACTTAAATTAAATAGTGAGAGATCTGGGTATGATATCCTAGTATGACCAACTATTAATAAAAACAATATATCGCTGTGTCTATATGGTTACATAAGATGTACCTTGCAATGACGGTAAGCTGATAACTAACACTATTAAAATCCAAGTAAAACTTATCACTAAACAAGTACCTTAAGTATTTGACGACATGATCTATCTAGGATTGTTGATGAAAATGATGTGGGATAAGTAATAGATAAGAAGTAATGGAAGCATATTCTGGAACAATTCACTATTCACACCCTTCTTGCGCAAATAAGTTCAGTAATGGTTTGAAATATTTATTGGTAATTGGGACAAAATATTGAAGAAGAATAAAGGACAATAAAAAAAAAGTATTACCGTTTAAACAAGACAAGACAAAACTTTACAAAATCTTGTCTTGTCTTGTAATTTCAAGACAAGAGTTGATTAAATCTAAGTCGAGATTAAAAAGTCTTGCCTAGATATCAAAACTGATTGACCCAAGACTCTACATTAACCTGCTCTTAAGTTACAGACAAGGTGCACAAACGCTGTCCTAGCAAAAATATAGAACCAATAAGTACAACAAATTTAGGAGAAATTTTGTGAGATCTTCCTACGAAAAGATTTCTTATGTAAATAAATATCTACGATTACTATACACATATTCAAATAATTTTGTAATTAGATCCCTAACTAGTAGGAGTTAAGGATTGAAATATTTGGATGAGAGTATTAGAGGCTATTGACATGACATGGGTCTATTGGTCCATCATTGATGTATCACCTACTCTCATTGTGTAAATTCTTGGATTTCATACGAAAATATATATCTACGATTATTTCAAACAACTTTGTAATTAGCTCCCTTTCTAGTAATAGTTAAGGATTGAAGTATTTAGATGAGAGTATTGGAATTACCAAGCATTGTCTTATATTCCATACGACATCGGTAGATCGGTCCATCACTGATGTATCACCTCCTCTCATTGTATAACTTTTTGGATTTCGTATGTAAATAAATATCTACGATTGCTTGAAATAATTTTGTAATTATCTCCCTTTCTACTAATAGTTAAGGACTGAAGTATTTGGTTGAGAGTATTCGAATTGTCGTATACTCCACACGACATGGTTGGATCGGTCCATCACTGATGTATCACCTCCTCTCATTGTGTAAGTTCTTGCGTTGGTTCTTGCGGTGTTTTCGCGACATCTCTATCGCTGTACCTGCTCGGCGAGTTGTCCGCGCCCCGCCCTGATGGATGTCACGCGTACATGTCACCCGGACACGCAGACACGCTCGCGGCCCTGATTTATCACGCTACAGCCGATGCACACATGCCAAACGCGAGTGGCATCGTCCCAGCCAACGTGCGAATTGTTCAAAAACAACAAGATGCTCGTAAGTACAACGGGCAAGAAATGTGGAGTATCACCACCCATCAATTCAATCGTTATAAAAAGATTCAGGTACCTTTTGGAATTGGTGAGAAATTAGTCAAGCAATGAATCTTGAATTTCTTTAAGAATAACAAACTGTCATCGCTACATAAATTAAACATACAGAAAGAATATGAATATAAGATTACTACATTGCAATTTCATCCTTCCTAGACAATGCAAAACATCAGTTTCTTCTACAAATTTTACTAAATTTAATAATCAATTTTTTGACGCATGGGCCTGAAGAAGGGTATTCCGAAATGATCTCCACTTAAATAAACAATTATAAAATCATTCTGCAAATTCATCATTTCATATCCTACATTACTGGAAGATATTATATAAGGACAACTAAATTGGTGAACGTGGATCTATATAAATCTAGTCGTCCCTTATGGAGAAACAGAAGAGAGAGAATATGGGAAAAAGACAAAAGAAATCAGAAATCCAGTAGAAAGACGATGTGTAAGATTAAGTCAGAATATTATATTTTCTAAAAATTCAAGTTCTTTATTTACTTCAGTATTCCTGTATTTTTATTTATTTCAGCCGTTTAACAAATTTACCGATCATTAATACTTATAATACATAAAACACTTCAGAACTTCATGAAAACACCAGTTTCAATAGCACGATTAACACCAAAATCTAATTAGATCTAGTCTAGAGTGTCTGACTGTTATATTTAAACTTTTTATATTCACTAGTATTTGAATAATCTTTACGACGACATCCATCCATCTACATACGTATCATCGTACAAATATTAAAATCGTGTTCTAGGGACTTGAAAAGGTGTTTATCCATTTAAAACTCACTATCCGATTTTTAGCATGATTCCAATAACTCTCTTACTGAGTGGCGACAGGTAAAAATAAAAAATTTAATATAACAAGATACTTATATTTCATTAGTATTTTTTACTTATTCTTGCCATGAAAGGACGCTTGTTTAAAAAGCATCATATGTGATTTTTTTTTAAATAAACAATTTAATATAACAACATATTTATATTTCATTAGCATTTTTTAACTAATTTTTGACCTGATGTGACATCTTCCATTAAGGTGGTTCTATTGAATATTGTTCTTCAAAAAATATCACCGAAAGGACGCTTGTTTAGAACGCATCACATGTAGATTTTATAGCCAATGTTATGAGACCAGTCACTTATTAACTTAGTTCTAGTGAATATTATTAGTTATTAGTAGAAGAAATCACCGAATTGCTAGTGTTTTGTAGCTGATGTAGTAGGACAATTATGAAAATGAGGATGGTGGCTGAATATTTGTCTGGTTGGTCCAGGCCTTCTGCTGACAATACAGTGTGACAAGTTTGTTATTTATACGAGGCCGCGTGGGCATATTTTAAATGATTTTATGTACAAAGTCCGCGCAGTTGCCAGTCACAGAGGCAGCTATCTCGGCTGAGGCCAGGGAGATATGGCTGCTGATGTTTTTTCTTTGGTTTGTGAACGACGAGGTTTCACGACGCACGATTTATTGCCCGCTGCTCAATCTGATTTAGGAGGTTTCAAATTATTTCCAGCCCGAATACCAATATCAACATTCTACGCTTTTTAACTGCAGACACACATGAGAATTATTACAAGGGACACTCTGCTTTGTCACTGTTCTTTGTTTCCATATCATTTTCAATAAAAACTGCATGCACATCAATACGCAAATCCACATGGAATTTCCATTTCCATTCGCAATGTTACAAGTATTCTAATGCTCAAGTGTTTCTCCTCTATAGGTTAAATACATTGTAAAAGAAGGTCTTTTTTTTTTTGGAGTTCCAGTCATTCAATAAAATCCTCTTAAGTCATCATCAGGGTGATAATTGGTATTAAAATATTATCAAGAAAATCATGTAGATTATTTTACACAAATATTTCGTCAAACATAGATAAAACAAACACACGTACATGTTACTTAACAGTTATCAACCCTGATGAAGACTGATTTACAGTCGAAACTTTGACGTATTGGTGGATTTTATTAAATGACTGCAACTCCAAAAAATACCTTTTATTAACATCCAGTCGATAAAACCAATTCTACATTAAATACATTGTATCTCATCATTCATTTCTATATCATCTCAAATACTTAGGTACTTGTTTTCTAACCACTAATATTTGCACGTTAATGGTGTAAGTTGTCATATACTGCTTATAGTTGGTTTCGAACCATTCTGATTTAGCGTTATTCTTATTTGGATAAAAATTGGATTTGAACTTCAGATCTCACTACACTCAATTCTAATCGAAGGGCACTAAGCTATAGATTCTAAAGAAATCTACACGTAAATCTAATCACGACATATCAATAACAAATCAATAAAATCCAGATGAAATTTACATTTCATTCACAATGCTACATATCATCTAATGCTGAAGAATTATTTCTCTATTTATATTATCCCATCATTTCATTAAGGAAGATAAGGACAAATGAAATCAAAATGAGAATTTCATATATTTTTAAAAAATTTTACTTTTATATCGCTTCGAACTAATTATCATCTGTGGCAATATCTAAGGTAGATACTTATTTCTATCTACAAGATACCTACAGCTTATAGTAGATTTTATTATTGGTTATACTTTGTCGTCGCTGGGATTTGAACAGCAGATCTATTTGTAAATACTGTAAGAAACGATTTCTCACACTTGCGAAATACACAACTTTGAAGCTTTTTAAAGTGTAAGAAAAGTGCCACTTTCCATAGTGGTCGTAGAAAAAGATAAATATTGACTCGTTGTATATAATATTTTATATTAAAAGAATAATTTCGTGTTCTTATTTTACTTTATTATTGTTGGCGATTACATTTTATTTGTGAAATTTGTAAGAATATGATCGCGTCATTAATAATTCTAGGATGAGCTATAAATTGATTTAGCTTCCATTGAAAAGTTGCTAGTGAATATTGAGCATGGCTTCTGGAAAGTTAGTGAAAGAATCTGTGCGCTCATAACAGGAAACATTTGCTTGACGTCCTTGGTCCCGGTGACGAATTGACGATCGGCTGACGGATTTACGACGCTCAACGTGAATGATTGTGTGTGTATAATATGTGATGGCATCAGTTTGTCGTCTCCAGCCTGTGAGTGTCGCTGCTGCTCTGTTTATTCCAAACGCTAAATTTCATCTCGATGAGAGACACACTACCTACAGACTGCCTCTAACAAATAATTAAATATATAAATATATCTTATAGTTCCTCACTCTTATGAGGTCTATTTATAGATAGTCAATACATGATGTATTGTGGATGATGCGTTTGATAGATTTTGCAACCTTTAAGTAACGCAAAGTAATCATATTAGAATTAGAAACATGAAACACTAAAATAGTAACATTTTTAGTTCAAAGCAATCGTTCTACACCAACCGACATTTTCTATAAATAGTTATTTATGATATAAGTGTTAAAAGTGACATTGTATGAGTGAGTGGGGAAGTTTGTGAAACGAGGCGAAACCGAGTGTAGCAAACCCCACGAACGAAATAAAATCACTTTTAACACATATATCATACACTATTTTTCCTACGACCCTAGTTATGTATTGGTAAATAAAAACTAAGCATTATAGAATGACATTTATGACAGGTCATGATGTATTTGTTATGATGAACAACTGAAGCATAAGAGTTAAAAGTAAATTTGTTTTTTACTTGTTGTCAATGACAACGATTTAAAAGTACTCACTGTGTTATAAACTGTTATTTTTAACTTGCTAAGCAACCGTTAAAAAGATTATTTTTAACAGTGGTCGTAGGGAAACTATATTATTACAAATTTTATAAGTGAGATCTGCAATTTGATTCTCAGAGTCACCAATTACATACTAACACAGAAAAATATGTACCATGAGTGGTGAGTGCCGAAACTTTCACACCTCGTGAGAAATAGGCAACTTTCTGCACTTGTTGCACAATATACTATTATTAATAAACACAAAATATCTAACGTTGCTTACATATCATTTGAGTATTTTGTACAACTTTTTTTAAATGAGTCACAAAATATAAGAAACTATGCTAACAGAAAGGCAAATCTGTTTGAAATGACTTTGTCAGAGTAAATCTTTAAGGGAGGATTGTCCAACCGGTTTCGACACCTGAAGAAGACACATGTGGAGTCGAAACTGTCAAAGACGAAATGAAACCTTCCAAATTTAACAGATTGCTAAATGACTTACAGTTTAAGTTACTACCAGAAAAAGATTTTGATATTTTCCAAAAAACTCTGCAAAAATCGAAGCACCAGTTATAAAAATGAAAGTTATACTGAAATCATCCATATTAAGGAAAAGAATAAATTTAGCTGATTGCTAAATGTTTTGATGTTTAAGTTACTACAAGAAAAAGAATTTAATATCCTCCAAAAATCCCTACAAAAATCGAAGCACCCATTATGAAAATCCTGCAATTGCAAGTTGCAGTGATTTGATCCATATTAAGGTAGAGAAAGAGAGAGGTAGAATTGCAGGTTGAAGGTTTAAGTGTTGAGCACGGTGTTTACTTAGCTCGCTGTGTGTCAGTGTAAGTATATGTTAGCTGTTAATAGCTTGTAATACATGTGCGCTATTGAGACGATAACGTATCGCACGTAATTATACTTTATTATCGCCACCGCACTCTAACTACCGCTAAACAATTATTCCCTTTATTCAACCAACAACTCTACTATAAAAATCATCTCCTCCATTGAAAATACTCCCACACCTTCTCTTAGTTTTTTACAAAGATGCTAGTTTTTTCTAGTGCCATAATACTAATAGTATATTGAAGATTAAGTTTCATAATTGTCACTTTATTTTGTAGAATGGTTCAACCCTTGGAAGAGTTTTTTTTTTAATTTGAACCTTTTTTGTCCTCTTTTAAAAAAATAAAAAAATCATTTTATAAGATTTGCTAATACTGATACAACATTTGAAATTTTAATTGTCTATCTATGTATCTCTTTTTTTTATTTTTCCTCAATTTTCGTAAAACTGCAATGTTAAATAACAATGTCAGAAGAAGTGATTTAAATCAATGAATTTAAGAAAATCAATGAGGCTTACCCTTCCTAAATAGTTAATAAAAAAATATATTATAAAAATTTAAAGATTTTTCTGGTAGTTCTTGACACAGATATTAGATATAAAAATGCAATTATCAATTATATCATTCTAACCTTAATTTTTTATCAAGAACCAACTACATTTATTTTTATATCTTTCTAACTCTACTATACGTCTTGTTTTTTTTTTACTTCTACTTCTAACATAAAAAAAATAAATTCTTATCAATTGTTTGTGTTTATTTATTTAGAGCAGTTTGTTATTTTTTTATATTACATTCATTACAACCTAAAAAAAAGTGTTACGCTATTTAAGCACTGTAATGACCAATTAACGCACACTTTTAAGATTTTTTGACAGCTTTACTAAAGAGACAAAATATAAAAAATTGAAATTTAAAAAGCATAATTTTCGAAATATTTATAATAATATAAAATTTGAACGTATGATTTTTGCGTCTGGTTAGTTCATGTTAGTTGTCGGGCTATTGAATTATTTATGAATATTTGCACAACTATTGAGTAATTTGATCTGGTGGTTATTTTGAATGTTGACTGACAGTTATAGAGAATACACTAACCATGTATGGACATTATTAATACTGATATATTTTGGAGTACTTATAAATATCTAATTATGTAAATAATTCATTATGAATTCAGTTAACCACTACAAAATATCAATATATTATACGCATTTCATGTGGCATGTTATTGATTGGTGTCAATAATTTCATTAATTTTAACCGGCCTATCTGAAATATTCACGTGTTCTGTCGATCTTTACTTCCCTGTATATTTAGACTATTCGCATTCTATTATGTCATTTCTATTTTCTATATTTTTACTTTGAACCAATATTGAGAAGTAATACCTATTTGTAGAGAATTAATTATCTTTATGATAAGTTTTTTGTAAAGAGTACGATACAGGGTATCTACATTTTTTTTTATTTTTACTTACGTTTTTTTATTAAGAATTTATTTATGAAGATTAGTTTTTAATTTGATAACAAGTACTGTATTTAAAATATTGTTTTTCATTATTTTTTACGATTTTAGAAATAATCTCGTTCTAGTTACTTAGTGTAAAAAATACAATAAACAATGTATGTATACATTCTATTTGCCGCAGTTGATCCTCATGTCAACAATTGTAACCAAGTTTATCAAAACGTTGGAGGGGAAGGGGGATTGATGTATCATCTTGTCGGGTAAAATCGTGTGATTTCTCAAGTAAATAAATATAAAAACTGACAGTATTATATACAAATATAAAAATGGATGAACCATACAAAAAGAGTTGTAGATTAAACTAATGTAATTACCAACACACAACGAAGCACAAATTGTGGACGCCAAAATCACCTTAATATTAATAATATAAATGACAAGAATGACACCTATAACAAATTTAAGTTTTTTAAATATTTGAAAATATTCCTTACCGCGGTTACATTACTATCTCTATTTCATTTTTGTTTGTAATAAGACGCAGACAGAATATATACCCTTCTGTAACAGGTACGATAATGAGATAGCGAATAAAAGTCTCATCCATACCATGTGTATACGACAAAGATACAAGATAAAAGATTAATCATTCTAGGAGCAGAAATTGATGACGTAAGGATCAACTGCGGAAAATATAGTGTACATTTTAAGTTACTAGAAACTTAGCTAATTTCATCTTCCTCGGAAATAAAGACGTACTTACATACCTTGTAACTTAAATATCTATTATTTAAAGTACATTTTTGTTTATAATGTGTTCAACTCAGATGCAATATAAGTAAAAGCAAAGATGACAATTAATGAAAAGCAGAAAATGCTCATCATACGATTTTCCATTTCATTAACTACTTTTTCTATGGACTATTTACCCACTGTATTGCAACTTCCTCTGAAATAAAGACATACTTACATACCTTGTAACTTAAAGAAATATTATTTCAAGTACTTTTTTGTTTATTATGTGTTCAACTCAGATCCAATATAAGTAAAAGCAAAGATGACAATTAACGAAACCCAGAAAATGCTCATGATGCGATTGTCCATTTCACCTCTTCTCCTATTTACCCTGTGTTCGCTAACTACCAAGAGACCAACGTCACCAACTTCTGCTAACGCCAACGCCCCCGCGTCTCTAGGGACCGGGCGGGTAGTAATCGGTTCGGGTCGTTCGGAATGGAGATATACTGCATATTGGGGTATTAACATTTATCCAAACCGTGACACCATGTCTGCTGTCCGTCAGGGGTGGAACTTCCAGAAGTTGTAAACGTAATGAAGTCGTGTGTATGTATTACATCCACCAAGATTCTCTCCTTTGAGAAAAGTGTGTGTCGTTATCATAACCCAAATCTACAATTAACAGATGGTAGGCTTTGCAAGCTAGATGGTGCAGGTTTGTACATGTGGATGCATGACTGAGTTTGTATGGCCTTAGTAGTTGATCAGTCGTAAACATAAAAACATTGTAATGTCCTCTTTCTTGTACGTATGGTTATAGCTATTAACATACCTAGGATAGTTATGAGTATTATAACCGCTACAGATGTCAATTGAATTCCAAGCTCGTAGAGCGAGGATTTTAAGACATCTAAGGCCTGGTGTGATTCATAACATCCGTGGTTTGTTCATTACTTTACCGGTTTCACAAATTTTCTTGTAACGTTTTCGTGATCAAGTCTGTATAGGATGATATGGCAACTATATTATCCAATTGTCCCACGTTATTTTAACAAATCTGTAGGTAATATTTTTATCATACTGACTTTTCACAATTATATGGGAAACAATATTATGACTTAATTACTGTGCTTACTTTTGTCTATGTAAACAAAAATTTAATATCCTGATGATATGTAATTATTATGTGTTCTGAAAAGTATTTTATTAATTAAAAATAGCTAATGTAATAATTTTATGAAAGATGCCGAAAGCTCTTACAAGCAACATTTTAGAGAAGGAGATATTTATCATATCAATAATCGAAGGATATTCGGTGAGACTTTTTGCAATTATTTTCAATTCCATAAAAACAGACAAATGTCAACAATTGTTATTTACCTAGCAACCTCATGACATTAGTGACAAAAAACCTAAGACATTTTACAAGTGACATTATAAGAAATATGGTACCTTAATATTTGGCGTTTTTGTAGTCTCATAAAAAATACACTCAGCAAGTTCAATCCTTTGATAAAATAATCAGTTAGGTTAAATCACATCCTATCAGTTAAGATAACCAACCACCTCTTATTTAAAATAACAGTATATTAAATCATTATCATCATCTGTAGCACAACATTCCAAGAAAGAACAGGGTCTCAAGTACCTAAGATAAATACTTGTTTGTGACAATAACTTGAATTTTAGTGATTGTCAGTCACAGCTTCTGCAATGAACGTTGTAGTTGATTCCGAACCATTTGGATATTAGAGTATTTTTATCTCGGAATGCGCTAATCAAGATAATTGTTCTAGAACCAGCAAAGTAAATGCATTGACTTATTTATATGAATATCTATCTTCTTAAATCTCAAAACAGTTTAAGAGTTCCAACAATTATAGAAAGTAATAACAGTAAATAAGAATTTGAGAAATAAAGAATGTATATGAAATCGAAAATCCCAATTAATGAATTTTTTGTGTGAGCATTTGGTCGGCAGTAAGCAGCCTCATAAAATAAAATAAACGTCTGAGGTAAATTTCCAGATATAACGATTCGTCGCCCGAAATGAATTGAAATGAATACTGGTATCGCGGGTTATTCTACTAATTACAATATTTAAATTTATGCATCCGCTCCGTGTTTTTCACTTATTATAAATCTGTCTGCGCCTGGCACCTGTCTGGTAAATGTTAAGCGGCCTGAGAAAGTCCAACCATAACACGAAATGGTTCAATCTTTACCCTAACTCGCACAATATTACTTAAAATTACGAAATACAGAACTACCCCTAACCTCAAAATTTAGAGTAACAAAATACAAAGGTCATTAATGTGAAAACAACAATAGTATATAGTGTGATATTTTAAAACCTAATTTACTATTTGACGTTCAATTTGTAGGTTATCAATTTAAATCTGTCAATTGTAGATTGTTTTTAGTAACTTTGTTCTTACGTTATCTAATTTTTAGTGACATTTAGGGAAAGTAGAGGTTTCTATAATACAAGTTACTTCTTATTCGTTGATTCCTACTTAGTTTCTGTAAATATTTATTTATTTTACTTGTACTCCAGCGGCGTAGAAATTAAACTTCAAACTTGTCAATCACGTCACAGGAGATGTCATTTTTATGACGTTTGAATATTTCTTTTTATTTTCTTTTATTAACAAAATGTTTTATTTTTTGTATTACATTTCCTCTCCTTTTTGAAAAGTTTTCGAACTTCACAGAATCAAATATCACGGAAATTGTTCTCTTCCCTTCTTTAAAATACTTTAAGAACTTTTAATAAATCACCAACGGCAAAGAAAATATTAATATAATATATAATAAATGTTCCATTTTTGATCCAATTAAAAAAATACTAAATTTGCTATAGTATTCGGAAAATGTTAATATTAATTTCAGAAAATATGATCAATAATATTGTCTTCTCTGAAATACTATTTAAACTTTGTTAATTATTTTTTTGAATAATAAGTTTACCATATTTTGTTTTACCAAGAAACTATATCAAATTGACAACCTCTATCTAATAAATTGAAACAAAATTTACTACCCAATAAAACAATACTATTCCGAATATTTCGTCTTTATTATGTTATAATGAATTTTTTTATTTGTACTACTAACAGAATTATACAGATAAATAAAAAAATCCTTAACTGTGCGTACTTTACGTACAGCCATGTGTAAACTGTCACTTAAAAATATTATAATTACTATATAAGCTACGATGAATAATATTAATAATTTAACTTAAATAACTAAAAGCCGTACTTTGGAACCTCTCTGGAGATTTTTACTTGAATTTTAGTGACGAAGTTGCAAATTAACCGTCTTTGCAAGGGGCATACCGTTTATAGTAAGTACCGAACAAGTTTTAATAATTTATTTTACATTATGTTAAGAAATATATCAGAATTTCAATGTCATTTGTCTAGCTTTAGTAAAGAACAGACCACAAAATGAGATGCACAATAAACATAAGGTTTTGCCTTATTGTTTAATAAAAAAGGTGCACATGTTACTTTCTGATATAAAATGAAATAATGTAATTTACAACCGTACTTTCTACAATTTATAATTCTGAATTACAACTGACAAGTTCTGAGAACAAAGTGAGTAATGGGAATGACAAGTGACACTTTCTGAAATTAATATCACTATCCTGAACCACATTTAGATAGGTGTAGCCCACACTTACGAATATAGTCTATTTAATATTTAAGTATGAGAAAGAACACACTTGAAACATTTAAATACCAGCGTTGTATGATTCACTACTTCAATCATTATCTAAACAGATCATTTAAGTTTGGAAGAACTTGACATGCACGAAGGTTTTACGCAAATTAATTCGAAGAACGAATTATTTCAGCCGGAATTTTTTACGTTTCAGCGAAAATAGTAAAATCGCAAAACAGTACTTGGAAGGTTTAATTTTTAATACAAACGATGTCTCAATTTGGAGTCCTTCAAATTTATTCGACGCATAAAATATTTATCTTTCTTCTTGTAGAACTTACCAAGAATTGTACCATTATAAACAAGGATGGACTTACCTAGAACAAAAGAGAAATGTTAGAAATAATAATTATTAAACATACATAAAAATTTATCATTAAAATATTATTAAAATCTAAAAAGAAATACGTTTCATTAGCAATTTAATAATGCAAAATACAGCTTTATTTTTTTGGTTGATTCTTCTGTATTAATTGGAGGTATATAAAAATTAAATTCAATTTTATATTTGTATCCAAAACATTATCTCCCGCCACTGTAGTAATATATTGTATAAAAATTTATTTAGTACAATAAATATTTAGTTTTAAAATTAGTTTGTTTAGAATATTTTTAATTCAATTCATTCCTGAAAATTATTTGCATCAAATTTCTAATACTGTATCAGAAACCGAAGAAAACAGTTATTTTTTGCATAACTAAAATCTATTCCTTGTACATATTTTTCTTCCATCTTTTATTTTACAATAAAAAATTTCTTTTACAACAACATATGTCAAATTTTGTAAACATATGAATAACTCAACTATTTTATACAAATTCCTCTGCTTCCACGATGTGTAAAGTTAATATATATTTTTTTTGTTTTGCTAGAAGTTATATACAAAGTGTAATTATGGACGTCGGTAGAAAATGAAATAATTAATAAGTTTAATAATAATGTAACTTGCGAAAAAAAGGAATTTTGAGGCGTCTTTTTAGGATTACTCCTAGGTGTGCCACTCATGCAGAATCACCTATTTCCCAACTTGTGTGATTCCAGCACTAGACTTTGTCTCGTTCCGAAACATTCATACCTCCCAGAAATAGGCGACTTTCTGCACTTGTTGCACAATATACTATTACCTATTATTACAATTATTATATTTCAAGGTGAAAATATTATAAAAATTGTTATCGGATAATCTAAAAGGTATTTTACTAATACTGTAAGTAGGTACCTACTAATTATTTCAATAATAATTTATTTTACCATGTCAGCAGTCAACATACGAATACTAATATATTACAATTTTTAGATAAGAGAAAATTTGTGAAGAAAAAATGTAGCAGATAAGAAATATAAATGGAATAAAGAAATGATCCTGATTATAATACAGGGTGTAAAGAGACAGACGAGAGGTTATGTGCTAAAATAGAAAAAAGAAGTGTATGAATATTTTTATCTAAAATAATTAGTAGAATATTATCGTAAAACAAATTTAACAATCGTCACCTTGAAGACACTAATTAGCTAGTATGTAGAGTGAAAATGATACATAATTGTTAATCGTGAAAAGAGTTTACAAACGGGATAAAACAGAAGGCAAAATAGTGTGAAAGGTAGCGAAATAATAACTTGTATGCATTGAAAAATCCGATGTGTAAAAAAGGTGTGAAGTTGCGCGCGCAAACTAATCGAACGAAATCAATTTATTGACAAGGTTCATAGCTGTGTTTATAAAACAAGTGCAGGTGGAAGACAAGCGAACAGCAGAGCTGCGCTTTTTGTTTGGCTGATAACGCACTTTATTCAGTTGGCTGTGCTATTCGTTCGTACTCTTTGACACACGGCAGATAATGTTCAGGTTCGGCTGACAACTTGTACAATTACACGCTATTCTTCCACGTGTCGCCAAGTGATAGTTCCGTGCAGTCGATGCTGTTTTGTCCACAACTTGCTACTCAAAAATGCAAGCGAGATAATAGGCGAAAAAACACACAGTTCTGCCTTCCGCACAACTTTTCAACACTCATTGTTCGCTATCTGTATCAAATAACCTGTTGTTTGTACTAGTTAAGCATCCATACACACAGTTATATATTGGATGGGTAACCACGCATATAATAGTAGCAGAACATATCTATATGTAATTTGGAATATGTGATCATAATTGAATTTAAATAAAGGTCATAAAATACAAAAAAACCAACCAATATATATCCTAATTATAATAACAAAAACTAAACATTAGTTTGCAATAACTATTATTAGCTACAGGGGGTCCACCATTTTTTTCTATGAAACTTTATCTAATTTGAAAGCGAGGTATAGTTTCAGAAAGTCTTAATTCTTATTTGTTATAATATTTTTTAAATATTTTGTGACGTAGATTAAATAATAAATTAATTAAAAAACGAATATTTTTTTTTAAACTGATAGTTCCTATTATACAGAATTAAGGTCTGGATTGGCTATAAGTGATCAATTTCCTGACTTGTTACTATGGAGGAGGACACCATTAAATGCTTTGAAGAAGGAATATGTGACATCAGCATGGTAAGATCGTAGAAGAAGACAGGTAGACTTTCTTTTTCCCTTCCAGTCTATTTATCTTCCTTCATGCTGACGATATAATACTCAAATTTTTGATATTTATTTTCTTGTAAATACGAAAAAAGTATCGATGTAAAAATACGGGTGTTATATTTTTTTATCTAGTTTCATATGTGTAAAAATCAAAATTTGATCTCATACATAATTTTAATTTGCCATTAGTGCACATTAAAAAGTATCGTATATGTCTATTTATTTCTGATATAATACTGAAAATTAAAAATACTAGTGACTTCCATTTAGTACATTTATAACCATATCTAAAACCAGTTTTATTATAATAGTATATAACAATTTATGATAGTAATTATTCCCGAAGATGAAGTTCGCGTCACGAGTCGTAGGCGAGTAAAGCAAAACATCTGAGTGAATAATAACAATAATCCCGCATGTAATACTATATTCCTTGCTATTCCTGTAAATTTCGAAAAACGGCCATAGAAAAGGTGATTTGAAATAATCGTGAATAAATAACTGATTTCTGGTTCTGTGAATGTCTCTTTCTAACATTTTTTGTGCTAATTTTATTTTAGGTTTCCATGTAATCTTTTTTCAAAAAAAAAATCTTACTCATTTTGTCATAAAATAAAGCATAGGTAAGAACAGTTAATATATGGATGGATATCCGTTACAACGTTAAGGTAAATATATCATTGATTTTTTTTAAACTATAATACTAGAATAATTTATAAAATAAATAGGCTGTAAAATAATAATTTGTATAACCAATTATCGTGAATAAATGATAACAATCTCTGCGAAAATTATTGCTTTATTAAATAAAAATGGTATTCATGTTCCCAAGAAACATATGCAAAATTTATGTTCAATTGTTGAACATCTTAGTTTCCAGGAATAGTTGGTGAGTTATTGGCGTGATAAACAACGTTTTTAGAAAGTACTGTGTCCATTATTAATCATTCATTTGTTTTATCCGCACCAACGCCCACTTGAGTTAGTGTAAATTTATCGCACATCTCGTACTTCACTTGTTACCTTCGTACTACATACCCAGAGGTGTAATGATTTATTATTTTCTCCCACACAATGACTTTGATACGGACCAACTTTACGCAGAAATGACGAAATATTTTTTTCTTGAGTGTGCGTGCGCAAGAAAGTAGACATTTGCTGGTCCAGACCTACAAAATCTCATTATTCCCTAAGGTAGAAAAAACAGTTCGTGTGCGGACTAACAGATGGCGTTTAATGCGTTAGATATAATAATCGGAATAAAATACGTCAACATGCTTCTAAATTTTGTAACTTTAGATAGTTTTGATACTTACATTAGATTCTAGGTATTTTTAATATATATTCTATAAATAATAGAACATAATTGCTAATCTTATTTATATGTCAAAATTAAAATGTTTCTTTCTTGTTCTTATTCTATTTCTAACGTTGGTAATCAATTTCACAAATTTCATTGAGGTTAAGTCACAGAATAGTTACAAACAAAAGCGACATTCCGTGTTGGTACCTTTCATGTTACCCTATTCAGTTCTATGACCTTGGAGCATTGTGTAGACCTTTAAATTTGTTGACTTCCCCTATCTCTCCCTAAGATGTGACGAAAATTTCCGATTTTAAACAATAAGCCCTTTAAATTTGTTGCCTTTCCCCATCTCTCTCTAATTTTCGTTTCTCTGTCTTACTGTCGCTTCTGTATTTTATTATGTTGTTTTGTTGTGCAGGATAAAAAATAGTGTATGCTACATTGTAGTAAAGTTGTTTTCTGGTCCTCAAGAAGTATCCTGTCTTCGCTATATACATATCCTTCAAGCCAGAAAAGAACAACTTTCCGTACCTAGCAGCACAAATAACTATTTTTAATGTGAAAAACAGTTAAAACAATATTCGCATATTTTCCTTCTTGCCATGGTTCTAGTTTGTATACGTCAGAGGAACGTCCCTGATGGAGCGTCGCGACGTTGGGTCACATTAGTGACGTCACGCGGTGCTTGATTGTAATTGGATGAAGGCTGCGGTGCAAAGTGGCGGGTCTATTTGAATAAGTATATTCCAGTTTTATGACACGAGTAATTGCTTGTGATGGCGTCGGGACGTAGAAGCGACGCTGACGGCTTGATGAGGAGGGATAAACAAGACGCTCGCCTCGGTTATACAGAGAATTAAACGCCTGATATAGGCTGCCACATGATGAACGCTACAGCAAAGTATTGGTGGCTGCTTTTGCAAAAATTTACACCGAGTCCCAAATTAAAAGTCATCAATTTCTGCTACAAGAATTATTATACTTTTATCTTGCATCTTCATCATATACGAATGTCATATATGATATTTTTATTTGCTATCTCTTTATCGTACGTATTACACAGGGGTATAACGTAAGTTTATTTTATGGTTACAATTTCACATTTGATTGACAGCAATGTATCAAAACATTTACTTTAGAATAAAACATAGCAGATATACGATTTTTCATATTTCCCACTAATTTTCTAGGAGTTCGAGAATCAATATTACTTCATTTTATACATGTTTTAAAATAAATCTCGAAGATTTTCAATGGGATTCATATCTAGAGACTGTTTTTAATTGTTGTCTACAATTATACAATATCTATTCTAGCAGTTTACCTACAGTGTGTTTAGGGTAATTATCTTGTTGAAAGATATAAGAATCCTATAAATTTTTTGAGCACATTTTCCCATCTTTTAAAATATTCAAATAACCCATTTGGTCTACTTTTCATAAATAAAAATTAAATTTCCCAACCCTTCTGCACTCATACAGCCATATTCAAGCACAGAACCTCTTTCATATTTTACTTTTGGGCATATTTTTTTGTTATTTTCATTTGTTCTTCTTTTTCCAAAGAATAATTCATCCATCTGATCCAAAGAGTTTATTTTGATTCATCTGAAACAATCACTGAGTTCCAGAAGGTTTCAGGGTAGTTTATATATGTCAAAAACAAAATGCAAAGATGTGTGTACGGAGACTAGTTGGTTAAACACTTAGTTCAGGGTTGCTAGATGCCTGTCTTTTAAAAAATTGTCCTTTATTTGGTGATATTTTTCGATGTCTTTTAATAAAATCGTAAAGGTATTTTGGATGATCTTATATTGTGCGTACTAACGTACTAGTAAAACTTTAGTGTAATAATCTTTCCATTGAATGTATATGTAACTTATAAATTTAGAATGTGTTTAGTTTGGTGAGTAATTTTCGTAGACAAAAAACCAATGGAGTGTGATTGGAACCGTAGCGTAAAGACCGCGTCATCATTAACGTAATTAACACCATCCTGTATAGCTATACCTAGACGCTTTTCTAGGCGCCGAATTATCTTAATGGGAGCTGACGGGTCGAGGAAAACGCCGGTCAAAAGAATGCATAAATAATTCAATACAGCAGCTCAACCTCCCACAAAAGTGATCGCCTTCATTTTATTATTATAATAACATCAAATGCTCATCTTTATAGTTTAACTGTAATGGGAGTTGAAGTATGATGGAAATGAAAGACATGAATGATAATGTCAATCAATATGGAGTTATAATAATAATAAACATAAAATTAGTACCTATATAATGTTACTTTTTCCACTACTAACTTAGACAGATACTATTATTACTTTTTATTTGACATGAGTAATTATTACTACCATTTACTTTAATAATTTACTATTGACCTAGGTCAATAATGCAAACTGCCACTTTTTAAATAAACTCAAACCTCCAAATCAAAAAATTATTAGACCAGAGCCTTGTATTCCGAGGTAAAAGCAACCGATGGATACAAAGCGCTAGTCAATAATGATAGTCTTCTCAACCTTGGTGTGTAATAAACTATTAAAGAATTAAATTTTGATAGAAGCAATAAAAAATATAATACGGAAAACGGAACCAATTTTTATAATTTTTTGGTGTTGGCAGCATTGGTCAATCAACTAGAGAAGTGTTTTTATCAATTAATCAGACTTTTGTGTGATTAAATATATATGGAAATTAAATATAGACTTCAATATATTGAGCCAATATAAGGATAATTTTACTGCTGGTCAGTCATCAAAAAACATACTAGTAGTTTCTCCGTGAAAAAAACGACAATGTCACTTTTCTCAGTTTACAGGAAATAGAAAAAAATTCCCACCAATTATTCAATTCTAATTTCTAATTAGTTCCCAAGCTCATTGTTTGTAAATTAGACTAATAAGTCTCCAATAATTTATAATTGACGCCTGGTAATATATTCGTGTAGATATCGGAAGGATTTGACACATACAAAGTGGGGCAAATTTTCGGTAAGTTAAAAGCCGAAGCGTCCGGCGTAGAGTGACGGTTGGAATGTGAAACGATGGACGGATGTGAACACGAGGTTCCCGCTTCAAAAAATTATTCAGATACGTTTAATTCTGCAACAAGTGACACTTTTAACAAGCGTTCGGTCGTAATTGCTCTGTCTGTGATTTTCGGGTCATACTTTATAAAATAATGTGATCCTTCTCAATTATTCTTTACCGACATTTTTTGGTTAGTTGTTAATGCTCAGACTTAGTAAAACAGGTGTTGCGGGTTCAAATCCTGAAAGGTATTGGATATCGTGTTATTCTCATACGACAGAATAAGCTAATCCTATTTCTTGAGCTGTTGTAAAACCTAGTAATAATAAAACATCACTTTGAAAATATTTGTTAAAATCTGGAATGTCATAATCGACATGATTATAAATAGTGATTCTGTAAGACGAGACAAGACGAGATTTTTTTTCTCGTATCTTCTCATTTTAAATGTAATTATTTGTGCTTCTAGGTAAGACAGTTGTTTTTTTCTTGTCCGAAGGATATGTATACGGCCGAGACGCTGTCGAGGATACATTAGAAATAGAATAAGAACAAAAAAGGAACATTTTATTTTGACATATAAATAATTTTAGCAATTCTGTTCTATTATTTACAGAATATATAATAAAAGTACCTAGAATCTAAAGTATCAAAATTATCTAAAGTTACAATATATTAAAAGCATTTTGACGTATTTTATTACGGTTATTATTTCTAACGCATTAAACGCCATCTGTTAGTCCACACACGAATTGTTTTTATCTTGCCTAGGGAATAGTGAGATTTTATAGGTCTGTACCGGCAAATGTCTTCTTTCTTGCGCACGCACACGCAGGAAAATCTTATTTTCAATATGTGTAGGATAAAAAAAATTTTATCTCGCCTTATATAGTACAATATTTATTTGGGATTTCCATATCATTTATTTAATTACTTATTTATCTGCTATTAAGTGAATAATTAGTGCAGCATCAAAGCCTAGAAGTCATCGAATTTTAACACAATCTAGCGTATCTACGCCTATTTAGTTAGTTGATTAGCCATTAGCCACATTCTAACCAAACGGGTTTCTCCAACAAAAACAAAATTCCAGAAAGAAGAAATTTGAACAATAAATCTATCAAAGTTGATTGTCTCATTAATCGGTGCTGAGGAGGTTGTGGTACACGTGAGTGAATCATGCGCATGACACGCAAAAATGCAACGGACTACAGAACAGGTTATAGTGAAGCAGGTTAATGTGCCGCTTGCATGAGATTGGGTTTTACTTTCAATGATAGTGAGTAGATGATGCCATCTATTACCAACAAGTATAAACAGCGCTCACTATAAGTGTTGTCACTTTTAATTCATCTAAATTTTGAAGATTTTCCCCCAGTACAAACTTCTGATTTTAAAGGTCACAAGAAAAAGAATCTAGATGTATAAGATTCTACCAATTCCTCTGAAGTTATTAATGATTCTTAAAATTGTTGCACTTGGTGTAGGCCTGTCTTATAATTCAAAAAGCAAATGTCAAATTCGTTCCCTATGTTTCATTTTAAATGAGACAAGCAAATACATTGTTGTCAATCAAATACCAAATCTTAATCATGGATATGATAAACCTCACGTTTCACGTTAAAAATGTATGGAATTAAATTTGGATGATTTTGTAAACGCAGTAACTATTATGCCACCGCAGTCCATATTTTGAATTTAGATCATACCTGTAGTAGGAGTTATTTTGTAAACGAACGTATATTGTGTTCATATTTTAATATTTTTAGACCGCGCGGAATAAAAGTAATGAAAATGAATGTCATATATTAAGAAAGTAATGGCGCTAATAAATTTGTCACGAACTGGCGCCATTGTACTTCCTTCAAAATTAATATATGTTCTATAATTTTAACTGTAAAATATATCTCGCTAAAATTGTAAAATTTATTATAATTTTATGATATAGTACGGCGGATTAAAAATACGTCTGAGACATAATTTATCTCTTCGAGGTGCGCGTTTCTTAAATACCTCGGCGGCGATTTATTCGAATATGTCACCCGACCAGTTTAGAAAACAATTATGAAAACGCGGATAATGTTTGAGTGAGTTAATATCGTCCCATCAGCATAAATATACCGGGGCCATGCGCTGTAATTTGAGCCGGACATGTTTCGAGGAATGCTGCATGTAGGCCCGCTAGATTTATGGATTTTTATGATGATGTTTCCACACATTCGGATAGTAGAATATCATATAAATATTCCCATAAATGTATCTGATGTCTCACAACCCATCATTAAATTTTTCTTCACATATTTTTCCATGTGTTCACTTCTACATAAATTATTTCATATTTTTGTATTTACACTTTCTCAACATTCCACTTGAGATCGTATCGACATTTACAGGTTCGTTTGTGATCTTCAAAATCAATTAAAATCTGTACTGGATATTAATAAATAATTAATAAATGTACGACTGCATGTTAAAGTTTGATTTATATCATAGTTTTGCGGCCATAAAGTACCTCTATTCAGTACTAGTAAAATACAGTAACTTTCAGAAGTTCTTTCAACATTCTCACTAGAACACCATTACCGATTCGCATTGTATGTCTCTTCGTATATATGCTTGCTTGAGGAAATAGTGAATGTTTATTATTTTTTTAATTATTAGAACTCTGAGACCAACACGCTTGCATCTTGCTTCCAACAAAATTTTGACATTGATACCGGACTAAACAAATTCGTATTCAAACAACAGAAAAGCACACTTGATTCATTCTTCAAAATCATTTTATACTTTTTCTAAGAGGAGCCGATTTTCGCAAACTTACATAAAGTTTTGTATGCAATTCGTACACAATTAGGCTTTATTGACTCGCCCTAATTATTTACCTCGTTCGCTTCGCTCACTATGCCATAAACTATAGGACTCGTCAATAAAGACCTACATTATGTACTTATTACATAAATAACTATTACAATATAGATTATAATTACAATTTTTTTAATAAATAGGAGCACAACCAAGTTATTAATTCGAAAAGTAAACAGTACGGATTACAGAATCAGTATCTATGAAAAACATATGCATTTTCAAGTGTACAATATTAAAATATAGTTTTGCGACGAAGATTATTTCCTACAAGGTGCTTAGAAAAATGACCGGCCTTAATATGTTTCTAATCCCCCAGATTTCACACAGTCGGATGACAAAAGAACCCTAACAGGCGGAAACTTGCCACTTACAAGCCAAGGATCCAAAAACATCCACTCACATCTTCCGAATCCATTAATTTCAATTTGCTTTCAATTGTTACTGGGGCGACAACAATACACCAAGTGTTGTAGGTTAGGACTGAAAAACATCCCTTGCTACAAAAACTCTCCCTCCAAAAATGCTCTAATGAATAAATTCACGCCTTGTACATGTCTTAGTATTCATAGGACATAGAAAACATACGTGAACATGACAATCCAAATAAATGTTACTTTCATTTTATTTTTCTATGAACACTACTGAATCTAAGCATTTTTAATGTTTATTTTTTAAGTGAAAGTCATTTCGTGACAAAAGTAAAACATGTATTATAAAACCTTTGATAATACAATTGTTGTAGATTGACGAAATTTTAACAATTTTATTAGAGAAGCAATATTAAAGTCTTTATCAACTTCAAAATATACCGCATGCAAAAAATAGTGTTTAACAAGAGCCTTGTATTTTTCTTGGTCTTGTGTCAGTCTTGCAAAAAATATGCAAGACAAAAACAAGACAAGATCTACAAATTTGAAAGCAAGAAAATGCAAGAAATTGGCTTTCAAGAAATGTGCAAGAACTACAAGATTTTCTTTAATTCTTGTATCCTCACTTTTTTTTTGCTAATTTTAAATCTAGATTTATTATAAGAATCTATAAATTTATCTACGTCCAAAAATATGTAAGTATTAAAAAAAATTATTCAACTTTTTTTAAATATGTATGGAAATTTTATTTCAAAAAATATATAATAGTAATAATTATGGACTAAATAATATAATTATTCTTCGAAATTATGTAACTAAGAGTTAAAACACAAAATGCTTTCTTATAATCAAGGATGTTTTGACAAAAGGTTTTCTGCTTATACAGATGACACTGTTGTGCTAAAATATACGTATAGTATGTGCAGCTATACGATTTTTGTTTTTATAACATTTATTTAATAATAATACATAATAGTATTATAAGAAATATGTTTGATAATTGATATTTATATTATCTAAACAAAAAAATGTACGTGTGATACAAGATTATTTATAAGTTAAAGGGCATTTGCGAATATTAACATGCAAGACAAGAAATATGCAAGAAAATGACGATCAAGACAAGATTTTTATATACAAGAGTAATAAAAGACAAGATATACTTAAATTTCCTGTCTTTCTTTTCGAGACAAGACAAGAAAAATATGTAAATCCAACTTTGATTTTTGAGGTATATTATACCTTGAATTATTTAGGATACACCTTTATGGTGTGTATACATGGGATTGAAGATTGAATCCCCTAAAGTATATTTCTCAACAACATACCGTGAGTATTTTTTTAACGTGAAACATGGGATTTATCATATCAATGGTTACGACTTGATATTTGATTGACAGACAAGAAATCTTGTCTTGTGAAACACTAAACTTACAAGAAAAATGGTAAACACCAATTATATAACAACACAGTACATTTGACTTGTCGATTTCACGTTTGGTTTCAGTGCTAAAGAAGAAGAAATACTGAAACATAAAAATACTGATAATAGTGATGTTAAGCTATTATCTACTGTAAAAATAATGGTTATTACAGTACCCGGTAAAGGATAACGTCCAATAATGATATGTATTTATTAAGTGAAACAACTTAATAATTTAGTAACTCTATCTCTCCGTGTCGAATGGGCTGTCGCGGGGTTAAAAATCCTATCGGCTCGTCCTTGAGTCCCACGCTGCTCAATCATCGATCAATCTAGAAAATCGCAGCAATTTCCCGCGTTGATCGGCGGATCGCAAGGTGCACACCGCTCGGACAATGCAGCCTTTGATGATTTAAACCGGTTGAAAATTATCCGTCTTAACTACACTGTAGCATTCCCAATGTGCCATTATTGGCCCATAAAAACGGTTTATGGCGGACGGTCAGCCAGATAGGAGCCGGCGAAGGTTAGCCGCACCAATCCACAGCGATTCATTCCATGCATGCATACATTTTTTCTTACAGATTCCTTGCTTACACAAATATTTTTTTTCGGTCGGATGAAAACTAACATCCTTCCGCTGTGTTTTCGAATCGATAAGTGAATTATATATGAAAATATCAATGATTTTTAATTTTTTTAAATCATAATTTTTTCCAACTCTGTTAGAAATCCTTACTTCTCTATCTTTATTGTTTTAGACTTTTCAAATATTTAAATATAACATAATATATAAATTATTATTAAATGTTCCAAATTTATATATAAATTATTAAAAATTAAGAAACTGCACGTGTCCCTGAGACATTAAATCCACGACATAGATACGTTTATCATATACTTCACTAAGGAGGACATTACTATTTCTGTTTCACTTATTGTACTGATAGCTACGACATGAAAAACTTATTAATTTATTACTCCTTCACTATAATTCTTTTTATATAAAATACTTGTATATTATAGTTCTATTTGAAAATAGTAAGTATAGAAATAAAATATTTAAATCCTTATTACGTTTTACAAACGTTTTGAATGACCAGAAGTACTACACAGAACATTATTTTTTATTTTATTGCTGTATTCTTTTCCAGTCGAAAAAAATTAATGTAACCCATTTTTTATTTTTGTAAATACTTGATTTTTATACACTTGTACTACAGAAAATTTATTAATACTGTTACATAAAATAAACCAATTTCTGAAAATATAAAACTTGTAACTTAGTTGAAGATGACTTGGTTACTTTATAAATATTTTTGGCATTATAGACCTAGTCCTCTAGATTTTGGACATTTTTTAGCACGTTAATATAATGATACCGACTTTGACTTTTTAAGACTTTAACGGATGTTACAGGTTAGAAATTCACACAAGCATGAATATGTATGTGTGTCTTTCATCCACCGCGTCACTCTTTCGCATATGATTTAGTAATTGAAGGGTTTTTATCTTGAGAAATTGTTTGCTGTGAAATCAATTGAAGCTAAAACGTAGAGTAGTTCCGTTGTCGCTCTGAAATATAATACTGGTTGCTTAGAAATACTTTGTTTCGTCGTGGTTTAACCACAAATTGTTAACGGATTAACATTATTGCTGTGGTATAAGTCAGTCTTAGAATACATGCATAACTTCACGTCACATATGAAGAATAACTGGTAAAAACAATAATCATTCTGTACTAATATCATCCAAGACATTTTGTAAAACTAATATAACATAATTCTGCAGTACATTGAATATTTAGGTTTAAATTTAGTTTGTTCAGAATATTTTTAATTCAATTCTAAAATTTTCTTGCTTCAAATTTCTAATACTGTTTTGGAAACCGAAGAAAACAGTTATTTTTGGCGTAACTACAATCTGATCCTTGTAAATTTCTTCAATTTTTTGTATTTTACAATAAAAAAACTTTATATTTACTTAGTTTATTTGACAACAGCAAACAAATTTTGTAAACGTATGAATAACTCATCTGTTTTATTGAAATAAAAATAGTAAAATCGTATTCTAGGGACCCTAATTCGTGCTCATGTGATAAAAACTCATACTCGACCAAAAACAATACTCCCTTATCTATAAATTGATAGACGGGAGGTAAAAATACAATTAAAAATCTTTACAGTAAATCCTAAGTCACTAACATTTGTACTAAATTTTCACAAAACTAATAATAAAGACAACAACTAAGATTGCGTTTTCTTGTCAAGTTTATAAATGAAGATTTAGAAATCTGACAATAAAAGCAGTACACCTTCAAAATCCAAAAAGTTCCATCCGTAAAACAATTATGTAAACATAAAACTTTGTATTGGAGTTAATTATCACCGACCTGTAATCATCCGTCATAAAACCAGCTGCCTTCAATCACGATTATCTCCCGACTGGGAATAAATAAAACAATACGGTCCAGCCATTGGCCACAGCGCTTGCAACAGGCCCTTGCATTGGAGAATACCTTTTCCACCAAAATTAGACATGGTATGATTGCTGATTGGAAGAAGGGAAGAATGTATTATTAACTGCTAAAAGACAAGATAAGAATTTGGTCAAATTTCAGAATATACAATAAAAACCTTTTTCTAGGACCACCATGAAAAGTTGATATTTATGCTCTCTTTTGTCATCGTAAAGTCAATGATTACTGAGGAACGAGCAAATAAATACTTTACGACGCATCTCCATAGCAACGAGCGGTAAAGTACTTAATTTGCTCGCTTAGATTATTTATTTACTAATATCGTCATGGTTACAGCAACACAAAACAGGAAATTGGTTAAGATTGAATTGAACTTACTAAATAGGTATTATTATTGTTTTATTTCGTTAATAAAGTCGTAGAAAAAAATATGTGTGCATCTCTAGCGTAAAGTATCTTCATTGCTCTAGCTCGATTGTAGTAAAGATTCACTTTACGCTCTTGATACACAAATAACTATTAATGTAACTCGATTAACTTGATTTTAGGTATCTACGAGTATGTTGGTTTATATTCTCTATTTCTTGAAAGTTGTATATTTCCCACAATCGTGGGTTTTAGTTTGAGAAATCATTTCTCACAGTATTTGCCAACACTGCGCATGTACAGTATAGGAATAGTTATTTGTCAAACTAGGGAGGAAAGCGTATCTTTTTACCAGTTGAGACTCGGCATTTGAGAGAGAGTGGAAAAAGTGGTTTCCTTACGTGTTAGACACAACATTTTTTTTCATGACATATTTCAAAAATAGATTAATTCGAATGAAAAGGAGCAAGAACATGATAAGCTAAAAAATTAGGTTATGTCTGTACTGTATACTTTCACGTTTAGCAGTGCAATTGTTTATTGCCAATATGCCAATTCAAGTTGACAAATTTTGAAATAATGTGAAAAAAAGAAAAGGGCAAGTCATAATTGCCATAATTTTTGTTAAAGAATATCATTATTAAATAAGAACATTCAACTTAATAATGAATTTTGCTAATATTTTATTCCAAAATAATATCCATGTTATAATACTGTTATATTTCTATCATCATCTATCTATTTAAAAGTTCATAATTAGTATGTAGTAGTATAGTCCATAGTATTATACTACAGAACAAAAATACTTGCCTAAAAGAACCTTTATCACTAGTCCCATAAAACATGCAATTGACTTATTTTATAATGAGTTTAAAATAAATATTCATGCAACTACAATTTCTTCATTTGTTAATACGACCCAGAAGTGGGTTTAAGAATCCTTTCTTAGACTGTAGATATGTGGTACAGAAAAAGAAACGAAATGATGAAGAGGTAAAAAGAATATGAATAGTGAATATCCTTTAAAAGGAACATGGAAAAATTAATCAATATCAAAACTTAATAGTAGGCTATGTAAATCATAGCTCGAATTGATTAAAGATATACTTATTTACTTTTGATAATACGATGATAGACAAGTGTAGATCACTTTACATATAAAAAGCGTTTATGAATAAGATTCGGCGTGTGATTGTGTGTATATTTACAGCGTTATTAAAAAGCTATAGTTGGTTTTAGTGAGTGTTTACAGCCGGGTTATTCTCCATTAAATACGTAAGTAGACACGGGGAACAATAAAGCGACGATAACGGAGCCGTAGCCGTGAACCAGAACCTGCCGTGCTGGTGTCGTGTCTGTATAAATAGACGGGCCGCTCAAACGTCTAATATTTGTTAGGCAAACGCGGTAATCTGGGAAGATCACTCACAGATGCACTGCTTAGCTCTTACACTGTGCGTACTGTAAAAATAGAGTGCGTACTTAACACTCATCTGTTTCTAATAACCGATAGCGATACTAAGTTGTCCTGGAACATAGATCTTATCCTCTTTCGTTTGTATATGATCCTTCTAGTTTGGTAGTTGTTGAATGTGCAATTCTGGTGAGGTATGTTTAATGTCCACTTCAGCGATTCACAACTGTTTTACACTCGTGGAATACCTTAGGTATTTAACCATTTGACGGTACACTAAGGTCTTTTTAAAAAGTATACTTATATTTTAAATAGATTATTAATTATTCGTCTAAGACGAATTATGTCATTGAAAACGGGTACATCAAACATTTCAAAGCAAATAATTTCTCTAGTATTATTATGCAGTTTCACTTTTAGAATAATTACTACTTCATAAGTAATGTGAATATTTTCTGAAATACTTTTTTTTATTTCGATAATTGCTTGAGATGTTTGATAATTTTTCTCCGTAAATTAAACAAAGCAGAATAGGCTGATGTTCATCTTTTAGTGATGTTGTCTAGATCTAGTTTTTCTAGAGTCTTGTCTTGTCTAGATTATCAAGACAAGATTTCCTTATTCTAGATCAAGACGAGAAAATTCTAGACCCTAGATTAATTAAAAATTTAATATTTTCGAAATATAGATATATCATGCGAAATTTGTTCCATCCGAGCTGAAACATTGATTGTAAAATAGAAAAAGAACGCTGCCGAATAATTATATGTTCTTGTCTAAAGCGTATGCGCATGTTAATGTAGAGTTTTGAAACAATCTAGAGTCTCGATATCTAGACAAGACTTATTAATCTTGATTTAGACTTAGTCAAATGTCGTCTTGAAATCTCTAGACAAGATTTTGTAAAGTCTTGTCTAAATGGCAACACTATCTTCTTTATCGAAAATTTCAATAATTGTCAAAATCTCAAACAAAGAGAATTGGTACACCCAGCATTGGGTAATAAGCTGTGATGATATATGTATTTATTTTTCTTCTCATGTCTGAAGTGTGAAAAATATGCGTTGCTATCTAGGGAAGGAAATTCGTCATAATTCATCGTTTCTTAAGTCAATCTCGTGTGCTTGCTGATTTTGTACATCCGGATTTTAATCTGCACTTCCTTCCGCTGTAAGCTGTGTGTGCGTGGGTGTGTTGACATTGTATCTCCATGTTTGTTTATTACCTCGGAGACCTGTGACGAAACATCATTTGATTTTATTGCGGTCTGGAGATTGTGGCCATAAGCCGACTCACTCGGCGCCTTCCCATATGTGCATATGCTAAACAGCCCGTTGTAAAACCGAACCAGGGGTAAAAAGTCAGAGTTTCTCGCACTTTTCAACCAGTGCATTTAAATTACAACGATTATATTTACGCCGAAAACACCAACTATCTGATGGAACAGAATAAAAAAATCAAATCTTCAATTATTCCTAAATAACTTTTATTTTCAATGATTCATCTAAATATATTACGACAGTATAATGAAATTTTTCGAAAACTCTTAACTCTTAGGTACTTATTGCTATTACTTTAGCTACAATAGTATTCCTTCATTGCATTGGCATAATCATCATTTGTCGCACAAAACAACATTCCTAATGAGGAATAGGGCCTCAAGTAGGTACCTGAGGTTTTTGTATCGAAACAATTTTTACTTACTTTTTTATGGTGTAAGTTACATCCTAAGCAAGGAACCTACAGTTTTTAGTGGATTCCGTACCACTCGGATAGAACGGTACTTTTATTTGGATAAAGATTGGTGAAACTAAAATCAGATGTGGCCATCACATAACCTTTCGCCTATCCTCTTTACACTTTTCATTATAATCAGGATCACTTCATTGTTTGGTTTTATATTTCTTGTCTGCTACATATTTTCCTTCGAATATTTTCTCTTAGTTCTCATTTTTGCAATATTTATAAAATGTAATATATGAATGTAATGACTACCGATATGGTAAAATGAATTATTAAAATAATTAGTACTTCGGTATTAGTACAATACCTTTTAGATTATTCCATAAATATTTACATAATATTTTCACTGTCAATTACAATAATAGTCATTGTCAAATATAAAACATTTCTTTAGGTAAACAGATTAACCGAAACTGTAACAAATTTCCTAAATCATTAATTACTTGTAATAGTGAATGGGGGCTAAGTAGAAACAAATTTGAATTTTAATTATTTACAAAAATTTTCATATATTCATAATTAATTAAGATATTTCAGAACACTTCAGATCTTCATGAAAACACCACTTCCAGTTGCACGATTAACACCAAAAAATATTATCAAATCTAATCTAGGGTGTCAGAATGTTATATCCAAAATAACAACTTTTTTATTCACTAGAATTTGAGTAACCGTTACGACAAAATCCATCCATTTACACAGACGGACAAACATCGTCGTCAAAATATTAAAATCTTGTTCTAGGGACTTGTGCTTGTCCATTGAATACTTACTATCCGATTTCTACCATACCAATACCCATGGGCACCCATAAGGGGAAGCAAGAGGGGGCATTTGCCCTCCCCTGGCCTTTAAAAAGACGACATATTACTTAATTATTTCACTACCGTTATGTTCCATAAGAAATTTATTCATCTTTGCTTAACTTTGGATTTGGGTTTTTTATGTGTGGCGCAAATTGTTCCATTGATATTTATGGTAAATTATTTAAACTGGAAGGAATTACCTTTACAAATCAATAAAAAAAATATGAATATTTTTCTTTATGTTCGATTATTTTCTTTTTAATACAATTTTTTTTTTTTTACTAATATAAAGTATATGATTGCAGTTTATCACTGTAATATTTTTTTTTTTTATATTATATATAGTCGACTGCTCATAGTATCCTGAGGGTTTTACGGTATTTTTATTTTATAAATTTGTTTAATGACCGGATGCAACAATATTATTTAAATTTTTATGTTTTTCTTAAATGGTCGGAATGAAATCTACTAACTATTCTACATTGTTGTTAAAATTTCAACTAAATTATTTGTTTCAGTGTTTCTTAAAATTTAAGCCTTGTTAGTATAAGTGTGCAAAAAATATATATCATTTTTTATGATAATATTTTTGTTTTTTTTATATTTTGCCCCTCCCTGAAAAATACTTTATGGGCGCCTATGCCAATACCTCTAAAATCCAACTACATGACAAATTGAAACTTGTGCATTTTTTGCGAAATTCGTACAATATTTTTTAATCTTAATTTTTTTTTAGTTTTCGTGTTGGGCGGTATTAAGCACAATTCACGTTAGCCAGGCCCGTGTGTGAATGTATTTAATCCCGGCCTGGCCGCGTCTCGGCTGCCGTCTCTGTCACACGCCCATTATACTTAACCTATCTGGGCTGGAAGAATTATTACGGTCAGGTTTGTGCGCTCGTCTATCTGGCAACTATATATCTAGGAAGTAGACGTTTTCGATGGCGTACTCGTTGATTTACGCCTTCTTTGTTACGCCATTACGACGTGGTGAACGCGGCCAGCACGGGCCTTATCACTCCCCCGCGCCCCGCACCCCCGAGGGGAAATTTACTTATTTCCCACCCCGCACTTTCGCCACTCTGGAATTTTAACTGCAAATGAAACATGCACGCCCGCAACAAAATCTCACTTGATCATATTTAGATTATGTGATATGGATTGGAGCTGGAGGCTACAGAGTAAAACTTGAAGTCAAGAATCTCAGATTTTGGGGGATGTACAGAGTGGTTTAGTTTCGAGTGTCCAGACGATAAAAATAAAACTTATTCAGTATTTCTTTTAGCTTATGATGTTTTTGTAAAAGGTTTTTTTCAAATAAGAATATGCAGAGTAAAAAACAAAACTTGAATTCTCAAATTTTGTGGGGCTATACAGGGTGGTTTAATTTTCTGTGTCCAAGTGATATTTTCTAAATTAAAAATATTAGAGAAAAGTTTGTCAAATGAAACTTATTTAGTATTTTTTTTAGCTTATGAAGTTCTGTAAAATATTTTTTTTCTAATAGGAACATACATATACGTATATTTTTTGTACAATTTCAAAAAGGAAATAATTTTCTGAATACAACGGTATAATGCAATTATAGTCTTACATATCAAAAATATTGAGAATAATGCAAATGAAAAATTATTATATTATTTAAATATGAGAAAAATAAGAATGCTTTAGATTAATTTTTGACGTTTATTTATACCAATAACACGTTAACCGATAAAACTCTAGGATTATTCCCGAGAATAATCTCAGTAGTTTTTATTTTTGTTGACAAATATCACATAGCGATATGTAAAATGAGCGAAAAAGATATCTATATTTGTCGGCTAAAAAATAATCTAATAAAATATAGTTTTTGATAAATTAGAAAATAATTCTCTAGTATTTTTATTCTAATTTATTTTTATTGTCTTATTATTTTATTACTAAACACTTTATTGTTACTTTATACTCAGGGGCGGATTAACGAAATTGCCGCCCCTAGGCAAACTAAAATTTGCCGAAACCAACCCCCCCCCCCCTCCCCCAAACCTAATTTCCTTTTTTTAAGAAGTGAATGTTTCTTTAAGATCTTTTGGAAGCAGTGATCTCAAATGTTCTCCCGCTTTCTCCAAATCAGATAAAGACAAATGTTCAATGTCAACCAGAGCTTTAAATTTTTGAATAATTATTAGATTATACGAAATAAAACTCTTTCACAAAAAGGAAATACTCCTAATTTTTGAAAGAATCTGATTGATGTTGTAAAATTTTTTGAAGAAACATATTGCGACCCAAAAAAATTGCCGCCCCCAAAAATTTGCCGCCCCAGGCACGTGCCTGTTGTGCCTGTGCGTAAATCCGCCCCTGTTTATACTAATGAATTTATTTTCAGAAATCTGAAATTATATTGTATTCATTTTTATTTTAGGAATATTTTGTTCTTATTGATATTTTTTAACACTTGAGAAAATATCGAAAAAAACGTTAATAACAATCAAATATACAGTGACTAGTATTCTATGGTGAGAATATTCTCTAGTAAGAAAAGTATGTTGAAATATTTCCCGTAACAAAACTAATTTCCATGTCTTGAGAATTTGTTTGTTATGGTAATTTCATAGACACAACTATGCAGTGTCAGTAATATAGTGTACCTAATACAGTAATAGTATATTGTGCAGCAAGTACAGAAAGTCTCCTATTTCCCCAGAGGTGTGAAAATTTCAGCACTCGACTTCGTCTAGTGCTGGAGTCACACAAGGTTGTGTGCTAACGTTACAGAAAAAAAATACATGCATTAAAGCTATTTGATACAATAATTACTGCACATGCGCAGTGTTGGCAAATACTGTGAG
This sequence comes from Stenolophus ochropezus, assembly GCA_035578165.1. Taxonomy (NCBI): domain Eukaryota; kingdom Metazoa; phylum Arthropoda; class Insecta; order Coleoptera; family Carabidae; genus Stenolophus; species Stenolophus ochropezus. The sequence goes on along the minus strand of JAQOWZ010000018.1, from coordinate 21,711,681 downwards.
AAATGATTTTTTTCATACTTTAACCCACAATTGTGTTCAAGCTTTATACAGTATGAGAAAAGTACCACTTTCCATAGTGGTCGTAGATAAACTATATTAATATAGATTTTTTTATTTATTGCTAATTATGCGGTGTGTACATATTTTAATAATGATATATTTTAATAGAAGATATATACCGTCAACTCAAAAACATTTGAGATAAGAACTATATAAATATTTTTAAAAGCATTATGACTATATATAATGCTTGTATTTTTATATGTATAAAGTACACAATAAAAAATATTTAAATAATGAGTAATGTTAGGAAATTAGTTAACAATTTTAAACAATCATTTTTCATTGTAATATATTTAAGAAATAATAATAAATTATAGGCATTTATTTAATTTCTAGAACATTTTCATTTTGTCATAGTGCAGCCGATAAATAAATATTTATTCGTAGGTTGTTTGAAGTGCACAATTTATTGAAAGTAAGAAATATTGGAGCTGCAGAAAAGTATTTTTTATCTGTAATTTATGAAGTAATTTAGCTCGGCTGGTCGGAGCTAATAAGTCATTTTTATGGGCCGAAATGACACGTTGGAGATATAGAATCGAACTCAGCCAGGTAGAAATGGGACAAGAGAGACGCACAGCAAAAGAAAAACTAATCAAATTGTAAATAAATTCTAGAGTAGCCTGTAATCATGCAACATTAGCGATTGTTCTACTGCTAAATATATATCGTCAAAATTAAATTAGCGCATATGTTTTCAGTTTTACTTTTTCTATTGTTTACTAGTGCGATTGCATTATCTACGGCACAACATTTCTAGATGAAACTACTTTTTTTTTTACTACTATGCTATGGTGTTGAACCCATGTATCTAGTACAAGTTCATAAGTTTAAACTTTCTTTCGTTATTATGTCTTTATTTTAAATTTTAGAATGATTTACTAGTAAATATATATGTTAAATAAAATATAATTATATAATTATAATTATGTGAAAATTCTTTATTTTACATATATTGGTAAAGATAATAATTCATTTTTCAATTGTATTTCAGATTACAAAACTTGTTATTTAAATTTATTTTCAGAAATAGTCTATTATATTTAATTTTTGTTTTTATATTTCACTCAGTTAATGATCAATTTTATATGAGAAATCAATAAGTGTTTTTGTAGTGTAACTGTATTTCAGAAAATAAATATAATTCTGTGGTAAGTAAATATTTTTCTGACATTCCGTTACCGGATTTAGATATCTAATTTTTTAATAATTTATCAATTTGAATGATATTTAAACTAGTCACATTTTTAAAAAATAGTTAGAATAGATTAAATACTACAAGCTGTACAACTATACATTTAGTCAAACTACCCAGTGTTAAGCCTGTTTTAGATTAGATTATGGGTCAATAAATAGTACAATGTCTTGTATCATAAATTGTTAAGTATGATACTAATACTATTTCTTGTACAATAAATGGTGGTATCAAAAATAGAACGTGTTTTATTTTTTTCAATAATTTACGATTCTATACAATATTTTAACCAATTTGATGTTTGATCCAATTTGAATTATCTAAAACAGGCTTTAGTATTAGCTCAAATAAAACTACAAGATATATACATATAAATAAAAAGTCAATTCTTCTTTCAATTTAAATTTTGAACATTTATCAGTTTTATTTTTTGTAAACAGAAAAAGTAGCGGATGATTGTGCAATATTACTGAATATGAAAAAAATATTTTATATTGATTTCATCATTATTACATATATTTTTTACTAAGTCTTAAGTATGTAAATTTTTTGTTCGTGATAATTTAATCAGCAATAACAATATATGAGTAGCAGTGGTACACTTGATCACCACGTTCCGACTCAAATTAAACGGAGTATTCGGAATCCAGTATAAGTTGTATACTGTAGCTAGCGGACCTGTCGCGACTAGTTTTCTAGGGTACGAGAACATTCTCGAACTTAATTATTCTACTATATAAACCCCGAGCAGGAAATCACGAGGACAGTCTGACATTAATACGTGTAGTACAAATAGTTGGTGATATAAATATCTAGTGCATAGTGTTAAATGTTTAAATAAATAATCTTAGTGTTTAAGTTTTTATTAACAATTGTTATTATTAAATTAGTGTTTATATTTGTTTGTTCATAGTGTTACTTATTTTTATTATCTTTTATATTTCAAATTTCGTTCATTAAAAGTTGAATTTTGAATTGAAGAAAGGGATGTAAGGTTTAGATAGATCTTTAATGGTTATAAGGATGGGATTTTAGTCCTTGATGCCCCTGGAAGTAAAGGTGAATAATGAGTAAGTACCTTAAGGTATTAAAGCCATGTTCCATATAGTATTGTTGTACCAGACATGATGAATTGAAATAGAAATAATAAACAATTCACGTAGAGGTTTTGGAATTGAAGTGAGGGATATAAGGTTTAGATAGATCTTTAATGGTTAAGCATGGGATTTTAGTCCATGATGTCCCAGGATATAAGGGAGAGAATATGAGTACATATGCAGATAAGAGAGCCATATAAGTATTTAAGCGTGTGTTATCGCAGGCTGTAGAGCTAATAAATCTGGGGCATTTCCTTGCCAAACTTATATTTCACATTTGTGTGACGGGTTTGAAAAAAGGCCGGGGCTTAATCAAAGCACACACTGGCCTCCGACTCGGCAACAAATAAAGCGTCTGGAATGAGATTCGGGTTTCTAATTTATGATGACGTGATGAACAGACGTCATAAAGCACGGCAAGGCGCGCGCGGGTACGGACGCAGATAGCGACGCCAGCGCCGTGATTTGTGGCTATTGTCAGCGCTAACGCTGCGGAGGGGGGGGGGGGGGGGGCGAAGGAGCCGGACCAAGCCAACTTCACCCCAGTCCAAACACAAGTCACCACGTTCTATCACCATGTGGTTAAAGAAGAATAAAGGTGACTTAAGTCATCAAACTATACCTTCACTACAAATTTTAAAAAAATTGATGTACGCTAACTTTAACTTCAATTCGTTTCTTTTCTTTTTAGATTTTAATTAATTTTATTAAAATGTTTATCAGTATTACTATTGCATGTATTTTAATCGCTGAAAAGCTTGCAAAGAAATATTGGTTTCATTTATTTCGTACCAATGTCAATTTATTAACAAGAAATCAAATGTGTCCTAAATTAATTAATTAAAACCAAACTAAATGATTATTTTTATCAAGTAAAAAATATTTCATACTGTTGTATATTTGGGCTTTAAACAAAATTGTAAGAATATGTTGATACAAAAAAGAACAAAATTCACCTTAAAATCTTGAAACCAAACACCTGTCAACGTTCTACAGCGCTTCAAATACGAAGCATCTGATTTTAAACCCCAATTTCTATAACTTTCGAACTAAGATATCTAAGGTACTTGGAGCTCTGTTACTACTAGGAATGTAGAGGTGACTTAAAGTTTTAAATCAGTACTTTTCGAATGAGAGCTCCACAGCGTACAACACAGGTATCGTTATTATTCCGTTATCCGGATTTTAAAGTTAGATCTGATCCAAGTGGCAAATATAATATGCACCTTTTATGATATCAGCCAAAACATTGTCTAATTGGGTAGGTTTCCGCAAAATGGCTTGATTGTTCCTACTAGACAAGTCGTGACGGTGTGAAATTTGAACCTGTACTGTAGCGACAAGACTGTAGGTTGACAACCTGGATCGCTATAATGCAAATAAAATCTTTTCGCGAAACCCTTGAGGTCCTGTTCCTACTAAGAAAATCGTAAAGGTGTGAGATTTAGACCTATACTGTATATACCCATTCCATTCCATTCCACACGGCATAATTACCCAAGCAGACGACAAGAAGCACAGAGTCCTTGATGTCCTGTTCCTACTAGGAATGTCGTTATGGTGTAAGATTTGAATTTCAATTGTAGGTATCCGTACCATCTACTGCATTCTACACAAGTAAAATCAAACTATACCTTCAGTATAAATTTAAAAACCCTTGAGGTTTTGTTCCTACTAGGAAAGTCGTAAGGGTATGAGATTTGGACCTATACTGTAAATACCCATTTTATTCCATTCCACACAACATAATTACCCTAACGGATAGTAAGAAGCAAAGTCCTTAATGCCCTGTTCCTACTAGGAATGTCGTGATGATGTACCCTGTACTGTAGGTATCGGTACTAATTACCCTAGCGGACGACAAGAAGCGAAGCCCTTGACTCCCTGTTTCTACTAGGAATGTCGTGACAGTACCTGTACTGTAGAGTGTAGTTCTCCATACCATCCACTCCACACAGCGTAATTACCTTACACTCGGAGGAGCGCGCGCCTTACCCCCCCCCCTCATTGTCAATCCTCATCACAAGTGTCCTGCACTCTCTCCTCTCTCGCTCGCGCCGCCGTCGCGGCTCTCCTGGAGAGCTGTCCGTCCGCCCGTCACGGGATCGATCAGTCTGTGGCAGCTCAAAGCAATGCAAGCCAGGTCAAAAGACGTCTGCAGTGCCCGGGCAAGCGACAACCCGGAGGCCCCCCGCCAGCGATTACAGGGTGGGGGTGGGGTGTTTACACTATTAATACCACATCGCACCTATATCTACCGATATCTGTACAGATATTGTATATATAAATACTTATGCCCAGTTGCACCAATATTACTTAAATTTTAAGTTTACCTTAAATGGACAATATAACGTCGGAATATAATGTCAAGTGATCTAATCAACATTGTTGTCAATATTTCGATTAGCATTTTTTTGTTTGTCGCTAAAAATTTCAACTTTGTTGATGCAACTGGGCATCAAATGTACAAAGTATTATTCTTTTTTCATTATACTCGTACTAGAGACAGTACTTTATAAACCAGAGGACTTGGATAGGGAAATGTGATACTGACAACGTACAGATACTTGGGTAGCAAATATATCGAATAAAAACTATTGATACGAGTGTTGGATCGAAGAAAAAGTATCCAAAGAAAAATGTAAGAAGTACAAAAAAATAGATATTAGTAAATCAGTGGTTCTCAAACTTTTTGTTGTGAAGGCACCCCAAATCGATTATATATAACTTTATTTACATGAAATTTTAAAGACACTTTATTAATCTTAGAAAAACTTGTGATACATGAGCTAGAAATAATTGATATAATTCCTTTATATTTTGGTGTATTTTGAACAAACATTTTCGCATTTCATGTTCTACCGTCTTCAATCATTCTCTTTTTTAGTTTTGGTCTTAACAAACGTAGAAAATATTAGGTCACATTCATACTCGAAATACTGTGGCTCCTATATATTGCGATATTTATTCTGAATAAATATCCAAAAAGATTCTAAAGAAAATTAAGAATATTTCATTTGCAACGTATCTAGTCAAAGCTATCAATAGATATATCTGGAAAATAGTAGTAAATCTGTATTCTTAGTGTTAACAAGTATTTTAGATGTTCTTGTAAACATTCCAACTTGCCTGAATTTCCAAAATTCTGTCTTGTCTTTAAAAGTTTTAATTTTATCGAACGATTTTAACAAATTTTCATCTCTTATTTTTTGCATGCTGAAATTTATTTTATTCAGTTCTTCAAATAGTTTATTTTCTTGTTCAAAAAAAGTGAGTAGATAGTTCTACATTTAATTCTTAAAAATGATTCAATACTTATCCTTTGGACAACCATTTGACATCAGTATGAAGAAGGTTCAAATGCTCAGATTCAATAATTGTTAAAATACCTATGATCCTAAATTTCACTCCATGCCCACGGCATCCCTACAAATAATGAAAGGCACCCCAAGGTACCGCGGCATCCACTTTGAAAACCACTGGGTTAAATCGAAGGTAAAATGTACTGATATTAGTAAAATATAAGATTTCAATTTCCTCTCTATAAAAAAAACATGTACGGTCAACAAATATGTATATTATAGTCGCATTCTTTTTTATATTCGCCCCATCTCACATCAGTTTAAAATGAGCAGACCTGAGATTTTTGAGTAGTAAGAAAAACGACATTTGTAGTATTTATCTATCTATCTCTGAAAATCTGTACTTGTTTTTTGTCCAGGGTGTCAATAATAATAAATAAGGAATAAAATATTTGCTCCTAAAACAATATCCTTCAATATTTAGCATGCACAATCTTAAGAGGATACTCAGCACATCTCAGCTCAGTTGTGACAAAAAAAAAATGTAAAATTAAGTGAACCAACTGATATAAGTTAAGATAGACTACGATTATTTGTAAAAATAAAATTATAATTCTTAAATATCCTAAATAAAGCATGAAGCAAGTGTTTCACCTGTTCCACTGTGAAATTTACTTGCAGTTTAGTGGTGTAGGTTGTCAACCTACAGTTTCTGCAAGGTCAGCACACACCAAGACACAGTAACCCATCAAATTATTCAGATGTTCACAGCGCTTACAAATATAAATGCAACAATCTTATATTTTTTATTTAATACACATTGTATTAGGATATTATTTGATATGAATCTATGTAGGAATATCGAAAGATTATTTTAAATATTTAGAAAGTGAATAAATATAAATAAGAATTATAACAATACATTAATTATAAATAATTAAATAAATATTACTTGGTATATCCACAGTCGAAACTAGTTGAAAATTGAGTTTTATTTATTTAATTTTTAAAACAATCTTGTGATAAATAAATCTTGGGAGACAATATTTATAAATAAATAATTAAAGTAAGTATTAAAAAGTATATTATATGATTGACGTCTAAAATATTTCTATATAAAAATTTATTTATTTAAAAATCATACAAAAGTTGAAATCAACATTTTATTTACTGTCTTAAAATAAATCTAAGGAGCTAATATTTTTATAAAAATATTTCACAACGTCTCATTGGATATACCAATTAATTTTTTGTCACATATTGATAAATAGAAGATAAATAATTAAACAAACTATATTTAAAAAATCATTTTCAATTTTTAAGTCTTTAAATTCTCGTATATGACAAAGAGGTAATCAAAAAAAGTAAGAAATTAATATTAAAATGTGAAACAATAGTACTACAATTTAAAAATATTTGATAAACAAATATACAACATATTTTAAACCTAATAAAATATTAAAGTATGTAGACATTTGTCTGAGGAGAAAATGCAATCAAATTGAGCCTACAATAATTATATTTACAGTTTTAATACCTAAATAAATGTTTTATAATAATTTTATAACTATTTAAATAAATCCCCCATTGTAGTTATACTGTAAAAAATAAAAATTTGGTAAAAAATTTCTAATATTTCATCTGCAAGACTTCGAAAGAAAATAAATGGTTGAAAAGTTTCAAGAGTTTTGGCGGGAATGGCTTCTAAAATACATTTTAATATTTTTACTAAACTAATAATAATTATAAAAATATATTTTATAATATGCTTATAAATAAATAAATTTAGGATGCAAAAAATATGTTCTTTAAATTATATAATTTTAAAAGATATTTATTAATTGTTATACTTATTAGTTAAGTAAAGAATAATAATAAAATATATATTTTATCATGAACTCATCTAAATTAAATTATTATGTCTTATCTCTACATTTTCAAATTAACCAAAACATTGCAGAAAAATAAGTACAGCTAAAAATAGCTATGAAAGTATATTTTTAACCAAACTGCACTTACTGTGTAAACAAACTATTTAATGCCTTGTATTTTTTAACCGAATTTCCCAAGTCGTTTTGTTCTTTTTCGTGAATTCTTTTCCTTGAAATTCGATTCTTGAGACGATAAAAAATACATTTTTAAGACATTTCAGATTCCAAGTTGACTATAAAATTTGTTTAAGTACAAGTCAAATTATCACTGGGACAAAAAAACTAATGTAGCCCTCTCAACAATTTATTTACTTCTATTTTATTTTGAAAACTTACGTCCCATAGAATATATTCCTGATATGACGTTTATCTGTCTCAAATATTTTAATGTGAGAAAAAGATGTAACAAATATTAATTATAATAAATTCTCAAACAATAATATTTAATATTTTTTGATGAAAAATTATTAAGAGGTTTTAAAAAAGTACTATTTTCTGTTTTTCTTCGTACGAAGAACAAATAGCGAAACAAACAAACATTATTTTAAATTGTAATATTAATAGTTTTTCAAACGTAAAATGGCTATATCAATACATACATAGACATATCAAAAAAATAATAAAAACGTAGAAAATTGGGAGATATTAACAAAACTATACCTCCCATTATATGCTTTTATATTCGGAGGAAAAAAATATTAATAAATAAGTAGTTCTCAAATTTATTTCTTTGACTTTTAAATCTGTAACATTTAGGTCAACTATATATTTAACTATAAATGCAATTTTAGTAAAGCCCTCCAAAATATAAATATTGAAAGATCTACTTATATATTATAAAGATTCTTGTATAGAATAACTCAGGTCAAAAATAATTATGCTCGAGAAGTTTACACAATTATTATATATAAAAAATATTTAGGGTATTGTTCATCTAAAATAATTAATTTAAAAGTGAAAAAAAAATGTAATTAATACGTTATAGTATTAATTAAATAAAATTAAATAAATACGTACAGACATCATACCAAAATATATTTGTCTTATAGGTACCGAGATAATTTTTTTAGTTGTAATTCTGTATAGATATTAGTGCAATATTAATATTAAAATACAAGTAAAATTAAACAAAATCACATCAATGAACAAAAAGTAATATTTATGAACAAATTATGGTGGACTAAATGAAATAAATTCGATTCAAATTTGATACTATTTAAATTTAAATATGAATGATGTTTCGAAATCATTCATACTTATTTTAATAACGGGAAAATATAGTTAATATGATTAAATTAGTTGAAATACAGTTTGGAATTGTTGCCGAATCACAGGGCATATTTTTTGATTATTTATGAATATTCATGTGTAGTAATCGAGCTTGTTCGCAGTTTTTGTTTGTATTGATTTTGACTTTCACCTATTTTTATATAAATGCTCATTAATTTTTATTTGAACTTTATAATTCTTCAAGTTTGGAAACTTATTTTTAGAGGTTTTAAAAATGAATGAAAAGGCGCCAAAATTCTGTGAATGGTCACATTAGAATTTCACCTGTTTAGACCGGTAGAGTATGAAAAGAAAGTCGTAAAAATAACATTCATTTTACATCGGATTTCATTTCTTATAAATTATTTTTATTATATTTTAAAGTGCCAATATATTTTTTTAATAATGGTATTACAAATTTAAATTGTAGTTTGGCGTACTTATAATAAAATTAAAGTCAAGAACAATATTTTTAATTCTTACAATAATTTAAAAAATATAATAAATATATTATATCAAAATTTTTACACAATTGGTACAGACAAAAAATATATAAAAACAATATTTTACTTGTATAACTAAATAATTAATTTTGAAACCGGCTTTTTTCGTAAGTAATATATAATTCTCTTTTATTTTTTCTTATTATTTTCTGCACGTGTTTTACAAATTTACTTTTAAAATTACATACATTTTATATTTTTATGATATACCTCAAACACTTGTAATTAAATTTTACTTTATATAGTTACATTTAGATCAAAGAGAAATAACTACTTTTCCGACAAATTAAACGTATATATACAAACATTTAATTTTGATATTTTGCATTTATAAGTACTAAATTGTACCGGCATGACGAAGTGTCATTTATTTTAATCTTGAGAATACGTAAAATTGTTTGTTTTTATAGTATTTACATGTTATTTTATGTCGAACCAGATTTTACGACCAATTTCTATGATTTCCAGATTTAATTTTGTAGTAAACACACCAAATTTTTACACAAATTGGCACACACAACAATAATTCGTAATAAATATTTATTTTTTGGCATTGCGAAATTAGATTAAAAAAAATTAAAATACACGAATACAAGATTTATTTTGTAATTTTGTTTTGCAAAATATATTTTTTAATGCACCACAAAAAATTTTTGTTTTGAAGAATTAAATTTGTTTTTTTGTGAATGTATTAAATTTGATGTGAATATGTTTGGGTGAAAACAAATTTGTTTTTTGCAGTTTTGAAGTGGATTTTTCCAATAAGATAATCCAATTGAAGGTATAGAATCCTGCGAATCCTGCGACCCTGCCCCGTGTGCCGTAAACAAACATCGGCACGCGTGCCCCACGTGCAGTTCACATGGCCCTACTTACATTTCATGCGTTTGGGACAGTCCTGTTTCCTGCGAGGCATCCTGCTGGTCCTGGTCAGCACTGCACTAGGTCAGTCGCATCCTTTGCGGACAGTCACTCCGGAGGATCACGCTGAGATCATCACAACACCTTGGTTTGCACTGTGCACACTCGGTTTTGGCGCGAAGCGAAGGTGTGAGGTCACTGAGTCACTTGGAGCGCCCACTAGGTGTCTCTGCACCAGCGTAGTGCAGCCGGTGACGGACACTGACTGACTGAGTGACAGCGGCGTATCGGCTCGGCTTCCCCCTCTCCAGCACGCGCGCTCTCCGCTCCGCTCCGCTCGGCGCTGGCGACGCTGCTCGCCGTGGCGCTAGTAGCACGACTGTCAACTGTTCGTCAGAGAGCGGGTGTATGTGACAGGTGGGCGGAGCGCAGGGCGGGGCTTAGGCCAGGCGAAGAGGATTGGAGGAAGGGAGTGAGTTGTTGGGTATTGTTGGCAGGCGCATTGTTGCGCTAATTGTTGCCAGGTTCTACTCTTTCCTGCTCTACCGGACTTTCTTCTTTTAAATACACCGCTATCTATTACTTCTTCTATTAACACTTATCAGGGTACCTTGCGTAACTCCCAAGAAAACAAAGTATCTATATACCGACTCAGAATTTGTCAAGATTCTGTCAATATATTTTTTTTACAGAAATTTGTTATGACCTCTTCTTTTCAATACACTTTTGTCTATTACTTCTTCTATTACCACTTATCAGGGTACCTTGCGAAACTCCCTAGAAAGCAAAGTATCTAACTATGCCGACTCAGAATTTGTCAAGTTTCTGTCAATATATTTTTTTACAGGAATTTGTTATGACCTCTTCTTTTAAATACACCTTTGTCTATTCTTCTATTAACACTTATCAGGATACCTTGCGTAACTCCCAAGAAAGCGAATTTTCTCACTGTAGCCACTCAAAATTAGTCAAGGTTCTGTCAATACATTTTTTTATATAGGAATTTATTACTTCATAGTTAATTATATTAATCATTATCAAGTTACTTTTTTTTTTGATAGATTAAATAACCAAGTACCTCTACTAATTCAAAATTTAACAAAGTATTTTATCCTTCAATACAGTTATCATTAATATTATTCTTCCTCAAATTTGATTTAAATCACTGGTTCTGCAATTGTTAGTTAACATTTTAGATTTACAAAAATTGGGGAAAAAGCATGTGGGTAATGTTACCATGTGGCAATACTAGATCTGTTTAACTTGGTGAAACTACTTTACTTGTACTTATTTTACCTGCTTGGTTAAAATTATTCGAAAGAAATATTCAGTGATATCGTATGTGGTTTCCTTTTTAATTGTTAGAGGTTATAAAAAAATCAGATTGATAAATTATGAACAAAATAATTCTAAAAAATAACCACAAAGTATATAAAAAAAATATATACTGAGAAACATTTTCTCGGAAACCAAAATGGGCGGAATTTTCCAAAATAAATTTTATGAAACGTCTTTGAACAGAATATTGTTGTGAAATTTTAACGTCCTTTAAATTTTAGCGCTCTGATTTCAGGAACGCGTGACGTCCCTAAAGAAAGTATCGAAACGACACCATTACCTACTAGTAATTATTTACACAATTGATTATACTGATTTAAAATTTGATTATATCTATTAATATTTTATCTCTCATCTCTATGTTAGAAAGGGTTAGAATTCTTTTTAGAAATTAACACACTTAAACAGCTCATTTCAATACTACAAGAAATAAATGAAAATAAAAACAAATACGTACAAATATAAAAAAGTGTAAATTTGTAAAACACAACAAATGTTTATTATTATTATATACATACATTATACCTTAAAAGACGAAAATAATTTGAAATCGTAAATTCAAAAACCAAGTTAATTAAATCATCACGCACAAAAATTACACTAAATTTGAGTGTCCATAAAATAAATATAAATATTTGACTTTGAAGAAAAAGGTGTACAAAATATTATGTAGTTTATTATTATTAAAGGTCTATTTTTTATTTTTTGTTTTTGTTGGTTTGTCAAAAATCATGACTTATTTAAAAAAATCGGAGATCATTGTATTTTTAATTAAATAATTATGATTTTTTTAATTTTTAAATACATCCAAGTGTTACTGCACTGTTTAAATTGTTTTAAAAGCAATATAAATATTTTACTTCATTACCGAAAACGAAATCTGTAATAAAAACAAAACTATTCACCGCAATAAAACTAAGAAGAGTAACAAAATATTTTTTAATTTTTAGTTACACATTTACATATTTATATTTTTCTTCTGTTACATATTTTAATTATTAATAGTTTCGTAACAAATAATTATTTTTTATTATAATTTGTATTCTTTTATCTTTGAAAAGATTTATTAAAAAATCAGTTCATTTAAATCAAGCCAACTCTAATTTTTATGTAATTATTTGTATAATTACAAAATAAATATATAAAATAGATGGCATTTTGCACCTTTTCACGTGTTTCTCTTTTGTTAAGACTTTTTAAAACTGACTAGTTTGTAATAGTCAATAACAAACTAAGAACACAGCCGCATCCATAAAAAAAAATAAAATTATTTATTTAAGAATTAAGGTTCAACTCAAGTTGACAGATTTTACAAAAGAAATTTTAAATAAGAATATGTATGTATTAACGTTAATATAAAAATTTAATTTAATTAAATTTATTAACAGAAAATAATAAATAATATATATTTAGTCTTTATAATTAATGTAAGAACTAAAATATATTATTTTCAAAAGTAGAATTTTGAAATACAAATATATTGTATGTTTGCAACATATTTTGAATTATCATCGGTAATAATTCATAGGATAATAAATACATTGATAATTTTAATAAATATAGATAATTTTTTATTTATATTTCGTCAAATAGAGTATATCTATACGTGAACATATTTTTAATAAGACATAATAAATTATGTATAATGTGACAGTAGAATTGTAACAATATTTTTATTTTCAAATATGAAATATAATATATTCGTTTTTATTGTAATAAATAATGTGAACATATACATATGTTCATATTTTATGAGACTATAGAAAAAGTAAACAATATTTTATTAGTTAGCATATATATTTCTGATATCTCCTACACAGTAAGTTGTAAAAAATATCAATTTAACATTTATAATAATTATTTTTTGTGTCTAAGTCACACAAGAGTTTGTATTTCCACGAGTACATATTTACTTTACAACTCGAATTATGTACGACTTTTTTCTACGATCATTATTTGACTGTTTTTCATCACCAGTAAATAGTGCCAACAATAGAATATAAAAATATCTATGTCAACCTCAAAATAATCATTTATAACTACATACACCTAATAAAATAATATTATGGAACATTTCCTATTTATTTCTCCATCAGTTCTAATGTTTTAAATTAATTATAATAAATTTGATAAACACAGATAAATTTTGTTTAAGTATAATTTTTAATTGTAATGTAGTTAGTAAGGATAAGAGTTAAGATATAGAATAAATTTAAAAAAAACAGAAAATTTTATTGTTAAACAAATGACTTTTCAAAAGTAAAAAATAAACACAATATTCCCTAAATTTTAAACCTTGTTTTGAATTTAACAATGACATAAGAGAGAATAATAATTAATAATAATTCATTTTGCAATTATTGTCAATTCTTAGAAAATAACAATTACAAAACTATTAATAGATATATTTGAAATATTTTTCTAAATTTTTTAATCCATTATTTATTATTTAATTAAATTCTTTAATTTCTTAAAAGTACAACTCAACCATTTTGTATTCACACCGTTTGACAATCTCTGGTGTAGTAGTTTACGAAAGTACGGTGCTGCGATGAAAGTGACTCCGTAAAATTTGTTCCTAACATTTTCTTCATCGAAGCTACAACTTTATAAGGTCTAAAGGTAAGTAGTTAATACCGTACTTTTTTATATTTTTATATAAAATAGTCTCTAGATTACAAAATAAGCTTGTAATGTCATTGAAACACTAATATAACCTCAAAATTAAACGTCAAACTTGAAAAGACAACCGTTGAATTTTAAGAAATGGTATAAAAAATAAGTTATGTTAGGTTATAAATAAGATATATACCAATTTTTGTATTGTTTTATTAAAGCGTTTAAGAATAAACTTATAAAATGTGTTTAGCGAACACTGAAGTTAATTTAGCTTCAAGTGTCCGTACTTTCCCCCACCACTTTATAAACAAAGTCTAAAAACAAAATCCAATCATCCCTATGACGTTTTCCAAGTAAATAATACTAGATTTAAGCGTTTTAAAGGCACAAAATGTATATTTTGTACGGTTTCCCGCAAGGATACCCCGTTTGAGGCTAGAGTTTAGTACGCATTTTGCTCGTGCGCGCCACTAGCTACCGCGTCGCCCAGCCCACTTGATGAACAAGGCGGAGCCAAGCTTGGGATGTTAATACGTGTAATGCCAAATAAACACTAAATAAAATGTCATTGTACCGCCACTGGACATTACGGACTATGTAGAAATTAAATAAAAAGTGATGTGGTCGGAACATTACCCTACGTTTAGCTAGTTTCAATACTTCCGTTCTTTTTAACATTCGCCTCATCTCACCTTAGTTTAAAATGAGTTGAACTGAGATATTTCAGTAGTATTTCATAGTAAAATGAATACTCTGTACTATTCTTTGAACCACATAAATGTAAATAAGAAATTAGTGTTTATGATAATTTAATAATTTATCCTAATTACAAATTTAAAATATTGTTATAATTTTTAAATTGTTGTTTTTATAATTATTTATTTTTTATATTAAATTAATACTTTCTAACATAATATTTTCAATATTATTGTCCATTTTTATTTCCTTGTACAATGTAAAGGAAGTATTGTAATCGCAAAAAAATTCGGGTTTCAGGTATCAACGGAAATATATATTTCGATTATCCCTGAATTCATTTTGACTAGTTTTGGCGTGACGTCTGTACGTACGTACCTATGTATGTATCTCGCATAACTCAAAAATGACTAGCTGTAAAATTTTGAAAATTTCTATATGGGTCTGCTATAATATCTAGTTGTACTCCTCCCTTTTTCATTGCAGTCGGCAGTGCCAGAAGGGCACTTTGCTCGTATGGTTTTTAAAATTTTTCGCATAACTCAAAAACGATTAGCCGTACAATGTTGATTTTTTTGTAGTTACTATAACATCTAGTTATGCACCTCCATTTTTTGTTCCAATCGGTCTTTCAAAGGGCAGAAACATAATAAAAAAAATAATTTAATTGTCTTTTAATTTTAGTAGGACACATTTGATAATAAATTGACATTGACAACTGTCAGAATATGGAATAATGATAAACAAAGATCTGAAACGAATGGAAGTTTAAATAAAATACAGCAAAAAATGTGTATAATTTAGCGTACAAGGAAGTCATGTGGTGTCTACATCAGATTTTTTATTATTACAAACAGAATAAAAATTACAAATTTGTTGACTGCCGTGTTTCTAAAATATATTTCAAATTTTTTTTTTTTAAATAAATATTAAATTATTTATTTGAGATTGATATTTCTAATAATTTCTATATTATTATTATACATTAATTAAAATACAATGTACTACAAATAAAAAATTTACTATTGTTATCCGTACTAAACTAAGTATTTGTTTTAATAATTGTAATATAGGATGTAGATATTTATTTTATACAATAAATTCCTGTATTTATAAAATATCAAAAATGTTATGAATTGTTTTATCTATAAAAAATATATCTGTATTTTATGTACCGCCTATAAAGTAATGTTTTAACAATGTGTAATATAATTATTATATGTTTATAAGGATGATATATTTATAACAAGGTTATACATTTTAATAATATTTTTAATTTAAATTTTCCTAATGTCAATGTTTATGAGATTCCTGTGCATTTGATCATATTTTCTAAGAATATATTGTTGAATGTAAAAATTGTAATAAAATAAATAGGTAATAATGTTTAAAATATGAGACTGTTTAATAACACTATAAAGATTTTTTGCATTAAAATGCAAAATTATCTTTTATTTTCATATGAAATTGAAATATACATTAGTATTTTACTTGAAATCAAAATGTTATGCTATTATAATATATCATCAAATCAAAATTAATATGTAGTAACAACAGGGGAAGTAACTACCAACGCCGCTGAGGCTGTAATTTTAAGTAAACCCGAAAATATTTGAAAATATCGAATTTTTAGTTCGAAAATTTTCAAATTTTACAAAATTTTGTTTGTAATGTTTTTTAAAGAATTAGCTACGCTGATACCAAATTTACAAACAGAATTTAATTATCTCTTTTCGTTTCGGAGATATTTGCTGTCAAAGTTGCACTCCAAAAAAGTGTGTTTTTTTAATATATTTTAAAAATGAGTAGAGATACATTCTCAACTACTTTACTATTCGATTCTACAGGAAAAGTTATATAAAGAAATGTTTTGTCCACATATACGTTCTTTGGAGCGATTGGGTGAAAAATAAGAAAAACGAAAAAACCTAAATTTCAATTTTTCGCCTTGAAACTTTTTGTCTTCAAAATTTTTCATTTTTTGGACTTAAGTAGATAACGAAACGCTGATTCCAAATTTTCAAACAGAATTCAATTATCTCTTCCCGTTCTCGAGATATTTGAGTTCAAAGTTATACCTAAAAAATTAGGTTTTTTAGGTATACCCCTTAAATGCTCAGGTTTAAGGTTTCGGCGACCTCACCATTCGATTCTACGGACAAAATTACATAAGTGTACCAATTTTAATATTTTTATCTCAACAGATAGAATTTCTATAAGGAAAAAACTGAAAATGGCCAAAAATCGAAAAAAATGCCTGATGAACCCCTGACGATTTTTTCAGATTTTACCATTTTCGTTTTTCCTTTCTATAAATTGTATCCTTTGGAATAAAAATCTAAAAATTAGTATAATTATGTAATTTTGCCCGTAGAATCGATTGGTGAGGTCGCTGAAGTCGTAAACCTAATCCTTAAAGGGGTATACCTAAAAAACCTATTTTTCTAGGTATTGCAAAAACTCAACTTTGAATACGAATATCTCGAGAACGGTAAGAGATAATTCAATTCTGTTTGAAAATTTGAAATTAACGCATCAATGTTTACTTAAGTCTAGAAAATGAAAAGTTTTGGAGGAAAAAAGTTCCTCGGAGAAATTTTGAAATTTAGGTTTTTTCGATTTTCTCATTTTTCACCTAATCGTTCCAAAGAACGTATATGCGGAGAAAACATTTCTTTATGTAACTTTTCGCGTAGAATCGACTGGTTTAATCGTTGATATCGTATCTCTACACATTTTAGAGATATACCCAAAAAACACACTTTTTTGAGATGCAACTTTGACATCAAATATCTCAGGAACGAAAAGAGATAATTAAATTCAGTTTGAAAATTTAAAATCAGCGCGTCGAGATCTATCAATATACACTATTTCCCAAAATCAAAATTTTGGGCACAAAAATTAGTATTTTTTGTCAACACAATTTTTGGTTTAATACTGTTGTTTGGTTTGTTTTAACTCTACACAACTTTAATAAGAGGTTATAGGTTTGGAAATAAATAAAAGTTAAATAATAAAGCCACAGAATAAAATCGAAAAGGCATAATACGACTGCATCTTTTAAAATCAGCGCATCGAAAAAAAATTTTTTTAAATTTATGTTCCAAAGAACGTATATATGGAGCAAACATTTCTTTACAAAAAACATATTTACTTCTTTTTAAAAGTGAGTTTATAAACATAATAATTGTTTTATAATAATGATATTACCTACTGACAACCAATTATAAATGTATTTACAATTTCATTCAATAAATGTTTAATATTCGAAACCTATTTTTTTCCTTTTAATAAAACAGTTCGAAATACAAAACAAGATCTAATTTTATAAGTTGCGAAAGGGCACCACATACCTTACCGCCGACTATGTAAATAAACTAAATAAATTTAAAGCTGGGTATTTATAATTTATTAATTTATTTACCATCATTTTACTTTATTTTTACTACAATAGTGTGATTGTATTACTTTCGGACAGGGTTGGTTAAATCACGATTTAAATCAACTGATTTTTTAAATAAAAATCATTGATTTAAATCACAGATAAAAAAAATTGTATTTATAAAAAGTATATAATTATTTGTTACGAAATAATTAATAATAACTAAAATGTATTCTGTATAAAAGAATATCTTAAAATAAAATGGTATTTTATCATTTTAATTCTCATATAACAGAAGAAAAATATAAGTATTTAAATTATGTAACTAATACTTAAAAGTTCTTTGTTACTCTTCCTAGTTTTATTCAGACGAATCGTTTTGGTTTAATTACAGATTTCGATTTTCTTTATGAAATAAAATATTTGTATTGCTTTTTAAAACAATTAAGAAGTGAGGAAATACCCAGATATCTTTGAAAATTAAAAAAATCATAAAAATCATGACTTATTTAATTAAAAAAAATCAATGATTTTTGATTTTTTTTAATAAATCATGATTTTTGCCAACCCTGCTTTCGGATTAGTTACAACCTTTCACTTTAACAACCTTTTAAGTTACTGTATTTAGCGCCCTGCGTGCATGCAGTACTAGTTCGGTTTTCGGTTATTCCAAATGAAAAACTTGAGATCTGTCTTCTAGCAATGTCGTAGCAATGATACCGAATGTACGCACATATAGCAATGCAAGTGTGTATTATGTTGGTGTAATAATGAGCACAAGCCCTCTGAAGTGATAGTTAAGAATATCCCGAGCTAAAAATCAGTACTCCTTGTCCGTTAGCGCACTTTACTAGTTCGGTTATTCCAAATGAAAAGATCTGTTCTTTCTAAGAATGTCGTAGCAATGATACCGAATATACGTACATACAGTAACGTAAGTGTGTATTATGTTGGTGTAATAATGAGCACAAGCCCTCTGAAGTGATAGTTAAGAATATCCCGAGCTAAAAATCAGTAATCTTTGTCCGTTAGCGCACCTTTACTATTTCGGTTATTCCAAATGAAAAGATCTGTTTCTTCTAGCAATGTCGTAGCAATGATACCGAATATACATATGTACATATAGTAATGCAAGTCTGTATTATGTTGGTGTAATAATGAGCACAAGCCCTCTGAAGTGATAGTTAAGAATATCCCGAGCTAAAAATCAGTAATCCTTGTCCGTTAGCGCATGAATCACGGTGTCGGGCTCGTGATTTACGGTGGCAGCTTCTTTGTGGCCGTCAGAGGCCCGTCGTGTCTTCAACGGCAGGACTAAATTACGCATCGGGATTATATTTGTTCCTGTCCATAAGTCATATTAAGACTACACAAAACTTGCTATAAATCTGTCACGAGTGACGTGGATAGTGGCCCGGCATAAGGGGGAGCAGATGTGGAATGATGCATGGCAAGGGTAGAATTCTATAATGTATGGGACAATGCAAGGTTTTACCGAAAAATCATATTTTTTATCTTGCCTACGAAAGTGTACTTGTAATTGGAACTGTTGGATAACTTTTACACGCAAGATTTTATTGTTTATTTATTGTTCTTATTATAAACTAGAGATGTGTTAAAAAGTTCTACAATGTCGCATATGGGATAATACGAGATTTTACCGAAAAATCATATTTTTTTAGCTTGCATAAAAAAGCGTACTTGTAATTGGAACTGTTGGACAACTTTTACAGACAAGATTTTTTTGTTTTTTTATTTTTATTATTATAAACTACAGATGTGTTAAAAAGTTCTACAATGTCGCATGGGACAATACAACATTTTACCGAAAAATCACATTTTTTATCTTGCATAAAAAAGTGTACTTGTAATATGTTTCAAAGAATTAGCTACACTGATAGCAAATTTACGAACGGAATTTAATTATGTCTTTTCGTTTCGGAGATATTTGATGTCAAAGTTGCACATCAAAAAATGTGTTTTTTAGAATATTTCAAAAATGAGTAGAGAACTGTTGGACCACTGTTGTACGAAAGATTTTTTTGTTTATTTATTGTTCTTATTATAAAATACAGATGTGTTGTAATGTTTTAAAGTTAATAATCTGTAACGAATCACATAACTACTTATGGTACTTGAGGCTAACTTCAACTTCAGAGGAATTGTTTGCCAACGATAATAATAATTTATTGTATATTAATTTTTTATTTCTGTCCTTTATTTGTAAAAGTGTAATTCCTAATCCTAATAATTTTCAAACGTAATGTATGAGTAGGTATATGTTTTATTAATTAATATTGTGAAAATGAAGTACCTATATTTGATTCGGTGTATGACAAAAGCGCAACAAATGAACATTGCAAAAGTGCACCAAAGTATGTTATTTACGAGCACCAGTGTCTGTATAATGGAAATCATATATTAAGAAATTTGATGTAACTATTTATACAATGATGGAATAAAATAAGGTTAGGTCAGGTAAGGTTAGGTTAGTTTAGATAACTTTAGGTTAGGTTAGGTTAAGTTAGATTTGATTAAATTAGAATAGGTTGTCAGGTTAGTTTAGATTACTTTAGGTTTAGTAAGGTTAGGTTAGGTTAAATTTGCTTAAATTAGATTAGGTTGAGTCAAGTTACGTTAGGTAGGTTAGGTTAGATTCGGGACGAAAGAGGAAGACTTGGAAGCATACCTCTGCGAGTATCTATTTAAAAAGTACTATTCGCGAGCAGAACAAACTCACTCGTATGTTGATCTAATCAGATACACACATATGTACACACACTAAATTTCTAAATTTTACTGGTGCGCTTTTGCTACGATGGTTGCGCTAATGCGATTAGATCAAAATCATCTACCATAAAAAATGGTGACGGTACTGTTTATTACCTGAGAGATGGATGCTTATTCACAATGAAGTACTCTAATTCTTGCCCTCAGGTAATTAGTTAAAAATCACCCTCAGTAAAAAGTAAAAACCAGTAATCGTAATGTTTACTACCTGTGAGAAGTGAGACGGGTGCTCATTCAATGTAAAGTACTCTAATTTTTGGTCTAATGTAATTAGTTCAAAATCACCCTCCGTAAAAACCAACACCGTAATGTATACTACCCGAGTTGACCCAATTAAGTTTTATTATTATGTACAAGTTTTTAAGTTAATTTAATGGCTCAAAAAAGCAGGTGTCCCGATTAATTTCTATTTCAAATCGCATCAAATATTTTCTATGCTTGAGTTAACGCAGAACCGCTGAACACTTTTGCAACTAATTATTTCTATATTATAATATCATGCGCCTTATTATAATTCTTCGCGCAGTAGGCGTATATAGCGAACAATATCTTAGCACTCACCATTTTTTTATCCGCCGAATAGCTACTGAGTCCGACTGCTTTAATTTGTTGTTACATCTGTAGAATAGATACAGCTTATTGCTCACTGATTTTCTGGAGAATAGAAACCGGTTTTCACGCACCTGAAACCAAGATTGAATATTAGTGATGTTGTTTAGCGTCAGAGAAGAAGAATTAACAGAAATAAGAATCAAGAAATGTAATTGTTACATTTATAAATTGTTTATTGTAACTTTATTGTTGTTCCTTAAATAAACATTATAGAAAACGTAACCAATATATTTTATTTCGTTCAAAATTCTTGTCACATTTTTCCATGTTAATTAATAATCAATATTGTCAAATTAAAAAGCAAAAAACAATAAAAAAATAAAAAAGAAATAAATAAACAGATTTGTTACAAATATAATTATATCTATATATATTTACAGGGTGGAATCGAAAGTTGAGCACATAGTTTTATTCGGAAGTTATTACAGATAAAAAAATATACTAAATAACAAAGCTGTAAGAGATTAAGGGGGGCATTGGAGTATAGAATAAAATATTTTTAAAATTAATGCACATTAGGCAAACAATAACAAAATCTAGTGGCTATAAGTAATATTATTGTTCTAATTTTATTTTTAATATAACTTACATACCTATCTTCGTATTTTGTAGTACTCTCAATAATATTTTACTTATTATAAAAATTTAATTTAACATTTCCTGTTGTTCGCATTCCTGAATCAATTCTAGTATAGCCATCTAGTGAGGCGTTATTCAACTACGACACCTCCAAAGTATTGGAAATCACATGTCGCTGTTCAGGGGTTCAGATTTGCCTAAACAATATATATTTTTCTAATATGTTAAAAAAAATGTTAACATACATAATTAAATTACCCGGTATTCAGAGAATTAAATATTAAACAAAACAAATAAAAAATGCACAAAATTATTTATTTTTTAAGGCATTAAATAGATATAATACTTTACCCTAAAATTTTAAAACATATAATTTAATACTTAAGGTAGTTATAAAAGACTACTATGAGTTTGACTATGAATCTATGTAATTGTAGTATATAATAAGTACAAGTTTAACTATAATTCCGTAATTATTTATTTTACTATGTATATTTATTATAAAGCTAAAAGCTAAAATTAAAACTATATTTAGCTATCGCGTCGTAGAATACATTCCATATGCGTAATAAAAAATTATACTTTAGTCCTTTGATACACTAATAACTGTTATAGTACAAGACAAGATATTTGGTTAATCCCTTAAGCTTGGTAATGGATGCGGCTAACCCTCACAACGGGTGATGAGTCGAAAATATGTAGGGGCGGTATTAATAAAAATTTCATATTCTTATAACTGTGATGAGGATCAAAAATGGAAAGAAAATAAACCATTCCCCATTAGGCTGGATTAGTTTTTACATAAATAAAATAAAAATTTGTTTGTTTTAGTACGTATAACCCTAACATTTTTACCTGTATTATATATACCTATTTAAAAATTTAAAATCAGTCCCTGCATTTCTGTACCATAAATTTGGGGATAATCCCATGTTTATGGTATGCTAGTAGGGGGTGATGTAATCCAATTCTCAATTATGTTGTCCAGCACTATACAGTACTACATTACCAAACTATAGTTGTACTATATACTGAAGTATTTCTGCTTTCTGCTGTCAAACTGTGTTAGTAGTTTACTAAGAAAATGTCCCTAAAATTATAAAAAAAGTATACTAAGACGAAAAAGAACTTACATATTACATCTAAGATAGTACTGGTGTAAATTCTGAAGATCCGAATCAAACTTTAATTTTCTATTATCTATCTATTCCATCCCTAAGATATAATTCCTTAGATCTATTTCCTGTACGTGAAGGATCCATAAATAAAAATGATTTGATGTTTGTAATGAAGCAATTAATGTAGATCCGTATCTCCTGAATTCAGATTCGATTCTCTATCACCGGTAATTAACTGTAATTTGTCGGATTAAACACATTACACCTGTAACCAATCACGGAAAAGATCATCCCAACAGATTTCATTCCGATTGGAATTAAAAATCTATCTTACGAATAAGATTGTAATAGGAATAATATTGTAACAAAACGTCTGATCCAGTTAAACAAATACTCGTTTTGTTATTTATCTTGCCGTTGACTAGTTTCAAAATTCGTTTTGGTAATAAATAATAGTTCAAAGATTTGTAAAGAAATCCGAAATTTCGTTTGGCTTTTAAGTTTATTGTTATATAGCTTCTAAAGGTTTCCTTCGGATGGCCATAAACCATCACCTTGAACGGAACCGTTTTCTGATTCTTGGAAGACGCCAAGTTTCTAATTTTTGTGGATCTCAGTTGTTGAGAAAATGCACCCTGTTAGAGACTATGGGGTGTAACACATTTACACGCCCATGGTGAAGATGACCAGTTAAATTGCGAGAATCAGAAAACGGGGAGAAATTCTGTAACAAGAAGGGGTGGGCCGTCGGAGGTAGACTTTTGGAAATTAGCAAGTTAAGGAAGTCAGGGTCAGAGAGTCAACGAGAAAAGAAGTAGAGTCAAGCATGACTCGTTTTGTAAATAATTATTTTGTAAGTAACTTTTAAGTTTTATTCTCACATGTAACCTGTAAATATTTATTAGTAGTTTTAACTTTTAACTTGTTTCATTATTTTTGTAAATTCCATTTCATTTTAATATATTTTATTGTCTTCTTATTATCGCTTTGTTTATCCCTATTAATTAATTCTTTTCCTAAAATTAGTTTGATTGTTCTAATTAAAAATAATCTGGTGGCAGCGATTTAAATTCTACCATTTCGACATTATTAATTCCAAATTTATAGATAACTTTTATTAAATTAAAACCCAAAATCCAATAGTTCAATTTCTCGTGCTCAGCCATTGTTACAACTGGTGGCAGCGGTGGGATACGAATATTCCTGTTGCTTTAACGTTCAGGCTACCTTTTCAAAATTAATTTGTTAAAATGAATCAACAAGTACTTGATATGTTAAATTGTATACCATTTTTTGGCGGTGAAGACCATGAATGTGTTGAGGAATTCTTTGTACATTTAGAAAAATTTCAGAGAAATACTAATACCTCATTTGAGAGATTACAGTTTATTGGGTTTTTGCATTGTACGGGGAAAGCAAAACAATATGTACGGTTATATTCGGAAGAATTCAAGGGAAATTGGGAACTTTTCAAAATTCGAATGAAAACCAGATTTGAGAAAACTAATTACAATCTTTTTGAAAATGT
This sequence comes from Stenolophus ochropezus, assembly GCA_035578165.1. Lineage (NCBI taxonomy): Eukaryota > Metazoa > Arthropoda > Insecta > Coleoptera > Carabidae > Stenolophus > Stenolophus ochropezus. The sequence goes on along the minus strand of JAQOWZ010000018.1, from coordinate 21,686,798 downwards.
TACTAGACCTACGACAGTTGTGGATTCAAGAATGCACTTTCAAAATTATTTTCAACCCGAAAGAGTTCCGGTACATAATTTAAGACATCAAAATTTAAATTCAGATATTAGCACGGAAAATTATCAAAATTATCGGGGAAGGATTCCTTTACAAGAATTGATGTGTTTTCGATGTGAAAAAATGGGACATATGCAATGGAACTGTCCCACAAAATTTGCGAATCGTATGTGCTTCAAATGTGAAAACATGGGGCACATACAGAAAGATTGTCCGTTGAAGGAATCCTCCCGAATAGTAGAACAAATAGTAGAAAGAACGGTTACATGTGAGGAAAAACAAAAATTAGATAATTTGAGTAATAAGTATGTGTGTATGAGTGATGAAAATAAGAGTGTTAATTATAATAGTATAAGTGATAATAGTGATAAAAGTGATGAAAGTGTTAACCCGGACTCGAACAATAAATATAAAGAAAGTGAGTGTGAAGAAGAGACAGTGATCTGCACCGATGATGAGCTGAACTACGCGGAGGAGAGAGACGACAATTTCGATCCAACAAGGAGTTCAGTTCATAGCGTCGAAGAGAAGCCAGAGAACGGCGTCGAGGTAGAGGAAACCAGGACAACAGAAGTAGAACAGGTAAACGACTCTACGAATTGTGTAAGTTTAGAGGAGGAAAGTACGATGGAGTATGGCTCAGAAAAGGCACCTGTGAGAAATGATTCTGGCGCGAGCGTCGCAGAATCCAGGGAAACGGCTAAAGAAGAGCATACTGCCATACCTCCTGTGATAAAAACAATCGTAGAGATCGTTTACACGGAAGTTGAGAAGAAATTAAGTAGTTCTTCGACGCGCGAAGAGAGTTTAGAAGTTAAATGTTTGTCAGTCTCGAATGTTGAAAAGTACGCGGTGTGTTGTCCTGGTGGAGACGTCGGCGATGTGGAATTCCAGAAGAAGAAAAGTTCGAGCAACCGACCCAGTGAGAAGCGGAAAAACGGGCAAAGACGAGGCCATAAAACCCGGGCGCGTGGCGGTGCATACCATCGGCCCAGGTGGAAAAGTAGCGGTCAGGTTTCGGATGCGGACGGAAAACACAAGAATAAAGACAGAAGAATACAAAAGAAAGGTAAGCGATTGTTTTTTAAAATGAAGAAAAAAGTTAAAACTAAATTACGTGAAAAATTTAAAACGAATAAGGCTACGAAATTAGATAAAAATATTGATACAAAAAAATATTACATACTAAAAAGAAACTATAGAGTTAGAAATAGCAATTTTAGTATAAAATCATTTCATATTAAATTTAAAATAGATGAAAAAGAATTTCAGAGTTATTATAATTCAATATTTGGAAAAGTAAATTATTTAACAATAAAAGCAAGGGGATTTGGGTATCATATCTATAAAAGCCGAAAACGGCCCAGGTAAAGAGAGATTTCGGTTGTTTTGAATTGTGTCGGGTACTCAGGTCATAAAAGTTGTATGCATCCAGGATATTGGCACCCCTGCCCGTGTGATAGCCAACGTGTATCTTAGGCTGGGAGATGAATGTTGATAATTAGTTGCCATAGAAATGCCTTCCAAGCTAAGATCCGCGGTAAAATTTTATTAGAATAAATTCAGGAAGTTAGAAGTTTGATTTTTGTATTATTTGTTATTTTTTTAAACAATACGTATTAGCTAATAATAATTTAATTAGAATTAAAAATAAACTGAAAAAGTATCGTTTGTTCATAGTTTTTGATGATTCAGATAATTAAAAAATATGTTGAAATTAGAAATAGTAGAATAAATTAAGCGTAGTAGTAAATAAATTTAGATAAAGAATTTTTAAGTAATGAGGTTATTTATATATAGAAGAAATAAGTTAGGAAAAGTAAATTCAAATAATTAAGTAGATTGTAGTAATAATCATTTTCACATTGGAACATAGATACTGGTCAGACATTTTTGTTGCAGCTTTATATCCCGCCAAACTGCTAGATGATGATGATCTAGGAACCTCCGTACATCGATGGCGAGCAGAATCGGCCTGCAGAGATCCTAATCGAGTTTGACATCTCCGTGTGTCCATCGTTGCCGAAGCCAAAAGTTATGGAGCCGCAAGAGTTGCCGCAGTTAAAGCAGAGAACTGGAGGAAACAACGGAGATGACGCCAACGTTTGTCGAGCTACAAGAGATCGCAGCCATCGCAACCATCGAGTATGGGGAACACCTGGAGATCGGAGTCTAGCAGAGGGGAATGTTTAAGTTATAGTTTCTTGAAGAAATATAACTTAATTTAAGGGGGAAGGAGTTGTAACAAAACGTCTGATCCAGTTAAACAAATACTCGTTTTGTTATTTATCTTGCCGTTGACTAGTTTCAAAATTCGTTTTGGTAATAAATAATAGTTCAAAGATTTGTAAAGAAATCCGAAATTTCGTTTGGCTTTTAAGTTTATTGTTATATAGCTTCTAAAGGTTTCCTTCGGATGGCCATAAACCATCACCTTGAACGGAACCGTTTTCTGATTCTTGGAAGACGCCAAGTTTCTAATTTTTGTGGATCTCAGTTGTTGAGAAAATGCACCCTGTTAGAGACTATGGGGTGTAACACATTTACACGCCCATGGTGAAGATGACCAGTTAAATTGCGAGAATCAGAAAACGGGGAGAAATTCTGTAACAAGAAGGGGTGGGCCGTCGGAGGTAGACTTTTGGAAATTAGCAAGTTAAGGAAGTCAGGGTCAGAGAGTCAACGAGAAAAGAAGTAGAGTCAAGCATGACTCGTTTTGTAAATAATTATTTTGTAAGTAACTTTTAAGTTTTATTCTCACATGTAACCTGTAAATATTTATTAGTAGTTTTAACTTTTAACTTGTTTCATTATTTTTGTAAATTCCATTTCATTTTAATATATTTTATTGTCTTCTTATTATCGCTTTGTTTATCCCTATTAATTAATTCTTTTCCTAAAATTAGTTTGATTGTTCTAATTAAAAATAATCTGGTGGCAGCGATTTAAATTCTACCATTTCGACATTATTAATTCCAAATTTATAGATAACTTTTATTAAATTAAAACCCAAAATCCAATAGTTCAATTTCTCGTGCTCAGCCATTGTTACAATATAAGATAATGTCTTTATAAGCGGACGGTACGGTATTATATTGTATATTGTACAGAAGCAGCATTCCGTTGTATACTGTAGTGGTATTCATATATTTTTCTTATGCATACCTTCAGGCACTTTATTTCTCATTTCTTTCAAGTTTTTTATATCACAAATTATAAGCTTTACATATTTTTCTGAAGTAATTTCAAATTGTATTAATTATATATTAAAATGCTAAAGGATATTAAGGATATAAGGCTCTCTACTACAGTTGTAAGTGCCCGCAAGTGACCTCTAGTAAACCCACAACAGATTGATACATCCACTAATAATTTTTTTGTCAAATATCGCGAAAGATCATATTTTGCTACTTTTATTATTTAGAATTTATATATTTCCACGTTTGAAGAGTTATATTATATGTTATTAAAATTTAAAAAAAGGTATAACTGAAGAACGTGATACGTTTTTAAAATTACTCTTACATATTTTACTTAACAGCTAAATATAAAACATTTGATTAAGAAGTAGAAAAACCGGTCCTTAAATGTTAATAAAAATGACTGTAATTTATTCATCTCGTGATGTTGGACGAATAAATATATCAATACATCAAGATATCATTTGGTCATAAATAAATTCCAGTTAATTCTTAATACGTATTTTATATGTGATGTCCTTAAGATATAAGCTAAAAAATTGTCTATAACTAATATATATCTTAAGTACAACTTATTAGGTATGTTCATAAACAGACTTACTTTATTTAAATAACGATTTATTACCCAATTGCTATCACAAATGTTAATAAAACAGAACTGGAGATTTTATATTTTCTAATATACGTAAATTTTTTTCCTGTTATCAAAAATTTAAATTTTGAAAACCATTATTGTTAAATTTTCAACTGTGTTTTTCTGAAATAGATAATGGAATGATAAATTGTGAATGACATGTATTTTCTAAATAAATATCTTTTTGGTATTAAAATGCTAGATCTGAATTGGAATTGATATTTGGACTTGGACTCTAATTGAGCGAAGTGTGAGATTTAGGTTTCAAATTTTAGCGTCGTCAATCTTTATAGTTTATTGTGTTATAAACATGGAATGGAACTCATTTCATACGAGTATAATAATTTGATCAAAATCATATGAGAATGAAATGCACATTCCAAGCCATTTGTACACTATACTTTTTTATACACTATACTTTTTCTATGACTACGGTATTTTATTAACATCCTTAATTTAAATAATTACCATCTTTGATTATTAATATAGCTTTTTACTTTTTATTAATAAATATTTTTAGTATGTCGAGTCATAGATATTTGTAAATTTGAAAATTAAAAATCATTATAGAAAAATCTGATGTGGATGTGGACACCATATGACTTCCTTGTACGCCTATTAAATTATACACATTTTTTCTACATTTAATTTAAACTTATTTCATTTGAAAGTGAGACCTATATAAAATTTCAAAATTCTGCGGTTAATTCGTTTTTGAGTTATGTGACAAATTCAAAAAATCTTTCGAACTTAGTGTTCTTTTAGCACTGCCGATTGCATTAAAAGAGAAGTATATAACTAGATGTTATAGCAGTTAGATATACAAAATTTCAATATTTTTCGGCTAATAATTTTAGAGTTTGCGAAAAATTCAAAAAACCCCTTGAGCAAAGTGCCCTTTTTGTACTGCCTATTGCAATAAAAAAAGGAAGTACATAACTAGATGTTATGTTATAGCAGTCCGAAAAACAAAATTTGAACATTCTACTGTTAATAATGTTTGAGTTATGCGAGATACATACGTACGTACATACGTCAAACCGAAACTAGTCAAAATGAATTCAGGAATAGTCAAAACGAATATTTCCCTTGAAATCTCACAATCTAAATTTTTCGCGATTACAATAATTCTTTCACTTCGTAAAATAGTAAAAATGACAATATATTTATTTTGCTGTTACAGTTTTTGATTTTCTATGAACTTGTTCATTAGTAAGTTATATTTGAAAGATATGTTTATGAGCGGAAATGTCCGGCTTGAAATAATGAAAACCCATGTTGTGGGGATTTTGGCGGATTTGTTGATGAATTCTGTCGGTGTTGGGTGATTATTTAAAGGCGGGAGTTTTTATGAAGCGCGGTCTTGGCTGAGCAACATCAACATCAAATATCAGGCGTCCATAGCAGCCTGAAATAAATCCTCATTTCCACAGGGGCCTCGTTTTCGCCAAATAAATCTTAATACCCCCCTCCTCACAGCAGTCAGCGACTGAGCGCTCTATGATATTCCGAAGAACCAGCTTTGGGGCCAGCCCAAAACGGCCCCACGCAAATCTACCCTCCACAATTAATATTCTTGTATACTAATCTCAATTTTACATCAATTTTTAATTTTCAAAATTAAAATTTAAGTAGTAGGAAAAATAGTGATGAAATAATATTTTTTTCGAAATCCATACTAAAAGTATACGATATCACTCCGTGAAGTTAGCCAAAATAGTAATTAAAGTAGAACTTTACAGACTCTTATGTCAAAATTTAACTTTATGGTCTCATCTGTCAAACATAAATTAATCTATATTTTAATAGTATTACATTTTTGCAGTTTATTTTAGGACTATCAAAAATAACAAATATATTATTCTATAATACCTACTATTAATGAGTTTATTTATTATTTACCTTCGATAATAATTTATCGGCTTTAATGCAGACTACGTTTAAGCAGGTGTAAACACAAATGAAAATTATAAAGAACACTTGACAGTACTTTTGTTATCAAAGCCATCCACGTCACAATAGCTAATTGACGTTAATACTATTTATTTTTGTTCTTAATTAATAATTTACGGATTTCGAAAAATATAATATATACCTCACTCATATGGTTTATTCACCTCAGCTATCGCCAAATAGAATAAAATCCATATTCGTACCTAATAAAAAAGATATACTTTAGTGCCTTGATATACAAATAACTATTATTTTGTGACCATAGTTATTAAGTAACGATAGTGAAAAACAATTTCTAATGTCAAATAAAGGTTAATTAATAGTGGGTGTAGTAGTAGTTACCATTGTCAAAGACATTTATAAAAAAAAAACAGTTCTACTATAGGGTACGAATTTCTTATTCACTTTAGTCGTCTAGAAATTGGCAAAATTAACTATAAAAAGTTGCAAATAAATAAATCTGAAATGTTAAATGACTTTAACATTATTTGTCAATTGCTGTTGATGGCGCGTAAAAATATAATAAGCGAGTCGGTTCGGAATGAACATATACCTATTCTAAAACCATTTTTGTACGTTAACATGAATTTCGGCTCCGCAAGTTCTGCCTTAATTTATACCTCCACGAGTTATAATGAATTTCCTTCCTGTAGATTAAATAACTATAATACGTATTTTGCAAAAAATAACCATGTTATCTACAAAAATAAAACTGTCAAGAAGCTTGAAATCTCAAAGTTTGAAAATAAAGTAATATAGAAATACATATTTTCTCAAAAATATTTATCTTGTTCTATATTCAAAATATCTAATCTGAATATGAATTACAGTTATATTTGAAAAAGCAGTGGAGACACAAATGAATTAATGTATTCACTTAATGTTAAATTTCTTTTTAGTAAAATTTTATTATGATTGCCGTCCATCTTATTAACATTTTCTTATTAACCTTCTGATTATTTATTATCAGTCGTCTTCCAAATCCGAGAATTTGAAGAAGAATAAATTAAAAAAGTATAAATCAAGAGAAGAGCCGAAAATAGTAATGATAAAAAGAAAATGAGTGTAGTGATGTTAATGTATTCATAATGTATCAAGATTTTAAAATAGTGTTCAAATGTGTGCGTGTAGGTATAATTCCGTCTGGGAGTGATAATATATCAGCGCTTTACGACGACAGGGGAATGTCGTTATGTGACGTAAATCAATCTGAGAAATTAACACGGCCCCCTACTAGTCGGACGCTCATGAGATACTTCTGCCGAGGATGGACTCAATGTGCAGCGGATTCTTCTTCTGTATACAAGAATGCTTCACTGGCATCCTACTTCTTACTTGTGTGTTATTCGAGTTAAGCTTGAGTCAGTGCTGGTGGTACTTGGATGGGCCACAACGCCGAAATATGAATAGATGGCTAATGAAGAATTAAATTCCGTTAGAGATTATTTAATTTTCTAAAATAACAGTATATTATTTGTGTATTATTCGAGTCAAGCTTCAATCAGTGCTGGTCATACTTGGATGCGTCACAACGACGAAATATGAATACATGTCTATATAACGAAGAAATAAATTTCGTTATTGATTGATTATGTAATGTTGTTCATAACAGAATATACACGCGGCAGACTTGTAAAAGATTCATATACTTCGTAGAATTTTGTAGCTCAATTAGAAGAGTATCCTACTAGCAATAGGAAGGACCTAGGTTCAAATCTCAGTTAGGTCCACTTTTCAAAAAAAAAAGTATTCTTCATTAAAATTGAAAATATCTGAATTTCCGAAGTTCATTGTCACAATTAAATTAAAAAATATAATTGAGATACTTGATGATGATCGAAAGATTTATTCGCGTCGTACCTTAACTTTTACCAAGTTTTGTATTCCGTGCAATATTATATTTGGTTTATTACATTGAATCTTTTTTTACAACGACGTTTGCTCTAAACCTTATATATCGTATCGGAAACAACACTTACCGACGAGTTCTTTAAAGGAACAATTACATTTTCTAATGTAAGTATTTTTCATTATTAAATGTTGAATCGTCGTTGTAGTTAAATATCAATATCCACTACCTATGGCAGTGTTTCTCAAAGTGGGTGTGGGGTAACTTTCATTACTTGTGGGGGTGCCGCAAGCGTATGTATTTTGACAGCTCTTGGATTTGAGCATTTGAACCTTCTCCTTTATAGAATTGTCAAATGGTTGTCCAAAGAATGAGTATTGAATGATGTATACGAATTAAAAGAAGAAATGCCTTTTTTGAAAAAGAATTTTGTGAATTGTTGAAAAATGATTTTGGTTTACTAAATTTGTTTATATAACCGATGTACTTGAAGAAATGAATAAAGTAAATACTAGCATGCAAAAAATAAGAGATGAAAACTTAAAATCGTTCGAGATAAATAGAAGATACCATTTTGAAAAACAGTTGTTAACTCTGGGAACACAGATTTGATAGTATTTTCCAAATAAATCTATTGATAGTTTTGATTAGATACGTTGCGAATAAAATATATTTATTCAAAATGAATATTCCAACATGGGAGCTAGGGCAAGTTTTAGTTCAATATTTTTTCTCCTACTTGTGTGAATGTAACCTAAGATTTTCTACGTTCTTTGACAGAAAAATTAAAAAAGCGGCAAATATTGAAGTCGGTAGAATATAAAATTATGTTTGTTCAAAATACACCCAAATATAAAGGAATTACCTATATAAAATGTCTGTAAAATATAATACACATGTTTTCACTAATGTATGGAATAAATAGATGGAATAGAACCTCTGGAAAAGAGTTATAGATTATAGTCACTGAGTACTTTATTTGGTCTAAATATTGAGAGTCGAAACAAATCTCCTTCTATCCTTAGTTCAAATACGTACAGGACATTTACAAGATGTCATCACTGAGGCACTCTTGCTGGCATGAAGTCATATATGGGAAATAGGTGGAAGGAATTTGACTTAGAGACTTGTAATAAAGACAGTTTTCACAAAAGGTTATGAGTTAGAATTTAAATAAAAATAAATAAATACCATAGAAAGCGTTTATAAGACGTCATCTCCCGAGCACTTCTGCTGACATAGAGAGTACATCCCACGGGCCATTACATGAGAAATATATGGTAAGAATTTGACTAAATCACGTGTGATAAGACTGTCATCATAAAAGATTTTTGGTTCGAATTTAAATAGAAATAAACAAGGTGGAATGTGTTTGCAAATGTGTGCTCCTGGGGTCCTGGACACTCTTGCTGGCATGTAGAGTACACCCCAAGACACATTAAATGGGAAAATAGACATAGAACTGATGTAGTGTTTCGTAGGTATTGTAGTGTTGGTGTGTTTGTGTATGCACGTACCGCGAGATGACGGACAAGGAGCAGCAGGGCGGGGGAGTGGGAGGAAGCTGAGGCTGAGGGTGTCGTCCGAATAACGAGTGCCGCGAGCCGCGATCGATGTCGCTCACCTCGTGTCCACTCGCAAGACAACACTACATGCACCACGAGAACGAGATGCAACCAGCTACCAACCAAACGGAGATTCATCTTTGGAAAAGAACGCATGTGGGCTTACTAATTCATATAAAAATATAAACACGCATTCTTAATAGTTGGTGACAAATAAGAAGGGTAGATAAGTTGAGATAGATTTAAAAGAGGATATTTTCAAATAAGACAAATTAAAATATAAAGATTAGGAGCTGATCTCTGAACAGAAAAAGAAAAGCATGTGCATTAACATCATTTAAATTTAGGAACTACAAAAATATATACATGGATATACGAGAATTATATATTATCTAGTAGAATAGATGATTATATTAAAAGACATAATTGACACCTATACAAAATGTTTTTTTTATGGGACAAAGGTAGTGCTTACATATATCAGTCAGTAGGAAACAAAAATTAGGAGTTCAAATAACAAAATATTTATTATTGCCTAACAAAACAACAGTACGAGTACATGCACTATGCTCATGAGATACAACAGCGTACCAACTCCAGCTTCATCAAACAAGGATCTTACTAAACCTGGGGTTATGCTCACCAAATTTAAGTATAAGAATATTGTTTAAACAGTTTTACCATATTAATCGGTTTTTAACTTCCCCACTTAAATCGATGTCACTCAAGCCATTCATATGAATAACCGTAAATAAAAAAGAAGAAGTGATCTGTGGTTGATAAAATTTTTGCGGGTCGCGATTTTTTACTTATTCTCAAGCATTTACGATTCACGTCTAATTTCATTCGAGAGACAACTAACGTAGGTACTGAACTTTACTTTGGTGTTTGATATTATTTTTTTAATACGCTTTTTATTTTTTCTACATAAATATTATTATTTGCTTTAATTGTGGAAAATGTCATAAAAAAGAAAAGTAGACGACAGAAAAATTTTGGCTTTCATAGTTGTTTATAGATGTGTATCTCGATTATGATATAAAATGCAAGTAAAACTTGCCCAAGTACTAAATATCCTGTTCTGAATGACTTACATTAAAAGCTTTGTCTTCAGCATGATTTTAATATAATATTGTTTGTGTTTTTAAAAGAGCGGTGTGGAATATCCATTACCATTATCCGGTCAGAAACTTGGGGCAGTCGTACAATAAGAACGCGATTGACATTTTATGTTAATGGTCACAACTTTGTCATTCTGAGCCGTCTTATTCGTCTGACAAACATTCATGACCTTTCCTCACGTACTACACTCGGCGATAAAACATTACGACTATGGCCACCAAAATATCCAAATACATCACGGAATATAACTCCTTACTTCGCATTATAATAATACCAATGGAAATATTTATTCTTTAATACTTAAATTTATTTAGACTCTAACATTAACATCAATGACTACTGTAGATTTTACAAAGGTGTATGAGTCAAGCATTTAGGTGGATTTTCCAACTTGTCATTTTATTTTCTTAATCTCATATAGGTACATTATCATTTCGCAGACAAATCATATCTTGTTGTTACTCTAGTTAATTATTACTCTTCTAAGTATTAGATCATTTCTAACACACTTCAAGAAAAGCTAATGAATCCGTAAGTACTCGTTGATGAAGATGATAATAAATAAAAATAAAAAAAATACCTAAGAATTATGTGCTTAAAAAGAATGAAAAATAGGATGAAAACCTATTCAGTTATGCATGTTAGATTTACGAAATATAAAGAATTATTGGTTAGATCAAAAGAAAAAAATAATACATACTGTTTAGAAATAGAAGATAGACAGTGGATAGATGTTGAAGAAAAGAAAGAAAAGGTAACGAAGAAAAACAAGCTAATTTGTATATAGAAGACATTAGACATACCATAAGGTAAGAGGAAAATTAATACGATTCTGAAATCAAGATAAAAGATTTTATGAGTGTTATTGTTTATTTTTATATAAATATAAGAAATGAAAAATAGAATTACCTGACAAAGAAAAGTTTATAAAATTCAAAACGGTACTCATTTGGTAGTAGATAGTCATACGATTCTGAATGTTATTAATTTTACTGTACAAAAATAGTTTATACGGTATACTTGTGTACGCAGGTAAGACTAAGGAAAGATTAATGTATTTCATCGGACTTTATAGCTCAGTTGGTTTTTTTTTCACAAAGAAATAAGAAGTTCCTGGGCTCAAATCAAAAGAATTAAAACTGACAAACGATGAAACTTAGTGTTTCTTATTTAAGAGATTATTTTTACTACTTTACTTTAATTACAGGTAGTTCATAACTTAAGAACTACTTAGAAACATCTTGAATGATTTTGTTATTCTTTGGTTAGCTCTTGAGTTATCAAAGCAAAGACTAGAGTGGATGTTTTATAGATGAAACATAGCGTTCCTGATTGAAGAGATTATTTTTACTACTTTACTTTAATTTCAGGTAGTTCATGACTTAAGAGCTAATCAGTCTCAGAAAAAATACTTTGTTAACATCTTGAATGCTGATTTATTTCTAGGGTAGCTCTTGAGTGAGCAAAGCACGGATTGCAGCCAATGTTTTATATAATATAAATAAGCATTTACGTGTATAATATCGGTGATGAATGCGACTCTTATGTATATCAATCACACAATTAATTATTCTATATGTGAAGTGCTATGTGGAAGAAACGTTCCTCGTGAGACTCGCGGCCGCGTTCAATCATCTTCAATTAGCGGCAGGTCCGGCTTAGCCGCTAATTAGCAGAGCTGACGCGCCAAAGTAATGGATCCATCATCCCTCGAGGCCCGCCAAAAACAACGCAAGATTACTTTCTTCTGACAGCTGATACCATGCCAGATTGGAATGTTTTTCCACCTCAACACTCCTTCTCCTCAAGTGATCAATTGCGCTCACGTGGACGTGTGGACATTTAAGACAGAATGAGGCACAGTCAAATCTCAAAACAACTGGATGGGTCACCACGAAATTAAATTCTCCAATGAACTACATGACACTGATTTGGATAATGACAGCTAATTCCATGCCAGGTTGGAATGTTTTTCCACCTCAACACTCCTTCTCCTCAAGTGATCAATTGCGCTCACGTGGACGTGGACGGGTGGACACACGACCGAATGAGGCACAGGTACATCGGTTCACAACTGGATGGGTCACCGCGAAATTAAAACGTTTCTCCAATGAACTACATGATACTGATTTGGATAATGACAGCTGATGCCATGCCAGATTGGAATGTTTTTCCACCTCAACACTCTTTCTCCTCAAGTGATCAATTGCGCTCACGTGGACGGGTGGACACTTGCGACAGAATGAGACACAGGTAGATCGGTTCACAACTGGATGGGTCACCGCGAAATTAAAACGTTTCTCCAATGAACTACATGATACTGATTTGGATAATGACAGCTGATGCCATGCCAGATTGGAATGTTTTTCCACCTCAACACTCTTTCTCCTCAAGTGATCAATTGCGCTCACGTGGACGTGTGGACACTTGCGACAGAATCAGGCACAGGCAAATCTCAAAACAACTGGATGGGTTACCGCGGAAAAGGATAAATTGAAACGGTTCGCCAATGAACTACATGATACTGATTTGGATAGCACCTGATATCTAAGTAAGGGTGAACACTAAATACTGTTAATTCAGAAAGGATGTTCTTATGGAATTACCATCTGTCGCAAAATATTCTTAGATGGAACAGGAACTGAAATACCGAACGTTCTTATTTTATGACAAGAATTATTTGCATCTCAGAGCCTCCGTAAGGAAACTACGACCTACAGTTAATTACGAATAGTGTGTACTGATACACAGGTACATTTTTCTGGTTCCTGATTGATGATGCTGACATTTGAACTCCAAATTTCATACTACGCTCAGTTCTAGTAACAGGATGTTAATTAATTGAACTACTTTTGCCCCTCTTGTAGAAGGTAGAAAGTACTAAACTTATTTATATAAATAATTTATACTTATTTTTGTGAATTTAAAAATATATTTATGTAAATACTATAACATCTAATTATACTCTTCCAATTTTTATTCCAATCGGCCTTTTCAATAGGTCAAAACGTAATAAAAAGAATAATTTAGATGGATATTAATTTTTGTATTAAGAATTTGATTTGTTATTAATAAATTCACATTGACATATTTCGTGAGAATTTTATACGATATAAATAAAAATAATATCTTTTTCTTTGCATGTTTTTGATCAATTAAAATAATTTTGTGTAATGCAATAAGGAATAGTGATAAGCATTTAGAAAATATGAAACGAAAAGGTGAAGAATGATTATCTATAGTATGATAAATTTGAATGAAGTGGAGCAAAAAAATATGTATAATATAAGGAAGTCAAGTGATGTCCAATCAGATTTTTTATTTCGGGTATCATATAATTACAATTCTCCAATCAGACATGCAAATTTATATGTCTAATTTAATTATTGTATCATTCCTTTTATTTTAAATATTTTTATTTGTATTTTATTTTTATGGTGAGCTACAGTTCATTATGTGTATTGTTTATAATAATTTTAGTTAATATTTAAATGAAACCTAAATTCAAAACCTCAGAAACAATACACTTCTATCTCTAAAAATGACAATTCCTTGTTTCCACAATTCTCCTCCCTCTGAAACCTTCAACTTTGACATTCTCCCTATTCTCCTTCCTCCATTCTTCAGGTCGAAGATTGACACGTGTCAATGGATTACCCACCCCCAGCCTCCAGGGTTATCCGTCCATCTGCCCCCGCGCACACAGCCGCCCGCGTAAAGAGAACGACACAGGACAAGCCAGGATTTCACATACCGGGGAGGTGATAGCACAGGCAGGGCAGTGGCGTGGGGATGCTAATTCAGGGGGGAAATGGGTCTTTATTGCAGAAATGTTTCTTTTGTGGGTGTTGTGAGAATGTTATTTGCTCAAAATTTTAAAACTGGTCTCTTATTGTATCAAATAAAATTTAAATGCTCTAATCTACAGATGCAGTTAAAATTTTAATTGACAAATATGCTTAGTGACTTTTTCACATTTCTTTATAGATATTGTAAAGAAGTTATTTCCTTAAAACTGATAACTAACTGTATCAAAATAAAATGTTAAATGCACTCATCTACAGACGCAGTTAAAATTTTAATTGGCATATATGGTAAGTGAGTTCCGACTCGAACTGAGTGGAATATCAAATGGTGTTCTAATCCTAGTTTTGTTATTTTTTATCCAAATAAAAGTACCTCGTGCCTGAATGGTTCGGAACGCATTACAATGGCTGTTTTAGATTATAAATTGTACAAGATCTTGCACCATTTTTGGTAAAATTTAATTTGGCTACTATTTAAGATTTAGAACACGTTCTATTTTTCATAAAATATGTAACTTAATTTGGTTGTGAGCATCCGCATATATATGAATTTTGTGATCTCATGCGTTTCTAACGTTTTTTTTGTATGTAGTGGGGTTATAGAAAATTTAGTGTTACTACTAGTAAAGTTGTAAGTATTGCAAACTTTAAATGTAAATAAATTTATGGTTAATTTCGCTTGTCACAATGACATATTCAAGGAAAGTGCACAGAATCAGAGCCAATATATTGTACAAAAATCTAACTGTCCCATATATAGGCTAGTCTAAAAGTTGCAGAGGCTTATAAACTGACAACATACAGCACTAAAATGAAAGTATCTTGAAACAAGCACCTCAGGTACATTTTGTTAGATTTGTATCCAAATATCTATTTTAACTGCTTTAAAAAGAAACCACTAACACTATAACTATTTGAATATGTGTATATAAGTGATTTGTATGTCACGCACATCGGTTGAACTGTCAAATTACATAATCTTTACTGTTGATGACGTCTCTTCACTCTTTAAAAATTTTTTTTTTATTATACTATACATATTTTTTTTTTCTAAAATTAAAATAGTTGATATTTTCATAACTATAATAGTTAAACGTCATGAACTATTAATGTTTTCTAAAATTATAAAATTAATGTAAAGTACAAATAATCTTCTATGAAATAAATATTGTCATTAGGAAAAATTAAGATCCATGGTACATCGTGCTAGAAAGAATAAAACACAAATTTCCTTACATTTTAATAGTTTCTTATAATTTTCACTAACCGCTCAACTACTGCAATATCTAAGGTAGGAAGGAGGAAATCGAACCCAGGACATGTAAATTGTGTGCATGCATTTTAATATTTCTATTATTTATAAGAAAATAAATATTTTAAAAATATGTAACTATATACCCATGACCCCCATTCCAAACCATCGAATTAACCCCTCGGTTACCCCCATGCCCCGATGTCCAGCCCACGCCGCCACCACTGCGGGTGCTCGGCTACAGAAAAGCTATTAAGGTGCGTAATGGGGGCCAGTGGTAAGAGCTGCGCGCAGACACCGCATCGATTAGACATAACATCGCCATCGCATCGCCCGCCGTCACGACGCTCTCCGGCCCAAGCCAAGCTGCACTGTGCGGAGAGGGGGGGGGGGGTGCATGTGTGACTCTCGAGGTGAGGCTGCGACACCTAGGGGGGGGGGGGGGGTTGGGATGTGGGATGGTAATTGTTTAAATATCACTTGATGGGATGATGGGAATGGGAAGGAATGGATGTGGAGGTGGATGTGTCGCAAGTAAAATGATTGTTATGGGAGGATGATGTAAAATGTAATGATTTTTTTAATATAACGAGAAAATGGAATTCATTCTTCTTGATTGGAGAAATGGTTGATTAGTCAATGTTTAAAAGTTTTATTTCTACTCTACTACAATACATTCGTTGATTATCTTGTGTGACTATGTAGTCCCGTGTTTTATAAACAATTTAATGTCATTTAACTCAGAAAAGTTCTAAAGTATGGATTCACAATTGAAATATGCCGTCTAAATTAAATTAAAAATCAAAAGAGAAATGACAGCCTACTTTACATTGTCAATATATTTTTTTTTACTAGAATTGGGATTGAAATACTAGTAGTAAAAAAAAATAATATATATTCCACGGTTAAGAAGACAATTATTGACCAACGCTTTATGGCAATAATGATAGTCTTCTCAACCTTGGTGTATAATATACTATTAAACGCTGACTGATAGAAAAATAAAATAAAAAAAGAATGGAAAAAGAGGAATAAGGGGTAGTTATGATTGGAGATACTTGAGGAATATTTGTGGAAATAGAGAAAAACCACTAATAAATAAATACCTACATAAAAATTATGTAAAAAATATGTGAAATAGAAGAACTATGCAAAATTGTTAATCTAAGTAACAGAAAAGAAAATATATACTTATATAATTTTTGGGGGATTCCCTGCAGAAAAATAAAGGAATGTACTATACCGGCATTTTTATTCAACTTCCTTTTTCTGAATTTTGACAATTACAAATTAAAAATTTATGATTATTGAACTGTTATAAAATTATAAATGCTCATATGTTATTAATTTACTTATGACACAAATTATTATTAAAATCGAGATATGAACATAACAAATAATTATGAGTCTGGACCATTACCCAATTGACTTGAAAATAACATTTTTTTTTATTTTTTGTAGTTTATCAGTCCAATAGCAAAACAATTAAAATTGTAGTTGCCATAAATAGACCTGAGTTATTTTAGTGCAAAGTGGGTTCAGTAATGGTGGAAAAAGCGTGATATAATAAACAAAATAAGCAGATGGTATTGGTATAAGTTGAGATAACTTCATTTTCCCGTATGCCATTACTCTCAATCTTTATCTTTCACACATTGGGGTGACAATACTCGGCTGTGATGGGAAATATGACAAGGCCTACGCGTATTGGAAAGTGCGAAAGCATCTTCATGGCTCGATGATACCGGACGGATTACGGCTCAAAGCCGACAATGCCCTGCGAAACCAGCGCGAAAGGGTGGAAAAATGAGGAATGAGGAACACGCCGAGATAGAGCGACGTGGCCAGGCACATCCCAAACAACTTTCATTCTTTAAAAAGGAAAACTAACAACTATTTACCTCTCAATAATACAATTATATAATCATATGACTTACTCTAAATATAAAGTAAGGTATTTTTCTCATTTAACTCGATAGATTGCAAAAATTTCATGTCTCACTCATATTGAAATTAAAGTATAAATTATAAACATAACAGAAAAAATTATCAATATATAATTAATTATATTTCTTGTAGAATACAATTTTACATTTTCAAAAATAAAAATTTAAGTACAAACATTTAACCTCTCGATATTAGAGGTATAACAAACCTATTTATTATTTATATTTCCTTGTTCAATTACTGTTTTACATTAAATAAAATTTATTTTATTTATTATTGTTATTTTTTTGTTTCGATTTTTAATATGATCCCTATACCTCCCTCATCTTGGTGTCTGGAGAAAAAAAATATGTTTTTTGTCCTGTCGCTGTGCTTCTCGCCGAATAGATTTATACTTGTAATAAAATATTGTCCTTCAGTTTGAGAAAATCATTATATTTACTTTTGGATTAATTGTATTAAAAATTACACTATTAACAGTATTAATATGCTGGTTACAGTTGCAATGATATTTTTTTAGTATATGTAACCAAATTTTTGGACAAGTATATATACTTTTTACTGATATTTTTACATTACTCCAATCTGTTTATTAGCTTACTACAAAAACATTTTCCCGTCATTCTTTTTCGGCACAGTATCCGTACTTTAAACGAGCAACTTGTCTCACTTGGTTAGCCCGTTACGACTCGAATTGAGCAGATTGTAAGATCTGTTGTTCAAATTCTAGCTTCGCTGTGTCCAAGTTCGGAACCCACTATAAGCTGTAGGTCCATTGCAGAGATCTTGTTACAAAACGAATACTTTAAGGTACTTGAGGTCCTACTCCATCTAGGAAAGATGTTCTATAGATAATCATGATGATCCATACCATAACTTCTATTTATGGCAATCCACAATTTCAATTGTTTTATTATTAGACTGTGATTAATTTGGTGCCCGTATATTTCGACCCCACTATTATCTGTAAGTGTCTTTTGCGAAGCAAATACTTAAAGCTATTTGAAGTCCTATTCCATCTAGGAATGATGTTCTATAGATGATGATGATGATCCAACTATAATTTCTATTTAAGAAAATCTACAATTTCAATTGTTTTACTGTTAGACTGTGATTAATTTGGTGCCCGTGTATTTTGGACCCCACTGTTATCTGTAAGTCTCTTGTAGAAGCTGTAGGCTGACAACTTACTCCATTAAAATACACCTAAAAATCAACTTACGAGTAAAACTCTATAAACTCTAAGGTTATTATACCACTGATTATTATTACATGCGTAGTAAAGTTAACATTGTGAAAATATTTTGTGATTGTCTTTAATAACTTCTACTTATGGAAATCCACAATTTTCATTATTTTATTATTAGACTGTGATTATCTTGGTGCCTGAGTATTTCGACGCCACTATTATCTGTAAGTCTCTTGTAGAAGCTATAGGCTAACAACTTACTTATTACAATGTCCGTAAAAAACAACTTGCAAGTAAAACTCTTTTAGAGTAGCACCAGCGATTATTATTATTGCTCTAATTATTATACGTATTTAGAAATTTTAATGGTTAGTAAAGTGAACATTTTGAAAATATTTTATGCTTGTCTTTCCCCAACGCTCATGTAATTATTATACGTATTTGGAAATTTTACTATTACGTACTTAATAATTACAATTACACAGTTTCAATTGTTTTACTATTAGACTGTGATTAATTTGGTGATCGTGTATTTCGGACCCCACTATTATTTGTAAGTCTCTTGTAGAAACTGTAGACTGACAACTACCTCCATTAAAATGCACATAAAAATCAACTTGCAAGTAAAACTCTCTTAGGGTAGCACCACCTATTATTATTATTGCTGTGATTATCATACGTATTAGTAAGTGAACATTTTGAAAATATCCTGTGCTTGTCTTTCCCCAAAGCTCCTGTAATTCCATCAAGCTTGCGTGCCCATTGGCACTGCATCATGTCATCCTGGGATGACTATGACTGCACTTGATCCTTATCTAATTGTTGCAGTTGCGATTTATTGCAATAGCCCTTCGCAAGGACGCGGGAATCAATAATGCAGGCTGTCGTGAATGAAAGGTGTTTAGGCTGTTTAGTCGTTCGGGTGGGGATATGGTTAGTCCTGTCCCTTGGGGACTAGGGGTGGTCTACGACTAAATGGTTTCATCACAGAGGACTAGGACCGTAAGGAGAGTATAGGTTGGGATGAATACGATTTAATCATGCACTCATTTTTTTTATAATGATTACTCAAGTACTAACGACATATGTTATCGGAACAACGTTATACCTTGAAATAAAAGACAAATTTATCTCTCACATACGAAAATTGAGTTCTATTTGCCCAACGGTTTCAGCAAATTTAAACAATTCATTAAAGCCACAGAAAACATCCAAGATATTGTAAAGTGTATTCTAGATTAGACCAAAAAATGGAAAATAAAAATTAATGAGATCAAATCTACCCATCTTTTATTCATCAACAAATAATTCCAATGTCTATCGATACACCTGAACAATCATATTTTATCAAGATCATTTGTAGATAATAATTTAATATTATATCATTAGCTAAAATTTTGTTATATAAATTTGTTTTTACCTAGCCCCATGTAAGTATTACAAGTAATTAATGATTCGGTAAATTTATTATAATTGCGGATAATCTGTTTACTATGGAAATAAATGTTATATATTTGACAGTGACAATTATTATAATTGACTATGAAAATATTATAAAAATAATGATCGAATACTCTAGAAGGAATTGTACTAATACTGTAAGTACTAATTATTTTAACCTAAGCACAAATAACATAACTTTCAGTATCAAATATGACATAAATACATACAATATAAATATTAATAAAAAGTTTAAAGGACAGGCGATAGATTATAAGCAGGCCACATCAAATTTTTGTTAATGTTTAGATGATTTATCGTTACTGATGATAGCTTGAGATTGTCAGAAAAATATTTCCAAATGTTTCGCTATTGTAAACTGTGCTCTAATTGGTTAAAATTTGGTTCCTATCTTATTGAATGAATCGTTTTTATAAAAAATAGGCTATAACATAGGTAACGCTACGTGGTATGTGTCTACACAACGTCCTAATAATCAAAACAGTGAAACAATAAATAAAAATATTCGCACAAAATATAAAGCTAGACTCCAAAGCTACCCCAACAACCTTGCAATTAAAATATTAAACAAGAAACTATCTAAGTAGTCTGAAGTGAAGAAGAACCGCTATTATATCACAATTAAATTTTTGAAAGAGCTTATTACTATTTACTTGTTAGTAAAATTAATTTTGTTTCCATTCCAGATGATAGAAGACGACGACGACACTCACATCTGTCTAAAATGCCACTTAACCATTTCCGGTTTAGAGGCGTATGTAGCCCACCGGAAATCCGGTTGTGGTGCTTCAACCTCCAAACCCCGAACTCTTAGTCCTTTGATCCCTCCAGATGAACAAGACTTCGCCCTCAAAGCAGATGACTTCTTCAGTCTTCTGGAGTTGCAAAGCAGTTCGAAGAAGACCCCCACTTCGGCCAGTATTCCCGGAACTAGTACTGCCACTTCCGGTAAAGGAGTATTAACCAGAAGCAAGATTGCTAATATAACAAGAGCCAGTGATTGGATTGGTAAAGAACACACTTTTATTTTATTCTTCCTAACTTATTTTCCTCTAGGTGGTCACCATCTTCGTGAGTTCGATACAGAAGATCCTCAAACCAGCCTAATTAAAGCAGTAGACAACATTAGTGGTCATAGAAAAGATGATCATCCACATTCAGAACACACTGTACATGCTGATCATCCTCTGACCTATCACGACGAATCTTCTAGTTCTTCTTCGTCATCTTCCTACGAAGAAGAGTTTATAGATCATCATGCACCACCTAGAACTCACACTGGAGGAAAATGGAAACCCAGTAGTCCTATTCAGTGGCTCAGACCACCAAGTACACATGAGGAAGATTGGTGGAAACCTCTGGAAGAAGAGGAGGATAAGAATGCACCTCCTCCAGATCATACTAAGGGAAAGTGGATTCCCGGATTGAAGACTATGTCGACAGAAGTATGACAAATATGTCTTTCTCTTCTTCTTTTTGTTTCCACTTTCTAATCTTTCTTCTTTTTAATTACTCATGTTTCAAAAACTATTCTTTTAGTAACATTGTTTTTCTTTAAAAAAAAAAAATTGTTTGTAGGAAACCCCATTACGAAAAAGCAGTGGTATGGTCCAATATTGGTGTGGACCTTGCAATCGAAGACTTGCTTCAAAAATAGTTTATGAAAGACATCTAAAATCGGAACTACATTATAAAAGAACTATTCACGAACGAGAATTCGAAACACCTAATGATTATTTAAATCAGAAAACTGTAAAAAGAGGTCCAGGAAAGCGTAAGATCAAAAAACCAGAACATTTATGGACGGAGAAAAAGAAAGACACAAAGAAGAGAATTAAGAAACATACATACATCCGTTGCGAAGTTTGCAAATCGAAAGTCTTGAATTATTTAATGGGCAAACACTTAATAAGCCATTACCATTGTCGCAAAAGAAATAACTTTAAACATATAAGTCATCAAATGGTACTTGATCATATCTTAGGAGTGGTACTACAATCACCATTTCAATGTAGTGCCTGTCGATTTTATTGCAATGAAGAACACCAGTTCTTATTTCACTGGCAATCAGAAGATCATTTACTAGTAACCGAAAGTACTCCTGGATTTTTTCTATGCATCTTCTGCAAATATGAGACTAAATACAATGATATAATGCAACAACATCTATTGTCAGAAACGCACAAAGAAGTTGTATCAGTTATAAACAGATCAGTACCAATCATTATCAAAAAAATTATTCCTACTAAGTGTGACACCTGTAAGAAAACTTTTCGATACAACGCAGAACTAAGAAAACATTGCTTCAAAGAAAACCACGGCCTAAGTAGTACCAGTACTGATAAATATCAAGGAAAATACTATTGTCCACATTGCGATCAAATTTTGAAGTCCTACAAAGCTTTACAGAAACATCTTCTAAGAATTCACGGGAAGAACTTTTATTTTTGCTCGACTTGTGAATTGACGTTTGATACAGAAATGGAATCTAAGATGCATAGAAAAACTCCAGAACATAAGTATGCTGTACTAGAAAAAAATAATGTAGGGGAAAACAGCAAAGATATTTCTAGAACTTGTAGCTATTGTTATGAAAATTTTTCAAATGTGATGTACTTGAAGAAACATCTTCAAAAAGAACACCCAGAACATTCCTACAAGTAAGTCTTTATGTTATATTTTTAATTGGAATATGAATATATTTTTGTTTTTCTAAGCTGAATTTTGTAAATTACATAATGAAATAATATATTGATATTTTTTTAATACATATTTTTGAAAAATGGGTAGAAGTACAATTTCCATAACTTTAGCTTTAACTTCTACAGAAAATTATTTCTTTAATAATAACTGTTTTATTAAATAGGAGTATAACATAGTAATATTTTCTTTTCTAGCTGTCTTCAGTGTGGCCAAAAATTCACCCTGTCCCAAGAAGTAACCCAACACATAAAATCTAAATCTTGTTCTTTTCCTTCTACATCTTCTTTATCTTCCTGTATCTTCCAATGTGACAAATGTGCTTATAAAACAAATTCAGAAGCAGATTCCTTATTTCATATTGCTTTACATACGGATCCCATACCAGTAATGCTTCCTAGTCCAAAAAAGAAGACCGCAGAAAATGAAAAAAGAAAGAAGATAGAAATGTATAAGTGTCCAGTTTGTGAAAAGATCTTCCGGAGATCTTCTTTAAGGTATGAAGATGTTATTTGAATTCTTTTTTCTAATATTTTTGTTGTAGATGTCATGTAAGACAACATGCTAATGAACGGCCTTTCAAATGCAATAAATGTAATTCGGCATATACTAGAAAAAGTAATTTGATGGATCATATGAAGACGAAACACACTGAAGATTACAACAAGAGGTTTGAAGAAATTGAAGATGATCCTCTTCCTAGTGTCAGTGTTCAACAAAGGTGAGATTTACTATTTCTATCCTTATATACTGTGCGTGAAATAAAAGATGAGCAACATGGAATATTAACTATCAAAAGATTTTCCAAGAATGTTTTTACCTCCCGCCTATCAAAATATAGATAAGGGAGGTATTGTTTTTGGTCAAAATTCTGGAGTGTGACGATTTTTAGTCCACTCCAGTAGGATACATGTAAAAATATAATATTTGGTATTTAAGACTTGTATTCAAATATAATGAACTGATTAGATTTTGATTACAATTGGTTAACCGAAAGAAGTACTTTATTGAAGTTTTAAACCGTTTTTCCTAAAGAATCTCCCTAAATACCATATTTTTGCAAATTACATTATTATTATTAAACACCAAGATTTTTTAATTTTCTATCTGCATAATTACGTTATATATAACTTCTAGCTAAACAGAAACAATATATAAATTATAAATATTTTTCATATCGTTTAGATTGAGGAATTTCTATAAAACGGATGAGTTATTCATATATTCACAAAATTTGACATATGATGTCAAATTTGATGCAAGTAAGTTTAAAAGATAAAATAAGTAAACATAAAGTAGTTTTATTGTAAAATTAAAAAACGTAAAAGAAATATATAAGGAATATATACGTGAATCAAGGCAAGTAATGCCAAAAATAGCTGTTTTTTTGGTCATACAAATTTTATGAAGGAAATATTAGATATGAAATAAATTAAAAATATTCTGATATAACAAACTAATTTTAAAATTAAAAATTGAATGTACTGAAAAACTTATGTAGAATATATTACTACAGTGGCGGGAGATAATGTGTTGGACACATCAGATTTTTGTTATTTTTATTGTCATATTATTTTCAAATAACTAAAATGTTTTTAAGAAAATATAACTTGGAATTATTTACTGTTATTTTTTTGGATTTGAAATAAACTACGTAACTTTCTTTTTTAATCTTGGACATTTATAAATCAAAAATTTAATCTCTCAACCTACTAATTATCAAGCAATAAATTAATTACAACCTTAAAACTTGTCACATTTTTTCTAATACGAGATCATTTAAAATTCGTCTACCAATCAAAATTAAGCTCTTTTTACCAAGTGCCAATTTCGACATGCTATAATAATTAATATCCAAATATTTCTGTCCACATATGTGAATAAGTGGACCACTTTTTATATAATTTATACTCGTCTTACAACACATGAGAAATATCACATGTTATGAGTAATTTATGGTTTATATATGACATGAATTATGAGTGCTTAACTTTGATCTTTTCATAAAGATAGCTTAATAGTTAACGCACTTGTTCATTAAGATATATATAACATATTCAATTCTCAACTAAAATATTAATAACTTTTCAGATTACCAGACACCAGACAAAATGAAGATAAGAAAAATGAAGATGTAGCTCTCAGAAAGAAGAAATTTCTGTGTGCTGATTGCGGCAAGAGTTTTCTTAAACAGTAAGTCTTTTTTAATTATTCCTAGAATTTTACGAGATTTATATTTTGAAGAATAGAGCTCAGAATGAGATCAGTAATATTTCAAGACCTAATATTCTTCTTGATTTATGGAAAAGTAATGTCTGAATTTTAAATAAGTCCAGACTAATAAATAAAGAAAACATTTTAAAAAGTTATTTTTGAAACTCATAACTATGATGTAGTGTCATACGTTAGTATATTTAGATGATGTATTCTCGTCATAAATCAATCAAAATTTGGCTGCAACATAATGTAGTTTACTTATAAATAGATCTTTAAAAATATTATAGTTGTTTACTTACATTTTTTAATGATTTGATCAATTTTTAATTCAGGCATCGTTAATTTAATATTCGCCCTTTAATTTTTTCATATTATTATATTTTTCGCGGCATCGGCTACATTTACCTTCAAATAATATTGCAAAATTTGTAAAATTTGGACTACTTGACAGTTCATATTTATTTATTTCTACCTTTTTTGTTGCTATATGAAATTAGCATATGATAGCAGAACTGTTATGTTATGCAACATTCCATTGAGATGGTTAACCAAATAAATGTTGTCAATCACTTACGACTTATGTAGCTATGGAAGTTATACATAGGTACGTATACATCACGTAACGTTAATGCCGCAAATGTCGGTTTGTTAAGATTCGAAAAATTCGTGGTTTGTTCAATATTTTATCGTTTTCGAAAATGAAGACGATGTTAATACATATTATTTTCATCAGGTCTGTATAGGTTTATATTACATAATGACACCTTTACAGTTATATTATCCAATTGCAGTGGCGCACCACTTTTTTAATTTTAAGTAAAGAACAATTGATTGGACCATCTGAAATTCGGTTGTCCAACTTGATATGATAAACAAGTAAAAAGAGAAAAATGTGCGGTTTAAAGACATGGATTCATGACACAGAATTGAAAGATACCATTTAAACTAAAAAACAAAAGATTGAGAATCATTATTGAATATTGAAAATGACACATCTAAAAAATGAATTTAAAGTAAAATGGAACTTATAGTAACTTTCATGAAAATAATATGGGAATTTTTATTTTTGTGGTTCTATTTAGCAGAAAGAAAAACTACAGAAAATCGATGCAACCCTTGTTCAAGTTATTGATCTTTATGATGAGTTACTCAAGTTTGTAAAAAATATACCAAATAAATTTAATATTTACCTAAGAAGTGGAAAGCATGCAAATATTACTCAAAAGAGTATTAGCCTGTAAACTGTCGAAAAAATAAGAAAAAATATCAGAACCGAAACGATAACTTAGAAAGTAGGCCTTCGTCCAGCGATAAGTTTTTTTTATTTGTTATTTTGTAATAAAGTACTACGAAATAGCAATAGTGTACAGATACATTTATTACTTAGATACCTGCATACTTTTGTATATGTAAACAAAAACTTAATTTCTTGAAACCGATATAAAATCTAATTAATGTTATCTTGTCAAGATTGTAGTATTAATTTTATGACAAAATTTTTGGTGATCGTTAGACATAGCACATTTAAATAAAAAAATAAAAAATGTTTGTAGCAGACTGTAGTTTGTTTATTAGAAGCGATTAATCTTGAAGGACACTAACGTGGCCCATTTAGAAAAATGTAAATCTAACAGAATGCACGGTGGGTATAATTTGGGTTCTAAATGAGGTGTAGTTGACACTATTCGTTATCCTTGCTCCTGGTGCAGTCCACATCGCATATCCACAGGACAATTACTATAAACATCTCTTCAGGCCCCGCTGTAACTCTCCCTCTAACCACAATTCTCTAATTACGGAGCGGGCGACGTTTAAATACGAAATATGAGCCATTTGTTCACGGGGCCAGAGATTTATAGGCAAAAATATGCGCCACTCCACGGCTGCAGGATTAGGGACGAGATAATGAAGGAGATGGTTCGAACCCAAGCACTTCGAGGAATATTCCTAACGCTGCTTTCTTTTCCTAGCAGACAACCATTTTCATTTTGTCTTCTTCAATGAGATTATTCAGAAAAATTACTTTGGTTTTTATCTAACTGGTAATATAATTCGAACCTAGAAATATATCATAGAAAAAAAAATTCTAAAGGTGATTTTTATCGCTACATATATCGATTATAAATTAATAATCAATCAATAATATCAGTTTCTAAATAATAATATGGAAAATAATGTTCTACAAAAAATTACTAAGTAAGATGTTTTCGAAACCATGGGCATTATTTTGCAAGTAAATTATTGATGGTGGTTACTGGAAGTACAATTTGGTACTGGCTTTGGGGCACTAAATATGATACTCTAGCTCTGAAACTATGATAAAAGAAGATCTTGATTCGAATACATGGTTATAGTATTCTTCAAAAACCTCCTATTATAATAATACGCGACAAAAAAGTTAATGGTCGTTAACAGTTAATACTTAATTTAGTTGCCATATGTCCTATGATAATTTAGGTAAAGATCATTTCAATCTTAATAACATGGAAAGTGCCGATAAAGTTTAGAAACCGATGATCGGAAACGTTTGGTTGTCAAGTCGAATAACCGTTGAGTTGTCGATGTTAAGATGAATTTTGATATCTAGTTAAATTATTTTTATTTGAGTTAACGATTGACATGAAGTATAATGGCATAGATAATACTCTAAATGTAGAAACTACTACGGAGTATTTAATGACTCTCTACCTTTTTTTGTCAAGAGTACATTGCATTTGCGCATGTGTAAGAAATTTCAAGTAATGCCCGTATGTCTGCAGATTCTATTGAACGTTAATTTCAATCTTAGAATTTACTTAATGATCATTATTTATACCGTGTGTCATCGGCATATAGGTGCACTTTATTTTCATCTCTAAGCATTGATTATAATTTTGCCTTTTCGAGTAAGATAGCCAACCAAACATGAGCTTGATTTCTAATGAATGGAAGACTATTTTAGAAAGAAAATTATAATTTTGTCTCCGTGAACTGAGCAGTCAAGAAAAAATGAATTAAAATTAATGATGTTTGACATGATGCAGCATCAAGGCGACTATATATGTACGGTAGTGACTTGTATTTATTATTACAGATCTTATTATCACAGCTAAATACATATAAACGGAGTCAAGCAAGAGTGCGTACAGTTAGTATTTAGATGGACAATCAAAAATTGTACAATTCACTTGATAGATCTGTAATGGTTAATAAGTGATTGAGTCGGGCTTTGAAAGGTGGTGTGAGGCTAGTATACACTGCTGGTGTATATTGTATAGAGCGCCGTATACACATAGCCCGAAGCGTGAGGCCGGGCATCCGTATGCATATAGATGTAGGAGAATTGGTCGTAAAACGGCTCGTACGTATCTTTATGCGTCGTAATTCCGCGCCAAGTACGTGCCGACTTGTCGACTGATTGTTTAAGTGCTGTCGCCTAAATTATTCACTCTAATGTGCCTAATTTACCTCCCAAATGCACACACCCTGCCATAAGGGGAGGAAAAGAACTACTGGATTTCAATTTTACTCTCACTACACTTTCTCATATATGCCTTGAAGCATATCTATGCCTAATAGTATGATACTTTAATAAAACAGTTTACCATGCTGTTAAAAACTGGTCAGTCTTCGTGGACTACTACAACCTTTTTACTTCCTTGTACAAAGTAAAGGATGTAGTGCAATTGTGAAAAATTTCGATTTTCAGATTTCAACGAAATATTCGTTTTGACCATCCCTGAATCTATTTTGACTACTTTCGGCGTAACGTCTGTACTTACGTATATACCATGAGTATTTTTTAATAAGAAACATGAGGATTTATCATATGCATAGTTAGAACTTGATATTTGATTGACAACAATGTATACTTGCTTGTCTCATTAAAAAGGAAACATAGGGAACGACAAACCTGTACCAAGTGCAACAAATTTAGAGGAAATGGAAGATGTGGATCTTAGTGGAAGAACATATCTCACTTTCAAATGAAATAAGTTTAAATGAAGTACAGCAAAAATGTGAATAATTTAATAGACGTACAAGGAAGTCACGTGGGGTCACATCAGATTTTTTCCTATTGTATATCATCAGTTTATCCTACATTATTTCCTCCTTAATAAAGTTCCTCATATTACAAGAAATCAATCTATCGATATTTCAAAAGCATATACCAGATTACTTGAAGATAATATGTACTGAATTTTGCTTACGAGAAAAACAATTGTCGGTATTTCTAAACCTATTATGAGGTTTAAGTTTAGGAAAGTAATACCTCTTGGGTAATTAAGGAAACAGGCTTCTAATAAAAAAATTACTATAATATTGAACTAAAAATAATTTTAACACCTGAAAAATTATCAGCAAATATATAGCAGAGTTATAGATTTAATTTTTGGTCATTCGTATTTTATAAAATGTAGTTAGGTCAATTGTCAATATTATTATCCTAATTACAAACAATAATTAAAATTTTATTTTTGTTTATAGATGATCATAATTGTATGAAAGTTTGCTCTGTGAAGATTTCCATAATTGATGATTTATATGAAAAAGGGTTTTTATTTTGAGAGCATTTCCAACAACAACGGCATTTGGTAAATGTTGTCCGTGTATGAAGTAGGGTGATTCGTTCAACAAATAAATAAATTAAAATTATTGTCGCGAGCTTGTAATTCAAGATTTAAACGGGTGGGCAAACAGAGCATCTGTAGGTATTTATCTGTGAGCCGTCCTCATTTCCATAGTTTGCAAATTGAGACCGGTGCTAATAAATTCCTTTATCTCGCAATAAAAATATATAAATTAGCTAGTCGTGCTCACATCTGAGAAAATCCCGATCTGGTGGAGGTATTTATTTATTTATAACGAACGGTGTGTACGGAGCATAACAGTGGCAAAGCCGCGCGAGCAAACACTCAAGAGAGGTTATGACGTTAGGGAATTTACGTTTATTGCGGACGCATTTAAAAAGGTGGGAGCGGTGCGCTGTTCGCTAAATTACAGATGTGTCTCCGTAGTTAAAATACGCGGGCCAAACACACACGCGCTCTGATGCTGATAAGCCACGGGCGCGCAAGACAGACGCTCATTACCCCCTCCAAAGAATACTCTATACTCACTATATATGCTAATACATCATTCTGTCCCAAAGTCAACTACAAAAGTATTTATATCCAACAAAAAGGTATTCGATTCTAATACTTAGACAATTCATCCTATATATGTTTTAAATTTTACACTTATCATCATCATCGACTGTGGCACAACTTTCCTATATATGTATTGTATGTATACGAGGGTTTAAGAGTTTTGTCGCTTTTTGTCAACGATACCTAGAAGATCTATTGTGACATTTATACTTATATACTTATACTCCTATATATGCTAATATATAATTCCAAAGAACATATTTCTCCCAGCATCAATTCAGTTTATTAACTATAAAAGTATTTATATCTGGCAAAAAGAGATTCGATTCTAAAATACATCCCATCCTTCTATATATGTTCTAAATTTTACACACATCACCATTACCATCTCTGGCACAACTTTCCTATATATACTAAAACATCATTCCAAAGAACATATCTATCCCAGCGTCAAATCAGTTTATTAACTACAAATGCATTTATATTCAACAAAAAGAAATTTGACATTTCACACCTTCAATGTAGGTAGATTCGTAGTATCACAAGTTAAAATAATAATAATAATTATCGTTTTGCTAAAACCCTAGGAGAGTTTTCTTCGCATGTAAATTTTTTTCATGTATTTTAATGGACTTCGTTGTCAGATTACATTTTCTACAAGAGACATGTACTAGCAGGTTCCGAACTACATGGACACAGTGAAATTTTTATTTGGATAATAGTAATGCTGTAATTTGAACCTCGGAATCGCGTTTACCAATTGAACCATCGTGAAAAACGCTATACACGACTACATATATCTGAACAATTTTACAAATGGACATTGTAAAAAAAATCAAACAAATAATAGATAGATGAAGCATGATTCTGAATAAGTGTATAATAAAATTATGATTAAATTATTTAAATTTAAATATGATCGCAATTTTTAATAAACAGCAACACAGAAGACTAATAGTAAAACAATTAAAAATGTAGATTATCATATGTAGAAGTTATATTATGCATCATCATCTTTGGTACAACATTCCAAGATAAAATGAGTCGTCACATACTTAAGGTACTTATTTCGTGACATGTTTTACTTACATAGTGTATTTGAAACTCACTCGCAAAGAGTAAAACATGAAATAGTTAATTTCGTTGACGCAATAGACTTTCGTGCGAAAAGACAAGCATTTAGGGGAATAAAAGAAATTTTGTATTACGGTTTTCTAACATTACCGACTTATTATTCAATTGGTAAACGATCTTTTTCCATTCTTAAATGAGAGTTTTTTTAAGAAATAATCTTAGAATACGTCAATTATAGTATTTTATTTTATAGTATTAGCAATATCAAACAATTTTTACTGCTGGTAGAGCAACTAACTGAAGAGCCAATTTAGGCGCTTGAAAAGATAAACGAAAGACTCTACAGTCGATCTTCGCACGTTTTTATTTCTGAGATGGTTCTTAATACGTTTTAAAACTGAATATGATCTTTCTTCGAATCTAAGAGAATTGGGTATAGTAAAAAAAAATTAAAGAAAATTTTTTACCCAATCATTTTATTTTTGAATTTTGATGGACACAGATCGATGTACCGGTATTAATTAGATAATAAGAAACGGGCCACCTTTTTTGTCAAGGGCCCCTGGAAAGTGCCAGGTTCGACACCCATTAAAAATAATAAAAAATATATAAATTGTAGTTATTAATTTATTTCAAGGGGCTCCAAAAATTTGTATCGCTTCAAGTCCCTGACATGTTAAATCCGCCACTGTCTTGAGGCTCTGTTCTATCTAGAAATAATGTGCCACAGATGATAATGATAGTTATTTCATTCATGATCTTCGATTGTCGCTGTCTGTATACCTAGGAACTTTCCAACCATAAGCTTACAAAACGTTCCTATGCTCTTTTTATCTTCGTCTAACGTTGGCCGTGATTGAAATTTGGGTTGGGCATTTGCTGGCGTCTCTTGCAACTCTTTTGTATTTTATAATGAAGCAGGCTATCGGGGTTAATTAACCGGGTGGTCCGCGCGAGTTTTTCCGCAAGTGCAGTTTGCCGCTTGTAAGTGTGAAGGAACATCGGCAGCGCTTTGTTAGGATGCGACGCGGCACATACAATATGCATAAATACAGCGACACCAAACTTCCGCGCAGCCATCGCGCCCAGGTTTAATCAACGACCTAATGAAACTTGAAAGGAGATGAAAATATGAAAATGGAGCTACTTGGAAAAAAGTTGCTGCGAACGGGTCTTAAGGAAAAATTAACAACTACTATTAAAAGAACCAATTGCGGGGTTACATTTTATGTAAAGTAATAGGGTCTATGACCTCAGTTCGATTCTCATCTGTACAAATTACTACAGTCCCCGAAATAATCATCATCTGACAACTTTTCTGTATGGAACAGTCAGGGATTAACTAATAGACAAATAAGACAAATGTCTGGGGATCATAATTCAGCGGAGCCCTGATTCAATGACGGATCTCGCTTGTATAAATTGGTTATAAAGTGTGGTTATATGAAAAATATAATAAAACATAAATAAATAAAAAAATCTGATGTGTCCAACAAAGTACCTCCCGCTTCTGTAGTAATATGTTTTTAAAAAAACCTTTAGTACATTGAATATTTCGTTTTAAAATTAGTTTTTTTTCAGAATTTTTCCTTGCATTAAATTTTTAATACTGTATCGGAAACCGAAATATATATTTCTTCTATCTTTCACAATAAGAAACTTCATATTTACTTAAAGATATCACGGTAAAAATAGTAAAATCGTATTCTAGGAACCATAACTCGTGCTCATATACTGAAAACTCACACTCGAGAAATTTGACCAAAAACAATACTTCCCTTATCTATATATTGATAGACGGGAGGTAAAAAGAAATTGTAGCTATAAAATTTGAAAATTGACCATGTTACGATAATTTTTTAAAATAAAAAGTATGTATTTTAGAATGATTGTATAAGTACTTTGAATTTTTGGTTAAAATGAAATATAAAGTATCAAATCAATGTAAAAATACATGGAAAAATTAAATTTTCTGGATTGTAATCAGGACTACAACGGCCTAGGACAGTCCGAAACTAATTGAAGCTGTAATAGACTCTTTAATCCTGACTACAATGCTAGTCAAAAACTTGTAACTTCGTTCTTAAAAATGCATATTCTCTATTTTATATAATAACCTTAACATGTCATTATTTTCAATTTGATTATTGATAGGTAGGTATAATAACAAAACTTAGAAAAAAACATATTTTCATGGGAACCGATCTATATTTTATCTAGAGGCTAAAAATCCGGCCTTGGGAGTAGTGCCTCAAATACCTAAGATACTTACATCATTATAATTTTATTGGCATTTTACTTAACAAGAAACCTACAGCATATAGTTGGTTCCGAAATATTATTTGAATAACCAAATGAATCACCCCTGAAAACTGTATGATCTTCACAAAACATCAATGACATTTTTTATCGACGATAACTTCTGTATTTGGATATGGAAAAATTAATAAAGTTTTATAAGTTACCCCTTGCTAGTCTATCAATATTCAAAGAGAATTTACGAAACTGTTTGCTCAGCAACTCGTATTGGGGACAATTTGGATCGATGTTGTTTGTTGTGCATATTTATAAAAATGTAATAATTTATTCCGTAAAAAGTTAAAATGGTTTTAACTTTTGAACTGTTTTCAAAATTATGTGTTAAACTTCTAAAAAGAAAAACTAATTTATGAACAAAGTCATTTGCATAAAAATAAAATCGAATAGCTGCCAGAGAGGGACTCAGTTCAAAAGGAAATGCTCACTATTTTGGCACGGATTCGTAGCCTACTTTATAGTAAAATCACCGCGTATCAAACGACCGATTTCAATGGATTGATTCATGAGGAATTATTTAATATTTGCCACCCTTTTATGATTTTAAAGAGATTCATCCATTACCTAGCGATTTAAGTGATGACAAAAAAAATAAAAATAAAATTATTTTTGTGTTTAGTAAATGATATGCTTAATTTAATCAAAAGGTAAATACTAGGTTAAAATAAGAACTACGGACTTATCAGAAATGATAAACTTATAGGTATACGAAAATATAAAAGTTAGTATTGGCACATACCAGAATAAACTTGGATAGATTAGTAAAAAAACATGGTTGAAACCAGGGATGGAAAATGTAACGTAACGATACTTGATACCGTTACATTTGCTAATTTGTTATTAATAACAACAATAACAAAATAGAGTTATTTTCCGTGCCTTGATTGCGGACATGGTAATAGTTATTTGTGTACCAAGGGTGCAAAATGCAACATTGCCGCACGTGCATAAAGATTGAAGCTCGAAGCGTAGCTGAGAGATTCAATTATGCTAGAGCGGTAATGCTGTTTTGCACTCGTGGTACACACATTATTTTTCCTACAACTGCTTTAAATGTTAAAATAAAAGAATTTTATGACTTAAGTAAAAGAGTCTAACATGCTTTATTGTTATTATGATATGTTACTAAGTGACATAAACAATCGTCACATCAGTTGCAGTTGTGTGTTATATTTACAAAATACCACTTTTAAGCAATCTAAAGTGTTTGCCAGTTGCCACCCTAGGTTGCTAAATACATTACCGCACGTGGTTGCTAGGTAAACTACTTTACCGCACGTGGTTGCTAGGGAAATTACTTTACCGCACGTGGTTGTCATGGAAACATTAGTGTAGTTTAGAAATGACATGTTTTGCACATCGAAAACAATGAAGAAATGTCAAGTTTTTTTGACAGTTGTAGGAAAAATGAATTATTAAAATACTTAGTACTTACAATATTAGTACATTTCCTTTTAGATTATTCGATAATTATTAATATTTTTACTGTCAATCCTGTCAATTATAATAATTGTCAATGTCAAATATAAAACATTTATTTCCATAGTTAACAGATTAGCTGTTATTGTAACTAATTTACCGATAATTAATTACTTGTAATAGTTAAATGGAGCTAAGTAGAAACAAATTTGAACTATGAACTAAATTCTCGTATATTTTTCAGAGCTACAAGAAAACACCACTTTTGGTTGCACGAATGTCAGAATGTTATGTCCAAAATTTCAACTTTTTATTAACTAGTATTTGAGTAATCGTTACAACATCCATCCATCCATACACACGAACAGACATCATCGTAAAAATATTAAAATCGTATTTCAGCGACTTCAAAATGTGCTTGTCCATTGAAAACTCACTATCCTATTTTTAGCATGATTCCAATACTTCTCTTACTGAGTGGCGAGAGGTAAAAAGAATACGTGAAGTCTTAGACACCTAGATTTAGGTATGGTAACATTTAGAAAGTAACTGTATCACGCTAAAAAAACTAATCACGATTACATCAAATCACTTCAATATTTGGATTTGGGTATAATAACTTATCTAAACGTAATAATCCGTCATAGGAGATTAAGTAAGGTTTCCACATCTGACTAAAAACTGGAAAGAATTATATCATCACGGATTTAGGTATGGTAGTATTTAGAAAATAATTATATCAAGCTAAAATCTAATCACGATTACATCGAATTACTTCGACGTGTTTTTGGATATAACTTATCTAAACGTAATAAATTTCCACATCTGACTAAAAACTGAAAATTTTTTATCAGATCATAACTATAAGTGATTCGGTTATGGTACTGTGCAATAAATAAGAACCTGTCTTAAGAGAGAATGTAACTAACAAAGATTAAGTCGGATCATAAAGAAGTTCAAAGGTTGTGCACCTAGTTTTGGGAGTGATACTGTACAATAAGTAAGAACCTGTCTTAAGAGAGAATGTAACTACCAATGATTATGTCAGATCATAAAGAAGTTGAAAGTTTGTGTACCTGATTTTGGGTGTGATAGCATGGGAAAAATAAGAATACGTCATACGGGCGTATGTAATGATTTCACATGAGGCTAAAAACTAACAGAGCTAACAGAGGGTAAGTCTTGGCTTGTAATATTTAGCTTGTCGTTATCGGCGTCATATATTTCAACTAAGCCGGCAATTATTACCGACAAGAACAAAATTCCCCCGGCCCGCCATTAGTGCGACGAAGAGAGAAGAAGCGCCGAGCCGTATATATAAATACACATTTTAGATACAGTTTCATTTACAATAAATTCCACGAGTCTGTTATTACCATTGCTGGTAATATTCGCGATGCCTTCGATATAAATAATCGCTGAATGAGCTAACGTCCTTCCACCGGAGGAGCGGAGAGGAAAAAAGAGAGAGGGAGAGTATGTTAATAGCGAGAGGCGCTGTAGGGATCCCAATTGTTCCAAATGTACAACTGCTGGCTTCGGTAGCGCGCTTGTACTCAAAACTACAAATACTAAAAATATCTATTATCCCAGTAGTTTGAAAGAACTAGTATTGTATTGAGGATGAAATTAATTATATTATATTAATGTATTTTTAATGGGAAACGACGCATACAAACATCATTGCTGGTCTGGATTTAAACCCAAGACCTTTGGTATATAAAGAGGCTGAATCAACTACTATTGTTTTCTCACCTTATAGATTACGAAATGTTTTTTATTAAATTTTTCGATCATATATTTATTATCGGTTTTGCTCATTTATGGTACTATATTTTTATTACCTAATTATACCACGGGCCCTAGGGGGTAAAGTCTCTTATATTGACGTAAATGAAAACATAAATTGCAAGAAAAAAGAAAACTAGAAAGGGATGAATAATTTGTAAGCTACTGAAACAACAACAAAATCCGGAATATTGGTGCTCTAGAAGTCTAGAATAAGCTCTGGTTTAAGTAGGCCAAGAATCAGAGCATTCTGAATACTTGCCATAATTTTTGGTCCACTAAAACCAGAGCTTCGTTGCTCCAGAATGTGTCCTGGTTTCAGCAGACCAAGAATTCTAGCAAACATTTTAGAATGCTCTAATTCTTGACTTACTGAAACCAGAACACAATCCAGAGCAGTGAGAACTGCTCCAGAATGTGCTCTGGTTTCAGTAGGCTAAAAATTAGAGCAAACACTTCTGAGTGCTCTAATTCTTGACCCATTGAAACCAGACCACAATCCAGAGCAACTAAATCTGCTCCAAAATGTGCTCTGGTTTTAGCAGACCTAGAATAAGAGCAAACACTTTTGAATACTCTAATTCTTAACCCACTGAAACCAGAGTACAATCCAGAGCAGTTAGAATTGCTCCAGAATGTGCTCTGGTTTCAGCAGACCTAGAAATAGAACACACTGTGAAGCGTGCTCCAATTCCCGGCCTGCTGAACTAGATCACCTTCAGGGCATCAGATGCCCTGGAAGGCGGTCTAGCCAGACCACCAGGCGGGGCGGAGGCCAGAAGGCCCACTACTGCCCCGACGCTCCTTAGAGCGGGAGTGAGTGCTAGCATCTCAGGCTTTCAGGTATATCTTGAGACGCGCATTATTACCGGTCATATGGATTCCTATTGGCTGATATTCAATTTGTAATTGTGGCTGTACTAGTGGGAATTTAAAAATGAAAATTTGTAGACATAAGTACTTTGATGCGAGGAATTCACTGGTAATATTTTTAAGGGTGTAATTCATACCCATTTTAGGGTATTTTAAAATAATAACAATTCAAGGCATTATTATTGATGTAAAAAATGTATTTGGTGATACATGCCGATGTTCTAAAATTCATTTGTTTTATAAGAATATTCAAAATTGGAAAATAGAGAGTATTTGTTGTCAGGTATAAATATGGTGTAAGACGATTGTTAGAATGTTTTGTAAGCAAGAAACATAATGTAAGAACAATCTGTTTTTCCGTATCTGTTGTGTTCGTGATCGGGGCCGGCATGGCATGTGGAAGGCAGGCCCGGAATCAGTGAGGATCATAAAGCATGCATTCGTGTCATTATAGGCTGTTATTAACGCGCAAGTTATTGATAACTTCTGTAGCGTGGCGATCCGTCTCAATAAATTACTGGACTTGTGAGTTGTGTTTGTGTATCTCCGGCCAGGCTAAAGAACAAAGAAACAGCCAGCATTGTCAAGCTATGATTTACCGCGCAGATAACCAATTTAATTAAACGGGGGG
Source organism: Stenolophus ochropezus (assembly GCA_035578165.1). Classification (NCBI taxonomy): domain Eukaryota; kingdom Metazoa; phylum Arthropoda; class Insecta; order Coleoptera; family Carabidae; genus Stenolophus; species Stenolophus ochropezus. The sequence continues at coordinate 21,648,615 of JAQOWZ010000018.1, read as the reverse complement.
ATTCTTATACGTACATCATTCACGCCTTACATATATTTCCACATCGAGCACTACCATCTTAGTTTTACATCCAAAAAAATATTCCCTTCTTTCATTATCATTTATCACAGATACAAAATGAACATTTTTTGCTTCACTTTTAATAATCTATAAACATAATTATTCCCAATATTTCACAAAAAAACTATCTTTTGTTTTGCTCAACATTTCTAGATAGAACCAGACATCAAGTGCCTAAGGCCTAAGGTACTTGTATGGTGACAGATTTTACTTGCATTTTAGTGGTGTAGGTGTTAGCTTGTACCTACAGCTTGTAGTAGATTTTGAACAACTCGGATACAGTAGTATTTTTATTTGGCTAAACTGGGATTTGAACCCCAGATCTTACACTCTACTCACGTTATAATTCAAATAAGAGCGAACTAACATGGTTTGGATGGATGGATGGATGCATTTTTATTTTGCTGTAGCTATAGATTATTATATTGTCATCATCATTTGTGTGCTCCAAGAATCGCATGTAGTACGATCAGTTTTATCAAATTTGAAATGAATATTCTGCCTCAATTCACTATCAATAACATTTAATAAGTTCTCTGCAACAATACTTGGAAAATAACTTGATAGTATATGATAAATTCTCGAAAAATGTAACTTATTTCTGTCGGGGTGTATTAAAATTGAAGACTGAAGGATTGAATTGTGAAGAATATTATTTGTTAAAATACTACCGTACAAATGTAACTTTGGAAACCTCAAAAATTCTATAAGCCATCTAACAGTAGTAAGAGTGTACCATTAAAAAACAAAATCAGTAACCTAAATTTTCATCATTTTAATGCATTTTTATATGACTATCTGGTATGCAAAGACAAAATGTAGGCGGAGCAGATAATTATATTGTAATTACAAATTTATACGAATAATTATAGGCTAAAAAAATATTTGATTTTTCTTTCAAAATATATTTTCTTCCGGATTTCCCAAAAAAAATTCAATTTCCCTAGATCTAGGGTATGGAAACACTGTGTACAGTTGGTGTGCGTAACAAAGCTTGCAAAATTCGACCTTGGAAACACGAAATATCTCGGCCAGATTCGAGAACGAGACGAGATATTAATATTCGAGATACGAGAAAAAGAAAAATCTTGTCTCGTCTCATCTCACAGAATCACATGTACCGAAAGTACTTGTTACATGACAAGTTGTACTTGTAGTTTCTTGGTGTAGATTGTCAGCCTACAGCCTCTGCAAGAGACCTACAGTTTATAGTGTATTCGGACCGACTCTGACCTAGCAGTATTTTTAATTTGGCAAAGATTGACGAAGTTGTGATTTGAATCTCATATCGCACATTTCACTCAATTCGAGTCCCAATGCTACAATTTTAATGTTTCTGACATTGCTTGGAGCGTGCTAATTAAGTGAACCACCGCTGCCCATTGCTATTGATATCGACATTCGTAGAAAGATTATTGAAATGAGACAATCTTGACGATTGCGATATTGTAGCTAATTCTTCTGGTTGTTGTTGGTGGAAGAAGCTTGGTGAAATATGGCGGGTTTTTTCCATCAGAAGTCGGCGTCGGCGTCGGCGGCGTCGGCGTCGGCGTCGGCGTCCTGCGGATGACACATCAGCACCCTCTGCTGCGCGACAGCCATGTATCACTGACTGACTGTTCGCAGATACATTACAGCCAGCTCCTCAAATTTACGGCCGCTCGGGCTTAAAAGTATGCAATAAATTCCCTCCTCCGGCTTAAAAATCCTCCCTCCCCGGACCTGCTACCGCGCCGTTCCCAATGGCTATAGATTGGCATGATTCGATATACTTTCCTGAGAGTGATAAATAGTAATTACCACCTTCGACCGGCGAGCGAGACAACGCTGGAAGTTGGCTTCTTTTCTTCCTTCCCGGGCTAAATATCACGGCACTAACTCATCAACGCTTGACGCACTCCGGCTTGGCCAAGCCCAATACTGCCCTGCACAGTTCGGTCCTTTACAATTATTTCACTTCTTTCAATCCAAATTTACTTATATTAAAATCGTCTTACAGTAAAATCTCCTGTAGATTTTTTTTTCATTCATTATTTAACTTTTTACAATTATCACATTGCCATAAGAAAAAGCTCCTTTCCTCCTGAATTACTCAACTCAACTTTACTGAATTCCACAATAATGTCTGATTAATTAGAGAAGCCAAAACTACGAATATTAATCTCAATCACAACAATCCTATGGAAATTAGTAATGCATGGCATCCTATATAAAACATGTTATAATAAGTTACACATTTACTTGTTTACTTGCTTTGTTGTAGTTGTCATTACCTTGAAGAAGGCAACAGTTTATGCTGCCGAAACATTGGGTTTTTGAAAAAAGTTGTTTTATTCAATTAAAATAATGGACATCAGCCAAAATGAAAGAAAAACATAAACTTAACAGACTTATTTACTTACTTATTCCACGAACCTTTCTACTTTTCGGTGTAAGGTTATCGAAATAGAGCGGATTTAGGTAGTTTCTTCCAAATGTCTGTCCACTGTTTTTCATTCTTTGTCATCCTTGGTATTTCTTACCACTTGATTCGTCTATTTTCCGCTGCCTTTCTTATTTCATCCCTCCATTCTTTTCTGGACCTACCTCTTTTTCTTTTGGCGGATTCTCTCGCTTCATATATTTTTTTTTGTTGGCCTATGTCGGTCCATTATTTGTATATGTCCCATCCACCTTAGTTGACCTTCTTGTATTGTCACCTCGATTGATATTAACTGATCTTTGTATATTTCAATCCTTATCATATCTGTACTCGTCTTTCCTTGAATTTTTCTCGAAAACCTCATCTCGGTTATTTTACATTGTAATTTCGAAAGGAACTGTACGAAATGGCCAATATTATTATGATAAGTTCACTCTTTTTTACCACTGTTGAATCCAGGGAGATTTTTCTGATGGAGAGGGGGGGTTAATATAAACTTTGGTGCATGCATTTATTATTTCGCCTATTTATACAAGTAGCAATATATTTGTTCAAATATTTCCGCCATTCGTCAGGAGAAGGGGGAGGGGGATAATTCACTTCCGGTGATCTCCCTAGATGCTTTTTTATATTTGCATTTTACAAATATACACACAAGCAACCAAGTTTATACAAAGGGGTTACGTGATACGACTAGTCGTAGTAGTAGAAGTAGTAGTCCAAAACAGTTGGGTGTCCACAGGAAATAACGAAGACATCCAATTCACAAAATCGAAGCATTGTCTCTTTAGTCATAAGATACCTGACTCGGACAACGAACCATTTTGCTCTATTTCGTTAATTAGAACATCGGGTATGTAAGGATCTATCCCTGGAAGACCTAGGAGTAGCCGAAAGGAGCGACACGCTCAGCTGGCTGCAGATAATGACGCAGAAGACGCTAACCAAATGCTCCGGTATCGGAACGCAACGTGCTAACAGAGCCACATCTTTCCATCTCCGCACACCTTTACTTATTACTCCACTCGGCACGGGAAATAAATAAATATGACTGATCTACGCGCAAGCTTCCCGCTTTCCTTATTATCACACCGCAGATAAATCAAACCGTGCATGGAATTGTCAAAGGCTTTATATATCATGCCAAACCTTTTCTTGAACAATGTTATACTACATAGATATTGGAGACTATGGCTTTGATTAAATTAAATTTTTTTTTATTGAAAAGACGACGTTCCGGTTCTGATCGGAACCATCTTCAGGTCTATGTTAACATTGATATTATTGAAGTTAACATAGACCTGAAGATGGTTCCGATCAGAACCGAAACGTCGTCTTTTCAATAAAATTTTTTTTAATTTAAACAAAGCCATAGTCTCCAATATCTAATTCCTTTCAAAATATCCAATTGTTGGCTTAATATTATAAAATTTAAGTTATACTACATACTTGATCATATTCAGAAATAATTAATAAGATTTTCTAAAAGTCTTATTATTATACCTAATTCATAACTTAGGAAGTTTAAGTTACTGAGAATTTAATATTAATTTGTCCGCCTCATTTCATCTCAGTTTAAAGTAAGATGAGCTGTGCTGAGTAAAAAGAATGACTGTTGATGTCAGCTACACAACTATATTGGAAAATCCGTATTATCCTTCAAACAAGATATAGGTAAAGAAAATAATGTCCGTATCATTTATATCTGCATTTAATCACTGCTCCGTACAAATAAAACTTGAAGGATTATTATTGTGAATTTCTATTAATTCCTCTTTTTCTTTATAGAATTTCACGAACGATTTCCATATCTAATCAAAACTATCAATAGATGTATCTAGAAAATAGCAAATCTGTGTTCCCAGTTTTAAGAAATGTTCAATAAATCAACTTAATTATGTTTTATTTTGCTTTCAGTGATTTTATAAACATTTGCAACTTACATCCATTTTCCATATTTTTATTTTGTCTTTAAAAATTCTAATTTTATCGTAGAGTTTTAACAAATTTTCATCTCTTATTTCTTGCATGCTAGAATTAACTTCAATTCTTAAAATACTCTGGTTATATAAGCGAATTTATTAAACCAAAATTAATTTTCAACGATTCACAAAATTCAAGTTTATTTTCTCAAAAAGTAAGTAGTAGTATACTTTCAATTCGTAAACACAATTCAATACTCATTCTTTAGGCAATCATTTGACGTCAATATGAAGAAGAAGATTCTAATACTCAGACCGTAAGATTCAAGAATTGTCAACCAAAGTTGTTAGGACCTCTGACATGGTTGACATGTTGAATAATCTTAACTACTCTGTTTAATCCTTTTCAGTTATACTACTGATGATAAGAACTTAGGTCTCGAAATACGTATTTAGTATTTTATAAAATTAATTTTAAGGTTACGGGGTAATTTTAGTTATTTTAATTATTTTAAGTGATAACCATAGGAATAATAGCTCATGGAATATCGAATCGGAGCACCATTACCCCATCCAACAACAAACCACTCTGACCGTTGCTTCCCAGTACGGCGTGAATGTACCTGTTTGAAGAGTTTTATAACTCGCTGTGTGTTTATGCCGGAGTATACAAGCATGACGTTGTTTGTCGCCTGGGTTGGTAATAAGTTTATAAGTTGCCGGGTATGATTTAGCTGTGTGGATGTTTTTGTAGTAGTGTTGCGTATAAATTCCCGTGATTAGCCCGCGCAGTCGGCTGCTCCAGTCGCTCGTCTCCGTCTGAGTCGAATGCTGGTGAATGTATATTTATGAAGGAGAAACAGAGTTAAGCGGTGCGATTTGCAAAAGCTCAGTGGACTGACATCTACTTTGCATGATCGCGCAATTTAAGGTGTCATACTGATAGAATATACGATAATTGCGTTCACGATGAATGGCCAAAGTTTCGTTGTCTTGCTCGTGACGGAGAAGACTTGGTCAGCGCCATGCTGACGTCACATGCCCACCCAACATATTTCCTTATTCGCCGACTTCGTCAAACTTCAGCTCAAACACTTATAATAACTCACTTTACTTCTACCTTCACAACTATGAATACCTACATTCCTCGGTGATCGTATCTTAAACATTTATAATAATTACTTACTTTATCCAGAGCTATTACACCTATTATTGTAAGACTAGTGAGAAATAGTATACATTTCCAAAAATTTTTTTTCGATTTCCATCTCTTTTTTACAGTTTATTATACACTGTCTCTTATTCCAAGAATTTTCCCCTCATTTTCTTCCATTCAAATTATATGTCCCAGACGTCTAAGTTGTCCTTCTTTTATGTATCATTGTCTTCTTGTGAAGGTTTTCAAATTCTGTTCCAGATTTATTTAGCTAGTGACATATTACCAAAAATTGAAATACCGAACCGTTATTTTGGCGAGCAAGAAATTACTTAGTCGTTCATTTCGTATGCTTGTTATACGGAGTCTTTCATTTCTTGAAAGACGAAAAAGTACCAAAAGGTCTTCTAGTCATCACATTATTGAGTACGATTCAAACTAAAATGAGTTGGTATCTCAGATACATTTAAGAAATTGTAACAAACTTTATCATTTTTTGATTTATTCTTGTAGAATGAAATAATGATACTGAGGAATAATAATTATCCACTTTTTTCTTGTCAAATGCATATAACCAATGTAATATATATTTTTTAATATCCCAATTTACTGAACAATCCATACATTCAATAAATAAAGGGAGGGAGGGTGAATACGTTATATGTATTCTTATTCATTAAACCTATTTGTAATAGACGCAGAAAAGTATTCATTTGATATTTAAAAGTAAGCCATGTTGTGTGTGGTTAGTATTTGGATGTGTTATCGACTGATTTTTTTTTTAACATTAAACTGTATTTGAAGAATAGTTCATTTATTACAACAATTTATTTGTATACTGGGATAGGATTTTATAACTCGTAACAACTACAAATAACAACTGCACATGTTAAATATCAATTACAAACGTCAAATGTTAAATGTCACCATAGCGGAAATTCAAATTTGCAAATAATTTAAGACATTCCCTCATCAGTGTAATGTAAATGAATGTATGGTTAATTTTACTTGTCACATTGACATATTCAAGGAAAGTGCGCTGAATCAGAGCCAATATATTGTACAATAAATTGCATTAGTATCATACAAAACTTTGTCAAAATCTAACAATCTTTGGTACAAAATATTGTACCATCTCTTGTACTATTTATTGTCCAATATACAGGCTAGTCTAAAACGGCTTCAAGTACATATCAAACATAAATAAATATTATTGTAATAAAATTGTAAGTATACTTTGTAGTTGATATTAAAAATTCATATCATAATAAATTCAAATGATAGTCACCGTAGTTATAGCATCTCATCCCAGATCTGTTTAGATCTAGTTTAAATAAAAAATCAAAAGTTACATAAAAATTTATTTATGTATGAAACATTCCATTTATGTTTATTACCGAAAGTGCAGGATTTTAATGTTAATAATTGAATGGGTGTCCAAATACACAACTTTACAGAGCATTCTATAGTACAGTAATTTTTCCATTAAATACTTTTAGAGCGACAATGACAATACTGAACAAAAAGTAATGTTGGTAGATCAGTTATTTGATGCTTATGAGTTTTAGTCTAATTCGGAATTCCTGTGGGTTATAAATAGCGCATAATGTGGGCTATTAGAGTGATTTGATCTTGTGCACGGGTACGGTGCGGCAAACAGGTTTGCGGATTATGCGAATAAGTCAGCGCGAGGTGAAACGCGAGATCGCCCCGACCGAATCTGCGGCTGAGGAGATATCTCCGGATCTGTCACTTTATGTAATAAAATGCACGAGTTACTGGGATCGTTCGCGGAATTTATACGCTGCAAGAGGTGACTCACACACATCAATTCCCCACTCGCAATTAGTATCAACAAAAATCCAATCCAACCTTCAACTTGAATTGTGCATTTATTCATAAACATCATTACTATGTGTTTTTCTTTCTGTGACTTTACATTCGTAGGCGAAACTGTGCCTATGGTACTTGCTTCATAACTATTTATACCTACATTTTAGTGATTTTCCGATTTTCTGGGTTAATTATTATTATCACTAGATCGAAAGGAGCTTCAAGTACCTAAAGTACTTGATTCGTGACAATTTTACTTGTAATTTAGCGGTGTAACATTATCAGCCTACCAGTAGTGAATCCAGAAACATTCCTAGGGAAGGGCGATTTTTTTTAGGTTCATAAACAATAAAATATGTAATAATGGTAACCACAAAATTTTTAATTAACACAAAATCATTGATTTGTAAAATTTTATATTTTATATACAGGCTCAGTCATCGAAATGCTCGTCTTCAATATCTCCCTTGTCGTTAGAAATACAGTACAAATTTATTAACAGAATTTATTCGTCCCCTCAAGGAGCATAACGTAAAATTATTTTCACATATACGGGGTGTTGCATTACAGTTTAGCGAAAATTGTTTGCCTTTTTTTAAATAGAACACCCTATATGTTTAATTATTATCGTATACGGACATATGAGTTTTGTTTTAGTTATTTGCGACGTTGCTAAGTTATTCCGTTTATTCTCTAAAAAAAGACCAAATACACGATTGCACGATTAATACCGAAATCTAATCAGATTTATTCTAGAGTGTTAGAATATTATATCCAATTTTTTTTATTCACTAGTATTCGAGTAATTGTTACAACATCCATCCATCCATCCACACACACGGACAGACATCATAGTAAAATTATTAAAATCCTGTTCTACGTACTTCAGAACGCGCTTATCAATTGTCAACTAAATATCTGATTTTTAGCATGATTCCACTAGCTCTCTTACTTAGCGAGAGGTAAAAATAAAAAAAAATCAAATTTTTTTCGTCGATGCGAAGCGAATCAAAAATTTCCTCGGATTCATTTCTTCAGTGGGTTTTAATTTCCCTAATATAGAAAGGCTACGCTCAGTCATAGTCATATTAGCAGGTAGCGTTATTAATATTGATAATAATTTATTTAGTAATAAATATCAACATCAAATTGTTTCAGAACTGAAATTAACTTAAATTGTACGTTAAATTTGACAATTCTCCATAAATAAATAATACCATGTACTAGTTCTTTTCAACATTATTAATTTTATGATGGACAAATAGATTATTATTTCCTCTAACATGTAACGACTGCTCAACTACCAAGATCAAATATTAGAATAAAACTGATACCTCCGAAGGTTTTGAACCCGCAACATGTAAATTGTGATTCGTGAGCGCGAACGCATTGGAATCTCCTTTCCTGTTTTGGGGATTGTTCCGAGGCGGAGTGTAGAAAGAAGTCGCGTCGAGCCATAAAGTATTTAAAGGGCAGTGGAGTTAATTAGTAACCGTGTCCTAGTGGTTAATTGCGTCCGGCTCAGCACATAAACAACTCCGATATAATTGAAAACGGTGCGGTAAAAACACCGTGAAATGGACCATACACAGCCCCGAAAATAAGAAACAAGAAACGCAACAGAATATCTTTCCATATCGTCATCAAATTGCATATATTCAAATTGTATGTAATATGTAAAAAAATCGGTATCTTAATCTTAATAATCAATATTTTTAACAATTATAAGCAAATATACCGAAATCAAATTGCATGCAAGCAATATCTTCCTTTGGAGTTCTTTCAGTTTTAAGGTTTTTGGTACTTCATAATTAATTTAAATTTAGAGGTATAGTTTTTTTTTAGACTTCGTATTTCTGTACAATTATCTAACTAGTGCTTAAATGTAAACGACTTTTATATCTAATGAAGTATATTTCTATTCTTTAATATATTTAATTTTTAAATCTGCTTGTGACACACCACGAAGCATTTACAATAAGGTCTAAACATTTTTTTTAAATCATTATACAATATTCGTATTGCATTGTATTCCAAATATACCTACATATGAGAATAATTGGACTTTATATAATAAAACATTGCAATTGAAAATATGAATGATTTCTTTATTTCTTTGACAAAATGAAAACTGAAACTGAATTGAACTGATGTAGCACACATTTTATGAATATTTATTTTTTTCGTGCATCCTCTGCACTGCATTAAAAAGAATTATTAAAATACTTAATAGTTACAGTATTAGTACAATTCCTTTTAGAGTATTCGATAATTATTAATATTTTTACTATGAATCCTGTCAATTATAATAATTATCAATGTCGAATATAAAACATTTATTTCTATAAGTAAACAGATTAACCGCAATTGTAACAAATTTACCGAATCATTAATTACTTGTAATAGTTAAAGGTAGTTAGGTAGAAACAAATTTCAAATATAAAATTTTAGCTAATGACATATATTAAATAATTATTTGCAAAAATATATTCATAATGAATTAAGGTATTTCAGAAAAACACTTCAGATCCTCTTGAAAACACCACTTCCGATTGCACGATCACCACCACCAAAATCTAAAGAGATCTAATCTAGGGTGTTAGAATTTACGCACTTTGAAGAATCTGTAAAAGAATATCGAAAGACACAGAAAGAAATTCAATTTGGTTAATAATTCAAAATAGATAAAAACGACATATTTCCTGATGGTGAAATACGTAAATAGTTAATTGTATATAATTAAAACTTGAGTGTTTTTCGAGTTAAAAATGCAGGCAATGCCGTTTGAAAGTTTGTAGTTCATTTGTAGTTAATTAAAGAAGTGTTAAGTGTGCTCGTCAGCTGTTCCCAAACAAATCTCTTAGTCTTGAGCGATAAATCGTCGGGTGTATTGATTAGCATGCAGGACAATGTGGACACAAGAATCGTTTCCAAGGCGGCTCGCAAAAACAAACAGCGCGACAACCTACAACGCCTCAAGACAGCACAATGAATTTTTCACGCAAACCGTAATTGTAGGATTAATATGTTACCGACGATACGTATACACGCAACATACGCAAAGTCAAACTACAGTCATCATCATCACGGTTAACACTAATCGTATTAGGATAGATAACATTTGCTGTTTTTATCTTCAAATTAACTTTGGACTATGAGCTCTTCGACCAGAGCTGCGTTTACCGAAAAACAAATTATGAATTTGCTTAGGGAGCGATTAAGAATTGTGTTTCACGTCTTGTATTTTTATTGGTCTTAACTCAGTTTTACACAAAATGCAAGACAAAAACTACAAATTTCAAAACAAGACTAGACAAGAAATTGCCTTGCAAGAAATGTGCAAGTATAGCAAAATTTTCTTCAATTGTTGTACTCTCGCTAATTTTAAATCTAGATTTATTGTAGGAACCTACCTATAAATTAATAAAAGTACAAAAATATGTAAGTATTAAAAAAATTAATACAATTTTTTTGAAACATATGTATGTAAAATTCATTTTCAAAAAATATATACGAGTATAATAAAAGAACACACAAATGGTGCCGAAATGTCGGTTTTGTAGATAATAAATATTTTTTTGATTGAATATCCGAATATTACAATCTTTATCAGTCGAATATTAATTTCCATTATTAAATATTTATACTTAAAAATTAGATGGTGGTTGGCATTCTTTATACGATACATTTGAAAACTTCTAGTGACCAAATTGTTCAAATATTGTGTTTTTTAATGATACGATAACCTATTTTTCAATTGATTCGACGAATCTACCATTACCTTTACAAACTTCTTTTTTTTAAATATATTATATGCAGTCCTATCTACATTTATTTAATTTGTTTTCAAGTTCATTTGATAAATACAACTAAATCCAAATCTCTTTTATTCATATCCTCAAATACCATATTTGATTGTAATTGGTGTGAATTATACTTATAATTAAAAGTACGGAATATACCTATATAAAATTACGTACGAAGTACAGTTTCCAACAAGTGAATCTCAATGTTTTGGGATCGCTGATTATGAATTTAAAGTCTAAAAAAGATGGCGAATCCATAATGGCGGACATTTTATAACTACCTAGTTTTCAAACACCAAACACATATTTATGGAAATAATAAGTTTACAGGTACAAGCAGCTATACTCTATCTTAAACTGTTTGAAATTAAACACAAAAAAAAATAATCTAACTAGTGATGATAATCCTCCGAATGATCTTTAAGGATCAGAGTATATCTCATATTTTCTTAATAAGTCATCAGGTTGTAGTATTGTTCAAAGTTGAGTAGATAGAAGTTGACCTTTCTTGATTTTGTAGAATGGTGTAAGATGGTATGATTTCCGTGGGCAATGTCCCATCGTTGCATTATAATCCCGACAATAACACTCTTATTTATTAGTTTTATTGGAGACAAGAAGCTGTGTGTGTCTAATCATCCTATCTTAATTGTGGAATTATCAATGGAATTGTAGTATTGTTTAGAGTTGACCTTTTCTTGATGTTGTAGAATGGTGTAAGATGGTATGATTTCCGTGGGCAATGTCCCATGGTTGTATTATAATCCCGACAATAACGCTCTTATTTATTAGTTTTATTGGACACAAAAAGCAGTGTGTGTGTTGTAGGGCCCCGGCCATCACATAAGTAAGCCGGCGCGCTGGCAGATTTATCTGTCGGCCGGTGACGCCCCGGCCCGTCCTGGCGTCCCAGCGCATTCATCCTCGGCTTTTTGTTCCCGGCCATCCGACTTGAGAACTCACTGATTCATCGCCGCACACCCATTACACATGACTTATTGCTTATTGATATATAACCTTCCCAGGGCCACTCACCACTTTTAATTACTTTTATGGGAATCAGAACATACCATTATCGATGCTTTACATTCGTTACTACAACTAAGATCACTAGAACATATCAAGTAATGTGGACTCAAAGTAATATGTCACCTTCTCATGTTAAATACCGGATTCAATATCGGAATATTCCCAGATTCATTATGGATTATTGAGAACATACCAGATTCATTATCGATGCTTTACATTTGTTACTACAACTGCGATCACTTCACTAGCACATATCAAGTAATGTGGTCTCAAAGTAAAGTGTCAGATTCTCAAAGTCACTTTTAAGAAATGCGATGACTTATTCCTCATTAATATATAACGCACTACGGTCCCAGGATGCATCGCCACTTTTAATTACTTTTATAGGAATGAGAACATACCACGTTCATTATCGATGCTTTACATTTGTTACTTCAACTACCGTCACTTCACTAGCACATAACAAGTAATGTGGTCTCAAAGTAAAATGTAAGTCACTTTCAAGAAATGCGAATGTTTTCTGAAATGGATTCAATATCGGAATATTCCTAGATTCATTATGGATGACGCATTCGTTACTACAACTGCGATCACTTAGACTGCAAATATCAAGTAATGTGGTCTCTGAGTAAAATTTCAGCTTCTCAAACTCATGTCTAAGAAATGCGAATGTTTTCTCTAATACTAGATTCAATAGCATCACCACTTTTAATTACTTTTATAGGAATGAGAACATACCGGATTCATTATCGATGCTGTACATTTTTTACTTGTACTTGTCGTACCATCTACAACTGCTATCACTTCACTAGCATATATCGACTAATGTGGTATCAAAGTTAAATGTCAGTTTCTCAAAGTTGCTTTTAAGAAATGAGAATGTTTTCTCAAATGGATTCAATATTCCTAGATTCATTATGGATGATGTGTAGTGTTGCGTCTAGATCTTGACTTTTTAGACTCTTGTCTTGTCTTGTTATCAGGAAAAGGCAGACAAGTCTTGTCTCGAAATTTTAAAACAGGACAAGACTTTCTTATTCTAGATCAAGAAGAGAAAATTTGAGACAATTTTCAAGACTGTAGATTTATTTAAAAATTTATATTTTCGAAATATAAATATATCATGCGAAGCTAGTTCCATCCGAGCTATAACATAGAAAAAGAACGCTGCCGAAGAATTAACTGTCCTTGTCTAAAGCGTATACACAAGTTTATGTAGAATCTTAAAACAGTCTTGATATCTAGGCAAGACTTTTCAATCTAGATTTAGTTAAGTTTTGTCTTGAATTTTCTAGATAAAACAAGATTTTGCAACGTCTTGTCTTGTATTGTCTAGAAGGGAACAATAATGATGCGTTTATATGAATCGATTATATCAATATTTCGAATAAATTTCACGTACTTTTGGTATTTTTTATATATTTACCTCTCGCTACTCAGTAAGAGAGTATCATACTAAAAATTGGATAATAACATATTAGATCTGATTAGCTTTTGGTGTTAATCGGGCAACTAGAAGGAATGTTTTTATGAATATCGAAATGTTTTTTTAAAGTATCTTAATTAACTGTGAATATACGAGAATTTTTATATATAATAATTAAATTTTATGCCAGTAGCTAAAATTTTATAGTTCAAATTTGTTCCTACCTTCCATCATTTATCTATTATAAGTAATTAATGGTTCGGAAAATTTGTTACAATTGCGGTTAATCTGTTTATCTATGGAAATAAATGTTTTATATTTGGCAGTAACAGTTATTTTAATTAGTGAAAATATTTTTAAAATAATGACCGAATCCTGTAATTTTAGTAATTCAATTTATCGTGTCACCAGTCTACGCACGGGGATAACTGTAATAGGAGGAGAAATATGGTTTTTTAAATTATTAGTTAATATTTCAGTATTTTTTGTTTATTTTAGATTCACACTGCGACAACATTACTGCACCCATTTAGGAAAAGACTACAGTTGCCACCACCCAGGCTGTGTCTACCAAGCCCGTTCTGAGGCCGAATTACGAAATCATTCCCTCATCCACACTGAAATTAAACCCTTTCAGTGTCCTCAGTGCGACCATCGCACTAGGAGCAAATCTCAACTCAAAAGGTATGTAAAAACAGAATATAAGAGAAGAGATTTCAAATTATGCAAATTCCAAGTTAAGCATTAGAATGTCTCCTTACATAATAGTACAAACAGTGAATGATCTGATGCTTATCTAAATCACTACGGGTTTTATTCCACTGTAAGTTGTACTGAGATTGATTAGTGATGTACGATAACTTGATCGTGATGGTGATTGTTGGTGAATGCTTTATTCTCTCGTGATTTTACAACTGTGGATTCATTAAGATACGATTTACTAGTGTTGAAACTAGAGCATGGAAGATAACGTTTCTTACAATTACTTCTTAGGGATTCTTGCTACAATTAAACTAGATCTGTCAATCAGTTTATCAGTTATCATTTGTTAATTTAACAGGTTACACCATTATACCGTGAGTGTAGGCTTGGTGTAGGCTTGTCAGAAAATTTTATAGCCCGAAAACAAATGTCAAATTCGTTCCCTATATTTCATTTCAAATGAGACAAGCAAGTATACATTGCTGTCAATCAAATATCAAGTCGTAACCATAACCATAGATATGATAAATCCCCATGTTTCACGTTAAAAAATACTCACGGTATACCGAAATGATCATATTTCACTGGGAATTTTTATGAGTTTTTGTATTCGTTTATAAATAATTTCTTAAAGTTTCTTGAAATTGATCTAGATCTACCAATCTATCTATCAATGTTCTGAAATTCATGTATGTTGGTTTTGAGATTTTGAAGGATCCAGAAATGAAACTAAGAATTGTTTTGTTTCCATAAAAAGGAGTTTGTCTGTGCATAAATATTTTTAAGTTTTATATTCGTTTTTAAATAATTTGTTAAAGTTTCTTGCTATTGAACTAGATCTATCAATCTATCTATCAACGTTATGAAGTTCATGTGTGTTGGTTCTGTGATTTTGAAGGGTCCAGAAATGAAACTAAGAATTGTTTTGTTTCCATAAAAGGGATTTTGTGTAAAAATAAATGTTTCGCTTAAGCTGCACTCGTGTTTTCGTGTAAACAACATGTACTACTACTCCCCCACATCTCGGTACTTCAGGACCTAAGAGAACACAGACACAAACGTCGCGCATAGGCGGCGGTGCCACAAATTCTTTCCCACTTACAAATATAAGAAAATAATCATACTATCACAAATACACATTCAATGAATATGGTACCTACACATTCAAGCATGGTTGAGCACCGTTAATACATGAATGGGAAAAAGCATATTTAGAATCTAAATAAATATTGAAGAAATCCTACCATAGAGTCATCTGGTGTCTTTCAATATACTGCATAGATACTTGCAAATAACTACATATTAGCTAATTCTCTTACTTAAATTAAGCAATGAGAATAATTACAAAACGTTAATTATTAACTATAATTATAATTCTGAAGAATACTTATTTGAAGTGAAAACGTTGGTGTGTATAAATATTTTAATAAATTGACAAAACTGTAAAAGAACTTCCTTACCTCAATCTTGCATCCAGTGTTTATAAGAATTAATACCGGTGCGACCAACTTTACTACTTAATGTTATTATTTTTGGTACGAGACTGATCTCATCTTCATGTTGCTTTAGTAAAACCTTAAAGTATAGAAACTACTATAGAAGAAAGGCGAGAAAAAAATATTGAAGCCAAGTTTCATCAGCTGATAAGTGTCAATCCACCATTTTTGTAGAGTTAGAAGCTTTCATTTGTTATGTGTAATTAATTTTTTTTCTTTTAAACCTATAAATATAATATCATTTTGTGTGGCTTTATATTATATTTAAACTTAGTGTTGCACTTGGGGTAGGCCAGTGAAAAAAATTTATAACTAAAAAACAAATGTCAAATTCCTTCCCTATGTTTCATTTTAAATGAAACAAGCAAATATACATTGCTGTCAAACAAATATCAAGTTGTAACCATGGATTTGATAAATTCCGTGTTTCATGTTAAAAAATACTCACGGTATAGTAGTTTCTACGCTCTAAGAACGAATAAAACGGACTGCTGATATTTATTTGTACAACACGATGTAATTAAGGAAATGTATTGGTATAGATTTTAAATATTTTTAATCTTCTCAAATTATACAACGTAATAAGGTCTAGGAATGAGAAATGATCATTATTTCTATGAAATACATGAAGGAAAATCTCTGAATAAATTTTAAAAAGATATAAGGTCTTATTTCTTTTTGGAATCATCTAAGAATATGAACATAAACCTGCATCTGAAAGTGTACGAATGAATGGTGGATGTACTTTCTAATCTTCGGAACATTTTCTCTGGAATAAGGGCCAGTAGCTGTTTGGCTTCGCCGTCCATGGCTGGATGGTAAGAAGTGAATCTCATACGGTCACGACATGGGATAAGCGGAGTTTTATTTTATGGCGATGCTGGGCTAGATAAGTGTATTTAATTACCCGTGTTTCAGTAAAAGCCTACGGTAGATCCAGTTCGCCTGTCAATTAGGTACACACGCGGTCCGGTGTTTGTCTAATTTATCGTTCTCCTACGCCTCGCGATCACCGCCGCAATGTTGCGAAATTTGGCGGCCAGATTACCAAATAGATACATTATCAGCCATGCAAATCAACCTGATACACCATTATACTAATCATTCCAAACTTACTTACAATAAATGCCCACATTACGTATAGACTGATGGACTTCGATATTTTTTGTGATAAAGCAAATGAACATACCTAGCAATCATTGACATCTAGTAATAGGAAATTCCCGGAATTTATATTTGGGGAATATTTCCCAGAAATATTCCCGTTTGGGGAAAATTGAGGAAATTTTCATTGATTTACTATTCTTTATAGAAATTGTACTGCCTTCTTTTTCTTTAATTTCTCTTTTTTAATTAAATTGCTTTCTGCCTTGTGATCATTTTCTGCACTCTTTAGTTGGATGCTCCAACATCTTGGTGGCAATTTTTAACTTTGTATTTATAATCAAAGGATTTTCTTGACTGGTAGATGAATGGTAGAGGTAATACAGTACTGGAATTCATAAGTTTTTATGTACACACTCGATTTGCTGTTTTTATTAAAAATCATTTTAACAATACCATAAGATTCATTCATGGTTCACCATTTTTTATTTTTTGTTGAGTCATTTCCATGTTTAACTTTCACTCCCTGAGGAAGATCGATGTGAGATCGAAACCGGTCGGAGTTAAAATAAAATCTTCGAAAAACGACTGAATTACAGTATTGTATTATCTCTCCCATTTTATTTATGCTTATTGTATTTACACTTTTACTTGATTAAAATATTTACGCACGGTAAACTGTTTTCTACCCAGATTCGCAATCAAAACCTACTAAATAGGAAAGAATTACTCTTAGCAACTTGATACGACACAAGTTAGAATTCACGATTCAACTTTTTGCCAAGAGAATTATTTCCGTGTCTCATCTCTATTGTCACCCCATAGTTTTATTAATATAAGTGTGATATTTGCAGGCATATGAAGGTACACGAAGGCAATTTATCCAAAAAATATTCGTGTCCCTTTTGTCCGTTTTCTGCTCGAGTTCGCTCGCATTTAAAACGTCACCAGAGACTTCATACTGGCGCCAAACCTTACAAATGTCCACATTGTTCCTACACTTGCAATAATTTGGTAAGTATATCTATTTATTCAAGTATTACTACTACTAGCATGTTACTGTTTATCTTTTTTCACTGCATATAAAATTTGTCGTATATTATTGCATATATAAACTAATTATACCCGCATAATAGCTATTTATGTAATAAGTAAGGAAACAAAGGTGGTTATTTAACGCATGCAAAAGAAATTAAATAACCACCTAGTTTCCTTATGTGTTTCATAACAATATTTTTTCTACTTCCGATTCAATAAATACAAAATATATTTCAAATCAAGAATTTTAAAAATTTTGATGACAATTTCAAAATAAATAATAAAAAAAAAACAATATCAAGGACTGCTTAACTTTATGCGTTACTACATTACAACAACATAATTGATGGTTAAAAACCGATAAGCGATATAAAATAAAGTTGACATTTAAGTTTTTTTCACTTTCACTAGGGAAATAATGGAATCAATAACCTAACTAAAATTAGGAAAATAAAGAATCTCTTATTAAATGGAAGTAGAAAAAAAAGATATATTGTAGGTTTTTCCCGTATGTAAATCCTCGCTTTAGTCATAACCATTTTCATAATGCCCTTGGCACATAAATAACTATTATTGTCCCTATTTCTAATAACTATTCATTCTTGTCAATTCGTAAAGACTTCCCTGTTTGAAACCTGCCATATCTGTATCTCATCCCCCATTGTATCTTTAATAAGGAACGTGCTGAATTTTCATATCCTTATTGTCACTTTATACCGCTTCTTGGCTCCTTACTACCGCACAGGTACAAACATGTATGCAGTCGATAGTAAATCGTCAACTTTATAACCCGTTCACTGTACATGTTGATGTCAATAAAATTTGTCAAAAAGTTTTTTCTCCCTGGTAGGAAAATCTGAGAAAACACATCCTCTTAACAAATAAGCATCCAGGAAAGTACATCTACACTTGCACCTGGTGCCCGTCTCCAGAAGTGCAGTTCGCAAGTAACTTCGCTAAGGATTTCCACGCACATTTGGTGCATGATCACTCAGACCGCTTCGACGCTGCTTCAGCCAAGACGGCAGCGTCTAGACTCCTGGGGCTTTACGATGCTGCTGAAGATGAGAGTGGAAAGGAAATCGAGAGGTAAGAACTTTTATTGTCGTTATCGATACCCATTTTTCAAAAATATTGTTAACAGTCGCCATTTTACAACATATTACCGTAACAAAAAAAAAATTCTTTTGTAATACATGACGTGTTTTATTTATTTATTTTTTAATGTATGACGACATCTACTTGATTGATTTTCTGTATATGATGACAATATTTTAAAATAGTCTTTTGCCCTGATGATTGGTAGCGAAACGTCGGCCTTAGACTAATAAAATTTATCAGTTGACTGCAATGCTGCTATTTCTTTACTCCATCATCCCTCCAGTCGCTTAACACCAATTTTTACATTTTGTTTATAGTTTCAGACCACTACCATCGCCGACTCTATCCACGGGATTGCTTCCTGGTCCTTCCCACAGGATTCTAGAAGCAGCTGAACTTCTCGGGATGGCTAGGGAAGATAATGAGTTACCTGCAGATGCGTGGAATATGGATGCGTTTTTGGGGCCTGCTCATATGAGCCTGGAGGATTTTCATCATGACGATTAAAAGACTATTTTTTGTATTTCTTATTTAATTATTTAATGTACTTCTTATTTAAAAAAATAAATAAATGTATCTTTTACTTTAACTGTAGTACAATTATACAAATACTTCACCTTTCTTATTTTAAGTCAGCTGTTATTTTCAATTTTCAAATCCTTAGAATCATTCGAAGTTATCTTATCCTTCCACCAACAAGATAAAGGAGATATAGGGATCGTGGTAAAAATCACATTTCAAGTTTTTTATCGTAAAAGGAACACGAAATATCGGCAATGGTCGCCAACTATTAACCAAATAATATATCGCTGTCATTTAATAAGATCCACTAATACACCAAAGTTTCGAATGTAAATTAGTCTTGATCAGAGTACTGATAACATGCAATAACAATCAATCAAATAAACAGACATACATTCAACTACCACGACATATTTCGATATAGTCGCGTTTTCACTATTATGTTTATTTTGCTCTGTTATTTCAGAAAATAAATTAAATAAAAAGTTTTAGGATCACATTTCTAAATATGATTTTCTCAGTATTTACTTATTAAACATATCCTTTCGAATATTTATTCCTGCAATTTTATATCTCGCTTACCACGACATATTTTTTAGTCGCGTTTTCACTATTATCTTTATTTTGCTTTGTTCTTTCAGAAAATAAAATAATAAAAGGTTCAAGATCCCATTACTAAATATGATTTTCTCAGTATTTAGTACTGGACTCGGCCGCTTCTGAATATAACCAATCCTATATTAAAAACATCTCTGTTTCATAGCCCATATGATTTTTTTGAAGCACATAATAATAACATCATCAAAATAGCATTAATACAAATTAAGTACTTACACATTTACATTTTTATGAGTCAAGTTTGATATATTTTAGGTATGACTTATCGTACAAAACTCCAGTAAATTTCTTTTCAAAGTCAAAGTACATTTGAACCGTACGAGTAAAGGTAGTGAATGTTGAAAGGAGAGAGTATTTGAGGAGAGTGAAGGTACGGTACTTGATGCGTGCTATTGCGTCGGATAGTAGGTGATAATAAGGGCATGTAAGACGAGCATATAAATCTGTATGGATAGTGCAAGTGGTACAAAATAAAGTACTTCTATGAGTCAAGTCCAGTAAAATCCTTTTCAAAGTCAAAGTACATTTTGACCGTACGAGTAAAGGTAGTGAATGTTGAAAGGAGAGAGTATTTGAGGAGAGTGAAGGTACGGTACTTGATGCGTGCTATTGCGTCGGATAGTAGGTGATAATAAGGGCATGTAAGACGAGAATATAAATCTGTATGGATAGTGCAAGTGGTACAAAATAAAGTACTTCTATGAGTCAAGTCCAGTAAAATCCTTTTCAAAGTCAAAGTACATTTTGACCGTACGAGTAAAGGTAGTGAATGTTGAAAGGAGAGAGTATTTGAGGAGAGTGAAGGTACGGTACTTGATGCGTGCTATTGCGTCGGATAGTAGGTGATAATAAGGGCATGTAAGACGAGAATATAAATCTGTATGGATAGTGCAAGTGGTACAAAATAAAGTACTTCTATGAGTCAAGTCCAGTAAAATCCTTTTCAAAGTCAAAGTACATTTTGACCGTACGAGTAAAGGTAGTGAATGTTGAAAGGAGAGAGTATTTGAGGAGAGTGAAGGTACGGTACTTGATGCGTGCTATTGCGTCGGATAGTAGGTGACAATAAGGGCATGTAAGACGAGAATATAAATCTGTATGGATAGTGCAAGTGGTACAAAATAAAGTACTTCTATGAGTCAAGTTCAGTAAAATCCTTTCCAAAGTCAAACTACATTTTAACCGTACGTATAGAGTGTGGAGAGGAGAGAATATTTGAGGAGAGGAAAGGTACGGAACTTAATGCGTGCTATTGCGTCGGATAGTAGGTGATAATAAGGGCATGTAAGACGGGAATATAAATCTGTATGGATAGTGCAAGTGGTAGTTTGGGGCGGCGACAGCAGCAAGCAGCAGATATACGGTGATAGCTAATGGCGAAGTTTTAATGCTCGTTAACTCGCAACTTTATTACCTTAATATACGAGGATCGGAACACCAAGCACACTACAGACAAATTCATAAGTAAATTCATGCAACAAAGTGTACAATGCGACATGTTTACATTGCCGTCGTTTCTCATATTAATACCCGGATAAATTCTACTTCAAACTGTCCCACCATCGCATTGTTACACATCTTCAACAACTTCTCCTTCTTCATTTGGAATTCACTCGTAATTTACTCCTTTTTATTTTATTAAGCGTCAATGATGTCCACCACATGTAAATGCTACTCTTAATACAAATCCTTGCAAGAAGCATCGGTATAAGGACGCCGCAGAATTAAGATACCAAAAATTCTTTGTCGCACATATATGTAACACAAGATAACATCCTATTTCTTGCTTCCTTTCAGAACTTTCTTCTTTTTTGTAGATATTATTTTTCACTTCTTTATGTGAAATTTTTAACTAAGATTCGGGGTGAGAATGAATCATTACGACTGCGAAAATATGTAAGCTCCGAATAAAAACGCAGATTTAAACATTTCTTTATAAAAATCCAAAATATGTAAAATTTTCAGAAATCATCATCTGTTAATACTCGTAAAATAATTATAACAATAATTAAATTTCACGTTTGTTATCATATTTTTTTCTACGACTATTAAGATATTTGCTTGTTGTATGTTTGTTATTGCTACGTATATCTAATATACCTATATTAAACACATTTTCATTTCCCACGGTAACCATAGACAACGTTACGGTATAAGTTCATATCTCACAGTCAAAAATCGTATTGTTTAATTTTTGTTTTGTAGTTAGTTGCTAGGAAGTAGTGAAATGAAGATATCATTATTATTAAAATATAAATGAATTAGGAAACAATATAGTGGTCTTAGAAAAAGTATAATACACAACTCGCTTGGAATGTCCATTTTATATTCGTATAATTTGCAACATTCGCCTTCGGCTCTTGCTATAAAATGTCATACTCGTATAAAATGAGTATCATTCCATGCTTGTTGTACAATATACTATTTCATCACCAGTGAATTATATTTACTAATAACCTTTGTGGTTGGTGAATCGTTTTTCCAAAATTTAAAAGTCATAATAATAAACTATTCTTGTAGCCCATTTACACGTATTGTAAGAAAGATGAAAAACATATTTACAAAACAAGGACATATTTGTTAGGATTTTTATACTGTAGGGTTGATTCCGGAAGGGTTATTTTGTGAAGGGATGAACTGAGCTACCGCACAGCTTACTGGAGACGGACGCGCTAACAGACGTAGTGAATTATAGCTCCGAGAAACTAAAAAGATTTTTGGTCAGTTTGAAAACAATAAATCTTTACTATCGTCATAGCGTTTTAGTTGGGCTGACCTTTGAATAACGCACTAAGAATGATTAATATCAACAGAGTTGGAATTTATTTTTGTATTTGACCAAAATATTACTTGATTTACATACATTCTTCCAAAACGAACAAAACACGACATTCGTCGAATCGTTACACAAAATTCTTCCAAACAAAAATCTCAATATTGGACGACATAACTTTACAAAAATGATATCTTAGTGCAAAGTTATCATCCTGATGTATATAACACCTATCTAAAATGTTTCTTCCTTAGTTGGTTGAAAGTAATAATTAAAGTTGTTTAATTTATGTTACCGAAATCTGTGACGAAGTAGCTTGGCACAACCAACAATGAATAACATTTGTTGATGATGCATTTATTATTTGTGTTTGTACCTTGAATGACTGAACGAATGAACCGTCCACTATAAACAACTCAAACACAAAGTGGAAGAATTCCTGAAAGAATGCCAACAATGTCGGAGTCTGCGTTGTCGCTCGGCTAAAAAACAACGCGAATTTACATAAGTCACCGTGTCAGTCTACTCCACTGAAAACTGGACATAAACAGACGGCGATGCAGTTTATACTAGGCCAGTATTAACCAAGAAATACTATTATCACTACTCTTATTTAACCTTATGGTAAATTAGATCTTTTATCAGACTAATTGTAAACAGACAATACACTGTCTGACATCGAATGGTAAAATTGGACATAAATAGTTTGTACTAGGCAAGTATTAACCGCGAAGTACTATTATCTCTACTCGTAATAAACGTTATGGTAAATTAGATCTTTAGCAGACTAAGGGCCGGTTTTTCAATCTCTGGTTAAAGTGCCGGATGCGATATTTTTCTGTTAACCGATGATTAAGGTAACCGGCACTTTAACCAGAGATTGAAAAACCGGCCCTAATTGACAAAAGCCAATAAACTGTTTCACATCGAGTGGTAATATTTGAAAATGATTTAGTAGAGAAAACATTGTACCTGTTACTAACTTATTGTTTCACAAAAAAATACCTTCTCTTAATTTTAATTAAATATTAAGGCAAGATCAATGTAAAAAGAGATACATAAGATTTTAATCAAATAGGCTTTACCAAAAATAAATTAAATTTGCCAATGAAACTGGACAGTTTTAATGAATATTTTATCACGTCCAAACTTAATTTTGTATTTTAAAAAACACCAAAAGCGTTTTTCTTTTATACCACAAAGAGATTATGGGATATTTGTATTAAAATTCAAAGCTATGTTCGAATTACAATATTACTATTAAAATTACCAAATTCAAATAAGTTGAAATGGATTAGATACTTATATACTAACATCAGATCTTAGCATATCGTTTGACTATTAAATTATAAAAAAAGATTTTTTTTTTTATATTGAGTGTATAAAATAAATAATTAACAATATAACAATTTACGAGTAGGTATGCAGTAATAACAGAAGAAGTAATTCTCAAAGCCGCTGATGCTCTATTTTTGCGTAAACCTGAAAATGTTTGAAAATATCGAATTTTTAGTTCGAAAATTTTCAAATTTTACCTAATTTTGTTGGTAATATTTTTTAAAGAATTAGGTACACTGACAATAAATTTACAAGCAGAATTTAATTATCTCTTTTCTTTGTGGAGATATATGCTTTCAAAGTTGTACCTCAAAAAAGTGTGTTTTTTGGGTAAATTTATAAAATGAGTAGAGATACAGTCTCAACTACTTTACCATTCGATTCTACGGGAAAAGTTATGTAAAGAAATGTTTTGCCCACATATACGTTCTTTGGAACGATTTGGTGAAAAATAGGAAAAACGAAAAAACCTAAATTTCAATTTTTCGTCTGGAAACTTTTTGTCTCCAAACTTTTTCATTTTTTGAACTTAAGTAGATATCGATGTGCTGATTTCAAATTTTCAAACAGAATTCAATTATCTCTTCTCGTTCTCGAGATATTTGAGTTCAAAGTTATACCTAAAAAATCAGGTTTTTTAGGTATACCACTTAAATGGTTAGGTTTTAGGTTTCGACGACCTCACCAATCGATTCTACGGGCAAAATTACATAAGTGTACCAATTTTCAGATTTTTATCTCAACAGATAGAATTTCTAGAAGGAAAAAATTGAAAATGGCCAAAAATCGAAAAAAATGCCTGATGAACCCCTGACGATTTTTTTCGATTTTTGCCATTTTCGTTTTTTCGCTCTAAAAATTGTATCCGTTGGAATAAAAATCTAAAAATTGGTACACTTATGTAATTTTGCCCGTAGAATCGATTGGTGAGGTCGCCGAAGTCATAAACCTAACCGTTAAAAACGTATACCTAAAAAACAGGTTTTTTTAGGTATTGCCAAAACTCAACTTTGAATACGAATATCTCGAGAACGGTAAGAGATAATTCAATTCGGTTTGAAAATTTGAAATCAGCAAGTCGATGTTTACTTAACTCTAGAAAATGAAAAGTTTTAGAGAAAAAAAGTTCCTCGGAGAAATTTTGAAATTTAGGTTTTTTCGATTTTCTCATTTTTCACCAAATCGTTCCAAAGAACGTGTGTGCGGAGAAAACATTTCTTTATGTAACTTTTTCCGTAGAATCGACTGGTATAAACGTAGAGATTGTATCTCTACCCCTTTTAGAGATATAACCAAAAAACACACTTTTTTGAGGTGCAACTTTGACTGAAAATATCTCAAGTACGAAAAGAGATAATTAAATTCGGCTTGAAAATTTGAAATCAGCGCATCGAAATCTATCAAAGTATACTATTTCCCAAAATCAAATTTTTTGACACAAAAATGTGTATTTTTGGGATATTTCGCGGTTTGTCAACACAATTTTTGGTTTAATACTGTTATTTGGTTTGTTTTAACTTTTCACAACGTTGATATGGGGTTATAACAAGTTGTGGAACTAAATAAAAGTTAGATAATAAAGCGACAGAATAAAATCGCAAAGACGTAATAGATTGCAGATTTGAAATCAGCGCATCGATATTTACTTAAATCTAGAAAATGAAAAGTTTTTGAGAAAAAAAGATCCTAGGAGAAATTTTTTAATTTAGGCGTCATTTTATAAGTTGCTGAAGGGCGCCACATGCCCTACTGCCGGCTCTGGATTCAAATCCCGCCATTACTAATCTTTATTTAAAAAAAAAACATAATTTTACGATCAAAACCTAAAAAAAAATTAAGGTTTATTCTCGAGTTCTATATTTTTTTCCAACAGGTTTTCGATTCAGCAAAACCCTAAATAATATATTTGACATTTACTTTGAGAGGCATTTTAGCATTTTGCGGATGCATAAACATAATTTTATGCTAAAAACCTAAAATTTGTATTTTTAAGGTTTATTCTTGTTTTTTTGCATTTCTTCTTGCAATAGGTTTATAATTCATAATTTGTTTAGGCAATCTGTCCAACTGACGTACTTCGCATTAAAACACCTAATAACATCGAACCAGCCCTGAATTTTAGTACTACCATCTGGTAAATGTACCTCTCTGACGGTTATCCATCCAAGTACTAACCATGCTCATCCTTACTTGACTTATTTATTTGTAGTAGAAGGCATTTACCTCTTGTACCTGAGTTTATCTCAACATTACCAAACATTCGCAACCATCACCAAATCAAACCCCAACAATTAATTCAGTGATAAGGCAAGGTAAGCTGAGGTGATAAGAGCCTGACTTGATGCAAGTTTCCCGTCAATTTTTCACATAGTTGGCTGTTCGCGTGGGCGTAGTTATCATTGTTACATGATAATTTCATAGGGCGTAGGAGTGCTTCTCGGGACAAGTATTAATTGAGTTTAGATGGAATGATAGCCGCGCGTTGCATTTGTCATTAGGCGGTTTTTATTATTTATAGCGCGAGTCTTTTGTTGAGATGGACAATGAGAATATTGTAGTAGGCAGTGACGGCTTGTTATTTATTTGTGTTATTTATGGCATTTCCACCGGCACGATGAGCAGATGAGATCATGCTGTTATTTATTAGCTAACAATTGTTCGATGTGATGGACGAATTATTAAGATCCGGGTATCATTGTTACTCTAATTCCGCTTTTAAAATTCACTCATTACTTTATATAGGAACTCTTAACTAAACGCCAAACACCGTACGAGATATGAGGTATGAGGATAAGTTTATAGACAGGTCAACTATTTTGTGATTCAAATTCATTACAAGTTACAAACCTAACCTGTGGACTGAAAAATCACGTCATCACTACTGCCTTGTCCAAAATTTCAAAATAGCAGACTAAATTAGGACAAATTTGAATGAAAAATTTAATTGGAAAGAACATATTATTAAAGAAAAGTTTGTATTTGCTAATGGGGTCCGCCACCATAGTAGCAAATTAGAGAATTGATCATTTAAAGTCAATCCACACTTTAATTCTGTTTGACAGAAACTATCAAAGTTTAAAAAAACTCTTTCATTTTTAAGTTATTCGAGGTTTTAGTGCCCTTAACATCTACATCAAAATATTACAACTTTCTCTTTCATTCATCTACCCAATTTCAAATTCTTGCTACTTCAAATCTTACTGTCAGTGTCAGATGTCATATTTGACAATTATCTATATGTATAATTAAATACAAAGCGTATTTCAGGGCTAATCTAAATTTACAAAAAATAGGAATAGGAAAATTTGTGAAAATCTGCCATCTGTTACATACGAAATATATTACAATTTTATTAATGATGTAATAATACTCTATTTTAAGATTATATCAGAACAATCCCCTTAATTAAAATTAAGCTTAGAACCATCCAACTAAATAAAAAAATGTTATACCTAAATTCTATTGTTATTTATTTCACAATTATTACATAGAATTCTATTATGTATAATACTGCATATATTGAACTATTAAAAATATATGAAAAAAACATTTAAAAGTAGTTAAAGAACGCAGCAAAAAATCACGACTCTAATTCAATTAAATTTAATTCCAAATATGGAGAAGAAAATTGAAGAAAAAGTAGCCAGCAGATCTGAATGATGAGTAAAGAAGAGTCTTCTACGAAAGAGACTACATCATGTTCTTAAGTACTTTAAACAATACTCAGCAAACCAATTAGTTTATAATATTCTGAATGCTAATAGAAGACCAAAGAAAAACTGGCCAGCAGATCTGAATAACGGGTTAGAAAACTTCTTTGGAGGAGACTTCTTCATGTTGTTTCCCAAATTCTTAACCAAGTAAAAAATTTCTGACTCCGATGATATAAAAAGACAAATTCTATTTAATTGAAATAGCGTCCTATAACAGCAAGTACGTTTGTAGGAAGGAGATAGAAGCTCCCCTTCCCGAAGCTACAAGCTGTGTACTCGTACGTGCTTGTAGCGTGCAGGTGACCTCAGCATCCTCTACAAGACACTGATTCATCACGCGACATACCGTCATAAATCCACCGTTTTATTTACGTAATTAATGCATAAATCCATCCGTGTCCGCGGTCAAACCTACCGGGGGATCGCGTTTAGCTCAGCAACTGCTGGTTCGTGCCTGCACCAACTTGTACCAGCTGGAAAGCAAGTGAAATAGAAACAAGAATATCTGCAGGATCAAGCAAGAAATAGCTACTATTTAGATGGTTAAATGCTGAATTGTACCAAGAATGCACGAATGAAAAATCAAAAGAATGATGAAATCAATTAATTGGAACAAGAATAAGAACATTGTAAATCTAGTCAAAAGAGAAGAAACAGATAAAACGTAGGCCAATAAACCGATAAACGAATGGAAAGAAAAAAAGAAAATTCTGAAATGTTTTAATAATTCCAAATATTAGGTACATACAAGTTAGTATCTGAATGAGTAGACTACTAAGAAAAAGAATCAAAAATAATATATTTGTTATTGTAATATTATAAACTTGGTAATAGATTCGAATCGACATTATGCAAACTCAAGTCAAGTAAATTTAGGAATAATAATAAAAATAGATTTCTTATTACCATACATATTAAAAATCTAAATCAACAGGCTATTATGTTCCTTTTAATCAATGTAAGCTTGTGGTTCATTTGGTTAGTCGCTTTAATTTAAATTGAGCGTGACATCTGGAGTTATTCCAGTTTCGCTAATTTTGAACAAATAAAAACAAACCCTGGTATCCGGGTGATTCCTTGCAATTATTATAGACTGACAACTTATCACGAATCAGATACCTTAGGAATAGTTATATACAGAAGCGACACTCCGTGTCGACACCTTTCATATTACCCTATTCAGTTCTATGACCTTGAAGCATTGTGTAGACCTTTAAATTTGTTGACATTCCCTATCCCCCTATCTCCTTAAGATGTGACGAAATTTAATTTTAAACAATGAGACCTTTAAATTTGTTGCCTTTCTCCATCTCTCTCTAATTTTCGTTTCTCTGTCTTACTGTCGCTTCTGTATAAACTTATTCTGTGCCTTAGGTATGTAAGGGCCTGTTCCATCTAGGAATGCTATGCCATAGGAAATGGTTAGAATCAAACCAAAGTGCGAATATCCCAACTTCCCGTATTTATTCTGTAAGGCTAAAAGAAACAGTGAGAAGAATTAGGATTTGTGAACTCCTATGAACGCAGTAAACAATAAGCATAGGATGATGTGGAATGGCTCAAATTAAAACGGTACGAAGTAGCAGCTAGCAAGTAACCAGCAAGTTGTCGAGCTATGAGAAAAATAATATGACATAGTATGATATTAATAAGCATTAATTCCTGATCGTAGCAGGCAGGCTACGTCTGAATATCTGAACGTCTGCAGCCAGAACTGCATCTTCTGACGGTTAATGAAGTCTTAACTCACTGCTAATAAACATCTTTCTCTTTGCAATATCTTCACAACGAAAACTGTTCTCTTGTGCTAAAATGTTTATATCATCATCTATAGCATAACGTTCTCAAAGCAACAAGACTCTAAGAATCCAAGATAACAAAGGTTTCTGATAGATTAAATGAAAAAAACTGTGTTGAAATTAAATAAAGTATGATGTTATATTTATAAATAGGAGGAGTTGAAATAAAACTATAAACACTAATTTAAGAATAATATTTATTATTAAAGATTTAAATACCAAGATTATTTATTTAAACGTTTAAAACTACGTAGTATTTATTTCCACCAACTATTTATTTTCACTACCCGTATTGATATCAAACTGTCCTCGCGGTCTCTTCTGCTGAGGCTTAAATAGTAGAGCAATTAAGTTCGGCAATGTTAATAATAATAAGTTCGTATCTTCGAGCGTTAGAACAATAGAAGCATTGCGAGCGGGACCTTGGGATCGCTGCATTATTAATTCATAATCGCCCTCATCTGTCAACTTAAAGTATTGGACCAATCAAAATTTCACATTACTTGAAAATTAGTCAATCACATGCGCATTACGTAAATATTTTGACAGCGAATATTTAGCCTGGCAAAATATTACAATATTACCCGCAAGATAAATAAGAAAATTTTGAATATATTTATTATTAAAGACAAATACAAAGAATATAATAAATTAGTACTTTGCATTTGGAACATTTTTATTTATAATAAGTCAATATTGGGACTGTTAGTAAAGTTAAAAGTACAATTATGATAAACATTTCAACAATTACATTGACCGGGAAAGGCAATTGTCTAAACACATAACCATCGTTCAAGCATATATATCCCACAAATTTTCCTTTTTCTCTCAAATACATATTTGTTTTCTCTTGAGAATACTCATTGCAACAAATACTTTTGTGACAGGTGGAAAAATTGTCAATAATATGCCTGTCACTTGGGATATTGTATATGAAAATTAACATATAGTATATTTATATCAAAACCAAATCACCTAAATTTAAAGGTTGTCTTTATAAAGCTGGGGGTTCCAAACCAAGTTGATGTCATCAATCCACCTTTTCCCTTTGGCGATTTGAATGACATGGTCACTATTAGTGACCTAAGGATCAACTCTTGGAAACAAGCCTTATATGTGTAATATTTGTATTTGAAAATGAATACTGATAAAAATAATTTAAAAAAATTTGGAAGGCTGGTGTGTTCTACCAACAAATTCCGACAAAAATAATAAATAAATATTTGTAAAGCTAGTTTGTTCCAAACCAATTGAATACATAATTTAAAATGTTGAAGCTAATGGATTGGGGTATAAATGATGGTGGGCGTCAAATTTGGATTGAATTGTGGCATTTGTAAATCCGTAGTCAATGAATTGGAGCGGCATATAAATTATAGTGTATAAATAATTCAACGGGAGCGGCGCCGGCCTAATCCTTGTCCCCGTCTTATCGTAAGATGTGCGGACGGCGCTAGTTAGTTTTTATTTAATCTGAAAGATTTACATCGTTCTCCCTGTCCTTTTATCGTGATTAACACTATGTTATTGTCAGCTCGGTGGGCTTTGTCTCCTCCTCATAATTAGAAACTATAGCCTCCGATGAGGAACCAAGGCTATTATTTCACTCTAATTTGAATACATTGTCAAAGGAAATTGGGAAATTGTGGAACCCGTTATTTATTGCATTAATATACCAAATATTTCACTAGTTATAACTCCCAAATCTCATCATTTATTCAACGAACTTCTTGGACTTATGTCAAAAGAAATGCAAATATCATTTTGCTATTAAACGATTAAGTATTGTTGTTAAGTAAAACCAAATATGGAAAATCAAGAACCTTAAAATATATATTTCAAAAATAAATATACCCATATTTCGGCTCACAATTTTGTTCCTGCAAAAAATTCCATATCGATAAGGTCGATGCGCTGATTTCAAATTTACAAACAGAATTTAATTATCTTTGTCCGTTTTTTGAGATTTTTGCTCTCAAAACTCATAATATCTGTGGTTTGTTCAATTGTTCACCGGTTTCAGAAAATAAAGTTATTATTAATAATTATTAGCTCATTAAATTCTCTTGTTAATAATGTTTTCGTGATCAAGTCTGTATAGGTTGATATAACGCCATTATTACAGTTATATTATTCAATTGTCCCATGTTATTTCAACAAGTCAGTACGTTAATAATATTACCGTACAGGATACAAATACAATTACCTATGACTAAGTTATCAGTTTACTTTTTTATGTAAACAAAGGCTTAATACTCTGAAACCGGTAATAGCTATTAACATACCTAAGATGGTTATGAGTATGAGAGCGAGGATTTGAAGACATCTAAGACCTGGTATGATACATAACTACCGTGGTTTGTTCAATAGTTTACCAGTTACACGTTATTAGTAAATATTATTTTATAAAATTCTCTTGTGAGTAACGTTTTCGTGATCAAGTCTGTATGGGTTGAAAAGATATGACAATGGTCTCATGTTATTTCGACAATTCCACTCATAGTTTATCAACCAATTACATCACAGTATTTTGGTGAATTGAACCAATCAGATTCGAAACTTACTGACAATTGTCAGTTACTGGCAATTGCCGCGGAATTTACACGACTAAATAGGCATTGCTTAGATACAACATCTATCAAAATTATGAAAAGTCATTAATTGAAAGAAACGTATATATTTGGAACAATTGTCATGTCGAATACCATTCGTAACTAGAATTTTATTTGTAATTATTGCCTAACTCACTCCTGCTTCTTACTATAGAAAATCTTTACTCGTCCTACAGACTCGTAGGATTTTCATCGTAACAATCAGTCATGACCATACCGACAAAAATTTCAAGTTAAATTCTAGTTACTAGTGCTATTACTCGTACATATGACAATTCTGAAGCGGAAAATATTAATTACAATACTGATTGTCAAATTACAAGATATACAATTATGACTTAGTAACCCTGCTTACTTTTGTCTATGTAAACAATGACTTAATATCCTGCAACTAGTAAATTGTTTTTACACAATTATATTTTGTTAAACCCTAAAATTAATTTTAAATTTTTTTGAAAATTCCCTCGAATAATTCCATTTATTCCATGTAGTCATCTGTTAGAGCTCGATATGATGTGATTTTTAGATAAGTATTTGTAGGAAAGTATACTTCTGGCACTTGATCCTTGTTGCTCTTGTTTGCTCTGTGTTCTGATGAAGCCATCATGCTTATATCTTGCGGCTACTTCGTGTATTCTGCAGTCCATTCCTTCCTCTTGCACCACCCTCCCCTTCCCCATTTCTCTCCATGGCGTCTTAATTACGTGTATTTATTATTGAGCCGCAATTATTTATAGTTGGCTTTGATTTACGGCCAAGACAATCGCGTGTAGGTGATTGCCGAGCTTGTCAATTTGTTATAGCCATAGATGCTTATATCTATAGATGGGGATATAGATATTGGGATTGGAGCGAATAGAAAAAGTCTGATGTGTCCAACACATTACCTTCCGCCACTGTAGTAATATAATCTGTATAAGTTTTTCAGTACATTCAATTTGTAGTTTTTAAATTACTTTGTCATTGCATTTCAAAACATGTTTAATTCTTTTCATACGTATAATTTCCTTCATAAAATTTGTATGACCAAAAAAAAGCTATTTTCGGCGTACTAAAACCAGAACCGAACTTACCTTAATAACTATAAAGTGAGGTGGGAAAGTTACACTTCCAGGGTAAGTACAACAAGAGGACGACCGAAAGCAAAATGAAAAAATGAAGTTGAAAATGATAAAAATTAAAAATCGGGAAGAAAAACCTAGAAACAGAAAATTGTGGAGAAATATAATCACTGAAGCCATGGGTTAACTTGGCTCGCCGAGCTAACTTATATAAGTGCAATAAATATTATTGATATTAAAATATTATTGTATAAGCTGCTAAAAAAATAGGTATAGGTATATAGTAACTCTGCAACAAAATGCTCTGAAAAACATTAAACGTCAAAATCCGTCAAAAATATTAAAAATTTGTATTTCTCCATGACTTTATTGAACTTAAATTGCGGTAGAATCCTTATTAATATACAACAGCTTTCTTATTTAATAACCTCTAAAAGAGTTACTTTACCAAACCGCGATGCGAAAATATCATGTCATATGTCAAATCGTAGTTACCTTTGCTCTAAACCTTATATATCGTATCGGATACTACACTTACTGACGAATTATTTAAGGAAACAATTACATTTTTTAATTTAGTTTCATTTTACTACAACCAATTGATTTCTAATTCAGATCAATTTTATACAAACTGTATATCTTATAACATAGTTTTGTTTTGGGCGCTCAGGAGAATAAACTTGCTCTCCTCTCTTGCGCTAATTTCCCTCAGTTGTTGAGGGCCATAAATTAATAATTTATAAAAAGTGAGTCGGTTGGTTGAATGGTTCTATTTCAATGCTGAATACAAATAATGCACTTTTGATATATGTGCAGTGCGAGTCTGAGGTAATGACGAGCGTTAATCATGTTTCACTTCTCTCGCGCGTTTCCTTCTCTCTCTCACCTGCGAATTCCCTCACACACCCAATCAGATCACGGCACAGGAAATGAGAAATAAATATCAGGACGGACACAGAAATGAATAAGATGACAGCCTGATTATTATACCAGCGAACAAATACATCAGTATGCACCACAGACTCCCAACATTTCAATATTGTTTTCAAACTCTAAAAATCCGATGTGGACAACACGTTGTCTCCCGATATTTGGCGATTAATTGTTTCTTAGATATTGTTTATCTTTTTTATTAACTTGGCATATACATTTGTCAAAATAATTAATTTTAATAATAGGTATCATGTACAGAAATAAGAACAAACAAAAATGGAATTACGCAAAAAAAATACAAACAAAATAAATTCTGTCAGTCCAAAAACAATAAATATATAGGTTTTATATTTGAGCATATCATCAGTCCTGACAATTATAAAAGATATTCTATCTTCCATCTTTCTAGCATTGATTTTAAGATTTTAACAAATCTGTTGACTACATTATCTACCTACATTAATATCGATATCGCAATGTACATGCAAAAGTGCTAAGCCTCTTATGCCCAGTTACACCAAGATTTAAATTTTAAGCACAGAATAGGTTTATACAGAAGCGACAGTAATACAGAGAAATGAAAATTAGAGAGAGATGAGGAAAGGCAACAAATTTAAAGGGCTCATTATTTAAAATCGAAAAGTTTCGTCACATCTTAGGGATAGATAGGGGAAGTCAACAAATTTAAAGGTCTACAATGCTCAGGTCATAGAACTGAATAGGGTAACATGAAAGGTACCAACACGGAGTGTCGCTTCTGTATGTAACTATTCTGTGTTTTAAGCAACATTTAAAAAAAATTGCTAATCGATCCTTTGATAGTTAAATAGTTCATTTGACGATTTATTCCAATGTGATATTGTCCTTTTAAAAGAAATTTAAACAACCGGCCTTTAGTCTCCTGTTTACGTTCTTAAATTTATTTTATTTTTTGATATCCAAATAATTCAAATGCTCTTTATTTTTATCTAATCGTATGTGATTCGTGTTTTTAAGACCTATTTTGTTAATATTTTATTTAGTTAGTTGTTCTCATTATCCTCCCCTTGTACCCACACCTGTAGGTAAATCTAGTTCAAATATTTTTACTATGTGGGATTTGAACCTTACGTTGTAAAAATAGAACTTGTAATCTAAATATGATTTAGTAATGATATTAGTTATGTTTCATTTTGCTTGAATGTTCTGGGCATGAAATAGCAGTCTGTAAGAGAGAATATGCTATGAGGGAATGTAATATGTAATGTAATAAGACGTAGTGATAATTTAAAAGGGTTTACGAATCGGAAATAACGTTAAGACAGACATGGAACAGATATTGTCTTTATAATGTGATGCAAAGTGTTGACGAAAACCAGAACACTCGTTTCACTATGAGCGCACTCTACCCTCAGGATAAAATTAAAATTTATACTTTGTCTGCTGATGATTCATCTATTCTATCGAAACATCTAGGGTTTTGAAATATTGTGCCAATAATGATGTATTGCTGTCTAACTAGATATATTGTACCTATTTAATATTACCAGAAAAATTATATTATTCAAGTTACCTACAATTCTATTTAATATTTAAAAAAATAATAAAATTTAAAATCTTTTTTTTAATAATTCCCCAGATATTGAATAAATCATCATGTTTCATTTATATCAAAAGATGATAGTCCATGAAATATTCTTCATTGTTGGGCTTCTAAGAAGAAACTAAAATGCCCAAAATGAGAAATAATTTCAGAAACTTGACCAGGAGTTTATGGGACATATGAGGACCATTGAAATTATATAACGTTCCATTATCCATTATACAATTATCAAATTTGAATTACTTACTGTAACTTTTTCCAAAACTTTTGTTACATATGATAGGAACCAAGGAATTCGTTTTCTGCCCTCGACCTGTACTTTATATGATTTTCCAACAAATTAATAATAATGAAATAAAAACTCAACTCTCGGTTTAGTTTTCACAGAAAAAGGCAAACGCGCCGGAATGTAGAAATTAGGTATAAAAAACATATGTTAGGCTTCAAAAATGACAAACTTCATTCAAATTTAGTAATATACTTAATAAATTATAATCACACTTGCAAACAAGATAATTTCAGTATTCTTCAAAGAGAGACGAAAGGCCAATGATTAAGGCTCCTGAAGTCATTTGAAATTATGATACATCTTGAAAAGGGAATACCCCTTTTGAATGAATAGTTAGACTTAATGGACCACCCATTCCTGGATTGTATGATCTCTGTTTTTTTTTCAAACTGATTACCTGGTAAGGTAAACAATTTGTAATTCCCATTATTTGGTAATAAATAAAAAAAAGAATATAGAACACTAAGCATCTTCATCTGCAGGTAATTTGAAGAGAAGAACTTAATATAAAGATAGTTCAAACTGTAAATATTGTAATTCAAACATGTATGTCGGTTTCCTCGAGTTTATCTTTAGTTTTTCTGATGATTTTCACATTTATTTACTTCGGAAATTACATTATTACACCCGACAAGATGATGTCGTCAATCATCTTATCACCTCGTCTATTTGAATCACATGGTTACGATTGATGACGTGGGGATCAACTCATAGAAACAAACTCTACGTCATACCTTTTTCAATAACTATAACTTCTAACAATAACCAATAATTGTGTGTAGTAGATGAGTGTTAAGACATGTATGTTTATTTAGTGTGGGTGTAAAAAGTCCGGTCCATCTCTGCAGCCACCAGCCAGGCACTCCGGTTAATTGCCCCTCCTCCGGGTGTTTAATGCAGGCGCCGGTGCGCGCCATATTGCCGCATAATTTATAAATTATTAGCGCCTGTTGGCGTCGCCGTCAGCAGAAGGATGGCCGCCGATTACCACGTGCTAAACAGCCTTCATGGAATATTTAATAATTATTATTGTTCTTCCCTAATTCCACTGCTAAGTGACAAGTTTCTGACATACAGCAAGTGAATTAGTAATGAGCTAATGTCGTAAAACGCTAAAATGAACCGGCGATAACAATAAATTCTAATTACGAATTTTGGAACAGGGCTTGTAAAGCCATTTTGTATAGAAGCTACATATATTTTTATATGTGTAAAGATAATAAAATGGTGAAGTAATTGTTGAGCGGTGTATCAAAAGATACCTACTGAGGTAATCGTTGACGAACCAGTGAGTACTTAAACAGTGAGGAATATAAGGAGTGATGGAACTCTCGCCACATTGGCACCTGCCCTCACTATGGAACTCAACAGTGGCTCTCAACATGATTTTCAGCCGAAACCGAAACCGTAATCATATATTAGACTCCTCCTCTAGTTTCGACCAGAACCGTAACCGAAATCGAAACTTATGTAGTTAAAATAAAAAATTAAGACTTGTTTTGACCTCTGGCATGATTTACATGTTGAGAAATCTTAACTACTCTCTTTAATTTTTACAACAGTTGTCTACTGATGAAGAAAACTTTGTTCTCGAAATACGAATCTAGTTTTTTAAATTTATTATTAAGGTTTGGGGTATATTTAATTTAATTTTATTTTATTTATTTAACC
The DNA here is from genome assembly GCA_035578165.1 of Stenolophus ochropezus. NCBI lineage: Eukaryota > Metazoa > Arthropoda > Insecta > Coleoptera > Carabidae > Stenolophus > Stenolophus ochropezus. The sequence continues at coordinate 21,610,609 of JAQOWZ010000018.1, read as the reverse complement.
TTAGACTCAATTTAATTATTTACTTATGCAGTTAAGTTAAAATCTTGCCTCAGTCTTGCAAAAAAGACGAGAGCAAGACAAGATCTACAAATTTCAAAGTAAGACCAAAGAAATTGTCTTACAAGAAATGTGCAAGAATAGCAAGATTTTCTTCAATTTTTGTACTCTTGCATTTCTTTTTTGCTAATTTTAAATCTAGATTTATTATAAGAATCTACTTATAATTAAATAAAAATACAAAAATATGTAAGTATTAAAAATATGAATACCTACAATAATATAAATAAATTAATAGAAATTTCATTTTCAAAAAATTTATAATATTAATAATTATTGACTAAATAATATAATTATTCTCCAAAATTATATAACCAAAAATTAAGACATAAAATGCTTTCTTATAACCAGGGATGATTTGAAAAAAGCTTTTCTGCTTGTTCAGATGTCGCTGTTGTGCTAAAATACATATATAGTATGTATCGAAAACCCAATACAGGCAAACACCAATAAAATTATCAAATACATGTGATTTAGCTTTAAACAGTATCACACTTTTTTTTACCTCTCAAAATATTTTTGATTTTAGAATAAGTATTAACTACAAAATACCGTGGAGTCTATATGGTTAATAACCCGCTACAAACAATAAACATGTAAAAACATCAATATGTTCTTTCCAGCTATAAGTCGTATCAAAGTAGATACTCCTTATTTCTTACTGAACAGTTTGAAGAGTTCCCTCTGAAAAATCTCTCAAAAGGTTTTTGTTTCCGGAATAAGTATTAACTACAAAATACCGTGGTATCCATATGGTTAATAACCCGCTACAGACAAAAAACATGTAAAATCATCAACATGTTCTTTCCAGCTATAAGTCCTATCAAAGTTCTTCTTACTGAAGAGTTTGAAGAGATCTCCGTGAAAAGTTTTCCGTTCCCTGGTCCGGTCGGACGGCCTCCCCGCCGTGCGGGGACAAGATTGACCACAAACAAGTCTATATGTATCGGAGAAATATCACCTGAGTCGCGTGATAACTTACATCTCCCCTCGCCCGCCGACTCCCCGCCAAGTAATTAATTGTTATTTATTCACGTGCTCAGCGCATACATCCCGAATCAATCAGACGAGGCAGCTCATTATCAGCTGCCCAAAACACCCAAATCATTCAAACCTACAGTGGGTTCTGAGTCATTTCATTGGAGCAGGCGGTTAAAGTAAAATAGGACAGTTGATTTGCATATTTCATTCAAAAGTAATAAAAGAACTTAAATTTACAATAGTTCTCTACTTGTTGATTTCAAATTTGTTGAAATGTGTCAGTTGTCGATTAAGTGTTTGAAGTATTATGATTGAATATATAATCATATATTTAAATAACATGGTATTATATTAGTAATAATATATTAAATAGTTAATTGCAATTGGCATTAACAATTAACATTCATAAATGCACATCAAATATCAAATAACAACTTATACTTATTTCTTACTCTACTAAGCACTTACCGAAACAGGAATCGAAATCATATTTCCATCCATTTTTAGGTACCGGATCTAGAAACAAAAAAATAATTAAATTTTGCTTGTATTAAAAATGTACGTACATAAGTTTTTTTTTTATTTCACTACATTACTGTCAATCAACTGTCAACCATAGATGTAGCCAGAAAGGAAGTTTTGGAGAGCAAACCACACCCTCCCGCGAACTAATTAATTAAGAATAATAATAAATAAATTCAGCGTTATTCGAGTGATTCGCAACCCACTACAAGATTACAGATATTATGGGCTGTGAACCAAAGTATTAAAATACAAGTAAAGTATTACGAGAACACTATCTCATATAATTGGGGCACTAACAGACACTTCGTTATATCAACAATATTAAAAACATATATAGAATTTTTATAGAATAAGCACGTCTTATGAGAGTAATATATATCTTTTTAATTTTTTAGTACATAAATAGCTAGCTATTTAGACTTTTGTCTATATTTATTTGTGTGTGCTTGAATATGTCGTATACTCTTGAGCCCAAATAAATTTGTTCATTATATATTATAATAACTTTAACATAGTTATACTGTATTTAACCCTAACATTAAATTCCAAAGTAAATTTCTTTAAAGATCGTTCTGTCTGGAAAGACCATTCTGAGTTGAAGTGAGCAACGTATACCGTGTTTTGAAGAGGAGGTAAGACTGTAGTGGAGGGTATCCATCACTCGTGCTCAGCTGGACGTAGTGTGTGTGATTACAGAACAAGGTGAGATTTATCTGTGGACGCGCCGCGTTTGAGCGCCCGGTGATATACACGCTTCAGGCATGAGATACAGCCGTTACGCAGCACACTCACTTCCACCTACTAATTCTCCCCAATACTTACCTTTCATAAATGTCATCTTACTCACCACTGGATAAAAACGACTATCTAAAAAGTCATAGTACGTTTTGTATGACTGCAAACTAAACAAAATACAGTCAATTCCGTTTATTTCCTTGGGACTAATATATTTTAGCCCAATTTAACGGACTAATATTAAGTTCTTAAATAAAATTCTTGTCCTAATTTAATTAGATCAAAATCATCCTCCGTTAAAACTAGTCATCGTAATGTTTACCCTGTAATTTATCCAAACTACCCTCCGTAAAAACCAGTTGCCGTAGTTACTCACTCACTGAAGAGTGTCCTATTTTACTTAGTTCAAAATCACCTTCTGAAAAAACAAGTTACTGTAATAAATACCCGAGGAAGGAGTGCTCATTCACTGTAAAGTACTCGAATTCTTGCCCTACTTTTATTAGTTTAAAATCACCCTCCGTTAAAACTAGTCACCGTAATGTATACTACCTGAGAGAGGGGTACTCACTCTATGTACAATACTGTAATTCTTGCTCTACTTTAATTAGTTCAAAATCATCCTCCGTTAAAACTAGACTTCAAAATGTTTACTACCTGAGAGAGGGTTGCTTACTCAATGTGAAGAACTCTAATTGGTGCCTTATTGTATTGTAATTAGTTGAAAATCACCCTCTGTAAAAACTAGTTTCCATAATGTTTACTACCTCTCATTTTTGCCTTGTAATTAATTTAAAAATAAGCAGTTACAGTAATATTTACTACCAAAGATAGAAGTGCTTAATCACTGTGAAGTACTCTAATTCTTGCTCTATAGTAAATAGTTCAAAATAATCCTCTATAAAAACTAATTACTGTAATTTTTACTAGCCGAGACAAGAGTGCTCACTCACTGTGAAGTACTCTAATTCTTGCCCTTCTTTAATTAGTCCCACACTACTCTCCATAAAAACCAGTTACTGTATTTACATGAAAGAAGGTGAAGTACTCTAATTCTTGCCCTATTTTAACCTTCAAATTAGATATTAATTTATTACGATTATTTTGGATTATCTTGTAAAGGGTGTAAACTAATAACTTCCAATACTGAAATATATGTAATATAAATACAAGAATTATTTTGAGTCCTGCAACACTATTTCTTTCATCTAATTCAAGCTATGTACCACATCAACATTAAGAGTAGTCAGAAGAACACAAAAATCAGATTGATTATTGAAAGTATGTTTGATATTAGTATCCGTATGGAGAAGTTATAATTCCTGCTGCAGTGTTGTGCGTTGTATCCTGCAGGGTGTTGTAGAAGGCCGGGGCTGCGAGTGTTCTTGGGAATTTACTGGCGCGATATTTCATTTGGTTATTTGGCAGCCGTGTGGAGCTCCTGCTCTCGTCATTAAGATTTACGACAGGGAACTGCATATTTTTGATAAGCGGGGCGTCGGTCGATCCAAATCGGGACGAGCAAAGATGGGGGAGGGATTATAATACAGCGCACAACTTTAATTCGTGTTCACAGCATTATATTCACGAGGTGAATAACATGTAGCAATCTGTATACAAACATATATTTAGTTCTTTTAAAATAATACGTCTATTAATTTAGACACACTTCAAAGTAAATTAAAAAAAAAATCACACATTAGTACAAAAAAATTCTGCGTTGTAAATTCAAAATAATGTACCAGAAAAGTCATTTTTAATAATTTGCTACAAAACAACGTTAATAATAATTTAATTTAAAAAGTATATAGTTATTCTAATAATTATTAAGTATATCATATTTTTACTACTATTTAGCTAAGATGTGTGACGACCTCTATAAAAAAGAAGAGGTGAGAGAAAAATAGACATATAACATGGAGGCAGAATATTTGTAAACATACATAAGATTCTAATGTAAAATTAGACGTCCTAAAAGCAGGGTTATTGCAATTTTTCCCACTTAAAAAAACCCAAAAAACCCACTCGAAAAATCCTTAAAAAGCTCATAGTTTTTAAAAATATATTTTTTTTTTCGGTATGTTCAAAAAGTTACATAAACATAAATAATCTATGATTATAAGATACACATAATATAACATGCAAGTTAATACCGGCCAACAAAATTATACGATTCAGTCGATTGCGATATACATTTTCAGAAATTAATGTGAACTATTGATAGGTATCCAAAATAATTCAAAATTAATATATGTAAATCATATATTTTGATGTTTCTAATAAAAACCAATATAACCCGAGTTTTTTTAAAAAAAAAGTCAGGTGGGTTAGATTTTTTGTGAAAAACCCGGCAACTTAATTATAAAAGTGCGTTAATAATATGAGCCATTATGTCTTCATTGACAACACGGAGAACTCAATTGTTTATATATAATTTATATTCTCTCTTTCTTTAAGACCAAAGTGAGGAGAAGATTGTAACAATTTCGTTCTTAAAAAAATAGACTATGGTTATATAGTCTTATTCAGGAGTTTATATATTTCAACAAAACAGTTCTCTTTTTCTTGTTTTGTAGTATCGCAGATGTCCACTCTGGCACTGTCAAAACATCAAAGCATAATGTACGTCACGAGCTAACTTGATTTTTTTAAAATTTATAACAGTTTGTTTCTCGCTTATTTGTCTTAAAACAGAGATGATAATAAAATTTTTAGTAAAATATGAAATGTTTCGCAGTTTTAAATGTGAAAGTCTCTTAAGATGTGTGGGATCAAGCAAAGATGAACATGGTTAGCACTAGGATGGGAAATCGCCTGGGAATTCAAATGTCCGTAGAATTACAATGCCCCGAGTATAATATTTTCTGTTTACTAATAATATTCATACTGCTATTTGCTTTTCTGTAAAACGCACAAAAAAGAATCCGGACCATAATGAAAATACGCCCGGAATGTTTTTCACCACTCTACGTACACACGCACAGCCGACTAATATGAATATAAAATGATTTTATTACCCAAACAAGTACATTTGAACCCCCGTTTATTACAATTTCGTCCACTTATTTGTTCATTAATTAATGCAACAACAGAAAAAGAAATAAGACAAAAAATTTAAAAGCTCAATAAAAGCTAGAAAAAATCATATTAGGTTGGTGGAACATGAATTTTCAATCCGGTCATTACAGAATCGTTGTCCAAATGCAAAACTATGCGCAAAAGAACAAGCATTGTCCATTACCGATTTACAAACGAAGTCGGCTGCTTTCATACAAAATGCCCCTACAATCCTACATAAATATATCACCACTCTTACATATGTTCAATTCTATAAATTTATAATTGTTCATTTATAGATTAATTTTGATACATATTTTACTCACTAGATATATATTTCGAAATTAGTTTCACAGTTCAAGAAGCTTGAAAAATTTTATTTACGCAATTGTACTACGACGTTTACAAGCTCTGCTTATACATGAGTTGTAGCACATGTTATTTAATTTCATCTTTTTTAATATAAGCGAATATAAAATATTTCTCGCAGAATAAAATTTCTTTAAATGTAACAGAAAGTGTAAATTTGACCATCGAATAAAAGCGAGACAAGGTAGGCAAAAATAACTCTGTTTCAGCCAGTGGTAAAGTGTGATTTATCTATTCTAACTCATGTAAAGATACATTCGGCGCTAAAATTAGAGAGATAGGAGCCATTCGGCAAGCTTTGCTGTAAGCAGAAAAATGTCTGCTTACGTAGGACAAACGCAACTGCAACGAATGTATTAAGTATCAATTTTATATTCCTTGAACTAGAATCAATTAAACAAAATAATATATGAAAGCCCCACAGGCTGTACCTACTAGTATATTTAAATACTAAATTTACATTTTTGAACATATTCTTTTGATAATTAAAAAATAAATCATTTCTAAAGAAGACATCTTCGTTTTGAACTTTGAATCTATACTTGGGACGCCGAACAGATGCACAAGAAACTCCTCCCACTAACGAGCACTAAATTTGAATAGAAAATTACTATTGGTAACACGTTTTATACAGCTGCATAAATACCAGTACTAAGATCGGTAATAACGGAATCGTTTCTAAGCCCGCAATTACGTTTAGTTTATTTTTTGCATTTGTATCTCTAACAAATATTTTTGTTGTTTTCGTATGATTATCTTATTTCATTTCAAATATAAACAGAATTGTTTCACATTTCTTAATTTGAAACGTGTAAAGCTGACTTCTGCGTACACTGTACTGCGCAATTTAGCCCTGCTCATTAATTTAATTAGTGCATCTGTTCGGCGTCCCAAATATTATAACGAAAGTTAAAAGTAAATAAATAATGAATCATTATCAAGTAAATTAATTTCAAATAAGACGCTTTTCCTTCATAAAAAAAAACAGAAGAATGTGGTTTTCTATAATATTTTTATTTTTTTATATATTAATCTTCAAATAAAAGTAAAAATATTATACACCTATATTTTTATAATAATGCATGGGAAATAAATTAAAAGAAGATTTAGAAACACCCGAACCATAGCTTAAGATAAATAGTGTTTTATATGAAAAAGAAATAAGAATAAGAAATAGGTCGGGGTTACTACGTCACAAGCAGTCATAGGAGCACGCCCCCTTTTTAATTTTTTAATTTCTCTTGTAAATATTTAACGTTTTATAATAATTTTTACATCATTTTACTAAATTTAACTCAAATTTAAATTTGCAATATAAATTTCTTGATAGTACATCCTCTTGGAAAACCCCATTAAACCTATTTCAAATAATTGAATAAAATTATTTATTTGTTCATTGAAAAAGGCAATCGTAATGACATGATCCATTGATCCATAATTGTCCTTACAGTTTTCTACAACTAAACTATACTAGATTGAAAAGGAAGAAACAAATTGGTGATCCTGGCGTGATCCCCTGTCGTACAGCGTGTCCTGACTGGTGTCCTGTGAATTATTTTAACACGTATACGCTCTTAGTCACAAACCGAGCTGTACAGGATAACAAATGTAATTAAAATTGGCACACACGCTAACAAAAATCAGCCATGTCATCCGCTCTCGATTCGATATGAGTAATTGACAGCGATTTGATTTGCAGGTTTAGCCCATCGGAAAGTTTTATATTTGTATATGGACTACATTGTCACTCTAATGGGCTCGACAGAAATAATGCCGTAATACACCGATGAATAAACATGCATGCATTTTCATCCAATAAAAATAAGATTGACGATCCTTTATCGAGTATCCTCTCTTAATTTCTATCACTCTATTTCATTTATCATTTATCCTTAACAGGAAAGTATCTTTACAAAAACTTACATTATTATAAATGAATTATTTTTAATAACTTATTTATTACAACTAGGGTTTCACAGCTTGTCTTTCAAGCTACTTGACCTGACTTGACATGAAATTAAGTCAATTTCAAGTCCGGTGTATAAGAAAAGTGCATTAAATGTATTTTTTTTACAAAAGCGCACCAGGGTTTATAATTAAAATGTTTATATATTAATTAATTTGATATAACTATTTATTCAAAAATGGAATAAATTATTTCATATCGAGTAGAAGCCAGAATAAAGAGGTCTAAATCTGTAAATTCATAACTTAAATTCGTACGAATTGTATTTGCTTCATGTTAGCCAGCAGTTCGTTTTTCTCCTTAGATCAGATTAAATTAGGTTAGGTTAGGTCATATTAGATTAAGTCAGGTTAGGTTAGGTTGTGTTAGGTCAGGTTAGGTTACGTTAGGTCAGATTAGATTAGGTTAGGTTAGGTCAGGTTAGAAACGGAGTTTACCGTACTCTAGTAAATGATAACTACAATGTTATGAAATATACCTCACTTTATTCTATTTCTAGTGAAAAATTTCAAAATAATAACAAGTAGCTAGAAATATCAAGTCAAGTAGCTAAGATAGAAAATCATGTCAAATCAAGTAGTGAATTTATAAACGCTTGATTTTCAAGTAAAGTCAAATAAGTCACAAAAACGGCTACTTGACTTGATGAAACTCTATTTATAACCAAGTACCATTTCTTTAATAAGACCTTCTATTCTCCAAAACCGCACACTGATATTCTACAGCATTCACCAATCTATGTCCTGTATCGAAAAGCGGGGATTCATTTGAAGACATATTTTTGTAATTCTACTATGAAGATTGTTTATTTTTTCTTGTTTTTGCTATTTATACTCACACATTTATGTAAATTGTCGTGATTTGTACATTTTTGTTTTCATAGTAACTTTACTTTTTTCTATTGGAGAATAAATTTATATTTTTATTATTATTATTAATATTTTTTTTTATTCACCCATTTATTTATTTCCCTTCAATTCAATCATTTCTGCATCATCCCCAAGCTCCTCTAGTTGTCCTATCTCCGCTCTCATCATCTCCGCTTGCATTTCTGTGCCTTGTTCCTTTTTGCTTGTGTATCTGTCCTCGACTTGGGCGGAAGCAGAGCCAGAATGTCCGGCCCGCTGACGGATGACCCACGACGCCGTTGCCGACCGACGCCGACGCCGCTGACAGATTTACAGCCAGCGCGTGACGCCGGCCGTCCATTCGCAGCCAGCGACAGAGAGGAAAGAAGAGAGTTGGCGCAAATGTAAGAACAAAAATACAAATTGTTCAAATTCATTGAAAATTCATTTTATTATATAAAATAAGAAAACTATTAGTTAAGTTAATTCCTTGTGTATTTTAAATTTGACTATAAATAAAATTTTTGATATTATATTATACTTCAAGGTTGACAAAACTGTTATTTTTGACATGTGCCAAATATAATACAATACAAGCCGCTGGTCAATAATAGTCTTTTGTCTTTTCTACCATGGTTTATAAAGTCGCTTTTCCCCAGTTGATCCTCACGTCATTAATCGTAACCATGTGATGACATAATCGTGTTGGGTGAAATTCTGTGATTTCCGAAGTAAATGAATGTCAAAATTGGCAGTATTATGTTCAAATATAATAATGGATGGAATATACAAAAAGAATTGTATATTTATCTAACGAAGCGAAATTTACAAAATACAATGAAGCACAAATTATCGTCTTCAAAATCACCTTCATAAATGGCAAGAATGACATAAATGACATAATCAAATTTTTAAAATATTTGAAAATATACGTTACCCGTTCACTACTATCTCTATTTAATTTTTAATTATTTTGTCACTAATCTAGACTAACATGAGTAATTGTTTACCATTTACTTGGTACCAATGGTAACTTATGTCATTAATGCAAACAGTCACTTTTTAAAGAAACTCAAGCCTTCAAATTTAAATATTACCTATTTGATTAATGAAACTCAAGAAAAGTGTAAATTATGGATTCACAATTTAAATTTGCAGTCTTATTTAAATAAGCAAATTAAATAAAAACAAATCAATAATCAAATATAATAAATATTAAGTAATATTACAAAATTTCTAAAAATGCCATGTAGCATCCAGTAACTGTGGTACTTTTTTCATTTATTTGCATTTCAGTAGCCGATGTAAAAATAAGAGGTGATATTATATTATATGTAGTAAACAACCTGCACTACTAAAATATGAAGAAAATCGTATCTCCGATATTTGAGATTCTGTTTCTTTGAGGAATGTTGGACCATTAGAAAAATAATTAACCAAACCAAATTAATATATGTTTAGAAAATTTTCCAATAAAAATTATTGATGATATGTAGTAAACAAAATTCTTCAATTAGGTTTTCATTAACCTTTTCACCGAGACCTCCCGTTGTACAGTTATTTGCTCAGAACCCAATTAAATTAAAACAAACGTCAATGCGATTATTTATAGCGACAGAGAAAAAAGCTAAGATTCATTAGCCAACTGCTCACGAGTTACTTATAGTAGTCCCGTAACTTCAGATTAACCAATAACGTCTTACAAGCTTTAATCAATCCGCCAATATAGCAAAAATCACACAGGAGGAATAGAGGGAGGGGCAGTGGCGTAGGCAACGGAAATTCCTTGGGGATCACCCAAACAATACAATATTTATAAGGTGTGACAAAAGTGATGAATGTCATTTGTTTACTTTCTTGCAAAATAATACTGTAACGAGTATGACTCAACGCAATGAGTCTGTCTGGTCAGAGTCCGAAAGGCTCTAGAAGGTTCGAGATTAATTACCCACAGGTATAAAATAAAAATAATATATTATATAAGAAGTGTGATAAATAGTACTTTAGTCACAAGGTTTTCTTAATATAAACGTTGCAAAATTGAGTTGTACAAAGAATGAGCAAATTCTAATTATTTTTTTTTTACACACAAACAGTAGAAAAATAGAATATGAGATCATATGATCTTTCAACAGAACAATTTTTGATAAAAACATTAAAAATTATTATAATAATAAAAAGATTGTAGGATACAGTCAATTTATTAAAATTTATTTAACGTCGACCAGTTTTGACTTCAACTCAAATCAGAAAATGTATCACATTACAGAATTAAAAGATTCCCACAAAACTCAAAAACAGTACGCTCATATCAAAAAACCAGTAACAAATTAATTCCGTAAATAATTAAAATTAAATAAACTGCAAATATCTCTGTGACGTCGAATCCTTGAGTCCAGTTTGTATATGCTTGTATTTATTTAAAAAGACTTGGTTATTATTGAGTTTTGTACAAAATTAAAATCTGGTGTGGAGTGACTTCCTTGTATACCTATTAAATTATATACATTTTTGCAGAATTTCATATAAACTTATTTCATTTGAAATTTCAACATTCTACAGCTATTCGTTTTTTACACTGCCGATTGCATTAAAAAGAGAGGTGTATAACTAGATGTTATAGCAGCCCCATATACAAAATATGCGACAGACGTCACGCCGAAACTAGTCAGAATAAATTCAGGGATAGTCAAAATGTATATTTCAATTGAAATCTGAAAACTGAAATTTTTCGCAATTACAATACTGACTTTACTTTGTACAAGAAAGTATAAATACGTTAATAATTTTTATTTGAAAATTATGTTAATTAATTTGTCAAAGTCATCGTCAAGATAATTCATGTAAAAAGAAAAATGAAGAGTTTTGGAGTAAAGTTTGGGATTGTACGGCACTGGCACAAGATGACAAGCGACAGAGACAACACTACAGTGATAGATAATTTATGAAACGACCTATTGGAGTAAAATATTATACGACACACGGACATACGATCCTGTCCCCGTCACGAATTAAATATTATTATTAATTTTTATAACATGATTTAGTGGACGGCTGGAGACTCTACCATATTTGAGCCTTTGAATAATTATGAGAAATTCTTTCAAATTCAACGTCCACTTCGTTATTAATTGTCGTCTTATCCGACGGCTTTGCGATTGATTAACGACTACAACTGATTTCCAACAGAAATGCTCGAATATGTGACCTGTTTTCTTATACTTTGTTTATTAAGCATTCATCATATTATCATACACGCGTACTCCTATGTAAACTGACAAATTTGAAATATGTATCAAGTTATGTAATTTGAAAAATTCGAACATAGTTGACACACCCAAAAATTGGAAAAAATAAATTTTACATTTATTAATCTAACAACCAAAAAAAAAATACTCAGAACAATATATAAATATGTTTTTTAATGTAATATAAGTAAGTGAGTTTAAACTAGTGCAATATGTTCTAATCTGTCATTAGCGTGGTTATCCATTAAATCATGATTAAAATCAATTGATTTTTTTATAAAAACCATTCATTTTTATAAAAAATAAAAAATACACATTATAATAAAAATGTATTTATTTGCTATCATACTAAAAACCAAAATATGTTCTAAAATATAATAATATCTTAAAATGAAATGATATATGTATTTATAACTTTAATTGTCATATCACAGAACAAAAAAAAAATATTTAAAATGTGTCACAAATAGGAAAAATTATTTTTTACTGTATTTACATTTCTTTAGATAAATCGTTTTGAGTTTTAATTATAATTGGTCCTAGACCAAATCCTTCCATGAGAACATGAAAGAAATGTATATTTAGATATAAAAGAACAAGTTTAAAAACTGCACTGATATAAAGAAAAAGAGCTATTATGAATTATTAATCTATATAATTTATTAACAATAACCAAAGAAATGATAATAAATACATAAAAATTCTTGAACTATGTTTAGGAAATATGTTGAAATGTTTATATACTGTTTCATAGTCATATATTTTCCTCTAAACTTCTATGTTTAGGTGTGTATGTTTTTTGATTAATAGATATAAGAAAGCAAGTTTACAATTTTGGAAAGTAACAAATACATCACAAATGGAATGCTGGTTGACATTTTAAATGTGGACAGATGTCCAGCTGCTTTTAATGCTAATATAATTATAATTATTTATTACACTGTGTGATATTATCTTAATTAATTTTTGTAATTATAAGTACTTTTCATTTTAAGTACATTGCTTATAAGAGAGCCATGTGGTTTTAAAAGAAAAAAAAATGTGTTTTGGATAAACATGTTTAACAGTAGATTTTTAATAATATTAATTGACACGTGTGTTGGCTCTCGTTGAAACATTTTAATATGAATAAAAATTTTATTAAAACACTCGGTAAGTTTCAAAAATAAAATGAAATGAAAATTTGAAATTTAGCCAGTGTTTTAATAAAATTCTTATTCATAGTAGATTTTTAACTTTTATGGATTTAAAAATTTTAATTAACTCAGCAAGTACAATATTGCGAGATGACTTAGTATAAGAGGATAACTCTCGTCACTTTAATCTCACTTTAACTCAAAATAGAACAGTAAAAATAAATGAGCCAACTGAGGTTTTACTTAAAAAGAACGCGACTTTTATTTTAGTCTGTTACCTGATTTGAATCTATGTCAGTATATTTGATTTTATGTTTTGTATGTTATCAGCACCCTGAGCAAGACTGATTTACAGTAGAAACGTTGGTGTATTAATGGATTTTCTTAAATGACTGCAACTCAAAAAAAAAACTTCTTTTATTTTATTTAAACGTGCGAAAAATTCAGAATATCCTTTGGACATAGTGTCTTTTTGGTACTGTCGATTGCAATAAAAACGTTCAGACCTAACGCCGAAACTAGCCAAAATGAATTCAAGGATGATCAGAAATGGACATTTCCATCGATCGCAATTTGCAAACCGAAACCGAAATACTTCTTACACTTCGTACAAGGAAGTAAAAAGCTCCTTTGGTCACTTTAGTCCAACTAGAACCTAGAATCCCCGAAAGGTGATAAGCTAACCGCCCTCTACAGTGTAGATACATCTCAACTCTAAGTAACAAGCCGTGAGATATATTTTTATATTCCTGCTTAATTCGCTTGTAATGGACGTTCTGTAGAGTGATGGTCCGACATCCCGCGATTATGCACTTGTCGCAGTGCATGCCCCGGTTGGCTCCCGCGTCCAGCCGAAGACAGGAGGAGGGGCCTGGGAGTTACGCGAGTCGCGACAGAGACGTGATGTAGCACCTGTCGCACCGAGACCATTGTTCTCCGCAACTGATATGGGAACCGCAGATAAACACTATGGTTCTATACGGCCTACCACTGCTAACTGCCTCATTATCTTAACCATTTAAATACGGCCAGCTATTCTCATTGCACTCAACTATTTCATACAGATTTTCTTCATTGGTCGATGAATAGGATAAGGCAATAATTTCTGGTATTCAGTCAATATTTACAAGGTTTTTTTTCGACTCCGACCGTAGGTCTTCTTCAGAAAGTGAAATCAAAAATAAAATTGAAATGGTGAACCATGGATACATTCATACAGAGTGTTGATATAATGGTTTTAACAATAGATATTTGTGCTACTAGGTAGGAAAGTTGTTCTTTTCTGATCCGAAGGATATGTTCTTGAGGACCAGAAAACAACTTTACTACCATGTAGCATACACTATTTTTTATCCTACAATGAATGAACGAAATTTATAAAATTGATTGCCAACATTACAAATAGAATAAGAATAAGAGACAAACATTTTATTTTGACATACATACGAGGTTAGTAATTCTATTCTATTATTTGCAGAATATAAAAAAAATACCTAGAATCTAAACTAAAGATCAAAATTATGTAAAATTACAATATTTCAAAAGCACGTTGATATATTTTATTCTGGTTATTATTTCTAATGCATTAAACACCATCTGTTAGTCCGCACACGAACTGTTTTTTCTTCCCTATGGAATAGTGAGATTTTGGAGGTCTGAACCGGTATTCTGATATCTGAAACGATATTTTCAATATGTGTAGGATAATTTTTTTTTTTCTATCGGACGAAAACTGATACCTCTCCGGTGTGTTTTCGAACTGGAAAGTATTCCGGTATTTTAATGTAGTCCGAAGATATACCACTTTTCCTACTAGATATACAAAATATACTTTTAAACTTTAAATATTTAAATCTTGTGTCCAACCAGTACTTCAAAGATATTTCCTTGAAAAACTTTTAAATCGAATTTTCTAGTTTTGAGATAACTAATTTTCAGGATGTTGAAATAAATACACCCTCAAAATTTGTTAATCTTTTGTAACACCCTGTATTTGCAAAATAAGTGCTATAGTTTTGAACATAGCTGTGGCATATGTTATATTCCATCGTAACACCGTCATTTTAGCATAAAATCTTAGTAAGGCATATGTTATATTCCATCGTAACACCGTCATTTTAGCATAAAATCTTAGTAAGTGAATAGTCGTCAAATATAAGAAAAAAATTCTGATGTGGACATCTCATGAATAATATGCTTTATACTTTATTAAAACTAATGTCATGAATGGTTAAGACAGATATTTCAGTTGAAATCTGAAAACCGAATTTTTTCACGATTACAATACTACCTTTACTTCATACAACGAAATGAAAAATTTGGAAAGCTTGTATTTTGTGCTATATAATGAATAACCTTTATTAGTACAATCAAAATTTAATTTGTCTATAAGAAGATATCGTTTAGTATTTGTAAGGTGAATCTGTATTTGCAATAGTGGCTGCTATAGTGTACGTAATTTATTTTTATGTCAAAAACTATAATAGTCTAGACGCCGATAAGAGAGTTATATGTATATAATAAGAAATGCGTATTTGTAAACTGATTCTATAATCCAAGTATAATTTGTCGATAAAGAGAAGAACATATCGTTTAGTATATGTAAGGTTAATCCGTATTTGCAATAGTGGCTTCTAGTATACGTGACTTATTTATTTATTCTTCACCCCTTGCTATCCCTGGAGTGCGTCTCTCGGCTGATATCAATGCTAATTACACAGATGGTGATAAATTAGAGTTATTTTGACGCATGGCCGGTCTGAGGGTTGCCGGGCAGTCGCTGAGGTGTCTGGTCTCCGAAGACGTCCTGCAGGATGGCTCCTGCGCACTACAGGATAACACGAGCAGGATAGTTAGCTCGCTGTAATGTATGTGTAATTTGTTTCGCCTCTAATTGGAGATGTATGGATATTGTTGTTTTACTCACACTTGATCACAATATATGGATATGCAAGTTTATATGTTGTACATGCTTTTATACACTAATACCCACTACTATTTGTAATACAATAAATATATTATCATTACTTTTACTCAGCGTTAAGTACACTACTTTACTATAGGTTATTCCTCTAACATATGTCATCTGTTAGAATTAACCTGTTAACTTTGAAAGTGGTGTGATTCATTAATTTTATAAATTTGTATAAATACGAGTATATGTCAATAAATTTTAAGAAAAGTGTGTATATATGTGTGGTCGTCAGTGTTGTGTTGTAAAATAATGAATATTCAAATCAAATAGTACTAAACTTTTACATTTTAAGTAAATTACCTCAAATTTTGCAAAAAAAAAAAAAACTGTACTAAAACTGTAATTAAAATTTGTGACCCTTTTTTTAATACAAATAACTATTGTATCACTAGTTCAGAAGCTATACTTTCGCGAGAGCAAGCTTATTTTCAAGCGAGGCCTGCAATAATGCGAGATCTCGTAAAAGGGTTTCTGGGCGTGTGATGCAAAAGATTTTGTGCGCTGATGACATTTTTAATTTATTAAAAAAATATTATTACTACTTAAAATGTTATACACTATAGGTTTTAATATCAGTAACATTTTCGGTTCACATAGGTATATAAACAATTCACTTTTTTCTATTCAAAAAATTTAATGATTTTTGTTCAAACCTAAAAATTAAAACGAACGTGAATTGATATTTTTCAATAATTGACGTAAACATAAACGTACAAGACGAGTATAATATGAATAATAAATTAAAAATAGTTCTTTCAATTAATGTTCTACATTTCCAATAAAATATAATTAAAATTTTGACAGAATGTAATGCTAAAATATTTAAGTTGGCATCCTCACATTTGGCAAGCGTAGTCCGACAAACAGAGAGTTTCTGGACGATTTTGAGTTCTGTACAATACTAGTCATAACATCACAGTTGCATCTTGTCATAGAAATAGGAAATTTTTAAATGTTGTGAGTTAGTATTTTAATAGATAGTCTTTACATTTCATTATTTCCAGCTTTAAAAAAAGTACCGAAACAACCTTTCAGCTTTCAAAACAGTACCGAAAAGACGTACTAGTTTTCAAGACAATATCTGAACGATGCTCCCATGACAATTCATTATTTAAAATTTTAGAATTTTGAAAGGGATGTTAATGTAAGGTAGTGTTAGTTCAGGATTTGATTCTTGCTGGTGGTGTTTGATGCAAGGTAAGAAGAGATGAGACGGGTAGGTGTACGTGAGTAGCATGTCTGCAGTAATCAATACAAATAGAGTTGTTAGCATAATTCGGCAGTAATGTGCGCGTTAACGGAGCGTCAATGTCATCGGCTCTCCTTACGGCCGCTCCAGTCTAGACCCGTGGAGCAACGAACGCATACGCCGTCAAATGTGATGGACAAGGATATACACCAACCAAACACTAACATCAAAACGTTCACTACAACACTTAATACCTAAATTGTGTTATTCAACTTATGACTTATGAGATCTGAGGTTCGATTTCTAGAGTCGCCAATGACGAAAACTAGTACCTGACGTTCGGAGTCAATTTATAAGTTACTTGTAAAGTAATGCACTGATTATATTAATGAATAACTTTTAAAACAGAGGGTAACAGTTGTCGCTGCTACCATTATCAATTTATTTAGTTATTTTATAATCAAATTGGTGTATTGTAATCTTATTGTCACGAATGTACTATGTCATTTCAGTCTCGTGTGATGTACAATATTATATCTTACAGTAATAGTTTCCGTTAGGAAATTTATGTAATTCAAATACCATGAGTATATTTTAACTTTAAAATTGGAGATTTATTATATCCATGGTTACGACTTCATATTTGATTGACAGCAATGTATTCTGAAGTATTCAATTTTAATTTTGCAAGAAATTACAAAATAAAGAACTAATAAATCAACTAACAAACAAGTAAGTGTAGTAACGATCAATTAAACAATAATTACAATATTTTTAAAAAATCCATCCATTAACTGCTAAGCAATGACTGAAACTGCTATAAAACTTTTGTATTACATACGATGATATTAATGCAATTGTATTATTTGGAAAAATGTTTTGAATTTGAACTTTTAATTAAAGTAAACTTTGAAGGTTTTCTTTAGTACAAACTTCTAATTCCAAAGGTCAACAATAAAAAGAATCTAGATGTGTAAGATCGAGTGATCTAGCAGATCATGCTAGTATTCTACCATTTTCTCTAAAGTTATTAATGCTTCTTAAAATTGTTATTGCACCTGACGTAAGCCTGTCAGAAAATTTTATAATAAAAAAAATGTCAAATTCGTTCCCTGTGTTTCATTTTAAATGAGACAAGCAAGTATACATTGCTGTCAATCAAATATCAAGTCGAAACCATGGATATGACAAATCCCATGTCAATACTAACGGTATACTACTAATCTAAATTACTGAAGGAACACCAATACTAGGTTATTATGGTTATGTTTATGTGTGTAATGTAGCATTTTACTCACTTGTGTGTAATAATTGATCTTATTCATTAAAAAAAAAATAGGGTATATAGTTGGCAGTGACAGTTGGTCCTATGATGGTCATAGTTCATTTTTTTATTTGAATATATTTTAAACTTACAATACGAATATTGTGAGTTACTTGCGGAAACAGTGTACCTATTCGGTGTTATTATTTATTTATTTTAAGTTTTTTGGATGTTGAATTCATTGAACAGAACAAAACAGCCTAACTCCACCTAGCCGAATTGAATTTAATTAAATCAGATCGTACAAAGTTCCAGCCGTAGTTGGAAAAATTAATTATCTGCGTTTCTATAGAGCGCCGTTTCAGTTTTAAAAACTTTAAATTTCCATTTCATCACTGTTGCGCATTTGCATAGATTCAGAAAAAGTATAAAACATAAACCATACCTGCACAATGACGCCAGAGTTCACAATAAAAAAACCTTACGTGCTGCAGTTAATACTAAAAATTTATAACAGATAATACCACCTCTGTACAAAGGCTGTTGTTTAATCTAGGCACAATTCCTGCGATGCGAACAAAACACTGAGGCACAGCCAGCTCGATGCGGGTGATTTACACGCCCAGAACAACAGCAGCTGATAGCTTATCATTTTTGGCAGCTTTGATGGAGATTTTTGATTGCGTCTTCCAAGGAGATATTTCCATTGTCAATACGTGAATTGTGGAACTTTTGAATTGGAATTTGTCAATGAAATATTGCATTACATATTGCATTCTTTCTTCCGGCGAAAACAAAACATTAATAACATCGTCATCGTAATCAGGGACAGATTCATTTGCTAATAATATTTTAATCATCATTCAATCTGAGCTTTAGATTAGGAATCGAATACTAGCATTGTCAATCTTTAACCAAATAATAAAAATACCGCTGTGTTCGAGTGGTTCGGAACCCACTATAAGTAGAGGCTGAATGCTTGCAACATATACCACACAAATGCCAGTTAAGTTGTATAGAAACCATGGGCGTCGGCTACACCGGAGTATCGGGGCTATTACTCCCAAGGAAAATTTACTGAACGATATGACGTGACGCAATAGCTTAGTGCACTTTACCTTGTGGTTCATTTATTGTGGACTTATGCAGAAAAATAAATAAAATCAAAAATTCCAAGTGAGTTGTACACTATGATTTTTCTACGACCACGATATTATATCCTAACTCATTTATATTTCATTTCACTACTTCCTAAAAACTAGCCATAAAACAAAAATTAAACAATACGATTTTTGATAGAACTTTGAGATATGAATTTATACCTTAACGTTGTCTATGGTTACCATGGGAAATGAAAATGTATTTACAATATACTAAATATCCGTAGGAATAACAAACATAACAAGTAAATATCTTAATGGTCGTAGAAAAATATATTTTTCATTGAAAATTAGATTTTTAATTTCCCTTCATTCCTTTCCAGTATTTTTTTTGTAATAAAGTATTAATGGCAAATTTTTGTTTTGATACTTTGGTCATTATTAAAAATTTTGCCCCAAGAAAACATAGAAAAGTCTCATCTCGATTTTATCTATCCTATATTCCTCAATACAATGACGAAAAACTAGTAACACAAGATTTCGGTACTCAAACTTAAGCAGTACACAAGATATTAGCCTGTGGGCGCAATAGTTTAGAGGGCCAAAAATTATTCACCATAAACTGATTTAAATTACATCACATAAAATATCTTAATGTCTATGTACTACAGATAATTGTTCTGTAAAGACTGTAGACTGAAAATCATTCCACTAAAATGCAAATAAAAATGTCCAGAGAAATTATCATAACTTTTAACTTTAACAATTATATTTATGTATTTTAAAAATTAAGTATTGCTGAAAGAATAAAAATAAATAATTATCGGTAGTATATATTTCAACAATAAAGTGTAATTTCTTTGAGAAAACTAGGAAATGTAATAGTGAAAATTGTAAGAATTTTTTGTGGAATATTGGCATGAACAAAAACAGATCTTAGTGCATCCCTCTGCATATTACGCT
This sequence comes from Stenolophus ochropezus, assembly GCA_035578165.1. NCBI lineage: Eukaryota > Metazoa > Arthropoda > Insecta > Coleoptera > Carabidae > Stenolophus > Stenolophus ochropezus. Next base: position 21,590,197 of record JAQOWZ010000018.1, on the reverse strand, counting down.
CCCTAGTTAACACATAAATAACCAACCCCTGCAGGGGAGTGTGTCTGTTCTTTATTCGTCCGCGTCTAGCGGTATAGATAGGATTGAAGAATGGTTGATGGTTGACGGTTTTAATGGTTTCGTTCAGAGCCTCAGAGCTGTTTTATTGCTATCCAGAGGGTTGGGAATTGGATGGAAGTTGTTATGCGATTTCCAGCCGTTTCGAAGGGGGTTCACTTGCAACGTTTTCCAAATTATACTTTCCGTAATTATTATTAAATATCAAAACGAAAAATTAACTTAAATTATTATCAAAATTTTATATACATTAAATTAAATTTATTATTACTAAACTATAATTTGCTCATGATCTTGTCCAATTTCAGACTAAAAAAAATCGCAAAAACTATTTCAAATTTCTTGCATTTAAATCATGAACTATAAAAGATATGTATTAAAAATCAAGTAATAGTAAAATATATGAATGAAACTAGTCGAATGTGAGAAGAGCGTCATAATATCTAAGCGAAACTAATCTGTTTGGAATCAAGGAGGCTGTTTGGAATGAAGAGCAGGGAAAAAGTGCGGCGTGGACAGTTCCTGCTATCAGCAGGCCATCTTGTCTCATCCTGCAGGCGGAGTGTCCGAGGAATCCGAGGACCGGACCAAAGGTTTAATCAACCACCAGATAAACTACGCACCACTGACCTCACAGGCCCTGGACTCTCAAATCAATCCTAAAAGTACCAAGATATTCTAATTCTTATTCCAAAGGCAATTAGAATAAAATCTCCTCCTGTAAAAATGTTTGCTATCTGTAAGAAGGGTGTTCGTTCACTGTGAAGTACTTTAATTCATGCCCTAATCTAATTAGTTCAAAATCACCTTTCGTAAAAACCAGACACCTTAATGTTTACTACTTGAGAGAAGGAAACTCACTTTTTGTAAAGTATTCCAATTCTAATCCCAAAGGATATTAGAAAAAAAATATCCTCTGTAAAAACTAGTCACCATAATATATACTACTCTGTGAAGTACTCTAACTCTTGCTCTAAGTTCCGTGAAGACTACATCTAGTTAAGAGAAAAATTGTCCCATTTAAATTAAAAATAATTTAGTTTCTGTTGTTGAAGATTTGATCCAAAACAACAACTGCTGCAAACCGAAAGCAAAATTAAACAGAGCGACTGTTGAATATGAATACGAATACTACGTACAAAAATTGGACAAATGAATGTTGTGTTTCTAGTTTCGATGTCTATTTCTTTAAACTGTAAGCCACTTCTTCTTCGACTTCGAAATCTGTGATAATTCCCTCGATCCATAACTGTCATTCCTAGGTAACCTGATTCCTTGCATTCATATATTTGGGTCTCTTTCTCTATTCTGTACATTATGGTATTCTTGAATTACATGAGGTCTCTTATTATTTCATTCAGAATTATCTTCCTTAAAAATTTGGAACTCAGTTCCTTCCAGACTGACTTCTAGTCTCCCTAGTCGATATTTGTTGAACGAACATCAAAACATAAATTCCAAATCAAATTTATGACTTGTATTCTATGCAAAGGGTAAAAGATCAAGTGTCGTAATTGAAACGTCCTTTCCTTCAGAATTTCCTTTTTCTGTTTCCAGGTTGCTTCCACATATATTTGACAATACACCTAACTTAGCAGGTGTAATATCCTCAAATAAATATTGGATAACTTTAATCTGATTAAAGTATTGCTCACAATGTAGAACACGAAGTAAATTTTTTAGAAATTTAAGTTTTCATAAATCATGTGGTTACTGTTCCAAACGGTTAAAAACTTGTAGATGTTAGAATCATGTGGCTACAATTCCAAACGGTTAAATACTTGTAGATGTTAGAATCATGTGGTTACACTTCCAAACAGTTAAAAACTTATAGATGTTAGAAGACCTATTAGTAGACTAGAGAATCCTTGTAAGAAGTTAATGTGAGCTTCATTTCTCTGTGGTGTCTATCCACAAGTGCTGGGTCTGTGGACGGTAGTTTATGGCACATGTAAATACTCCACATAAAGTGTGTGTAATGGGCGGCCGTTGAGCGGTGTAGTAGACATTGCAGAGTACGGATCCCGGCCACATACGCGCATACAGTAGAAACTGCGACCGATCGTCGCGTACATTCCTTGGATGCAGCGGTAATGAGCCATATTTCACCCAATACGCTCAACCAGAGAACAAAACAGAAAGAATACTTGCTCTAAGGTGTTTGATAATACATCAAACATATTGTAATAGAGAATATTATAATACTTTAAAAAATATATCTAATTGATATCTTTTAAAAAACTGTACACATAGAAAACAACTAGCTTTTACTAAATCTTAATTTTCTTAATAAACATAAAGATACTGATTTTACGAGTATAGCAGGTAGGTAAAATTATTACATAGTACCTATATAGAGCGTCTACCAAACATCATCCCCAGACACATAATCTGATGAAGAGAGTGCACCAGAGGGACAATTTGACTAAAAGAAACCTGATTCTCAGAACCACCAACCAACCAAGTTTATTTCCCATTAGCCCAAGGATCGCATCAATTTTCTTAATAAATATATAATATGTATTGCATAATTTAAATTAAATTAGTGCATCAAAGGAAGAATATTACCCGGATGCTCCGAAAAATGATAACCAAGAGGTAACAGTCTTTCTATATCCTTTCCGAAACAGGTATCAACGCTTCTGTCGAAGGACAGGCCTTTTATACCTGGCATCGCGCATCATTTATATTTACCTGAAATATCGTTATTTGATTGTTTGAAACTTAATCATTAATTGCAAAAATATTAGTAGAAATTTTAAAACAATAATTGATAGATATGATAGACTTTCTAGACAAGACTTTCTTGTTCTAGATCAAGATCAGAAAATTCTAGACAACTTTCAAGAGTCTAGATTAATTCAAAATTGTAAATTTTCGAAATATAAATATATAATACCAAGCTTATTCCGTCCAAGCTGAAACAGTCATTTTAAAATAGAAAACGATCGCCGCCGAAGAATTATCTGTCCGTGATAGGAAAACCGGGATTGTTCCGATTTTGAAGTGTACGTCCCGGTGTCCCGAAACATAGTCTCGTCTCGTCAAATTTGTTGCCTTCCTCTATCTCTTACTAAGATGTGAGGAAACTTTCCGATTTTAAACAATGAGCCTTTTAAATTTGTTGTCTCTCCTATCTCTCTCTAATTTTCGTTTCTCTGTCTTACTGTCGCTTCTGTATAAACCCAATCTGTGCTTAAACTATTGTAGAGACGTTTACATTCTTTATATATTCTGACCGACTTTTCAGGTCATAAAACTTTAATTATTCCTCAATTCCTCTTTGATTTTGAAACCCCACCCAACCCTTTTTTGTTTTCCCGTATATTTTTTGTTCTGCAAGTCCCACCCTGTGCTCCCCGCCCTCGTGGGGGGAGTGCGGGCTGCACAGTACAGTTGTTGTCTATTTCGGCAGTAAAGCAAGTGAGTTATTGTGCGAGTGTGTCACTGTGATGATATACGCGCCATCACGAGACGCCGACGTCGCGGATGGCGTCGTCGACTAAGGATCTGGACACGAGAGGAGAGGGAGAGAGAGAGAATGCGCTGCCAACTTGGGGTGTAATTTGCACATAACTATGATGGTGTATTGATTGTTATAGTGTTTTACAATTCGTCAAATGTAGGACATTAAAAAATTATCATGACCCTTGAGGTGTATTTTATACTGTCATATTTGTTTTATTAACCACTGATTCAATTAAAAAAATAAAAAATGGAGTTTTTGGTTTGTGAATAGAATTGTGTTTTGGTTCTTATACCCAAATACCATACTAAATACTCCCTGGGGTACACTTTCATTATCAATACGGTGGATGACATAATTATAGTAATCAATGTTTGAAACTTATTATGGAATGAGACGATTACCCCTTATATAGTTCAATTGATCTAGATCATTAATCTAACTCAATTCCTTGATCTTTTGAGCTAATCTAGATCATTTAATATTTTCAGATATTGATGTTTATCTAGATCAAATAAATAAGATGTGATTTTTAAGAAAATGAGAATATGCAAGATGTAACGCGTCTACGTACTTATAAAATAAAAAGTATAGTTTATCTGACATATTTGAATTTTTAATACTGTGATGAGGAAAAGTTTAAATGAAGACCTTCTAAAACAGTTGAAATGTAATGTGGTGTTTTGAGTTTACAGATATTAATCACACACACAGATCACTAATTATTTAATAAAATTGATTTCAACACAAAAATTTATCTTTTGTCTAGAACATTTAAGACGAGAAGATATTGATTTTGATCTAGATCCTTTTTAAAATGATTTGTTACAACATTATTTTTAATAAGGCCCAGTTCTTTTCATTTATTTGATACCTTCAACATCGAATAGTTTATGACATTTTGACATCTGACTACTAAGTAACCCAACCCTCCGTAAAGGATTATAAACCCTACATAAGTCAATTTTTAAATATAGTTTCATACAACTATATATGTATATTGTATCTTTTAAACATAATTTTTTCAAGAATGGGGTAGGTGACCAATTTCTAAATTTGGTATATGTGATAGCTTGTACAAAAATAATACCTATACCCGTATTTTTTTAAAATTGTTAATTATATGTTGTTTTGAAGTAAATAAATAATATAGTACTTGGAAGGGGATTATGACGTCAACTAAGTTCATGAGAGGGGCGAAGGTAGACAGAGACGGAAATATGTGGTGTGAGTGAGATAGATAGGTTTATTGCCACACCTTCAAATTTTAACCAATTAGCGTGCGAACTTAGTGAACGTCATAGTAATGGACGATGTTTCTATTTAACGCAAATTAGTAAACAATTGCTGATAAATATTTAACTTTTTTAATGTCAACATTCATAAATAAACATACTTTCTATAATTTAATAGTTTTTTCATTAAAATTCTACCTTGGTCAGCTACCCCATTCTTTTTTACTAGTCTTCACTTCGTCTAGTTTGACAACAACAGTTGTTTATTTTGAAACCTACTTTTTCTTCTGTTTGCCTAGACGCAAAAAACAGTAACATCGAATTGAAAATAATTTCTTAAATCGCGAATTTCTAAGAATTCTCATCCCAAGAACTGCGTAAGTCCATGCTACCTAACACACTACTACTGCAAATAATCCATATAATGACATAATTACTGATGTCCAGTTCGTCACTCTTAGGTGATATTCGCTGACAATTCCTCAGACTTTCGTTAGTGCGTGGGGCTACCTGGCGCCCGGGGGAGACTAGGGCCCCGTGATCAATCACCGCGGGCCGCGCCACCTGTACACGGGCCCGATCATACAAATTGCCTCATTTCAGATACGAACAACAGCTCTGCAAGACAGACACTCGCTCCAAGACGGCTCTGACATATTTATAGCTTTTCGCGCTCGCAACCTACAACTATTCTTTCTCTCCGACTCCGACTCCGCTCGGGCACACAACACGTGGGATTCAAATTAGTTTATGTGCATGCCCGACATGTCCAGATCAATATTATATAGGCAGTATCAATACAAATAATTATCTCCAGATCAATAATGCAAGAGAAAAATACGTTTAAAACACTGCTAAGTACTACGAAAAATATACAAAATACAATTAGTAGAATGGCGTAACTAGAATTCATTCTTTTATTTCCGGTTCGCGTGGATATATAAACAATTCACTTGTTTGCTGACATATTATCGCTACTGCTTATTTATCTATTTATTGTGGTTTGCGTTGCAGACGTGTGCTCCCTTTAGTTACGTCACTGAATTAGAAGGAATTGAATACAGAAACAAAATCTGTAAATTGTCAAACTTGCATTGTACCTGAAACATTGTCACATACAGAATGTCCGTTTTAAGAGGCTAACCATTGAGACTTGAGAACCATAAGAGATACGAAGATGATTAAATTAGGTCAAAGTTGCCGCATTAGTTGGCCATTTTAATGATGTTTTTGTTTTTCCAAAAAAAAAGACATAGCTCATTAGATACGAGAAAAAAAACAGATTTTGGCATATTTACTTTTTGATTTATAACTTTCTTATTTCAATTATACAAGTTTCTAGTTTGCACACACTTTTTTACGAACTCAAAGTTGTCTTTAGTACTGTTAAATAGAGATTTTTTTAACGATGGAAATCCATGTACATTAAAATGAAAATGAATTAAGAATTTAGCCAATTGCTGATTTTTATTTAACTTTGGTCAAATGTGCTTTCTCTAGGTATTAACTGTACATTTCTTAATTGTATGAACTTGATAAAAATTTATAAGTATATTCTTCCTTCACAATGGGGTATATTACCATTTTTATCCATATTATGATTCTATACAAAAAATAAATAAACCCGTATTTTGTTAATAGCTTAATTGTTGATAATTCCTGAGAAAAACAATAATTTTTGGAGACGAGATATGTGATGTCAGGTAGGAGAATTAGATGGAGAATTTGAATTAATTTGAAAAAAATCATTTATCATAGAATAATCTACATCTGGCAGATTACCCAAGTTCCATTTTTAAAAGGATGTATGTAAACACTAAACATCCTTCAAAAATCAGAGGACGTTGACAATTTTGACAGATGAATACAGACATTTTATTGTAAACCAAATTTACACCAAAACAATATCTTATACATTGTTTCATAAATAATTTCAGTGAAATTATAAGATAATATATACATAGTTTTTGACATTATTTGTAGTCACAATGGTTAATTTTTAGTTGTTATACTTTATTTCCTTCAATTCGACAATGGTTATATTGCCCGTTATCTATTTTAAATAAAGCGTCAAAATTTGAAAATTGTCAGATTTTTAAACTTGGATCTGAACTCCAGTTTAGTTAAGATCGGAGCGCATAAGCTTAGAAGTTTATACATCCACAATAAATGAAAACAGTTGAAATTCATTTAGTTTTCCAGAAACAATAACACCCCATCCCATCATTGAATTGTCTATTCATTTCCCATCTCCGTCCAACTCACATTGACGTATCCGTCTAGAGAAGGAGAGAAGAGACGGCGAGTATTGATTGATTGATTTACGGTAGTGCGTGATCTATTTGACAAATTAATTGCTTGGCATGGCGGTGGGAAATGGATGCAATATGGCTGCCAAGAGCGAATAGAATGGATGAATCATGTCTCAACCGGTGATGAACAGATGTAAGCTTCAAATGCCTGATGGACTACAAATACGATTAATTTATACCAAGGGATATAGAAAATAAAACACGCCGATCATCTCATCAATTCACGCGAGGATGGGAGAGGAAAGAATATACAATCAAATTCGTTTTGGATTTGGTCTTCAATGATCAAACATTAACAATAGCTATGTTAGTAATACTTTACTTAATTGAACTATAATTTTAGACTCATTTATTTTAGAAATTTTTCTATTTATTTACCATCTACACCTTTTCCAAATGTATTAATAATATTATATATCTTTATTGGTATTTACATACCTTTCGCTCTTATATATTCTTAATACTGGAAAACAGTTTTTGGTAAATAAAAATTGACCGACTAATAACTGGCTCACCATATTGCACTGGACAATACTACATGTATTTTTATCAGGGCCTCAAAATCGAAAAATTTTGGGATTCGGTTACGGTTAACGGTTTTTACATTGATAAAAATTCGTTTTCGGTTATCGATAATGGTTTTTTTGAAAACATTTGTTTTCGTTTTGGTTAAAATATACAAATAAATTTCAGTTCCGTTGCGGTTTCGGTTAAAATTGTAATTTTTTTAAGTAAAAGAGTAGTTCCTTTAATTTTGAGTTATGATCTAAGATTATGACGATCGTTCGATCCAAGTGTGTAGAGTCTTATGGCTTAAGATGTCGCTTATTTCGCAGATTTCGGTTGAAAATTATACTAGAATTTTATAAAAATAAATAAATTTTGTGGTTAATATTTTCAGTTTAGTGTCTTATATTGGTTTTAGTACCGATATTTTTTCGGTTTGGGTTTGTTTTCAATTACATAATCAATTTGTATTTCCTATCGGCTTTTGGTTTCTATAATTGAGAATAAAATATAGTTTTCGGTTTTCGGTTACGGTTTTATAAAAAGTCAAATATCGGTGCGGTACGGTAAAACTACGTACATACAAAACATTTATATTTAATGGAAATTTAAAAAAAAAAATTGGTTATTGTGTAATTACTCATACATACACAAACAGGCATCATCCTGACACGTTAAAACCTGGTATGGTAAAGGACCTTAAATCAAGCTGTTCAAGAAAATTTCATTTGCCAGCGAGTATTCCAAGTTTTTTCATTTTCTTGAAATGTTTTAAGGAGCCAATATTAAATTTGATGATAAATATGGACTTTGGAAACATGGCTGACACTGAATTTTACGCACTCGATCTAAAAGCGTTAAGTTTTTGATTGATTTAATTTTGATATTAAGATAATAAAAATCAGAAGTTTACAGATTATATTCACCTTAATACTACTTATACATGATAAACATTGATATCCAGTAAGCATTTTTTTAAAAGCCATAAGTTTGGAATGCAAGATTGTTAGAATGATCTTTATACGTCCCATTACTCATATAAGATAAAAGTGAGTATCTACATAATATTTTTGTTTGAGGATAAATAATAAAAGAAGAAAGTAATGGAAGGGGCATTAAGAAGTTGTTTACAAATGTGTGGGTACGGATCTGCGTAGTAAGGTCCGATTGGTCGGTATCTACTGTCACTACTTTACATACCAATACGTTCTGGAAGTAATTGCAATAAACCAATCGTGGTTATTTAGAGATGCGCCGACCACTAATAAAACCTCATGTTTATACGTCCAGGAGACATAATTCAGAAATTTTTAATTAAACAACGAATTCAGTGTCCTCGCTATATTTAGCTGCTTGCACTTTTTGCCCTATTTTTATTAGCCCGCGATGTTTTTTGAAGAATTTATAATATAGTTTCAAGTTATTTATGTCTTCATTGTCGTAAATCTTCACAGTCCCGCTGGTTTCATTTTAACTTGATTAAGGTTATTCATAAAAACGTGTTCTCCTTTTTATTTGCACCGGTCTACTTAATTATTAATCAGTAATAAGACGCATCATTATGCACAGCGCGCATATAAAATATCAATGTATATTAGAAAATTATTTATACACTATTTATTACCCTGATTACACTTCTCTTATTGCTTCACTCTTTGAACATTATTATTTCACCGAGAAGAACTTTTTATTTGACGAGAATATTTTTTTCAGTATAACACATAAATAGGACATTACGGCTTGTTTTGGCATTGCTATGGTAATTTATTTTGATATTTATTTGTAAATATATCTGTATTGTGAATATTGGAATAGCCAACAAACAACAAAGTGACTGGCATCTAGTAATAAAATTTAAAACGGTGTTAGGAAAAACACTAAAACTGTTAAGTTCGCAAAAGTTTACAGATTACTATATTGCTTTTAGTACTTATTTAACATTATAATTCAAAAATTATTCGAGTACGGAAAAGGCTATATATTATTTTTCAGAAAATAAAGCTTTTAAAAATAAGTGAATTGTGAATTGCATTGTTACTTTGTCCAAATACACATTTTAATGTGCATTCTAAAAGATAATAAATAAAAGGATATTAAAATCTGATGTTGTTTTTATATTGTAGTTATAAACTTTTTTTAATTGAAGTAAATATACCATCAAGAATCTATCATTCAGATTGGATTTTTACGATTCCTATTTTTAAGAATAATGTTGACGAATTAGTAAATGTTGAATGGTAGTATTTGATTATTTTTTGCATTGTATTCGGCAGTGCCAAAAGCTGACTCATTTCCAATTTTGAATTTCACTTTCTAAGGAACACCCAAGTGAGGTCGAAACCGGTCGGAGCTGAAATAAAGCCTTTGAAAAACGACTGAATTCCAGTACTTTATTACCTCTCCCATTATGGTATTTTATTATTACATATTTGTAGTACTTATTAATCCGTTTACGATAAGTGTATGTATTCAGTCCTTCATTATTTTTTACTGATAGTGAAGTGGACGAATATTTTTTAATAATTTTTCTTGAAGTATTTTCAGTGACCAATTTAATTGTTTAGGAAGTTGAAGAAGAAATGGCAAAGCTGACGAATCCTAGATTATTTGTAAGAGTTGTTAAATCGTCTAGTGTAGTTGTATGATTGAATTGTTTATTCGTATAAGTATGTTGCCTTGAGTATTTTTGCTAGTAGTGAATATGTGTTGAGTAATTCGGTCCGTTGCCTATGCCCCACAGGGGCTCGAAACCGGTAGAAGACGTAGACTACCAACAATAAACTGACTAAATTTCACATATTTTATTCTCTGTTATTATTTGTAGTACTTATCTACTTATTAATAACATAATCCTTGATTACTTTTACTAACAATGTAGTAGACGAATGTTTTTTTTTAATAATTTTTCTTGAAGTATTTTTATTGACCAATTTACTTGTTTAGGAAGTTGAAGACGAAATGGTGACGAATCTTAGAGTATTTTTAAATTTGATAAATCGTCGAATGCAGTAGTATGATTGAATTGTTTGTGCGTGTAAGTATGTTGCCTTGAGTATTTTTGCTCGTAGTGAATATGTGTTCGTTCTAATTCGGTCCGTTGTAGTGTCAGGCCAGCTGCGGCTTTTATCTGACGGTGGGTGATGTATAGCTGGCGTGGCGGTTTCCCATCCTTCTGCCGCCAGCTCACTTTGACACTCATATGCAATTATCTAAATGACGCGTTTGATTTACACCCGCTTTCAACAGAATGACACATATATCTCCGGATAGTGAAGCGTTAATTTTCTGCCTCTAGATATCGCCCAACGCACAAACGCAGTGGCGCCCCGCAAACACATTTAAAACGCACTTTTGACTTCTTCCTCTTCTCAAGAGTCAAGACACCAGTATTGGTACCTATAGTTCATTATAAAATAAACAGATTGCCTCTTACGAAGTTTTGTGGGACTTGCGGTAAAGATTCTTTTAGGCAGGTACTTTTTCTGTCCTGAACCGTATCGGAAATTTGTGTTCAAAATTAGCGCTATACCACAGAATAGTTATATACAGAAGCGACACTCCGTGTCGGTACCTTTCATGTTCCCCTATCCAGTTCTATGACCTTGAAGCATTGTGTTGACCTTTAAATTTGTGCTCTTCCCCTATCTCTTTGTAAGATGTGAGGGAACTTTCCGATTTTAAACAATGAGCCCTTTAAATTTGTGCACAGTCTCCCTCTCTCTCTAATTTTCGTTTCTCTGTCTTAGCTATTCTGTGACTACATGGTAAGCGTAGCAAAAGGGCGCCAAGATGTTAAGGACGAAAAAGAAAATACTTGGAAGTTATTTGTAAAAATTAAAAACTGTAAATTTTATATTTTCTTGCTATATTTATCTGTTTATTTATTTAACGTATAGCATTTGTTTGATATCCTTATGCACGGTGGATTATTTATAAAAACTTTACAAGAGTTTCACGTGTTATACCTATGTATATATAATTTCGGCGCCCCCGAATATATAGGATTTACCAAATATAAAATAAATTTACCAATGAAACTGGACAGTTTTAATTTTATGTTTTGTCACTTCGAGACTTTGACATCGCAAACTTAGTTTTTTATTTTAAAAACACCAAATGTTTTTTACTTTTATATCACAACGCGGTAATGGGGTTTTTGTATTAAGATGTAAAACTATGGGAATGCATTAGATAGATAGATTCGATAAATATTAAAATTAGATCTTGGTGTATCGTTTGATTTTAAAATAAATTATACAAAAGATATATTTTCTTCCTTTTATAATTGAATTTATAAAATTAATAATTAAAATAACACAAAAGTTTATGTATGTGGTAATAACAGGGGAAGTAATTCCCAAAGCCTCTGATGCTGTATTTTTGCGTAAACCCGAAAATATTTGAAAATATCGAATTTTTAGCTCGAAAATTTTCAAATTTTACAAAATTTTGTTTGTAACATTTTTTGAAGAATTAGCTACGCTGATACCAAATTTACAAACATAATTTAATTATCTCTTTTCGTTTCAGAGATATTTGCCGTCAAAGTTGCAGCTCAAAAAAGTGTGTTTTTTGAGTATATTTCAAAAATGAGTAGAGATACAATCTCAACTACTTTACCATTCGATTCTACGGAAAAAGTTATGTAAAGAAATGTTTTGCCCACATATACGTCCTTTAGAACGATTCGGTAAAAAATAAGAAAAACGAAAAAACCTAAATTTCAATTTATCGCCTCGAAAATTTTTGTCTCCAAAATTTTTCATCTTTTGGACTTAAGTAGATATCGATATGCTGATTCCAGATTTTCAAACAGAATTCAATTATCTCTTCCCGTTCTCGAGATATTTGAGTTCAAAGTTATACCTAAAAAATTAGGTTTTTTAGGTATAACTCTTAAATGGTTAGGTTTATGGTTTCGGCGACCTCACTAATCGATTCTACGGGCAAAATTACATAAGTGTACCAATTTTCAGATTTTTATCTCAGCCGATAGAATTTCTAGAAGGAAAAAACTGAAAATGGCCAAAATCGAAAAAAATCGCAAGGGGTTCATCAGGCGTTTTTTTCGATTTTGGCCATTTTCGTTTTTCCTTTCTACAAATTGTATCCTTTGCAATAAAAATCTATAATTTGGTATACTTATGTAATTTTGCCCGTAGAATCGATTGGTGAGGTCGCCGAAGTCATAAACCTAACCCTTAAAAGTGTATACCTAAAAAACCGGTTTTTTTAGGTATTGCCAAAACTCAACTTTGAATACGAATAACTCGAGAACGGTAAGAGATAATTCAATTCGGATTGAAAATTTGGAATCAGCGCATCGATGTCTACTTAAGTCTAGAAAATGAAAAGTTTTGGAGAAAAAAAGTTCCTCGGAGAAATTTTGAAATTTAGGTTTTTTTGATTTTCTCATTTTTCACCTAATCGTTCCAAAGAACGTATATGAGGAGAAAACATTTCTTTATGTAACTTTTCTCGTAGAATCAACTGGTATAATCGTTGAGATTGTATCTTAACCCATTTTAGAGATATAACGAAAAAACATACTTTTTTGAGGTGCAACTTTAACAGCAAATATCTCAGGAACAAAAATAGATAATTAAATTCCGTTTGAAAATTTAAAATCAGCGCGTCGAGATCTATCAATGTACACTATTTCCCAAAATCAAAATTTTGCGCACAAAAATGAGTATTTTTGGGATATTTCAAGTTTATCAACACATTTTTTGGTTTAATACTGTTGCTTGGTTTGTTTAAACTCTACACAACTTTGATATGGGTTTATAGGTTTTGGAAATAAATAAAAGTTAGATAATAAAGTTACAAAATAAAATCGAAAAAGCGTAGGATTACCGGTTTTGAAATCAGCGCAACGATAAACTTAAGTCTAGAAAATGAAAAGTTTCTAAGTTCCAAAGAACGAATATGGGGAGAAGACATTTCTTTTCAAAAATGAGATTATAAAATTAATAATTGTTATATAGTAGCGACCTTATTGACAACCAATTTTAAATGTCTTTACAATTTAGTTAAATCAAGGTTTAATATTGGAAGCATACATTTTTTCTTTTTAATAAAACAGTTCGAAATACAAAACAAGATCTAAAAAAAAGTCTAAAAAGAGGCATCATATTTTATACATTGCGGAAACATGCCCTGATTCAAGTTACATCAATCAACCCATTAGATAACAATCAACAAAATTCAAGAAGAAAACAAATAATAAACGAATGGGTTGCACTAGTTTAATTATAAAAAATAAGCATAATTTATGTCCGTGAGCTTCGTACCCACCTGCCCCGTCAGTACGTCACTGTCGTGTGTTTCATCTGATCGTCAGCTGTTCTTCCATGTCGCCAATACTCGGCAGCCACGTAAATCTCTCCGATGGACATGTGTTGTCCCGAGTTGTATAACTGCCTAAGTACCCACAGAATTAGATTGACCGACGACCACCGTCCCAGGCGTCAGCGGCTAAATGTTATGAGTTCACGATTTACAAGCACACCGCTCACCAGAATTAGAAGCCGGAATTCAAAATATAAGTCATAAAAATAACTATTTATCTTCATATTTTCCTTTTCATATTTTATATACATTATTTTTATTACCAGGGATTTATAAAAAAATATTTTTAAAATCACCAGAAGTAGCATATCCCTTGAAGAGGTTGCCGAAGAAAAAAAATATATAAAAGTTCGTGATATTCTTATTAAATATCCAGGGCATGTAATCGAAATAATACTGGTTAACGGTTAACCCCAATTTGAGAACGTTATAAAAATTATGGTTTTAGTTCGAAAACCGGTTTTCAAAATTGGAAACCGGTTTAAACTTGTTATTAAAATAATAATAAAAATAAATAAATCAAAAATATATTATGGACCAATACAAAGCGATAAAGTAATGTTTTCTCCGTATTTACTTTCTTTCGAACGATTCGGTGAAAAATGAGAAAATCGAAAAAACCTAAATTTCAAAATTTTTCCGAGGAACTTTTACCTACAATACATATTAAACATCGACGCGCTAATTCCTAATTTTCAAACGGAATTCAATTATATCTGACCATACTCCAAATATTTACGTTCAAAATTATACCCAAAAAGAGATTTTTCTTGAGATATTTGCTCCCAAAGTTGCATCTTAAAAATTGTTTGTTGCTATATCTCTAAAATGGGTAGAGATACAATCTCAGTCGATTGTACGGGAACGATTCGGTGAAAAATGAAAAAATCGAAAAAACCTAAATTTCAAAATTTTTCCGAGAACTTTTTTTCTCCTAAACTTTTCATTTTCTAGACTTAAATAAACATCGATACTTTAATTTCAAACAAAATTCAATTATCTTTTACCTACCCATCTCGAGATATTTACGTTCAAAATTAAACCCAATAAAGGCGGTTTTACAATTAGACCTCTAATGAGCTGAGAAACGACCTCATCCGAATCTACAGTAAAAATTACATAAGTGGACCAATTTTCAGATTTTTATTCCGTATACCATTGTATGCGCATGCATTAAAATTAGATTCATGTGTAATTTGTATCAAAACTTACATTGCATCCAACTGCTATCAGCTTCGAAAAAGTCTTTTAGAATAATTGTTCACCAATAAGTTTATAAATTGAAATTTAAAGTCACTTTCACATCACACACACTTTTCTTAATAGTCCACTCACATATACACAACAACAAACACTGGAAACTGATAATTTTGCAAGATGGCTACTGGTTTCAAACATGTTCAGATGAGTTATTAAATTAATTTAGGTTTGATATAAATAGCAACAATAAGAAGAAAGACATTTAATTTCATTTAAAAATGTTTCAAATCTATTCACAAATAATATTGTTTTTTATGACATATCGCTAATAATACTGTTATATTTAAATATGTCAATCATTTAAATTCTATTTTATAATTGATAGAGTTAGCTAATACCAGTGAATATTTAATTACATGTTACTTACTCAATGCTAATACCAAACTTTTATCATCACATTTTAATTTTAGTACAATATTATACATTAAATAACTGCTACGTATTTCATAACCTCCCTACCTTTATTCATTTATTTAAAAGATAATTAACAACTCAGAAATCCTCATTAGTTTTTTAGCAGTCGTGAGGTGAGTACCTATATTTTTTTACATTTTAACTTGAATTTCAATAACTAATTGTGATCTTCTACTATATATAATTTAAACGAGTGTACAATGTACATTTGTTGTTACAGTAACACATTTGTTTATAATTATTAAAAACGATTTTTGTTATAAATAAACTAATTTATATTTTTTATTGTTTCAGACGAGTCGAGCTACTAGATATAAGATATAGATATAAGGGGGGAAGCAGGTACTTCTTCAGTTTTTTTTTCTCAGCACTGAAATATGTAAGTCCAATTTTAAGTTTTAACAGTGATGTCCTCCCTGAATATTTTACTATTCAATTTTTTAAATACAATTTTATACTCTCTATTTAAATATTTAAACTTAGGTTTAACTTATCCCTTATCTAGCAAATATTTTCAATTTCAAACAAATCAGTAAAACGTGACACATTAGGTATGAGTTGAGATTTAGATATAAGGTGTGAGGTATAGATATGACGTGTGATGGTTAGATGTACGGTAGATATAAGGTGTGGTGATTAAATATAAGGTGTGATGATTAAATATAAGGTGTGATGATTAAATATAAGGTGTGATGATTAAATATAAGGTGTGATGATTAAATATAAGGTGTGATGATTAAATATAAGGTGTGATGATTAAATATAAGGTGTGATGATTAAATATAAGGTATGATGATTAAATATAAGGTATGATGATTAAATATAAGGTGTGATGATAATATATAAAGTGTGCTGCTTAGATTGTAAGTGTGATTGTTAGATATAAGGTACGGTATGATGATTAAATATAAGGTGTGATGATTAAATATAAGGTATGATGATTAAATATGAGGTGTGATGATTAAATATAAGATGTGATGATTAAATATAAGGTGTGACGATTAAATATAAAGTGTGTTGGTTAGATTTGAAGTGTGATTGTTAGATATAAGGTATGGTATGATGATTAAATATAAAGTATGATGATTAAATATAAGGTGTGATGATAAAATATAAGGTGTGCTGCTTAGATTGTAAGTGTGATTGTTAGATATAAGGTACGGTATGATGATTAAATATAAGGTGTGATGATTAAATATAAGGTATGATGATTAAATATAAGGTGTGATGATTAAATTTGAGGTGTGATGATTAAATATAAGGTGTGATGATTAAATATAAGGTGTGATGATTAAATATAAGGTATGTTGATTAAATTTAAGGTATGATGATTAAATATAAGGTATGATGATTAAATATAAGGTGTGTTGGTTAGATTTGAAGTGTGATTGTTAGATATAAGGTATGGTATGAAGGTTAAATATAAAGTATGATGATTAAATATAAGGTGTGATGATAATATATAAAGTGTGCTGCTTAGATTGTAAGTGTGATTGTTAGATATAAGGTACGGTATGATGATTAAATATAAGGTGTGATGATTAAATATAAGGTATGATGATTAAATATGAGGTGTGATGATTAAATATAAGATGTGATGATTAAATATAAGGTGTGACGATTAAATATAAAGTGTGTTGGTTAGATTTGAAGTGTGATTGTTAGATATAAGGTATGATATGATGATTAAATATAGAGTATGATGATTAAATATAAGGTGTGATGATAAAATATAAGGTGTGATGATTAAATATAAGGTATGATGATTAAATGTAAGGTGTGATGATTAAATATAAGGTGTGCTGATTAAATATAAGGTGTGGTGGTTATATATAAGGTGTGAGTTTTAGATGTAAAGTGTGATATGTGGATACATGGTATGATGTGTAAATGGAAATAAATCCTTACTGCAAAACTGCTCGGGAAGTTTTCAGTTAGGATGAACTTTTTGGTACAAGTTAGTTTAGGTTAATAATGTGGCACGTTTTATTCTTTTATTCACTACAAATATATTTTTCCCAATCATACAGATCTCTAATATTGTTGATTATTAAAATATTAAAATATTTACAATATCTTAGTATTACATAACTTTTAAATATCCCATTTTATGTTCAAATATTACCAGGCTTACATTTTTAATAAACTCAAATTAACCTTTAATTTTTCCCTTACAAAAACAATTTTTAATTTTAAAATATAATTCTAATATTTTAATTTGCAATACCCCGTAGTAATATTTTATAAGTCGAGGCACTCCTCTCTCTGCTTATTGCACTCTGGTCGTTGGTATGGGTTGCACGGAAGGGTTGTGATACCGCCTTCGTTCTGGTTTGTATTTAAAACGAGTTACGGATGTGCTTGGTGCATCTTGCTTTGCTTTTACCATTTTGGGCGTTAGTACTGGAGGGCCGGAAGGGTGTCTGACCGCTAGCGTGTTGAAATGGCTAATTGTCGAGTGAGTTTGTACGTAGACAATATTCCCATTAACAATTTCATTTTTATTTTCTACTTCTTTCTTGGCTTTCATGCCAATTCCCCTGACCCTTTTCGCTGAGAAGTACACTGCATTAGTTTAAGTTGCGCCTAAATAGTTTTAAGTTCGGTTAGATTTAAGTCGCGATTGTTTTAAGTCTTCATCCTTTCCTTAAACCCAAAACCATCCCTTCCCCCCTTGCCGACGTGGAGAGACCTTGTCGTGGTGGCAGGGCTTAACCATCCTCTAAATATCAAATGAAAATTTGTAGAGGATGGGACCAACATCTCCACTTTAAAATTATAATTATTTCATTTACAGATGAAGCAACTTTTATATTTTTTTTAGGTATTTTTAGGGAATAATAGATGATAAGCAACAGAACCTATTTCAAATTGTATATTTCCCACGAACGCAGCAATTTTTATTGGTAAGTGCAAAATATATTTTATAAAGAATAGTTAAGTAAATATTGCAAAATTATTCTTTAATTTATTAACTGTTAGTAATAATGAAAATAATTGCCTACCCTTCATATGTAAAATTTAAAATTAGGAAGAATTTTTTTTTAAGAAAACTTACATCCCGTAGAGCTGAGCTGATTCCATTTTAGTCCTTCCGGTCCTTTAGTCCAAATTCTGAAATAAAAATTATTTATTAATATTATGTAGGTATAACAATTTTTTTAAAAAATAAATTATTTTATTTGCATTATTTGTAGTATTATAATATTCTAAATGTTTTCTTTAAATTAAATGTTATTATCAATACAATTAAAAAATAATTAAAATATGGCTTACAATTTTATTGCTATTTTATTGTTTTGTAACAGTCACTTTTCAAATTAAGTTTTTCACGTTAAATTTTAGATTTCACTAATAAATTTTTGCTTATATTAATCGAAAAACCATATATTATTAATTTATAATACTTCCAGTACCAATTTTGTGGATGATTCTTTAAAAATGAAGAAAACTCTTTGACCGAAATAAATTACCAAATGACCGTTAAACCACAGCCTACTCTGATTCTATATAGAATTCATAATAATGTACTATCTAGCCTACATTATTAATTCGGTTACATTTATTTAAAATAAATATTAAAATAATGTTTAATTAAAATACATATACAAATAAATAAATAAATTATTAATAATAGTAATAAAATATAACTTACATTTTTCTGAAATTCGATCACAATTTTTAAAGTTTGAATAAAGTTTTTCGCATTAAATATTAATATATCATTAATAAATTTGACTTGACAATAAACAGAAAATGATAATTATTTGTTTTAAAGTACTCTTAATATTGAATTTGTATTTATTTTTTAAAAGAACTGTATAAAATCAAAGAGCGATTCACTAGGTTTAGCGCGAAATCAAATGACCGTTAAATCAGCCTACTAAAATTCGTTAAACTTGTACTACCCATCTAACATTATTTGAATGCTTTAATTTTGTGTAAAAATAATTTTAAATTTGTTTATTTATTATATTGTCAATAAATAAATATAGAACGTTTGCCACATTACCATTCCAAAATATTTGTATTTATTATTAATATTAAATTCATGCATAACCATTACTGTGGGCGCGTAGTTCATTTGTTCGGAAGTTCAAGATGGAGATCTTTGTGAAAGAGTTGTAAGTCATTCAAATGTGGTAAAATTGTCATAAAACATGTGAATAAGAGTTATGTGTTTCTTTAATTGGTAGTATTAAAGCATAAATGCCAATTGTGTGTTTGAGTAAACTGTCAAACAGTAATTTTCCAATCATTGTGTACAAGCGGTTTGCAAATCATTAGCTGTAAACCATTAAATTGCGCGTAAAATTATCAATGAATTGAGTGAAGTAAGAAATATATGTGTTTTTGTTTATTTGTGTGTAATAAAGTTGGTAAGTTTATAGGCCGAAGCACCTCACAAGTCACCTCGAAGGAGATAAATTCTCCAGCCGGTCCTGTACACGCATGAGGCGCTCAGCATACGTTAGCACTAATTGAAAGGGCTCATTAAAATACCAACCAACCACTCCACACATCGGGATTTCGGGAATCTTACACATACCATACTGATTTACTCCTCTTCACACACCTAACCTAACTTACCTACAAGATGGCGGGATGCAAGCAAGCACAGGTGAGTGCAGGTAAAATTAAGATGGATAACCGCTACGTGAAATAGTAATAATATTGCTTTCCTAATGAACGATGTGAAAATAAGCAATCACTATACAGGCTGTTCATTTAAGTGGTACACTATTGCTATCACTAAATTCAGAATAAAATTCTCTATTGAATCAGTAAATAAAAAATATATGACTCCAATCAAAATAAAAAGTTAGTTCCCATAGTTTGAGTCACTGATTAAAAAAAAATTCTACTTCCCTTTAATAAGAGACTTTATTTCACTAATTTTAATTAGGTTATTAACTTCATTATTTGACTAGTGAATTAATGAGATCATTATTTATATATTATTCTATAATGAGGTGATTTTTACATATATGATACTAGACAAAAAATAAAATGCCCGTATTATAAATATTATTAAAGATTTGGGGAAGGGATGCTGTTACGCCATCGTGGTAGCATCGTGAAAGATTAGAGCGTAAGAAATAGACTACCTGCCTTTTTCCACGATCTTACTATACTTACGTCACGAATCCCTTCTATGGAACATTAAATTGCTAATAACTTTATTATTGCACACATATGTTTTTATTATTATAATAAGAAGCAATAGAAGTTAGTTTTTATGTTTTTTTTTATAAAAACATTAACAACCAGAAATAAAATATTAATTTCTTATTATCGTTACAAATATTAATAATATAGTTATTATATTCATTAGATTTACAGACACTCATATTTTACAATTCAAAAAACTTAGATTATTTGTTTATAACAACAATTTTATTCTAATAACGTCTCGTTATGTAATTTTCATATGTGTGAAATAATCACCTTTGTTTCCTTACTTACTACATAAATAGATATTACCTCGGATATTACGCTTATTGAAATAGTCTTGTGAAGTAAAAATTGTTTTATAATTTAACCGACTTAATGTGTACTATAGTTTTCGTGATAGCAAAGTGTACCATTTAAATTTAAAATGAACATCGTATATTTTGATTTAGATTGTATAACCGCGTCAAAATTTTGTGATTTAAATTTTTTTGAATAATTGTGATGTGCCACAAAAAGCAAAAAATAAATAATGAATGTAAGCTATTCTTTCTTATACGTGGGAGCCATCACCATAGAGTATGACATGTTATCGCCTCCAGGTGTTTTGTCTAAGTGGCTGGCATGTAGTTATTTGTCACGTTGTCGAGCTCTGTTGACTTGAACGATATTTCTTACATTGTGTGGGCGATTTGAGACAAGAAACAGACTATCGCGTACGGATAAACAAATATGCGTTACTTATCGTTGCATTTAAAAATTTATTTATAGAAATTAAAGATTAAAATAAAATTATACATGACAAATATATAATTATTTGTGACATACAATTAGTAATAAATAACAACTAACGTATAATATGTTGAATTTGAAATATTTAGATTTGAATGTATAATAAAAAAATGTAAATATCTTCCAATTAGCGCATTTTAATGTCAGTATGGCCATCTATCCGTAACTTTGAAAACTATTTCGAAAAGATTTTCGAATATGTTTCATTGACCCTAATTCTCGTAGATCAAAAATTTAGCATATCCTAACAAAAAGTTAGAAAAACAAGAAAAAAGGAGAGGAAACGATTAAACACAACGAAAGAGAGGTAAAATGGAAACAGTTTTTATAAACAAGAAAAGATGACATCCACTTATCACCTAATAATATGTAAGTACATATTCAATCGAATTTAATTTAAAAAATCTTTGTTATGGAAAACATTGAAGAAAAACTGATCAAATATTTTAATTGTGTTTAGAGCTAAAAATTATTATTCTTTTTTTAATACTTATAGAATATAATCCCCTTATTTTATGAGACTTTTATAATATATATGCCATGAATAATCATCATTGATACAATTATTTTATATTTTGTTATGCGCAAATAATTCGTTTAAAAATATGATGTATGTGTTTTTCTTTTTAAATTATTAACAACAAATTGGGTCTCATGGGAAACATTTATTACTTTTGGGAATTTGGTCTTTGAGATACACGTGATTTTCTTCATAAACAATTGTTATGTTTATTAAACATATTCTACCTCATTTAAAAGTGATTTATAATTAGTCTGGTATTTATTTAACTATCAATAATTGTAAAATAAACATAATATAATTTTTTGCTTGTGGAATTTGTGCGCAAACATGCATACTTCTGCCATCTATGGCGAAGTTTGTAAGCTCTCTGACATTTACATTGGAAGCCCTGTGTACTCGACCGAGTATATCAGTTTGCTGATAAGTAACATGTGTGTAGTTATTTGGAACGTGCGTATAAAATGATAATCCCGTCTTAACAACAACAAAATGTGGGTGAAACCTCAAGAAGTGTTACTAGCCAACGCACTCTGGTAAGTACAATGTTTGGATTGTGTCAGCTGACATAACAAACATTGTTAGGGTTACAGAGGAGGCGTCCCAATATTTTGTCCTGCAACATCGCAGAGGGCATGGCAAATCGAAAGGGTTGTCGTCAATTCTTGTAGGGACGTTGGATAGTATCTTTGACACTAAACCTCCTCCTTATAGAATCTTACATCAGACGCCTTCTTCGGAGCTTTATTATCGTACGTACACAAAAATCTGTTATCAGTTGCTTTGTTTATGTTGCCGAACATTCCATAATTTTTCATGTATCATAAATTTAATCAAGCTATCCATGAATTATTATGTTTGTTGCTACGCATTTGTTATAATTAATCAATATGTATATCTATGACTTTATCAGCTACATATTTTTTATTAATATCTAAACAAACAATCATCGCTAATTTAAAAAATATTTTAGAAATTGCGTGTTCTTTGACACACGGGGAAATTAAAAAAGATTGGGAATGGTTGTTTAACAATGTCACAGACACACTCAGATCTTTCGACAATGAAGAAGACATTACAGAATTTGTTTGTTGTAAAATACAATCCGTTTTGGCTACAACACAAGACACACCTGATTTGGAAGGTTTGTAAATGTTGTAGGGCTGTTTTTCGAATTTTAAGGTTATGTCTTTGTAGATGAAGATACAAAGTCGTTTAAAAATACTTCTCATAAGTTTCAAAGGTTGTTTAATATGCCACATGATGAAAAATTGGTCAACTACTACTCTTGCAGGTAATAATGTTTTATAAACAATTATTAACAATAGTGAGAATTTGAAAATTTGTTATTATTAAACATTTGGTTTCTGAACAATCATAAATATAAAAAAATGTTATCTATCGATTTAAAAAAATGTTACTATGCTATAACAACACTCCACAGGCGTAGTTAGATTTTAAAATTGGGATTTAAGTTGGTTTACGAAAGAAAAAAGTATTTATTTGTTTAAGTTATAAACAAAAGCATAAAATATTTTCAAAGTTATAATTAAATCTCATTTTAATGTCACATAAGTAATACCATTTTTCTATTCACAAAAATAAATTCTTCTAAAATATCTAATGTACCTAATATTTAAAAAAAAAATAATTTTCAATGTTTAGGTTTTTTATTTTCATTATAGTTTAGAATTATGTTTCACTTGTTGCTGTTAGAAAATGTATCTTTATTTTATCCAAAAACCGATATAACGAACATATGCGGAATTTTCATCAAAATGGAAAAAAAAAATAAAAAAAATATATATAGAAGGTCTTATTGCATCAATTATAAGGTAGAATATTAAATATAATTGATAACAAAAAGCATTATAAATACATATTTGGCTCGCAGGAAAAAACAATTCTTTATCTTTCTATAAATATAGAGTATCGTTTGATATCAGTTCTTCCTGTTAATATGAAGATTACCCCCTTAACTACACCTATGCAACACTCGAATAAGCTATAAATGAATTCGTTTGGATGTTGTTATGGCTATGTAAAATAAAAAATATAATTTTCGCGACCTCAACACCCAATTTTTATTTTAAAAGATTCTAAATATTTAACATTCTTTCAATACTGCATAATCCTTGAACCCGTTTGCATCTGTAAATAAAATAAACAAATGATTGCTTTTCTTACATTGATGTCGCATTATTTTTGCAGTTACTGGAAAGGCAAACTGCCTCGCCAAGGCTGGCTTTATCTCTCCGTAAACTACGTATGTTTCCACGCCTACATTCTGGGCAGGGAATCTAAAATTTGTATACGATGGGCTGACATTACCGAATTAGATAAAACTAGTAGCCTAGTATTCCCTGATTCCATTAGGATAGCGACTAGGGATAAAGAGTATCAGTTTTCTATGTTTCTGAAAAAATCGGAGACTTTTTCCTTGATGGAACAACTTGCCAATCTTGCCATGAAACAGTAAGAAAATAAAAATATTTTTAGGAATATGTTTATTGTAAAAATGTGTAATTTTTAGGCTAATAGATGAAAAAAGTGGTTTTACTGAAGATAGGGACCTTCTAAGCAAATTAAGGTCAGTACGAACCCACATATTTTTCTTATATATTTTTAATAAAACTATAAAAAGATAATTTTTTTGAATTTTTTTCAACTCTGCTTAATTTTAAATAAAATCTTTTCATAACTAAATAGAATGTCAGTGAAATAATAAATAAATTCTACAAAAAAAAATTCAATTAAAACTAATATATGAGGTAGAAAGTTATAATAAAAATCAAGTTCTAAGTGGATACCTAATTTTAAAATAATTATATCCTTTCAAATTTATAAAAACGTAATACATATAAAAATAAAATTATTAATATTCATAGTTTTGTCTGACTATTCTTGTTTTAAAATGAACAGATTATAATCGCTTCAAATAAGCAATTATGTTGCGTCAAGTCAAATGTCATCAATTCTATTTTTGTACAGTGGATTACCTAAAGTAATCTAGAACAGATAGACACTTAATTTAAGAAAAAACTATAATAACAGCACATGAAATCTCATTAAAATTGATGAAGTTTGACATGACGCAACACCGTTGCTTATTCGAGACGACTTTACATTTAAATTGAAACTTTTTACTGATTTTTTTTTTTTTTACTTTATTGTTACGATTACGGTTTTAGTTTTAGGAATTTCGTTAATGATAACCTGAATTTTCTTTCAGCAAGAACGTTCCAAAGAAGCCATCATTCCTAAAACGCGATTTGGACGCTCGGGCGCAATCCGAAGCGTATAGACTAATCTTCCGTCTTCCTTCTTCTGAAAAATTAGACGGAAGTATCGACTGTACGCTTTGGACGCCTTATAACAAGCGTCATGTTTGGGGTCGGTTGTTTATATCGCAGAACTATCTCTGTTTCGATAGTCGGGTTAGTGTTAGTGTCTTCGTTTTGCTATTACCGCTTTGAATTTTATAATTATAAAATATTTTGTAGGTTAAACAACAAGTAAGTCTTATCATTCCGTTACGGGACGTGCAATTGTTGGAAAAAGCTAATAATCAATCGTCAGATAAAGCTATTTATATCACAACGAAAACTATTAGTTCTAAGTCTAGCTTTTTATTTGGAAATGTTCACGATAGAGATTTTGTCGTTGAGAAAATATCTACTTTGATGGCCAAAACGAAAATTCCGATGTAAGTTTTGTACAAACTTTACTTTTACAAAACTTATAGCTTTTTTGTAGTTTTGATGGTTTAACTCTTCAAACTACACCTCCAGCAGAAGATTGGATTCTTCAACCGGCTCTAATGACTCTTTTTAAACTATCAAACATACCGGAAGTTTCTTCCAAACAAGAAGCAAAAGAAAAACAATGGGAATTGCACTTTGATGAATACGGAAGAGGAATCTCTATGTACAGAACTACCGATATAGCGAAACTCGTACTACAAGGAGTACCTGATAGACTTAGAAGAGACGTTTGGATGGCGTTTTCTGGTAAAAATACTAAATAACTTGTAATTCTTTTACTTAGTTTTGATTTAGGAGCTGCAAATGAAATGGCAACACATCCAGGTTTGTATAGAACACTTGTAAACCAAGCTTTAGGGCAACAGTCGACAGCGAATGATGAAATTGAAAGAGATCTTCACAGATCGTTACCGGAACATCCTGCCTTTCAGTCAGAAAAAGGAATAAGTGTTTTGAGGAGAGTTTTGTGTGCTTATGCCTGGCGAAATCCACAAATAGGTAAGAAATATAATAAATTTTATCTTAAAAATGGATTTTTTTTATTTAAATAATGTCTACAAATTCTGTAGAAATGATATTTATTCGCGAAACTAGACAATTGGATATACGGTCACATTTAAATTGAAAATAAATTTAAAACATAAATTTCTTTTTTGAAATAGTTATAAAAGAAAGTCGTTTGTATCTAAAGAGGTATGAAAGTTTCGGCACGAGACGAAGTCGAGTGCTAGAATCACAAGATGGAAAATAAGTGATTCTGCATAAGTTGTACATTATACTTTTTCTATCAGACTTGAGTAAATCATTAAATCATTTTAATGTAGAACAGATTTTTTGTATCATTAATTAATAAAACAATTGTTGATGATATTTCTCACACTGCACATGCGCAATGTTGGCAAGTCGTAAATGATTTCTCATACTTTAACCCACGATTGTAGGAAACAACTTTGAAGCTTTAAAAGTACGAAAAGTACGAATTTCCGCTGTAGTCTATTAACTAAACCCGCTTTTATATTTGTTGCTTTAATTTTACCGTTATTTTCGTTGTTGAAATTACGGTTAACTTTGCAGTTTGTTGTTAAAAATATCGGTTACCGTTTTTATAATGGATTTCATTACTGATGAGCGAAACTACTACTTTTAAATCACAGTGTGATTTGTGGTCGCTATTTTCCTGTAAATGTGATTTTAAAGTGTGATTGTGATCACAGTTCATTGAATGGTTAAAGTCGGATATCTTCGTTATTAATCGGAATTGTTTGGTAAGGGGCGAAACTGCTACTCTGAATCACAGTTTCACAGTATGATTTGTGATTGCTACTCTCGTATACCTGTGAATTTAAACCGTGATTGTGATTATAGTTTATTGTACGGTTATAGTCGAGAGTATTCGTTAGTAATCGGAATTGTTTAGTTAGGAGTGAAACTGCTATTCGGATTCACAGTATGATTTGTGATTGCTACTTTCATATCTGTGAAATTAAAACGTGACTGTGATCACAGTTTACTGCACGGTTAATATCGGGAATTTTCGTTACTAATTGGAATTGTTTAGTGAGGCTGAGAAACGAAACTGCTACTTTTGTATCACATTGAGCTTTGTGATTGCTACTTTCATATCCATGATTTTAAAGCGTTATTTTGATCACAGTTATTGTACGGTTAAATTCGAGAATTTTTGTATCTAATTGGAATTTTAATTTACTGTAAAACGTTGAACGTAAACAATAGCGAACAGTGACTGTGATCACGATTCACAGGTTTAAAAAATATTGGGTAACAATCACAACCTGTGATTTTTCAATCACAGTTCGTGAAATATCGCTCGATTCCATGTTTTCTCATTAAGAATCGCGTATTTTTCGAGCTGATACAAATTCTTCATTTTAGGCTATTGTCAAGCCATGAACATAGTAGCATCAGTTCTTCTGGTCTACTGTTCCGAAGAAGAAGCCTTCTGGCTACTGGCTTGTCTTTGTGAGAACCTCTTACCAGATTACTACAACACTAGAGTTGTTGGTGCTCTGGTAGACCAGGGAGTCTTGGATGATCTAACCAGCGAACACCTACCAAACCTACACGCTAGATTAGATCAGTTAGGGATGATTAAAATGATTTCTCTATCGTGGTTCCTCACTATTTTCCTCAGGTTGGAATAGAATTCTCTCTCTTTTGTTGACACATTTTTTAAATAATAATTTTTAGCGTAATGCCTTATGAAAGCGCAGTCAATGTCATAGACTGTTTTTTCTACGATGGTGCTAAAGTTATTTTCCAAGTCGCTCTTGCGATTTTGGAATGGAATCAAGAAAAGTTGTTACAGTGTAGAGATGAGGGCGAAGCTATGCAGTTGTTAGCTGATTATTTAGAGGGGGTTTTCAATGATGAAGGCAGAGGGGCTTTGAGGAACAAACCCAGCGAAAATCAACCAAAAGTAAGTCATTTTATATTTACAGAAGGGATCCTAAAAATAAAATTTTACGTTTCGTTTCGATTCAGTTCCGATAAATATAATAAAGTTTCGGTTAATATCTTTCCTAAAAAAAAAATGTTTCCATTCGAACGAAAAACAAATTTTGTACCGAACCTGTTATTGCATTCCAGATATTTTTATATAAAAGAAATATCTTATAATTTTATTTATTATTATTACAATAATTAAAAATTTAAATAATTATACTTCACAAAAAACGAAAATAAAATTGATGTTCAATAATATTAATTCGGTTATGTCCTTGTACTTTTTTGGTAATAGCTCTATTAAGGAATAAAATAAATTTAAGAGCCGAAATGCTCTCTCAACTGTGATTTGAGTAGCTAGTTGAAACAGCAATAACATTTTTTGCTACCAAATACAAATCTGGATATGATCGAAAAGAACAGAACAATAAAAATTATTGATATTTGACTGTTTTTAACAATTTAATTTAATTATGTTACGTGGCAAATTACTTTTTCTGAATAAATTACGGGAATTTTTGTGAATATTTATTAATTAAATTGTTTTTTTTTAATTGTTATATTTTTCTCAGATGGTAATTTTTTATTATTTTTTTAAATTATTTATTCTATAATTTTTTTTAATCAAATATTTATAATTACTTTTTTTTTAATTAATGTTAATAATTTTTTAAACCGATATATTAACCGGTTTAAACCGGTTTCCAATTTTTAAAAACCGGTTTTCGATCTAAAACCTTTATTATTATAACGTTCTCTATAAGGGTTAACCGTTAACCAGTTTTTATTTCGGTTACATTCCCTGTTTGTAACTAACTTTTAGTAATTACAGTTGAATATAAAAAGTTACAATTTTTAGGTTTTTACTGTAAAATTTTTCATATACAGCTGAAATATTCCAAAAATACCCATGTATGAGTCCAAAATTTTGGTTTTTGATTGTTGACACCCTTTAAACCCAATTTTAGATCAGGTTTGGGTTCCTTTTTACCCATTTTAAGGTGTGACAAATTTCCAAATGTACTATACAATATGTTTAGACACTTTTCAACTCATTTTTGGGTATAAAATGCAACACATAATCGTGTTAAACTTATTTTTCTAATTATGAACACCTAAATCATTGTTAAGCACTTTAAACCCATTACAGGGTGTGAAATAACCCAAATAAACCCATTTTTAGGTAAAATTTATTGATTTTTTTGAAAAAACCAAATTGATAGTCGCCGATGCGCTGATTTCAAATTTTCAAACCGAATTTAATTATCTCTTCCCATTCCTGAGATATTTGGCCTCAAAGTTGCACCTCAAAAAAGTGTGTTTTTTGAACATATCTCTAAAATGGGTAGAGATACAGTATCAACGATTACACGAGTCGATTCTACGCGCAAAGTTACATAAAGAAATGTTTTCTCCGCATATACGATCTTTGGAACAATTTGGTGAAAAATGAGAAAAACGAAAAAACCCGAATTTCAATTTTTCGCTTGGAAACTTTTTGTCACCAAATTTTTTTATATTCTGGACTTAAGTAAATACAGATGCGCTGATTCCAAATTTTCAAACCGATTTCAATTATCTTTTACCGTTCTCGAGATATTTGTGTTCAAAGTTAGACCTGAAAAAATCAGTTTTTCAGGAATAATTCTGAAATGGGTTCAGATACGACTTTGGCGACCTTACCAATCGATTCTACGGGCAAAATTACATTTTTGTACCAATTTTCAGATTTTTATTCCAATGGATACAAATTTTATAGAGGAAAAACGAAAATCGTCAAAAATCGAAAAAAATCGCAAGGGGTTCATCAGGCGATTTTTCGATTTTCACGATTTTCGTTTTTTCGCTCTAAAAATTGTATCCATTGGAATATTAATCTGAAAATTGGTACACTTATGTAATTTTGCCCGTAGAATCGATTAGTGAGGTCGCCGAAACTATAAACCGAACCATTTAAGAGTTATACCTAAAAAACCTAATTTTTTAGGTATAACTTTGAACTCAAATATCTCGAGAACGGAAAGAGATAACTGAAATCGGTTTGAAAATTTGGAATCAGCGCATCTGTATTTACTTAAGTCTGAAAAATGAAAAGATTTGGACCCAAAATGTTCTCCAGCGAAAAACTGAAATTCCGGTTTTTTTCTTTTTTCTCATTTTACACCTAATCGTTCCAAAGAACATATATGCGAAGAAAACATTTCTTTATGTAACTTTGTGCGTAGAATCGACTGGTATAATCGTTGAGACTGTATCTCTACCCATTTTAGAGATATAGTCAAAAAACACACTTTTTTGAGGTGCAACTTTGAAGCCTAATATCTCAGGAATGGGAAGAGATAATTAAATTCGGTTTGAAAATTTAGAATCAGCTCATCGGCGACTATCAATTTGGACTATTTTATAAAACCAAAATTTTTGACCGAAAAATGGGTCATTTTGGATTTTTCCGGCTGTAAAATCAAAATTTTAAGGTGCAAATCTAAATATTGTTAGTTTTCATGATTAACTATGATTGTAAATTACTTGGAGATGAGAAAACAGCGAGGAAAAATTTTAATATATTTTTTATATCTGTGTTTTCTATTTGTATTTGAACATGAGTCGTCACAGTTTTTACAATTAACATTTTATTGGAGAGTCATAAATGTAGGTAGTTTCTTTGGCCGTTAAGGTTACTTAAAAAGTCCCAAATAAATACGGCCTTTGTCAACACAGGCAAGTTTTAAATTAAAAAGTGACCTGCGTTTTTTAGAATATATTACGGGAATTTTTGTAAATATTCATTAATTAAATTGCTTTTTTTTAATTGTGATATTTTTCTCAGATGATAATACATCATCTAAGTGCTCAAATTATCGTGGATATACGACAATATAAGTTTGGTAATTCAGTAAATCTCCATCGACATAAGACACATAATATTTTTTTAATAAACTGTGTATTTGGAACAAAATAATATCGTTATCAATAGGATTTTTTTTTCGGTTATATCGTTTTTGCTCCCGATATAGATAAAGAAATAAGAATATTTCATTTCGTTTCTGTTTCTGATCCAGTTTTTTTATCGTTCATTTTGTATTTCGTTGTCGTTTCTGTTCCGGGTCCATGATTTTTAGTGCTTTATAAATATTTTAAATTATGAGAAATTACTAATTTATTTATCTCTAGAGTATATCGGTTCAAACTCTGATATACCAAGCGTATACGACCTACGGTTTCCTAACCACTCGCCAAATAGAACGTCTACGTTTAAAGCACCGTCTACGAGTAGTTCAACAACTTGAAGATGGCATCGAACGCAACGCGGTTCGAAGCATTTCTCAAGACGGTTTCTTCAGCTCAGAAGATCTGCAGAATCTTATCGCACTAGTGCGAGAAGAACAAATCAGCCAGAGGCGATCTACACCGGAAAAATACGACCCAACTTTATTTCCTTACGAAGCTTACAAAATCGATTTTGAGTTCTTTAGATTAGCGTTTGTGGCGTTGAGTCCTTGGGGAAAAGGATGTCAGGCTGAATTTTTAGCTACGAGAATATTTAGAGTAAGTTAGAAAAAAAATAATTTGAAATGTATTCACATTTAAATTTTTGACAGTTAATGGACGAAAACCAAGACGGATACTTAAACTTTAAAGAATTTGTAACGTCTTTGGGTCTAACATGTACAGCAGACCCAACGCAAAGATTAAAATTATTGTACATGATACATTTACCGCCTTTGTTATGCGATTCTGATTTTGAGTCGCCTTCACAAATGGAATCTGGAGCTGAAGTTGCTGCTGAAGCTACGGATTTCTTCGACAGTATGGAGTACAGCACCAAGTAAGTAAAATAAAATATCATTAAATATTTCTTGAAACTATAAACTTATACCCAAAATGGATGTGCGGTACAGTCTACTGTTTCACATCTTTACAGTGAAAATTTTTGCCGGATATTATTTTTATTTCAGTTTAAAACAAGAATTCTAATTTAAATAGCAAATGTAATAATCAGTTGCTAATTATTTTAAATTTAATTAAAATTGTTCAATTCTAAATAACTTGAAACACTTATTTTTTGAGATTATATTAAAATTATGTAAAACTACTTTTTTAATTGTTTTATTCATAAATGTAGAAATCTATGTTTTTAATTAAATAAAAATAGAACCCCAGATCGGAGTCGAATAGTTTAACATGAACCAGTTACATTAAAACTGAGGCAAAATCCTACTTCTAGTTGACTGTTTTTGTCTAAAAAACAACTCGTTCGATTTATGTCTAAAACTTAAATATGTTTAATTCAGCTCTATTTGTTAACATGCAGAACATATTGGAAAGACCTTAATTCGTGGATAACAGTATCGACGAATTACAGAACTTTTATATTGTACCACACGAAAAAATTAAAATACAATACATAAAACTGTTTTGTCAGTTATAATAGTCAATATGGAAAGACCTTAATTAATGTATCCGTTAAAATAATACAATCTTTGTGCCTATCGATGAAAATAAATAATATATAGTGCAGAAAGTTGCTTATTTTGCAACTGGTTTAATTCTAGCACTCGACTTCGTCTCGTATCGAAACTTTCGCATCTTGTAAAAAAATAGGTAATTTTCTGCACTTGTACGATATATTTTTCTCACACTGCACATGCGCAGTGTTGGCAACTCACACTTTAACTGACGATTGTAAGAAATACGCAACTTTAAAGCTTTGTATAATATGAAAAGTGCCAGTTTCCGTAGTAGTCGTAAAAAAATACAATACCTACGCATTTTCTATTTATCTGTAGGTTGTTAGAAGTAGCAAACCACATGTCAGAGCCTCAAACCCCCGCGTCCTGCGAAAGTTTCACCCCGTCAACCCCTAACAACCCAGCAGGCGGCGAACCCTCTTGGGAGATCAGAAGTCTGAGTAGCATTCGCTCTCTTATCAAAAGCAAAGACAGCAAAACAAACCTCAAATGCGTGCCAAAGATGGACCAGAAACACTTCATCATGCTGTGGAAAACCATGTACGACATGTTCCAAACTCAGCCTGATGACCAAGAGACTTACCACGCCATTGCCACTGTTGGTAAGTTAGTGGTAAATAAATACTAGCGGGAGAGGTAATGGATTTGTTTAGGAACACTTCTTCTACAACTGGGAGACGTTGGAAAGCAGTTCTTTGTTGAGAGAGACGAATCTGAAGATAGTTTGGTTGCTGCAGCCGCAGAAGCTTCGCAGATGAGTGGAGCAAGTAATTTGGATGAGGTAAGTCTGCATTTTTTATTTACAACTGTTTTTATAAAATTATTTTGTGTGATCGCGCGCATAATTTCGGTTACTATCTCAAATTAGAACACTTGTTTACGGTTTTTAAATATTTTACTTAGTGAAAAAGAAGAAGATTCAAAATTTTAATTACTTATCAGGTAAGAATTGTGTAAAATATTATTTTTCTTACATGTACGGTAGAAGTGCTTACTTCTACTGAGTGGGAAGTAAAAACAGTGGAACAAGCCCATGTTTCTCTCCATTTCAATGACAAATAGTATGTTTTGTACCAAGGGCGCAAAGTAGGTTATTGACGAATTTGGAAATTGCACTTTTTTCGTAGCCAGAGATAATATGTTAAAAAAAAAAAACAAATCGCACACAATTGGCTAATGTAGATACTCGTCTTTTATTTAGGTAAACTGTTAATAGTCTGTTTTGTTTCTTTGCTCATTTCTTTGTTCTTTGCACTTTCGCTTTTTTTCAGTTTTTTTTTTAATAATTTTTTTTTTTTTTAATAAGAAAACAAATTTGTAAAGATACATTATGTTATTAAGGAGCAAATGTGGTGCCCCAGGTGCCAAAAATTCTAGTTACGCCACTGGCCGCAATGCGCTGACTAATTGAACACTTTTTTTTATTATGAAGCTATTTAAAATTTTAATTTCATGGCAATTTGGATTTAAATTTATATCTTTACCTCAAAGGGCTTTAAAAGTTTTATAAAATATACAAATTGGAACAACAAAATAAATTTTAAATAATTTAAAATTAATATTTTTATAGGGATAATTTTTAAAAGTATTTTTATTCAAATGATATATACATAATTCAAATCAATTTTCTATTTAATTTTTAGTATTCAATTAATAAATAAATTCAAGCACATATACCGTACTATGATCTATTTTTTATAAGAACAAAGTGTGAGGAAGATCCATACTTCTTTCTTCTAAAAAATAGAATACAGTAAGAAAAAAAAACGTACTTATCTCTTAGGAGAAGTCTCCACTTTTCCTACTAGTACAGTAATGTACTATTACATAGTCTACTTTTACTTAAAACGTAAAATATTCGAGAAGATGTGAAAAATAATGACAAGAAACATTCAAGATTCGACTGCTTTGAATTATTTAGAACAAAATCAGCTGTGTAGAAAATAAAATCAAAAAGCACAAGATCCTCAAAGTAAATTGCAGAAAATAGAAAATTATTACTAAAAAATGTCAAGATCCAGGTCTTTTATAAAGTAGAACAAGAATTTGAACTGAAAATAGAAATAGACCAAGAATTTGAATATATTTCCAGCCACCAGACAAGAACGGCAACCCAAACCGCTCGGATACGCACACCCAGTGGCACATCACCGTAGAGCAATTCCTGGCGTCCGTTCTGAACGCTCAGCCCATCGTTGACTTCTTCAGCAAACAGACCACGCTGAGTGACAGCATCGAGCACTTGAGAAGTCGCAGGTTCAATCGCTTGCATAGTTTGTCTGAGACGCCTTCCATCACCGTTTAGATACAAAATGCTTCACAGTGGAGCCCGAATAGTCGGAAATTGGAGAAAACTTCTTTATTATTTAAAATCAAGAGTAAAACCGTAAATCAGTAGTCATTTTTCCGGTTTAGAGTGCAATACAGTCAAGAAACAGCAAATAAAAACAATATTGTGCAATAATTTAATAAGTATTTCTCCATTTTCCGCTTTTCTCTCCACAGTTTATATATTTTAGCAATGCAATAACAGTTATCTAGTTATACAATATAATTATTATTACTAATATATTTTTAAATAAAAAGAATTTTTAGAATTCAGCTACAAATAATTTTGTATAAAAATATTTTATTGTTTATTTTTCAAAGTTTATTAGTATTTTAAAAAAATACATCGTACCTTATAAGTTTTAATCATTTTTAGTATTTTTGCTGAAATTTTATACGTATATCAGTTTAGAAATTAACGAGTATTACAAGTTTTAAATATTTTTATTACTAACAAATCTCTGCATTTCATGTACAAATAGAACAGAGGGTGCAATGAATATTTTGCTTAAATTTACTGAACTTGTGATTTAGAGCTTAGAAACAGCAGTTAATGTCCATTACATTTTATATCGTGTATTTTATATTTGTATATTTTAGTTATGAGGCCAAATAGAAACTTCTATTGTTCTAAATTGTGTTTAACAACCTTTAATTATCCACACATTCCAGGATTTTTTTAAAAAAAATTAAATAGTGCGCTGTTAATCCATTTTTAAAGTAATAAATAAAAACAACAGCGAAAATCCGATATAAACATTTCTTATATGGGAAATATGATTTTTTAAAGTTGCGCGATGAGTTGTGACGTCATTTGTGCTTTCACTAACTCAAAGTAGTGCTTTGAAAGCAAATATTATATATTTTAATTTTAAAATATAAATCACAATTTGAAAGTCTGAATTAATAATGAGACTAATACTAATGAAAATATATTTTTCATTAATTATAATTAAACCGACATAACCTTAAACGTTAACAAACAAATAAAATTTCTTCATAGTTCAGTTCTATCCGCAATAGCGCTGCTTATCTAAAAATGAAATACCTACGTTTTTGGCCAATCAGAGTCCTTATTTAATATAATTTGAGTTTTACGTCACAAATATAATCTAAACTATTTTTAAACAAAGATTTTACTATTTTCCGGTTTCAGTGTAAGTTTTCTTGTTTTACTTTGGTTTATGAGCACAATATTAATTAATATCGCATATTTATGCTTACCTGTTTAGAATAATAGAGATTTCTATTATATGGTCTGCAATCTGTAATATGTTGTAAATAAATAATTTCCATCGAAATATGAGTAAAGTATTTATTATAATGTACATATTTACATGACAGCTTGACAGCAAATTACCTGCCTTGCTCTAAATATACAAAATCGAATGGATTGTCCAAAATATTCATCATCTAAAAAGTGACCTACAAACAAATAAAAATAGTAGAGACCTATTCTAATATTTTTATTCAAGTGCATTCAAAATGGATATTTTGGGCAATGTAACAGTTATTGTAAAATATAAGCCTTTTTCGTTCCTTCGGAACTAAACTAACAAACACATGAATATGCATTTATAAGTTACAGGAAGATATTTACATCTTTACAATCAACGGAAATCTTAACATTTTAAACGTTTTCTCCACAAGCGATGCAAAAACAAACAAGGGCGACACTTCGGCCCCACAAATCAGGGGTTTTTTCAATATTCTACGGTAAAAAAAAAAACGACATTAATTTTAGCGAAAAAAAATAAGATTCCATTTGCGACTTAATTAATAATGAAGAAAATTATAAATTTATTTAAAAAACGCATATATTTTATTCTTTAAGAATTAAATTTCTAAAAACTTGGTTGCAATAGATTTTTCTAAAAAATTTCGAAATATATAAATATTTGTTCCATAAAAAACGCGGCATCATTTGTTTAAATTTAATGTTTCTTTTTTTTATTCATGGCAACCTCAATTTAAAATTAAAAGTATTTAGATATAAAATTATATTTTCATTATGCTCGTTTTACATTATACTTTTTTCTCTAGTTTCTTACTAGATATTCTAATCAGATTTTAATAATAAATATAGCAGAAAAAAGTTTAATGTAAAACAGGCTTTAGAAATGACATGCAATAGTCAAAAACATTTTTTTTGTTTAAGACTGAAATATAAAACGTAATTAAAAATTTAACATGCTAATTAAAAGTTCGTAATTTGTCATGCAAAAATTGTTTAAATCCCCTGATTTGTCAGGCCGATTTAATACCCGTAAAAAACAAACAAATTTTTGGATTATTTATACTGAAAAAAAAATGAGTGGAGAAAACGCAAAAATTGAATAATTCGGCAATAAAACCTATTGTATATACATACAAAATAAATAAAACTCGTAAAAATAAATAGGCACTTGAGAATAGTGTCTTAAACTAGCTTAAAATAAATATAAATAAAAAATATAAATATGTACGTTCTCCTTGCCTGGAATGAAATACAAATTCAAATACTTGAACCTAAGTACGTCGGGTACGTACAGAGCATTCTCGCCACTTAGAGTACTACTTAGCACCAGTCTGTAGAAGCCTCCGAAGAGCTACCCTGTTAGCGACAAAACCGAGAGAAACAACAATAACAATTAACTCTACTCTCCTTTACCGTCACACGATGTCGCTGCTGTTGTTGTCGCGCTCTCGGAAGAAGCCCTTCTCCGTCTTGCACTCGCGGATGGTGACTGTTTTGAGGTTGACGGTGACGTCGGTGATGAACACTTGGTCTGCGACTGGGTTTCTCGCCAGCCAGTATTCCGAGCCGGGGCTCGTTAACTGCACTTCTTTCGGGGAGTTGTTGTTGTCGCAGTGCCCGTTCACTGGGATGGTTAGACGCGCGGAAGGTGTTGAGGCTGGCACGGCTGACGCTGTCGACACTAAAGGGATAGAGAAGTGCAAAATGTAACAAACAAAATGGCGAATTATGTCGGGCACTATAGTCTTTTTTAAGAATGAAGAGTGGAGAAGAAGAAACAAAGTCACACTGTTCATCTTCTGCACACTTCGTTCTCAAAAAATAGCGTATAAGTAGAAAACTCAATATTTATTATTTGGTATAAAATGTTGCATTAGCAGACGCTAGAAAATTTGTATTGTATAAATTTATTAATTGATTGGCAATGAAACTTTGATCTGAGAACGTAAACAAAAAAGTCTTAACACAAATTTAAAATATACACAAAACCGTATTACGAGTTTTCGCTTTCTGAAAACCAAAGCTGTTTTTTGGCGACGAACCGTTTTCGTATCTGAAGTCATCATTTTATGTCTCAACAAAATGCATAGTTTCAAATGGAAATATTATTAAAAATTATTCGATAAGACATGATAAACACCATAGAGCAAATTAATTTATTGCATTTTTAAAAAGAAAATTATGATGTTGGATGTATAGAACAATTTTAAAATACTATTACTAAATTTCATCGTGAAAAGAACATTAATATGGAGGATTTTTTGAAGAAAACAATTAATTTCTGGTAGATACTATTGTCATTTTAAATATCACAGAGAAATTGCAAAGTTCAATCAAATACAACTCTGTTTTGATATTTAGTTGATTACATCAACTCTACTTCGAAAATGTTTTGAATCATTGCTGCTGGCTGGTTGGAAACTATTTCAAAACGGTTTTAGTCTGACGTCATTGTTTGCACCGTTTTTAACCATGAAAAAGTTCATCAAACCGGTGTATAGCCAAAAATAGTTTAATTCTTTACAGCAAATAAACGAAATAGATAAATTAGCGGGAGTGTGAATTAATATTAAATTCTTGGATTCAATCAAAAATCTTTTTAAATTACAGAACACCATATAAATCCTATTTTTAAAAAACAGGTAATAATATGTGACTGATATGTTTTATATTTAAAAAAATTACTTCGTCTAAAAATCTAAACCAGAATTAAAACAGGAATTTTGTTTTTGCAACAACTACAAAATGAAATTGTTAAAATAAGCTATAAAATTAAGGAGATCAAATGAATTGAGAAATGTAAACACAGTAGAATCTCAATATAACGAAGAAAATATATAAATATTTAACATGCATCTCTTTTACCCGGAATATTCCATTGTACCACGGATTTTTGTTATGCCTGTATGGGATTTGAACCCACAAGTCTTGGATTGTGAAACCTGATCACTAATCACTAGCTCAACTGTGTCGACAAATTTTGATATTTTTACCATCGTTAAGTCTGCACAATTTAAAAAATACAGACGACAAATCTAATTTACAATACAAAAAAATATAAAGAATAAATAATTTTCACTTACGTTCTTCGTGTCCATTGACCTCCTCCTTGGGCGTCTTGCTCTCCGGGGGGCACTCCTCACTGGGCAGCGTGGGATCAGAGGGCAGTCTCTTATCCGACGCGGATTTGGGCGCCGCTGCTGCGGTGAGCACCGCCGGTGAAGCTGCACTAGGTATGGACGCCGCCGGAGTCGGGACTTCCTCAGCAGGCTGGGGCGGCGCCTCCGGCTTGGAGGCCGAGGGGCGCCGGCCGTTCAGCCTGTAGGGCGGCGACGGCGCGGGGGAGGACAGTCTCGGGTGTTTCGCAGGCGGGCTAGTGGGGCCCGAAGTGGTGATTGTGATGCCCACTTTGCCGGACTCTTTGGGAAACACGTCTGCTTTTCGCTTCGTACCTACAACATATCGTTTTTGAAGTGTCATAAAAAATCGGCAGTGGCTCCGCAAAACCGACCGCCACTAGATTAAATTTTAAAATGTTTTTCAAAGAATTCTGTCATTCCCGACTGAGTGTTTCTTTTTTTTTCATAACAATTCAGTCAGCAGAATTTATTCTACATGTGCACATATACACTCGGACTGACAGAAGGGCCCACAAAGTCAAATACACAGTGTTGGTATATGGCTCAAAAGAAATTTCCTATTTTCACATTTGATTTCTCCCATTTGTTACATTTTCCTCCCTTCAATAGCGGTAAATTTAGGTAATGTTATCTAAAGTCATAATTAGTAAAACGAAATTGGAAATAAAGGGTCTCACAGATTATATTTTTTAATAAATATAAAACCGTAACTGAATATTCGGCTCCTCTTCTGATTTCGGCAGAAAACCAATTTTTTTATTGAAACCGTATCTCCCAAATGACCGATTTAAAGAAAAAAAATCCCATTTTCCCACCATTTTTCAAAAATTATACGAAAAATCCCATATACCAACACTTTCAAAACGTCTTACAAAGACCTTAATTTTGGGATATCCGTTAAAATTGTGGCGTGGCGGTCGGTAAAAGGGCATAAATACGTAAAACGTATCATTGTCACATAAGATGACAAATGTACAGACACACACCCAATTGCAGCTATCACACCCACATCTCAAGCTATAAACATTTCTTCAGCTTCAAACACTATGTCTAGGATCTCTTTTAACGAGTCCTCAATCCAAAAATAGTAAATGTAAAATAATAACAATAAGGGATAAAATGTCTTAAAATTTGTTATCAAACTCAAACTTAAATGTAGCTATTGCTTTAAGCATTCTTGCAGCTTCAAACACTACGTTTAGGTGCATTTTGGCTAATGCACAATCCAATAGTAAAATAAAATAATATATTGAAGATAAATTGGTACCAAAATATTTATTATTATTAAATGCAAGTTGTAAATAACTGACTCAATCATAGTTTTATCTCAAAAAAATGTTTTGTAACTTTTATCTTCTAAAATTATTAATAATGAAATAGTTTGGTGTTTCCAATTTGGTGATAAATTATTTATTCTGGAGGCAAATTATATTATTTAGAAAGTAATAACATTCAACAAACCGCATCTATTATAGTGCTAACATACATAGATGTCATACTTGATAATTACAATCAGAAATTTAAAGTGTCAGTCAAAAATTAAATGAAAATAAGACAACATACATAAAGATATTAAACAAACAACAAAAAATTATAACATTGTAGCAACTAATTTTCAATACCTACGAGTAAAATTACAACATCAATAGCAGTGAAGAAATGAAACGAATAACTCTGAGCAACAGAAGTTATCTTACCAATGAATTTTTATTAAAATCACGATCTTTATCTAGAAAATAAAGCTATACATTTACAAAATGTAATACGACCACCA
Source organism: Stenolophus ochropezus (assembly GCA_035578165.1). NCBI lineage: Eukaryota > Metazoa > Arthropoda > Insecta > Coleoptera > Carabidae > Stenolophus > Stenolophus ochropezus. Next base: position 21,548,936 of record JAQOWZ010000018.1, on the reverse strand, counting down.
ATAGTATTTATGGATCAGATGAATGGCTAAAAGACGAAGATGAATATTCAGAAAAATATATAGTTCGATTAAAGTTAATGAGAGTGACTGAAAAGTAACAATGAATATATATTACTAGTGGCCGTAAATGCTTGAACAGAAGTTCGTTTTGAAACCTTTTTGGTGATCAATTGGTATTTTCTGAAGTTAGTAACGAAAAATTAAATGATGTGATTAGTTCAAACCCATGTATTTTTACTTACCGGCAAAGTCAGTTCGGCTCAACAAAGGTCTATCTTCACTGCTATCACTACTAGAATTGTCCGCGTCCGCAACATTTAACTCGGGAGGTTGAGAACTGTCCCCATCATCCACTGACCCCGTTTGGCTATCATCGTCGTCTCTCACCGCCAACTCCAGCTGGGGAAGAGAATTCCTGTCCTGGCTCTCATCCTGGATGCTCTCTGCATCCGTTCCAGTGGGGGCCTCATCTTCTGTCTCGGCTTGCTGCTGCTGTTGCTCCGCAAAACGATCTTTTCGTTTCGGGCCTCGTTTGGAGGAAGATTCCGTTTTTTGACTCTGCTCGTAAGAGTCGATTAATCGAACATCGAGAATGTTTTCCTCGGGCTCCCAAGTTGAGTGTTTTTGGGACCAGCCTTTCCATTTTACCAGGTACTCCACTTTCCCCTAAAAGTGAGGTTAGGTTTATTATTCTCTTCACGAATTTATAATAAAATATAAAATAGTATTTAGTGGGACATTTATTTATTTACAAGATATTAAATTAAGAATAAATATTGCGGTAAAGTCCTATAATATATTTTGAGTAAAGTTTTTGATGGTTGTTTAAGATATTTGTTTATTTACTTACCCGGCGCGTTCGCTTTTTCATGATCCTTTCGGCGGCATAAACGCGATCACCCATTAACTCCATATTAATGTTTATATTCACTTACACAAGGTCACAAAACACCATGTACAAAAATTTAAAATGACATTTCCAAGAATGACAAACACATGTAAACAGACATTATTGAACACAGGACACAAATAAATACATCAGTCATTTTGCACACAGAAATCGTTCAAGCACTTTGTGCAAAATTCAGCACTACATCACAACTAACACTTTCTTCGCATGCCGGTAATGAATGTACACAATACTATGTCGTGTTTTTCGTTCTGTGCAAATGGAGACACTTTACGTCCCGCGTAGCACATTTACATCATTTAGACCAAACTCGTGCCCCAATAACATATTCAACACTTGACAAAACATATACAGAATCCACACTTATATAACTATCTGACCGTACTGGTCAAATACGTGCAGAATTTTGAATTTTCTGCGTAAAATTTCTCGTACAGCTACAAGCCATACATGAACCATAGGAAAATGGACTCGTCCAAACAGGCAGCCAACTGCCGACAGAATACAGTAGAAGGAAACAAGGATAGATATAGTAGCATTTCTATTTGCTAAACAAAGATACTAACAGGCTACAACATGTAGAATGCTTCGTTGCCAAATACAGCTAATTAAATACTTCTGGACATGTATTATTTTCTCCTGATACAACATTTTGGCAATAAAAGGTTACCAACCCTGCTGAACATTTGCGCATCGTGAAATTAATACTTCATTTGTTTTTTCATAGCATGCTTTATATATGCAAATAATAGTAATTAGAATTTACAATCTTGGTAAAGTCTATGAAAAGTTTTGAGATGTAAGTAGTATAAGTTATAAAACTACGAATTTATGGTTATAACAAACAAAGGATTCTTGATACATGATTTATATAGGGTTGTTAGGAGATTATAAACGATATCAGGAATGCGTGCACCAATGATATCGCGTCTTTGAACTTTCGTCCGTCCCATTTGTGGCGTCTTTGTCCGTTCTTTGTCTAATGGGTGGAGCGCGCTTTTGCGCACAATGGACCTTGGTTCTCCCGCCAGAAATACCCGACGTACGCGTAAATGTCACCGTTTTACATGCCGTTTTACACGCGGTCGCGATATTTATTACGAAATACGCAAACATGACCCAACATGCTTTCGCAGTCAGTCGTATAACTTGGCTCGTAAAGAAGGCTAGGAAATGACTGGGAAAACAAATGAACCACAACCGACCGTCACATGTTCGTTACTTAAAAAAAATAGAATAAATCAATTGCATTCCTAGAATAAAATTAACATAATATTATATAACAATTCAATTTATTAATAAATGTCTACGGAGTTTAAAAAAAGTCAAGTACTATATTTTTTTGATGAATACAAAAAGTAAAAATTTAGAAAATAATGTCATAGTATAATAATTTTAAACAATAACAACTATTAAGCCTTTGCCTAATTATTTATTAATAATAGCTCTAAATAGTTTAGGCCATGCATAAAAAGTTCCGTAGTAACAGCTTGTTAATTTCCAAATTAAATTTTGTTTAGCGCCATGAAAATCAATGCCATAGGCAATCAATAAAATATGCACTGTTAAGCTATAAAAATTAGGGTACAACTTGATTTTGCAAATCCGGAATTTTGATAATATAATTAAGCGACAAAAAATTTGCAACAAAACATTTGTTTTAACACTAAAAACTATAAATGAACGAATATATTTCTAATTTTTCGAATTAAATGTTGGACGAGAAAAAAATAAACTGAAGTCATTTTGAACAGAAAATTTTAACATAAAAACGAGTTTCTTGTTTGTGAGATAAATATACATATATTCTTCTAAAAAATTAAAATTATAAATTCTATCTGCATTATCTAATATAAACATTTCTTGAACACTATAGTTCTTATATTTTCAGGTCTATGATTAAATTACTTAGTATTTTGCTAGTACTGTTGATGAAATTCGAAAAAATACTATGCAACTTTTCGAATTTGAATTTTCAATTCATGAAGGAATTTCGAATTTTGTTTTCAATTTTACTTACTTTTATCTACTTATAAATACTATAGTATAATAAAATACATGAAGATATTAAATAAATATTCTATAGTTTCTCTGTTATTCTATTTTTATAATTTTATAATTAAAAAAACCTTTTCTATTTCATTTAGGTACTTTTTTTCTATTTTTTATTACCCACTTCCTTTTGAATTTCGAATTATTTTTTCAATGAAATTTCGAACTATTTTTTCTCGGAAATCGACAGCACTATAGTATTTACGTAAGACATTAAAACGGTGAAATATTTATTTTTAAAATTTGAAAATGAAATATCCATTGCTCTTTCAACATATTTTTAATTCATTTTTTTAAGCTTCTTTGTGAATTCTTTTCATATTTTGATCTAAATTTTAACACAAGTAAACGTGTAATAAATTGCAGTAAATTCTATATAAAAAAAAACAATGTATGGTGTACATAATGTATAAAAGCTTTTGAACATTCAAAAAATGAAATTATATATTCAAGATTTATAAGCAAAATATTCATTGCGCAAGATATATATGTCTTTTTCATTTTCATTCTTTAGTAAATATGTCCTTTCTAAAGGGTTAATATGTATCACAGGTCAATCAAGCAAATATCTGTTAAAATCTTATACAGTTTTTTTTTCAATGTTTAACAACCGTCCAATTTTTAAGGTCTTACGCAACGAATGACGAAATACCATGGAATCAAAAACACACACATATCTGACTCCATGGGATTTAAACCCGCAACTTCTAGTTGCGAATTCTGAAGCGCTTACCGCCTAATTTGGTAATTAATTATGAATTTGAAGTATATTATAACTAAGTTTTGTATGTTGTATACAAACCTAACTGACTAGAAATTATAGCTTCTACCTTCTACACCCAGAAATGATGTACAATATACAATGATCACTAATCAACATTTGAATATGATCAAGCAATCAATCATTCATCTGTTTCACAAAGCTTCGCTGTCATTTCGAATTTCGGCCCAACTTCAAAATTCTAGTAAATTCATCACATCCCATCATCATCCATATCCAAAATGGGTTCGGAGCCTTCAGTTCGGGCCCAACATTGGGCCTTATTGGCCCGGCCCATGAAACATAAAATTACCAAGAAATATTCGCCTACAGAAGTCAAATTCCTTTACATCAGACACCCCGTCACCCCCGACAATAATAGACGATTGGATATGCTTGCTGAACCTAACAGATTCAAGGTAGGGATTCATTATTTAAAGGTGATTAATAAAACACTTGGTTATCCCACAAATTATTTATTATGACGTATGTTTCGTCCTTTCGGACATCTTCAGACTCTGAAGATTTTTATTAATCACCTTTAAGTATTCATCATGTTCCACCAAGTACCAACTACTAATTCTCTTTCAGGGATTCATTATTTATATAATTAAAATTAAAGCAAATTAGAGGCGTATATATTTTATACTCCACACATGTTATATTGCTCGACATTGCATATTTTATACATTCTATCTTGCATACCTTTTATCATTCACACTTTTAATCCGCGAAGAAAATTGTCGTACACACATTTTATCTTGCGCACATTTTATCATCCACACATTTTATTTTCCATTCATTTTATGTCCCGCACATTATATTAATTAACATATTTATAATTACATAAAATATTCAGTTAATCCGCGAAAGAAAATATCTACACACATTTTATCTTCCAAATCATTTTATCTTCCACTCCTTTTATGTTTCACACATTTATTCTTTTATTCATTTTATCTGAATATTTTATGTAATTATAAATATGTTTATTAATATAATGTCTGGAACATAAAATGAATGGAAGATAAAATGTGTGGAAGATAAAATGTGTAAGATAACTTTTCTTCGCGAATTAAAAGTGTGCACGATAAAAGGTGTGCAAGATTGAATGTTTGAAACATACAATATCGAGCAATATAACATGTCTGGAGAATAAAATATATACGTCTCGCAAATTATTGTAAATATTTTCAAAATACAATAATTTATGTGGTCAAAAAGTCTATGCAAACTATTGTCATAAAATGATATTTTATTTGTATACAGGTTTTACTTCTTAAAATGAGTTCATGTTCATTTATAAATTAATATGTTATAGACAGTGGCATAGCTAGCATTTTTTGCCCAGGGCAAAACATTTGCTGGGGGGCCCTCTCTCCCAATAAAAATGAATAAATCTGGTCTGGTCATTCAATCTGATTTTGCCGCCCTCTAAACTGCGGCGCCCGAGGCGGTTACACTCCACCCCCATCTAGCTACACTACTGTTTATACATGCAGAAAACAGAGAAATGAGTACAATATTATTTTATACAAAAGTATTTCTTTTAAAGAAAAACCGTGTTCTGATTTTTGTTCTGGTATTTCTTCAAATTTTTTAAATATTTCTATTTACATTTATTTTTAAAATAAAAATTTATTACAATATGCAATTCATTTAAAAAATTTTTGTTATTTTTTACAAAACTTAAACATTGCTAAATATAAATTTAATACTTTACTTTTATATCAAATGCTCTTATAAGTACCACACGCCATTTAAAGTTTAAAGTTTCTATCTTAAACAACAGATTAATAAATTGTATTATATTTTCTTGTATTTGCATTTTTGATATTGTTTTTTTATAAATTTTCTTTAATTAAATACTCATTTTTGCAAAGGTTCCCCGAATAGATTTTGAATTTTTAGCTATTAATAGAATTCTATATTCATATTTTTGGAACATATTTCACATAAAATTTGCATTGTAACGGATTAACGCTTTTTCGTTTTGACGATAAAAAAAGCATGTTTGTTTTTACTAAATATCGGGTTCATTTAGTATTTTTTTATTTGCTTGTTATTTGGATTTTTATATAATTTTTTGTTTTTATTGTCTAAATATACAATAAAATAATTTTAGATTTATTATATTTAATCATTAATATAAATAAAAATTCAAAATTTTTATCATTTTTTTCGATGAAAGTTGGAATAGAAATTGTTTGTCTGCAGCATTTGATTACTTTCCTTAGGCGGTTTTCTTGTACCCCCACCCCACAGTATTATTGCATAATTATTTTTATATAATTAGTTACGCCCTTGTCATATTTTTAAAAAACCGGCGCCTATGTACACTTTTTCAATTAGAATTGATTTTTTTTAAATAAAATTATACGTATTTTAAAGCAAATTACTTAATTATTCGATTATATTCATTATTACTTGAATGAATTGTCACAAAATAATTTATTAATTCCATTCAAAATTACTTCCATTTCTTTCTATGGTACTTAATTCGTAAATGGGACAAGTCCTCAAGTACCGAAAGTACTTGTTTTGTAATAAATTTTACCATTCAATTATTTTCAAAGATTACGCTGTTTACTAAAGTTTATCAAACGAATTTTCTAATAATTTATGAATACTCTTACTTAAATTTACTTATTTATACTTTATTTTTTATAATCAGAAAAGGCAAAAATGGGAAGAACCCGATTTACCATCTACTTGTGTAAGCAGAGCAGTATTGGAGGCTAATTGCACTGCAAGAATTGACCATCTTTCTAAACCTACAGTCAGGTATGTGTTCACATCATTTAAATCCAAAAAATTACCTCACACCACATCCTGAAGAGAAAAACAACTGAAACGGGATACACACTTACTAAAGAACATTATTAAGTGGGGTCCTAAATCATTTTAAATTTTTTTTCTGAAAGAACAGAGTGAAAAAACCATAGTGGAGAAAACGTGATTGAAAAATATGTCGTAGTAAGCGAGATATCAATTTTTAAAGTGAAAAATTTATCTTCTGACGTCATCTGTCTTCGCCAGTGACGAACAAACTGTTAGATATACTGGGCAATAATTATTTCATATTCGTGTAGCTAATCTATATTTATATACCAATTTGTATCTATGTATAGGAATGTTTAAAATTGTGATTAGACATAAATAAAATTTATTTTTCGTAATAAAAACAAGAACATGCAGTAACATTTTGACACTGCCAGGTCGCATGCATGTCTCCCTTCTGCAAGTTCTAAGAAATGCGAACGCGCAATTGTCTTTTTAAAATCAGGCAACCTATGAAATTGCTAAAGACAGATGACATCACAGGATATTGCAACAAAATTAATTTCTTATAGCTCGCGAACGACAAAATATTTAAATAAAATATTTTCCCTAATAATCATTAATTGGTAATATTTTGACAATGGTTTAGGACCATTTTTTCTTTGCTTAGCTGTGTTAATTTAATTATTTACTCGTGTTTATATTTTCAGACTTTTAAGAGCACTGAAGAGAGAAAGAAAACATTACAATAAAGCATATCTGGACTTCCTTTCTGAAAGAATAAATATGTCTTTGGACACTATTTATTACCATAATTATAAATCATTGATGAATATAGCAGCCCAGAAACAAAAGTAAGTACAAGTCGTTTATTGAAATCACAAATCATTCAGACCAGACATATGACTGTAAGGAAAATTTTCTTTGGGGAATTTACCTTAGCGTAGTATTTTTTTATATCAGTAATAAAATTGACTGACTACTACTCTAAAATAGGTGTGAGTTACACCCTTAAAAATATTACTAGTGAATTGCTCGCATCAAAGTACCTATGTATACAAATTTTCATTTTAAAATTCCCACTAGTGCAGTCACAATTACAAATTGAATTTCAGCCAATAGGAGCCCATATGACCGGTCATAATGCGCGTCGCAGGATATACCGGCGATCCTGAGACGTTAGCACTCAGTTCCGCTCTGCGGGGCGCCGGGGCGGTAGTGGGCCTCCGGGCCTCCGCCCCGCCTGGTGGTCTGGCTAGACCGCCTTCCAGGACATCTCATGCCCTGAGAAGGTGATCTAGTTCAGCCGGCTGGGAATTGGAGCACGCTTCAGTGTGTGCTCTAATTCTTGGTCTGCTGAAATCAGAGCACATTCTGGAGCAGATTTAGTTGCTCTAGATTGTACTTTGGTTTCAATGGGTCAAGAATTAGAGCACTCAGAAGCGTTTGCTCTAATTATAAGTCTGCTGAAACCAGAGTACATTCTGGAGCAGATTTGACTGCTCTGGTTTCAGTGGGTCAAGAATTAGAGCACTCTTAAATGTTTGCTTTAATTCTTGGCTTACTGAAACCAGAGCACATTCTGGAGCAGATTCAGCTGGTCTGGATTGTGCTCTGGTTTCAGTGGGTCAAGAATTAGAGCACTCTTAAATGTTTGCTCTAATACTTGGCCTACGAAACCAGAGCACATTCTGGATTCAGCTGCTCTGGATTGTGCTCTGATTTCAGTGGGTCAAGAATTAGAGCACTTTTAAATGATTGCTCTAATTCTTGGCCTACGAAACCAGAGCACATTCCGGAGCAGATTCAGCTGCTCTGGATTGTGCTCTGGTTTCAGTGGGTCAAGAATTAGAGCACTCTGAAGTGTTTGCTCTTATGCTTGACCTGGTGAAACCAGAGTAAATTCTGGAGCAGATTTGGTTGCTCTGGATTGTGTTCAGGTTTTACTGGGTGAAGAATTAGAGCACTCTGAAGTGTTTGCTCTAAATCTTGGCCTACTAAAACCGGAGCACAATCTGGAGCAGATTTGGCTGCTCTTTTGATTTTGGTCATTATAAGAAATTTTGCCTCCAAGGAAATTTTGAAAAGTACGCCGATGCAAGGAAAACATTATAGTAATCAAGATTTCAGTTTATTATTTTCAACTTTTTCTTAATACCTATTTCTTGTACTTGAATTTCTGATGTGATTATAGTAAGGCATTTATTAATATTAACTTTTTTTCAGGAGTAAGAAGTCGCTTCGACCTAAACATAAGATCTTCGATGAAGACGGTGATAAAGAAAGAATGCTTGTACTTGCTACACCCAAGAAACCATTCCCGCCTAGACAAACAAGGGTAAAAAAAAATTGAAAATATAAAATACATGAATACAATTGTTAATATTAATATTATTACAGAAACGACAATGGAAGAAATTAGAATTGTTGTTGCCAAGAATTAACGGAATGTGTATACCAAGATACACATATAAACGACCATCTCAAGATTCATTGCTATTGAGACTACAGGTAAGAATATTTTAATTATTTGTTACGTTTAATATTTTTATGCAACACAATCTTATTTATATTACGTCTAAACCAGTGGCGTAACTAGGATTATTTAAAGTAGGGTGCTTTCATTCAATCATCTCAAATATGACATTTTTTTTAAATTTATTATTATTTTATATGAAAAAAATAAGAAATTGTCGAGTTTTGCTACTGGGTAATTGATATAAATTTTGTGACATTTTTTTTATTTATATTTTTTGTTTGATGAATGCAATCAATTTAATAATTCATTTTCTGCCTTGTTCCTAAATTATATTTTATCCATTTAATGATGATAAGTTGTTAGTAGTTTTTCCTTTCATTTGAAGATGTTGCAACAAAAAAGGGGGATGTGTATACATTTAAACACCCCTTTGGTCGACGCCACTGGTCTACATTGAAGACCGGTGGCACGTGCAACATATAAGTAAAATTGAGTGCATACTTGTTCAGTTAGTTTCAATATCTTTGATTTTTAGAACTCTAAATTAGAATAATAATTCAGCAAAATCACAAATGTAAATATTAGTAGCAAAGAAAAAACAATTTTTATATCAAATTTTTGGACAATCTCAAATCAATTCATCTCGAGTGGAAGTAATAATATAAACAAGCTGTATATAAGGACTATTTTCTTTTGCTACTATTTTTTTTATTTGCCTTTTTTGTATTGTTGTAATTAAATATGTATTGATTGCTTCTTTACTAATAATTAATTATGAATATTTGAATTTTTAGCTGTCCTCCATCCAAATGTCAACCTAGTTTATTTTAGCTTCACTTATTTTATTTGTCGAAATAATTTAAAATTTTATGATGATGAATTTATATTTTTTCGGCTACGGTTCGTACCCATGTAAAAACCTTTCTGATTATTGCTTGAATCAGTTTATTTACCAAAAATATTGCAATATTTTTCATCGAATTTGATTGTGATTTTTAATGCATTGTTTATAATTATTATTTTATAAAATGAATCGTATCCAAAAATGAATTTAATGCAACATAAAATTATTACATTAAAATGTTATTAAATTGAACGAAATTACATTTCGTACAAGTACGTAATTTTATTAGTAATTAATTTAATATTATTATTTGAAAGACTATAAATATTAAAGCACATTCAATATTCTTCATTTTTATTTTGAGTGTCATACAATACATACATTTATTTTTTTGGTTGTCTTCCATTTAAATAAATATCTTGTTTTCAATTCTGCATTGGATTAATAATTATAAATTTTCGGAATTGTTCTATTACACTTTAATATTTTGTATTGCAACAATTTTTATTTTTTAACAGGTGAGCCCAGAAGCTCTGGCCTACCAAGCAACCGAAAGAATTTTGGAACTGTCGAAACTACCGCACTGGCGGTTGATAAAACCATGGCAACCGAGAGGCGTCAGCAGAGCTGCCCTTAAATATGAAAGTAAGTCAAATTTCACATTAACAGTTACTTATATACGTTATTTTAACATATTAGTAACAAACTAAAAAAAGATTATAATACACTTAAAATACTTATTTCACTTTGCCTACATTTATACCTGCATGAATAAGTTTTTTCTATGACCACTTTGAAAACTCTTACTTTTTCTATTTAAAGCTTAAAATATAATTATTTCTTATAATCACGAGTAAAAGTGCGAGAAATCATTTCTTAGGATATTTTCAACACTGCGCATGTGCAGTATAGGAGGATCCTATTAGAAAATTTTATTGATACCAAATTAATTTTATATTTTTGGTTAATTACTGTTATGTATAAACATTTTTTTTTAAATTTTGTATAGAATTATATATTTTAAATTTATTTCATATACTTACATGAACATCAAAGTAAATACGGGTATCAAATTTTTAAAACTTATGAATAATCTGCTTTTAAAACAGTGCGCATGCGGCGATTTAGAATTTGTAGCTGATCAGGAAACTTTTTTGACTATCAGCAAACTGGTCCGTGGACTGTTCGAATATTTAGAAAACTTTTTAATCACAGATTGTTTACAACCGTCGTTGGAAAACCTAAAATTAAACTGCGCATACTCCAAACTGTCATGAGCAGTTTTGCATTTTTTTTTAAACAGTTGCCAGCACTACTTCTCCTGCTCGTATAAACTGTATGTATAGCCATATTGTTCTTTGATAAATGTGTGGTCGTAGAAAAAATATAGTGTGTAATATTGTCCAATATATATTCACAAAAAAGTATATTCAAATAAACATCATCATCTTTTGTTCATTTCCAGAGTAATCTATATTTATATTTATAGTCTATTTTTTATAAGAACGAAGTGTGATGAGGAAATAAGGTCAAACTGCTCCTTTCTTCTCCACACTTCGTTTTTATAAAAAATAGTAAACTTATACACCCAAAAAACAGGACTTGAAACACTTCTGCACTCTTTTTTAATCTACTTCATATCCAAAAACTTAGATCCAGAAGTTTATTTACATCAGAACCTACAATAATTCAACGTGTTAAATTCCACACCTTCCATAATCAAAATGGACACTCCGAACACTCTAAGTCACCTTTTCTGACCCTCCCTTCCGTTGTAGTTACGGACCGCGTGAAGCAGCTTGCTACTCCCGCTGCGAGATCACAAGCCGTCGACTCTGACCTGAAGGAGAACGCCTATGAAATTAGCCCCTTCGCCCTCAAATACAAAGCTACTCCTCGTATCATAGAATTAGCCAAACCTATAGAACGATAAATAAATAAATAGTCATGTAAGAAAGTCATGTATCGGTTGCAGTTCAGTATAGTAATTATTCATTAGAGTTAAATATTCTATTGTGTGCCTTTTTTCTACATCCTTCGGCAGATAGTAATGAGGTCTTGCACGATTTTTCATCAGTAGAATAATGAAAAATATTAGACCCGTATTTTTTATTTTTTCCCCAAATTGACTTAATAATAAAAAAAACTAATATTAAAAATGATCTGACATCCACACGTGGATAACTTTACTCCAGAACCTACGGAAGTCACAATTTTTGCAATTTTTTTTAGTATAATACTTTAAAACGATATTATATAACATAAGATGTAAATAAAAAAGAATTACATCATATGGAGCTACAAAACAGACATTGTAGTTTCGATTTATACAAAAAAAGGTTCATTTAATTTTTTTTGCAAGACATTCAAAAATAGCAGAGAGAAACAGTTTATTTCGAGCATATAATTCAGTTATAAAATTTCTAAAAAGTAACAAATTAATTCTTTTAAGAGTTATCATGGAAGATAGTAATTATAATAGGATATGTCATAGGATATACACTGTGCCTGAAATTAGAGATGAGCTGATCATGTTGGGAGATTAACGAAAATTGCTGCCCCTGTTTGATTAGCTGTATAATCTTGTGATGAGCGAAACTGCTACTTTTGAATCACAGTGTGATTTGTGATTTCTACTTTCCAGTAACTGTGACTGTGATCACAGTGCATGGTATGGTTAAAGTCGGAAATATTCGTTACTAATCAGAATTGTTTAGTGAGGGGCGAAATTTCTACTCTAAATCCCAGTTTTGCAGTATGATTTGTGATTTCTTATTTCGTGTCTGTGAATTTAAATTGTGACTGTGATTACAGTTTACTGTACGGTTAAAGTCGAGAATTTTTATTATTAATTGTAATTGTTACTTCGTAAAACGTTTAAGGTATTCAATAATGAACAGTGACTGTGATCACGAATCACAGGTTTAAAAAATATTGGGTAGCAATCACGAACTGTGATTTTTCAATATCAGTGACTAAATCACAGTTCGTGAAATATCACTCATCATTAGTTTAATCAAATTATTCAGTTATTTGATTTTCATAAACAAGGCGCTAACATCTAAAAATTTATTTAGACAACTACAATGAAGTTCTACTCAGCAAATCATAAATTGTAGAGGTAGCTCATCTTTTATTTCGCGGATAGTATCTTTATGATCAACGGAAAATAAGAAATAAAATTTCCTGGGGTATATTTTAATATAAATTAGATTGATGAAGAAATTGGATCAAAAAATTGCATATCACATAAATACCTTAGGTAGTTGACGCCTTGTTCCATCTAGAAATGCAGAGATAATGTAAGTAAAAAAGGTTTAGGGTAAAACTAAAATTATTTATTGACTGTATATCTGTACAATTTTCACTAGAATCAAATACTGGGAGTATAACATAAATTTAAGTAAACATAACAAACAGATTGATACAAATAAGTAATAAATATTTAAAGCTTATCTAATTTCAAAGTCGAGGATTGAAGACATCTTCTATAATTTCTCTGTAAAAAAAATCACTACAGAATTACCACTCTCAACATTAAGGTTCTATATCTACCTATATGGCATAGAACTTAGGCTTTATGGTCCAAGTTGTAAATAACTGCATAAGTGAACTCCTGTGTACTGGACTGTCCTCCAATATCCTTGGTACGGACCTTGCCGTCCGCAAGGACTTTATTAACAGCGTTGCGGATCATCAAGCTGTAGGCTTGGAGGTTCACGTGAGCCAGAAGCTTGGCACTGCAGAGCAACATCGCTGTAGGGTTTGCAATGTTCTTGCCCACGCCTTCGGAGAAGGTGTGACGCGCGCCCTACAAGAAAATATTACCGGATAAAAATTAAAATAATTAAACGTCAAATAAGAGACGAGCCAATGGTAAGACTGATGTGGGATGCATATGTTTAATTAGTTTTATAATAAAATTAATAAACTTATTTTATAATTACGACGGATGTTAATTCGCAAGTCAGTGAAGAGAAGAGGTAAAATATTAGTTTAAGTTTCGTACTAATAGTGATTAAAGTCACATAGTTTTGGTAGCTCATCTTTTATTTCGTGTACAGCACAGTTAAATCTTAATGCTGTCATTAATATTTGAGTTGTTGAAAAAAATAAGATAATAATTATAATTTAAAACTATCATTCTTTATATTTCATAATACTATAATTTATTTTGATGTTTTAATGTTTTTCAAATCGTGCAGACCTCAAAACGTCTTTATTCATAAAAATTCAATATATGCGAGGTAAGAAGTTACAATACGTTAAAGGAAGTTCGAACAGTGGTGTAACTACCACAGGGGCTCGGTAACTCAAGGGGTCCGACCAGCACAGACATAAGTCAAGAAATTAATTTTATTTTAATCGAGTTACAAGTTTCAAAAATATTTTAATTTTTCCTTAAAACACAGGATGGTATATTTTTGTGAGTAGACAAAATGTCCCGATGCGCTGCCTTTTGAATGTTGTGTGTGGTCTAATTATGAAGTATGTGATCAACGTCGGCTACCTCGTATATTCTTGTCTTAATTATTTCTCCAAATTTAATTTCATTAAAGAGTTCAATTAAATTTACCTTTGTTTTGTTGAAGTCCTTTTCGAAAATAAATTAAGAATTTTAAAAGAAACACTAAAAATTTTATCAGTGTTTATTTTTTAATTTGCTACAGGCTCTAAAATTATCCATATCAAAACAGCAGAACAACCTTGCTCAACTTTGTGTGTTACTACGAAACTATTCTTTCTTTAACTAGAATTCACATTAAATTTGATTTAAAAAAGTACTTTATAAAGTGCCTATTTCTGGGGGTCATTAAATACTTTTTTTAAATCTACATTGGAGGCCCGGATTGACTCGGGAAACACAGGCCCTTGGCCGGATTGTTATGCGACTGGATTTGAACACAACTTGAGGGTTTAATAATCATCGTAAATATGTTAAAATTAGTTTTAGAGATCTCGAATATAGCTTATTACTAAAAAAATTTGTTACGTAGAAGACAAAATATTGAATTAACTTTAGGGCGATTTAAAGTAAAAAAAACTTAAGGGATATTAAAATGATACTTTTGGAGTTCTTTTAACACGAAAATGTTAAAATAATGGAAATTGGAGAACTTACGGGCTCGAAGACGACGCAATCAGCGGAATAAGAAGCACCGGCTACAACTCCAGCACCTCCAACTAACCCAGATGCCAAGTTATCTACGATGTTGCCGTAGAGGTTCGGTGTGACCATCACATCGAACTGCTGTGGCTTGGACACCATCTGCATGGTGCAGTTGTCCACGATCATCTTCTCGAACTCGATCTTGGGGTACAGCTTGGCGATCTCTTCGCAGCTCCTGAGGAAGAGACCATCCCCGAGCTTCATGATGTTGGCCTTGTGGACAGCGGTGACCTTCTTCCTCTTGTTCTTGGTCGCGTAGTCGAAGGCGAACTTGGCGATTTTCTTGGATTTTTCAGCTGTGACAATTTTCAGGCATTCTACGACGCCGGGAACGCTTTCGTGCTCTAAAGCGGAGTATTCGCCTTCAGTTTGTTCTCTGATGATGACGCAGTCGATGTCTTGGTGCCGGCTTCGAACCCCGGGAAGAGATTTCACGTGGACGACGTTGGCGTAGAGGTCCAAAGTATTTCTCAGTTTCATGTTCAATGTTTGAAGTTCTCCAGTATGACTGTAATCAGGGGTGGCGAGAATGCCTTTTAGGCATACACGATTCTTTGTGATTGAAGCTGCTACATCTTTTAAGGGGGCGCTCAAGGTAGGGTTAACTTCTGAAAAAAAATAAGATTCGAAATCGACGGGGACTCCTGCCGCTTTATAAACTTCCTGAACGGAGTAAACCAGTTCAGGACCGACACCATCTCCTGGGATTAACGTGCAGGTCACTCGACTATCCGGTCGTTCTCCTTCCGGTTGCTAAACATATGGAAAAAATATTACAATATATTAGCGCATCATATTTTAAAATACATACACAGTTGAGTTTATTTGTTGTAGAAATTGATCGTGCTCCAACATTTTGGACCTGAAATAAACATCGCAATAAAATTTTATATTGAAAATTTTGTAATAAACCAACCTGCCAAAAAGCCCTACACACATTTCTACTTAAAAGCGACATGACAAATTAAATGTTAAATACAAAATAAGGGAAATTTTTGAGACTTTGTGCTCTGTTATGTCACTTCAGAACACAAGTGAGGTTAGATCATGGGATACCTCAAAGTGCGTTCGTTTGTACACTCTAAACACTGTATTCTGTTCGTTAATTCTAAATAACAAATTTAAAGTCTTTTACAACTTTTTTGGTTGTTACGCATGTTACTAAAAATTGTCACTAAAATAACAAATTGTAAAGTATTTAACATAACATGTGTTATGCATTTTTGTCTTACAAAACTTAACATTAAAATTTTAGTTTTTTGAAATTAAAAGTATATTTTATCATCATATAACTTAAACAAAATAAATGACATTATGCAGTAAAATTAATAAGAAACTTCTAATCTAATAACAGCTCGTTCCGCTCGTTCTAAAGTGTAAAAACTAGTTTAAATGTTGTTTAAAATTACAAGTGAAATTCTTTTAATATAAAAATAAATTTCTAAGGTCAAAATAGTAGTTCAGGGTTTTGCGTTGTTAACAAGTTAATATTTTGATTTTTTTATTTAATAAATTACGACGCATAGCTGGAATGGTAAGTGAAATTTATGTTCTGATTGTTCGATTGATTTCAAACGAACGTACCCAAAATTGAGGGAATTTTGGGCAGATGGCGTCTCTGGCGCCACATGTAGCCATCTGCTGAACTTTCTTCTGGCTGAAGTCTTCTTATTACAAGTTTGGTGGCCAGTCGACGTAAAATTTTGGACAATTTATCCAGTTTTTGTTAGTCATTGGTGTTGAAAATATTTTCTTTTCTAAACCATTGTTAAAATTAGTGTGCACAATTCGTATTTTATAAAAACAAAAGAAATTTCATGACGTCACACAAGGATTAGTGAATGATAAAATGGCGTTTTCTCGTATAAGCAAGTGACTAGTTTTGTGAAGACTAACACAACTGCAAAAGACGTCTCAAAATTGTGAATTAATGACAGTACTACAATAAAACATAAACACAATGTCGGCGTTAGCAATTTCGTTTAAAAGTGAATTTATAGTATGTGGTAAATATCGGTTAACACGAAAAATCGGTAGTGGTTCTTTTGGTGACATATATTTGGGCATCAATATATCAAATGGCGAGGTAAGTTCCACAATTTTAAAGTTTTTTAATAGAGATCAGAACATATACATGAAACCAGCTGTTCTGCAAACAGTCAGTTGGGACATGTTCTGTTACATTCAGGCGTCCATAATGCCTTACATTTCCTTTAAATACCGCAATCTATTCATTTACTGCTAATTTCTACTAGTTTCATATTCATAATGTCATCTGTCAAATAAATTTGTCATATTTTCCAAATTCAGCAGTCTGTTTGCCTTAAATAAAAAGTAGGTTAACCATCAGGATATGGACACTAACAGTATTTCAACACATTTCACAAGGTGTTTTTGGCTAATTTCATTTCCAAAATTTTTATCTGAGTGGTTGTATGTTGTCTGTGTAGGAAGTTGCTGTCAAATTGGAGCACATTCGGGCAAAGCATCCACAGCTCTTGTACGAGAGCAAATTGTACAAAGTTTTACACGGAGGAATTGGAATACCACACATAAGGTAGGCCTTATATTCCATTCTACTGCAACAGGCCATCAGAAAAACGGAACAGCTGATATATGTACTGTATTTAGCTGTAATTAATTCAAGTAAACAGCTAGATAGTGCGCATAAATTCACTACGTGTTTCTTATGTCCTGTTTTTATCATCTGCTTTCTTTGTTTAAATGCCTTTGTTACAATTTTCGGTATTTATAACTGTTTATACACACATCAACTATGTAACAAACCATACTACTAAAATTTAGTGTGCAAACATTTAAAATGTATAAAGTTGATATTCTCCATATCAGCTTTAGATACCTGTAAAGCATATATTTTTACTATATAAACTTTTGTTTGCTAATTCCGTTATATAATACAAAAAATTATTATAAAAACAAACATGAAATGTGTAATAGTGTACATACTTTCCACAACAGCTTTAAGTGCCCTTCAAGCACAATTTTGTAGTCATTTTAATTGTTACATGAAACTAAAACTTGTATGAGATATACGTATGATAACGTTTGCACTTTCCACAACAGATTCAGGTGCTTTAAAGCACATATTTAGTTAGTCGTTTTACTTACTACAAAAAACTTTTACATTAAACTGGGAATTTATGTAAAAATATCACTGATTTTTACGAATAATGTTATACAAAAAATTTCTTCACCAGATTAGAAATTTTTGTCAGAAATTTCACAAAAATTAACATTAGTAAACTTCCACTAATTTGTACTAAAAGTTATTCAACAGAAGCTTGAATATAAAGTTTAAAGTTTTTCGTACATATGTCCACAAATATACAGACAGACGAATGGACAGACATCGTGTTAAAAATAGTTAAAATGTAAATATCTATGTTGTGGATAAATCGTTATTATTACACTACAAGTCTCATAAAACGATCAGTGTAAAAATGAATGGGTTGTATAATTATGTTTGCACCTTCCCTAACAGTTATAGATGGCCTTAAAGGACTGCCTGAAAGTTATTATTACGATAAAACTTAATTTATAGAAAAATTGTGAGATTTATAAAAATATTTACTTTTTCCACACCAGCTATAGGTGCCTGTAAAAGTTCATTAGTTAATGTGAATAAAAATCAGTGACACATATTTGGAAAAGTGCACTTTCTGTTGCATGTGTAAAGTGCTATTTTCCTTCACCTTAACTCCATTTCGAAATTATTTAATTTCTATAATGACAATGATTTCGTTACCTGACCTATTTATTCTTTCATGTGTCTCAAACTACACGAAACTTAGTATTGTGCAAATCCGTTTCAGAACAAATCTTAAAATTATCACAAATACAACAAACGATGATTCATTGGTTACTTTCTCTTCCCCAAATTCAGATAGCGTCCAAGATTTTACTGTTCGGTGGAGATAAAGTGGAATTTTCATTGTGACTAAGAAACTTTCTGGGAAAACAAGCAATTTACTCCGAACACGGAAAATTATTCTTCTATCAAGATGACTAAGATGTTTTATTGTTTTCAATATTTTATCAAATAATATATTATTCAATCTTCATTTTTATATACTTTATTTTATATACAGGCACTTACATCTGATTGAAGAGTGCATAGAAACAATTTTCTGTTACTAAACTTGTGTTAGTTTTACTTGCATTTTAGTTGTTTACAAGTAATTTTAAACAATTCACATAGTTGTTATTAAATTTTTAATTATCTTACAATAAAACAGTAGATATTGTTGTTCATATCAATAATTATAATTTTTCGAACAGGAAAGTCAAATGTATTGTTTTATCAGTAATAATTCTATCTTTTTTTGATAGTATAAATTTGTTTAGTAATGCTTGATATTTGATATTATTTCTGCGAAGCACAGAATCTTAAAATAATATCATATTACTTCTCGTTAAATTCAGTTCTTTGATTAATACAGTCTTAATATTAGGTAAACAATAGCTATGTATAATTTAGGTAAATTATTGCTTTTCCTTATCGAGCAGAAAGTAGTTGAACTCTTTTGTATTTACATTGAAAATTTTTATGAGCAACATTGCAAGAATAATGATATGAATTGCATTTTGGTTAAGAATTGTTAACCTAAGGTTTTGGGATTTAAAAATAATAGTAAATTGTGCAACAAGTACAGGAAGTCGCCTATTTTCTACAAGGTGTGAAAGTTTCGGCACCAGACGAATACGAATGCTGGAATCACACAAGGTGGGAAATAGGTGATTCTGCACAAGTGGCACAATATACTAATATAGGATATAAAACTATTATAATAATGAAATGGCCCCCTGGGTGTCCTACAACTTTGTTATTTAGAATATTTTTGTATATGTAATAACTTCCGAGTAAAACCATGTGCCCAACTTTCAATTACACCCTGTATAGTGTGAGAAAAGTGCTACTTTCCATAGTCGTCGTAGAAAAAAAATATTAACGTTTTGTTTTGGTGTTGTAATAGCTGTATTATAGAGATCTTTTCATTTATTATGATAAACGATTGTTAACATATAAACAATGATTCCACGTTAAAAATTTCATAATTATATGTGTAATATATTTAAACATTTCATAATTACTAGTCATTGTATTCAAAACCTTTCCAAATAACAATGGACACTACCAGACAATAAAAAAATAATACACAGTTAATTGAAAATTAAACTGCTATTAGGTGAGAGATATGGAACTTTTGACGTTTAATTTCTTAAGGATCGATGGCCTAATTCAATACCTTTGATCGAATTATGGTTTTCTAAAAATAGTATTTTCAATCTTTTCTTTAGAATTATAAATAGAGAAATCCATACTATGTATGAAATAATTATTACCTACATCTATTTTTTCTTCTCATTTTCTTGGCATCCGTGATTTTTCAAGTCAAATTATTTATCAATTTCCCTTGTAAAATCCTGTGGTGCACTCCCTATACCAGCTAGAATGCCCGGAAGGTCACATTTGGCAAATGTTTTTTGATCAACAATGTGTAATAAGTAATGAGTTATTTTTTTGCAATTTCCATATTTTGGTAACTTAATTTGACCTTTACAAATGTCGATGACTTCTCTCCATTATTAATGAAATAAAAGTTCAATTCAATAGACATTTTTTATACATATTTCATACTTCTGATTCTTTTCAGTAAATTGGCACAGACAGTAATGAGTAATAAACAGTAATAATGTATTTACTCAAAGAAACATATATTTCATTCTTTCAAAACATATATTAATAAATTGTGGTTTATCTAAACCATTTCCCAAGTAAACTACAAATCTATTTTCGCGTTGCCAAGATAAATAAACATAAAAATCTGCCATTCTACATAGTTTGAACAAATATTTTCATATTCTTCCAACCTTGTGCCGTATTTATATCTTATCGCAAAAACTACAACTATGGTAATTAAATTGCGAGAGTCAGATTGGGTTACAAAATAATTGAGGGATGCATAAGCCAATTAAAAATTGCATAATTATTTAATTGGGAAATACATCGTTTATGCAACTACCTATAAAATATAAATGCAGTAGGGAAGTGGGTACATATTTAGAAAAATAAATACAGGAGAACAAGAACAAACATACAGAAATACAACTTTTAGGTTTTTAGAGTAAAATTTTATTTATACATCCGAAATAATCCAAAAATACCCATTTTTGGGTCCAAAATTTTTGTTTTTGAAAATAGTACATTTTTATAGAAGTCAATATGCTGATTTCAAATTTTCAAACAAAATTTAATTATCTCTTTTCGTTCTCGAGATATTTGCGTTCAAAGTTAGACCTGAAAAAAGAGGTTTTTCAGGAATATCCCTGTAATGGGTTGAGATACGACTTTGGCGACCTCACCAATCGATTCTACGAGCAAAATTACATAAGTGTACCAATTTTCAGATTTTTATTCCGACTATTATAATTTTTAGAGCGAAAAAACGAAAATCGGCGAAATTCGAAAAAAATGCCTGATGAACCCCTTACGATTTTTTTCCATTTTGGCCTTTTTCAGTTTTTCCTTTCTAAAAATTGTTTCCGTTGAAATAAAAATCTGAAAATTGGTACACTTATGTAATTTCTCCCGTAGAATCGATTGGTGAGGTCGTCGAAGTCGTATTTCAACCCATTACAGGACTATTCCTGAAAAACCTCTTTTTTCAGGTCTAACTTTGAACGCAAATATCTCGAGAACGGTAAGAGGTAATTGAGTTCTGTTTGAAAATTTGGAATCAGCACATCGATATTTACTTAAGTCTAGAAAATGATAAATTTTGGAGACAAAAAGTTTCCAAGTGAAAAACTGAAATTACGGTTTTTTAGTTTTTCAAATTTTTCACCAAATCGTTTCAAAGAACGTATATGCGGAGAAAACATTTCTTTATGTAAAGTTGCCCGTAGAATCTACTGGTATAATCGGTGCGATTGTATCTCTACCCATTTTTGAGATATACCCAAAAAACACACTTTTTTGAGATGCAACTTTGAGAGTAAAGATCTCAGGAACGAAAGGAGATAATTAAATTCTGTTTGTAAATTTGAAATCAGCGCATTGACTTCTATCAATATGTAATATTAACAAAAACCAAAATTTTGGACCCAAAAATGGGTATTTTGGGATTATTTTGGCTGTACAGGAAAAATTTAAGAGCGAAAAACTAAAAATTGTAATTTTTCATGTACAACTGTAAGTGGAAATAACAAGTAAATCATTATTACATTAATTACACTAGAATTTTATAAAAATAAGTAAAATATATGGTTAACATTTTTAGTTTAGTACAATATTTACATTGGTTTTAGTACCGATACGTTTTCGGTACGGTTATGTTTTCGGTTACGGTTTCATAAAAAGTGAAATATCGGTGCGGTTTTCGGTTACAGTTTCGTTACGGTTCGAATCCCTGATTCACACAATGTTTGTGGAAACTGTGGTTATGTTTTCGGTTACGGTTTTATAAAAAGTCAAATATCGGTGCAGTTTTCGGTTACGGTTTCGTTACGTTTCGAATCCCTGATTGACACAATGTTTGTGAAAGCTGTGGACGCAAAATAAAAAAGCGGAATGATGGATAATCATCTACTAACAGTATTTGATGTATTTTAGGGTAGTTACAGGACATAAACGGACATTTTTTAGTAGAAATCTATTCATACACTACTAGGAACGCGTAGTGCAGTAAGTGCTGAGTATTGTCATTTGTTATGGCTTCCCAGACTTCCCAGAAATAGATTTGATGACGGTAGTGATAAGCCGTAAAGACATCTTTATGCAAACAGACGCTGGATAATTTCAAGCTGATTACCAACATAATTGACAATACATAATTAGCAATATATTTATTTGCAGACATGTCATTTTCAAATTCAAGGATAATTCTAATTTCAAACTTCTACTTTCGCATGCAAATTTGTAAATTAGTACATCATTCATGCAATTTGTGCCATTGTAACGAAATTATAACCACAAGCGAACTAGTTTGTTTATTGTTATTCTTACATTTATTGCTAATATGTCAAAAAAACAAAATGTCAAATCTCGCTAAATAAACGAACATAATCGTTTGTTACAATTTATATTTTTCCAAATCCAACCAATCACAAGAAAGCACTGAACTGACGCTTATAGGTTAAGTTAGTACAAATAACAAATGACAGTTAAAAAATACGGATATTTTTTTTTGTCTAAAAACCAAAATTTTGTCACATATTCCATTGAATTATCTAACGTCAAATGACCAAAATTTGTAACAGAAAATGAATTTCTCAAAATTTTAATTGCAAAAATTGGAATGGTTTTTCATCTCACAAAATAAAATAATGAAATTCGTTCTTCACTGCATCTGCAGACATGTCACTTTGAACTTCAAGGATAATTCTAATTTCAAACTTCTAATTTTGAATGCAAATTTATAAATTAAAACATCATTGACGCAATTTGATGGCATTCGGATTGGAAATATTTAAAATTAATTAATAATGTAGATTCGTCAATAATGCTTCATTGCAAAATGCAAAAATTAATAGAATAATAGCCTACAGCCTTGTCCAAATAAATACAAGGATTTATGTGGTATTTTGCATCAAGTTAAATTGAATGTGGTCTGGACTTAGTTGGGTAACCATCTGAAGTGAGCAGAGATGACGTCACAGAAAATATTATCTCGCTTATGATTCAAAAATCTATTTATTCGGACGAAAAGGTGCAGCAACTTGATAAGAAAATTAGGTTATGTAAACTTTGACGTTTAGCAGTGCAATATGTCAATTCAAGTTCAAGCTCAAGTTGTCAAATTGTGAAATAATGTGAAAAAAAAACAAGATGCCATATATTTTTTAAAAGAATATCATTATTAAATTAGAATTTTTACTATACATTTTTCTCTCTAGAGAGGTTAATAATATATTGTGCAACAAGTGCAGAAAGTGACCTATTTCCCACGAGCCGTAAAAGTTTCGGTACGAGACGAAGTTGAGTGCTGGAATCACACATGCATGAGTGGCACACTATACTTTTTCTACGACCACACTGCTAAACGCTGCAGAACAAAAATACATGCATTAATTTACAAGCATCTTTCGGACTCTTCGTATTGTTTATTAGTCCACAAATTTATTATTTGTTTCTCTTCTGTAGTATACTTTAGCCCCTGTTGCATAATTTGCCCTAAATCGTAATAATATATTCTAATCGGAGGCCTAATAATTGTTAGAATATTGATTATCAAGCATTTGTATCTGAAGGTATGATACCCAGTGGCGTGCTTATAACCACTGAGCGTAGGTAGTGGGCGGGGATAGGGGTCACTAACCCACAATGCCTCGTGTCTTACGATGCAGTACATGTAACTACACTATTGTCGTTGTCTTGTGTTCTTCCTTTATTACATAAAGATTTCTTCGTGTTAAGATGTACTCATTCTTAGGCTTGGTGCAGTAAACGAAAAAGCAAAAATAAATAATAAATAATCTTCTATATCGTAGTTGTTGGTACATGGATTTTGCTAGACATCCGGACACTCTAGCAGGTGTGGCGAAAACACTACAGGAACATTTGAAATATTCCCGAAATATTTATATTTAGTAAAAAAATAAATTTTAGCAAATAGAACATTTTGATAGAACTAGATAGTTGCTTTTCAAATTTTTTTTTTTTCATAACTTTTCCCATTAAGTTGAATAACAAACTCGTTGAAATTCTATTAGTAATTAATTTTTAATTTGTTTGAAAACTTGACATCAATACACTATTTACTAAAATCACAACTTTTCGTCCGAAAAATATTTCAGGTGTGCAAATACAATTATACGGGCAACGATGATTCACTTGCTTAGCAACCTCTGACTCGAAATGAGATCTGGAATTCAAATCCCATCTTCGTTAATTTTACTTAAAAATAAATACTTATGTATGTGTCTTGAGTAATTCGGACCTCACGATAATGTACAGGTTCTTTGAAGATACCAATAAAATGCAAGTAAAACGTCAAGAACTAGGTACTTGAGGCCCGGTTCGGTGCCATAGAAAAAAAGAAATATAATTAATTCGTACAAAATTCACTTCTTACTGGTTAATCGATATGTTAAAAAGACAATGATTGTGTACCAAACACCAACCTGGTCTAAAAAGTATGAAAATATTAAAATTTGTGTAATATTTTAAGTGAATAAAGTTCTGCAATTCAGTATTCAATCAGGTCTCAAAAGTTTACAGTACTTCTGTAATCTATTCACTATTCATTCAAGAAATACCCTCAATTCATCATATTATTAATTTTTGAGTGCACTTAAATTTTGTGATTAAATTATTGTTCAAAAAAAAATTTAGAACTAATTATTTTTGTTGTTCCTTTGGTTCCTGTTGAATAATATTACCTGAGGGATAACCAATTTCGAATTTTTTTTATACCAAACTTCCAAATCACAAAAACTTCCAAGACTTCGAAGAAACTTCCGAAGCATTTAAGAGATCAGTGGTAGGAATCATTAAAACGTCAAGAAAATCTTTAAAACTTTAATACCAAAACTTCCACGATACTTCCAAAATTCCCATAAGACTTCCAAAACTTGCGTGAGACTTCCATGAAATTTTCAAGACATCCATGAAACTTTTGAGACTTCCATAAGACTTCCAAAACTTCCAGAAGGCTTTCCAAACTTCCAAAATACTTTCAAAAAACTTCCATGAACTGTACACCAAACTTCCAAAGTGGTTAACCCCTCGATATTGCCAAAATAATAATATTCAACTGAAGAACACTATTATTCCCAACAGCTGTGAGTTTATAAATGCATGATAAATTATATACAAGTTGTGCAAATGATTAGCAGCAACATGAAGTGTATTAGAATTTTATCTCGTATGTCGTACTCAGCAACAACGGTCCGGTGCAGCTCTGGCACCGTTAGAGCAAAAAAGTCGCTGGTCTACTCGCTCAGCGGTCGCCGACCACTGGCTACACACTCACACACACAGACAAATCCCAAAATCCACTGACCTTAGTCGAATTTAAACAAACAGACTATGAAAACAGTAATTAACCTCCATTTCTTTCCAAATATTCAAAATATAAATTAAATTTTGTGGATTGCTTGTATGTTTTTATTTGTTTATATTTTGTAAATAATCTTACAGATATATAGGGATATGTATATTGAAAAAGTATCGATACAAGTATGGGATCAAAAAAAATATTGGTACATTCAAGCAGGGTTGGCCTGATGTAAATTATTTGATTTAAATCGTGATGTAAATCATGATTTTAAATCACACTCACACACATGCACCGATAAATCCGAAAATCCACTGACTTTAGTCGAATTTAAACAGACTATGAAAAAGTGTAATTAACCTCTGTTTCCTTCTAAATGATATTCAAAATATAAATTAAATTTTGTTGATTGCTCATATGTTTTTATTTGTTTATTTATTGTAAATAGTCTTACAAATATTTAGGGATATGCAATATTAAAAATCGATACAAGTATGAAATCTGAAAAAACATTATCAGTACATTCTAGTAGGGTTCGCCTGATGTAAATCATTTGATTTAAATCGTGATTTAAATCATGATTTTAAATCACACACACACTTGCACCGATAAATCCGAAAATCCACTGACCTTAGTGGAATTCAAACAAACAGACTATAAAAAAACCTAATTAACCTCTATTTGCTTCCAAATGATATTCAAAATATAAATTAAATTTTGTTGATTGCTTATATGTTTTTATTTGTTTATATATTGTAAATAATCTTATAAATATATAGGGATATGCAATATTGAAAAATTATCGATACCAATATGGGATAAAAAAAAAAGATTCATTTAAGTATCAAAAGAAAAATGTAGGAAATCATAAGAATAATAAATATATTTTTTATAAAACGTAAATATATTTTCTATTATTCTTATGTTTTACAATAAAATTTAATGCTCCAGTCTTTTTCATTGCAAGCGCCAAGAAATACAGTTTAGTAAGTCTTTTTCCCAGAAGTAATATAAAAGTTTGTTTCGTATTCAAAAAAATTTAATCAAAAAGAAACCTTCATATTTAATTAAATCAATTAGAAGTTTTAAAAACTGGGTTAACTATACTGATATTAATAAAATATCAGAAGATTGTATCGTTATTAAAATACCGGTATCGAAAGAAAAGTATCGATTCTGGTATCGTATCACTAGTATCGGAACATTCCTATAAATATCCCTGCATGTACAGTGTAATATTATTTGTTT
The DNA here is from genome assembly GCA_035578165.1 of Stenolophus ochropezus. Lineage (NCBI taxonomy): Eukaryota > Metazoa > Arthropoda > Insecta > Coleoptera > Carabidae > Stenolophus > Stenolophus ochropezus. The sequence goes on along the minus strand of JAQOWZ010000018.1, from coordinate 21,521,674 downwards.
TGTCAGCTTTCGTGCATTATTTTTGTTCCTTAACGTTTGGCAATGTGGTCGTAGAAAAAGTATAGTGTACTAGTCGTGCAGAATCACCTATTTCCCAACTTGTGTGATTACAGCACTCGACTTCGTCTCGTGCCGAAACTTTTACATCTCGTGAAACAACTTGAACTTGAATTGGCATATTGGCAAAAGAGTAACAATTGCACTGCTAAACGTCAAAGTTTACATAACCTAATTTTCTAGCTTATGTTGCTTACTCTTTCGTCCAAGTAAATCGAGTTTTGAAACATGTCTGGAAAAAAATGATGTCTAACACGAGAGGAAAGTATTTTTCCACTCGCACTCAAATACCTCAGTCGCTACGCTCGTGAGTCAAACTCGAGCTCAAGTGGTATAAAGATACACTTTCCACTCTAGTTTGCCAAATAACTATTTCTACACTTTCACATGATTTTCGTTAATAATTACTTCATTTTTGCGAAAACAAATATAATGTTTGATTTACCTGAAAAATCACTGTTTTTTTTTTATGAAGTAAATAAGATCTGTTTTGTATAAATAATAAAAGAATTAAAGTTTGGTCATAGGCCATTGACGAATATAGTCGCTGATAGTGTAGTATTTCGTGTAGGAAACAGATTTTTTTCTCAGCTTATTTGTCTCTCAACCTTGTCTAGTGACCATGGTTTCAGCCTTGCATTTTTATTATACGTTGACTTAAGTCTTTTATTGAAATTAACTGCCGTTAATATTTCACCATTTGGATATCAACAAAGTATTTAAATATTTGATTTGGCCCGCCCTAGAAATTATTTATAATCAAAATTAAATACAGTTCTATTAGATTACAAAATTTAATATAAAATATAATACATTTCTGACATTGATATTTGTTACCAAAAAAAAATTATCAAAGGTTTTTTTTTCAATGAATCGGACTTTACCATATGTTATAAAAAAAATAATTTATAGTAATTAAATATAAAAAATACGGAATTTCAGTTCCTAACATTTATTTATTTAGTTATTTATTTAACATTACAAGTTTAAAGTGTATAAAAACAAATAACAGAACAAGACAAGAATAAGGAATAATACAATAATTTATACGAAACAAAAACATGAGAAATTTGACTGACATAGTTTCCAAAAATATTTGAGGCTACAAGAGAAAATATCAACATTAGCAATCATTATAGATATTCACTCAAACCAATTAGTCTCCAGTAAAAAAAAAGTATTTTAAAGTTTTTTTTTTAAATATATATATATATATGCACGAAATAAATTTTATATTATACTTACTATATTAATAAATAAAATGTTGTATTGACTTCCTAAATTTTTCGTAAAGAAATCGAAAAAAAAAATTATATTTATTATATCAACTAAGTACACCAATTTAGTCTCCGTATACCTGTAAATTATATAGAATCAATGATGTTTTGAACTGCCATTCATAAGAATTACTTCCCTTAAAAGGTTTTTTATATTTTCCACTAATTTTCTTGGAGTTTGGGAGTCAATTTTACCCCATTCTTCTACCATAAATGTAGTAGTTCATTTATATTCTTTGGGCGTCTTGTTTTACACATTTTTTAAATAATTGTCTTGTTGAAAGATATAAGAAACTCTTAAACCCAATTTTCAGCACATTTTTCCAAATTCAATTTAAAAATATTTAATAAACCACTTTCCCATCAATAAAAATTAAGTTTCCCACTCCTTCTGCATTCATACAGGATACAGCCCCATATAAGCATCGGATCTCTTTCATAATTTACTGTTGGGCATATGTTTTTTTTTGTTTTCATTTGTTCAATCATCCTTTTTCAAACAATAATTCGTCCATCTGATTCAGAAAGGTTTATTTTTATTCATCTGAAACAATTACTGAGTTCCAGAACGTTTCAGGGTGGTTTATATATTTCAAAAACAAAGCGCAAAGATATGTGTACGGAGACTAAAGTTAGTTTGAATGTATAATCAAATAAATTACAAGAAGTTATCATGGATAAGAAATGTTTTAGTTCTCGTCAAGTTTTTTAAATTCTATTAGGTTAACAATACCCTTAACTACACATGTAATTTTAATACAGCCTCAAAATTGTAAACATCGAATTCTTATATAAAAAAAAAAATCACCATGGATAAATCTCATGTCAGCTGTTTTCTGCTGGATAAGGTTAAGCAATTAAATCTAAAATATGAATATTGTTTGCCTGATGTTCAGAATTTTAAATTCAAAGTAATGAACTTGAGACCTATATTTACATCGTAAAAATAGCAAAATCTAGTGACCTTAAAAAAAACCTCTCCCTTACCTAAAGGTCGGGAATTAAAAATAGGTACAAATAATTTAGAAAATAGAAAGATGGAAGATAAAAAGTGAAAACATATTTGTGTGTGTGGCCTAGTTTTTACGTACTAAATATTTTGTTTGGTATTCATAAAATAATAAGTATTTAATATTTTGTTATTGGCTATACCCAATTTCAAAGGTGTTTAGAAATCAGCAACCTTTCTAAATTTAAATTTCATGATTCACATTTGCTAAAAATAGAAACAGTATTTTACATATTCAACAAAAAAATCATTAACATATACAACTTTTTACAAGTCCCACATACGGTCAATTGCCAAATAATTGCAAAAGTTTATTGTTCGCTGTTCCATTCAGTGCAGAACTTTTATTTCCTATTGTTCTCATTGCAAAAATATTTCTTTCGAATTCTTCTGAAATTGAATTTCAAGCTTGTATGTTTGCTGGCGCAACTTGGATGGAGACCGCATTTCTAGGTAGACTTCTTGGGTACTGGTTCTCATAATAGTTAATATCTCGGTCACTAAGTTTTTCTTTTAATTGGAAAAGCAGTGTAGCGACAAGTCTTAACAAGTTTCTCGATATTTCCCATTTTTAAACAGAATCAGGATAAGAGAAATCCTTGTTATATGTTTTATTGATTTTAATTTCAGACGCCTAATAAGCCCAGACTTCTTTGTATTTTCAAGCTAAATGATAGAAGTTAAACAACACCTAAATGAGTTTTGTAGAACAAAAAAGTGAAACTTGTTTTTATGATCCCAATATATTCTACATTAATATTGAACTATGTTTCGTTTTAGAATGAGAGAGAATAGAAATCAAAAATGCAAATAGTTGTACTGGATTTTTATCAGCTATGCGCAAAAATTAATCCACCAGAAAAATAATATATAATTGTACTAGGATGTTCATAGACTTTGGCACGTTTTATACCTTGAACGAAATTTATTTCTCGAATAATAGAAATATCGCCATAAACGTTCCTATAATTTCTTTTGAACCGTAACATAGATGTAGGTAGGATTTTTCAGATTGATTAAAAATAAAAGTTCTTTGTCAAAATATTGTAACGTTTTATTTATTTAGGTGAAGTGTAAAAATAATTGAAATATAAATATTTATATCAATAAGTTTAATAAACGAAATATGAATATTAAAAAGATAATAAATATTAGTACCACTATGAATAAATAAATATATACACTAATTCAAGAATAACAATTATTAATAAAGACATACACTAAGAACATTTATTTAAACAGTTAATACTACGTAGTATTTATTTACACGATATTTATATCACCAACTATTCATTTATATCACAACATTTATTTAAACAGTTAATACTACGTAGTATTTATTTACACGATATTTATATCACCAACTATTCATTTATATCACAAACTATTTATTTATTTCTACTTTCAATGTCGCTGACATGTATTGACTGACTCAGGGGCTCTGCATACTCTGACTAATACTAACTTCCAAGATCTCCCCGTTGTGACCCTTATATACCTGCCGCCAATTAATCTCTAGAACATTCCAGAGCCTTTCGAACTCTATAAAATTCCAGAACAATAGCGGTATCTTATAAAACTTGTGTAATAATATACTATTTTCTACAACTGTCAAAACATGTTAACATTTTTATTCTAATAACAATGCGTGAAGTAAGAAATTTTTTCACAATTGATATTTTACCACCGTGCGCGAAGTTCCTGGGAAAACGTTTTTTTCACAATTTTGGAAAACGTTTATTCACGGTGATGGAAAACAATTCTTCATTAAATTTATATAGACAAAAAAATAATATAATTAATAATGTAAATTAGTAATAGGAAAAATATTGTTTGTATTTTGTGTACGAAATGTTTTTAGTCTCACTGACTAAAAACATAAACTTCACGTACTTAATACAAAAATAACTAATTTGGTGTATTATTATTTACCGTCTCGATGTGATCTCATTAACCAAATGTCCTGTAGATGTGTTCCATATGCAATTTGATATATCTAATTAGAGCAAATTGCTAATTTGCCCTTACCAAATTCACTCAATTCTGCGATACCTGCGATCATAACGGTAGCATTGCCATATCGATTCACATGTTGCTAATGAAGTATTATAATTATAACGTGCACAATTATCATATTATCGATTCTATAGGTAATTTTCTCTGTGATAACAACGCAGTAATCAACAAGTAGATCTTTCCTACTATAAACTTGTTATTGGCTACGTATGACTATTTATAGATAACATTACTGATGGAATATTGTAAACAGATAGTTTTCTAAATTATATACTTCCTTCCATTTGCATTGATCGTTTTGTTGACAAACAATTTAAATATAAATCTTAGCAACTGTTGAACCTTTAGGTCTACATAGGGACGATCTAAAGATTAAAGAAATACTTATTTTTTATAAAGTGCGCGAAGTTCGTGTTTTAAGGCGTGAGATGTCAAAAAAGTCAATTGGACGCACTAAAATCATTTCGCACACAAAATACAAACAATATTTTTTCTACAACTAATTTGCATCATTAATTATATTTTTTTATGTAAATAAATTGAGTGAAGAACTGTTTTCCATCAACCTGAAAAAACGTTTTCTAAAACCGTGAAAAAAGCTTTTCTCAGATACTTCGCGCACGGTATCAAGATAACCTAACAATTGTGAATAAAAATGTTGATAAAGTTTTTTTTTTGATAATTGTAGAAAAATATGTTTTTCATATTTGTTTCATAGATACTAAACATGTAAGTAGTCTATAACAGTGGTTTATATTTTTTCTTTCACGACGGAACTAAATAAAATCATCAATAAGATTTTATTTAAATATTGATAAACTGTGACTAAAGAACGATTGACACATGGCCTGAACCTCTAACTACCACTAACTTGTACGAGCTGAAGTTAGCTTCAAATAGTATGAATTTTCATAAACCTTCATTATTTAAGTTTCTGACATCAAGGGCTCGAGTTGATCAAATTTGGTAAAAAAAACGTCAACCGAAAGATTACTCTTGTAATTTTTAGGTTTTTACGAATCTTTGCATATTTATCAAATTTATTGAAATTGGATGACATTTTGAACAGCAAGAACTTTTACAAATAATTGGTTAGGGAATATTGCCTAAATAACCACCTGTGTAGTGACATTTTTAAAGTAATTGAAAATATATAGTTATTGTTACCCTTTAGATATTTCAGTTTATTAAATATTTACTGTTTATTTTTACATGTTTCCAATCAATAAAAATATGCTTTCATGTTTTCCCCCTACTATCTACGTGAGAGTGGTTGGTTGTGCAAAAAATTGCACATCTAGTTTTTTTGTTAGTAAACATGATGATTAAAAAGAAATTTCTATATTGTAAAAAATGGAAAGGAATAGTAAATTAAATTTACTGATGACAGAAATGTATAATAAAAATAATTCGAATATACCGAAGATCTCGGGTTCTAATCAAGGTTGGCAAAAATCATGAATTTTTTAAAAGAAATAAAAAATAATAGATTTTTTTAATTTTTGAAGATATCTGAGTATTACTGCACTTTTAATTGTTTTAAAAAGCAATATAAATATTTTATTTCATAAACGAAAATGAAAACTGTAATAAAATCGAAACAAATCATCTACATAAAACCAGAAAAAGAAACAAAAATTTTTGCTGTTAGTTACATATTTAAAATACTTATAATGTTCTTCTGTCATATGAGAATTAAAATGATAAAATACCATTTAATGTTAAGATATTATTATACACAGAATATATTTTGGTTTATTATTAATAATAATTTTGTAGCAAATAATTAAATTTTTATTATAATTACTACATTTTTTATCTTTGATAAAAATCAATGGCCCGTATTACGAGCTCACTTTTATAATAAAATCGCGATTTTAACGCTCAGTTTTATATAAAAATCTTTTGTGAAAATGAACGTTAAATCGCGATTTTATTATAAAAGCGAACTAGCTCACTTTTATAATAATATCGTGATTTTAATTTTCAATTTTACATAAGATTATGATGTAAAAGTGGGCGTTAAAATCGCGATTTTATTATAAAAGTGAGCTCGTAATACGAGCCAATGTTTTTTATTAAAAAAAAATCAGTTGATTTATATCATGATTTAAATCCGGCCAACCCTTGTTCGAATACCGGTTATGGTATAAATTTTGTACGTCTTCATCATTTCATCTTCAATAACAATATGCAAAAAAATAGTATAAACTTGTGTTAAAAGCGAGTAATAATAAATAAATAATAATAATTTCGTATTAGTCATTTACAATTTGGTGATCTGATGGCACTTATATTATTTATAAATTAAAAACGGAATTATGAAGTGTTTGTTTAATCAATACTTGTGAAAATGCGAGTAAAACTAGAAGGAAAACAGGTGGAACACGCTCCATATAGGATAGGGAAGCATGTGTAAATATAGGCGTATGTGTTCTGACCAGTGCATTGGAACGAAGAGAAAGTTATATTTCGCGATTATAAATATACATAGCGCTAGGCATTGAAGTCGAACCCACTCGACATTCGAACTTCTATTGCTTTATTTATAGACTTCTGGTTATTATATGCCTTTATCTGTGCGCCAGAATCTTCACAAATATCGCTATTAACTTCTTCAAACACTACATTGCTTCATTCTGCGCATCAGCAAAAATATGCTTGCAGTTCTACAGATCATAAACTCCACACAAAGGGATTGACTAAACAGAAGTTTCATAATAGATAACACATAATAGTTATTTATGATATAAGTGTTAAAAGTGACATTTTATGAGTGAGTGGGGAAGTTTGAAACGAGGCGAAGCCGAGTTTAACAAACCCCACGAACGAAATAAAATCACTTTTAACACAAATATCATACACTATTTTTCCTACGACCACAGTTATGTACCTATTAGTAAATGAAAACTAAGCATTAGAATGACATTTATGACAGGTCATGATGTATTTGTTATGAACAACTGAACATAAGACGTGTTAAAAGTAAATTTGTTTTTTACTTTTAACACGTTGTCAATGGCAACGTTTTAAAAGTATTTACTGTGTTATAAACTGTTATTTTTAACTTGCTAAGCAACCGTTAAAAATACTATTTTTAACAGTGGTCGTAGGAAAAGATATTTAAGTTGCAAAGAATGTAAGTACGGCTTAACATATAAGGAAGTTGTAATTGACTCTAGTCATATTTTGAAAATATTCGAAATGTTCAAATTCTACTCCTACAAAATATGATAAGTTTTCTAGGACCATACCATATTTTGTAAAAACTAATCTGTTTTTGAACATTTTCTCACAAATCCAGAATGATCAACTGAACATATTGCAATCAGAGTATATTGATATTACGTGCTTCTGTCTTCGTCAGACGTTGGAACGCGACTCTTACAAAATATAATTTTTCCCGACCACAGGGACCGGCTTTTCCAAATTTCCTGGGGAGCAAAATTTTTTATAATTATCAACATTAAAACATACAAGACAATAGAAATACTAGAGCAAACACTTTAGATTGCTCTAATTCTTGACCCATTGAAACCAGAGTACAATCCAAAGCAGCCAATTCTGCTCCAGAATGTGCTGGTTTCAGCAGACCTGGAATTAGAGCAAACACTTCTGTGTGCTCTAATTAATAATCCACTGGAACCAGGGCACAATCCAGAGCAATCAAAACTGCTTCAGGATATGCTCTGGTTTCAGTAGGCCAAAAATAAGAGCATTCTGAATATTTACTCTAGTTTTTGGCCTACTTAAACTAGAGCACAATCCAGAGCTTCATTGCTCCAAACTGTGTTCTGGTTTCGGCAGACCAAGAATTAGAGCAAACACTGCAGTATGCTCTAATTCTTGACCCACTGAAACCAAAGCACAATCCAGAGCATCCAAATCTGCTTTAAAATGTGCTCTGGTTTCAGCAAGCCAAGAATTAGAGCACATTCTGACACGTGCCTCAATTCCCAGCCAGACCACCATCCCTCCTTGGGGACATGAGCTCCGATGCTCCCATGGAGTCGGCGCCCATGTTTCCTACCATATTAAAAAAATAATCTGCTTTTGGATACTTTCTCAAGAATCCACAATGGCAGGCAATAAATTTTTATTTTTATTACCAAAAAATAACAGGTATCGATTCTGGATACAAGATCAAGTTCAAACGGTCAGGTCTACAGTAAGATAGTAACATACAGAAAACATTTTAAATTGTTACAAAACACTGAATAATCCAGTCATTTGATCGAACGAACACGACAGAACAAACACTTAATTAAAAAAAAAAATTAAAAAGCGAAAAAAATAATCAAATAATTAAGTTTAAAATTTTACTGCACACATTGAGATTAACAATGTCTATCTTGTATTTTTTTACCTTTTGGCTCCACACGAGAAAGCAAAATGTCAAAATTCTGTTTGCTCACGGTACAAGATCATCGTACGTTCCAAAAATTGCCACCAAATAAATCCGTGATTCCAATAAACGATTCGTCCGTCCTAACAAAATTTGTATTCTGAAGAAAGTGTGCTATATTTCGTAGCAGTTTTCACAAAAATACAGTTATTGGTTATGCAGAAATCACATTGGTGAATCGTGACCTGATTCTTACCCTCGTCTCATGGCTTTAAATAATTTGTTCTATCGGCTTTAGATCGCAATTAATGGATTGAATTTAATTCAATTGAGTTGGAAATGTCTAGCCAGCAAAACTTGCTCAAGGACGGGTAACTGTTACTGACATTTGTTGGCTTACGAAGCAAAAACTCAAAACTATTTAGATGACTAATAAAATGTCAAGCAAGGGTAAGCACAGCTTGTGTTCGGATGGTAAGCAGGAACTATGCTTAACCAGTACATATCAATAAATGGAGCATACTATCGGAATTCCACCTATTTGTACATTATATTGTTTTGTCTATTGTTTCAATGTTTGTGCTCCACTGATTACTAATCACAATGCAATATAATTCTTACAATTAACATTTGTAAACAAACTACTTAGTCCAAAGCTCAATTTATACCTTATTAATTAAGTACATACATTTTTATGGGCAACATAATTTATTTTACAAAATATATTATCTTGGCTTTAATATTGTTTAAATATGCTGATTATTACTTCTTTTGATGTTAAAAATAAAATGTTTACTAATAGGATATTGTGCAACAAGTGCAGAAAGTCGCTTATTTCCAGGGTTGTTGTAATTTACCCCGAACCAAAAAAATCCACCCGGGTTTTTGTTAAAAAAACCCACTCGAAACAAAAATCCTTAAAAAGTTCATATTTTTAAAAAACAATAATTTTATTTGGTACGTCCGAAAAGTTACATAAATATAAACGAAACTATGATTATAAGATAAACATAATATAACATGCAACCTGCCAATAATAGACTATGCGAAGTCAGTCGATATAAATCGTAAAAGAAATCAGAAAAAAAAATGTAACCGTACTAATAATACTCGTATTTCATGTTTGAAACTTTTTATAGTGTGGAAAAAGTTCCACTTTCCTTAGTGGTTGTAGAAAAAAGAATTTAATGCACTGGTTCCAAATTTTTGAAAAAATCTCAATGACTTCACCATGAATTCTATGTGAAAATGTAAAGAAATGTTTTGTTCCTATAACAGTTTTTAATTCTATCAATGATAATTTAAATTTATTCACAGTGTTGATATACGTATCAAGGTGAAGAATTTGATAATTAACTGTATACGTGCAGTTTTCAATGTATCTTTATCAAATAAAAACAATAATATTTAAATTACTAAATAAACATGTTTAGAATTTCATTCTATCATAATATCATAATAATAGATGAATCACACAACGTGTAAAATAAATAATTGTAAAAACTTGTATGCTTATAAAATTATGCTCAATAAATACTTAATATCTTTGATAGATAACCAGTAGGCTCAATAAAAAAATATATATTGTATATCATAAATTACTTACAGCTATTTTTTGTTTCATGTAGGTACTTATTTCTTTCATTAAAAAAAAATTGTCCAGTTTATATAAAATGATGTTTTCAAGGAAAAAAAATATTTCAAATCCGCGAAAAATTTCAAAGCGGCTGACATCTGATGAGAAAATTGTATATTTCCGTTATCAGGATATCGCTTTGTTATTGGGATTGAGAATACAGGCGGTAATGGACCTTTGAAGTAGAAAACTAAGTAAATCGAACAAATATTGTTTCCGCAGTGTTATCATTATATTACTGTGTATCATTGCATTATTTTTCCATATACGACAATGGTGGTGTGAAGTTGGTTTTCCCTATTACAGTAAAAACACTAGTGCCACCTATAGTCCATTTTTTTCGCGGATAGTCGAAATATAATTAATGTTTAAAAAAAAAAGTTTTAAAAAAGAAAAATTTCATAATTTAATAGTTAATAGCCGAGTACAATTTATTTTTTTAAACCTGACAGTTCTGTTAACTAATTCTATTTTATTTTTGTATAATACTGAATTTTTAAGTAACATTAAAGAGTACTAGAAAGACGTAGAAAAGGAAAGAAATATCGTAAATTGTTGATGTAGAAAAAATAAAAATAATTACAATTTTTTAAATTAAAACGGGTATAATAGACACAAAAATTTGAGAATAAAGAACTCATTTTATAATTTACTCACATTTCGCGGTATTTCGGAGAATGTAGATAATTTTGCAAATTTTGGAACTTATTTTGACTAATTAAAAAAAATGGGTCAACCGGTAAGAACCACTGAATGGTAAACAAGAAAAAAAGGTTAACATAGAATATATGTATGTTTATAATAAATAAAAGAACCTTAATTTAATATGAATTAAAATGGCAATAAATAATAAAATCACAAAAAATAATATGCTTCCTATTTATTAGCTTGCTCGCAAATTATATTTTTCCACTCGCAAATTGAAAGCTTGTTTTATAATGGTTGAATATTTTGTTTCAAAGGTTGCACATCGACTATTTGCTACTAAAGACGTTTTCAAAAGAGCATTCCAAAACAGAGCTTGCTAGTTAGTGTGTGCAACTTATGTGTGTTAACAACGAATTGTTTAATTGCAGATATTATGGGCAAGAAAGAGACTACAACGTATTGGTGATGGACCTTTTGGGTCCATCACTCGAAGACTTATTCAACTTCTGCTCACGCCGCTTCACAATCAAAACGGTGCTGATGCTGGCAGACCAAATGATCAACCGCGTGGAATACGTCCACTGCAAGTCATTCATCCACCGAGACATCAAGCCAGACAACTTCCTCATGGGCATCGGTCGCCACTGCAACAAGCTCTTCCTCATCGACTTCGGCCTGGCCAAGAAGTTCCGGGACACGCGCACCCGCCAGCATATCCTCTACCGCGAAGACAAGAACCTCACAGGTAACAGGAATAGTTACTTACAGAAGCGACACTTCGTGTCGGTACCTTTCATGTTCCCCTATACAGTTCTATGACCTTGAAGCATGAAGTCTTGCACGATTTTTTGTTTTTAGCTTTAATCGATAGAATAATGAAAAATATTAGACCCGTATTTTTTATTTTTCCCCAAATGAATCTTTAATAATGAAAAAACTGCAATTAAAAACGATGTGCGTGAAAACGCGGCTGAATTACCCCACTTCCCCTCTTGTCTAGTGACGTATCAGGGTTCTCGCCTAACTTCATTTCGTTTCAAACGTCAAATATAATGTTTTAACTTCCAAACTGACAAATTGAATAATTTTGTGCAAATATAGTGGCACACAAAAGCCTTACAATGCTTTCAATCACGCACTGTCCACTTTACCAACTTTCAAACAAGCCACCATGCCCCATCGATTTAAACAATAAAAAGGTTCATTTAATTTTTTTTTGCAAGACCTCATTGTGTAGACCTTTAAATTTGTGCTCTTCCTCTATTTCTCTTTAAGATGTGAGGAAACTTTCCGATTTTAAACAATGGGCCCTTTAAATTTGTGCACATTCTTCATCTCTCTCTAATTTTCGTTTCTCTATCTTACTCCGTGTCGGCACCTTTCATGTTCCCCTAGTCAATTCTATGACCTTGAAGCATTGTGTACACCTTTATATTTGTGCTCTTCCCCCATTTCTCTCTCAGATGTGAGGAAACTTTCCGATTTTAAACAATGAGCTCTTTAAATTTGTGTTCTTCTCCTATCTCTCTCTCAGATGTGAGGAAACTTTCCGATGTTAAACAATGGGCCCTTTAAATTTGTGCACATTCTCCATCTCTCTCTAATTTTCGTTTCTCTGTCTTACTGTCGTTTCTGTATAAACCTATTCTGTGCTTATACCACAGAATAGTTACACACAGAAGCGACACTCCGTGTCGGTACCTTTCATGTTCCCCTAGTCAGTTCCATGACTTTGAAGCATTGTGTAGACCTTTAAATTTGTGCTCTTCCCCTATCTATCTCTCAGATGTGAGGAAACTTTCCGATGTTAAACAATGAGCTCTTTAAATTTGTGTACATTCCCGATCTATCTCTAATTTTCGCTTCTCTGTCTCACTGTCGCTTCTGTATAAACCTATTCTGTGCTTATACCACAGAATAGTTACATACAGAAGCGACACTCCGTGTCGGTACCTTTCATGTTTCCCTAGTCAGTTCTATGACCTTGAAGCATTATGTAGACCTTTAAATTTGCTCTTCCCCTATCTCTCTCAAATGTGAGGAAACTTTCCGATTTTAAACAATGGGCCCTTTAAATTTGTGCACCTTCCCCATCTCTCTCTAATTTTCGTTTCCCTGTCTTACTGTCGCTACTGTATAAACATATTCTGTGCTTATACTGTGGAGTTGGTTTCAGGAACGGCCCGATACGCCTCTATAAACGCGCATTTGGGCATCGAACAATCACGGCGAGATGATATGGAATCCTTGGGTTACGTGCTCATGTACTTCAACCGCGGCTGTCTGCCCTGGCAAGGACTCAAAGCGGCCACCAAGAAACAGAAGTATGAGAAGATCAGCGAGAAGAAGATGTCCACACCTGTTGAAGTGCTTTGCAAGGGATTCCCCGCTGAGTTTTGCACGTACCTTAACTATTGCCGCGGATTAAGGTAAGTAAAAATCCACATTTTTCTTTTATTCTTCAACTTTCATTCGGTCATCTATATCGTAGGGTACGTTTACAACCTTACAGCAATTTGTGTATTGCTTAATTTGCACTTAATGTGCATAAAAGTGATAAATTGGGCTTCGAAGGAAAAGTGATGATTGCAGTTAAAATCCAGCACATTTATATGATATTGGTGAACATACGTAATATAAAAATAGAACAAAAATTTTAAATGTTTTTTTTTTCTACTACCCTTTAATAAGAGGCTCTTTATTTTCTTAATTTCAGTTAGGTTATTCATGCCATTATTTCACTAGTAATTTTAAAAAATCCAATTTTCGATATAAATGCGCGTACCTATGACTTCAGATATTTTACGCGAAATTTACGAATTTTAATTTTACTATTCCATCCTGGATTTCATTTTATGTGAGTATAGTAACTTCATTTATGAATTTGTACGATTTACAATACCTAGAACTACGAATTGAAATTCGATATCAATCGTAATTATTTCAAATGCTGAAATCTTTGTCCATGTTGCGTTTTTTTAATAATTTAAAATCTGTACAAGATTTATTTTATAGTTCTGGATAATGAGACGATTTAATTACTATACTTTCATTATCATTATTCTTTAAATTAAAATATAAAACTCGATATCAGATTTCATGTAAACAGATATATTTCAAATATTTTAATAAGGCTATTCATGCGTACCTAGCGTGAAAAGTTTTAGAATGGATTAAAGGTTGTAAATGTACCTTTATACTGCTCTTAGTTCATATCTGAGCACCGTAACTAGTCAGCGAAAATATAATATATTTGCATAAATAGCCTCAGATTCTGGGAATTAAATCTTTGTCGTTTTTAAACCACACAATAGTTGACAATTTGTGAATCAAATCCTTCGCTATCCATATTTCATGCTTTATTAACAGAAAATAGCCAAAGAGTTGAGTACACGTCAGCGTATGTAGCTTTCGTGAAATTTGATCTTTGGAAAAGTAAAATATTTCATGTCCTTATTTTTCCAAATATTTCATATATATTTGGAATAAAATGAAATAAACATTCCATTTTATTAAAATTCTTGTGTGCAAGTTTAAATCCATTCAATTTATTTTTAAAGTTGCCTCTATAATATTATTTTCCTCACCGTATAACTGGAGGAAAATAACGTCTGATAAATTGTCTTCTATCAAATGTTATCATTGCCAAAATTTGTGATAAAAACATTTAGTGGTTTACGTGACCTAATTAAATTAGTTGATAATATAAATATTTACATAGTTCACGAGAAAAATAATTTAAAAATATTGAAAACAGGGTTTTGACGTGAAAATAGGAATAACAGAAAGAGAAAGATATAGCTGTTAATTGGTAAATTTTTAACTGTGAAGTATCTCAAATTTTTGTTCAAAATTATAGGTCTGAACTTTTAACATCAATCAAGTGAATGAACATTCAAGTATTTTATTCTGGGAATTATATTTTATTCATAATTTACTTCTTGATTTTTATTTTAATATTAGTAATTTTTAGCTGTGTAAACTTGTCTCTTATAAAATAGACCAAAATTTTAATCAATCACAGTAAAGAAAATCAAAACTAAGTTTACAAGCGCAAAACATTTGGAGTGTTTTCTTCAGAAATACAAAATGGTATTTTTTTCATATATTATAAAAATGCACAGATTCCCATCAAAATTTAAAATTCGTACTTGATAGTTTTAAAAAATACTGTCTCTACGTACTCCAGTAAAAAAAATCATTTATATTAGAATACTGCAATATGAATAAAAAAAATTGTGTGTGTATGTTTATTGTGTACTGGGATAAACCCAGATATTTATTTTTTCCTATCATACTCGACGTAGGAAGCAAGGAATCCATGTATGATATATACCAACTCTTCCTTATTCCTTATACATACAGAACAACATTGCGCACATTCTCCGTCCATATAAGCTGGTAACATCTCAGAGCAATTACCAGCTCGTTGGTGTATGGTGGCGACATGAAATGGTTGTTGTTGTCAGGTTTGAAGAAGCGCCAGACTACATGTACCTGCGCCAGCTGTTCCGCATCCTGTTCCGCACGCTGAACCACCAATACGATTACTACTTCGACTGGACGATGCTGCGGCAGAAGAACGGCGACACGGGCAGCAACGTCGGCACCAGCAACCAGAGCAACCAGACCGTGCCCGGCATTCCACAGCAATCAGGTGAGCCGGACATCACCAAAAACCTTGCCAGGTTCAAACTACGCCTCTAATATTCATCTTTGTTATGCAATAAAATACCAAGTATACATTGAACAGTTGTCTTGATTCTAACCTATCAAACAATGAATCGCATGTGTGATCGTCTATACTTCCTACAGAAAATATGTCGCAGAAATAAATTAAATGTAGGGCCTCAGAAATTGTACTCTGCGTGAAATAAGAGATGATATACCCGCAATATTTATATATTAGAATGTTTTGCATGAATAGATATGTAAAAAGACTCTGTATATTTATTACAGGGTTTGTTCCAACTAGATTTTCCTGACGGTTTGTGATTAGTTCATGTATCTGGTTTGGTTTGCGCATGCGCGAACTATGAGGTTTGTTCCAACTAACCTCCAAACCCACAGTTTGAAAAAAAGCGTTCCAACTAACTTCAAATCCAAACTCTGAACAGTTAGTAGACTGTTCCTACTGATTTCTGGAACATGTTCTATTAGTCAGAACTTCTGACAATTTAATTTAAATAATCTCAACATTGTATTTACGTTTAAAAATAGATTATAAAGGAGACGTTTTTTTTTATCTTTAATATTTATAGATTTATTTTTAGGTAAAAGTAAAACTGATCTAACACAGAAAGTACATTTACGGTTCAGAATTTGTTCCAATAAAAACATGGTCCGGAACAATTCATAGTTCGCGCATGCGCAAACCACGGTATATGAACTGATTTATGAACTAATCACAAACCGTCAATTGTATAAGATTAGTTTTACTTTTACCTGGGAAATAAATCTATAAATATGGAAGATAAATCAAATACTCACTGACTCCTTTACAAACACCTCATTTTAAAACTTAAATACAGTTAGGAGATTAATTAAATTAAATTGTCACAAGTTCTGACTAACAGTACATGGTCCAAACCTCTGACTGTTATGATAGTCAAAGAGCTGATTAGGGATCGGTCAGAAATCAGTGAAAACAATCGACTAACGATCAGAGTGTAGATTTGAAGTTAGTTGGAACACTTTTTTCAAACTGCGCATGCGTCGTACAGTTTCGAACTGATTTGGAGGTTAGTTGGAACAAACCTATTATTTATATTTTGGAATTACCATCGGAGATGATAAACAAAGTAATAATAATAATAATAAAAAAAATAATATCGCTAACAAAATGATCCAATTGATCTATCAGTAGCAAAATGAATTCTTTCGGTAGCTCATCTTTTATTTCTCGTACAGCAACATTAATTATGGCGTTTGGTAATACTGACGTCGTTTGCACGGCATAGGAACTGAGAAATGAAAGAGAAACTGCTGTATTACAATAATGATTAATAATGAGAAAAGGTGAAAGCAAAGAAACGAAGAGTGAGTAAGCT
Source organism: Stenolophus ochropezus (assembly GCA_035578165.1). Lineage (NCBI taxonomy): Eukaryota > Metazoa > Arthropoda > Insecta > Coleoptera > Carabidae > Stenolophus > Stenolophus ochropezus. Next base: position 21,504,636 of record JAQOWZ010000018.1, on the reverse strand, counting down.
AAGCGTCTGGTTGCAGGATTCCAAGACGAAAGAATGTTAAGATTCCTACAGTGCTCGTCCACCTCGAGACAAGCCACTGGTAGAACCTCCTCAGCCCTAGCCAAAAACAAATAACCCGACCCTGACATCTCCACACCGATACGGACCTGAGCCCCATTTATAGACATTTCGGACATTTTTGTCCTCGTGTTGATGCAAACACCTGTTTTTTGTATAATTTTGTATAAATAATAAAATTTATATCTATGTGGTTCGACTTTCTGCAAATTGACTTTACGATTAGTCGAGCACAGATTTTTTTATCCTTTGGTTTGTTTTTAGAAATTTTAGCACAAAACGCGAATTTATTTCGAGGTAATATTGATGTTTTGACTTTTTTTCGTTGGATTTTAATTTGGTTGTTTTCCAGAACATTTCTAAATCTAAATTTGGTATCATCGTGGCTACATTCCTGCAACTTTTAACTTCGCGCCCTCATTAACGAACTAGTCTCGGAGCAACATTTTAAGTGATAGAGAAAATTATTATATACTTTCTACTGTTTTTCAGACTGATAAATATATTTTTAAAAAGTACAACTATTATGTCTAGTTTTAAACATTATTTTTAGACAGCAGGCGGCGAATATACAAACTACTAAAAATATTGACGTCTGCAATGATCTCAAAAACTAATATAAATAGGATTATGCGCAGTGTAAGTGTTAAGGATTATTTCGAAATATTAATAACAATTTTGAAATTACATGTGAAAAATTGGTTGTCTACAATGAAATTAAAAATTCAAATTTCAACAGTTCAGGTCTACGTTATATCCACAACGTATGTTAGACTTCTTTAATAAATGATAATTTAGGGTATATATATTTTTCAAGAATACAGTAGTTAATTAAATTCTTCCACAATATTTATTATGCAAAAAAATCGTAACGGGTAAAACTGTATTCTTAAAAAAAAAGAGCGGGCAGTCAAGTGACTAAAAAGCAAACAAAAAAGAAACAAATGTTAAAAAGATGAAAATATTTTTAAATTACAATTATTTGTACTTTCACATATTTGATTGATTTTCTGATTTCTTTATTTATTCGTTTGTCTACTTTTTTTTAATTAAGAGACTTAATTTTTTTTTGCGGCTATAACATTAATAGTTATTTTACGTATCTGCTGGCAAACTTAAAGTACAAATTTTGATTTGACCTTTGTCAAAGTCTAAATTATCGACCACTTGTTTGTTCATTATTGATTTAGATCGTTCATATTAATGTGATTAATTACTATAACTATTTCTTTACATACCTACATTTAAAAAAAAAATGAATTTGCGAGTGATAATAGCGGCCATAAAGTAGATTTTGACAACTAAAAGTTCTTTTTTGGCCTCATCTGATTTGTAGCCTCGACTGCAAACTTCGAATTCGACCGAAAAAGATCACTTTTACGACCTTGGTACACAAATAACTATTATGTGTTTGATCTTTTGTTGCCATTAGTCCGTGACTTGCTGCGCATAAAAAAATATTTGAAGTGTTTGTTAAGGAATGGACAAATAAGACATGCAAATATCTGTTGTAGGTAACCGTTAATATCCCATGACAGCTGGACCACCTCCAAGTCGCTACAAAATCAATTCAACTGGGTTGAATTGTCAAGGGAAGAAACAAACCAACACTAATTCAATTTAATATTTTATGTGAGTGAACAGGTTATAAATTAACAAGTTCAGTATGATTAAAAAAGAAAAAATCTAAAAAAAAAGTAATAATAATGTAATCGTTTAAGAGTGCACTTTGATTTTGATTAATTGCGTATATAAACTTTAAGATCTAAACTGAAATGAACGCGTGAGACGGACGTTGTTTTCAGCCTTTGTTATTTCCGCGGACAACTGTCGATTACTTTTAGGTAGAAGATTTTGTAGATTTATTGTTCATATATCATTTTCAATGCTATAATACGAAATGTTTTGCTTTAAATTTTTTTAAGTTGTGCAAATATGCAGTAATTTTAAGTATGATTTTTATTATTTTGTGTACTGGTGGATATTACATCAGTTGTATTCGTTTCATATGTACAATTATTTTAGAGAAATAAATGTACTTATATTCAGTTTGGTTTTTTCTCGGGCCCATTGTAGATCGCTATAGTTTTGCCTGTGCGGGAAAACTATACTTTATTTATGAATTTATCTATTGAAATATCAGTGTGCGAGTGTAGAATGTGATACAGATTTTAACATTAAATGTGAATAAGTAAATCGTAAATAAGGCTAGATCGACATGGGCGTGCGCCTGTAAAATATCCACTTGTACCTAACGCAACTAAATGTGCTACAACATATTTGTACAATATTTCTTCCCTTTAGAGTTATGATCGCGATCTTAAACTAAGGTACTGCCATGGGTAAAATGTACGATATATTATTAATTATTCATTATTTAGTATGGATACTCTTGATGTGTAAACATATAAACACCATCCATTACACTACGGTTTGTGAAGCGAATCATTTGGTCGGAATTTTCACTCAGATGTGCTGTGTATATGACTGAATAGCACATACTATTTATGTTGTAAAGATGAATATCATAGTTTTGATCCTTTGTGAATATGTAAAACGAAACTATTTAAAAATGTACTGTTTCTTTTTTAATTAAGCCCATACAAATAAATTTACTATTTTAGTTCTACAATCTTCTCTTATTTTCATATATGTACCTCAATAAATTAATATACCTGATATCCTTTAGCAATTCTGGTAAGTGTCATAAAAATAACAATTTTTTACATTAAAATTATAACAAATTATTATTCTATTTAATGTATTCATTTACATTACTACATATTTTGAAAGGGTATAATGTCTTTTTATAAAAAATAAATAAATGATACTCATTAATTAAATAGATTTTTTTCTACAACCACTATGAAAAGTGGCACTTTTCTCACACTATATAATATTACAAAGTTGCTCATTTGCTATAATCGTTGGTTAAAGTGTGAGGTCATTTCTCGTAGTTTTTCCCAACACTGCGCATGTGCAGTATAAGATATAATTTCTCGCAATAATTGCCAACACTGCACATGCGTGAAGGTATTTTTTTAGCGTTTATTGTGCGATAGTTTATTTGTTATTCATTTCTAAATAAAATTTTAAAACCCTGTCAGTTACTATTACTAATAATAGACGCAACATAGTTGCTTATTCGAGGCGCCTATACAGGGTGGCCCAGCGAAAATTATCAGCGCAATTTTTGGCCACTTAACATTTATTTTGCAAAAAACGCTCGAACACGTCAATTTTAATATAAAGGGGGACACCTAAATGGATTAATACCAATGGCATAACTTCAACCCTAAAATGGGTGGGGACTGCACCTCAAAAATTTTAAATGGAAAGGGGTGTCAAACATGACACAGTTCGAAAGGCCTTTCAATTCTCTTTTTAACAGTTTTTTTATTTTTCAAATCCGATCATTAGTTCCAGAGAAATATCGTTTAAAACAAATTTTATCAGGTGTGCAAAACTGCAATCAAGTAGGCTTAAACAAATGACAGAAATTCAAGTATCAGTTTATTAGGTGTTCAAAATGAGTATTTCCAACTTCCATACAATAATAAAGATTTTGCTCAAAATTTTGGAGGCACGGTACGTTGCCGTAAATCTTCTAAAAATTCGGGTGGCGTGGCATAAACTTCAAATAACACCACAAAAAAAATCCAACTTACAAATTACTTGTTTATTACAAACAACTTGTCGAAAGAATTGTTTATTTAGTTTCTGTCATTTGTTTTAGCCTACTTGATGGCAATTTTGAACACCTGATAAAATTTGTTTTAAACGATATTTCTCTGGAACTAATGATCTGATTTGGAAAATAAAAAAACTGTTGAAAAGAGAATTGAAAGGCCTTTCGAACTGTGTCATGTTTGACACCCCTTTCCATTTAAAATTTTTGAGGTGCAGTCCCCACCCATTTTAGGGTTGAAGTTATGCCATTGGTATTAATCCATTTAGGTGTCCCCCTTTATATTAAAATTGACGTGTTCGAGCGTTTTTTTGCAAAATTAATGTTAAGTGGCCAAAAATTGCGCTGATAATTTTCGCTGGGCCACCCTGTATAATGTGTTGTCCATTAGACTAGACGTTTTATAAATATGTCATTTGTTTCATTTCAGGAACTAAATTTACGACTCTGTAATGCCACTCGAGTATTACAATACATTATAGCTTAATATTTTTTTATTGACATAAAAATACATTTTTAAGGAAAATAAACCTGAGTGGAAATTTTGAAACAACAGCACCCACAACAAAAATAATCAAATATAAAAACATATATTCGTTCCATAAATGTGTATTTTGGTTTTCTGGCTTCCATACGCTTCTCAAAAAAATATCCGGTGTGTATTCTCACTAATTCTATTTCACTTCTTGTGAGATTTTTTTCGTATTCATCTAAATCCATATCAGTTAAGAAATCGTCTGAATAATCTACATTAACTGTAGAAATACGAGGCGTATATACTCTTGAGTATTTTGATTTTAGTCTTTCTCTTTGGCTCTTCGCAATTTCTTCATATAAATTAGCAGAATTATTAGATGTGGAAATTGAGTATTGGGAGTATTTGAAGAAAGAAGAGTTTCGAGCCCACGAATTACGGTTTATATCATCTTTACTGGTATTTTCCTTATAAGTTGGTTTTGCCGTTGCCAAAAATGTTCTACTTGGGGTATCATTAGGTTCCGAAGATACTGATTGTCGTAAAGACAATCTTGGAGATCGTATTGTATCAATAATAGAAGGTCTGTTTCTAGATTTGCGAAAAAAATATTCGTCTTCTTTAAATTTATTATTCTCAGTACTACTACTAATACTACTACTAATACTAGTACTACTACTACTACTACTACTACCACCACCACTAATATAAGTTGTATCACCCTCAATTATAGTTGGTTCTTCAGCAGATATATGTACTGTTTTAGGAGTAACAGATGTTACAGAGGGTTGTATTAATGTCATGTGCGATCCTTCGACTACATTATGGTGTCTCGTTATTACCTCATGCAACTTAACAGCTTTAGAATGTCTACGATTTTCAGTGACGTTTAATGAAATATCAGATTTGTAGACTCGAACAGGTGTACCATCATATATTTTTGATTGCTGTTTTAGTACAAGTAATTGTTTTCGACCAATAGCAATTTTATCAAACGATCTTTTTAGTTTAACTAAATTTAATGAACTACTAGACTGAGACTGAAGGATGTCATTAATTTGTTCGACTTCATCATCTTCATTTATACTTTGTCTTGCTTGTAAGTCAGATTCTGATTTAGATTTATTCTTTTCAGGTTTCTTAAACATTTTGTATACTTAATTTATTTCCATCGTACTTGTCCAAAATTTTTTTGACATTTCAAAATTGGATTGAACTGTCAAGAAAAAAAAAACTATAGTGTGTGAAATAAAAGATGATGATTCCATTTTAACTATACTCTGTTCACGTTAAGTTAAGAGCGAAGGCTAGTATAGGGATTACGATTCTGGCTTTGTGATTGGTTAAAATTCAAATCAAGTTTACACACGGAAAATTTTAATTATAAAAAGTAACGTAGGAAATCAATAGTTTTATATTTAATATTTGGCATTTATTGTCACAATGAGTAACAACTGTGAGAATTTTCATAAATATACGAAAGGGAAGCCGATTGTATGTGGTAATTTCTCAATCATTTAAATAAGAAATTAAGTGCAGCAAAAAACGTGTATAATTTAATAAGCGTACAAGGAATTCATATTTAGTCTTTAGTCGTTAGAAAAACCTTTTAATTTATACATTCTCTATTTATAGTAAATTTATAATTCCCTCGTGTTTGTAGTACACGATACTAACGTCCTCTACAAATTTTATCCAAACATGTTTTGACATTTCACACAGCTGACAATGTGTAAAGCCAAAGATCATACAAAATCATATTTATTTGTTCAGTTTTATTGTTTTCTTATATTGTTATCTCTTGATTTATAGTTTTATGAGTGTTTTACATCTCTTTTAAATTTTAAAATGAAGTCTTTTCGTTTGATAGTTCATCAAAAGAATTTTAGTGGTAAGTATTTTATTTTAGTTTTTATGATATTGTTGTATGAAAAACGATTCTGTAGTGATATAAATCAATTTATTGTTGTTTTTGTTATAATGTTCATCAAACCGAAATAGTTCCCAAGTTTCTACGGTATTTGATGTTTTGTTAAACTTCTTGTGTGTGTGCGTGTAGAGGAAGACTTAATAATCAACCCCAAAGACTACCCAGGGGCTAGGGAAGGTGATATTGTTGAAATCTACCACCCAGAAGATGAAGGTCCAAGACTGTTGCTACAAATTAAGACGTTTAAAGAAGACTTACAAAGCAGAGAAACTATTAGTGTTGAACAAAGTATAGCAACAGCATTCGGACTTCGGACATACGCAAATGTTTGCGTTAGATTAGTTTCTCCGGCTGATGTTGCCTTGGATTCCGTAGAATTGACCTTCAAGGATCAGTATATGGGCCGGTCAGAAATGTGGAGGCTAAAAAACAGCTTGGTAAGAATAATATATGTTGTTGTTACGAACCTTAAATAATCTTGTGGGTTGTACCGAACCCCACATTAAATATTGAGTTGTTTCGAACCTCATGTGCGGGTTATTCCAAACTGCGTTGTATACTGCTGACCCGAACCCCTTTTTGTGATTGTTACAGACTAATACCTGTGTCTATATGAACAAGAAATTAGAATTCTGCGGCAATTCTGTTCGATGTCAAGTTTATGAAATGTGGTCGCAAGGGGATCGTGTCGCTTGTGGTGTCATTACCGATGATACTAAGGTAATCATCATTTTTATGATAATAACTAACATCCTTTTCCTAACTTCCAGATCTGCCATTTCCATTCCCTTTCCCAATTCTCTAAAATCAAGATCTGCGCTACAGAGACATAATATATTTATTTTATTTGTTGTAATAATATGTAAAAATAAACATTATTTAACTCATTTTTCTAATTGATTTTAATAAGCGAGGAATAAATTACATTTTATATGAAATGAAATATTAGAAAAATATTGTATTATGCAACAAGTGCAGAAAGTCGACTATTTACCACAGGCTGGGAAATAAGTGATCCTGCACGAGTGACATACTATACATTTTCTACGATCACACTGCTAAACGTTACAAAACAAAAATACATGCACGAAAGCTATTTGACATAAAAAAAATAATACGACACAGGTAATATTACAAAGAGTGGTGGCAATTACTATGAGAAATGATTTCTCATACTTTAACTCACGATTGTGGGAAATAATCAACTTTCAAAATTTATATATTATGAGAAAAGTGTCACTTTCCATAGTGGTTGTAGAATTTTTTTTATCAATCTATCTGGTTTATATGAACAAGAAATTAATTCTTTGATCTGGGATTGAGATGTCTTGTACTGTTCGTGAAATAAGAGTTGAGCAGAGACTGCAATAATTGCTGCCTATGCTTGACTAGTTTTATAATAAATTTATTCTGTTATATGATTTTCTTAAAAAAAAACTATCTTCCATACTTATTTGGATAACTATACTATTTCTATCAGTTTAAATCAGATTAAAGCTACATTCTCTCTGGCTCATCTCTTATTTCGCGTACAGTTCACACTTGTCGCCTTATTTGTTTCTTGCGTGTGTTTAATTATAAATTTAATTTCAAAATCAAGTCATATTTTAATGTTTTGTAATCTAAATATATTCCTGTGTGAAGTATTAAGCAATATTTTTTGGGGTAACTAACAGTTTTCTATCATTTGGGTAGTTATATTGTAGTATTTTGTGTAATTCAGGTCGTTTTTCGTTCGTCAACATCCATGGTGTATCTTTTTCTTCAAATGTCGTCAGAAATGTGGGATTTTGATATTCATGGTGATCTGTATTTCGAAAAAGCTGTGAATGGATTCTTAGCTGATTTATTTCAAAAATGGAAAGTAAGTATCGTAAGGTGTAGAATAGAATGTGAAAGATTGCTGGTTCTCATTATTGGAAATGGAGTGAAAAAATTTTCTTTGTAGAAAAACGGCAGTAATCATGAAGTGACAATCGTGCTTTTTTCTCGCACGTTCTACGCTGCTTCGACTTTAGAAGAGTTTCCTCATTACATGAGAGAATGTCTTCAACAAGATTACCGCGGGCGGTACTATGAAGATTTTTACCGAGTAGCGGTTCAGAATGAGCGATATGATGACTGGAGTGCCATTTTAGTACAATTGAGACGGTTATTTTCTGATTATTTAGATGTGGTGTTGCAATATCATTCCAGACCTGGAATTAGTATTCCAGCAGCTACAAACAGTACGGCTGCTCAGGGGAACTTCTTAGAAGTTCTTAACATGTCTTTAAATGGTAATTATAATAATTAAAACCGTGTCAGAACGTCAGTTTTTTCATGAAACATGATTAGTCTAACATTCAGTAATATTTTTGCTATTTTAATGCATTTTTCTGACAAAAATATAATTTTAAATATGAACTGGCCAAAGAGTCTTAAAAAATATTAGAGATTAACTGTTGCTGTACCTTAAATAAGAAATAATTTACTTTAATAATGTTAAAACTGATTTCCACACTCGGATTTTATGCAAGTTTGGATTGAAATAAAATCGTAATAATAATTTCAGTGTTTGAAAAACATTACTTGGACCGCAGTTTCGACAGAACTGGTCAACTTAGTGTAGTTATTACACCTGGAGTAGGTGTATTTGAAGTAGATCGAGAATTAACTAATGTTACTAAACAGAGAATAATAGACAACGGTGTCGGCAGTGACTTAGTTTGTGTAGGAGAACAACCTTTACATGCCGTGCCTTTACTCAAAGTAAGACAAATTTATCTTACTTTAATTACTTACTAATTAAAATATTTTAGTTTCATAATAAAGACACACATATAAAAGTACCAGACGATTATTCAATGCCCCATTGGATAAATTTGTCTTTTTATTCAACAAATAAAAAAGTAGCATACTCTAATTTCATTCCTAGAATAAAATTACCACCAATTAGACAAAATCTTAATCAGAAAAATAAAGAAGTTAGTACGAAACCAAAGTTAATACCAGAAGATGAATGCATTCCAAATTCTTTTTTTGATTATGATGCGTTTGATGCACAAGTATTTCAGTTACCACCAGTACATGGTACAAGGTAAAAATATAAGATATTTATAAATATAAACAACACTGGAACATTTTTGTTCTTGTAGAAGTCTTCAAAGGACATCAACACGACATAAAAAAACATCTATAACAGGAGAAGAATTACGTGATGCGTTCAATCGTCATATGAGGCGAAAAATGTCTGATCCAGACATACACCATAGTAATTCAAACGAATTAGCACTGGGAAGTACTGTTGCAGGTACAACACCCAGATCTCAAGCTATAAGCATTCCTCCAGCTTCGAACACTACGTCTAGAAGCCCATTGGCTAGTCCTCAATCCGGAAATAGTGAAGGTAAAAATAATAACTTGTCATCACTTGTTATTGTTATTAAACGCAAATCCTAAATAACTTCACAAAATACAATTTAATTTATTTAATTGCTTTGATAAGAAAATGTAAATTGCGTGAGATACGAGATGTGCTGTGCTGTGCTTATTTTTAATATTTATATTCGAAGACTGAAATAGTATATTTAATCCTTGATTCTCATGATGAATTAGAATTGAATTAATTAGATTTATGACTATAAAATGTTGTAAGAAATTAAAAAATGAGAATGCAGGAAATATAGACGACTATTTATTCAAATATTATAAATCTTGTTTATTTATTTATATCTCAGATCGAAATAGATCGCAAATATAAATAAATAAACAAGATTTATACTATTTAATTAAAAAGTCGTCTTCAATTTCTGACATTTATCAATAAATGCAGAACAAGCTGGAAAAGTTAATCAATTATATAATGTTCTTTATAGCGAAATCTAGGGTGTGGTCCCATGAAGCAATAGACGGAGAAATGTCGTCCCCTTACCGAGCTGTAGTGGGTTCAGCTGGTTCACCTCCTCCTGGATTGGGTTCGGCACTTATGCGTCCTGGACGAGCACTTATAAATCCTTTTGATCCTTCGCATGTCACAATTAAATTGACTTCTAACAGAAGAAGATGGACTCATATTTTTCCTAAAGGTAACAAGTACGATAAGTTTTTGGGATAGAACTAATTGTTTTGTACAGGTCCTTCAGGAGTTTTAATTCAACAGCATCATTACCAAGCAGTTCCGGCTCAATCAAATTCTTCCGGTGAATCAACGAATGGTTTCACAGCTTCCCCTGGATTCGATACCCTGGTACCACAAAATCAACTTCCTAGGTCTATTTCTCAAGTTGCTCTGCAAGAATGTAAGTAATTAGATAAAATTATTTATAATCCAAATTTATTTATTGTTATACGTCTTAAAATATTATTGATATACGAGAATATTAAGACGTAATTATAAAGAAGTGTATTATGTACAATTTTATGTAAACGTTGTAGTTTAATTTTAATTATATAAAAGAATGAAAACGTGGCTTCTGGCTCCTACAAAAATGGCGGATTTACAAATCAGCTGATGAAACTTGGCTTGTTGGCTTCACTAATGTCTGATAGCTTTCCCTTTATAGCAGTGTCTATTAGACTATTAAATAGTTGAAATGTTGGTTTTTCAAATAAACATTAATACATAAGACTGGTGTTCAATTCTTATCTTCCTTTACATTAAAGCTTAAAATTATCTTGGAAACTAAAAATAATGTCCCATATTACAAACGTCACTTTTAACAAAAGCACTCTATAAAAGCGAGCTCGTAATATGGGCCAATGATACTAGCCACTTTTTTAACTATTCCTTTCTACTGTGAAATAAGAGATGAGCTGGCCTCAGAGATTATTGAATTGTTGCCTGTTGTCTTACATACATATTTGCATAACTACAATATAAATATTAGATTATGCAATACATAAAATAAATGAACACATTCTCATTGTTTATAATTCAGGTAATTAAAAAATTTTCTTTGAAAAAATAAAAGTACAGTTCTACATTTAAATCTGTAAAATGTGTAACAAAATTCAAAATTGGCATCTGTTTTATGATAATGGTGAATAAATTTATATTCTTTTGATAGCTCATCTTTTATTTCGCGTACGGAACCATATTGCTCACCTGTATTGGATACTAAAATGTCGTAAACAGTAATTAATATTAATAAACAAGTAATATAATATTTTTTATTAATTAATTATCAGCTGGAGAAACCGTAATGCGTTCTTTACTGTTACCACTGCTCAAATGCAGTACATTTTTTTACTTGGGTTTATAAAATATGATAGTGAAAGAACGATGGTGGGGATATGCGTAGTTGGTCACAGCGCAACTCTAGTATGAATACCAGTCACAAAATTTAAGTTATATTTATCAATATTTTGAAAACTAAGAAAGATAATGAGTTAATTTTCACAGAATTAGATTCCTAGAATCTTATGAGACTATAATTTTTTATTTGATGATCTTTTCTATTTACAGATTGTAAGAAACGGCCAAGTTTACTGCACACAACATCGAACCATTCCACTATAAGCAACCCGAGCAATCTGGGCAAGAGTTTGACCCTAATTTGGGGTGTAACAGGTGAACAAGAATGGACACCGGCTCTGACAACAGGTAAGTGACATAATATTCACTTCCCAGTGTAATTAATATATTAGACTAATGATTTGGGCCAATAACGGGATTTGGTATAACGTATTAACCAATCCTGTAATATTTAATGCTGGAAGGTAAGAATCCTATAAAATAAAATAAAATGATAAACATTTATTGTTTCAGCGACGAAGAAGATTTTATCTTATTATTTTGTGTTTAATATATAACAATTTTCATAACTATATAGTCATTTTATGTAACGAAAATAATTTAAAATGTGCTTTAAGTGGGTGTATGCATAATTCTCAAGCTCAATATGCCCTAACAAAAATTATATTATTAACCGAAAATGATAAATGTATAAATATTTTACAAAATTTTTATCAAGCTTATAACATATTTCATTAACACTCGAAAGGGTTAAACATACCTATCGGTTTTTTATTTTACCGTTCTTAGTTATTGAATTATAATGTTTATAGGTGATTTTGGTTTGAATTTTAATATCTTCGTCGTGTTCAAGAGGCTATTTAATTTCTCTTTAAAGAGAACTTCTAAACCAATGGTCTTAAAATTAAGAAATAAATTAATTCCGATAGGAAATTTTACGTAGAATCAAAATTGATTTAAGTAACTTTTAATCAGTGATTCAAACATTTGGAAGCTTATGTAATTCCTAAATAAGTGACCTTAAAACAATATAATTATCTTATCATTTTCGGTTATTTCGCTAACTAACAAAGAAAACATCTAACAAAAGAGTAACAGGAAGAAATCAGTCGCGAAAATTGGTGAGAAGGGATGAGAGAGCTTGGGGATTCCCCGCAGTGTGTCATTGTGACCTTCCCGATCCAGTGGGCTATTCTTCATGATTTATTTTGTTTCCATGGCTCACTCTGTGATGGCGGATGCGACCTCATCAAGCAGTTAATGAAGTCATAATAGGTTTGAACAATAATTTATCATTCACTGTTCTTCTTAACAACGTGGGTCTCTTTTTGGTTTCTTTTGATTTTAGGTGGGACTGTCTTCTACACAGATGTAATTAGATGCCTTGCAAGAGTTTTAATACTTTGTAATACTTAATAGAATAACTCATTTTAGTACAATCTTTTAAACTATTGAACATTTCAATCCATTACTCATTTCTGAAAAAGACAGTCATTTGTATTTATTTATTTTTATGTTTTTCAACCTCTCTTCAGTTATACATTTATTTATTTGTAATTATTTTTAAAATTATTAATTTCTGTACATGTTTGACAAACTAAAAAAGACTATTTTTCTTTCTTACTAATTTTTGCTTTTATAGTTTTATCGTATTGTTAATGTTGGTTTTCATGTGCCCCAATACAATCTCCCTAGTTACGCCTATGAATGTCTTTCTGGAAAGGAGTTCTATGGATTCGAATTTCATAAATTTTTATCTCTTAATATAAATCTAGATAAAAGAAAGTAATAATAGTCAAATTTACTAAAATTACAGCTTGCAGCTTTTATAGTTTATAGAACTATGTACTAACATATTATAGTTACTATACTTTTTCTTTTCAAGTAAAAAAGATTGTATTTTTATGCATTTTATGACTAACTATAACTGTAGCATGATTTTTCATTTAATATTGTAATATTTTATCATTCTGTCCTTTTTTGTTTTTGGCAGGATTTGAGAATTAATATTTACAATTTTAAAAAGTTTTGTTCTTTACATCTAAAATACATCATCAATATTTTAAAGACCAAGTAACTTATATTATGAAACATTTATATTCTTAAGGAAACTAGTCAATTTACTAAAAAGTGTTACAAAAATTGAAAAACCTAGAAATGGGAGAAAATATATGATGATTATTTATATTAATACAATGATTACACATTTTTCTTCATGTAGTTTCTATCTTGAACATATATGAATATTTTTGCAGTAGCATACGTTCTAGTATTTACTGATAAAATATTTGTTCTCAAATTCTTCCTTTCCTGCCTGTAGCTTTTGCTTTATTTGTTTCGTTTCCCTGATATCAACAATTGAAGAAGATCACCAGGTATAACATTTTGTGCCTGTAGGTGTGGATTGGAAATCGTTGACCATACCAGCATGTCTACCTATTACTACGGATTATTTTCCTGATGAAAGGGCCCTACAGAACGACTACGTGGTTTCAGATTACAATCTGCTACCAGATGATGTAAATGCAGATTTTGCTCAACAAAGAGCTATCTATAAGAAACCTTTAACCACTGCAGAGGTAGGATCTTGCTCTTATTAAAATATAACAGAAGATTTATAATTGTTACATTATAATTACACCACTATAGATGTGTTTTTGTTTTCCTGTTTTCTATAAATTTTTCTTTAGGTATTTAGAGAGTTAATATCTCAACGTTTAGCTCAAGGATTTCAATTAATAGTCCTTCCATCAAATTCTGAACAGCCTCAAACACCTTGTGGAAAAAATCAAGGAGTAGTAGGTCCTAGAATAAACACAGAAAGCACACAAGAGTATCTTTTATCTATTGGAAGGGTTTTTCACAAAATTTCTCTTACTGGAAGTACTATAACTGTTACTAGATACAGACCTCGGTAAGTCTGAATTAAATTTAACAATGATTGCTTTCTTGTAGTAATTATTCAATTATTTTTTTATTTATATTTATTTTCTATTCAGTCAAGGTGGTGATTTTGTTGAAGTGAATTATATTTTTTCAGGCATCCATATCCACCATTTAATATTCATTATCGGTACAGATTTCATGCTCCTCATCACGATACATATGAAGTATCTTGGGTATCGTTTACAACAGAGAAATTAGAAAATTACAACTGGAATTATTTGGACCATTATATTTGCACAAGAGGAGACACAGATTTTGCTTTGGTAATAAAATTTGTTGTACATAATTATCTTTGTGAGCCGAGACTGTTTTGTGGATCAGAAACAGAAATTTCAAGAAACTTTGCTACTCAAAAACTCCTGAAATTGCTCAATCAAAATCGATCTCATAATTTAAGACGTATTTGATCAATGAAGATCGACTTGACCAATCAGAATTAAACAATCAAATTAATTCATCGATTAGATCGATCAAATAATCAGATTGATCAAACGATTAGAACAATCAAATGATCAGATCGATCAAATCGATATTTTTATTACTGAGATCATTTCGATCAATGGATCGATCAAATTGATCTGACCGAACATTTTTCGCAACCCTATTTGTGATTCTCTTAAAGAAAAAATCATATTTGGACAAAATACATCTTATATTTCGTCTACAGTTGATTATTTTAAAAAAATTATTGGTGAAATATTTTTTCATAGGTCGAGGCGTTGAAATATTGGCGCTTTAGAGTATACCTCCTTCCTTTAAACAACCCAGCAACTAAAAGAATCATCGAAGGAGCCCCACACTGTGATATATACACACAATTCACTTCTACCGACCACACTACAATGGTAGAAGGTTTTCTAAAGTTTATAGAAACGGTTGTGAATAAAATTAAAAGACCCAATGCCAAGAAGCCACGGGTATGTTACATTTAGTTTATTACAAGCGCTGTAGATGTAGATATAAGCTATGCATGATATTTATTTTGTATATAATTATTCTTTTCTTTGTAGTAACGTTGCTGTTATTCTTCTTTATTTTCTTCGTTAATGCGCTATTGTATTTTATTCTTCTTTATTTAATATTTAGTTGTTTAACTGTGGCAATACATATTTTAAAAATTGATTGTCTTTGGTTCAAATATCACTTATAGATCGACTCAAATAGAAATGTACTTGTCAATCATTCTCGCGCCTCTAATGCAACAAACAAGTTAAAGGAGATGGGAACATATATATCGTTATTCCAATGTTGTGTAATGTGCTGTACAGTACATACTGCAACCCTCATAGACCCTTGTCTTGCCTACCAGTGGTCCTGTAAAGTATAAGATTATAGTAGCAATACCTACCTAAAGCAGTGAAGTTCAAAACTGCACTGATACAATAAGCTAGGGGCGTAAACCATAAATAGGAAAGCATTCTACTAGTGGCGTGGTATTATTTCTATAATAAATGGAATTTTTGTAAATATTTATATTTTAAAATACTTTAGTTAGTGAAATTGATACGCTATTAATCGCTCCATCTACCACAAATTTAAACAAAATTGATTATTTAATATTTTCAGATCTTGATCTTCATATAGATCAAATAAATGAGATCTATGATCTTAAAAAAGATCAGATATTTTTCAAGATTATGCAAGTCTCCTAACTTATTTAATAAAAAATACCTATAGTTTATTTGACATATATTTGAATTTATAATACTATGAAGTGATGAGGAAATGTTTAAAAAAGACCTTCTAGAACAGAAGAAATCCAATATGGTATTATGAGTACAGATATTTTTGATAGGCATATTTGACAAAATCATGAATTCCTGATCTGATCTAGTTAAATAGATCTCAACACAAAAATTTATCTTTGATCTGATCTAGAACATTTAAGACGAAAAGGTCTTGATCTTGATCTAAATCATTTTTAAAATGATCTGTCACAACGCTGACCATGAGATACTGATACAAGATTCAAAATTCATAATTTAAGTTTTTAAATAATGATTTATTATTCCGTAATGAATGTAAGATGTTAAGGTATTGCCACAGTATTTAGCATAGCAAATAACTCAGTAGTGTAGCATTGGCTTGTAAGATGCGTGTAGCATGCATGTTGTAGATGTCGCTGTGCGTTACCAGCATACCGCTCACACAAACCTTGGCCCCCAGGCGTTATAGCATGAGCAACGTTTCTCAGGTACACACTCACACTTTATTTTACTTACAAGACTTTGTGATGGTCATTATTCTGATACAAGACTCAGTACTAGTCAATAGTAGTATTCCTTTTGCCTCTCTGAACAGATAAGATCGTTAATATCAGTTCAATTGGAATAAAGTTTTTGATTTACCTCTACCTCTAAAAAATGTAAAATCTAATTCAGTTGGCAAATGGAATATACCTTATGTCGCTAATACTCATAGAAAATATACATACTACTACATTCGATAATTTAATCTGTTTGCTGATCGCCACATATATTTTTTAAAGAATATCTATAAATTTGTTGTACAATATATTTTATAATTATATAAGGGGTTGAAATGTCATCCCCTAATTCAACCCCACTTATTCCGAATCCAACGTCCGTATTAGTTGAGAAGGATGAAAGGTAAAAGGACCAAATGGAGGACAAATTCTATGATAATTTTTATTTGAAGGAATAGTTGGGACGCCTAATAGATGCACAAGAAACTCCTCCCAGTAACGAGCGCTAATTTTGAGTAGAACTTTGTTATTTGTAATCCGTTTTTACACATCTGCATGAATCGTTACTAAATCCGTAATTTAGTTTCGTTTGCTGTTTGCATTCGTATCTTTGTGATATATTTTTGTTGTTTTTATACGATTATCTTATTTGTAATTAATATTATAGATATTAATTATTAAAATACTTCAAGTATTAACTTTCTTTCAAATAGAAACGGAATTGTTTTACATTTCTTAATTTGTAACGTGTAAAGCTGACTCCTGCGTACACTGTACTGCGCAATTTAGGCCCTGCCTATTAATTTAATTTGTGCATCTATTCGGCGTCCCAAGTTTAGTCAATGTTGGTGGTCGATTATGTGATAGCTACAGCCGATTTTTAATGCAATCATATTTATCGAATGTATATTTTCTATGTTTATTCTGTATAATATTTTGCTGTCAGGAATATTTGATATGTTTTTGATCTTACAGAACGCAGTAGTCGGCAACTCTCCATTCAGAGAACGTGTAGGCAGCAACAGACTTCCAGATCGTCCCAGACCCAGGTTCGAACCCGCCCTTAAACATTTCAGCTTTGGTTGCGGACCAGCATGGGATTGGTGTCTTGCAGTTTATTTTGTTTTTCATTTTTTCTTTCTTTAAATCGTAGTTCTGCAGAAATCCTCACAGACTGAGATAGTAGATATGTTTAATTACATTGTGTTCAAAATCAGTATTATTTTCATCGAAACATTTAGTAATATAGATATAAAAAATGTATTTAGTTTGCCACTCGTACAGAATTAGCTACTTTCTAAGTGTTTGTTTGCAGCACTCGACTTTGTCTTGTGTTAAAATTTTTACACCTAGCGAGAAATATGTAACTTTCTGCACTTGTAGCACACTATTAATATTCCAAAAAAATATAATAAATGTGAACACATTGTAATTGTTGTACAGTTGATTTAATAATTGCATATATAGTTTTAATTAAATTAGATTAGAATTTGAGTAGTGTTATAGTTTAATCTCTGAGTATTTCTGTTATTTGTGGTGTTTGTTGCACAAAGAGCTTATAATTGTTTTGTATCACGTTCGCTTGTATTTGCAGCATGTTCTTCCACGTATTCCTGAATATCTTCCATCATCATCGCTCAGGTTTGTATACAGTTGTATCAAACCTTCACTTAGCTTCTAATTGGCTTTGTAAATATTCTTGCTTCTAAATTAAAATAAGGTATATTACATTATTTTTAAAGAAATTTATCTAATATTTATGTTTTAAGAAAGATTCTAAAATTATTTGCTTTAGATCTGGGTCAAAAGTCATGGAAAGGGGACGGGTATCTCCAGCTACAGAGGCGAGTCAACCCCTAAATATGGATTCGCAGAATCATGATAATAGTTTGGACGAAAAGTAAGTCAAAGTTTATTTTCATTGTCCTTTGTTTTCAACGAAACGCTTTTATTTTTGCTTCATTCTAATTTTAAAACGTTTATGTGTTTTTGTTATTCTCAGGAGGATAATTGTTTTTATTTTTTTTTTAAATGAGTACAATTTAAACGAATATTTGTGTATTTTTACAGTGCAGAGCAAATGAAAGAATCTTCAACATATCCAGAGATTTTGGAAGCAATGAGACACCCAGTAACGGGTGTGGGTTTCTTAACAACTCATCCAAGCCTTCCTAGTTACACCTTTGTGTCTGCTGATGCAGTACATTGGTTAATAAACAGATTAGAAGGTGTGGGAACTATAGACAAAGCTGTTGCTTTGATGAATAATATGTTACGAGAGAAATTAATTTGTCATGCTAGTGGAGAATTCGATAAAGCTTTTGTTTTTGGGTTTTATTTATATCACATGGTTCAGTTTGATAAAGGTGAGGATGTGAGAATATATTCTGTTTTTATAATAAAGGTTGATATAAACTCGTTTTAGATCAAAATGATTATCTACAGCCATTAGGGGATCTACAAAGTTTTGAGAATGAATGGATTGAAGTGGAAGTCAGACCTCCAAGAATGCCTGTTGAAGAATCAAATTCTACAAATCAAACACATTCCTTAGCTGTACCAAATGTACTAGACCGGGAAAAAAGTGTTCCACTCTTTTTACGGGATACAATTAATATTAGGTACAGTATACAGGGTGTTCCATTTAAGCGTGCCACCATTGCTATCTCGAGAACTATAAGAGCTACGAGGTTGGTTCTTTGCTAATTTAACCAACCTCGTAGCTCTTGTAGTTCTCGAGATAGCAATGGTGGCACGCTTAAATGGAACACCTGTATATTCACTAAGTAAATCTTATAGAATAATATTAATATAGATCGGCACATGTGCATTTTTATATGTATAACATTTGAATTGTATTGAAAGATATTTTTAGTTTAATTATATAATTTTTTCCTACAGCCGGGCATAAAGTACATACTTCACGTCCTCTTTTCAGTTTGTAGAGTTACTTTTCATGCACTAGTGCTTAAAAAGAAGCCTTTGGTAGGCAACATAAATACATGTATCAATGGTTTATTTTACTTTTTGATCCTAATCTTTATTGATATTTCGATTGAAAAAAAGTAGCATGCAACATGCAACACGTGTGTAATATTGTGTGTTAAAACTGCACTCGACTAGAAAACACTTACTTTAATTTCTTGAATTCCCAAAATTAAGGATATTTTACTTAAGAATTAAAAATCTGGTTTGCATATTTCTTTATTTAAACAAAAAAATATTTGGTATTCAATACTAAAACTTATAATTTACAGACCTAAATATGAATTAAAATCTTTAAAATATGTTCTTCCGATAAAGTAACGGTTAGTAGATAACTGAAACTGAGAACCAAAATATGTTTTTATTTAAAAATCTATTTTGATATATTATATTGTTTAAGTTCTCTATTTGGTACATAGAACAATGAAATGAAATACTGAATTGTCTTTATCTTGTAGCTACCTTCAGGGGGAATTAGACACAGACTACCCCTTATATAAACATATCCACCTCGAAATCGACGTCTCTGGTAAATCTGACCGCGTGGAATGGGGACATGCGCGTTACCAAACTGTTTTTCGTCCGGATCAAGCGCATGAACTTGTGGTTCAATGGGTAACGGCTTCAGGATCCATCGTTTCGGAACTGCTGTTTGGTTGGCAACGGAAAGCCCAGACGTGTAGTTTGCAATTAGTTCCTATTCCACATGATCCTTTAGCGTTGCCCTACTCGAATAAAAGTGACCCTCTTAGAGGGCCGATATTTATCCCTTTGGACGTGAATGCGTTGTTGAAGAACAGGACCTCTTTATTTGATGGTGAGATAACAATTCGGTATTAATAGGTGATAAATATTTTTTAATTATTTATGTAGAATTTAGGGAAGACACTTGGGCAGACCGTCTCTTCCTGTTCCAAGAATCAATCGCCTTTCGTTTCGGTTTCATCAGTTGTGTAACCGAACCATCCACTACTAAATCTCCAACACAAGTCAGCCAGGACGACCACCAGTACATCCATTGTACAGGAGCTGCATTTCTGCTCATCCCAAGTCTAGCTCCAAGGATCAGGAACAGGCAGACAAGTGTTAGTCAACGGAGAGGACAAACTAATCGCAGATATCCAATGCATACAGATGTGGTTCCCAGTCCACATGAAGCGTACATTACTAGACATGTTAGCGGGAAGAATAAAGATGATTATGACAATAGCAGACGGGTAAGTAAAGACCATTTAAGAAAAAATGTTCGTGAAATAAGAGATGAGCTTTGCAGTACGGTAATCTAGTTATACTAATAGTCAATATAAAATTATTTGAACAACTACATTATATTTCTATCTTGTAAACCGTAGGAGTAAAATATTAATCCTGTTTGATAAAAATGCTTTTCTTACTAATACTGATTAAAGTATGTTATATCGCATACATACTTAACTACTTGTGAAATAAATTTATAAAATAATATCACATTGTGCTATATCGAAGTAAACTGGGACTATAAATTGTCTTTTTTTTTCTAACTATGTTTTCACTATAGTTCATTTCATATAAAAAATAATCTACATGAAAGACGCGCTTTCGTTCATTTTTTAAGAAAAGGTACCCTTCATTGAGTTGTACCAGTGGCGTACTTACTGCTCAAAAAGATTATGAACGATTTGTTTGTAAAATCTAGCTTATTGGGTCAATGCAATTTTGAACCTTCGTTGATTTGGCTAGGTAAAGCTTCTATAACTCTGCACTGCACAAGACAACTGGTAGGCGGGACAAGGGAAAAAATTATACGTTGCCATCTCCTTAAACTTGTTTGTTGCTTTAGATGCGCGAAAATGATTGATAAGTTATTTCTATTTGAGACGATCTATTATCGTTTAGATCTTGTTATAAAATATTACGATTTCTTTCTTCTTAGATGGGTTTCCTGTGGTCGTGGAACCACATGATAAGTCGTCGTTGGAGAACGACTCAAAACCTGGACGTGTTCCAAATGCGTCTTCTTCGGGATTTCAGGGAATTTTGCGGAAATTCAGAGCAGCGATTGAAGACGCACTGGGATCGGTGTTGGGAGCTGAAGGAAGACGCTTCAACACTTCCGGGATAAACGGAAATTGACCGGGAGAAATTGAGGAGGGAATCGTGTAAATCTTGTACAACAAATTCATATCAAATCACAGAAACTTGTGATATTTGCTAAAACTGTTTAAATTTTCGGTTAAAGGTTTCAGCTGTTTTTGATTTAAAAATTACGAAAAAGTTTTGCTAAAAATCATCTCACGTCATCCCCAAATAAACATTTACTTATTATGTTGTGGAATTATAAAATAAAATATGAGTGAAAATATTTATTTATGTTGTAAAAAATGACTGACTTAAATAATTGTTGAACAAGGCTTTACATATATTTTAAAATCTATCAATAATATTATAATTTATTTTATTTCTATTGTTTATTATTTCCTGTTCAATTTCTCTTGGGACATATATTATGGTGATATACTGTGATTTAAATAGCTATAATATTGACTAATATAATAGCATTTTATTAATGATTATTATATAGCCTTTTAAGATTTTCTGTACTATTAAATAAAATGTTTATAGCCTCAAAGAATAATATTGACATCTAATATTCTTTTGAAATATTACTTTACATTACGTCCTACTTTTTTAATTTACTTTTTAAAGACAGCAATGATTAATGATATAGTGCACTCAGTGCTTATGAATTTACTATTACTATGTCAGGTTTTTTTCTATGGATATATAAATTAATAACTCTCAGAGCATACATTAACATTTAGTAGACAGTTTCCTTTAAAAGTATTTTTTAAATTTCAAATTGATACCCAATAGATCTCTCTGATCTGATTGGTCGATCAAAAAATCAATACTTTTTTATCTGAACATCTATCGTTCAATTAAAGAAACAAAGAACAATCATTTATTGAAATACTTTAAACTATCCTTCATAATGAACCCTATAATTCATCCGGTTTATATTTGCATACAGATACTAGGTTCATGGGGCTAATAACTTCTGAAGTCAAACTCTCCTAGGGGTTGAGAATAGGGGAGTTATTTAATAATAAAAATTGAATTCGCTTATTACGTAAGAACTACGGGTTGTATGGAAATTTAGACACCAGATTCGGAATCTGTGAGGTCGAATTAAGGGTACACAATCTTTCGATGGTGGTATATAAGGGTGCTGATACATAGTACAAATGCATGTGTATGTTTACACGGTAAACGTAATAAAAATATATTCCAATGTCATAGTTCTTTTATAACAAGTGAACAGCAAAAATTACTTTTTTTTCGAACTCAACAATATCAAATTAAGGCGTTAACATATCTAATTGATCTTATAACCTTAAATTAAATTAAACCTTAAAAAAAATTTAAATGTAACGTATTTTTGCTCTATATTTAGGTATCACAAGTGCTTATTATATATTTATTTAAATTCTGTACTCTTACAGATTTTATAAATCACCCTTTTCAAAATAGCATCCCTATACACATTGTAAGTATATGTACTTATGTTGTAATATACTATGATATTTTCTTGTGTACGATTTTGATGAAACTTGGCGGACATTGATAAAGTACACAATCAAATATGAGCCTCTAGGGGTTGATATTAAGAGAGTTATTCAATTATATATTTTACAAGGGTGGAAAATATTAACATTAGAGGAAAACTTTATTAGATTTTTTTGTTGGGAATAAAATTCTAAGCATCTTTTATTTTAAAAATTTTCTTAACCTTTTTTTCATTTTAAAGATAATTGTTTAAGTACATATTTGTCTTAAAGATAAGTTCTGTTCGAAACTTCTTCAAGAGAACTACCACTTTGGAGTGCCCCATAAAATTGGTAATATTTTTACAGATGTAGCATCAAGTTGTTAGTCTAAATACAATTTGAGATCTCTACCCCTAATAATATAGACAACAAAAAATAATTTGTTAAAAATTTTCAAGTAAACTACACTTATAAGTTGCACTAAAAATTTTATATATTTTTTATGAATGTAGTATTAGAAGCTTAGTTCATATACAAAGTTTCAAAATTTTCACGTCAATATTATGGGGGTAAAATAATGCTCTACTTCCGGAATTTCAATCGCGAATTACGTAAGAACGAAGCGAGAGCGCCAAAAACGGACACCAGCACGGGAAGCGGAAGGGTCGAATTAAAGGGATGACATGTCTAACTCCGAAAATTTGGGGTTCAAGGTCAAAAACCATGGGCTACAGTCCAGGGTTTTTTAAGATGCAACTAATTAGTGAAATTAGGGGAAAAAAATATGCTATCCTATAGAGTCAACCGAGAAAATAACGAATCTGATGTCCGTTTTGTGCGCCAACCCCTAGTTTAGGGGTAAGTAACTTTTAAAACTTAGTTAAAAAATCAGCTAATGGTCACCCATCCTAACTTACTGCACTCGTTGCTTGACTGATATTTTTGAATTCGTTTTTAAGCCTTAAATAAATTGCTAAAGGGTTGAAAAATTTAAGGTAAATTGGACTTCAGATTATTCTTAATTTATAAAATATGTATTTGATACCTACCTCGTTCATAAGGTGTGATAAATAAATTCATTTTAAACATAATACACAATAAATAATACTTAATAAAATATAACAAGTCATTGACCTTTATTTATTTATCCTATACATTAATGTTATTTCTTTAATTCTAGTACTTACCCTATATTTGAAATTAGAAATACCTACCTATCTTTTATGTGATTCATTTTAAAATTACTCTGTAAATAAATAAAGTGTTGTTCACTAAATTAAATAATAGTTAATTTTTATTCAATTTATTGTTTCTTTTTGTATACAACAATTGATACAAATTATATAGAATAATATTAACAATGGAAAATATATACATCATATAAAAATACATAAATACATTTGGGTGTATTTGGGGGTGGATGAGGGTGTTCTGATGATCCTCCCGAACCATGAGGAATCCAGGGGTTGGTTTTAACTGCTGCTTCTATCACAGAAGAATTATTACATTAGAATATATTTTTATTAAATTTACCACATACATACATACGAGATGATTACTGATGTGCACCCTTATATTAAGAAGGTGATTTTATGGTTGTATACCCCTAATTCGACCTCGCAGATTCCGAATTTGGTGTCCAAATTTCTCTACGACCTATAGTTCTTACGTAATCTGCAAAATTAAATCTTTATTATTAAATAACTCCCTTATTTTCAACCCCTCGGCGGATTTGACTTCAGATGTTGTTAGCCCCATGTATCTAGTATGTGTATACCAAATTTGAGCCAGATATGAGAAAAAAAGGTTTTTTGCAACTTCAAAACCATGGGCTATAGTCCAGGGTTTTTTAAGATGCAACTAATTAGTGAAATTAGGGTTAAAAAATATGCTATCCTATAGAGTCAACCGTGAAACTAACGAATCTGATGTATGTTTTGTGCGCCCACCCCTAGTATAGGGGTAATTCACGTTTCCCCTCGATTAAAATTTTAGGCAACACCCAACACAACCTTGTGTCACCAATACATAAATATAGGAGTAAACTATGACTTTTAATAAGGGTTTTAAAGTAAGGATGGGCATATTATACCCTCCCTAACATCAACCCTGAGGTGTACACGTGTATCAGATGTTTTCTACTAATTTAATTCGTTTATAATAATGATATTACTTACATAGAAACGGAACAACTTTATGTTATGGTTTTAAAGATAAGTTAGACATGTCATCCTCTACAACACTATAATAATCTGATAAAATGTGTATGAGTTCGGAATTGAAGATTAAATGCATGAAAAAAGTATAGCGTCCATGTATATACAGGGTGTTTGGCGAAAGGCCGGCACCCAGAATATTTCGTTTATTATGAGAGATACAAAAAAATGTTACGGAACAAAATTAAACTAGACAAAGGGACTTATAATATGATTTTAATAAGAATTTTGTCACTTCCGGTTTTAGCGGAAGTGTGAAGAACTTTGATCCGGTATTATTATATTTTTTTTCGGAATGTACATAATATTAGTTCTACAATGATATAAAAATATCGTAGTTTTACTTCAATCATTTCAAAATGTATAAATGAATTCTCTAAAAGTTATTAATTTATATATCTACAGATTAAACGTGACACAGTAATAATAAAATCATTAAAACTTAGTGCACAACAGATTAATAAATAAAAATTCCGTTTGATATATGCGAAATATTTTGTAATACAATTTTCCAAACAAAATATTCATTGTATTAAATAAAACCTATTTACCGTATAATTACCAATGTACCTTTTTCCTGTTATTCCTTTCCACTTCAATACAAAACAGTAACTGCTGGCCTGTGTCTTAAGGTGATCTAAAATGCAATTACATAAATAATAATTATTACTACTTAACTAATTAAAGGAAAGGAAGAGGAAGGATTGATTTTAAATAATTTTTATTATATTACAAATCTTCAAACCTAAATGCGTACATAAATAAATAAATATATCATCGTTGAAAAAAGTGTTCTATATATTAATTTATTGCATAAATAAAAAATGTGATGTCTACAGTGCATCTACTTTCTCATAGCAATCAGCTGACTTTGGTCATTCACCAGGAAGTGGTAAACGAATCCTGCTTTGCCTCTATTGGCTTGAGGCTTAGAATTCCTTATTGGATCTCGGAGAAGAACATCTCCGAACACCGTAGCTAGGGTCTTAGCGTCGGTTCCGTTCTCTGAGCTGTAGACTAGAAGTTCTTGGAGGAATAAGCACAGGTATAAAAATATGTTACGTTCTAATTCTGGGAGCTTTGTCATTATTATCTGCAAACAAAGAAATAATTATTTACAAATATAACTACCCTAACACAAATTACAGCAATGATATTAATAGGTCAGAAGTCCATAATTTGTTCCAACAAAAACAAGATTCGAAACTCATATCAATTTGTTATTATCATAACTAGTAATGCTCGAGAAAAAATAGGATCATATACCATTGTCAAAATATTACCATTTTGAAGTAGAATATGAAAATATACATTAAGTAACGAGAATTACTGATAATATTTTATTTAAATAATACTTCGCTCCCAAGCTATATGAGATTAAATTATATTGAGACGTGCTGTGACGTGATATGCCCCGAGTAATTTCATTGGATGTCTTAATTATAAAAAAAATCGCACGCCCGCATTTCTTAGAACTCGTGGAAGGGAGAGATTGTTCTTGTTTTTGTTACGAAGAATAAAATTCAGTTATGCCTAATATTTTTTTCATTCGCATACATATAAATTTAAATATGAACATATTTTATTATAGCTATATGAATATGAAAATAAACAATACTCTGTACAACTAGCAGTTTGATCATCATTGGAAAAGACATACTAAAATTTTTACTTAAATTGATATCTCGCTTATCACAAAAAAAATTCTATGACTATTATGGAAAGTGGCATTTTTCTCACTTTATACAAATCTTGAAAGTGGCTTATTTTCTACAATCGTGGGTTAAAGTATGGGAAATAATTTCTCACAATATTGCGCATGTGCAATGTGGGAAATATCATTTCTCACAGTAATTGCCAACTTCGCGCATGCGTGAAGGTACTCTTTGTGAAGTTACATGCGCTATATTGTTTTTTTTTATATATAAAATAACTTAAGTGCATGTATTTTTGTTCTGTAACCTTTGTCAATGTGGTCGTAGAAAAAGTATAGTCCACCACTCTTGCAGAATCACCTATTTCCCACCTTGTGTGATTCCAGCACTTAACTTTGTCTCGTGCTTAAATTTTAACATCTCATGTGAAATAGGCGACTTTCTGCACTTGTAGCGCGATATACTATTTCAGTCGAGTTTCCACTAATATTTTTATTTCACTCTTTTCTTCCAGAAAAAAAATATATATACAGGATGAGTCATCGAAAAGCCCGTCTTCGATATCTCCGTTGGAGATATCTCCGAGGGAGATATCGAAGACGGGCATTTCGATGACTCAGCCTGTATAGGACCTCATAACTACCTCGATGTATTTCTTACTCAAGTCATTAATAAACAATATAATTTCTGGATTTGGTAGACTCACCTGTTTGCATTGATTGTAATTGGAAGCGTTGGCTATGCACGCAGAGTGCAATCTAAATGGAATTACTGGATCTGCTGTGTATGATAATAACAAAAGTAAAGCTTCAGCGACTGCGTGTACATTGCCCGCTAAATATTTTTAAGAAACATATCTACACAACTGAATAAATAGAATTGTTTTCATATTAAAATTTAAAGGATACGAATAGGATCAGGACTGCCATAATCTAACCAATCTCGAACCTGTATCAATTCGCTCTGCAAGGCATGTGTGTCAAACAGATTCTGGGTTCGAGTCCCGTGCCTGTATAAATGATCTACAAGAAGCCACAATTCCCTAGGAACTGCATAAAGTATAGGAGCCCTTCCGGAATCCTAAACAAATAAATTCAATACGCAGCTTTGGGACATTGAAATGAACTTACAGCATGAGCAAGTTGCTCAGGAGAAAGATGTAAAATAGGAACAGGAGCCCTACATAAAGCTGCAAAGGTAGTAGTGAAACAAGAGCGTTGACAGTTTCCTGTGACGGTTATAAATACGTCTTTTCCACCCTCTAGGTGGAGGACTAGAATGTCATACAGTTGTTCTAAAGCGGATTCTAATTGGACTTCTAAACGAACATCACATTTTTCTCCTAAAAAATAGTTTTTAGATACGACTTATACAGAATGTTTCACAACTACAGAAGAAAATAAGGCAGATAATATTTAATATACCTATTAATGACGAATAAAAGCAAATTATAATAAAATAAACAAGTTTAGTGTCCGTCCGAAACACGATTTCAGCCGAAACCAAAACTTAAGTTAAATTATCTTAGCTTCAATTATTGCATGTTTTTATTTTATTACCTGGTTGAATATAGGCAGAATACGGAGTAATCCTGAGCCAATCTTTACAGTATGAAGAATCGTTGAGTTTTTTGATAAACTCAAACTGAACTGGGACCTGTAAAACAAAATTTTGCACTTCTACTATTTCAAAAAAGTTACGTCATCACCTGCCCAGTATTAGCAATGATGATATCCCGACTTTGCGCTTCTAGAAATTTGACTGTATCGAATATAACTTCCGTTTGATCGACCACGACTTGCGGCAAAAATTCATTTTCTAATTTATCTAACTTCTTCAAGACTTCTTCATGTACTTTACGGTATTTTTCAGGATCTACAACCCTTATTTGAGATTTGAAAATCGCGGAAACTGGTTTATGGTCACTGATCTTCAATTCCGGATGCGATCTAGAAAAAATTACTTGAAGTTTGGTTCAGAACGTGAAAAATTTATTGATTTACCGGTAGGCCTTTTGATTAATTCCCGATCCTTTCCAGAGGATTCTATCACACCAGGCAGGGGCTCTAGCTTTTTCGCTAGAGTCGAAATGATCGGTGTTTGGATCATATTTATATGTCGGCCGAAAAGTTATTTCTCCTTCTGTATAACCGGCCAAAACTCTACCCTTTGTGTGCTGTTGTATCAACTGATCCGAAGGAAGAATTGTTGATATTGCATCGCGCGATAAAAGATCTTTAACTTGCTTAGAACTTAACTCTGTTACGCGGTAATTTAAATCTCCCAACCAGTAGACTTGACTAAAAGAGTTTTGTTAAAATTTGTAGTTTAAAAGTAAAGTCATCTGTGTTTAAAATATTAAATATGTACTGTATTAATACATTTTTGTTTCTTGACTTTATTATTCTGTTTCGCATCTGTAACAAAGTAGTTACAGCATCCAAAACAGTGCGCTATAATAATCTAGTATAAATATTTAAAAAAATATATATATTTGTATAATTTAAATTTAAAAGTAGAATTAAAAAGAAAAGACATATAGTAGAGTTAGAAATAGCAAATAATGAAAACAATATCGTAATTTTTTACCATCTATTTCTCATATGAAAATTTGTGGTGCACTCCCCAAGACAGCTAGAGTGTTCAGAAAGTAAAATAAATGCCCTTTATAAAGCTCAGACATGTCAAAATTTTTTTTTAATTTTAAACTAACCACATGCAATTTCATTACAAACTATGGGCTATCAGACCGACACGACGCGCTGCCTTTTGAATGATGTGTGTGGTCCTGTGGACCAATTATGAATTATGCGACAATAGGACGAGTCAGCATCATGTTTTTATGAAATGCATAATAATTTTCAAATAGAGTCGAACGAATTCTAAAGACTAAAACCAGAATTCTTGGATTAAAGGAATTTTATACAAATTTTTACGTTTATTCTCCAAATGTTTTATCTAACGCTTTCATTTCTGATGATAAGTTGTATTCCGTGAGTGTCATTTATTTCAAATTATAACATTAAAAACAGAGATGCCTTTACTTTTGAGCAGTTTTTGTGTAACTTACTCATGATCTTTGATAGACTGCGGCGGCTTCCTAAAATTCATTCGCATACAAATCTCCTGGTAATCCTGATTCCTTCTCTCTACTTCTTCAGTATGAGCTGCCAGGTGTGAATTTACAAAACAAAGAGATGTGTCGTGTAGTTTTAAACGCACACCTACTCCACCTTTATTGCCCTAATGAGAAATAAAGTGTCGTTTACACGTTCAAAGCTAAGATAAGTCTCGTACCATTTTACCCATTATGCCAGTACCGACTGTATCAACAGCTACATATCTGACGTATGAATATATTTCACTTCTTACGTGGACTATTAGTAACATTCCTACTAAACGAACAAGAGCTACTTGTCTGTATTTAGCCCCTGGGTGTAAATTGCTAGCTACAGCTTTCCTATAAAAAAAATAAAGCTTTAAATAATATGAATTGCTGTTTCCAATTCTCCAGAATTGCTAGATTCTATACTTCTATATTTAACGGTAATATCGTTGATTGAAAAATATATAGATAGGCAAGCTTATGAGAAAATTCGTTTCACCTACATAACTGTGTGTCTGGTTGCATTTGGGTTAATATCAGGCGTTTTTGTCAAATATTATAAAAAAAGAGCAAACGTCAAATAATTAATAATACAAATTAGTTCCATTTTAAAATATATCAATGAATTATTGAAAGAATCATTTTAATTGTTACTAAAAAAATCAGTAAATATGTAAAACATCTTTATTTATCTGATATTTTTGTCTGTTTAATTCCGCAAAATAGTTCATGGAATTATGAACGAGATGGCTCTGTGGAATCTGATTCCAAAACAGCGGTACGTAAAAACATACAGGCTTGCCTATCTATATATTTTTCAATCAACGATAATATATAAAAGAATAATTTGACTTACGCCCATTCTTCTTCCCTGGGTGTATCATTAAACAAGAACGCCTCCTTGCTGAGGTCCAACTCCTGGAAGCCTACTGCGTAGACATCCGGAGGTTCTGGATCTCCAGCTAGCCATTCTTTTAGTGGAATACTCGGTGCTTGACCATTTACATTCCAAGTACCAATAAATACAGTAAACTCTTGTATATGTGTGTAGTCAGATATTTTTAAAGCAAGTTGATATCGCAGAAGGCTTTCTCTAGCTTGGACATTTTGTCCCTGCGCGATTTTTTGGCGAGGGACTGCGATGTCCGGACTGTCCAACTGGCCAAGAACAAGAAATATGAGATTAAAAAAATAAAAAGTAAGTTTGTCATATTTGTAGATAAACATTGAATATAATAATATTGATATAAAACACCTGTACATTAATTATTGATATTATAAACAGAATCGAAAATGTTTTGTTTAAAACAAAATTTTTACTAATCAATTTAAGTAGTTAGGAGTTTAATACGCTACTCATCGAAATAAGCAGATTACTTTAGTAACATGTTCAGCGTTATCCAGAAAGCCTACAACCGCACCCGACGTATTTGCTTCTGTTTTGTAGAAATTTAAGCGAATATTGGATTGAATTAAATTCAATTAAAAATTTGTTTGAAACCAAAAGATTTTTGATTTTGTTTCCAAAGCACACTTGACCGAAATTGAATAAAATTAATAATTCTCTAATTTCTTAGTTTATTTTCATTTTAATGTACAGGTGTTTTATATTACAGTACTAAAAACTTTTGAGTCTCAAAATTAAAAGTTAGTATGAATTTCTCAAAAAGTGAACGAGCTACAAAAATTTTGAGGACCGCAAGAAAAGTATCAGTAGAATATGCTAACTAGAATCTAGTATGAATTGAAATAAGAAAGTTATAAATCTAAAAGTAAATTGCTCATATCTAGTGACCTATGCATTATTTCGGGAAGACAAATACATAATTGAAATGGCCAACTAATGCGGTAACTTTGCCCCAATTTAACAGACTTCGTATCTCTTACTGTTTTCGAGATCCCAATGATTAGTCTCTTCAAACAAACACCTGTATTACATTTAAAGATTTTAACGCAAATTTACAATTGGTATTTTTACAATTCTTTTTGACTATTTTACCATGAAGTCTGTTGGCCGTCCGTCTTTCAATCTGGATGTATGTGTTCACGTGCAAAGGTTGCACGAATTTTAATGAAAATTCATATTTAAGCTTCTCATACCCGTAGAAAATTACTTAACTTTTCAATAATATATATTTTGATAATAATATATATTTTCTCAGAACAACAATTTAAAATTATAAGAACCGCTTGTGTATGTTTCGCATTAATTCATTAAAATAAAACGGTAAAAAATGAGGTAGAAATTTTATAATTGTCAGAAGTGTGTCATGTTTAGAAAACATTTTAAAATTTGTAAACAATGTCAGCGAAATTAACAAAACATGTCATTATTTTATTGTATTGCAACAACAATACGTAAAATTATACAATTAGTGACGACATATTAAAAATACAATTTGATGTAAATTGTCAAGGACAATAAAAAATTTACTTACATCATCTTCGCAGCCTGCGTTCTGCAATGCATCTGTACTCTCCCCGTTTCTCATGCACGTATATTTTTGGAGCCACTGGAAATCTTTCTTTTCTTTAGCCGCTCCTTTAAGAAACGAGAATCTTATTAGATTCCTATTGGTCATTCTTATAGACAATAAATAAATGCCGTTATATTTACTTTGCAATTTATTTTTTATTTAGTTACAAGTTTAAAATGAATGGAAAATTGAATAACATAACCTCACCTTCAGATCTGTAAACTTCTGCCACAAAGGAAGAACTTTCTGTCCCTTGAGAAACTTGTAACTGGAAGCTAAGTTTAGTAGAAATTATGTTTAAAACAACATAAGGATCGTCGCTAACAATATTATTGCTGTCTGGAAAAAAACACAAACTATTGATTGCAAAAAAAGATGTACCACAGATATACCTATTTCACACTTAAAGTCGGAATCGATGGCAATAGCTCGCTCGATAGTCAAATCAGAAAAAGCAGTGGGCGGAATTTTAGTAGACAGTAAAATAAATAAAGCTATGGAATTATTATACTCGACTAAAGCTAAAATACGGTGTTCTTGGGTCCAGCCAGGGTTTCCTATCCTAGCATTTAAGTGTATCTTTGTTTTTGTTAAGGTTTTTTATGTATATGTGTTCAATAAAGCATCTTTAAGTGTGTTTTATTAAATAAATTGACAATAATCTTACAAGGATACAGCTCTCACAGTTTCTCCTGACGTGAACTTGGCTTGAACTATGGAAGTAACATTTACATCTGGTTTATCCATGATTACTTATCATGTAAAATCACTAAAATACATGTTAATACACGTTTTTATCTTAAAAAACAATAATAAATACTTTTAAAGTCATCTAAACGTCAGATGCGTACAGTCGCCATCATTTGACATTACAAGCCCGTTTTACACCACTAAATCATATAAAACTCATCAAAATATAAATAAAATATATAAAAACAATTAAAATAAGATCAAATAATAATAATAATTGATATAAATGTCTGTATTAATATTATTTGAAATATAATAATAATGTTTTTCTACAATATTTAGTTGTGTACTTTGACAACTCACGAAAGCAAAATAAAAATTATATATGTACAAATTTACCAAAATAAAGTACCTATATAAATATACTTATAACATTGATAAAAAAATGTAATTTATATAACGCATAATTTTTTCCGGTAAAATCAAATGTTTGTTATATATTGAGTTGGGTTTATTTTGTCAACACGCAAAACAAAAGGTTGTATACAGTTTTTACTTCATAAACCCTTTTTATAAGTAGGTAATTACTGTGTTTTAATTATTACTAAGTGATTTAATATATAATACAAGTATTTTTTAACCCCTTCAATTATGTCTGACTGGTTTCATTGTAATAAATGTTACTTAGAAATTACATCTGCACAGGGTGCGAAATTTTTATTAACGAACTGCGGGCACATTTTTTGTGAAAAATGCATAAATACGGGTATTTAATCTATTATAAGCTTAGAGACATATTTTAATAATTATTTTCAACTAGGTAAACCGAATTATTGTCATATGTGTCGCAATGAATGTACAACTATTGCGTTATCGTCAAATTTGAATCCAGATATACAAATTTTCTTTACTGATCTTAGCGATTCGCTTCAGAAATTAATTAAAGTAAGTTTTAAACATATTTGTAATTTAATAATCTTTTAAAGTAAATATATTTAGGTACAAGAATTTCAAAAAAATCATTATAAAAAATTGTCTGATTATAAATCTCATCAAATTCAAGTATTAGAAACCAAGTACATTCACGCAAAAGAATATATTAAAAAATTATCAAAAAATTATGAATCCATACAGAAAGACAACCAACGTCTGAAACATCTATTACAGGTACCAAATTAAAAATAAATAAAAATATATTTTTAAAAAATAAGAAACCTTGTAGATGTCAATTAGTTCCCCAAATCCAGGATCCCATTCTAGAGGGAATTTAAATGATTCTAGTTTAGTCAATACTCCACAAGCCTCCATACCCAATTCTGGGCATAATTCTAGTAGGAGTATAGTTAGAGGACAACCAGGTTTCAATTCGGTTGCAATGAAAAGTGGAATGGGGAAACGAGAGTCCAATCAGGTAGGATGATTTTAATGTTTATAGTCTATTTTTTATAAGAACAAACTGTGAAGAAGATAGGAGCAGTTCGATCTTCTCCACACTTTATATATATAGTGATATATATTTTATTTTTACACTTACTTGCATATTAAACAGTGCAGTTCACTAGGCGTTCACTTTGTCCGAAAGAAAAATAAAAAATAAAATTATCTAATCTTAAGGAAGTAAACACAGAATAAATATTGTAATCTTATTAGGTAGTACATATTTTTAAATGATAAGATAATACATTGCATATATACTGAAGTGCATGATTTAATACTGAGAGTGAAGTTTATTTGACGAGCCGCATACTTTTTAAAAATGTATATCTTTATTTTAAATAAAAATCAAATTGTGTTAAATTATAATAAAAATTAGGTATTACAAAACAGTAGAAATAAAAAAGTACCTCTTATTCCAGTATAAAGATGCAGATGGTATATATTTTGCCACAAACAACTTAACGCTCGTATAATTCCCAGCTATATTCTTGCTGGTATATATGTTGCCACATGGCTTTAAACACACTCGTGTATTGCTGGTCACATTTCAAGTTATAGAGCAAGCGCACTAACCATTCAGCCAGCACTAATCGTATATTTCTCAGCTATATTCTTGCTGGTATATATGTTGCTACATGGCTTTAAATACACTCGTGTATTGCTGGTCACATTTCAAGTTGTAGAGCAAGCGCGCTAACCATTCAGCCAGCACTGCCCGTATAATTCCCAGCTATATTCTTGCTGGTATATATGTTGCCACATGGCTTTAAACACACTCGTGTATTGCTGGTCACATTTTATATTGTAGAGCAAGCGTGCTAACCATTCAGCCAGCACTGCCTGTATAATTCCCAGCTATATTCTTGCTGGTATATATGTTGCCACATGGCTTTAAACACACTCGTGTATTGCTGGTCACATTTCAAGTTGTAGAGCAAGCGCGCTAACCATTCAGCCAGCACTGCCCGTATAATTCCCAGCTATATTCTTGCTGGTATATATGTTGCCATATGGCTTTAAACACACTCGTGTATTGCTGGTCACGTGTCTCTTGGTGTTAACTATTCAACTATTATTTCCAATTGTATCTCACAACATTTTAAAAATAAAGTTGTATTTCTTTCATAAAAAATGTCCTATTACTATTTCATACTTCAGCAGTAACTAAAATAATTGAAATTTGCATTGAACCGATTGGATATTGTGTAAGAAAACATCCGAAAATTTAAACAAAGCAACCAGCAACCTGATTCAAAGCAAACAATTATGAATACACAAATCAACAGGTAAAATTTGTGACATGCAACAAATGATAAAGTAAACAATAGCAAATTAAATGACAACAGAGATAATAGCGTACTTTGTTCATGCTATTGATTCAGTGGTGCACAAGAGACATATAAATACTAGTCATTCATGTTTGCATTGTCCAACCATTTGTCATTTGACAAATAGAAAATGCGACATATTTTCTTTAACATATCTGGTTCTATCCCTGTTACAAATATGAACAATTTGTTGTTTTTACACAGTTACTGCTCATATTCTTCTTGGTACACAGAATGTTCAGTTATAAAGGTATGAAAATGCTATATCGTAGAAGTAAAAAATTCTTTATCAAATGACACAATAAAAAATATATTGCCATTTAAAATAAAAAGTTGAATGCCATATTTTTTATGAATTTATTGTTTACTTAATTAAAAATAGTGTTTTGATATAGAAATTATGTACTAATTTATCCATCACTGTATATGTTATAATTCTTCTTATAATGAACACCTGTATATGTTGCCACATGGCTTTAAGCACACTAGTGTGTTGCTGGTCACATTTGAATTTATAGAGCAGTTGCAGAGAATATTTAATATTTAATATAGTAAATTACTGAATTACTGAAAAATATTATGTAGCATTATCTATTTTTTTTTTTTTGAAATAAAAATTATATAGATTATTTTAATTGTTTTGTATTATGGCAAATATTTGCTAATTTAACCAACTTCTCTCTTCTAATGAGGTCCTCCACTATAGTAACAAATTAAGAAATTGGCCACTTATAGTCAATCCAAACCTTAATTCAATATAAAATACAAAGCATATTTCAGAGCTAATCTAAGTTTATAAAAAATAGTTCCAAATACTGAAAAATTTGTTGAATGACATAGGCAGTAAAATCATGCTAGTTGCTATTAAAACTCGGACTATAATATTCGTAATCATTTATAAATAATTTTATTAAAATGAATATTATTTATGCATATGTCCAAGTAAGGAACACAATAGTTGTTTAAAACATATTTATATGTTTTTATAACAGTTGAAATAGATCAAGTTATGTAATTGAAATTTTTAGCGAACCCTATTCTTTGAGAACCGAATTACCTTGACATCTACGTCACAGAACACTTGAAAAATATTACGGCTTAACAAATAAGAATTAAGAATTTCTGAAATTAGAAAATGTTTCATAAAAAAATTAAATTAAATTAGTGGAGTACCCTATTCACGAAATAGTAATAGTGAGTAATCTTATAGGGACACATGTATACGTGTAAAATTTGTGACCCATTTTTAACATCCTATACGTTATCATATTGTAGGTACTAACATTTTTTTTTCTGTTATGAAAAATACTCATATTACTATCTCTTTCAATAAAATTATAAGTACCAAACTATTACAAATAAAATGACAATGACTGTCATGTATAATCACAACAACTAACAATTACAAAAGCTATGTTTAAGTGAAACGACAAACGATATATTGGAAAGTACGTCTTCTATTTGCAAACCAACAATTACATTTCTCAATTTCAATTTTTTAAACAAACACGGAAAGAGTGTCATCACAAATCGAAATACTACGCGCCCTGCGTTGCACAAGCGAGGAACTTTCTCTGTTTTCTCTCATGTGCACCGGTTAATAGTACTTGTACTGCAGGTACTATCACCGATTACCTCATATCATGCTTTAATCATAGCAATAGACTCAGCGACACAATTTTCCCTATTCTGTAACTCAGTTGTTAATTTTTAACCAATTGCAAATTTTTTTCTCCAATGGAAACAAATTGCATTGGAGAAAATAACAAAACATAACTTGTAATGTTTGTTTTCATTTGTCAAAAATATTAGCAAATGGTTAAAAATTAACCATTCATTTATAGAATAGGGCCCAATTTATATATTTGTGATTGCATTTTAATTGTTGTAAAGTCCCAAACCTTGAAGAAGGAATATAGGTTAAATAATAAAACAATGAAAATATCTTACCTAATGATGTGAAAAAGTAATAGAATGTTAAAGTATTTATTATCACAAGGTAAAGAATACACAGCATACAAGGTCGAACGACTGCATTGTGTGTGTATGTGTGTAGTACTGTTTTTATTTATTATGTAATGACAAATTACTGGAATTGTGGAATTTCTTTGGTAGGAGATGCATTCTGAAGGAAACCTGCAACAATAGAGAATATTATTACATTACAAATATTTATACACACACATATTAAAGTAATTATAAAAAAAATCTCCCGATCGGGAATAAATTGTTTATAAACTGTTTGACAATTGACACATACTAGACTACTTTATTCCCTAGGGAATAATAATTATAAAAAAATCTCCCAATCAGGAATAAATTGTTTTTCAAATGTTTGACAATTGACAGATACTAGACTACTTTATTGCCTAGGGAAAAATAATTATAAAAAAAATCTCCCGATCGGGAATAAATTGTTTATAAACTGTTTGACAATTGACACATACTAGACTACTTTATTCCCTAGGGAATAATAATTATAAAAAAATCTCCCAATCAGGAATAAATTGTTTTTCAAATGTTTGACAATTGACAGATACTAGACTACTTTATTGCCTAGGGAAAAATAATTATAAAAAAAGTCTCCCGATCGGGAATAACTTGTTTTCAAATGTTTGATAATTGACATATACTAGCATACTTTATTCCCTAGGGAATAGT
The DNA here is from genome assembly GCA_035578165.1 of Stenolophus ochropezus. NCBI lineage: Eukaryota > Metazoa > Arthropoda > Insecta > Coleoptera > Carabidae > Stenolophus > Stenolophus ochropezus. The sequence goes on along the minus strand of JAQOWZ010000018.1, from coordinate 21,466,016 downwards.
AATTATAAAAAAAAAATCCCGATCGGGAATAAATTGTTTTTCAAATGTTTGACAATTGACACATGCTAGACTACTTTATAGCATATGGAATAATAATTATAAAAAAATCTCCCGATCTAGGGAACAAATTGTTTTTGAAATGTTTGACAATTGACACATGCGAAGACTACTTTATTCCCTAGGGAATAAAATATATGAACATATTTCCTTGACTACAGAGTTTTATAAAAATATTTCATTCTAAACCTTATTCTTTGAGCTCATATCAATTAAGAATTAAACATAAAGAAACAATTTATTTTTTTAAATTTTTTAGCATATACATACAGAAAAGTAAGCTGGTAACTAAGTCATAACTGTATCTATACTGTAACGTTTTATTTATTTAGGTGAAGTGTAAAATTGATTAAAACACTAATATTTATATAACTAAGTTTAATTAAAGAAATATGAATTATAAAGAATAAATAAAAATAACTAACACTAAGAATTAACAAATATAAACACTAATTTAAGAACTAATTATTATTACTAAAGACTTAAACACTAAGATAATTTATTTAAACAATTAAAACTACGCTATATTTATTTCAACATTATTTATATCACTGTCTATTTATTTATATCACCATCTGTACACTACATGTATTAACACAAGACTGTCCTCCCGATCTTTTGCTTGGGGTATTTATATTAAAACGCTGCATTCTGGAATATTCTTTGACCTTTTAACTTCTCGAATATTCGCCGACCCCGATCAGAACAATGGGGAACGAACGAACGTGTTCTGACCTGCACGCTAGCGGTCGCCGCCCGCGCCGCCGCCCGCGCCGCGACCCTGGGTTCGCTACATTGCCCCCTCCTTAAGACTGTTTCGTCCCGGAACAGTTCGTTATGACGAAATCTGCATGCATCACCCTTGGTGCATCTGGAAGTCTTGAAGAAGTAACAGTCGACGGTCCGTTTGAGCTCCTCTTGGCCGGTAGAGTTGAAGCTGCAAACTAGAATTTCCACTCCGGTAAAGCGGAAGACTGTTTCTAACATGCTTCTAACAATCCTCCAATCCAAACCATCTAGTCCACAGCCTATCTTCGGTACTGCCAGTTTCATGATGTCGTTTTCCAACAGATGGTCCTTCATGTCGCACAGCGAGTCCCATAAATTGCGGTATGACGGCTTCTGATGTGAGTATTGTTTCGTAACGAGATAGTAAACGTACCGCTTGTGTTCTACGTTATCATCCTTCAGTTGTAGCGTTTTCCCGACAGTTGGACGTTGGTTGGCCAGTTCTTGTACTCGTCCAAATTTTCTTTTAAAAACTGAAGCGATGCCGCGGGACATTTTAATGTCTTTCGCTACACAGTGAGCGAGGGAATATTCTGGGGACACGGTGAACAGATCTCGTTGTTCTTCTCGTGTCACGCCATACCGTACTTTGTGACCAGTGGAATGGCTTTCCATAAAGTCATCATATGTGGGTTCCTCGGCTACAACCCGGCGAACCGTCGCTCCACAATGATCGTCAAAATTATCACCAGCGAAAGGGGCTAACCGATTGAAGTGGACTACTCTCGGCTTTCCATTAGGTGTTTTCCTAATTCTGTAGACCACATCATTTATTCTCTTTACGATCTCGTAGGGCCCTTCCCAATTCTTTTGTAGCTTCGGTGATAAGCCACGACGTCTTTGTGGATTGTAAAGCCACACCAAATTCCCAGGTTGAAAACCACCTTTTTCAGCCTTGACGTCATACTGGTCCTTCATCCGATCGCTGGCACCTTGAATGTTTGTGCGGACTTGTTCATGGATGTCATTCATTCTTCTCCGTAAGTCCGTTACATAGTCCTCCCCGGCTAGATCTTCACCGGGTTTACTGCCAAATACCAGGTCGCATGGTAAGCGCAACTCCCGTCCGAATAAGATGTTAGCTGGTGTCTGCCCTGTTGTCTCATGCACGGATGAACGGTAAGCCAACAAGAACAGATGAAGATGTTGGTCCCAGTCTCGTTGATGGTTAGAGACTACCTTTGACAAATACCGATTTATTGTTCTATTCATCCGTTCAACCATGCCATCAGACTGCGGGTGTAATGCAGTAGTTCTGGTTTTCTTTATTCCTAATATCTTACAGATATTTTGGAACAGAGCAGACTCGAAATTCCTTCCTTGGTCGGAATGTATCTCTCGCGGTACTCCAAATCGGCAGATGCATTCTTTTACCAAGACTTCAGCGACCGTTACGGCTTCCTGGTTGGGTAATGGATAGGCTTCGACCCACTTAGTAAAGTAGTCCATTACTACTACTATGTATTTATTTCCATCATCAGTTTCGGGGAATGGTCCGGCCACGTCAATCGCAATGCGTTCAAAGGGACTTCCAACGTTATATTGGCGCATAGGAGCTCTTCTTTTCCTATGTGGCCCGTTACTTCCCGCGCAGACCACACATTTCTTGCACCACTCTTTAACATCTTCTTTGCAATTTACCCAGTAAAATCGTTGGCGCAATCTCTCGAGGGTTTTATTTACTCCAAAATGTCCAGATCCGTCGTGGATCTCCTCCAATACTTCCGGTACTCTATTTCTAGGGATTATCAGCTGAGTTCTACTCTCAGTACCTTCAGTATTCTCTATGACACGTTTCAGGAGGCCCTCTTCAACAACAATAGAGTCCCACTGCGCCCAGTACGATTTTACACTTTGTGAGTGTCGTGCAACATCTTCCCAAACTGGTCTGCTATCTCCACGTTTCCAATCCAGTATGATTTTTAAGTCCGGGTCATTCTCTTGGTCCTTGCGAAGGTCTTCTGTTTGCCAACTATCATTCACTACTGTTGTTCTAGCGATGGTAGAGAGTTTTTCCTCTAGGCGACTGCAGTGCTTGCATTCAACTAGGCAAGGTCTTCTTGATAATGCGTCAGCATTACGATGGCTTGTACCTGCTCGATGCTCAATAACAAAGTTATATTCTTGCAATCTTTCAATCCATCTAGCTGCCTGACCTTCAGGATTCTTAAATTGTAGCAGCCATTTGAGAGCAGCGTGGTCAGTTCTTATAAGAAATCTTCTACCGTATAAATATTTGTAGAAGTGTTCCACAGATTTCACGACAGCCAAAAGTTCTTTTCTGGTGACGCAATAATTCCTCTCTGGTTTTGACAAGGTCTTACTAAAATAGGCAATAACCTTCTCTTGTCCGTCTTGTATCTGGGAAAGAACGCCACCAATTCCAACGTTGCTGGCATCTGTATCTAAAACGAATTCTCCTTCTGGTAAAGGATAACTTAGGACAGGTGCGCTTGTCAAGGAATATTTAAGTTGTTTGAACGCAGCTTGACAGTCCATCTCCCAGATAAATTTTCTGCCTTCTTCAGTAAGCCTTGTCAATGGCTTCGCTATGTTGGCAAATCCAGGTACATAACGTCGGTAGTATGTACAGAGACCAAGGAAACTTCTCAACTCATGTTTATCTCTCGGTACTGGCCAGTCACTCACAGCCCTTATTTTCTCCGGGTCAACTGCAATGCCCTTACCAGAAACTACGTGTCCAAGATAATGCACTTCTTTTTGAAATAAGTGACACTTCTTTGGACTGAGTTTCAGGTTAGCCTGTCTCAATCTTTGGAAAACCTCTTCCAAGTTCTTCATGTGGTCCTCGAACGTTTTTCCTACCACAATAATATCGTCGAGATAGACCAAACATGTTTTCCACGACAGTCCAGCCAACACGGTTTCCATAAGCCGTTCAAACGTTGCAGGGGCATTGCAGAGCCCAAATGGCATAACAGTAAATTGCCAAAGACCGGTACCGATGGTAAACGCCGTCTTTTCTTTGTCTCTTGGGTCTAAATCCACTTGCCAGTATCCGCTCTTTAGATCAAGAGTAGAGAAGATCTTTGATCCTGCCAATGTGTCCAGAGTATCGTCTATTCGGGGTAGCGGGTAGCTATCCTTCTTCGTCACGTTGTTAAGTTGACGATAATCGACGCAAAATCTTGTAGAGCCATCCTTCTTCTTCACTAGCACTACTGGTGAAGCCCATGGACTGTTTGAAGGTTCAATCACACCTTCCGTTCTCATATCCTCTATAATTTCTTCTGCTTCTTCCCGCTTCGCCAGTGGTAATCTTCTTGCTGTTTGGCGGATGGGTCTTGCGTCTCCGGTGTCTATTTTATGATGGACTACATTGGTTCGTCCTTTGTCCTTCTTGTCAAATTGGAACACATCTTGAAAGGTCCCAATTAAGTTCTTAGCCTTGGTTTTCTGGTCAGCAGTCAAGTCCTGGAACGATGATGACAGCTCTTTGATTAGAATGTCTGGAACTTCGCAGGATGTGTTGTCTTTGGCCTTTACAGTTCGAATAATCGATGATACCGTTGAGCATTCTCCTACTATAGTCCCTTTCTTCAGTATAACGGGATAAAAATTTATGTTCATTACTCGAACTGGGATAACCTTGTCGGTTTTGAGCAAGGCTTTTCCAATTACAACTCCAGTCCCAGTTTTGGCATCATCGTTTTTCGGCTGGAGCATGACAATGTTTCCCTCACAGAAGCTACCCTCTAGCTGTGCTTCCACGATTGATTCACTTCGTTCTGGGAGGGTTACATCTTCCGTTATTAGTACTCGCATAGCATTGTCGTCTCGTGGATTTAATACCAATTCTTCATCATTGACCATCATCACTCCATTCTTCAGGTCAAGTTTAAATCCATGCTTTTTCATAATGTCCATGCCGAGAATGAATTCATCTTCTACATCAGCTACCAGCACACGATGTTTAATGCACGTTTTTCCAACAGTGATGCTCAGATCTATTTCTCCAGATGCGGTAGCTTGTTCTCCGGTGGCTGTGCGTATCTGCCACTTTGTTGGAAGTAGGTGTTTTCTGCATATTTCTCTTGCTACGTCGGGTCTGATTATTGTTTTTGTCGCACCCGTATCCAACAACATTTTAAACGGCCTTCTGTCGATAGAGCCGTCTACATAGATGCTGTTAGCTTGATGATGAATGGATGCGACATAACTAATAGATTTTGGGGCTACTGGTTTACGGGTCGACGATTGCCCCTTCGCATCAACCCGGCTTAGTTTCCCGACTCCTTTTCATTCTTTCTTGGTTCTGCTTTCTTCTGTTGTTTTCTGCAGAGCCTTTGCGGGTGACCTAATTCACCGCAATTCCAACAGCGGAGTTTCTTTCTTCCAGCAGCATTAATTTCAGACGTAATTCGTCTTATCTTGTCTTCTAGATCTTCGGTGTCTTCGGGCCTCTCAGCATCGATATTTCGCACTCGCGATTGATTACGTGAAGCTTGTTTCGCAGCTTCATGGTCTAAGGCATATGAAAGTGCATCAACCAGAGTTTTTGGTCGAGCTAATCGTAGTGCCTGCTGAGTTTCATTGTCTCGGACACCATATATAAATGCTTGTGTGGCTAGACATTCCAAAACACTGTCAGGAGCTGTGGGATGTGCGAGACGAACTAAACGAGCTATATCAGCTTCGAATTCTTGAAGGTTTTCTTTAGAACTCTGATATCGGTTCCTCAGTTGCGTCTGGTACACCTGCTCTAGATGCGCATTGCCATATCGCATATCCAATCGCTTAACAAGTTGTTCGTAGTCTTCCTGTTCATCCTCTTTTAGCGTCTGTAGGATATCGATGGCTTCTCCACGCAGTGAAACTGTCAGCGCTGTAGCCTTCTCCTTAGATGTCCAACCATTTGCTTTGGCAGCGGCTTCAAATTGTTTTACATAATTCGGCCATGATGACTTGCCGTCGAATTCGGGTGTTTTAATGTGCAGTTTTGAATTATGTTCCACTTTTACTATTTTGTTTTCTTGAATTATATCTGTCACATTAGAATTTGACACCGCTGGCGTAATTTTAGAGAAATTTTGCTGTAACTCTTCAACTTTCTTCTCGTAAATTTCTATTCTCTCTTCCAACATTCTAGACTTTTCTTTTAATTCTTCTTTTAAAGTTCTCGAATTTTCTGTTAATTTTTCTTCCAATTTTTGTTCTAAACTTCTGGAATTTTCTATTAATTTGTCTTCTAAAGTTCTAGAAGTTTCAGCTAGTTTTCTAGAATTTTCTTCTAATTTTTGTTCTAAAGCTTTAGAATTTTCTAGCAACTCTTCTTTCAATGTTCGAGAATTTTCCTCAGATTTTCTAGAACTCTCCTCCAATTTTTGTTCTAATGTTCGAGAATTTTCTATTAGTTCTTCTTTCAATACTCTAGAACTTTCTTTCATTTGTTCTAAAGTTGTACCAAAATCATCAATTTTGAATAAAAAGTCATTAGGATTTTCACCAGCTTCTGTAAGAGCTTGCCGTAGACGATGTTGTAGAACAGTCTTGGTTCCCGATGTCTCCAACTCTCGTTCTTCCAGCTCCCTCTTGAGATCGGCCACTTTTAATTCACTTAATTTTACTTGTTTAGTAGCCATTTTATTTATTTTAATTTACACTTCACAGTTTTTAATAACCCTCACACCTGACACCAATTGTAACGTTTTATTTATTTAGGTGAAGTGTAAAATTGATTAAAACACTAATATTTATATAACTAAGTTTAATTAAAGAAATATGAATTATAAAGAATAAATAAAAATAACTAACACTAAGAATTAACAAATATAAACACTAATTTAAGAACTAATTATTATTACTAAAGACTTAAACACTAAGATAATTTATTTAAACAATTAAAACTACGCTATATTTATTTCAACATTATTTATATCACTGTCTATTTATTTATATCACCATCTGTACACTACATGTATTAACACAAGACTGTCCTCCCGATCTTTTGCTTGGGGTATTTATATTAAAACGCTGCATTCTGGAATATTCTTTGACCTTTTAACTTCTCGAATATTCGCCGACCCCGATCAGAACAATGGGGAACGAACGAACGTGTTCTGACCTGCACGCTAGCGGTCGCCGCCCGCGCCGCCGCCCGCGCCGCGACCCTGGGTTCGCTACAATACGATAATATTATTATCGTACTGACTTGTCAAAATAACATGAGACAATTGTATAATGCAATGGGGTATATATTTTAAAAATACCCGTAGTTTTTAAATCGTTTATTGATAATTATCGAGAAAAACAAAAATAAAGTTTTAGAGGATATTGAATTCAGTCGATAAAAATCATCTATCATAGAATAATCTACATTTGGCAGATTACCCAGGTTCCAATTTTAAAACGATGTATATAAACACTAAACAGCCTTCGAAAATCATACGACATTGACAACGTTGACACTTGACATTTCAATGACAATCGAATTTACACCAAAACAATCTTAATACATAAATTAATTGGGACTCATAATGGAGACTAATTTTTATATAATTTTATTAGAAAGTTGAAGCGTTAGTATATTTTTCGGAATTAATAAAAATATCAACTTGATATTGACATTGAGAAAAAGTGTAGAGAGGAAGCAATCGTATTCATTATATCTGATGTATTAATTAGATTGTTAAGACCTTTAAATAATATATGCACCATGAAACATTACTTGTGGTTTATATCATCAGGCATAAATATCTTTATAATGCCTGTCGAACAGAAATAAATATCTATCTACTATTATAAAAATATAATTTAATTCAGTTTGACAGAAGAATCCGTAAAGTTAAATTTTGACATAAGAGTCTGTAAAGTTTTACTTTAGCTACTACTTTGGCTAACTTCTTTATATTTTAGTATTGATTTCGAAAAACACATTTTTTTTTAATCATAGACCTATCTCTGCTAGATGTAGTTAATACAGTTCCTTCTAGGAATGATGTGTTACGGCCGAAGAGATGTTTGTAATTCAACACCGGGCTAAATTCTCAAAGAACCGCAATTGCAATGGCACAAAAATGTATAGTAAAAAGGGTAAAACCCTGTGGGTAAAAAGAAGGTAACAAATGGTAGAGTGCAACGATCAAATACTTTGTTCGCGCTTTTTTGAGCTTTGTAAACATGGCTTTAGTGCACGGAAGGCTTTGAAGGTATTTGTTTTAGGATTTGCCGGAAAAAAGTGTTAGTTCTTATCGCGGCTTTTATCTTACTCGCATTTAAATCCAAATTTCCCAAAGAAATAAATAAATTCTCCACATTTCCACTACAAATCGTATCCAGCGAAAAATAAATGCTGTTAAAATAAATAAATAAAATATATCATGATCTATAACACAACATTTCTAGATGGACAGGACATTAAGTTCTTAAGATTTGGTGTTAAATTTTACATGCATTTCATTGTTACGTGGTTTGCGATTCTGGGATTTAAACCCAAGTTCTCACACTGTATTCAATTAGATTTAGAGCGCGCTAACTAACTGAGCCACCGCTGCCCGTAATATCTAAATTATATGTAGTCCAAGTTTTATTATGTACTATAGTATTTAACATTAAGTGGCAGCCTATATTACAGGACAAGATTTTCCACCTTCCGACTAAAAATATATGGAAGATTCAGATTTAGTTTTCTGAGTCCCTAAAATCCGTTTTTACCACTCGCCACTCAGTAAGAGAGATATTGGAATCATACTAAAAATCGGATAGTGAGTTTTCAATGGATAAGCACGTTTTGAAGTCTCTATAACACGATTTTAATATTTTTACAATGATGTCTGTCCGTGTGTATGGATGGATGTGTCGTAACAATTACTTAAATATTAGTGTAGAATTGGTGTAAATTGTGCAAACCCGAAATGGTGTTTTCATAAAGATCTGAAGTGTTTTTCTGAAATATCTTAATTAATTATGAAAATATGAATAATAATTTAATATTATGTCATTAGCTAAAATGTAATAGATCAATTTTGTTTCTACCTAGCTCCATTTAACTATGATAAGTAATTAATGATTTCGTTTTTACAATTGCGGTTAATCTGTTTACCTATGTTTTATATTTGACATTGAAAATATTAATAATTATCGAATACTCTATGAGGAATTGTACTAAGACTGTAAGTAATAATTATTTTAATAATTCCTTTTACTGTGTTCGCAGTCAACACAAGTAAAATATAAATATTAATAAAAAATGTAAAAAGGACAGACAAGAGGTTATGTGCTGGCCACATCAGATTTTTCTATTTTAACCGAGATGAAATAATGGTTTTTCTTATAAGATAAAATAGTATGCCTAACAAGTAATATGTTTGAAATCCGTTACTTTAGTCAACTTATGCCACTAATCGGAACCCACTAAGTAAGCTATAGTTTCATTACAGAGACTGTAAAGTAACAAACTACAAAAGTAAAAGTTATCACGAAACAAAAGCAGATGAGTAAAGCATGCATGCAACCCATCCATCTAGCAACCGTGCAGACTTGAGCTTGACTTGCCTCCGTAGTGCATTGTTTATGAGCAGGGTATCGAATCCGAGTGTTGCAATTCACAGTGCATGTAGCGAAGCGTATAACAAACATTGATTTTCCATCAATGCACTCGCAGTGTGCAACAATACAGTGACAATGCCTCCGTGTGACGTGGCGTGGCATGCCGTGCCGTGCCATTTGGCGGGCTGCGTGGCATTCCCTGTCGCGTGACTTGAGCCATACGCCACGTTACTTCAGCATTCACTCAACAACACACGGGAAGTCTACATGGGTACCTGTAGCTCTCGGCTACGGATTTATGATGGATGCTCAATTTATTGGAAATGGAAATTGTTTACGTGAAACGCTATTCCAACCGTTTCAAATCTTTACTGCCTTATACATTTCCAAATTATACACACTGTTTGTCATCAAATTCAAATCAGAATTTGATCACCTTTTTAACAAAGTTGGTAGCACTGTTTTTAAAAGCAAGTTTTTTTCATTCGATTAAATGAGTGAAAAAATGGTGCCTTTTTGAAACGAGCGTTTCAATTCCAAATCCCGCCAGGTTCAAGGTGACGAACGTAATTCGCTATCTTCTCGCACAGTTCCAGATTTTTAACGAAATAAATATGTTTATGGGGATGATTTCATGAACCGTACACATGGTTTTGTGAGTTTAAAGCCGACAGACACGATACACTTCTGACAATTTTTTGCAAAAAACAAAAGTCGATTGACATGTAATTTTTTGCCATTTCGTCATTTCTGCAAGATAGCCCTTCTCGATTGCTTTTATTTGATACCAAACACGACATACTTCTGACAACTTTTCGCAAAAATCAAAAGCCGATCAACATGTCAAATGTTTGTCATTTATGCAAGAGTGGATATGAGCATTCCACTAAAGCAGACGAATACGACATAGGAAAATATATTGACCGCAGATTGAGAAATTAGATAAAATATAAACTATTAAGAAATACGTGGAAAAATATTTAAAAAATTTAAAGATAAGAAATTTTTTTAATAATTTTTGCCTCTCCTGGAAAAAATTCTGGCTACTCCTATGGCCAAAGAGGTGACAGGAATTTTTTTTAATCTTTTCTAGGCTCACAAAAAAAAAAACTGAAAAGGAAGGTGATTTCGTCGAAAAATAGTGTTCGGTTTTAGTTTTACACCTTTAATAAATATCCTGATGTGTATTATTAACTAGATTATATATGAATCTAAATTGGAATTAGGAATTGTAAATATGGATATAAATGCATCATTTGTGAAATCATGTTCGAATTCAAATTTCAAATATTTATAATAATACTTGTATTTGAATTACGATTATTCATATTGAGAATATCCATCTATTTTAGCATGATTTAATTTAGAATTACAAAACTGGAACATTTTTTGAAGGATTCTAATATATATAATTTTAATTTTTAAATTCATAGCATATGAAAAGCTTAACAAAATTTTATAAATAAAAAACAGGTATAACATTCACAGTTGTAATTGATATCTTAATGATTTATTTTTGTCTAACCACTGAGTATTTATTTGAGTAAGACTCTCTCTCTATATCAGCGTTATGTGCGGGTACAGCAAATAAATAATAACATTAAATTTCTAATTTAGAAATTTAAAATCGATCAAAATTTTTTCAACAATGGGAGTTTCCAAGATGACTTATTTTAGAGCAATTTATATTGCAAATTAAAATTTAAGTTAATTAATGTCTAATAATATAAAAACTATTATAAAATATTTTTAAGAGAAATTCAAAAATTTAAAAGAGGATGACCTCTACTTCTGCCTCGTGTCTGTCTTACACAAACTACTAGTTATCTCCTCTATGCTGTCGTTCGTGTAAGGACATCGCGATAAGTGATTATTTATATTAATTATAATATATATTATATATTATTTTTATTTGAAGATAATTATATAAAACAATGAAAATATGATGGAAACCCCATCGAATGAACCGTAATCTACTTGTAACTGTAGACATCAAGACATCGCTGGGTGAATAGATCAGTAAGGAATATCCTTGTGTAATATCGGCTCTGTGTGATGGATGAAGAAGGAATGATAATTGCTATATTTAGCCAGCAGGTAGATGTCAGAGTTGTGAAAACATAAAGACATGTAATGAAACATGAAAGGCGGGCAATAATGTATTCTAGCCATTTCAATCCATTCTCCTGACAGTTTCCCGATATAATAAAGCCAGAGCTTTCGATAACGCGAGAAAGGTCTGGAATAGCACTCTGCAAAGCTGACTGTAACAAATAATAACACCGCTGCATACCTGTCAGGTTTTAAGCTCCAAAGCTCCAAGGAAAGCTTTTAGGGAAATGAATCGATTCCGACCTGTGATTGGCCAAGGCGAAGCCTTTTCACCTCGTCACCCGGACTTATCTCATCGCTAATACTTTTACACGATTTCTTGCCCCGATAAGCTCATTTACATACATCTATATTCACATTGCTAACATATCTGTTTCTACTCTAATTACATATGTTCCATTATATACAAACATGTCTTCTGGCATCATACACTAATGTCCTTTTCAGGATTATTAGAACCGTAATCTTAGGGCCATCTGGTTGACAGACAATTGGGCGACAAAAAATGAAATATACAATTTTATTATTTCTCGAAGTTGATCCCCACGTCATCAATTTCTCTTGTAAGAATTATTAAACTTTACGTGCTACAGAGGGGTACTACATATGCTATCTACGTCAAACCAACGACGAAAATAGAGACAGTAGTTTAATCGTGATGACTCATATTTTCAAATATTTAAAAAATTGAGTATGTCACTCATGTCTTTATTGTCTTTCATGAAGATGATTTTGGCGTTGACAATTTGTGCTTCATTGTGTATTGGTAGTTTCGTTAGTTTAATCTACAACTCTTTTTGTATGTTTCATCTTTTATTATATTTATACATAATGATATCAGTTTTGATATTTATTTACTTCGAAAATCACATGATTTCACCCGACAAGAAGATGTCATCAATCCCCCTTCCTTCCAACGATTTGAATCACGTAGTTACAATGGGATATGTGACCAAATTTGATTTTTACGTATATGATACTAGCCAAAAAATAAAATACCAGTATTTTTATAAACCGATTTATTATTCGTAGTTTATGAGAAAATAATTATTAAAGATTTGGGGAAGGGATGCTGTCACATCATCGTGGTTGAATTTTAAAATAAAAGAGGTAGAGGTAGATATTATGGTTGTTGGTTATCATTGCAGAAAACAATAACGCAATAAAATAAATTATATTTTTAATGTATAGCTTATACATTCGGTAGTGACAGACGTTTCTGAGGTGGCATAGCTGATTTTTAAAAATTTTGTCGCATACAGTGATAGATAACATCCTGATTCTTGGTTTCTAATATTTTTCCTAGTTTCATAGTGCTCTAAAGTTCAGGTGTGAGGACAAGTTATTATAAAATAAACACATAAATGCATTGAAATATTCCTCGGTTGTCTCAAGAATAATTCATAAACATTACTGAAGAAAACACGTTTAATAGAAAACAATGTCTTTGAATCAAATCATTATGTCAGACCAGCTAGTACATAGAACATGTGAGAAGAACTAATATTGCAAAATGAATAAAGTATTAAGTATTTGTTATATACTTATTACATAATTGTTGAAGAACACTTGTGTTTGTTTCTGTATTTAACACTGGTGTATTACAAAATATTTGTCCGTACATTTGCATGCTCATACCTTGATAATAACTGCACGTAAATGAGTATATAAACGCCGCCAAGGTTAAGTCGGAAGCCAAATAAGCAACAATGCTAGCTGGAATAATGACGTCTGCGTATGTGCTGCCATGTAGCATGTAGCCATAATGCGAATAATTAATTGTTGATGTGCTGTGACCAATCGGCATACTTTAACTACTTCACCTTTTTAATAATTTTTATTGGATAAATATGACAGGGGTGTCAAATATGGTGTGTGCCATTACTAAATATTGATCAAATAAAATATTCTTGACTCTGAGTGGTTCGGTACCCACTGTACGAGTCTCTTGCTCAAGGTACAGTACAATGTATAAATTATTACCAGAACCATAACTCCTCTTCTAGTACAGTCACTGTTTGCACCTTGAAATGTTTGGCTTTTTTAAAACGTGAGACCGTTCTCACCTGTAGGTTTAGTCCTATATCTCACACTCCGCTCAGATTGAGTAAACAGGGTTACAATCTGGACTGGCTACCGAATATAATTTTTCTGTCTATAATCTTTGCTTGGCGGTACTATAACTTTTGGGCCTACTAAATTATAAAAATTTTAGTTGTAAGATAATAAATATAGTAGATTGATATCAAGTACTCTTCATCGTCGATGACAACGGTAATATTACAAAGTCTGGCAAATAAGAATAAAGTTATATATATATATATATATATATATATATATATATATATATATATATATATATATATATATATACACAGAATAGTTACATACAGAAGCGACACTCCGTATCGGTACCTTTCATGTTACCCTATTCAGTTCTATGACCTTGGAGCATTGAGTAAACCTTTAAATTTGTTGACTTCCCCTATCTCTCCCTAAGATGTGACGAAACTTTCCGATTTTAAACAATGAGACCTTTAAATTTGTTGCCTTTCCCCATCTCTCTCTAATTTTCGTTTCTCTATCTTAATGTCGTCTAACCTATTCTGTGACGGTACTATAACTTTTGGGCCTACTAAATTATAAAAATTTTGGTTGTAAGATAATAAATATAGTAGATTGATATCAAGTACTCTTCATCGTCGAAGAAAACTGTAATATTCCAAAATCAAGCAAATATGAATAAGGTTATAATTTGGATTGGTAACATGGTAACCTGTTAATGTTTATCAATAACGTTATTGGATTGCAACTCCCATCCCCTCACATGAATGATTTGTTTAAACACAGCGTAGGCCCCTTGTTCGCTGGAGGCGATTCTTTGACACAGCGATAACTTAGCAATTACGTTATCGCTGAGGGCGGCGTTGTGTCGAGTATGCACCACCGACTAGCAGCATGTGTAGGCCTGGGATGGGAATTATTGAAAGTTTGGTTTTGTGTGAAACTGCTGTGTAAAGGGTAGGCCAAGTTTAATTGGATGCGGCTCGAATTTCCAACTGTTATTAACAACTTAGTTACCACCTACAGGGGCATATGATGGAGATGCTGAATTCACAAATTAGGCTACGTTTGCATCACGTATTCTTCCTTTATTTCTAATATTCAATACACTTATACATTTTGATTTAAACCTCATTCATAACTCTTATCATAGTCATTGTTTTTGTCTTTATCTTTGTATAGTAGAATTGTCCCATTTTCAACTGTTGATGCAAACATTCTTTTTGGTATAAGTTTTTTCGCTCTTGTCTTTAATTTTTGCTACATATGATTGAAAATAAAAAATATTTTGCCAGCTCAACGAAATATTGAAGTAAATATAGCAGTGGCGCACGGTGACATTAGATGATAAAAATTATAAACAAATACTGGAAATTACAAAAATAACTACTTAGTTTAATTATTTTAATATTAAAATATACTTTTGACATAAAACAAAATATTTATTGTGAAAATGTCGAACATTTTTGTGTCGTAGTATTTCTATTTTCGCTTCTTTCACTTCTTATATGATCTGGAGCCAAAACTTCTTTTAAATAAATTTTCAATTTCACAGTTACATTCTGTAACGCTTATAGTCATCGAATAAGGACTAAAATTAAAAATTAAACTATAAAAATTTGGTCAAACTAAATTTGTGGTGGATATTAATAACTGGTACAGAATAGTTTATTATTTACAAATATTTTTTTAAATGTTATTCAATAATTATTTCCTATTAAACATAAAAATATAAAATATTCTTTACTAAATCAAAAACCAATCCAAATAAATTCTTACGAGTTACGAGTGGCTAATGAACAAAATCATTTGCAGCGCTATGCGATATTTTGTAGTGTAGCATCCACGAGCTTAACTGCATTGAGTTGGTGCTTCCTAAAACGCATGCGCGATCACGTATAATCTGCCTATTTTACACGATTCATTATTTTCATTGTGAAGCTACCTTGCAATTAGGAGTAGGCATATACGAATTTATATTCGAATGTACAGTATAATCCGTTGACCTAGCAAGGATCCTTAAATATTTTGACGTCCGTCTTTGATTATTTTTTCTACTTTTGTAATAAAATATGAATTTTAAGTAATTCAAAGTATGTGTATTCAATTATTATTATTATTATTATTATTATCATTCTTATCATTTCTAGACGGAAAAGAATCTCATGTAAATTTTAGTATTGCGAAGGTGATCACCTGTTCTGCTTTGGGAGCCCTATCTTTTGAAAAAAAGTTCCAAAAAGCTTACTTTTATTATTACGTTATCTATAATATCGATTGCTTTTATTTTCTGCTATCACTAAAATGACAACAATTACCAGATATTTTTTAGTGCACGACGATTTTTGCTTGTAATATTTAATATTTTTTTTTATTAACCTATAAAGTTGTGTTATTGTTATTTTATCAAATATTGAAAACACTTAGTATTAAGTTATTAATTTCTTTTGATCCTTTCGTTCTTGGAAGCGTCTGTCCACTTACATTTTCCGGCCACACCTAAGACACGGTAACACAAATATTTGCGTTGGAAACAATACGGTATCAGTACGGCTTCGGCTTCACTATAGCTATATATGTCCGGGTATGTAGCCCAGGCACACGTTATGACGATAACAGAACAGTTATCATATCACAAATAGGGGCAATGTGTTGTGTCGCTTCACTTTGGACTTTATGGGCGACTTATCGCTCGCTTTGAGTGAATACACTTCACTAGCATACTTTAAATGTTTCAAACAAAGTTTATTTTGTTGTATTAGTCTTTTAGTTGAAGTTAAAGGAGGAAAAACAATAATCAGTCGGAATTTTTCAAGATTCCCAGGGCATGTAACCGAAAAAATATTGGTTAACGGTTAACCCCTATTGAGAACATTATAATAATAACAGTTTTAGTTCGAAAACCGGTTTTTAAAAATTGGAAATTGGTTTAAACCGGTTAATATATCGGTTAATAAAAAATTACTACCTGATAAAATATAACAAATAAAGAAATGCAATTTAATTAATACATTTTTATTATTTATGTTATGTTGAATATAATGAAAATCTAGGGATTGATCTTAGATTTAAATTTAAAATTAAATTACTGGGATAATTCAATACCAACCTAAAAGTCTTGTGGTATACTATGGACCAATTAAAATGGGTCATATTCTCATAATACCTTTACAGAAACGCAAATCATTTTAATCGTAAACTTGCCTAAAACTGACAAAGATACCTACTACCTAATTTTATGACTTCAATAAACTGTAAATTATAGAAAATTTCATGACTTATATTCAAATACAAATAGATAACATATATTTTTTTTTAATCGCGCTAAATGATATTAAAAAAATATAATGTTCGTTAAAACAGGTTTATTTTTTTTTGTTTAACGGTTACCGGTATTTTAGGCCTTAAAAATATCGGTTAAAATTACAGTTATAGTTCACAATTTTCGTTCAAAATATCGGTTATCGGTTTTTATTAACTGTTTTTTTAACCGATTACATACCCTGATTCTAACCTGAAATTTACTAAAACAACGCATTAATCCTTACAGCTATCTTGAGAATTTTAAAGAAGTAAGCTTGGCAAGTAAAATGAGAGACGAGATAATAATATTCTAGTGACAAGTTTAGCGTAGGGTGACAGATAAAACTTCCTAAGCGCTCCCAAAAGACGTAAAAAAAATAATTTTTATTAACAATCACATTTTAAAGATTTACTCCAAGTTTGTGTAACAAATCTGAAAAGTTTGTTAACGCGCAGTGATAACTTTCCCTCGTACAAAATTAACTCCTTGATACGTCCCTGGCGGCCCGTACTGGCCCAGAGGAAAAAGAAGAGTCCTACATCATATTTATGACAGTTCTTACTTGGTTTAATAACTCCAAAGTTGTCCAGTACGTCATAAGGACTTCTTGGAGAATACTGGAAATTTTAATCTATAGTCCTTTTTTAAGAATGGTTGGAACTTCTCGTAGCGACTTGATTCACACAGGATAAAACAGTCGAATATTAAGGACTTTTACCTTCCACCATTTTTTATTTAAGCGTATTTAAAATTTTACCCGTTTCAGGATATTAAGCCTTTGTTTACATATAGACAAAAGTAAGCTAAGTAACTATGTCATAACTGTATACCATGCAATTTTGACAAGTACAGAATAGTCAAAATAACATGGGACAATTGTCATATCATGTCAACCCATACAGACATGATCACGAAAACGTTACTCACAAGAGAATTTTATAAGATAATATTTATTAATAACGTTAAACCGGCAGAGTATTGAACAAACCTCGGATGTTATGAATCATACCAGTACTTAGAGGCCTTAAAATCCTCGCTCTCTCAGCTCGCAATTCAATTGACATCTACGACGGTAATGATACTTATAGTATCCTAGGTAATAGCAATAAAGTAACGATTCAGTTATTACAAAATCTATTTTAATTTAATCACCGATTAAATCATTAAGTAGGTAATGGATGATTTTTGTCACTTATCGTGTGTTTCTTAGTTTTTCAGATGATGAATTTAGAAATCGGTTCAGATCGAATAATAGTATAATGTACAACAAGCATTAAATGGTACTCATTTCATACGAGTATGAAATGGACATTCCAAGCGAGTTGTACACAATACTTATTAAATTTCTTTAAAATACGTCCTCTTGGAAACCCTCAATGGGCCTCGGCTAAATGCTTCGGAAGCAACCAGTTGTTTGTATTTTACAGAAATGCAATGTACGCACACGCTGACTAGTTTTAATACTTTTCAATATTCTTCGGTTGTATTTAGTAAAGTATTTTAAATGTAAGTAAATAAGATACTTTTTTAAGACAACATATATTTTTGAGAAAGAATATACCTAATTATAATAGAAGATACTATTTAAGATAAAATATACTATTGAGTATCTTTTGTGGTAGATACTCGCAGCTCTGTTTTTAAGACTATGAAAGTAGAGTTTAATATTTAGATGTTGGCTTCAAAGAATGTTGTCTATAAAGTGACGGTCGAAGGGTAATGTATTTAGTAAAGCAAAACATTTTAAGATTCTATAATGCAATGAAATTTCCTAATTTCTGGCAGAATTTCAATGCACGAAGTAAATTTTCCCGCAAGACGAATGCATTCCCGTCTATTTTAAACCCTCCCACTTTGCCCTGCCTATTTTTAAAGTAATAAACAATTGTTGTAATTTGAGTAGGCGTTACTCATTCCTTAAGCATGAATAAATAATTACCGAGACTTGTTCCAAGAAGTATGCAATAAAACATAAATATATCATCACGTCTTCTATATATTTAACGATTTATTCACTTCTAAACGGGAAGTGGTGGGTCACTTGACTAACTGAGCTTTGCCAAATATTAAATGACATATGGTATATAGCCTGTTCCTAGACACAGAATAGTTACATACAGAAGCGACACTCCGTGTCGGTACCTTTAATGTTCCCTTATTCAGTTCTACGACCTTGAAGCATTGTGTAGACTTTTAAATTTGTACCTTTCCCCTATCTCTCTCTAAGATATGAGGAAACTTTCCGATTTTAAACAATGAGCCCTTTAAATTTGTACAAATTCCCCATCTCTCTCTAATTTTCGTTTCTCTGCCTGACTGTCGCTTCTGTATTAACTTATTCTGTGTCCTTGAAGAATGAAAATGAAATGTCAATTGTACTTTAAGGGTAGATTTTCGATTTAATTTACCCTTTCGGTTAGAGAATGTGAAAAGGGAGCAATTATAAGGGTTGTTATGATTGTTGTGCGGTTAAAGCAATTATAAAAACAGGAAGGGTGGAACAGAAAATGAACTTGTTATTGGTGTTGATGTTTCTTATTCCTAACTTCGTGAACTCTCACTGTTGTGTTCTGTCATAACACAACAAACTCTAAACCCACAATGAGTAAACTTCAAAATAAAGGATTACAAATTTTACAACAAAAATAAAGACAATATAAATCAAATTGCATTGCATTTTGCTAAAACTATTTTCTAAGTATTTTGATTTGCTGCAATGCAGTTTATTATCAGTTAGGTAAACAACAACAAATAATAGATTATAAAAAGGCTTCCTCAAGATATCATTTTATCAGAAGACTCATTGTTTAAATTAATCAAGAACTGCCCGTATTATAACTAAATTATTTTTATGTTATTTGATAATTTTAAAACTTTTTTTGCGCCATCGTTCATTTAAATACCGTGAGTTTATTTTAACGTGAAACATGGGATTTCTTATAGCTATGGTTACGACTTGACATTTGATTGACAGCAATGTATCAGAGCATTCAATTTAATAGAAACATAGAAGATATAATATTGAGGTTTAACAATAATAAAACTCATTTAAATGTTTGTAATTTGGGTAAGTCTGGCGAGACTACAGTGATTTTAAATTTTATATTTTATTCTATAATAATTATACATATTGCCATTAAATAGTTTCGTCTATAAAAATTTGCCATGTCGATCGGCTTTTGTTTCTAGCGAAAAGTTGTCAGAAATGACAAAAGTTTGCTATGTCGATCTGCTTTTGTTTGTCACAGATAGTTGTCGTGTTTAGTATCAAATGTAAGCACTCGATAAGTATTGGCATACAGAAATGACAAAAATTTGCTATATCGATCGGCTTTTATTTTTTTTGCGAAAAGTTATTAGAAATATGTCGTGTTTGGTATCAAATGAAAGCAATCGACAAAGACTGGCGTGTAGAAATGACAAAAATTTGCTATGTCGATCGGATTTTGTTTCTCGCAGATAGTTGACAGAAGTATGTCGTTGTTGGTATCAAATGTAATTACTCGACAAGGATGGGTATACAGAAATGACAAAAATTAGTCATATCGGTCAGCTTTTATTTTTAGGGAAAAGTTGTCAGAAATATGTCGTGTTTGATATCAAATGAAAGCACTAGATTGGCTGGCATTCAGAAATGACAAAAAATTGCCATGTCGATCGCTTTTTGTTTTCAGCGAAAAGTTGTCAGAGGTATGTCGTGTTTGGTATCAAATGTAAAGTAATCACTCGATTTGTCATGTCGTTCGGTAAATAAGTACCAAATACAAGTAATCTCGTACGCAAGCTCCGCCTCAATTCATACCTTCTGGAATGTTATAATGTACTTACATTCCTTGCAATTAAAAACTATATCATGCATAACATTATGAATACTGAACTGGAATAGAAAAATGATAAAAAAAGGAGGAAAGTCAAGAGAATATATGATATTTATGTTTGAAATCTGTACGTCTTGGAGTGGGACGCATTTTATTGCATCCTGTGTTATCGCGTCCATCTGAAGAGGCAAAGCGGTTAATTCGTAGGTGCAGATCCCTGCTTGGCATTCTACCCCCGTGTCGGTAATGTCGGTGCAGCATTATACCGACACCGACGCTTGAAAGGAAACGGGATGACCTGGCTTCTGAATATGAATGCCGTGAATACATTTAAATAATTTTTCATTATGTTTTGAGGTCAGAATAGGAAACTGTTTGACTTGGCATTAGCATTACAGTCGTCAACAGCTTATGATATGTTTGTCTTTCTAATTTCCCATCGCAGGTCTTTACTGTTTGTTCGTTCGTGGCTTAGCGACAATGCTCTAATTATTATGCAACGTGAATACAATATTTCTTAAAACACTTATCACTCTGCTTACATAATTTACTACAGAATATACAATAGTGTACTGTGTAGGTAGTCAATCGCAGATAATGACTGCATTATTTTTACACAAAATATCAACTATCGTCAGTTAATTCACTTATTTTCACCGTTATTTTTGTCTAACTTGACTGTATTAAAGTTTTGAGATTTCTTCTCTCCTTGCCTTGCCCTTTAATGTAACTTGAAGAATTTTGTTTTGCTGTCAGTCAACAAATATTACTTCTTATTGAATTTAAAATATTGTTTTAATTTTAATAATAACAAAATTAATAATAAAATAATAAAACAATATTTCTCTCGAATAATTTTAACCAATCAATTTCGACCAATGAAAGTCGAATATCATTAAACATACTGCACATGTGCGTAAGTTGAATATATTTGATGTTTATAGAATATTTTAAAGTCAAAAATGACGTTTATATGACAATTTAAAATAATAAATATTTACAGAAATACTTTATATACAGGGTGGTTTTGTTTCCAGTGTCCAGAAAATATTAGAGAAAAGTTTTTCAAATAAAAGTTATTCAATATTATGTGTTTCACATAATAGCACTAATTTTTTTTTTGCTTAGGATGTTTTTCTATTTTTTTTTTGTTTTTCAAATAAGAACATGTACGTTTTTTGAAAATTTCAAAAAGGAAATAATTTTCTGAATACAATGTAATACACTTTTAGTATCACACAACAAAAATATTGAGAATTTTTTTTTTCTATAACCTATATGAAATGATGACATTTCATACCTCCTGCCAGTTGCAAAAACATCACATTTTATCACAAGGGACAGAAATATTAGTATTTCTATCCTTTGAAATAGAAATACTTTGTCACCAACACAACAAGTTGACAAAAGCGATAACATTAGAAGAAGTAACAACCTACTACTCTATAATTAATTTTAAAAATATGTTTCGCTTTTCTTATTGATCTTAATTTTTTTAATATTTTACAGTGGTTATAGAAAAAAATATTGTATTATATACGGGGTAAATTACAGATTTTAGCACTCTGTGTGATTGTAACCCTCCGCTGCGCGTCGGGACACAAATGTCACATCTTGCGTTAAAATCTGTGACTTTTACCCCTTATATAATAAATATCTAATATTATGTAAATTTGATAGAAATGCTGATAGAAACAATTGAAAATAAAAAAAGATACATAAATAAAGTTATATAGTAATCAAAATTTTGAACAATATTTGTAAATATGTACCTTTTTCCATTTAAAAATACTTTTTATTAGTAACACGATCACTCTGAAAAATTATGGAGACAAAAAGTTTCGAGGCGAAAAATTGAAATTTAGGTTTTTTCGATATCCTATTTTTATCCCATAGTTCTCGTAGAATCGAATGGTAAAATAGTTTCTTTCCTTTAATGCTATTATGTGAACCACATAATATTGAATAAGTTTTATTTCAAAACTTTTCTTTAATATTTTTAATTTAGAAAATATCATCTAGACTCTAGACACTAGAAACAAAACCACACTCTTTATATTTAATACAAAATGAAACGGACGACAAAAAGAATGCTACTATTAATGAACGAAGTTTTCGTATTTCACTTTATCCGTTTCAATTTATTAAATGTATTGTTTCAAACTAGGAATTCTTATTAATTGTTTACACGTTTTATTTACACAGTTGTGTTCTTGGAAAAGATAAAGAACTTTCCGGAGTCATTCAGTGAAAACTGCGATAAATATTGATTCACAAAGGTGCAGACGAAACAAAGATATCATTACAGGAATATAAAATTTCAAAATACTTATCATTAGTAACACGATCATTCTGAAAACTGAACTGGAATTCACGTCTGTTATTCGTATCAAAGATAAGAATTTGATATCAATTCCTGCAACATGTAATAGAATTCTTTATGCACAAATATTCATTCATTCATAGCACGGCTTTTCTATCAGGAACAGGGCTTCAAATATCAATGATTTCATGTTACTCGATTAATAATAGATAACTCTGATATTCAAACAAAAGAGTTCACACACGACTTTATCAACTTTTGCTTCGAATTTTAAACGTTTATTTAACTACAGACATTTAAAATTGGTTGTCAATAAGATCGTTATTATATAACAATTATTAATTTTATAAACTCACTTTTAAAAACATGAAAATATATCTTTTGTAAAGAAATGTTTTCTCTGCATATTCGTTCTTTGGAACGATTTTAGGTGAAAAATTTGAAAATCGAAAAAACCTACATTTCATAATGGACCTTTTTTTCTCAAAAACTTTTCATTTTCTAGACAAGTAGATATCGATGCTCTGATTTCAAAACCTGTAATCCTATTACGCCTTTTCGATTTTAGTCTATCGATTTATTATCTAACTTTTATTTATTTCTAAAAATATTTATTAGAAGTTACCTTCTGGGCATTCATAGCTGATGTTAAACAGATCATAATATATAGGTAAAGTAAAATATCAATTATACGGTTAAATTCGAAATGGATATTCGTCCATGAAAACCTTCAGGTATACGTAAAAATATATGCATTTAAATAAAATTAAATAATCTTTTCAAAATTGTAAGCAATTGTTTACAATTCTGCGTAAAAATTGTTTGAGAACTCAAGTCATGTAAATTACAAGAAATAACAAACAATTTTTGAATTCAAGGATGTTTTAAAATTCTATTGAATATTTTAAACTGCACTTATTTGACTAAAATTAGTTTAATGACTTTAACAATAATGACTTTACGTTTTTGTGTTTAAAAACAACAATTATTCCACTTTGTCTACAATTATGTAAAATGTAAAGATAATGGTACTTTTCTTATCACTTACGTAAAGAAATTCCAGGGCCTTCTAGAAGTTTTTGTATACTTATTGCACTTGATGTAAATGTATTTTTTGCTGAATCGCCATCGTATGAATAATGCATTTTAGATTTTAATAAAATACAATGACTACGTTTACATATAAAGTTCCAGGCGCATTAACTTTTGACCTGCATGCTCTTCGTCTTATGAATATATAAACGCACTATTTATGTCATTCCTTTATTTAAATATATTAACTATTTTAATTTTATACAATCGCCTATTTGATTATAAATAGTCTACTTTTAGTTCCACGTATTGTGACGAATATGAAAACATGGTAACTATGTTTTTATTATTTTCTGAGGAATTATTTTTTTTAAATAGACGTTCATATATGTTAGTGTATTATTCATATTATCATCTTTGTTTTAAGACAAATAAGCTAGAAATTAAATCTATAAAAGTTTAAATTACTAATTTCGGCCGAGCCGAAGTTTGGAAACTGCGACCGAAACCAGAAAAGGCTCAGCAACATGATAAGATAGAAAATTAGGTTACGTGAATTTTGACGTTTAGCAGTGCAATTGTTACTGTATTGCCAATATGTCAATTCAAGTTCAAGTTGTCAAATTGTGAAATAATGTAAAAAAAGAAAAGAACAAGACATAATTTCCATATATTTTTAAAAATATCAGTATTAATTTTTTTTCTTATATAATAATGATATTTTCCAATATTTCATTCTATAAAAATAAAACTGTACATTTTCCTCACTAGAGAGGGAAAAGTAATTTTCCTCACTACTTCGCGAGAAGAAAGTAAAACTTTGTATGCATGTTGTAAAAAAAATATATCACTATAAATTCAGAATAAAATTCTCTATTGAGTACGCATACAAAAAATATATGGTCCTATTTAAATTAACAAATTTGGTTCCCATAGTTCGTTCAAATGAACACCTGTATTTACTTTTTTTTTAAATCGATACTAAAGTATCCTCCTTCGTCGCTCGCCTCTAAGAAATAAAGTATTTTTTATTACTCGCTATTATCAATTATAACTATTTTTAATGAAATTATATATTGTTAACATTGTGCATCTTCAATAAGAATTATTTTTCTTTGCTACTAATTTTTGCATGTTTTTTTTTTTGTATTTTTAAACTAAAACAATTGAACTCACCATTTCCAGCAGAATTTCCGGACTCCAGTCTACCATCAAACTCCATCTCTAGTCAGCGTGGCAAGCAGCAGTGGCTCACGTGCCTCCATGGTCCAGGGGCGGTCCAGTGGCGTCCCATCCAGTTTTCCCAGACAATCACCCGGAATTAACCTCTCTCGGTTGAATTTCGGCCGTTAGGTTGGTACCCCTGTATCGACTAGCGTTAGAAAGTGGCAACAGTGGAGATAAAATTGGTATTAAGTACCAATTTTATCTGGTAAATATTTATTCATTTATTTAACACTATAATAATCGATGTTAATTAAATGTAAAAATCCTCGGTACTAAGTACCAATTTTATTTGGTAAATATTTATTCATTTGTAAAAAATAATTGATTTTTCTGTTTTTCTTTTAGTGTTAAATAAATATTTCTTAATTTAACAAAACCTATTGTAAAATACTAATGAAAAGTACAAAATTAATAAACTTTTGTAATATAAACTATAATAATGTAAAAAAATAAAGTAGTTTATTTAATTTTATACTATCCGTTAAAGTTAAATTAATGTGCCATAATTTAATACTGTATTTACGTTAAATAAAATTTAAAAATTTTGAGTTTTTTTATATACAACATTGAAAATAAATACACAAACATATACATTATAAGCTGATAGTCGGGATTTGAACCCCGGACTACTGCTGTAATTGCACATGCATTTAAGAACGTGTATAAGATTAGATGTACACTCTGAACATCTCAACAATTTTTGCATTAAAGGTAAGTATAATTAATTATCTCTTATCTTGTCATTGGCTCAACTTATAATACTGATATTTATTGACTTTACAATAAGCAATTTCTTAAGATGTATTCGAATATTTTATACAGCGTACATATTATTTTAGTTAACTTTTAGTTTTATTTATTTCTAAATTTTTGTAGAAAAAGTATAGTGTTTCACTCGTGCAAAATCACCTATTTCCCACCTTGTGTGTAGGCAAATTTCTGCACTTGTTGCACCATATTCTGAACATGTCAACCAAAAATAAAATTTACCATAGAGATAACTATAATTTGAAATATAAAAAATGTAAGATTGAATTTATTAACCAATAAAGATAAATCGATCTTTTAATTGCAGTCTATTATATGTTGAGACAAGTTATATGTAGGTAATATACGAATCTACATTCTCAGAATTGATAATAAAATTGGCAATTTATAATTATTTTAATGTTAAAAACATGTATAAGAATTGCAGAGATAATGTAATACATGAAAAAAGTTAATTATGTACTGTACTTAGAGCAATTGTAAGGTTTCACTTAATGCAAAAATCGTTACAAGACGTATATATGTTTGAGACAAAAAGCTTGTTATATGTAAGTACAGAGTTTAAATATGTTGAAATAAAATTGTATCCATTAATTTCCCATTTTTATACCATGCATTTATTAGAACTTTCGGACACTCTAGTTGGTTTGGAGAGTGTACTACAAGTTTAATAATGTAAATCCTTGCTGAAGAATTTTGATCTCAGCGGGCTTTGAACTACAGTAAAAAGGTCTTAATAAGTAATAATTTTCAGAATATGAAAAGTGTATATTTACATCAAATGCATGAGGGCTTAATTTTAATATTTTCAAAGCGAATTAAAATTTTGATGAAGGGTATTTAACCTAATACTGTAATTCCCTTTTATGTAGGAAAATTTTAACGGTTTTTAAATGAGAATTTTTAATATTTAGAGATAGTAAAATGTCACAGCAAGAATTAATGATCGGAAAAATAACTGGCCATCAAAATTTATAGCGTAATAAAAGGTATTTAGGAAAAATTATGTTGCCCATTTTCGTTACGAAATTATGTACGTAGCTCGTATTTTTCCCCTGTCGTTATTTTTTGTTATATAATTTCATAAAAATTTTACGTTTTGACCCTAACACCCATATCTCACTTTAAGAGACACAAATTCGACTCCGGATCATGTTAAATTAAAATATTAATTCTAACAAAAATAACAAGATATTTTAGGTAATACCATAATATTTTTTTGAAAATGTGTACAAACATATAAAGCAAGATTTTGTTCTCAAACAATTTAAGAGTGTTAAATGCTTTACTTTCAATCGCATATTCATAAAAAAATTAGATCATAACTATACAGGTTGTTAAAAAAGGTTATATACAATTTAAAGGTTGAAAAATTTTAAAAAAAAAACATCATAGAACCTTTTTTTAATAACCTATATTTGAAAATTAAAAGAAACTGGCTATGAAAATACAGGTTACCTTTTTATATGATTTTGGGATCAGGATAGAGGTGGTTCAGCCAATGAAAATGCAGAGAGTTATGGAAGGAGAACGCACTGGCAAATCAAAGCACGGACATAGAATGTCAACTGTAGTGGGGGTGTCCTTTTGACCAATTAAAAATAAACCACATATTTTTTGTTTGAAAATTGTAACAATAATAGTGGGGATAGGGCTCTCAGATTTTGAAATGACCAGAAACTAGATATCGGGACATCTATCTTACTCTGATTTATATATTTTCGCAACTTCTTAATTGAAATTTATATTGTTAGACAGATCCTTGTCAATAATTACATTTTGTATTTTGATCACGTGTAATATTTATTTGATTCATGAGGAAAATGGACAAAGAATTTCTACAATAATATTTAGATATTGAAAATTATGAATATATTTTCCTACTCCGTATATTTTCTGTAATGAAATTTCAGTGGACAGATAAGCATAACTCATTATTTTTTGACACGGAAGGAGTTATTTTACAAAATATTTTCAATTATGATTTTAATTGTACAGAAATGTATGTTTCTAACAAAAAAATAGTTGACTATATATTTTTGAATGTAGTGGGGGAACATGGTTACCCAAACAGAAATTATGTAGTGGGGTCAACCAATTAGAGAGATTTATTTGTAGTGGAGGAACACGAGTAGCCAATCATAGCATGGTAAGTAGTGGGGTGAACCAATAAGAAGGAGGCACTAGTTTCAGTGGAGAGTATTGACCAATCAGTGTTAGGGAAATTGTAGTGGGGGAACTGGGATAGCCAATCATAGGGTAGTGGGAGAAATGATATGAATATGCGTTGAAAATAAAGCATGTAGATCATTCCCTGGTGAAAACAGAATAGTCGTTAGAAGGCACAATTAGTAACAACAAAATGAGAGGACTTACATATGTTGTCAGATGTTGAACACTAACATTAGTAAGACACACAGAAGCGACACACTACAGTCCACCGTACACTTAGCACCACCACGGTCTGTCGATTGCCATAGCAACGCAGATTGTTTTATAAATAGAATATTTATTTTCCTGCAACACTGGTACATAGTGCACTGCTCAAGGGAGAAAAAAACTAAATTTAATAAACACTAATTATTAGAAAATATAGAAAATATTCATACACTGATTGCAAATATAAACCATATCTTATTTTGTTTAACTAAACAACATATTAACATAGTCACCCCAAGTAACACTTGGTAACAATTGTTTCACTTTACACAATATCTCAGCGTTTGGACGATTTTACACACAGCAGCCAAAAACACAATTTTCATACAGACAATTTTATATACAATTTTACAAATTTTATTTACAATTTCATTTTTTTTTACCAATCAGAATATCATGCTGTAGTTTTTAGCCAATCAGAATAGTTCAGTTTTAGTTTTTAACCAATCAGAAACATCTGCATCAATCAGTTTTGGTTTGGAAGTTAGGTTTGGAATTACTAGAAGAAAATTGTGACATTAAACATGTATTACAAAGATAGATTTTATATTTAAATATACCATAGGTACACCATAAAGAAGATAGAAAAATTTCTATCAATTGTCTTCTAGTAATGGCAAAATTTGAATAAAGAATAATTTAGTTGCTGAGGTACTGAGTAAAGCTTTGCTGTCACATAGACCTTAGACATATAGGTTACATCACGAATGATAATCTTTGGTCGATTTGATGTTTGGTAGTGTTTAGTGAGCGGTGGGCTATACTACTGTGTATTTGTCTTGGACAGTTGGTTGTGTGTGAGCCAAAAAAATGTCAACTGGTACTCCTGAGTGACTCAACGCCAGGACCGGCTTACGTTAACTACAGGTGATATGTTAGTGGATACATCCAAATTTAAATCAGTCAGAACAGGGCCGCACTGGCCCCGCAGTACAGGGCCAGTACAGCCCTGGAAATAAAACTATACATACATGAATACACTTTGGTGATTTCAGTTCTAGTTAAGTCAGGGTGTACCAGTAAAATAAAATTCAATAAATAACATTAATACATAAATTTCAAGCTGGGGAAAATTCAAAATGTTAACAACAAATACAGGCCTTTGTATTTCAAATACAAATCTCAAGGGCCTTATTAAAAATAAAAAAGGAGCAAAATTATGGCTCATAGTCTTAAACGACAATTTATAACAAGACGCTTTGAAAAAATCATTTTCATAATACAAGTACATAACTTATCACGTATCATAAACAAAAATAAAGACCATATTCTATATTAAACAAATAAACATTCTAACGATAATTGGAACAAAAATTCTTTCGTGAACGGCCCAACATAATAGATGCCAATTTTAAACAGACAATTTTAATAATGCTGCAATATGATAAATGAAAAGACCCATCAAATTAGATGAATTCCTTTTTGCTCTAGAAATCTAGAATATTTAGAACATAGCACGTACGAAGCATCTTTGAATGTTTTATGAATAGAGAAAAGTCAAAAGAAATTACAACTCCTTTTTACAAATATTACTTTTATAGAAAATTTATTTCTTTTAATTTATCGGGTTCTAGAAGTCATAAAATATTGTAGAAACACTAGCAATGCCAGAATTATCATCAAGAAATTGGTCTTTCTATTTATTCTGGATATAGAAACAGTGCATAGAGAATCTTAACTTCTAGATATCAAGATAGTCTAGAACAACGTAGGTATAGAGCTTTTTATAGATGAGCTTTTTGAAATAATAGAGCTTTAGAAAAGGCGTTAGCAAAAGCTTTGGTACATAGTAGAACAGAAGTTGTTATGGTGAGATATCAAGAAAGTTTAAAATGCAGTACGTACAGATTTCTTTCTATTTATTCTAGATATGGTAAAGCATTGGAAAGGTATTAGCAAATAATTTGGTCTTGTAAAAGCTTTGTATTGAGGATAATGAAGCATTTTGGGCCAATGACAATAAAAAAAGATTTGGCGATTTTTGGCTCATGTGTGTTGTGTGTAGTGAGGTGTGTGTATGTGTGTGTAGTGTGTCCACGTGTCCTTCACGTGTCCCATACACTGCTCACAGTTCGAACGTAGCGTGCACCACATGTATGCCTACACATCATTTCAAAACAGAGCATTTATTTCTGATATGTGCCACGAAAGAAACACAACTAAACTATAACCAAAAAAACAATAACATTATCAAACATAACACTTATTACTTATATACGAATCATCCGGAAATTTATTTATATCTCTCTTATAACCAACAAAGTTCTTGGTTGTAATAAACTAGTAAAAATATCTCACTGATCGTGTATATATAGCTACTTTTTCCTGAGTAGTGTCTCTAGACGCGGCGCTAGTACGGGCGAGAGGCGTCCTTGGAGCGCTTGAGTTGCACCTTGAGGCGCTTGGTGCCGATCTGGAAGCCGTTCATGGCCGTGATGGCGGCCTGCGCCGACGCCGGGTTGTCGAACGACACGAAGCCGAAGCACTTGGACAGGTTGGTCTGCTTGTCGATGAACACCTTCGCCGACACCACGTGCCCGAACGGCAGGAACGTCGACGCCAGGTCCGTGTCGTTGAACTCTTGCGGCAGGTGGTAGATGAACAGGTTGCAGCCTTCGGGGCCTAAGGACAAGCACAGGGTGTTTCCTACTGCCACAACACTAACCTAACAACCACGCTCTTTTTCTCTGACTAACTAAAACCGCTTTCATTCTACAAAATGGTATACTTCTCTTCTGTACTTCTGATGAAATGATACCGTCTTTTCTACTGTCATACTAGAAAGTAAACAAGCACGCCCTAAACTTTCGCTTTCTGTCTAACTAAAACGTTCTAGCAAATTAACCGCTTCAGCTCTCGCAAGTTGCATATTCTACGGAACGACAGCGTAGTCTCTTCTGTACTTCTGACGAAATGATACATACTTTGGTCTTCTCTATTGTCATACTAGTAAGCGAACAAGCACGCTCCTTTTCTCAACGACCGACTTCAACTATCGCTTTCTAACTATCAGAAAATTCACCGCTTTCATTCTACCGAATGGTACTCTTCTGTACTTCTGATGAAATGATATCGTCTTTTCTACAGTTGTACTAGTAAGCGAACAAGCACGCTCTTTTTCTCAACGGCCGACCTCAACTATTGCTTTTTGACTATCTAAAGCGTTGTAGCAAATTCACCGATTTCATTCTACCGAGTGGTACACTTCTCTTCTGTACTTCTGGCAAAATGATACAGTATTTTCTACTGTCATACTAGTAAACGAACAAGCACGCACTTTTTCTCACCGGCCGACCCGAACTTTCGCATTCAGTCTAACTAATACGTTTTAGCAAATTAACCGCTTCATTTTTCATAAGCTGCATATTCTACGGAACGATAATATAGTCTATTCTGTGCTTCTGACGAAATGATACAGACAATCTTTTCTACTTTCATACTAGTAAGCCAAGAATAACCCTCTTTTTCTCAACTTCCGACCCGAACTTTCGCCTTCTGATTAACGAAAACGTTTTCGAAAATTAACCGCAAGCTGCATATTCCACGGAACCACACCGTAGCCTCTGCTGTTCTTCTGACGAAATGTAGTCTTTTCTATTTCCACATTAGTAAGCAAACAAGCAATTCGTCTGACCCGAATAACATTCAGCTTGTCGTTTCGACGAATTTTAGACGAAAATAGATATAGACGCTGAAGTACTATATTTGCTTTTTTTCTTGATGGAAATTAACCGCTATACAGTCAAACAACATTTTCTTCTTTTTGTTCTAACGAATTCATTAAATATACTTTTGAAATTTACATGATCTAGAAAAGAACGATGCGATGACATCTACGATTTATAAGTAACAAAAGATATTAAGAAACATATTTCATTTTCCTCACGATTTCATCTAATCTTTCTTACAAAAGTACGCGACGGTATAAATTTGTTTTCCTTTGACAGAAAATATTTTGTAAGACTATTGTTCTAATGGATTCAAGATATGTTCGTTTGAAACCTAGATATTCTGGAGGTCGACATAATGGATAATGTTTCTTCTGATGATGTAGTACAACAAAAACGATAAAGGACAACAAACTGCATATTCTCGCAACTGTATTGATGATCTGTATTTTTGAAGTGGATGAATTTACGTAGTACACATTTTTTTGTGATCCTTGTAAAAAAGTAAGGACACAAATTTACTTCGCCTAGCTTAGTACGGTAGAACAAGTCACCTACAACCGCCACCGTAACCACGCTACGACCATATATTCTAAAGCCAAACTCACTCACCCTCAACTTGCTTCCCGGCAACAGCAGCAGCAGCCCCAACGCCCAGCAGCCCGTACCCCAGGTCCGTCCCCAGGGACGTCACAGGCAGACAGCCCCGGTCCTTGTTGCCGAGCAGGGAGGCGACGCACAGCGGCGCGGCGGACGCGGGCTGCGCCATGGCGGCCAGCGTCACGAGGTTCTGCACGCCGATGGGCGCCAGCAGCCCCTCGCTGCCCGCCAGCAGCTGCTGCTGCAGCAGCGCCGAGCTGCCCATCGCCTGCAGCAGCTGCGGGAACGACGGGGTCAGCGAGTCGGGCAGGAGAGGGAGTTGGGAGGGCAGTTGGGATGGGATGCTTGGCTGGGTTGCTGCAACAAACAGAAGAAGAAGTTAGTAGGTTGGTCAAGTACTTTACGCAATCTTTGGATAACGTTCCAACTGATGGGTTCTTTGAAAAATATTCAGTCGATTTCGCTTGATGAGGACACATTGGGTTAAAAGTGCTCTTTCATTGAGATGTACATTAATTTTTGCCTTCTGCGAAAAACAGTCATCGTAATGACTAGTACGATGAATACTTTGATAAAAAAATTCTGGAGAGTCAGTCAAACATGGACCCATATTTTCACTCTCCAGACGAGTCGAAATGTTCTCACTGACTCTAGATTTTTTTACTCTATTAGTGTACCTACTATCTATGAAAAGGGTGCTAAGTCCTTTTAAATTACTAATAGGGTACTTGACACTTATGATGCAAAATGTATATGTTATTTTAATTTTTAATAAATAATGTTCTTAAAATTAAATATTTTAATAAATAAAATCATGTTTTATAACCTGTATATGTCACTTGGCTCCATAGTCAATCACGACGTGTGACGTCAGTTTTAAGGTTTATTTTAACATTAGAATACTTTAAACAGTTTTTGTATAATAAAATTTGATAAAGACACTAAATTAAAACTTACCCAAATTTGTTTACTTTAAACTGACATATCATAGGATGGATGTTTTGGCACGAAATTTAAAATCAAAAAATGTAATTACTTATTACCTGTGAGAGAGATCTCCACTCATTATGTAGTACCTACTTTAATATTTTTCCTAAAAACCAGTTTTCCTTACTGCTTTATTTATGCAAAAAGTTGTCCCAAGTAATCCTTTAAATTATGTATTAGTTTATTACTTTAGTTTCAGTTCTTTGCGATATTTCCCAAGAAAGTGGGAGCACCAAATTATTCCGTAGTCCAATTAAACGGAATCGACTATATCTCTTTTCATATATTATTACATATTACTTGTCTAGACGTCTACTAATTGAGTTCAAATTGACAAACCTAGCATTATTAGATTTGCCAATTTGCAATTAAAATCAGTAAAAACGAGACAAAAATCATTTCAGTGTAAGAAAAAAATTGTAAATGGTAATAACGGGATTTAAACCCTCGATTTCATATTCTGTTCAAATTGAGTCGAAGTACACTAATCATCGATACTCAGTTTTTACACAATAGAAATGGCACGTTAAATCTTCGTTACTCTCCATTATGAATACAAGCTAGCTACTTAGTAGTAATTGAGTTCAAATTGACAAACCGAGCATTATTAGGTTTGCCAATTTGCAATCAATAGCAGTAAAACACGACGAAAATCATTTCAGTGTAAGAAAAAAAAATTAAATGGTGACAGATTTTATAATCTGTTGAGTTTGAGTCGGAGTACACTAATCATCGCTACTCGTTATTTACCCAATACAAATAGAACGTTAGATCTCCATTACTCTCCATTATAAATACAACTAACTACTTATCCCCCAACTCATCATCACCGTACCTGCCGCAGCGCCCCACAGACTGGCCTGCATCTGCGCGAGCCTCTTCTGGTCCTTCTCCTTCTGCGTGTCGGCGAACTTGACTACCAGGGGCGCGGAGCAGCCCTCCATGGTCTGCGAGTGGTGCAGCGCCTTGATGGCCGCCACGGCCGCCTGCTTGGAGCCGAACGTCACGAAGGCGCAGCCCCGCGAGTTGCCCGCCGGGTCCCGCAGCACCGTGCACTCCTCGATCTGCCCGTGCGCCGCGAACATCGCCCGCACGTCGTTCTCGCCGAACTTCTTCGAGAGCATGCCCACGAACAGCTTACGCTCTGCAAAGGAGGGAAAACATAACATGGTTAGTCATCTTCAATTGGTAAAGGTTGTTCTTAGACTAGAAATGGAAGAGCTGGTGTTGGCGCCGTCTTCGCAGGTCTGCAACACATATGTCATCAAATGTGCATAAGTGGCGTCTATTTCCAAATAGTTCTTGGAATTAGGGCTGAAACTGACCTGGCGCAACATCTGCATCCATTAGAAATTCACTAAGTTTAGAATTTTTGTATTTTTTGAAAGAGATCACGACGAGCTGTCGTGAAGGTAACACGTTTAGATGTAGAGAGTTCACATCTAATAAATGATAGTTAATATTATTGCAATAGCCATGAAATTTTTATCATTTATCTTAACATCTTTAAATACAGTCCACCACTCCTAATTCATCTGAACACCTTACCTTCGATCCTAACAACCCTTTAAACTATCCTACAGGTGGATTTCATCTAAACTAGAAAGTACACATTTTCACGTACTACATATCTACAAGTATTTATGAAACATATACAGTTTATAAAAACTTTTAAGAAGAAGACAAACCAAAATATACTTAATTAACTTCAATCGATAGTGGTTGTTCTTAGATTAGTAAAGAGGTGTCTTTTACCTAGACTAGAAAGAACACATCTTCACGTACCACATATCTACAAGTATTTATAAAATATACAGTTTATAGTGACTTTTAAGAAGAAGACTAATTAAAACATACTTAATCATCTTCAATCATTAGAGGTTGTTCTTAAGATGTGTCTTTTATCTAGACTAGAAAGAATATTTCTTCAAGTACTACGTATCTACAAGTATTTATGAAACCTAGATCTTATAGTGACTTTTCAGAAGAAAAACCAAAACATACTTAATAATCTTCAATCTTTAGAGGTTGTTCTTATACTAGAAAAGGAAGAGGTGTCTTTTATCTAGATTAGAAGGAACACATCTTCACGTACCACATATCTAAAAGTATGAAACTTACAGCTTATTTATAGTGACTTTTAAACCACGAACAATTTACGCTCTGTAAAGAACTAAATCAAAACATACTTATTTTAAATCGTTAGAGATTGTTCTTAGACTAGAAAAGGAAGAGTTCTTGTTTATCTAGACTAGAACACATATTACATATCTATAAGTATTTATAAAACCTACAGCTTATAGTCACTTTTAAACCACAAATAGTTTACGCTCTGCAAGTAGACAAAACAAAACATACTTAATCATCTTGGTTGCTGTTGGTCTAGAAAAGGAAGAAAGTGTGCTAATCATTGAAATAGCATCGTAGATCAGAAAAACATAACAGACTTTATACTTAATATCCATAAAACATAAATATTTAGAAGATGTAAAGAGAATTAGAAAAAGCGAGAAGAAATAGTCAATTTTTAATATTCTATCATGTTTTGTACTCGTATGATTGCTTTTAAAAGAGCCACAATAATAAAAAGAAATAATCAAATTTCAAATTGATTATTTGTAAAACAACTAGAGAATATATGATGGATTAATCAATCAATTACATATTTTAAATCTTAAATAATAACTTTTAAAGTAGCACTTGAAGATCCATTAAAGAAAATAATTTTTAATGTAGATATTATTTCGGATGAGGTAAAAAAGGAGAAAATTAAAACTGTGAAAAGAATGACTTTAAATTTTGAAAATCCTTAAATATTATGTTGTAAAACAATACTTAGAAGAAGCACGTATAAACTATGAAAAGAACTACACAACTTCAACGTTACCCAGCGGAAGATTTAGCAGATTTGCTTGCATTTGCAAGTGAATGGCACGGATCTGAGTTTCCTCATGTGTACCCACATCACATGCACATGTAATCTGGTGACGTCATGAGTTAGCAACGTGCTCAGAGATCGTCAGTTGTCAGGTGTATATTGCATTAACAACTACCTAACACTCTCGGATTCATTAAAACTCGCGGAAACTTTTCATTCATTACGATGATTATAGTACGCGAGAAAGGCTTCAAAATGCAGGAATCAGATTAGAAATGTTTACTTCGGATTGTGCAATCATTATTTCATTCGGTATTAATTTCATAGTTATCAGTTTCTAAATATTCTTTCCAGATTTGTATAGGCAATTGATTTCATAGTTAAACTATAACTAGCTATTGCAAATGAAAATAGTTTTGTGTCTGAGTGGTTCGGACCTCTCAAGATATCGGCAATGATGAGGGATGTTTATATATGTCTAATATCGATACATTACTTTCGACACCGGTATTTTAGTATCGATAACAATCTTCCATATTTTATTAATATCAGTACATGTAACCCAGTATCAGTAAACTTTAATTTATTTACGGCCAATTTCATCATTTCTTAATCAAGGCTTGATCCACTGATCAACTCTGATGTATGAATCAATTGAATTCATAATTAAAAAATGACGCTAAGTCAGGAAATCAAAATCAATGATCAACTGATTCGTCGTATTCTATTAATTAAGTTTTGATAATCTGATTTGATCGTTTTGATATATGTATTTATGTGGACAAGATTTCGGTAGTTAAGATTCATCTAAAATAATTATATTTATCCAACACCGTGTAATTATAACGATATAAGTATGCTGTTTTTAGATAAATAAAGTAGGTCATAAGTCACTAGTGAGCTAAATATAATAGCTCACTGTTTTTTGGTTCGTATCATAGTAACTACGTTATAAAACCTTCTCTACACTATTTTGTTACTAAATGTCAGTCGAAATTCCATCTGTCAAAAATCTTATATGTATTTTATATCAATGATTAAAATGTGTTGGATAAAATGTTGTATGGCACACGTGTGTTAATTACCTAAGTCACTTGAAAAAATACCACACTCGGCCTAACGGCCTCGTGAGCTAAACTTTTTCCACATGACTTATCTGTAATGTAACACACTTGTACCATAAATAACTATTTCGTAAGTTTATATGAATCAATGTAATTTCTCTCTATTTCGTATTTATTTTAGATATAAATAATGATACTTTTTTACTATTGCATATCACTAGTAAAAATATATTTATATATAGGCTATAGCCTAGAAACCACATGATATTTACCTGTTATTATCTGGAGACTTTATCTCACATGGAGAGTACACCACAGGTGCTATTTTCATGTGTTTCCTATTAGTTATTTTTGTAGTTAGTCATATATAAAAATATATCGCAGTTATACCAGGAATTCTACTAGTTTATTAACAATGTCAATTATGTAGTAATGGTTATTTATATGCAGTTCTTTTTATGTAGCTATAAATATTATTATTTACTGTAGAAAAACCAGTCTATATGGTTTTCATAGACGGTTATCTATCCGTTTTCAAGTTGTGCACAGTCTTTCTTCATTATTAAAACAATAAACTAATAGCGTGAGTTTATTTTAACGTGAAATATAGATTTGCCGTATTCATGGATAATACTTCACTTTTGATTGAGAGCAATGTATTAAACTTTAAATGAAACAAAGATTGTCAAATTCATGTCATTATCTGTCAAATTGTGATATTTTTTTAAATAACACATTCCTTGTCGTTGGCATGGACGTGGTAGATAAATTTCAGAGTACTTAATTTTTTTAAACTGGGGAACATTAAAATCAAAATTATTTAATGTCAATATATACAATAATTAAC
Source organism: Stenolophus ochropezus (assembly GCA_035578165.1). Taxonomy (NCBI): domain Eukaryota; kingdom Metazoa; phylum Arthropoda; class Insecta; order Coleoptera; family Carabidae; genus Stenolophus; species Stenolophus ochropezus. Next base: position 21,427,531 of record JAQOWZ010000018.1, on the reverse strand, counting down.
AAAAAATATATAAAATTTAAAATCACTCTAGACACATCAAACTTACCCAAAATGCAAATATTATAAATGAGTTATATTATTAATTAACCTCAATATTATATCTGTTATGTTTCGTAACTATAGCTATAAGGAATCCTATGTTTCACGTTAAAAGTACGTTAATGTGTTTTACTTGCACTAGTTTACATGTTCCACAAAAAATCTGCAGGTTATAGTGTCTTCCGAATTACTCAGACAAACTTTAATTTAATTAATATTTCGGTACTTGAATTTGGAAGCGCTAACCGACTGAGCCACCGTTGCCCGTTTATCAGGTTATTTACCAAGTAGATGCTTGAGTATTCAGCAATAAGAAATAAGTGAAAAGACAGGTTAATATGTTTATTTCCAACACCTATGACTGCCTACTTAGCTAATGAAGTATGTAGTCCTCAAGAAAGAGAAAGAAGATGGTATTGCACAGAGAAAAGGACGTACACGTTAATACCGGTTAAGTAACTCAGTTACTAGGTAATGTGAAATTTATTTATTTACACTAGCGATTCGCTGATTTTCCGCGTAATATAACAAGGTTGCGAAACTTAGCACACTCTACGGAAGGTTTAAAAACAAATAACAACGTGTCACAACAAGAAGGACCAATGATAAGGTACAAACAAGTATATGTAGTTGTATAACGCTACATTATTACTAATACAAGACTTTTTTTATTATTGTGAAATAAATAATTTTTAATTCAACTGCATTTTTTCATTTGTAGAATATATTACAAAACGAACAATACTATTTATCATATTTTATCTACTCTTTGTTCCATATGAACTTTGAAATATTGAACATTTATATCGCATTTATAAATTATTGTGTTTATCACAAAGTAAATAATTCTTGTCAGTTTTCCCGAGTTCAACAATTGAACTAAATAATAATATATTATATTCTGTGGGACTAAAAGTGCATGATTTAATCCTAAGAATAAAATAATCACTTGAGGAATTAAAGACACTTTAGTCCTGTAGTATATATACACTACTTTTTGCACTTCATCATATATATTTTAAAATAATAATTATTTGGTTATATTTATATAATTGTCAAATAAATTATGAGTTGTATTACAGAATTCAAAATTGTCCAAAAACTCTCTGTTTGCCAAAATATAGGGAACTTAAATATTTTAACATTACATTCTGTCAAAATTTTTAATTTTATTTTATTGGAAATGTAAAACATTAATTAAAACAACAATTCTTGATTTATTATTCATATTATACTCTTGTTGTAGGATTATATTACGTTAATTGTTCAAAAAAATTAATTTACTAGTTTTATTTTTTAGGTTAGAACAAATGTCACTAAATTTTTTGAAAAAATAAGTGAATTGTTTATATTTATATCGATGTGAATCAAAAATGTTACTAACATAAAAATTTTAAGTAGTAATAATAAATTAAAAATTAAAAGTGTCATGGGCGCAAAAAATCTTGTGTATCACACGCCCAGAAACTCTTTTGCGAGATCTCACATTATTTGTCACAATAAACTCGCTCTCACAAAAGTTCAATTATTGGACTAGTGATACAAATAACTATTGTATAGTGCAATAAGGAATAGTGATAAACATTTCAATAAAATTTTCAAAAAATGAAGGGAAGATATGAGACGAATGGAAGTTGAAGAATGATCTCACTTTCAAGCGAAATAAGTTTAAATAAAAATATCTAATTAATTTGTAAATATCTATAATATGTAATCCCATAGATAGATTTCTGTAGTGTAAACACCTACAAATATATGCAATTAAAATGTTTGTTGTTCTAAGAAGCAGGTGTAATTGTAATTTCAAATATTCGAGTTCTAATTCTGAATTACAAATTGTAATAAAAAGATATGCATTCTTGACATCATTTCAGTCTACTATGAATGTTGTGACATATTGAATCCATAATAAATTATTAATACTTTCGTACTGTTCATAAATTTTCCTGTCACTCAAATTAAATATTTGTGGTGATATGAAATTTATAATTGTTAAACATGTCATAATTTTGACATCTGCATTTCATTGTGGGGTGATAATATAATCATTTATCAATGTGGAATGGTGAAATGGTATATAAAAGTCAAGCAAGGGTGAGTACGGTTTGTATTTGGATAGGCGACCATCTGATAAATTATAAATTTGGTAATCATCAGTTAATTTACTCACGAATATATGAAAATGAGTACAGTGCATTTCCCGGAGTTGATACTCACGTCATCAATCTTTGTCCACGGTACATGAACTAATCAAAAACCGTCAAAAATATTGAGTTTTAGAACCACTTCGAATTAACTATGACGTTATATGGCATCATCAAAATTCTTCCCTCACTACTAATTTGATTCATACGAATGTATGATGACGTGAAACCTAACACAGAAAAAATGAACTATAATCTATGTCATGCGTATATGACAAAGATGTAAGATAAAAGTTTAATAATTCTTGTAGCAGCAATTGATGACGTGTTTCAACTAGAAGAAATCAACTTTATACAACAGGAAAACGAAAAAATATGTTATGTTTACAGCAGACATTTGATTGCAGCATTTAAATTTCGTAAATAAGGAAAACATTGGGCTAGCCAATAAAGTGGTTGACATACGGTGGGAATAGTATATTGTGCAACAAGCGCAGAAAGTTGCCAATTTCCCACGAGGTGTGAAAGTTTCAGTACGAGACGAAGTCAAGTGCTGGAATAATAAAAGGTGGGCAATATATGATTCTGCTAGAGTGACAGATTATACTTTTTCTACGACCACAGCTAAACGTTACAAAACAAAAATATATGCACGAAAGCTATTTGACATAAAAAAATAATATGGCACAGGTAATCTTACAAAGAGTAAAATGATTTTTCACACTTTAACTCACGATTGTAGGAAATACGCTACTTTCAAGTTTTACATAGTGTGAGAAGTGCCACTTTCCATAGTAGTTGTAGAAAATAGTTATTTCCCAATAGAACAAATCCGAAAACCAATTCCAAGCAAGAGATTGCTTAGGTGACGCCTATGTATAACAAGCAATAAATAGAAGTACCTAATACAAATATACTTTCAATCCAGCCCTGTGTTTTTACCTGGTAGTAAGTACGGCCCTGGATTCTGCGGTGCTTGCCAATATGCAGCGGTGATAGAAGGATACGAAGTCCCATTACTAGTCGGACTTCTCGAACTAGATCGACTTTTCATCGTAGAATGATTCGTCATACACTATCTCAAACACACATCGATTCACTTCACTGTTAATTACACAATTACATTAATTTTTGGTCTATTAGCTGCCTGTTTTGACTAGAAGAACTTTTCTAGTTGTATCACAATTTGGAAATTATCACAATACGTATTTATTCTTTGGAAAATAATAAGTACTACACGTATATAAATATTTGTCGTTTGAAATTTATTGCTCTTACTGTTTTATGTGTTTTCTAAAAATTTTGAACATGTATTTCAAGTATTTTTTATCAATGTTTATAAGTGCAATGATATATGGCACATGTTAATTGTAAAAATATTATATTACTTGCATTGCACACGTATGACACAATATTTATGTAATTTTCTAGAACCTTCTTCCATAATTATAAAAGTATTCGATTAAAGTACATGACAAATACATGTGATCAATTATTTTTATTTGTATTTATACTTTACTTTCATATTTTAATACACTTAATTTCTTGGTTCCGTTTTTAAACTTTAACATACATACTTTTAAATTTTAAATTCTTCAAGTATTATTGCAGTCTTCAAAATTAATGTGTTTTAGGTACTTTATACAATTTTTATAATTTTACATGCCAATCAAAGTTATTAAATTGATTTGACAATTAATTCATGAATTTCCGTTACGAATAAATCTCATATTTTAATGTGTTTTTATGACACCTTCTCCACAGATTTTCCAGGTGTTCGTACTAATTATACAACGTTTATAATACACGTTATCGATTTTGTTTATCAATGGTTAACGAAAAATGCACCAGGAATTTTACATGTCTAGTATCACATAACAACCACAAAATTTCACTTTTAAGATTAACTATTTGTTTTTTGTTTTAAGTACTTTTTATGTCACCTTCTTCAACAATTCTCCAGGTGTATTCCAAGTGTTTTCACTTTATTATGTTTATGTAATATGTATTAATATTGTATATTGATGGATACTTTTCAAAAAAATTTTGTCATATTTTTGAAGATTTATTAAAATTCGCTAGGAGTTCTATATGTGCACTAGGTCTATAGTTGAGGTAACTTCTTCACTATTTTTATGTATATAAAACATACATAGTTGATGGATTTAGAAGTTTAAAATTTTAAAAACAATTTTTTAATTTACTTTTGATATCATCTACAAAAGTGCACCAGGTGTTCCGTTGTTTTCACGAATAACAATAGGTCTAAATAATTCACTTTAAGTACACTATCACTTTTTATTTTCAATAGTTTCAATTATTTAAGTACTTTTATGACACCGTGTTCAACAGTGCTCCAGGTGTACTCCAGGTATTTCTACACCATTACCACCTATGTACCACCAATTTTTCAACAATATGTCTAAATAATATACTTCAATTATATTATCACTTTTTACTTGCAATAGTTTCAATTGTTTAAGTACTTTTATGACACCGTCTTCAACAGTTCTTCAGGTGTACTCTAGGTATCGTTTCCACCACTATCAAATATGTATCACCAATCTGTCAACAATACGTCTAAATAATTCACTTCAATTTTGCTACCACTTTTTTTCAACAATTTCAACAGTTTTAATTGTTTAAGTACATTTACGACACCGTGTTCAACAGTTCTTCAGGTGTACTCTAGATATCGTCTACACCACTATCTGTCAACAATACGTCTAAGTAATTCACTTTAAGTACACTACCACTTTTTATTTTCAACAGTTTCAATTGTTTAAGTACTTTTGCGACACCGTGTCCAACAGTTCTCTAGGTGTACTTCACGTATATACCACCAATCTTTCAACATATATATTTCACTTTAAAAGCACCAATCACTATTTCTCCGACAGCGTGTCCGTAGGTGCACCAGGTGTCCCACGTGTGCAGAGGATGTCAGCGGACAACAACACGCTCACGACTCGCACAACAGCCACAGCTCATTTGAGCCGGCAGTCAGTCACGTCAGTACAGTCACACTACGCTGTAGGCTCGCCAGCTCTGACGAATACAAATAGATCCACGCCGCGAGGAGGAGTGGAGGTAGCACGATGAGTAAAGTAAGCAAATTATCCGATGCCTTCAAGGTGTACCCATTGCTGGGCATAGCAAGTACTCTAATGGGACTTTAGTGGACATTAGAGGATAAAATATCATTTATAATTACAATTGGATTTTAGGTCACTGTCAATTGCAAATTTAAGTAAGCAAATTTTCCAATTCCTGCAAGGTGTTACTGTCAATAGCAATTTTAAGCAAGTAAATTATCGGATGCCTCTAAGATGTACCCATTACTGGACATAGGGCATATCAAATACTCAAAAGTGACTTGTAGTAATAAGTCGACTGTATATGGTTGTTAAATATTAGAGGATAAAATTTCATTCTTAATTACAATTGGATTTTTTGTCACTGCCAATACCAAATTTAAGTAAGCAAATTATTGGGTGCTTCGAAGGTGTACCCATTGCTGGGCATAGCAAGTACTCAAATGTGACTTGTAATAATAAGGACTTTAGTGGACAGAGGATAAAAATTTATAATTACATTAGGATTTTTTTGTTATAGTCAATAACAATTTTAAGTAAGCAAATAATCGGATGCCTCTAAGATGTACCCATTACTGGACATAGTAATATTCATACTCAAATGTGAATGTGCAAATAATAATAAGTTGACTGCATACGATGTTAGTAGCGAATTGTCGTTACACATTACAAGAAAAATATAATTGACAATTCCACTCATAATCTGTCACCCAATTCAATCGCAATGTTTTGGTGAATTTAACCAATCACATTCAAATCTTACTGATAATGGTCACTTACTGGCAATTGCCGCGGGATTTATACGACTAAATAGGCGTTGCTTAGATACAACTTCTGTCAAAATTGTAACAAGTAATTAATTGAAAAAAATATGTATTTATATATATTTCGAGAAATTGTCTTGTCGAATACCATTCGTAACTATAATTGTAATTTTTGCCTAAATGACTCCTGCTTGTTGCTTCAGAAAATCAGTCGTGACCATAACCATAACGACGAGTGCTATTACATATGATAATTTCATTTAGTTCTTTTTAAACACTATCAATAGCACTTTTCTTATTACTATTTTAATAATTGATTATTTTGCTTTATTCAAACTAAGGTCTTTTAATAACTAGATGTCAATAAGAATTTATATTTAGTAAATAATTGTAATGGTTTACAAGTACAAAGGTGGAAACAAGATATACTACGAAGCAATGTCATAATAACAGAAACTATTATTCGAAGAGCAGAAGAATTTAAAGATCGAATTATATTCAATAAAATTAAAAGTACATGATCCATAGGAATACCGAAATATTAATAAATACAAAGTAAAAAAGAAAATCTGTCACCTGGTGCCGGTTACCATAACGACCGGTAAATAAAAAATATAAAAAAATGACGTAAATTGTCAAAAATTTAAGTTTTTTATTATTTCGATGGGATATTTTTCTGTTAATCGATGGTTAAGGTAACTGGCACTTTAACCAGAGGTGAAAAACTCGGCTCTTAATATCGGTACTAAATGATGACTGGTCTAGGTTGTCAGCCTATAGTCATTGTAAGGGACCTGGATATATAATGATTTGCGAAGTGGTGTATACAGTTTGCTCGAGTCGGAGCACGCTAACTAAGTGAACCACCACTGGCCGTGTTATAAATAAATAATAATGTGACGCCATAAATAATTTAATCAAAAGGCAGGAATAATAAACTACCTATCCATCAATCTAATTAAAGATAATCGATTAAAAAGCTACCTGTAACAGTATATTACACTATACATATAAAAAGGATTTTATACTTTTCCAAACAGGGGAGTGACGATTGGATCATATTTTTAAAAAAAATAAGAACATGGATTTACACACATATCACATAGAAGCAAAACATCACAAGCGATGTAAACAAATAAGAAAATTTGAAGGTGTATATGTCAAAATTAATCTTTTATCAATGGCTTCACCTTATGATAAATAATGACCTAAATAATAATTATAATTATGAAAATAGCATTCCTTTTAAACAACGACAAATAAAATCAATATACAAAAATGACTAGGAAAAAACTAATTTGCCTCTCTAGAGAGGTTTTGAAATTCGTCAGTTTCGTCTATAAAATTTTTATGGTAATACATCTATTTCATAGAAAGCAATGGAAAAAAATATTTTTACACCTTTTGCAGACAATAGAATATAAAGATGCAGCATTGAAAATAAATATACAATTGTGACGAGAAAACAGCGAAGTATTTATGAAGTAACAGTATTATCAAAGCATCATTATAAAAACTGCACCTACGGAATATCCTTGATCCTATCTCCTCACTTTCAATGACCACAAACCGATCTATAAACCATATGAGCAGTGCAGCATTGATACCACACACACACTCACACACATACATTCTCTCGAGCCTAGGATGTACACGTATTGCATAGAGAATCGGTCATAGTGGTGTCGGTAGTTAGTAATATTACTGCATGAGTGATTGAGTGTGTATACGCTGTTTACTTGGCTATTTCCGCCCAATGTCCGTGACTTTGAGGAAGGTATAGCACGGGAAACTCGACTCCGAACACAATGGGATATTAACCGTGGAAAAGAAAGCTTTATAGAAAAAAAAAACTTTAAAAATTATATGGCTTCCTGTATTGAATTTAACGGAGACGTGACATAACAATAATATTTATTTTTATAGAAATTATTAACATAATAAATTCTCTACCACACCCGGGAGGTAACATCTGACAAATGGCTTTTATGGTATTAAATATATTATTAACCATATATGGTATTAAACAAGATTTGAATTACCTTTTTTAAAGGTAGGATTTGGTTTTCGACATACAGTAATTATTCATTTTTGAGAGGTTCAAAATCTTGTAACTACTAGATTACTTAACAACAAAGAAATACAATTTTAGAAAATCTTTAGAAACTTTAGTAAATGTCCAATCCATGACGATTTTGTAGGGGTGTTTACGGTATTTTTATTTCTTTTTCAAAGATCAAAGAAAAACGTTAAAACTCCTTAGTAAAAGATACAGAAAAAATCATTCAATCAGTAAGAGAGGTATTGGAAATATTTATAAGTCATAACGACTTCAAATACTATCGATTACACATACACTAGTGAATAAAAAACTTGTAATTTTGGATATAACATTCTGACACCCCTAGATTAGATTTTGGTGTTAATCGTGCAACCGGAAATGGTGTTTTTATGAGGATCTGAAGTATTTTTCTGAAATATCTTAGTTAATTATAAATATATGAGAACTTTTGTAAATAATAATTTAATATTATATCAAAGAAAAAGTGTAAAGAGAACAGGCGAGAGGTTATGCGCTTGCCACATCAGATTTTTTTTCTAGTTATTATAAGGAAACAATAAATTAAAGTCAATAAAGTTACAGTAACCTGCGAACTAACAAACTTTTTTTTCCTTTTGTTTTTTAATTTGTTTACCTATCAGTTATATTTAGTTTTTAGTTATTTATAAAAGGTAAATGAAAAAACAGATTAGAATTTAAGAAAATGGAACAAATTCCGAAGAAAGTAAATTTAGCTATTATCGGAAAAATTAAAACGTTGCATTAAGGACAATAGCTACCAATTTCTAGCAACTAGGTCAAATACTCAAACAATAATGTGGGGAATTAAACAGACCAAAAATTATGTAAACTACAGCAAATTCTAAGACAAGTTACTTTAGGTAAATAACTAATGTCATAACCGAAGACACTGAAATTCATTTCGCAGCAATTAAGTAAAGTAATTACTAGAAAATACTAGACTAAGAACATCAGATAATAAGTATATCAGAAATTAAAGAAATTACAGCATATTCCAGATTTAATAAATACATTAAAAAGGCTGTACGCATTACATTACTGTGATATTAGCATGCAATTAAAACACATAAGGACTAGAAAAGATAAGTAAGAAATGGAAAACTAAAGATTATTTATAATCTTAGTAAAAGATAAGCTGTTGAGATGAGTATGTATTGTTTACAGGACAGAAAACAATCTTTAAGATTTGCTTATACCAATGTCATAAATATCTTCCCATTGTCAACATTTTGACTCACTGTATATTTAAGTTTAACCCCTGATAATATTTACACTGAGTCACTGTTTAATGATTTATATTTATACCTATATATCTTCTATTTATTTTCGTCGTAAACAAAAATAAATTCGAGATACACTTAGTAGCACTTAGATAATGAGTATCTACAAATTGCTGACATAGAGTCTACGTCTACAAAATTGACTTCACGGATGACTTAAAATACTCCCAAGGTTTTTTTCACTATAACAGTTTCGGTGTTGACAGATCTCTGGGTTCGATTCCCATAGTTGTTTATTTTTAATAAAAAATACCACTGTGTCTAATTATTCAGAAAATATTATTTGAATGAGCTATTTTCATTATGCGATAAAATTAAATCATATCGGAGAATCTATGAATTATAAACCTACTATACATAATTGGTGAGGTTGCAGAGGTCTTATTTCGACCCATAAGAGGGTTATATGCTTGAAAAACGTCTATTTTTGGGTTTAACTTTGAACGTGAATATCTCTAGAACGGTAAGAGATAATCAAATTATCTTCATAAATTTCATATCAGCGCCTTGATGTCTATCGATATGTACTATTTTTTAAAATCAAAATTTAGGACTATAAAATCAGAATTTAAAAAAATTTTATGGTGAAAAACTAAAAATTGCAACTTTTTATATATTTTTTTTTTATTGGAAATGCCATTTTTTAAGTTTTCAATGACCCATTAGTTAAACAGAAAATAATTGTATATCGCAAACCCAGTTTTAACTCAAAAAGTGAAAGACTTTGTAAAACTTCGTAATACGTGATAAAATGGAGAAAGTTTGTTAAATAAATATAGGCAAAGTAAAACATAGTATAAAATTTTGAAGTTATAATATGTGGAATTTTTTTTTTATCCATATCAACTTTAAAATATACATTTTGATATTGTAATAAATACTTTATTGATTAATGCAGATACTATACATAAACAAAAAAAAGAATAACTTTTTCCCACAGACAAGAAGAGTAAGGGTAAATTTAGTATAATTTTCCTCAATAATATTTTCCTGGTTACTACACTGATTGAAATTTAGTTTCTTCTAGGAAATTATCTCACCCAGCATTGAGTAAGGAATGATAGTATCGTGCAAGAAGATGCCTCACCAAAATGCATAAGAGGCGAAATGATTTAATATCTAAATCTTTTCTCATGAAACCTGAATGCGTTGTTTCTGGCATAAAGCACGTTATTTTTTCTTAGCGAAAGAAGCCCCTCCTTAAATTTTTCGTCAGAGGACAAAAGATTCGGAACGCAGGCGGAATAATAAAATGATGAATTCATTAAATGGTCATTATTTCGCTCTCTACTACAAATTCTCGCAACGGAGGGACTGGGGAGTGTTCATTCACTTCCTTTATTTCCAACATCACGAATTTACAAAACCTTCTTGGAATCCTCTTTATCATAGATCATAGATCTACAATCTAGTCGGATCTGACATTGTTTATTCAATTTTTAGGTAAATAACTAAACGTCGATATTTTTACTTTAATTACTTTAAAACGACGGTTAATAGAATAATGCTGACGTAAATTGTCAAAAATATACGTTATTTACTATTTTAATGCGATACTTTTCAATTAAATGATGGTTAATGTAATCGGAACTTTTACTAAAGGTGAAAAATTCGGCCTTAAGAGTTAAATTATTAAGCTATTTTTATAGCTATAATTAAATGTAGATTCCGAGCCAGTAGGTAAGAATAAATTATTATAACATTTTCTATAATTCTCTTTTTGTTGTTAAACGTCGAGATTTAGCAATTTTTTGGACATCTTACTAATGTATTGCCTTTTAGTCTTAATTAACTGATTCGCGGTTTTGTTTATGTTTTTGACAGGTCATAAAATTTTACGAATGTCATCTTTTGTTGACATTATAATTATATTTTACATATCTGATGGCAAAGAAAAATGAAAAAAGGTGGAATTACATCAATTCATATAGATTTGTGAAAATTTAAATATTTTAGATTTTAAACACCCAAAATCTTGTGTACATTAGAACATATGTCAAAACGTCAAAACGAGGATCAAATTAGATGATCAAAGCTTGATTAACGGAATACGACGGATCAGTTGATTATTGATTTCTTTAATGATGATCAATGTATAAAGCCTTGATTAAGGAATGGTGAAATCGGCCGTTAATATTTCAATTTCAAAATTGATTTGGTATCACTTCTGATATATTTTAACATAAAACTTATTTTTTAACCCATTGAATACTTGTTTAGCATAATTAAAATGTATATGTGGACTCATCTTTGCATGGTCTAAGGAGCAAGTAAAGGTACCTAAATATTAATTCTGACAAAAATCAGATTTAAATCGAAACACAGTTATTAACAAAATGGTTATTCATAAGACACTAATCAAATCGACTACTGTCTACAAATTCTGCGTCTTATTGAAGAGATTTTAATGATTATTGGAGATACTCTGAAGACAGAAGTAAATAAAATATTATTGATTTGGGAATTCCCTATATCGAAAGAGTATATAATATTCTGAGATAGTAAAAGAGGAAATAATCAAAGCAGAATTACTGAATAAAGAAATACATTAAATTCAATTGAAATTTGCTACTACGTTTCTTCAAATTTCACCGCTAAAATTTCATGAAAATGTAAATTGAACGACTAGTAGATGCATAAAAAATGATGATAGATATGGGAAGCACAGAATTAAGTCACTGTATATGATGAATAAAATTATAGTAATAGTATTTATCTGTGTTGCAATGAAGTGTGGGACAATTCAATTTTTCATTTTCTCTTCCACCTACGTTTTATTTGATGATTAATAATAATTTCGTTTGTCAAAGTACACATGTCCAAGGCTTTTCATCAACAATTATGTAAAAAATGTGTAAGTTTAAACAAATAGCTATAAACTGCATATAAACAAATACAAGTGCATAGCTACATGTTTCCAAGGTTACGCATGACGTCATGGTGTAATATACGATGTTATAATCTAAAAAGTGATATGTAAACGACCAAACTCACCGTTTCTGTTTTCGCTGTCTGCTGGCTTCATTTGGATTGGGTGGTGCATCTAAAACAAAAGAATATAGTTAGAAAATATATCACAAAATATATCACCATTGTATTATCCTTAACCTTAACGAACAATTTGAAATCAGAAGTAAAATATAAGAAGAATATATTCCAAATACGAAGCATAAGTATAGATCTCTCTATGACTTATAAATCCTAATAGTAGGTCAACAATATAAAGGTATACTTTAGGTATATAATTGCTTGTCCTTATCGAGTAGAAAACAATTGACGTAAGATATATTCATGATGAAAAATCTATGTCCCAGTGGTTTGGAGCACACTATAAGCTGTAGGTGATATACACAGGCTGTAATTAACAACCTACACCAATAAAATGCAAGTAAAATAATGATAAAAACAGGGTCGGCGGTAAAATGACACCATTTTTTAGATTTTTTTAAAGGTCTTGTTTCGTATTTCGAACTTTTTTATTAAAAGAAAAAAAATATACGCTTCGAATATTACATATTTATATAATAACATTGGAAAGAAATTTCAAATTGGTTGTCAGTAAGGTCGGTATTATATTACAATTATTAATTTTATACACTCGCTTTTAAAAAGAAAAAAAATATCTTTTGTAAGGAAATATCGATGCACTGATTTAAAAGGCTGCAATCCTATTACGCCTTTTCGATTTTATTTTGTCGTTTTATTATCTAACTTTTATTTATTTTCAAAACCTATAACCCCATATCAAAGTTGTGTAGAGTTAAAACAAACAAACAACAGTATTAAACAAAATATTGTGTTGACAAACGTGAAATATCTCAAAAATAATCATTTTTGTGCCCAAAATTTTGATTTTGGGAAATATTGTACATTGATAGATCTCGACGCGCTGATTTCAAATTTTCAAACGAAATTTAATTATCTGTTTTCATTCCTAAGATATTAGCTGTCGAAGTTGCATCTCAAAAAAGTGTGTTTTTTGGATATATCTGTAAAATGGGTAGAAATACAATCTCAACGATTAAACCAGTCGATTCTACGGAAAAAGTTACATAAAGAAATGTTGTTTCCGCATATACGTTCTTTGGAACGATTAGGTGAAAAATGAGAAAATCGAAAAAACCTAAATTTCAAAATTTCTTCGAGGAACTTTTTTCTCTCCAAAACTTTTCATTTTCTAGACTTAAGTAAACATTGATGCGCTAATTTCAAATTTTTAAACCGAATTGAATTATCTCTTACCGTTCTCGAGATATTCGTATTCAAAGTTAAGTTTTGACAATACCTAAAAAAATAGGTTTTTCAGGTATAGCTCTTTAAGGGTTAGGTTTACGACTTCCTCGACCTCACCAATCGATTCTTCGGGCAAAACTACATAAGTATACCAATTTTCAGATTTTTATTGCAAAGGATACAATTTGTATAAAGAAAAAACGAAAATGGTCAAAATCGGAAAAAAATGCCTGATGAACCCCTTGCGATTTTTTCGATTTTTGGCCATTTTCAGTTTTTTCCGTGTAGAAATTGTAGCTGTTGAGATAAAAATCTGAAAATTGGTACATTTATGTAATTTTGCCCGTAGAATCGAATGGTGAGGTCGCCGAATCCGAAAACCTAACTATTTAAGGTGTATACCTAAAAAACCTGATTTTTTAGGTATAACTTTGAAGTCAAATATCTCTAGAACGGGAATAGATAATTGAATTCTGTTTAAAAATTTGACATCAGCGCATCGATATCTACTTAAGTCCAAAAAATAAAAAAATTTGGAGACTTAAAGTTTCGCAGTGAAAATTTGAAATTTAGGTTTTTTTCTCCAAATCGTTCCAAAGAACGTATATGTGGACAATACATTTCTTTACATAATTTTTCCCGTAGAATCGAATGGTAAAGTAGTTGAGATTGTATCTCCACTCATTTTTGAAATATACTCAAAAAACACACTTTTTTGAGGTGCAACTTTGACAGCAAATATCTCTGAAACGAAAAGAGATAATTAAATTCTGCTTACAAATTTGGTATCAGCGTAGCTAATTCTTTAAAAAATATTACAAACAGAATTTTGTAAAATTTGAAAATTTTAGAGCTAAAAATTTAATATTTTCAAATATTTTCGAGTTTACGAAAAAAAAAAAAACATCAGCGGCTTTAGGAATTACTGTCGCTGTTGTTACTACATACATAAACTATTTTTCCACATGATATTAGAGATTTAAAAATTTAAGAGACGAAATCGAGAATATGATTTGCAGAAATTTTGTGAAAAGTTGTTATTCTTCTATAAAATACAACTTGGTATTTATATATTTTCAAGCAATGTGTTATTTTTACTTTTAAAGAAAATCTATCAAATTTATTATAGGTGCAATTAAATTTTTAATAACAATTTTATTTTATGTGTATTTATTAGTTTTATAGTCCCCAGTATGATTTTATGTCTCATATTACGTATGTATATTATAATAATAAGCAATAACTAAAAAAAACAGGAACGTATTAATCTAATTTCTTATCAGATATTTACTTCTTATTTTACTAAGTTAATATTTATATAAAATTTATTTAAATTTCCAGGTCATTGTCATAAAAATGGTAAAATCGAATTTTGGAAACCTTTATTAAAATCTGATTTTTTTTAAAAATGAGAGGTTGGAGAAAAATGATTTAAAAAAATAAAATATTAATCGAAATTATTATAGCAATGTCAATAATAAATTCATTTGATAGCCGATATCTTTACACTAAAGGTTAGTGTTGAAGTTTTGCAATCCAGGTGTTGCTAGTTCGAATCCCTTAATAGTTGAGCAGTCGTTAAATATAAAAGGAAACTAAGTTTATTTGATACGTCGATAAAATATTTTCTATTAAAGAGAAACCAAAATTTATATTCTAGTATAGTTGTATTGGTGCTATAGATTAATTAAAATAATTATAATGCGGTTTCCTTGTGTTAAGTTGTAATGAAGAATATCTTTGGCGAAGCATATGAACTAATATAATAATTAATCATTTTCAATATAATGGCAATTAACTTCGAAGACATAAAGTAAAATAATGACTACATGCATTAATTAATTAGAAATGCATCAAGTCACCTTGAATTTCGTGAAATATTCTTTCATATTCGTTACTTCTTGAAAAGTTGCCAAATCTATAAATTAATTCTGCATTAAACCTATTTTAAACTGTCATAAAGGTGTCACAAATAAACGACAAATGCTGTAGGTTGAAATTTTTAGAGTTTACTTCATGATTTTTGAAATTAATTATTCATAAATATGAATTATTTTATAGCAACAATATTATTTATGGCTAATTTACATTAGACGTAGTTTTCTCATTAGCTTACTTACATATGTAGACTATAAAGTATTATTCCCAGCTACTGTTTTAATTTTAATTTTATGTTTTAGTAGCAAAAAAAGTATATCATATGTCTATGGGCGTAATTATTCCCTCCACATGTTTTAATTTTAATTTCTTATTTTTTAGTTGCAAGAGAATGCTACTTTCTAAAACTAAAAATTAAAACTGTCTGCTGTCACAAATTATCAAATTTACGTCTCCAAAAAGATAAAGAAAATTGATATTGTATATCACAAATAAATATTAATAAAAAACAAACAATATAAAAAGAAAAATAAATCAGAATGATGGGTTCACCCCATAAACCAACATTGTGTTAAAAAGGGATATTTTATAACCTCATTCAAGAAATAAATAAAATAAAAACGAAAAATTAAAATATAGCTTATCTGTACTGCAATTAAAACATGAAATTAAAACTAAAACTTAAAATTAAAAACAAAATTTAAAATTAAAACAGTATCTGAGAATATGGGCCTTCATGTAAAACAATTTGTTCTTATTATTTTTCGGTCTTTCTAATTGTAATGGTAAGCAATCACATTTAAAAATTTGATATGTTAATTTTGTTATGAAAAATATATAGTAAAACAAAAAGGATTGTATGTTTCAATGCTTCATGGAATTTTATATTTATATCCTTTGACGGGCATAAATAATTTCATAATGTCCTTGATACATAAATAGCTATAATTACTTTATTAATAACATAGATATAAGCATATATAACTTGGAAAGAAAATAGTAACATGTTAATAATTTTTTTGACATATGTCAATCCGAATTTTATAAATATTTAAACTTAATTCGCTGGTAGTGCAAAATATATAATAAGCAAAACAAAATGTTTCTAAATACGCCTAACATTTTCCGAAGCTATTATGGTTTATCAGTTTCTTTCAGACAGTACACAAATTTGAATGTCATTCCTGTCATTTATGAAGGTGATTTTGGCGTCGATAATTTGTTCTTCATTGTGTGTTGGTAGTTTTGTTAGTTTATTCTACAACTTCTTTCGTAAATTTCATCCATTTTTATATTTGTATACATATAATACTATTAGTTTTGACATTTATTTAGTTGGGAAATCACACGATTTCACCCGATAAGATGATGTTATTATTTCTCTTCCAAAATACTAGATTTTCGTGTTTAATAAAAAATTAACTAAAGGTCGTTTTAGACTAGCCTATAAATTATACAAAATCTTGCACCATTCTTGGTACAATTTAAATTGACTAGTATCAAACAGCAAATTTGACTACGAGCATGCGCATATATGAATTTTCTGATCTCACGTCTTTCTAACGTTTATTTGTTTTTATTGTATGTAGTGTGGTTATAGAAAACTTAGTGTTACTACTGGTAAAGTTGTAAGCATTGCAAACTTTAAATGTAAATGAATATATTGTTTATTTTGCTTGTCACATTGACATATTCAAGGAAAGTGCGCAGAATCAGAGCCAATATATTGTACAAGAAATTGCATTAGTATCACTCAAAATCTAACAGTTTGTGGTACAAAATATTGTACCATTTCTTGTATTATTTATTATTCCATATATAGGCTAGTTGGCTAGTCTAAAACAACCTTTAACTACATAAGTTTCGGTTTCGGATACATTTTCGGCCGAAACTAGAATAAGAACCGAATATTTGGGTACGGTTTTGGTTTCGGCTGAAAATCATGTTTCGGTCGGACACTATACTCCGTTTTTAAACTATAGACAGCACTAGACGAAGTCACATTTACACCACAGCATTAGTGAAATACTAGTAGTTCTGAAAAGAGCTGGTTTTAATCGTGAAATATCACAAAAAGAGAAATGAAACAAAAAACACGTGCAAATTCATCAAGTGATTTTACAACTACTGAGAGTTTGACGTTTCAATTACGTTTGAGAAGGTTAACTTGAAATTTTTCTGATTAAATGCGGCTTTATGAAATGGCGCAGTAGCCAATCACAGGCTTTGATTTTCTCACTAGAATTTCTAGTTACTGTCTATAGTTTAAAAACACAGTATAGTTACAATAGATGACGTAAGGATCAAGTGCGTGAAATAGAGTGTATAGAAAATTTTTAAAATGCTCTATTGTATATTCAAAACAAATATTAATTTACAGTTTGATAATTACAGGAAAAAATATATTACTATATTTATTAAACAATAAGAATCAATGTTGACTTTCTGTTTTTCCTATCTCGTATTTCAAGCCTAGGTCACTTTCAGTCTCCTCGCTAGAAAGAACAACAATGCCCACGACATGGCCATCTCTTTCTACGAGAGCTATTTCTTGTAAGGTATGTGTGTAGGAGAGAGACAACAGGCGATGAATAAGCTAGGGAAGTATAAATAGATGAGGTGACGATTGAATGCTCTGCTCGTTTGTGATTGATTCGTGAGTTTAGTGGGTGGTGAGTATTTTCAGAGGAGGATGTAATTATGAAATTGGAATGCATTGTTGGGACATTATTTATTTGTGTAGAACGCGGCTCTTCAATTGGCCTCTTTGTCGAAAAACGATTAAAGAGTTACCACCACTAATAGTTTGGCACCATCGTCACTAGTAAATTTTTACGGTGAAGAAAAGAAAAATTCGCGCCACCGTTGTCGTAAGCGTAACTTATTTTCATAGCAAACATAAGTCGTAAGTTTCTGATAATATTGTTTATGTGGTTAACATTGCAAACGGAGTGTTGTAAAAAATAACTCATACTAGTTTAAGTATAGTAATTATGAAAATTATACTAATTTTGTTTACATTTGGTAGTCCAGCAATGGGCAAAATGAACTATAAAAAGTTGCAAATAAATAAATTTGAACTGTCAAGTGGCCTACTTTTTACACATACTTTAACATTATTTGAAGTTCAAATACTGTATACATATATAATGTTAAAAATAAGAAAATAGAATAAAACCTAAATTTTAATTTTTCAAAAACTGTCATGCGAAATTATTATTTTTTGTCTACATGTAAAAGACTTTTGCATCCAGCAATTTTTTTGGTAAAATAAAGGGTCACAATTTATTTAAATTTGTCACTTTTTGGTCTTCGTCGCTTTTGTGATATCATTCTAATAGTATTGAACAAAGAAGTATTGAAATATTTCACTTAAAAATTGATATAATATAAAGATCAGATTATTTCTTATACTTTCAAATTTAGTACCGTATTGTAGGCTGCCACATACAAGAATACTTCTACGTTTTGTGGGTTGCTCAGAAAAGTACGTTTTTGTAGACGGTTACCTGTTTTTATTTTTGCTTGACTCGCCTAAGTTTTATCCGTTCTTGAATAAATTAATGTTTGATGAAAGATTTCTGTAAAATAATTTACCTGTTATATTTAATAATATTCTAATACCATTTATGTAAGTCTGTTCGTGTTCAGTAAGTTGATTGTATGCCTGTATATATGATTTTGTGTTAGCAACCTGATGAAGACTGATTTACAGTCGAAACGTGATGTATTAATTAATTTTATTAAATGACTGCAACTCAAAACAAGATCTTCCTTCAATGTTTATGACTTATACTGAAATTAGATTATGGTCACATTATGTTAAACGGTTGTTTCCCTCCAGGTAGTAACCATGCTCAGCTTTGCTTGATTCAGATCACACAGAGAGTAGATAGAATGGCAAGATGATGATGTATTAATGGATTTTATTAACTCACTGCAACTCAAAACAAGACCTTCCTTTTATATTTTATGACTTATACTGAAATTCGATTATGGTCACATTATGGTAAACGGTAGTTCCCCTCCAGGTAGTAACCTTGCTCAGCCTTGCTTGATTCAGATCACACAGAGAGTAGATAGAATGGCAAGATCATTTTATGATAGGAGTGCGACGAAGTGTGAACTCATCCCGGAATATTCTTTGTTAAAGTCGTCGTGTCGCAATTCCACTCGGTTTTGTAAATCTGCAGGGGTGACATTTGCGTACGTCTAGGATTCCTCTCACGTAGTTTAGTGCTGGTCTGGTGCTGACACACGGCAAAAACACCCGCCATCGCTTACAGACAGATACAGCCGTTCTACAACTGCTCACCGACTTAAATGCACCAGTCAAGGTTCGCTTCGGGATGGGGAATCGACAGGGAATTTTCATCTACTTATGGTCACACGATAGGTTATAAAAGTTAGTGAAATAAAGTGTAACTTAACAAGTGGTGGTTTATACTTCATTAATGGAAGGTCAAGGAAAATGAAAACACCTTGTTTTTGGATAGAAACGATCTTAAATGGTTGTAATTTTATGCTTTATGAATGGAGAGATAGATGAAAAAATGTTTCGATATCTTAATCCTCCATTTATAACTACAACAGTATATTACTTCGTCTCGTACCGGAATCACACAAGGTGGGAAATAGGTGATTCTGCATGAATGGCACACTATACTCGTACTTTATCTACGACTACACTGCGCAATGTTTGCAAATACTGTGAGAAATGATTTCTCAGATTTTAATACACAATTGTGGCAAATACGCCACTATCAAGCTTTATGTAGTGTGAGAAAAGTGCCATTTCCCATAGTGGTCGTAGAAAATAGTTTAATTTAAGCAAATTGAAATTATACCTGCAAAGTATACTTCATAAAAGTAGAGTTAAAGAAAATGAAGACAGTTTATTCCTGGATAGGAAACGATGTGGATACATTAATTATCTACTTATAAAAATAACAGTTATTGAACGAAGGCAAATTAAAATCCACGAATGGAGAGAATAAGATAAGGCACATCGAATAATAAAAGGTTAATGGAAACTACTGAAATCTTACAAAAAATATATCCGGCAAATTATTACAGTGGCCACTACGAAATGATAAAGTCCTAGTTGACGATAATTGAAACGATGAAACGTTGAATATCGAGTACATATAAGTACACTCTATTTTTCTCAGTTAATCCTCACGTCATTAATTTTATCTTGCATCTTTGTCGTATACACATGGCATAGATGAGACTTTTATACACTATCTCATTATCGTACGTGTTACAGAGAGGTATGTATGCTATCTGCATATAATCAAATAAAATAGGAACAGTAGTTTAACTGCCGTAACGGATATTTTCAAATATTTAAAAACCTGTCATTCCTGTCACTGATCACGGTGATTTTGAAATGGATAGTTTATGCTTCATTATGTGTTGGTAGTTTCTACAATTCTTTGCGTATGTTTCATCCATTTTTATATTTTCATATAATACTGCTAGTTTTGTCGTTTATTTATTTCGGAAATCACATGATTGCAATTGATGACGTGAGAATCAACAGCGGAAAATATAGTGTATACATATATCATCTTAGTAGTCGAGAGGTCATTAAACATTAGAGGAAAAAATCTGTAAATCTTAACATGGGTTATAATATTTTTTATGCATATTTCCAGCTTCCTTTTATGTATTATAGTCCATCTATTGTAGTTTAAATTGTTGATTTATATCCAACACATAATCAAGCAAACATGAATATAGTTTGTACTATTAACCTATACAAAAGGTTGTTCATTAGAGGTTATTCTACATTTTACAGAGTGCATCAAAAATGTACAAAAATATAATGACAATTTTTTATCGTTTCAAAATCATTTTGAAATTCAATTTGTGCGAGTTTTTTTATATTAAATTTTTTTTTTATATCATTAGTACTAATTGTAAGAACCCCACACCATATTTACGGTCAGGGCATCAAAATCTAAAGACCGTCCCCAGTTACGTACACCCATCTCCCCTCTAACTTTCCTCCTGTAGCTTGACTGAGGTTATTGGCAAAGATGAATATAGTTTGTACTATTACCTATACAAAAGGTTGTTTATTAGAGGTTATTCTAGATTTTACAGAATGCATAAAAAATGTATAAAAATATAATGACAATTTTTGTATGTTTGAAAATAATTTTGAAATCCAATTTGTGCGGGTTTTTTGTATTAATATTTTTGTTTATCATTTATACTAATTGTAAGAACCCCACTCCATATTTGCGCTCAGGGCGTCAAAATCTAAACACCGCTCCTAATTACGTACACCCATCTCCCCTCTACCTTCGCTCCCGCAGCTTGACTGAGGTTATTGGCTTTCCGTTTACAATACCATCCCTCCCCCTCACTGGTGCGTGGTGTGTTTGTAAGCGGAAGAGTTGCTGTAACTTGGTCAGCATCAGGTGCGCGGGAATCACGACGCCCGGCGTCTCATCCATATTCACGAGGCGGCGACGCCTGCTAACGCCGCCAGGGGCCGACGCTCCCCAAGTGCTACCTGCTCTGGGGTTTGCTGGTATTTAAAATAAATATATCTTCATATCGGCAAACCCGGCTATATTGCTTATTCATTGTTGTAAGATCCGGGGGCAATTATTTATGGCCGTTTTGGTGTGGACTACATCTGCTGGACGTTTCTAGAGGGTGATGGCTAGTAAACAACCCTTATAGGCCAATTCTGAACAAATCTGTAAGTCTTACACATCTGTAAATCTGTAAATAATGAACAAAATCGCAACGAAACCAATCATTCTTATGTATAATTTTACATTAATCAACAAAAATTGATGCGTTTTTGTCAGTTTTTTACAGATTTTCAGATCTGTAAGATTTACAGTTTTGTTCAAAATTGGTCCATTAAAGGTTAAATGGTATTATTGACATGTCAAAAAGTAAATTGGCATACTCAGCAATAGGAAAAATGCAATTTGAAGATCAACAGAGACGGTATTTCTTTTACACATTAATGCGCGAATGGATTAAATCTTGGTCATTGCCAATATTTTCTTTTGAAACAAAGGTTATTTTATAGTCCGTTGTACCAATATTAGGGTAAGTGGGGAAGAGATGGGCAGGTAGGAGAGATTGACTTTTGGTCTTAAAGTACATTAGAGAGATATCTCTCATAGGAATGTTAATTTTATTGTTTAGAGACAGTGTAAGTAGTCGTTTGAAAATTAATGCAGTCAAAACTGAATAATCCAAGATTTACTTAAAAATTTTCCAAAAAATGCTGTACCTTATATACACAATTAGTTAAATACTACTTCGGTAGGATAAATTATTTATGTACAAATTTTATAAACATGTGCATAAGACTTAACGTAACTTAAAAATGTGATTCTATTTCTACACAGTCATAATTTAGTAGTCCATTTAACCTCTGCTCTAAGGATAGATAGACCACCTATGCTGAGAGGAGATGGACCAGAGGACTTTTATTGTTAAAAAGATCAATTCAAAATCATCCGCACCTAGAACGGTAAATGAGCTAGTTGCTATCCCATGAGTTCTGAAGATTTGTTGTTAAATGGTTAATCAGAGAATAATGATAATGAAGAAGCTGAAGATTATGAAAAAAATATTTCAAAAAAACGATAAAAAAGGATGATTGTATAATATGTGTAATTTTTGGTCACTGTTGTTTACACGACGAGTGTACCACGTATGACAAATGATGACAATCTGTTAACCAGTTCATCTTCTCATAGCCTTGGTCGGTCGCACCTAAATAGTGCAAGAGAGTTGAATGATAATATCATTACGTGTTGCCTAACATTCTTAAATGCACTAGACCTACAAGGAACTACGAATTTGTTTTGTGACAACTTTTCCTTTCATTTTACTGCTAAAGGTTGTCAGCCTGTACTTCTTCAGGGACCTACAGCTTATAGCGTATTCCAAACCACTTGGATACAGCTGTATTTTTATTTAGATAAAGATTGGCAGTGCTGGGATTTGAACTAGTGATGGGATAATTCGAATTAAAAATAACCTGTCATCCGATTATTGAAATAACCTGTATAATTCGATTATAAAATTCGGTAATTCGAATTAAAAATAATCGGCTAGTGCAGAGATAATTAAAATATTTCCAAACAACAGAATTTTTTTAGAACCTGGAGGACTAATTTTAATATAAATTTTAGTCAAAATAAAATAATGACAAGACTGACATAATCCTCCTCTGACTTAACCGTGCAAGTTCTCTCTTGTTCATTCATTCTCGATTATATCAGAATGCAGCCGATTCAAAACTAGCGATATTTAGCTCGGCTGCTCGGCAGCGCCTGACCGAATGAAAAATAATTCGAATTATCATCCGATTATTAACTCGGCAACGCTTAACTTGAGCTCGAGCGGTTTCGGGAAAACCGAGAGAAAAATAATTCGAATTATCATCGGATTATTAACTCGGCGACGCTTAACTTGAGCTCGAGCGGTTTCGGGAAGACCGAGTGAAAAATAATTCGAATTATCATCCGATTATTAACTCGGCAACGCTTAACTTGAGCTCGAGCGGTTTCGGGAAGACCGAGTGAAAAATAATTCGAATTATCATCCGATTATTGAGATAATCGAATCGGTAGAATTCGATTATTCAAATAATCCGATTATGCCCATCACTAATTTGAACCTTAGATCTCATACTCCGTTCAGTGAAAACCAAGTGAGCAACCGTTGCCCGTGAATATCGTAGCAGGAATAAATAATAAGCGTAGGACATATGCTATTTATAAGTTTTAATTCAGCAGCAATATTGCGAGATGAATGCTGAAAATAAGTCGTCTCTCTATTGTCTATTTGTCATAGTTGTACTAATTTTACCTGAGTAATTTTCTCTGCCATTTGTTACGGGCATATCAACGTAGCTTTCCATTTAATTCCGTTCTCTTAGATTGTTTACAGTTGGAAATAAAACAACGCCATGATGAATTCCCTTCGAAATGTAACCCTATTTGACCGAATGTAAACAGTTTGTTATGCGAATTGTAATTATGGGCCTTATTTACGAAACATAATACGCTGTTTAGAATGATACGTTCTGACGTCAACTCTGCCGTGTTTTCAAACAAACATGAATCATATTTTACAGTTGATATTTTATAACTTGCTACGGGAATATAAATAATAATTAGCCTGGAAAATATTTACACAATATTATTCGTGAAATTTTATTTTATCAACAGATATAATCCGAGCAAAAACAAAATTAACCAATGAAAATACGTGTTGCATTACAAACAAATAATATGGTGTGTTCAAATGGTAACCCATTCTCCAAATAATTGTTTTCAACGTTTTTTTCCGTTCCAAGCGGGAGTGTTAGGGGTTCTCAGAACCCCGCGGCTGACTTTGAGGGGCGGCAAAAAATATATAATAATTTAACTATTTCTATTTGGTTGATATCGTAACATTACATATAACATATATAATTAATAAATAATTTATCTCTCTTATTTTAATTTAAACAAAGCGTATAGTTCAATGCCGGTCTTTTTATATTTCAAATTCGTACCCTCTTTTCGTTCTCTCTTAGATAAACAGTTTTTATTGTGTCGCAATTTAGCGTCGGTCTTATTTATCATCTGTCAGCAATTATATAAAGTATACTTTTCAATCAACGATAAAACGCTTAGTTGATGGTCCCTCGCAACTCACAATTTAGTTTTCTGTAATCTTTTCGATTTTATTTTCTGTTCGTAATATAGTTTTATTATTTATTTTTGTCCACATATTCTAATATAGAAAGTTGGTATGTACACCATTTTGTAATTTTTCCCATTAAAACCAAGCAACGATTGAATGCTGATTTTCAAATTTGAGGACGTATATAACAGTTTATGATTATAAAATGAAATCAAAATATTTAAGTTACAAGGAATGTAAATATATTATAATATTTGAGGTGTTTATGAACAGAGGCGGATCTTGTGGAGTCGAAGCTAATGTTGTCATAAGAGAATAGTTGTATTAGGTACTTATATTCCGAGTCGGTTATTATATTTTTTCATCCAGCGGCAACAATTAATTAATGTTAAACTATTTGTAACATGTGGACCACTTCACAATTCAGATTTAATTTTTTGCAACTGTTTATACCTAGTTAATTTTTTTCCTTCCTAGACAACGTAGTGTATATGAAATTAATTTGATTTTTATAATTACTCTATTAGTAGGACTGTTATTTTCTATAACACTCTGTTAACAATGGTAACAAAATAATAAAAATTATCAAAATACATATAATTCAAATTACAATGAAACAACAATGAAACAATATGGTTGATAATTGCATTGTTATTTTTTGTTATACCTGTACTTAACACATTAGTTTAGAAAGTTATAGTTAATTATATGCTGGTTTTATCAATGATAAAATTTTTATGAAAAATTCATGGTATTTGCAGTTTTATAGTTGCAATACACTTGTACACTTAGTAAGAATAAAGTTTATAAATATGAGAAGTTGGAACTTACCCCGCCTAAGGTTTTGATGTTGTGTAAAGCGTCCTGCGCTTGCAAAGCTGCCTTGCGGGTAAAAAACGTCACGAAACAACAACCTGCAACAAAACAACATATGTCAACAACAATGCCATCACGTAAAACATCATACAGCACTGCTTCCTGTCATGTTCCAAATGTATAACCGCCTTATTCCCTTCGCATCATAGCAATGTCGTTTCTTACTTTGTTCTATCAGTTGGTAATTTCTAGTCTTTAAATTTTTGTAATTGCTTGCCTATTAAAGTGCTCTATTTATACTATTTTGATAAATTTGTTGCCCTACATTCTTGTTCTAATTTTTGCTAGGTCTTTTTACTTCCTTGTACGAAGTAAATGAAGTATTGCAATCGCAAAAAATCCGGATTTTAGGTTTCTAAGGAAATATCCACTTTGACCATCTCTGAATACATTTTGACTAGTTTTGGCGTGACGTTTCTATGTTTACTCTATTTTCCGCTGTTGATCCTCACGTCATCAATTGCAATCATGTGATTCAAATCTTTGGGAGGAAGGGGATTGATGACATTATCTTGTCGGGTGAAATCATGTGATTTCCGAAATAAATAAATGCAAAAACTGACAGTATTATATACAAATATAAAAATGGAAAACTAACGAAACTATCAACACACAATGACAAGAATGACATATTTAAAAAACTTGTTATCCGTTACCGTTGTTACACTACTGTTCCTATTTCATTTTTATCGTTGGTTAGACACACATAGCATATACCTATACCCCTCTGTAACACGTACGATAATGAGATACTTTAAATGTAAATGAATTTATGGTTAATTTTGCTTATCACATTGACATATTCAAGGAAAGTGCTCAAAATCAGAATCCATATATTGTACTACAAATTCCATTATTGTCATACAAAACTTCGTTAAAAACACACAGATTTTTTGTTTAAGTGTTACTTAAAATGTCAGACTTGTTGGTGTAACTAGACATAATTGATGTAATTATTATAATATTCTTTATCGAAATTACCTGCACTATCATAATATACTTCTAAATTAGTCTACATTTATCTTAATAATTATTAACAAGAAATGCTACTCGAAATTATTACAGCTATATAGAATAGTTCATATTATATTTTATTCCGATGTGATATTGTACATTTAGTGAAAATGTAAAATTAAGCAGAAAGTAATATTGGTGAAACCGGACCTAGGGATAAATATAAGAAATTCTAATTCAAGTATATATGTTAATAGTTTTTGAATAGAGAGTTTAAGTACCTCCACCAAAATTGTTTCTTAAAAGAATATCAATAATGATTTAGGCGTTAATAAAAAAAAGCAACACCATTTTATGTAAAGGACATGTTAATATATTTATTTATTTAAATCAAACCAGAATACCTTACATCAACAAGTTTCTAGGGATATTTTCGTCTGAAATTTTCTGTCTTAAAATAACCGTCATTGTTTTGTCGTTGCTAAAAAAAGTGAGACTTCTAGACAGGTGTGGAAAGATGTAACCATGGTAATGGAGCCACGTAATTATATGTTTACAGACGCTTATAACTAGAGCAAAAACGGTCTTATACAACACTTGAAAACTTGTGTATTTAGAACATATTTCTGGCTTGGTATTTACAGAGCTGTTATCAGTATTTGTTAGGCTTGTTTTCCTTGAATACATTTGGAAATACTTTGCGAAGTTATCGTCCAAATAAACATCATGCTGGAGTTTATCCAGAAAAATATTTTTTCTTATAATATTCTGATAATATTTTCTGATATTCTTACACAAGGAATTTGTTCAATAATTGATTGGTATCACGATTATATACAGGAAAATAATAATGGTGCATCATTAACAATTATTTTAAAAGTACGAAAATGCGAAATTAGTTGTATTTAATTCAAATATAGCGTTTATATAGCAGATACTATTAGGTTTACAATTAAATAACAATTGTCATAAACCTTTTATAAGATAATATATGATATATATCATATTTTTTTATTTATCATTTCTAAAGAATATAATTAATACATTACAAATTTTGAATAAAATTTTAAAAATGGTCTGTGAAAGCAATTGTTTTTTCTTCGCTCTATTTCTCAATATCATCTTGTTATCAATATCTCTACAGAAACCCATAAACGCAGGGTTATTCTATCATGGTTACGAGTTGATATTTGATTGACCATGTTTTTGCTTGACTCATTTAAAATGAAACATAGGGACCGAAACTGACATTTGCTTTTTGGGTTATAAAATTTTATGACAGGCCTGCACCAAGTGCAACAACAATTTTAAGAATCGTTAATATTATTAAAAGAAACTCGATCTTTAAAATTATAAGTTTATATGGGGGGAAAATTTTCAGAAAGTTTAGATCAATTAAAAGTTCAAATTCTAAATATTTCTCAAAATATTACAGCTGCTGTAATATAGAATGTGATTCAAAAGTTTTATTGCAGATTGAGTCATTGCTTAGCAGTTCATGGATGGATTTTTGAAAATTTATTGTAATTATTTTTTAATTGTTTATTATATTTACTTGTTTGTTAGTTAGGTTATTTGTTTTATATTTTGTACTCTCTTGCGATATTAAAATTTAATACACCTGTCAAATTCATACCCCACATTTAATATTAAATGGGACAAACATATAATTATACATTGCTATCAATCATCAAACTGTAACCATATAATAAATCCCTTGTTTCACGTTAAAAATACTCACGCTAATGTATATTGGACTCATATCTATAATAAACAATATAATACTAATAAAACATAAATTAATAAATGATTTTCTAATATGAAATGAGTATAACTACTTTTTCCTACGACCACTGTTAAAAATAGTATTTTTAACGGTTGCTTAGCAAGTTAAAAATAACAGTTTATAACATAGTAAATACTTTTAAAACGTTGCCATTGACAACGTGTTAAAAGTAAAAAACAAATTTACTTTTAACACGTCTTATGTTCAGTTGTTCATAACAAATACATCATGACCTGTCATAAATGTCATTCTAATGCTTAGTTTTTATTTACTAATAGGTACATAACTGTGGTCGTAGGAAAAATAGTGTATGATATTTGTGTTAAAAGTGATTTTATTTCGTTCGTGGGGTTTGTTAAACTCGGCTTCGCCTCGTTTCAAACTTCCCCACTCACTCATAAAATGTCACTTTTAACACTTATATCATAAATAACTATTATAAAACCACAGTTGTTTTGTTTTCAAATTTTGTTTTAATTAAATATGAAAATTAAACAATTATATGAAGATCACTTTGATTCATTAGTAACATTACAAATCGTGCATTTATGTATTTTACGGCTTATTCATACATTGTACTTTATACATATGTTTTTTTTTTTAATTTAGAGCATTATCATTTATAGATAGCAGCATGATATTACTAGGAGGAACATTTTCTCAAATATTGTAAGTATTTTATTTCCCTAGGTCTAACATTCAATGATTTTACATTAAATTATTTCAGATTTTTTTATTAAAATCTATCATTCATTAAGATTTGTAAGTCAATGAAACTGTCATGAAATATGATAATAAATTTTTTGTATGGCACAAAAATTTTATGTATTTTTTCGAACATAAATTACAAACTTGTTAATAAATAAAAGTGTAAGTACATACATTGTTTTTTTACTTATAATTTCATCGTATGTTTGAAACCATGCCAGCACTATAAAACTTGGCTTGCATCCATAAAAAATATTTTATGTACTATTCATCTATTAGTTGTCAAACTATAATATAAACATAGTATGTTTCATGTTATGGACTACATTTCTTATACATGTGTTCTTTATTTAAAGATTTTGTTCTATCCTTGGCATACCAACTTATATAATTACTCATTATTGACTGTATCGTGCAATGTATATAAGGGAGGTTTAATAATCATAGCAATTTGGGTATTTAGGTATTCTAATACCTAAATAATAACGTACACGAATTAAGGTGTTTACTCTGTTTGCAATAGGTTTTGAATAATTTAAACTTAATATCCACTTTGTATAGCACGGCTAAACATTTTAATGAACATGTTTCTAACATCAAATGCAAAGTTTATCAATTTTAAAATCGGTCAATCAAGAGGAATATTCTTGTCAATTGTAAGTTTCTAGTGAAGGTTAAAAAGATACTTAATTACTTATTAGGAATTTAATTTTCTGTTGTTTACATATTTATTTTACCTTTCAATATTTTACAATAAAAAACTTCGTTGTTTATCACATTATCTTTTAAAATGATTTACTATACTTGTAAAATTTTGTAAACAAAGTAAATCATTTGTTTTATTCATATTTATATTTAGCGGTTCTTTAATTTTTTTGATGAAATCAGTACAAAACTTATGTTTCACGTAGTATTTTTGGATCACATGTTAAGGCAAAAATAAAAAATTATAGAAATTTATTATTAGTGCTATATAGTTGATTGTTTTTTCAGAAGGAAATAGTGTTACCTATCATTAAATAATTATAAAAAATTGAAAATAGGCACATCCAGTACAGTATGTAAAAAATCAGAACAATATATGTTTCAAATTGTTTATCAGTACTGTACTGACAAAATCAACAGGAATAGTCACTCTAATTTCGGTTAATCAATTGAATTCTGAATTTAATCAAATCTTCTAGTACAACAAATCGATTAAATTATAGCTATTTATGTTACTAGTTAGAAAATGCCTCATTTTGTGTAAAAGTGAGAAAATCACACAAGTTACACAAATCGCATTTTCTGACTTGTTTCATTGAAGTCATTTAAAGTTGTTAGGATTCTTTTAATTTAATTTTTTTTCTGTTTTTTACATAAACTATAATCACGTACAAAAATAAATTTACTGTGGCGTTTCGAAATGTCAGGCAATTTTGAAAAGTGATACTTTGTTTGTCAAAATTAGATTTTTTTATCATTTTGCTTCATACAACTGAGTTTCACACATACATAAACATTATCGTAAATATTTAAACATTTAAAACCTGTTTTTAGCACGATCTCTGTACTTTCCTTAGTTGGGTGATATAGGATAAACTACAGGCAATTGTTCAAAAGTAAATAAAATTAGTCATACATTGTTTTTTTGGGAAATTAAAGTTATACATATCCCTGTACAAAATTTATAATATTGAATACAAAAGAAATACTATATAATTATTAAAAATAATTTATGTGTGCCATTAAAATATTGTTGTTCTTTTGTCGCTTCTCCCACATTTCTTTTTTATTCCCCATAAAACTTTGTACTCTTCGCCTTGAACAAGCCCCTTTAATTTTTTTAAGTAATGATTTCTTTTAAAGATATACCTCCCTGTGTTATTTTTTCTATTTTTTTTATTTCACATGAAAATTTACAATCTGTCACATTTGAACAATAAGTAAATGTTTCAGTATTGTTTTACATATAAAAAATTTGTTGTCTGTGACTATTTTTGAATTCCGATTTAGTAACCAAAAGTATTTTTGACCATAATGTTTAGCTGTTTTCTTTTTTATTTCATATGAAAATTTACAATCTTTCCTCACATTTGAACAATAAGTAAATGTTTCAGTATTGTTTTATATAAAAAATTTGTTGTCTGTGGATACTTTTGAATTTCGGCCTAGTAACCAATAGTATTTTGAACATAATGTTTAGCTGTTTTCTTTTATTTTTGTTCGTCTTCTATCAATTATCGTACCTAGGTAAATATGTAGTTTGTTATAATCCAATGTTTTCCCGCCAACTTACATTCACTTCATCCTCTGCAGTTTCGCCGCTTCGGTTTCACACCCCGTCAATTCCGCCCCTGACAATCATGGCACTGTCACAACACAAACTGCACGAATACTGGCATAAAGTTCACAAAGTCAGGAAATGCTGCATAAGAAACTGCTGAACATGTGGTTTGCTGAGCTAGGTTAGCTGTACTACAGAGAACTAGCTAGCTAGCATAGGATTAGACAAACATAACACAGGGACGGACTTACAATTAACAAATTGTCACACTATTACAATTTGCATAAGTTCGGTAAATTAGAAGTCAGAAATACTATTTGAAATATTTTTTTTATTCTGTTCTTAAATTTTTCGTAATAGAAATAAAATTGTTGTAGTTTTGTCCTTTTATTTATTAAACACCATGTAATTATGATGCTATAACTATAGTATTTTTAGATACATAAAATAGGTCATAACTTACTTGTGTGATAAACATTATGATAAATACACTGTAAAACATTTTTTACACTATTATTTATTAAATGTCATTTTGAAATGTCAATTGTCTATATACATATTTTTTTCTACTTCCATTTAATAAGAGACTCTTTTTTTACCTAATTTATTTAGGTCATTGATTTCATTATTTCACTTCATATTAAATCATTGTACTTTTTTTCTTTTTATTTATCAAAAACCTTGTAATTATGATTCTATACCTATGGTGTTTTCAGATAAATATAACTCAGTAGTGGGTTAAACATTATGGTACATACATTGTAAAACCTTCTTTACACTATTTTTTAGTAAATAACATTTTGAAATGTCAACTTCCTACAAATTTTAATATATTTGTTCTACTTTCGTTTAATAAGAGACTCTTTATTTCCCTAATTTCAATTAGGTTATTGATTCCATTATATCACAGGTGAAATAATGAATTTCAAGTGAAAGCAAAGAATCATTAACAACTAGAAATATACAATATATTGCTATTATCTTTACAAACATTAATAATACAGTTATTACAATTATTATTTATATTTTAAAATTCAAAAAACTTAAATGACAATTTTATTTTATATCGTTTTTGTGTTTATAACAACAATTTTGTTGTAGTAACTTAGTAACGCACAAAATTAAGCAATCCTTGGTAATGTCTTTTTTGTATATTTTGCAAATGTCATCAGAATGTCAAAAAATCATAATTTCAAAAATGGTACGAAATACGTAAGGAAACTCGTATGCGTTGAATAACCACCATTGTTTCCTTACTCATTACATAAATAACTATAATATCAATGATTAAATGGTGTTGGATAAAATGTTGTATGGCACACATGTGTTAATTACCTTAGTCATAAAGTCACTTGAGAAAAATACCGCACGTGATTCATTTGTAATGTAATGCACCTGTACCATACCAGTTCAATACCCATTGTTTTGTTTCACATAATAATTATCAAATCTATAAAAATATAATTTAGTTACAACAGGTTTCTAGATTAATTTCAATAATGAATCTCATTCTTCTGATAAAATGATGAACTGAGGAAGTATTTTCTGTACTGTAGTTTTAGTTATTTTGTACCTAACTGATAATAAACTGTACCAGAGCAAGGAGAAATATTTAGAAAATGCTTTTTAATAAGTATTTTTATAAATACATATTGAAGGAATATCGAATTGTGGGTTTGCGAATTTCTAATAAATCATAGTATTACTTTCCTTGTTAATTAATTGAAAATTATTGACTAAACGATAGGTTCAAGTAATATATTATTTGTAAATTTTTACCTGTTAACTGGAAGTTTATGTTAAAAGTATTAATGGAGACTCAATAAGGAAAACATTATAATAAAATGATAGTAATAGGAAATATAATATATATTTATCTTGGATTATTCATTTCCTTATATAACTACATTACGCAAAAACCACAATGAAAAGGAAATAAAATTATGTTTTTCTATAATGGCAGTCTAGTTTACACGAATTATTTTATTATGGTATTATAACTATAATGCAACCAACTTTACATCAGTGTGTTTATACTCATGTGGCAACATAAATATCACACAAATTTCTTAACTAATTCAATAAATATATAAAATTTTGTACAGTTCAGACAAAATAATCTTAATAAATTAATTTTTGCACTTCTGGGAATAAAAGCCTATTTTACTTTTCATTTTCGAAGATGGAAGAAGCACTATTTATCCATGAGGGATTAAATTAATATGCAAGCAAAATGTTACTACAGATACAAGTAGGTGTATGTATGTAACCAAGCCTAGATTACCAGAAAATTTGCAAAATGATGTTTGATTTCAAAACTGTCATGTATTTGACAGTTATATAAATATAACCAAATAATTATTATTATAAAATGTATATCAGCTGTGAGTGTTTGGAAGATAATGATTAGATTAGTCCGTCAATAAAAATAAAAACGAGAGTGTTTTATGATAAATACTTGGCAACTCCGAAAATCATATCTTATATATCATTATCCCCTAAAAGTTAATTTTTCAAAAAAATTAAGAACCCAAACAGAAATTAATAAAATGACATTCCGATGAAATAGTATTAAGAAATCAAAGAGAATTAATTATTAAAATCTATCTACCTGTAATTATATTAGTTATTAATTTGATCTAGAAATTATGTTATTAGACAACGAACCCTAGATCTCATTACCGTCGGAGGGCGATAATCTTAGAAGGCCAATGTAAGCTGTAGGTTTCTTACAGACATACTAAAAAGCAAGTAAATCTTATTACGAAAAAAGTACCTTAGACACCAAAGTTCCTGTTCCATCTAAGAATGTTGTGCTATAGTTGATTAAGACATGATAATTAATATTTTTTTAATAAAGTGAAACCACCTAGAAATGCCTTTGGATCTTTTCTACATTTTATCTCAATGTTATTATTAATTTTGAGAAATGAATCATCATACCCTTAAATATAATACGAACTGTTGTTACAGTTAGTCGTAGAAACTGAAGATTAATCTAAAATTAACACTAGGTACCTCTAAACATAATAATTATTGAAGGTAATTAATGATAATTTGGAAGCGAATCATAGGTAGACTTTAAAACATTAATTATAGCAACAATTCCATCAGGTTCGTTTGGATTTTAGCAAAAAAATGTACTAACAAGGCTTAAATTTTAACCAACACTGAATAGTTCATTTGACATTTTATTCCGATGTGATATTGTCTATTTACGGGAAACTTAAAATTTAAATAATATTGGTGCAACCGGTCATAAATATTGCACCAATTTGACCACTTAACGTAATGGAAGAATCCGAATCCAATATCCCAACCTATTCTGACTATTCCTAAATCCCGCCCAGTGTATTTGTGTAAGGTTATAAATACACATACACACATCACCCAAAATTTAAATAATATTGCTGCAACCGGCCATAAATATTGCACCAATTTGACCACTTAACGTAATGTAAGAATCCGAATCCAATATCCTAACATATTCTGACTATTCCCAAATCCCGCCCTGTGTATTTGTGTAAAGAAACATCACCCAAAATTTAAATAATATTAATGCAACCGGCCATAAATATTGCATCAATTTGTCCACTTAACGTAATAGAAGAATCCGACTCCAATATCCCAACCAATTCTGACTATTTCCAAATCCCGCCCTGTGTATTTGTGTAAGGTTATCAATGCACGTACACACATCGGCATTTGATAAGATAAGTCGCGGGTACTGGTCGCGTTCGCGTTGTGCTACTCCAACTCTACGAGTTCGAATTCTACCCGCCGTCTGTTCTATCGTGCACATTATGCCAGTTTGCATATGTTATCAGAAACGGGAACGGCACAGATAACGTACCTAGGGCTTGTGGGTGATACTATAAGGAAACTCTCGTATTACCAAATTAATACCGGACATTCAATAAACACCAGTGGAGCAATATCAGCAATCCAAATTAATAACTCGACAATACTAATATTACAGATGCGGAAAAATATACATTACAAACATTCCTGATATTAGCTGAGGACAATAATAAGGGACATTTAATGCACACACTAATAACTGTAATTAAAATCAACGAACGGTTATTTGGAAATAAATGAAACATTTCATAAACATACCTATAAAAAGCATATCGAAAATTGAAATATGCTTATCAAAATCAATAATTTGAAAGGGTTACTTATAAAAATAACTTGTAAAATTTTGTAAAATATTGTAGCCATATAAAAATTCGAAACTTAGCAATTGCAGTTCTGGTATTAAGAAATTAATGAGAAATTTGAAATAAAAATTCATTACGAGAGAAAAATTATACCGTGAGTTTCAGCTAAGATGCAACATTTTCGAATCTGTTGTTAGTCATTACTATGGATACCACTTGTTATAAGGCACCGTATCGTTCCAGATAAAATGCAACATCGGTAACATAGGTTGTCAATGTCACATGCACTTATCATAATTTATAGATTTATAAATAATGAAAGTAGAATAAGTATTAATAAAAAAACATTATATTTACTACATATATAACGAATTACAACAAAATTTCAAAAACTTCACTAATAACAACTAAACTATAATTTAAACGATTTTTAAATTTATCAATTACAGAATGTAATATTGTAAATGAAGCTTCTCTAATTTTGAAATGCCCGTGACATTCCAAATATATTTTTATCCTTCTCTTCTGTATAAATTGTGCATCATATTCATCTTGTCTAAACAACTACGGATCAGTAATCACTATTTCATTGCAGCTAACATCTAAATAATTAGTTTTGTTATGTTAATTTACAGAATGATAATCCAGTGTATAAAGTGACTTTGAAAGACACTTACACATTATTTGCCCGATAAAATCTTGTAATAAATGTATATACAAGTTAGTTATCCGTCACTTTATTCATAGTTGGAAAGACCGGGCTTTAGTAGAAGTTGTTTTTCCAGTTGAAAAATGAGTAAATTGTAACAGCCATATTATTAGATTGAATCTAAGTTGTCTGCTAAATCTAGGAAATTCTATATATACCAAGGTCGTTTCAAAGCTATAATTATTCCTCTATATTTTTTTTCAGAGGAAAATGTGTAGTAATCACCGTTACCATTTTATTTGGAACATCTAAACTGAACTGCAAAATTGAGGCATCTTTCACTACAAACCTACATAGCAAATTTTGACATTTTGAAAAATGTTCCATGACATTCCAAATATATTTTTTATCCTTCTCTAAAATGTACAAATTGTGCATCATATTCACGTTGTCTAAACAAATAAATAACATCGAAATAATTATTTTTGTTATGTTCATTTATAGAATAATAATCCAGTGGATACAGTGACTTTGAAAGACATTTACACATTATTTGCCCGATAAAATATTGTAAAAAATGTATTTACAAGTTAGTTATCCGTCACTTTTTTCATACTTGGAAAGATCTGGCCTTAGTAGAAGAAGTTGTTATTCCAGTTGAAAAATGAGTAAATTGTAACAGCCATATTATTAGATTGAATCTAGGAAACTCTATCTATACCAGGGTCGTTTCAAAGCTATAAGATCTAGGTCTAGGTAAAATTTAGTTAAACCCGTAGAATTCTTCCAATTTCCAATCCATGTCGGATTGTTGAAAGGATTGAGTAAATTTGTAACAGCAATATTATTAAATTGAATGGCAATTGTCTGTTAAATCTAGGACGCTGTGGCTATAGCAGGGTCGTTTGCAGCATCAAATATACGTCCCCCTATAATGTATTTAACATGTGAACAGTTGTTTGCAAGTGTTTGACTGCATCCAAAGTTCGCAACTGTTCAATATCCATTACTGTATGAAGTCTGAACTAGTGGGCGCTTACCATCAATTCTCTCTACAGCGGCGATGACGCCGGCGTCGCAAGGCGTCATTACGCCAAGTGTAACCGCTTCGGGAGCGCTCGGCAAGGATCGGGGAAGTTGCAAGGATGTATTCGTATATCAGAGGAGAGTAAAAGGAAAGGAAAAACTCAACCACCAATTTACAACCAAGATCATTACCATCAAAATATTATTTACATACAGTAAGAGCACTCAAAAGGTGACACCACTCGTCTTTTAAAATATTATGTAACAAGTTTGATAAACGTCACTTTATAAACGAGTCACATACTATACTTTTTCTACAACTGCAAAAGAAGAAACCTATATTTTAATTTTCCGTGTTGTACATCTATTGCATCCATGACTAATGAATCCCAAACTACAGTAAATAAACTTCAGCTTTTTCTTTCCTTGCATAATGAACTATCTGTTAATGATCAATTCAGGCAAGTCAAGAAAAAGTATATCTGTAATTCTTATTACATACTTCGAATCATATTTGATTCAAAATATACTAAATGGTCTTGATACGACAATAAAATTGTATAGGCTTAATCAGTCAACTTGTGAAAGATTCAGATATTCACAGGTTTTGTTAGACTAACAGCCTTATTTTCGTGACCATTGTAAGCAATACAATATTGTCTAGGTTACCATTACGATAACAAGGTACTTTATAATATTGTAAAAAATATTATTCTGGTGACTCTCTTGTAAATTAAGAAAAAATACAAAATTGTAAAATTAATTTATATAGTTTGCAACAATAGAAAATTAGTGTATTGTGTAACAAGTGCATAAAGTTGTCCATTTCCAACGAGGTGTTAAATCCCACGAGGTGTTAAATCACACAAGGTTGGAAATAAGCTATTCTGCACAAGTAGCACACTGTATCTATAGTTCGTATGACTTATTATTATTGACATTTGGAATAAATTTAAAAACTGACATTTGTAATATTGTTATTTAAATGTAAGACCAAAATAGCTATGAAGATGAAACTATTTATACTGCAAGAAAATAATTACCTGCAATATTAAAAATAATATGACGTTATAAAAACGTCAAAAATGTGTATAGTGACAGATCACTGCCAGATTATA
Organism: Stenolophus ochropezus; assembly: GCA_035578165.1. Lineage (NCBI taxonomy): Eukaryota > Metazoa > Arthropoda > Insecta > Coleoptera > Carabidae > Stenolophus > Stenolophus ochropezus. The sequence continues at coordinate 21,388,791 of JAQOWZ010000018.1, read as the reverse complement.
ATGATCTTGAACAATAGATTTTGATAGTTACCTTCTGCAAACAACTTTAATGTTATCAAATCATAATCTGAAATGAATATAAATGTATAATTGTACATAAACATTTGTATCCGCAAACCTTTAAATTGGAAAAACTTGAAAAATAATGGATGGATAGTAACTCTCAATTTACTGTGCGTAAGGATTTTGACGTTTCGAAATTTTATCAGATGTCCCATGTCTACGAATTAAAATCTGTATATTTTGACTATTTTGCTAGTGATGTCTATGGGATCGTCCATTCAGACATTATGTATGTTTCTTTCTAGAGCTTGTTCAATTGAATGAAGGAAACTCCATATTTAAGTTCCTCCCATGTCATTAAATGAAATATGTTATTCCTGATGACCCGAATCAACCAGCTGAAGCCTGTAACCCCCCCCCCCCCCCCTCTCCCCCTGGCTTATTTTTGCTGCGTGTTGATACCGGAGGCGGTGTCACGTATTGTTACCTTAGCAACGTGGAGTAATTACGACAGATGGAGCCGCTACGTCGCGGTAAAATAATTAGAGGCGCACAGATCGAGTGATGATTCCCTGCCTAGACCGCGTCTCCCCAAGTCCCAAGATTCCTCTCTGCAGGAAATAGATGCGTGGAACACAATCTGTATTAATTGGAACGAGGATTGGGAGTATAGATTTTGCCGAAGAAATATGGGCGTCTGTCGCAGACTTCAGATGAAATACGTGCCATTGTTAGAGATGTTTCTATATGCTTTTAGATAATTAAATACATCTATATCTCCAATGTATCACCATTAACACTTAACGACAATGTCACTTGAATTATAAGCCACATTTATCTCTTTTATATAGATAATATCGAAGAGAACAGTTATGTGTAGAGAAACTAAAAAACCTAAATTGAAAACTTCACAGAAATATAAGTAAATTTACAATTGAAATTAATATCGTTATTATTTATAGCTTATCACTTTGTAATAGGAGTTTGAATGAGATATGGCAAAAGTCTTGTCTAGAAATTTCAAGACACCACAAGACTTTCTTATTCTAGATCAAGACTAGAAAACTACTAGATTAATTAAAAATTTTAAACTTTCGAAATATAAATATATCATGCGAAACTTGTTCCATATGAGATAAAATAGTAAGTATAATACAAAAAGAACGCTACCGAAGAATTATCTATCCTTGTCTAAAGCGTATGCGTAGTTTAATGTAGAGTTTTGAAGCAGTATGAAGTCTCAATATAAAGACAAGATTTTTTAATCTAGACTTAGGGTCAGTTTTTCCACCTCTGGTTAAAGTGCCGGTTATCTTAACCATCAGTTAATAGAAAAATATCGCATCGAAAAACTGGTGTAAGTTGTCAAAAATATACGTTTTTTACTATTTCGATGCGATATTTTCTATTAACCTGTGGTTAGGATAACAGTCAATTTAACCAGAGGTGGAAAAACCAGCCCTTAGACTTACTCAAATCTTGTCTTGACATTTCTAGACAAGATAATATTTTACAATATTTTGCATTTTCTTGTCTAGGCGGCAATTTAATTTAAGCTCCATGATATTATATGTCATTAATAGTATATGACTCAGAAAATCAAAACTTAAATACTGATTTTATAATACCGTGAGTATTTTTAACGTGAAAAATTGGATTTGATATATTACAACTAAAAATTTGGTTGAATTTTAAGAAACATTAGCTTTAAAGTTTACACGGGGCAAAATCTTAAAAATTTAGGTTCAAACTCAAAATATAATAGTCGCCCAAAATATCGAAAGTAGTTCAAAAGTTTTATAGTAGATAGGGTCATTGCTTAACATATAATGGACGGACGACGACACTTTAACCGTTTTGTGATACTTATCATCATACAAACTTTTAAAAGGATCAAAAGGATCCACAATTTCTAGTGAATTTCAAGTCACTAATACATAGCGGTATTATATTTTGATTAATGGGACTCTGCAAATTGAATCTAAGAGGAGGAATCAACTAAAACATTTCATTCATAGTTTGGAATACACTATAAAGACTTTTGAGTTACATCTTTACAACAATAAAAATAAGTCATCTATAAAGCAACTACATGATAAGTCTAATTAGTTCTTGCTTGGAAAATCTTGTTTGGTGGTTGCATGTAGAAAACCATGTTATAATACAGTGAGGTTCGGAATGTGACCTCTTGTGTTGAAGTCAGCACTCTGCAACATAATCGCGGTAGGTTGTGAGCGTTTCCGCCGGGGCTCCAGTTTCGCGACGTCATCATTAAAGCGCGATATCACAGCTGGACGCCGTCTTGGCTTCTCTCCCGCGCCAACACTCGTAAATATTACTAGATGATGAGGATAAAGAAAATAAATGTCCATCATTGTGCGAAAAATGGTCACACACTACTATAAACTCTAGCTCCTTTACAGATGTTGAATTTCTCTAGCATTTCATAGCTAAATGCAACTTTAATTATGTATGAAACTAGTGGAATTTTTAAATAAAATGATTTTCTTATGTAATAGTCATAAATGGCATAACGTTATAAAATTTAAATGACACCGTAAGTTTTATTAATTTATTTAGGTTTTCTAAGTAATATAGATATTTATTCCGCAACTAATTTTGATAAAGCGACTAATAATTATTATATAGATGAACATAATTATGTACATGATACACTATTTTATTAATTATTGTTTCTGGAAATCGAACCTCAGTTTTCCCACATCAAACAAGACAAGGTACGTACGAGTAAATACGAACCTTAAAAAAATATTATTTTTAGGTTTTCGGCGTAAATTTGTGTTTATACACACGAAATATGCCAAAATTTGGGTTTCTGAAAACAGTATTTTGATAGACGTCGATGCATTGATTTGAAATTTACGGACATAATTTAAGTCGAAAGAAAGTTGCACCGCTAAATAGGATATTTTTGGATAAATCTCAAAAATAGATAGTGATTCTGGTTGTATCTCTACTCATTAGATAGAGAGCTGTGCTTGAAAAACCTTTTTTTCTGGGTCTAAATTTGATAGGGAATATCTTGAGACCAGTAAGAGATAATTGTATTCTGATTGAATATTTAAAATCAACGCATCCATATTTACGTCAGAAAAAAAAAATGGTGAAAAAAGTTAACGACCCACAAATTGAAATAGAGGTTTTTTATTTTATTTTTGATCGAATTATTCAAAAAGACGTATATGTAGAGAAAACATTTATTTACGTAACTTTGTCTGTAGAATCGACTGGTATAAACGATGAGATTATAACTCAACCCATCTTTAGGATATACAAATCCAAAAAACAGACTTTTTTGAGATGCAACTTGAGAGCAAAAATCTTAGCAACGAAAATATATAATTAAAATCATATTTAATACAAGGTAAAACATGGTATAATAAAGTAAATCCGTTAAATAAATATAGGCAAAACAAATTTTGAAGTTATTAGCAGACATTTTACGTAATGAATATCTATATAAACTTTAAAGGTACTTTTTCTGGAAAAGATTTAATCTATAATATGAACACTTAAGTGAACTACAAGCAGTACTTGATTTCGAACAGATAAGTAGATCTAGTAGTCACCTATTGTTTAACGTAGAAATACTGTCTCCGAACTCTGAAGCGTCGCCGTTGCCAATTCATACAGCTGGAAATAACGGTTAATACCCGCTCTCTTTGGCACGGTTATTCAGATTCGCTAACACCCCCAATAAGCATTAACACGACGACGTCAGGGCTATCTGATGTCGCCTTCTGTTGACGTGTGCGGAAATTTTGGCGAATTTTCACGTTTCGCTCATTTGGCGAAGTGGGACACGGCTCCCACGACTTCATTTTCCTGCTGGGGAGGGGGGAAAGGGGGGGGGTAGGGGGGGAGAACAGCGCAAGGGCGGGGGCGGGCCAGAGAGATTTAGGAGATTTGCAAGTGGAGATAGCGAGTGATAGAAATGCTGACTAGCGGGACGACTAATTTGGAAGGACTAAATATAACTCCCTCTTTCCCGGAAAAACTCCACAAAGCAGGACTTGCTTTCAAGCACCAATTCCAATTTTATACATATTGGTTATGAAAAATAAGAATTTGTGTTATTATATTTTTTTCGCGACACCATTGACGTAACTATAACTTACTTTACTTCTACAGTAGCGTAAGACGTAAGTGACTGATAACATTAATTGAAAATAATTGTCTTACTAGTAGATTAATTATGAAAATCATACTAATTTCCTGTAAATATATTTCGTCGTCAAACAATGGACAAAGTTTACTATAAAAAGTTGCAATATTATAATGTATACTTTTTTTCCGCTGTTGTAACGATCTGATTTAAATCGTTGCGGCAGACGGACGATTGATGACATCATCTTGTCGGGTGAAATCGAGTGATTTTCGAAGTAAATAATTCTCAAAATTGACAGTATTATATACAAATATAATAATGGATGAAAGCTTCGAAAGAAGCGGCGCAACCCTATGGGGGTATTAAGCCACTATATATAATGGATGAAACATACGAAAATAGTTATAAAGAAAATTAACGAAACTACCAGGTTTGGTCAGATTTAAATCATTTAATTATATATAAACCCCTCTGTAACACATACGATATTGAGATAGCGAGTAAAAGTCTCATATATGCCGTACGTATACGACAAAGATGCAAGATAAGAGTTTAATAATTCTTGCAGCAGAAATGGATGACGTAAAGGGTCAACTACGGAAAATATAGTGTACTCTATGTAGCTTAAATAACTATATTACTTAAATGCGGTGATGTAATGCTGGTCAATTTTCTGGTAATTTTCTTTTTCAACCTTATAGTAATATCAGAAAAATACATACAGCAACATAGTAACATACATAGATCACTTAGTTGAAAAAAAATAATTAATGTTGATGACACTCGGAAATAAAAACATTACATTACTTGTTACTGAATAGGTATTTATGTAATACGTAAGGAAAAAAGATAGTTATTTAAATAACCACCCAGTTTCTTTACGTGTTTCATATAATATTTTTTCTACTTTCAAGGGTAATATAACAGTATATAAATAATTTCAGCTTAGCAAAAAAAGTCCTAAGTAGGAAACGAACTGAGAACCTTTGACTCTGTAGCCCATTACTCTAATCTCATAACCACGATTTGACAGATGTCAACGTTGCGTGCAGAAAGCAATAAAAATATGGGACGGAAAATTTTAATTTATTTTTGTAAATGTCATTGAATTATGCTATTAAAATGAAGTAATCTGTATTAAACAAGATGTAGAAATGCATGTAGTGTAGTCCTGTACAATATGGTGACTTAGTTGGTAGCCGGACAGTTTTTATTTACTAGAAACTGTTTTTCTACGTTAAATGCTTATGACAATACTTTCTTGGAACACACGGTATGAAGATATTAATGTAATGCACAATATTTATTTTTTTATATATCTCATAAATGTAGTAATGATATATTTCCTTTTTTTTAATTTATGAGTGGTTGCTATAAATAAAAACAGATGAAACTAATAATGCACTGAGAAGCACCTACAATGATAAATTTATGAATAAATGTATAAGTCGTGTTGACATATTTATTTCGTATTACACCTTTTTCAGAAAAATTTCACTTTATTTTATTTATTCTGAAAGATACACAAGCTTTCAATCGACGAAAATTTATACATTTCAAGTAGATTTACATATACTTGACACAAAAATTTATATTCAGTTTTAAAATTTTAAAATAATAAAGTATACGAGTACCGCTGCAAAATCAGGACAATTTCTTAGACGGTATTGATTTATATACAAAGTTTTCCGTTATTAAATTCAAGCCACGTTGGTAGTAGTTTCTACAAGATGGGTTGTCATCTTTTACTTACGTACATAGTCGGACATGACATTTTTAATTCTTGGTACTTATTATTATTAAATCTTTTATCTGTTTATTTTATAAACCATACTTTACTCTAACTGTAGTGCTTTTTAATAATAAAATATTTATTTTTACCCAAATAATACATAATATCAATTTTAACTTTATTTTTTTCTGTACTAATCCTTCTTTCTTTCTCTTCTAATCCTACGGAATTAAAAATATAATAATTGCGTATAAATGTATATCCTTCATAATTACTTAAAGTAGAACAGTTTTTACAGAATGTCATTCTCTTACCAAATTATGGTACAAATGACTTTACTACTACACTTTTTGTAGGGCACATTCTTCACTTAAATAATGGCACAGTTAGTACATAATATTATTGCTTCCATATCTTATTGTGCTGCAGTTTATACATAGTTTTATTATTTTACCAATTTATGGTATACTTTATCTATTACTTATTCACTGTTCAAATAATAAACAATTTCATGCCTTTTCTACTTTATGACACATTTAATAAATCAATTTATTCTCATCCAATTTACAGTACAGTATACCATTTCCCTTTCCCAACTAATGGCATAAACTCAATTTTACTTAGAACACAACTAATATATTGTTCCATTTTATTCCCAAATTATGGTACATCTACTAAAATATCCCATCTCTCTCCAACGATGGTTCAATGTATGAAACTAATACTTTCAGTCATCCCCACCTAATGGTACAAGACGAATTTAACTTAGAGCTCAGCTCAACTGGAACATCCCATCACTTTCCAATTGATGGTACAACGTATGACACTCACTATTTTCCAAGTAATGGCACAAGACTCATTTTTACTAGTGTCGTTCCAATTCGTTCCCAAATTATAGCACATTAACTAGAATATAGAACATCCCTTCCTCATTAACTAATAGTTCAATGTAAGAAACGCACCCTGTTTACTCTTTCCCAACTAATGGCACAAGCTAATACATCGTTCCATGCCATTCCCAAGTAATGGTACATGAACTTCACCACCTCATCCCTCTCCAAGTGATGGTATAACGTTTGGAACTCAACATTCCATCCCTTCCCAACTGATGGTTCACCGTATGACACTCATTATTTCCCATTTAATGGCACAAGACTTATTTTTACTAGTGTCCCAAATTATGGCACATCAACTAGAATATAGAACATCCCATCCCCTCAATTGATAGTTTAATCTAAGAAACCCATACTTTTTACTCTCCCAACTACTGGTACTGTGACGAAGCGTCACGATACAGTTTTATTTTACAGTATTTTTGAACGTAAATTAGTTATCAAATTTACCGTAACTCTACCTTCCAAATATTTTAAAAATTATTGCCTAGATTTTGCATTCGAGTCAAGCAACCGCGCAAGGCCAGCGCGCGCATGTCTAGTAATGGCGGAAGAACATGGAGTTTTATTTGTTTACATCGTGTTTTTGTGAAGTAGTTCTATAAACCATTACTCTGATTTTCTTGATTCGAACACCATAAGATGCAAGATAATGTTCTACGTAGTGTAGTGCCAAACACATCGCAGTGGTTTTTGTGAAAGTGTAGTTTTGAAGACCATAACCACCGAACATGTGTTTGGATTGTAGTCAAGTTACTCGTTCAGTTAATTTCATGCGGCGAAATTAACTCGTTTAGTAACTTAAGGCAATAGTAAGTGTATTGTTTTTATTATTGTTATATTGTATTTAAATGTTATTTATTTATATTTATTTTTATATAAATTGTAATTGTTTTGTGACTATGTTCACCTCTGATGATGAGTACGAGGGGAAGGGGTGGACATTTTGATAAAAGCGCGGTCGTTGACTGACTCAGGGCTTTTTTGAGTAAGTTTTTGGCCAAATAAAGACGTAACAAATAAAAGTTGTGAAGCAGAGTTTTTTATTTGAATTATTTTTAGTTGTTTTCCTATCCTTCCACTAGTGAACGTAAGGTAAGTGGAAGTGAAGTATTTATAGGAAAATTGGAATAGTGTTTTGCCGTTTTTCACATCTGTATGTGAGCAAAACGTGTGTTTGAGAAAATCGTTCATTTTCATCCCGTGCACGAGTTGTGCGTAAGTTGCGATAGTTTGAGAATTCCGATTACTAGGGGCAGCGAAGAACTAGTGATTGCGCTACCACTATCGAGATAATTTTGGATGAATTTCGGCGAAGAAAGAATCCTCGAATCCGTCATTTTGCTTCGTGAGTCGCGGAACAGGATTCGGCTTGTCCATCGGCCACCGCCAGGACTAATCAAGGATAGTTCTGCTGAATTTGGTTTTGCGTTCGTTTTTACCTCGCCCTCGCATCGCGTACACGTGGGTGAGCGAGCAACGCAGGTTGTAAGAATAACCGATTTTTATTCGAAATTTATTTATGCTTTTATTTACGTCTTTTTACTGTCTCTTTTTGGAAAGTCGTTCCGTGATGTTGTGTTCAAGCGAGCGACCACAACCAATGTTGGAATCCGAACCTTGGACATTTTTCTCCATTGAGATATCCGTGGCCGTCGTCACTGGAAGCCTGCGAGTTAGACGTCTCTACCGTTACGTAGAGTGGCGCCCGAGATTTGGAAACGAATAGTGCGACAGCGTTTGTATATTTTATTATACCGTGCCTGTCGACTAATTATTGTGTTTTTGTATGAGTTACTGTTTTATAGGCTGTGACGACGTATTTTATATTGTGTGACGCGAAGGTAACGCCGTAGTCCGTCACACGTTTTCAAGAACGATAGGGACTGACGACGTAACGACGTCACAGTACAATGCTCAAATATTTTTTTTTAATATGTTGTTCTATTTCATTTCCTAATTATGGTACACCAATTTCATTATCTTATCTATCCCTAATGGATGGTTCTACGTTTGAAACTCACCCTTTCCACTCTTTCCCAACTAATGGCACAAGCTAATACACCATTCCATTTCATCTCCAAGTAATGGCACATGAACTTCATCACCCCACCCCTCCCCAAATGATGCTATAACGTTTGAAACTCTCCCTTTCACTATTTACCAACTACTGGCACAAGCTAATACATCATTCCATTACATTCTCAAGTAATGGCACATGAACTCCCTAAGTGATGGGTATAACGTTTGGAACTGACTTATTCTCAACTAATGGCACAAGCTAATACCCCATTCCATGTAATCCCCAAGTAATGGTACATGGTGATGGTATAACGTATGGCACTCACCCTTGCTGGCGCCGGTAGTCTTGTCCCTGAGCACGTTGATCTGGTGCACGCGGCCGAACTGCTCGAACAGCTGGCGCAGCTCCTTCTCGTCCATGGAGCGCGGCACCTGGCCCACGAACATCTTGATGTTGTCGGGGTCGGGCTGCTCGGCTGGCTCGGGGCTGCCCGCGCCCCCAGCCCCGCCCCCGCCGCTGCACACGTTGTTGTTCATTGTCAGCGACCTGCAACAACAACAGGAGGTGGTTAGTATAGGTTACAATTAGTTCCTTATTTATGATACAAAACAACAGAGATGGTGAGTACAGGTCCTTGTTGTTGTCAGTGTCAGATGGTATGCAATTAGTTCCTTATTTATGGTACAAGATTTATTATCTGTGACACAATTGCTAGATAAAAGGGTTTTAAATACCTGTGGTACATGTGTAACATATTATTTTGTGCCATCTCTTTCTATAGTATTTATGTTAGTATCTAGTTGTCTCTCTTGCTATCATTAGTAACTAACCAATCAGCATGAAGCAAATCAATATAAGATGGTATGCAATTAGTACCTTATTTATGGTACAGATTTTAAGAAATATATATAAATGGTACAAGATCCAACTTAAGGTAGTATCATATTATCTGTGACATAATTGCTAGATGGAAAAGTGTCTTAAGTACCTAGGATTACATATGTAACATACTATTTTGCACCATATCTTTCTACAATCTGTACATTAGTATCTTGTTGTCTCTCTTACTATCACTATTGACTAATCAATCAACATGAAGCAAATCGTAAGTCTATTATCACTTAAGTTGATGATAGTTCTCGCTTATTTCAACCTAACCTAGATGTTTTATTAATGCTGTTCTTAGTGTTTTGACTGAAGTGATTGCAGACAATGGTTAGAAAATGTTTGATATGTAAAACAACACAAGTGATAGAATCAATGCTTCCGTTTCACAGGGAAATTATAAAATATATTATAAGATGTGTTTATTCCTAAATAAGATGTCTATATGTCCGTAAGGTGCCCGGAAGATAATGGAAATTTTGAGGACAGAAGTGTAACGTACAACCAAAGAACATATATCCCACAGGGCTTCATATTAAGTCCATTATTATAATGACAGAATTTTAAATTTAGTGCTTTTTCAGAAGTTACGTCAAAAGGTTATTGCAAGTGAGATAGCACTATAGATCGATGTACACCTCAGACAAAGACAGTGCATCAAAAACTGTCTACTTAGGAAAGCTGTTTCGAGGTTATTTTGAAAAGTGATAGCAAGTGAGATAACTTTGGTATTTAAGTACTTCAGATAAAGACAATGCTTCAAAGTATGTCGTTGCTATGATGACAACAAACATTTTAGTAGTTTTGGTATCTAGATAAGAATAAGATCACTGGTGTTAGGTACATAAGTTATCTTTTCTCTTATAGTTTCCAAGTTGCTTGACAAACTGTCGTAGAAAAATTATAATAAGTAATTTGTTTATAAACTTTTTTTATATAGTTATTAAAGACAGCTTTTATGTGACAAACTCATATTCTTTATTATCCATATCCTTCCCAACAAGATTATAAAGCACAAACTAAAAATATACCTAAGTTCGCTCACGAGTGACACAAACAAATAGTCAGCTACTTATGCATATCCTCGTGCTTTGTTGCTGGTGTAGTGTAAGCCTCTCTCGCGTGAATGGTGCGAGTGTATTGGCACCGCTGCGTAGATTAGCAGAGAGAGGATAGCAGCAGGTGGAGTTGGCAACACTGCTTGACATGCATGAGACATGGGCGCGGGAATCCCTGGATTTTTTAAGGAATTAAACAGAATAGATAGAATTGTCACCGGAATATGTGATGCGAATATGTAATCGTCAGATGCGAAGTACAATGCACAGATCACACACATAGCTAATTCTTAACAGGATGAACAGTACTTTAAGTAAGTGTACTCAAACTAAGAAATTTTGAGCTAAAATATTGCAAGTACTTGTGTGGTCCCCTGAAGTGCAAACATAATAATAAGCACTGTTGACGTCTACTGTAGTTTTGAACTTTAAGTTTTTAGAGATTATTGAAAAATAATAATAACTGTAATTAATAATAAAGAGTGCTTATAAAAACGTTATCGATCGCAATTTATCATTCAATAAAGTTTTCGAGAAAAACAAATTTTTGATTATTTTGATGATTCACTGTTTTTCAAAACGTCTTGTTGCGGATATTTGCGATATTTTTTTTTAAAACAGCTTGCTTTTTTGAATCTCTGATTTCATGTTAAGAAGCATTTTTATCTTTTTGTGTGCTTTGCGTCGTGCTTCCGAAGGTACTAGTTTTACTTGTTTTTAGTGGTGTAGGTTGTCAGACTACAGTCTTTGACAAGATATAGGTTATTCTCGAAAACAATTATTTTCAAGGATAGATAGACAGTCAATTCCATATCATTGGAGCTGCCGATCCTATCTAATTATTGTTTCGACAATATCTCAAAGAAGGAGGATGTTTTTGATCTAATTACATCAGAGCAAGAATTAAGCTCTGTTGAAAACCATGTAATTAGTAATTTCAATTTCCACTTTCAATTTGCAATTTCTACTTCTCAATAGAAACGTTTACAATTACACTTAATTTGAGAATGGGGGTACACACTCTCAATGACTATTTTTCATTATAAGTGGTCGCAATATTAACAACAGTTTTTCAAACTAATCAGTATTTATAAGTGTGTACTTAAAGAACATTTTTAAATCTCGTTGTCTAAATGCTAAAAAATTAATAAAATCACCTTTACTTTATTCCGTTAGTAATAATAGGTGCAACCTACTAATGTTTTCTTCGAAGTTCTTTCTTGATATAATAAAGAACCCTTATCGTGATAATACTTTCTAGAACAAGTTTATCATTTATAATAATATAAACTGAAGAAACATCAAATATGTCAAAATGTCACATTTTCATCCGTATGCATACTTTATTCTGCTAGCATTACTAGGTCGAACCCATCAACGATTTTTCGATGTTCCTTTTTGATATAATAGGAAATAGGAAAGTTTGGAGTTTGCAAGTTTTGAAGTGAACGTACAAATTGGAAAATGAAATTATGTTGTTGTGAACGCGAGTATTATACTGCAATAGTTTAAGTTGAACTATTAGGTAGAAATTTAAATTGAGACTTGGAATTATTTGGTTTCAATGGGCCTTCAGAATGCTTAACAGAGAAGGAACATCCTTCTCTCAATCTTTCAGGTAGTACAGGTTACAATGATTGGTTTTAACAAAGGGTGATTTTGTTCTACTTACATCAGGCAAAAATTACAGTTTTCTTCAGCAACTAAGATTAATAAATACCACCAAGGCAAAACAAGAGTACCAGAGTATTTTTAATTTTAAATTGATTATTAATGTATGCCCCAGAAATGTTTCATAATATACTATAATACTTGTGCTTTGACTTCTGCTTACTATAGCCACATATTTCTTTACAACTTTTACATTTAGCTTTTCTAAATATTTTTCTTTCTCCCTATTCATTGCATGTGGCTGGAGTATGTTTTGTGCAGTGTGGAACAACCCTGAACGGCACGATATGCATTAACAAAACGTGTTCTTTGTATTTATATGGCGGGGAATGTAATGAAGCTTAAGTGAAAGAAGTAAAATTTTATCGGACTTAACTTTTTTACCACCAATCAATAATGCATTGCAGGCTGGTGTTTTCTGTTTACTTTACATTATACAGGGTTGGATTGTGGGTTTTTTACTTTTAAAGGACGTTTGATATCCCAGTTCATACTAGAAAAACACCTTTTTCTACAATCCTTTAAAAAGTAGATTTTTAATTTTTTTTATGAATGTTGTCTGACGTAATGCAAAAATGTGAATTACTCGTATTTCGTTATTAGAGCAGAAAAAGTATACATTGCTTATCTTAAATATATATTTTTAAAATGTACTTTGTGAATTAATAATATGCAAGGTACGTCCCAAAAGTAATGGAAATGATTTTTTTGCTACGCTAATTAAAACAGTTTATGGACAACATGCTCTGTCGCAGGAAAAAAATTACAGGTGGCACAAATATTTCAAAGTTTTGATGATGAACAACAACCTTCTAGAAAGATACTTATAAAACTGCTAAGACGAATGAAAAAATTGTTGTGAACCGTTGTTTTGTTTCACGGGTGTTAGTTCGAAGTTCACAACATTCAATGGGGTTCTCCATTATTTGTGTTTATATTTTTTAAATGAATTTTTTTCTAATTTGAAAGCGAGATGCAGTTTCAGAAAGTCTTTATTTTTACTTGTTAAGCCGTAATATTTTCTAAGTGTTCTGTGACGTAGATGTTAAGGTAATTCGTTTCTCAAACAGTGGGGTTCGCTAAAAAATTCTATAATATAAATTGATCTATTTCATCTATTGTAAAAACATATAATTATGTTTTAAAAAATTATTGTATTCCTTTCTTTTGCCATAGACAGTAGGGTTGGAAGTAGATGGAATTTGGAATTAAGCAGATGTGTTACTTGTTAAGCCATAATATTTTTTAAAGTGTTCTGTGACTTTGATGTGAAGGTAATTCGGTTCTAAAACATTGGGGTTCGCTAAAAAATTCAATAACATAAATTGATCTATTTCATCCATTGTAAAAATATATAATTATGTTTTAAAAAGTATTGTGTTCCTTTCTTTTGCCATGGACAGTAGGATTGGAATTAGATGGAATTTGGAATTAAGTAGATGTGCTAAAGAGAAAGGTGTAATATTATGACGTAGATCTTAAGGGCACTAAAAACTCTTATAACTTAAAAACGAATAATTTTCTTAAACTTTGATCCTATCATATAAAATTAAAGTCTGGATTAACTATAAGTAATTAATTTCCTAATTTATTACTATGATGGAGGACCCCATTGTAAAATTTTTGAATAATGTTTTTTTTACTAAATCACTCTCATTTGTTTTAACCGACCTGGTATATAGCAATTTAATTTATTTACTTTGCAAAACATTATAAAATATTTAACAAATAGTTACATGCAATAAACGGACAATCTGCAGCACTACAATACAAGTAAAATAAATTATGTAGAAAAATGAAATTGATAATATCGCACTACATAATATCTGTACCGAATAATAAATAAGTTATATGAGAAACAGATGTTAGTTAGTAAGTAATTTGGTGGCAGTTGCGTTTATAGAACAATGTCGGACCACAGAGCATATTGACAGTTATTACACGTTGTCATATTTCATATCATCTCGTCTATTTTCAGGCAATATCCCATCCCTCAATCTAGCAACCCTAGCCACATTACCAGGTTGTCGGGCGAGGGATAAGGAAATATTAACCGCGGATTAACCCGTCCGATATTACAAGCTAAGCTCAGGCTTCAACCTGCACGCTAGACACGTGGGTGGGGTGATTGTGTTTTGGGGAAGCAATATTGGGGATATAGGACAATGTACATTGCACGCTCTAATACATGGGACTTTCTTAAACACATTCAACCCAAATACAATATATATTACAATTATAACAATAGTAAAATATGAACTTAAATATCATGTAATATTAATGCAAAACTAATATTTTTATCCAACTCCGTGTAATTATAACGACATAAGTATGCTGTTTTTAGATAAATAAAGTAGGTCATAAGTCACTAGTGAGCTAAATATATTAGCTCACTGTTTTTTGGTTCGTATCATAGTATAACTACGTTATAAAACCTTCTCAACACTATTTTGTTCCTAAATGTCATTTCGAAATTTCATCTGTCAAAAATCTTATATGTATTTTATATCAATAATTAAAATGTGTTGGATAAAATGTTGTATGTCACACGTGTGTTAATTACCTAAGTCACTTGAAAAAATACCACACTCGGCCTAACGGCCTCGTGAGCTAGACTTTTCCCACATGGCTTATCTGTAATGTAACACACTTGTACCATAAATAACTATTCATACCACCGTTTACGTAATTATAATTTATTTCTATAGCAACATAATTCGTAAATGCCGTTTAGACTAGCCTAAAAATTGTACAAGATCTTGCACAATTTCTGGTACAATTTAAATTGGCTAGTATAAAACAAAATTTGTTGAAATATTGTATACGATCGTAAATTTATTAAAAAACAGAACATGTTCTATTTTCCATACAATCTGTCAGTCAATTTGGCTGTGAGCATGTGTATATATAAATTTTGTGATGTTACGCGTTTCTAACGTTTATTTGTTTTTATTGTAAGTAGTATGGTTATAAAAAACTTAGTGTTACTACTTGTAAAGTTGTAAGTATTGCAAACTTTAAATGTAAATGAATTTATGGTTAATTTTGCTTGTCACATTGACATATTCAAGGAAATTTAATTTATGGAATTAAGACAACGACTTGTACAATTAAGAAAAACGAATAACGTTATTTTAAGAGAATAGCATATATTATAAAATAACCTGTTAATTAGTAAAAAATACTACTTGAAAAGACTATTTATTTGATTGTGATTTGTGATATTTGTGAGATAGCGATAGATAAAATCTTTACTTTCTTAATAATGGTAGTGGCCCGTATTTCGGGCTATTTTTTGAGTGCTTTAGGTAAAAGTCACATTTGGTCGCATAAGATTATAATGTAAAATCCCGGACTGCTATTTTTCGTAGCATAGCAACAATACTAAAATACAGGAATAATGTACGGGTTCGAAAAAAAACCGGAAAGATGTCAGTTTACGTCTGATATGAAAAAAATAAATCAATTTTAGTCACCACAAAACGGACTGTCAGTACAAAATGCCATGCGATCAAAAATAAACAAATTATTATTTTTTAATTAAAGTTGTTATTGCACTTTTTATTTTACTTTCTTAACTTTTATTTTGAATGTAACACTTTGTGGTTTACTGTACTCGAATGTTTATGCGTTGCGTGCCAAGTGTAATGGTTTAATTCTCTAAAAAAAAGAGATAAATAAATTCAATTCTTGGCAACGGGTTTGGAAACAAAGTAACACTCTTGATTTTATTAATCATTTTCATTTACAGATGATCAAAGGTGTAGGTAGGAAATTTAATTTAAATGAATCATTTTCCTAGAAAGCGATCTTTGATTGTTTTTTTCCAAAACATCAAAAAAGATGTATTTAGAAAAATTGTCTAACATAAATATTAACTGGTACTAATCAAAGATTGAACGTATAATGGTAGCAACCAAATAAAATATAGAATTTTGGCTTCATTAAATTTTGAAACACATAAATAAAAATTTCAATTCCAAATTATGTTTTGTGAATTGTGAAGACCCGTCAACAAAACTTTTGTCTTTATTAAATTTTGAAACATGATATGATTAAAATTTCCAGTAATTATTTCAAGCCATGTTTGTACTTTTAAATGTGAATTCTATATTAAATAAACACCAATATTTGGTTCCATATTGCTTCTGTACTAAATATCTATTTGCGTAGCTTCATTTATTTTAATAAACTCGTTAAATATTTCATTTTAAATCATTACTAAATTTAATACTCGTCCCCAATATTGATTCTGGACATTTTAATATTAAGCTCTGGATATGGAGGTTTTTATGCGCAGTAGTTAGACTGAATTACATGTTATTTTGTACTGATATGGCTAATTTGAATATATCAATTAAATTGTTTTATATGTAATTTAAATATGTGCTATTATATTTCGATACTATCACACATGTATTTTATCTGCATACTTTATTTGGAGCTATAATTTTATTTTATTTTTAAAAGAAATTTTCTCTAATAGCATAAATTGCAGTAATTATAATATATTTCATATTACACTACAAAACTTAAATTACATAGAAATTATGTCTATAAAATAAAAAAATATATGAAAAAGAAAAAATTATAATAAATTTAATGTATCTACATTACAAAAAAGAATATAAATCCAAATTAAGTAATATTAAAATACAGACAATAAGAATTATAATCAGTGTTACTTCACTAGATAAATAGATAGATATTTTCTTTTATTTCTATGGCTGTCTGATTTTTAACGATAACATAACATTTTATATTTAATATATCTCGTACTTCAGACTGATGTTGCAATAATTTTGATTTTATCTGACGTAGAATTTAATTTTGAACAAATTTGTACTCTTGTTGTTTTGCTCTAAATTTATCAGGAGATAGAGTATCCGCATTTTTTTGAAATCCCATGTTAAAGTCCTATGTTCGGCTTTTCGTTACACACACTGTATATATATTTTTTATAAATACCTAACATAATTTGTCAAAATGACCTATGTGGTGATCTCTCTACGTCTGCTACAGTGGCAAGAGGGTGACAATTTGTAAATATACATATACAATTTCCAATTTTTCTTATAAAGCAAACTAGCATACCCATAAATGGGTAATATGCTATAAATAATTATATTAGCTTACAAATACAAACAGAATTTCGAAGAGATACTTTTTAGATACAAAGTACTGTACGATTTCCTCCGATTTCTACGTTTAAAGTTAAACTATCTATAAAACCTCTAACTCTATTCAAACACTTTGCTAAAAGTCTTCGGTACGGCTACATTTTTATAGATTCCCTCAGTAGTTTAGAAGTTAGGAATTTATGGAAAAGTACTTACTCAGTGTACATATCTTCGGGACAGTAAAACGGATCAAACATTGTTACAGTTTCGGGATTAAATCCCACTAATTCACACAAACCAACAGAAATCACTCACTTCAAACAGAACACGTGCGGATTTTGTTTCGAGTTTTTTCTCGTTAACCGGGTATGACTTGGCGAATCAATCAACAGTATAGACATCTATGGATTGTTATTTGCATTATTTTACTGTGAATTTAAGCAATATATGCTATATATTTTACTTAAAAACTAATAATTGTAACATATTCATTTTAATAATATATATTAATAATTTATTAATGTTCATTACCAATAATATTTATTTATTTCAATGAAGTAATCTGAATTATTTATTATCATACATTACGCAGACAAAATGCATTGTAGTGCATTTGTTAAATTAGTTATAAGTGCCGAATCTGTAAAAGTGCACCTCATTAATTATTAATGACGTATGTATTGAGGTACATTATAGGGTACGACGGGTGTACCAATTCAATATAACAGTTTATTTCCCATTGCTCTGTACGATAAATATTTGTCCTATTGCTGGTAATTGTATATTTATTCTATAAGGATGGCGTTTATCAAATGTTATCTTTCTAGCACACTTGCTGACATGGAGAGTGCACTACAGGAATCATTGTTATATGTAAAATATATCTATAAAAATAATAATTAATTATATAATAGCGTATGTATGTAGCAATAACAGGGGATGTAATTCCCAAAGCTTCTGATGCTGTATTTTTGCGTAAACTCGAAAATATTTAAAAATATCGAATTTTTAACTAATTTTTTTCAAATTTTACAAAATTTTGTTTGTATTATTTTTCAAACAATTATCTACGCTGATACCAAATTTACAAACAGAATTTAATTATCTCTTTTTGTTTCAGAGATATTAGCTCTCAAAGTTGTATCTCAAAAAAGTGTGTTTTTTGAGTATATTTTAAAAATGAGCAGAGATACAATCTCAACTACTTCACCATTCGATTCTACGGGAAAAATTAGATAAAGAAATGTTTTGTCCACATATAGGTCCTTTGGAACGATTTGGAGAAAAATTACAAAATTGAAAAAACCTAAATTTCAAATATTCACTCCGAAACTTTTTGTCTCCAAAATTTTTTATTTTTTGGTCTTAAGTAGATATCGATGCGCTGATTTCAAATTTTCAAACCGAATTGAATTATCTCTTCCCGTTCTCGAGATATTTGGCTTCAAAGTTATACCTAAAAAATCAGGTTTTTTAGGTATACCTCTTAAATGGTTAGGTTTACGACTTCGGTGACCTCACCATTGGATTCTACGCGCAAAATTACATAAGTGTACCAATTTTCAAATTTTTATCTCAACAGATAGAATTTCTAAACGAAAAAAACTGAAAATGGCCAAAAATCGAAAAAATCGCAAGGGGTTCATCAGGCATTTTTTTCGATTTTGGCCATTTTCGTTTTTCCTTTCTACAAATTGTATCCTTTGCAATAAAAATCTAAAAATTGGTATACTTATGTAATTTTGCCCGTAGAATCGATTGGTGAGGTTGTCGATGTCGTAAACCTAACCCTTAAAGGGGTATACCTAAAAAACCTGTTTTTTTAGGTATTGCCAAAACTCAACTTTGAATAGGAATATCTCGAGAACGGTAAGAGATAATTTAAATCGGTTTGAAAATTTGAAATCAGCACATCGATATCTACTTAAGTCTGGAAAATGAAAAGTTTTGGAGAAAAAAAGTTCCTCGGGGAAATTTTTAAATTTAGGTTTTTTCGATTTTCTCATTTTTCACCTAATCGTTCCAAAGAATGTATATGCGAAGAAAACATTTCTTTATGTAACTTTTGCCATAGAATCGGCTGGTATAATCGTTGAGATTGTATCTCTACCCATTTTAGAGATATAGCCAAAAAACACAGTTTTTTGAGGTGCAACTTTGACAGCAAATATCTCAGGAATGAAAAGAGATAACTAAATTTCGTTTGAAAATTTGAGATCAGCGCGTCGAGATCTATCAAAGTATGCTATTTCCCAAAATCAAAATTTTGGGCACAAAAATGAGTATTTTTGGGTTATTTTGGGATTGTCAACACAATTTTTGGTTTAATACTGTTGTTTGGTTTGTTTTAACACTACACAATTTTGATATTTGGTTACAGGTTTTGGAAATAAATAAAAGTTAGATAATAAAGCAACAGAATAAAATCGAAAAGGCGTTATAGGATTGCAGATTCTGAAATCAGCGAATCGACATTTACTTAATCGAGAAAATGAATTTTTTTTTGATTTTCTCATTTTTCACCTAATCGTTCCAAAGAACGAATCTGCGGAGAAAACACTTCTTTTTAAAAGATATATTATTTTATTTTTAAAAGTGAGTTTAAAAAATTAATAATTGTTATATAATATCGACCTTACTGAGAACCAATTTTAAAGGTCTATATAATTTAGTTTAATAAATGTTTAATATTCGAAGCATACATTTTTTCTTTTAATAAAACTGGTCGAAATACAAAACAAGATCTAAAAAAAATTCTAAAAAGGGGCGTCATTTTATGTTGTGGAAGGGAGCCAAAACAATTGAGGACTATCTTCCCAAAGGACGTTTGGTTTGGCAACCCTAATTAGTTAAAATTATTAAAATAGAAGTAAGAATATAAAAACATCTTTATATAATTAAATATTATTTTTAAGCAGATTACGTGTGTATTTTTGAGTTCATGTGGTAACACATATTAAACAAAAATATTTTTTAAACATCCTCTTTTTGTTACTTTATTTACTGTGTATGTTTTTGTTTAAATCCACGTTGTATCCACTCCAATTTTCTGTTCTGTTTGAGGGTATATGTAGTACAACCCATACACGAAAACCCCGCAGTTACATTGTTTTGAATGCCCGTGTTCGACGCCACGGTTTCGGAGATACGTTCCATGAACACACCGGACTTCCGACGTTGTAAACAAATAACATCCACTCTGACATTTCTACATGTATCTGTCTCGCTCGTACATAGGGGTTGTTGGGTCAAAACACACAAAAACAAGGATGGCAGGTTCAAGCAACGGAGAGCGTTGACAGGGACTTGATGGGTGACCTAGTAAAATAATTTAAATATGTTTATAGTAATATGTTATTCTTGTTTAAAATTTAATTTCATACGTTTTTAAGTAACCATTTTGAGTATTTTACCAACATTTTAGAAATCGGGCAAATAACCGATTTTTATTTTAGATTGGCAGTCATATTTTCTACTAATTACAGAGTAGAGAAGGTTTTATAACGTAGGTACTATGATACGAACGAACAAACAGTGAGTTTTAATTTCCGACACTTATGTGTTTTATGATCTACTTTATTTATCTAAAAACACCATATTTAAATAGTGTTATAATTACACGGTGTTGGATAAAATAATAAAATAATATCCTGAGAATTCTAAAGGAGAAGATATAATACGGAATCAATAATAGAAACACTCAAAAACAGAGACAGAAAAGGAAGAAGGAAGTATCTTTGGAAGAAAGGTGTAGCAGTGAAGAAGAAACGATAAAATATTTGAGACATTGTAGAGAAATAGAAATAGAAAATAAAGAAGAGATATTTTTGCTAAATGATAAAGGGCCAGAAAGAGTTTGAATGAAGAAGAACGTTAGAAAATTTGTAAATATGAGTACTTTCTGTAATGTAATGTAACTGTATTTATAGGATTTTTCTAAGTAACCTTAGAATCATTTGGAATTGTACGAATATTTAAATAACAGTAAAATTGTATTTAAATTAAAATATAAGTTATTTCTCACGTGTTAGTGAGTTTCTTATTAACCTCCCATATTTGCAGATTTATTTTTAGGTATATTCACAAATTGTTCCAATAAACATGGTCCGGAACTATCTATCGTTTATGCATACGTAAATCACGATACAGGATTTAATCACAAACCGTCAGATGGAACAAACCTATTTACTCGTACTAATACAAAATCAAAAAGCAAGAATTAGTAAATTGGTTGATTATTATCAGGGGTATAAATATACAGAAATGGGAAAATAATACTTGGATACGAATTGGTATGGCTTTCTTTAAATCCTTGTCACAGAATAGTTACATACAGAAGCGACACTCTGTGTCGGTACCTTTCATGTAACCCTATTCAGTTCTATGACTTTGGAGCATTGTGTAGACCTTTAAATTTGTTTCCTTCCCCTATCTCTCCCTAAAATGTGAGGAAACTTTACCGATTTTAATCAATGAGCCCTTTAAATTTGTTGCCTTTCCCCAACTCTCTCTAATTTTCGTTTCTTTGTCTTACTATCGCTTCTGTATAAACCTAATCTGTGTCCTTGTATTAAAATGTCCAAACATCCGATAGCTATGAGGATAAATAATGAAAGTCAGTCAGTGTTGAAAGGCTTTTTCTACTCCAACCGGTTTCTGCATCTCTTAGGCCTTCATCACTGACTGACTTCCATTATTCATCCTCATATCAACATTACCCAGTCAAGAAATTATTCCATCATCCATCCGATAGCTAGTCATCGTGTAGTTTAAAACAAATACACTTATAGAAAGAAGCATGTATAGGTTAGGTTTGTTTCGTGCAAGCCCCCGGAAATTCCCAGCGCACGTGCATGCATCCCCAGTGTCACCGGAAGTGGTAGATATATAGCCCGTAATTCTTGCAGGCATCGATGGCAGCGCCGCCGCCCGAGTATTGATGCGGACGGTGGGAGAACTACGCTCCGGCTTTGATTTCCACGTCTGCTGGGACACGGGAAACAAACTGTTTGCTTCCATGGATACTTCTATCCCGACGTCGGGAGAATTATATGGGTGATGGAAACAATATCATCCCCAGTATACATCATACACAGGAGTTATTAACTCTATCATGTTCTGCCACATTGTTGTGGATTATATCAAAACAACCCCTAGAATACTTGGATTTAATCATAAGTGTTATAATAATTTTGTAGAAGATTTCTTGATTGGAATGATATATGGGGATGTGTAGCGATTGTCTCACTTTTTCAGTGAACTGACTGGATTGTGAGACCTATTCTTTAACTCAATGGTTATTTTTTAACCAGTTGCTAAAATTTTTGACAAATGAAATAAACATTACAAGTGATGTTTTGATATTTTCTCCAGTGCTATCTGTTTTCAATGGAGAAAAAATTTAGCAACTGGTTAAAAATTAACCACTGAGTTACAGAATAGGGGGCATGATTTGATTATCAATGTAACCAATTATTATACTATTAACGAAATAAAAATAACGGTCTTCTACATCATTATCGATTATCGAGAAAAACAGGTTTTTTAAGAAACCTAGTTTTTGTCAATCCTGACAGACGAGGCCAGTAACACCAAAAGTTCGGGAAATCACTTTTCCTACGTGGTAAACATACAATTACTTTTTTAACTGGTTTATATTCTATATAATAATGCTATAAGTATGATTGTATTTTTATTTATGGAAAATAATAGACTGTCTTATACGCGTATGCTTTGTCAACGGAAAAACTTTCATGAACTGTTATTTTTCGTAGCCTAAAAACTATACTAAAATACCGGAATAATGCATTTTCCGGTTCGAAAACACACCAGAAAGGTGTCAGTATTCCTCCGATCGAAAAAATTCTAAATCTAAGCAATGATCAAAGTTAGTACGCTATCAATACCTTTCCATTTATTGGACACAAGATTTTGGCTGTTAAAATTAATCTAAACTACTTTAATTTTCACGAATCTATATAAATCGATGTAATTTCTTCTGTTTTCGTTCTCCTTTGCCACTTCTTTTTCATATATCAACCAAAAATAACACAAATTTTAATTCACTGTCAGAAAGATAAACAAAACATTTAATCAAGATGGTAAATTAGAACAAATGTTGATCTACGGATCAGCTTGATTTTTGAAGTAGTTGATCATTATCAATAGACTAATGGTGAATTCTGCTCTTAGGGGCTTATAATGCAATGTGAACCTGACGAAAATAACGGTACTATTATTTATTTAATAGTTTGCGAAACTGGTATTTGAACCCCAGATCTCATACTCCACTCAGTTCGAATCGAAGTTTTATACCTACCTATCAATAACATTACATTACTTGATCAAGTATTTGGGCTTAGATGCACTGGGAACCTGACGAGCATAACGATATTATTATTTATTTAATAGTTGGCGACGCTGGTATTTGAACCCCAGATCTCACACTCCACTCTGTTTGACTCGAAATGTCGAAGCTGGCTACCTACCAATATCATTACATTACTTGATCAAGTGTAAATCGAAACACCCACCCTTTCTGGGTGCGGTGTTGTTGCAAGGAGCAAATTGACTTCTCCAATCTTGGGCCGAGTCATCAAGGAGTAATGAAGTAGGATGCTCATTTGTCCGGCCTCCAGGGACGCGTGTGCGTGCGTGTGTGAGTGTGCGGAAGGAAGAAAGGAGAACGTGTGTGACTGCTATTCGAACCTGATAAGGATTTATTTTTAGCCGAAGAGGCGGGCCGTTGTCCGATGTAGGCCAATTAAATAAAAGATCGAGGAAGGCTCTATTAATTTCCTCCAAATCAAATTAAAGATTGCTGGAGAAATAAGATAATATGATTGTTTCCAAATAGATAGGATAAATATTAAATTAATATTATCAATGATTCAATAACATTACCTTAAATGTTATTAACTTAGCCTTCAAAAGGTTTTTATCTTTTAATAAATAATTGCAAAATAAAAACCTAAAAAAGAATCTCTTTCGGTTGCCCGATTTTTACTAAAAATTCCCCAATTCGTGTTATAAATTTCAAACGCTTAAATATGCAGTTTCTTGAATATTCGTTCAGATGACTTTGTTTTACATCTGTACATATACATCCACGTTTAAATTGTCAAACTTATTGTAAATAATATTGAATCATATGAGCATCTGTTAAAATCTATAAATGTGTAAATCTTTTTGTTTACAATTGCATGCGAGGCACACACATTCTATTTTTTCTTCAAACGTGGATATGTTAAAAAATAATATATTACTTGATGTTCAATTTGTAGGTTATCAATTTAAACCTGTCAGTTGTTGACAGTTTTGTAGTGACATTTAGGGCAATATTACAAGTTATTTCTTATTCGCTATGGATTATTACTTAGATTACATTTACTCTAGCGGTTTAAAAGTAAATTATTCTACTTTGGTGGCGTAGAAATTAAATTTCAACCTTATGAATCACATCACAAAACATGTCACTATTATGATATTGGAAGCAAAAAAAAATTGAAGAATGCAAATAATGATAATACCTACTTTTTGTAATAAGTAATTGGGTATCCCAAGAAAACGACTCCTTTTTTCAAAACTGAAGCAATGTCTTTCTAGGCGCAAGGAAACAAGACCTAATATAGTTCTTAGTTTCTGATTATTTCTAAAATTAAAAGCTACGCTAAATGGAAGACATTATTTTATAAAAACAGAACGTGAAACAGCTGTGTAACTTCTGAAATTAATTTCAGGCCTAAATCCAGAAATGGGTTTAAATGAGGTCTTAGAAGTTCTTTGAAGATGATACTAGTTAGTACAGAACACATTTATAGTTTTAATTGTGAATTTTGAAGAAACAATGTGCTAAGACTTGGAAGATAGATTGATTAAATATTTGCATGTCCACATTTATCAATTTGGCGAATCATCGACCTGCCCATAACCGTCCCGTGGCCGTAACTATTATGAACTATCCGAAGTTTGCGCGATGTTAGTGGAGTACATTGTAGTTGGCTGTGTATTGTGCAGTATATAGCGTAGTACACAGTGTATCTAGTAGAGAGCGTATTCATATCGTGTGTAATGCGATGTGACAGATTCATCCCCATTGCTCAGATGTGGACGATTAAAACTCAACAGGTTTGAGTACGGTATCGATCTGCACAGGGCTGGTTGCGCACAATTTATTCAAGGATCACCAACTAACAAACATTTTAATAATAATATGTTAATGCATATGATTATGTGTATAGCTTGCTATTAGATAAATAAAAATGTTGGACCAAAATCCAAAATCATAAATTACGTAACGCATCAAAAGAAGGGGATTTGCATTAGTCTTGTAAAATGGTGGTTCTTTGCTAATTTAACCAACCTCGTAGCTCTTATAGTTCTCGAGATAGCAATGGTGGCACACTTAAATGGAACACCCTGTAGACTTACACAGCGTTACGAGGGTAAAGGAGGGGGAGCTAATGTGTGTTTTAGGTAATTATAAAATATAATTCACAAAATATTTCCAAACTTGCTTTTTACATTTGTGCAAAAAATTGGATTGGTTATATGGTATAGTAATACAGCATATTCTTAGAAATTATTATTAACACCTTCTACTCAAGTACTACGTTACGTAATATTGAGAGGGGGGTTAATGCTTACATTACGGATGAGTTTCAAAATCTGCTCTGGATTGAGGTCCAGTTGCTGTAGGCCCAGAATTAGAACAAAAAGATTAGATTGTACTAGTTTTTGACCTACTAAAACTAGAGTTGAAAAAAATTTGATCCGAAATAAGATCCAGTTGTAGCAGGCCAAGAATTAGAGTAAAAAGTTTAGAATACTGATTCTGACCTACTGAAACTAGAGCAGTAGATCAAGGATTATAGCAATCAAAAAATATCTCTATTTTGGAATTTACCATGGAATCTGTGTTTCTTCCTATATTTTTAATATAATTGTAAATTAATTTATTTCATTTTGGAATCATAAACTTATTTATATGCCGCCAAATGCGGGCGTAAATTGTTTTTTAACGCCCGAGAGTGTATAAAGTTTCTAAGCAAAGTGTGAGATCTGGGGTTCAAATCCCAGTGACGACAAATCTGTAACTACAAATAAATACCGCTGTATCCGAGCGGTTTGGGATCTGTTGGAGAGTGTAAATTAAATAAATAAAATAAGTAATTGTTTTTGTAATTTACTGATGCATGTTAGTCCACAATCTTTAGAACAGAATAAAGTCAATAGGTCATCTGATTTTTATTAACAATATTTATAGCTTAGTCCAACCTCAAGATATTTAGAGATAGACAGAACAAATTTATGTTATCGTAAACTTAATAACATAATGGACAAAATTTCCATAAAAGGTTTACATAAAATTATTGCTTTTGATCATGCAATGTCGTAAAAAATCAAACAAAATTAATTCGTGTATATAAATAAAATAAATAATATTGTTATCATATAATTGGTCAATCAGAAGTTGTATTTACTTGAAGCTCAAATTTTTATCTGGAAATTACGCTAAATTGGTACGAATTATTTCACTATTAAAAGTAAAAATTATATAATATTTCGTTATTTACGAATTTTATTATATTTACCTATCGTTCATAAGTTTGTACAGAAAACAGTAAATTAAAAATATTTTATTTTATTTATAAGGTACTGGTAGCTGCACTGGAAAGAGAACTAAATAGCCATCCTAGTATTGACTTCATATACCCAGCTTAAAGTAGCGAATAAAAAATCTATAATCCATTTTCATTTTGAAATTTCGTATCTTGATTGTGTTCCATCCCTCCTCCCTTTACCCCCCACCGCGGCAGGGGTGGGGATGAGTTCAGGGCCACGTGACCACAGAGCAAGTGAGATGGATGTTGTGCTCGCCGATGCGATATTGTTCTCCGAGGAACTACAGATCATGCCAAATGCGTTTCTGTGATACCTGAGGATTATTGTTTGTAAACAGAGTTTTTTGTTTCGCTTTTATAGGGGTGGAAATGTGTTAAGGGTAGTTCTGGCCTAATGGCAGGGCTGGGAGTACTATAAGGGTTGCTTATTTATGTAACTAGTTTACAAAGTATTGTATAAATAGCGGCTTTGTGTGGTCGGGAAATTTGGTGGAGGTGCGTTAGAAAATCATTAATAAAAATCTGATGTGGCCAGCACATAACCTCTTGCATTATACTATATGATATATATTTTGAACAGAAAACAGCGACAACAACAACAAAGAACAGTAACAAATAGCAGACAAAAATATTACTTACTTACAGATCGCTACTCACTAATAAATAATATAAGCATCATTTAGCGATATTTTTAAAGTACTGTTCTTTAAAAGATATCGGACATTGAATGTCATTATATATTCAAAAATATTAAAATATTATATATATATATATATATATATATATATATATATATATTGACTACTGACTTGGTAAAACAAATTATTAAAATAATTAGTACTTACAGTATTAGTACAATTCCTTTTAGAGCATTCGATAATTGTTTTTTCAATATTTTCACTGTCCATTTCCACAGGTAACAAATTTACTGAATCATAATTATTTGTAATAGTTAAATGGATCTAGATAGAAACAAATTTGAACTATAAAATTTTAGTTAAAAAGATATTAAATTATTATTTACAAAAATTCTCAAATATTCATAATTAATTAAAATATTTCAGAGAAACACTTCAGATCATCATGAAAACAACACTTCCGGTGCACGATTAACACAAAAATTCAAAATTTCAACGTTTTTTTGTCACTAATATTTGTGTAATTATTAAGACAACATCCATTTATCCATCCATTGACACACACGGACAGATATCGTCGTAAAAATATTAAAATCGGGTTCAAGGGACTTCAAAACGTGCTCATCCATTGAAAACTCACTATCCGATTTTTAGCATGATTCCAATACCTCCCTTACAGTGTGGCGAGACTTGAAAATTGTATCCAAAAAAATTTTTCTATAAGAAACTGTAAACATATCTAGTTTCAACTGAGGAATCAAAAATTTAGAAAATAAAAACCCTATCTTACACCAATTTAAGAGGTCCATCATTCTTATTATAATACAATTGAATTGTACGTATTTTATAATTAAAGTACTGAAATTTCCAAAATTGTATTTCATCTGGTATAATTCCTCCGAATTAAATTCTAAAACAATGTAAATTGTGACAATTCTTCATGCCCCAAAATTCCTGTTGTACGCCACTGGCCCAGCCCTTGTTTTTTACCCCCGGTTTTGTGTTACAAGAATGAATGTTTTGTCTCATATTCGTTCCAAATGACTTGCAAATGAGTCGAGAATTGTGTATATATTTTGTTACATATTAGTAAAAACATAATACTGGCCAAAATACCGCACTAAAAAGGGTTGTAATTATTTATAACACTGTATTGTACATACAGTTAACGAGGATCGTTTAAATAAAATAAGATACGTCTCGGGTTTGCTGCTCGACAGACTTCAATGAGATCGTGAATTTGGTTCTCCGAATTAAGCTACAAAAATCATTGGATATAGTGTCAAAGAATTTTTTAAGGGAACTTCGTAGATATACTGTTAATAATCGAAAAAACAAGGAACTGAGTACTCTAGAACAACTTGCGTATTCGGATATTCATTACTGGAGTAATAGAACGAATCCGAAATTGATTGTAGGTTCCCTTACTAGGAACCGATCCTTGGATAAATAAAAATATTGATGCTTGGAACCGAATAGTAAAAATGGTATCCAAATTCGAATTTTAGGTGGAACACTATTGTTATCTCGAGAATTACGAAGTCGGTTAAACTAGCGAATAATTTCCTTTTTTCGAAATCATACTAAAGTACGCGAAATTAACCAAAGTAGTACCTAAAGTAAAACTTTACAGATTCTTATGTAAAAATTTAACTTTACGGTCTCATCTGTCGAACTGAATTAACCTAAATTTTAATAGTATATTTTTGCAGTTTATTTTAGCACTACTTAAAATAACAAACATATCATTCTATAATATTAGTAAATTTATTTATTACTTACATTTGATTATAATTTATCTGATTTTATGTACACGACGTCTAAGCAGGTGTCAACATATACATACAATTATAAAGAAATATTTGACACTATGTTTATTATCACATCCATCCTCGTCTCAATAGCTAGCTGACGTTTTACAAAGACATAATGCTATTTATTTATGTTTTTAATTTACAATTTAACGATTTCGGAAAAAATATAATATGTATCTAAGGACTAGAGTATTCCAAATGCGCAATAAAAATTTTTACTCTACTTCCTTGATATACAAATAACTATTATTATAAAGATTTTTAATTTAGTAATTTTATTAAATTCAACAACATAATAGAATGGTTATTAATAATGTAATTAGGAAACGCAAGTTAAAAAGATGGTAAAAGCAAATATAGAAATGAAGGAATATATGATGCATTGACAACACATTGACAGAACAATAAATAATAACAATTATATCACTTGCTATTCGTCACCCTGTATATGTAAACAAGGGCTTAATATCCTAAAAAAGGAAATAATTTTGACTTCAACTCATATACGAGATTTTGATATGACGTGTTATATTTTATTGTCGTATCTGATGATCAGTAAAGAATGGTGGATTCCTGCAGAGTCCATAGTCCGCACGAGATTGGGGTAAATTATGAACCGATTCGCATCCCGACCAATTGTAATTCTTCGCAGGCGGTGGAGAGCTGTTTGATAGCTTGTTAGCCTCGTAATTTAGCCCAGATTAGATTCGGATAAGATCTCACTCACCGGCTTCGTCATGTTTGTTTCGTGATGCACGATATTTCTACACACGAAAATTAATTGTTATGGGATACATTTGTTAGATTTGTTTAATTTCCTTTGTTCTTTTATTGGGGCGTAACTTAACATGAATATAAAACAGCAGGCAAATGCCTACATAATAGTATATTGTACAACAAGCATGAAATGGACATTCCATGCGAGTTGTACACTATACTTTTTCTACGACCACGATATTATTTTCTAATTAATTAAATTTAAACAATTTATTTTTGACAGAACTGTGAGAAATGAATTTATACCTTAACGTTGTCTATGGTTACCGTGGGAAATGAAAATGTGTTTACAATATACTATGCATCCGTAGCAATAACAAACATACAACAAGCAAATATCTTAACGGTCGTAGGAAAATGTGTTTGTTATATATTTGATCTTATAAAAAATTATTTAGTTCCTAGAGAGAAACAAAGTCAGGACAAAGATTATAGTATTCGAAACGTTGTTTCATACTTGATTGCGAAATTTTTTTTGCATTCCTGAATGTTTGCAAATGCAAAAATAACATTTTGCAATCTTTAGAATCACAATTAATTATTTTATCCAACACCGTGTAATTATAACGATATAAGTATGCTGTTTTTAGATAAATAAAGTAGGTTATAAGTCACTAGTGAGCTAAATATATTAGCTCACTGTTTTTTGGTTCGTATCATAGTAACTACGTTATAAAACCTTCTCTACACTATTTTGTTCCTAATTGTCATTTCGAAATTCCATCTGTCAAAAATCTTATATGTATTTTATATCAATGATTAAAATGTGTTGGATAAAATGTTGTATGGCACACGTGTGTTAATTACCTAAGTCACTTGAAAAAATACCACACTCGGCCTAACGGCCTCGTGAGCTAAACTTTTCCCGCGTGACTTATCTGTAATGTAACACACTTGTACCGTAAATAACTATTTCCTCTCACCGTCTTAATAAATTAATATATTAATAAATATGGTATTAAAATTATTTTTTTAAAACAGAGGTAGAAGATAAAAAACCAAACAAGTTAATGTAAAGGTTTCTTTTATGGTATGAACCATGATGGTTGACAAAGTGAATAACCGAAAATACTTCTTTATAATTGGGATTGAACCCCACATCTTACAGAAGTCAAGCAAGTGCAGTTGTGGTTATAACCGAATGAATCGCTTTAAATAGTTTGCAATATAAATAACTATTAATAGAATTGCTGACTCGAATTGATTGTAATTTTATTAAAATAATAGCTATTTACCAATATATAATAATTGCAATTTAATAGCTATTTAATCAATATAGTTAAATATAGTTCAATAAAATTATTATCAGAAACCTTGACTGCATATTTGTACAATTACATACATTGCGATTATATTATTATGCGTAAAGGTAACAAAATTTTCATGAATAGTTATTAAACTAAAAAAAATGTAAGGATGTTATGACGAATATATTTCGTATTGCTTATTATAATTTTTACTGGCGACTTAAACTTAACAAATTATAAGGGACCTATAATATATCAGTACTTTTATTTGCTTAATATTTGACGACGATAGGAATCGAACCCTGGACCTTACATTTCGCTCAGTTCGAATCGCACTAACCAAGTGAACCACCGCTGCCCGTATACAGAGCGTGAAATAATTTTGTGTGAACCATCAAAATTGCCATTAAACATTAATAAATATCTCATTAAATCTTTGTAATTAATTTGGCGAAGCAAACAAAATGAAAATTCTATCGAGAACAAAGTTATATTAAAATTTCATAAAAATTCCTTCAATAAAATTTGAGATAGAAACGTTATTAATAATTCAGTTCTTAATGACTTGAAAGTATAAAGTTTTATATAAACAATATAGCTTTGAACGTTCCTATATGAATTCCAATATACGAGACTTTCTGAAATTTAATGTCGCTTTGATACACGACATAAAGAAGAACTTTATTAGAAAAATACTGATACTTTGTAAAGACAAAGCAAAGAAAACTTATGTTTTATGCTTTTTGTATCATTTCCATTTATAAAACACTTTCATTTATATTATACAGAAAGGCTATTGAATATGTTACCAAAGGGTAAAATATAATTTTGAAATTAGTGCCATGATTTTGACTGTAGTGGTACTAAATATTATAACATAATTTGCAATATAATATTCATAAGAGATATTTAATTAATTTAGTACGAAATTCTTAATACCAACGTAGATAAATATAAATTTGTATATTTAATTTTTGTTTACTTATAAATAAATTATATAAAATTAATACCATTGATGTCAATTTAAACTTAGTACTAATTAGTGTCCGACCGAAATACGATTCTCAGTCGAATCCGTAACCGAATATTTGGCACTTCTTCTAGTTTTTTTCTTTTTGTTTTTTTTTTTATTTAAATAGAAGTTTTTTGATTTATATTAGATTTTTTGATTTTTTAGAAAGGTATTCCAAAAACGTGTTCCAAAAACAATATTTATTATGAAAAAAAAAAATATTGTAAACAATAAATAATAAATTTAAGGAGCTTATTATATTTTTCTAAATACACTAATACCAAAGAGAACGTTTACTAAACTTTAACTAGAGAACACTTTAGTTGACATGTAGAGTGTACCTTACTTATAATTTTAAGAGAGAAATAAATGGTAAATAATTTGATGCATTGGGATGATTGCCTTTTTAGGCAGCCACATACACATACATGTATTGTTGGTTACAGTAACCGTGGGGTTTAAATTATAAATATATTGTATTTAATTGTTTTGGAACTCATAACAAACTGTAGGTTTTTTTATTTAATTGTATTTTCTGGGAAATATTTTCTTTTGTATTGAGGTATTGAATTTCAAAGCCTACGCATTATTGGCTGAAAATAAAACAAATTATTCTTTCAAAGTCTCCCAATAAATTCCGTCGATTTTCGTTGTTTATCTGCTAAATACCCTGCGGCCCTGATCAACATGATTTCACAGTCGAACGAAAGATAATATTTTAATTTCATTATCTACCCGGATACTTCTTCCTGTCTCGAAAATAAACTTAATGAGAAAAATAAGTTGGGTGGATATTTTTATAAAACGCGATATGCTGCCTTCGGATCCACCGCTTTAATTATGGAAGATGAAGATGTTTACAGAAAGAAATTAGGGTATTACCTTGTGGGACTTAACTCGGTATTGCGGTCTGCTTTCATTTGGCCATATGGGTAGTTTCTGGAAGAAATTATATCCAATAAATATTTAACCAAATAAACACAACACAAATAATAAATAAATCATTAGAATTAGTTTCAACGTAAACATTTTCATTTCATATATTATCACCATTTGGGATACAACATAAGTACAATGTATATTATTTAAATTTTTAGGACTTTTTTTTAAAGGTAAGAATGTATATTACAACCTCGATATAACGGACTTTGGATATAACGGATAAAGTGTTCGATCAAATGTGAATTTTTTTAAAAACATGTAAATGTTGATTGCAAAATTGATGTTTGCAATCAAGGAAGTTATATGTATAAAAGTTGCTTTGTACATGTACATTGCTTGCTTCTTTTTATATAACGCTATTTCGGCTTTAACGGAAATCCTGTAGTAAATACAGAGAATTACATTAGAATAAAAATTAAAGGTATAAATTGTCATAAAATAATAATCTTAATGAATACTAAATAACCTATATTTATTATATTTTTAATAAGCCTGAATTTTATATCGTTGAAAAGAAAAAAAAATCGTATTTAACGGTCTCACAGCATACGTTGAAGCCCATATGAAAACTGAAAGTTGATACCACTTTCTCCAAAACGTTATGAGAAACAAAAATTTTGAGTATTGCACTAAATTTGGCGTTAAAAATTGCCTGAATAATGTGCAAGTTACAATATTTTTTGTACAAAATATATAATAATATAAAGAGTTCAAAGAAAAAAAAAACCTTTTTGTTTATATCTAGTCAACTAAGATTTTTTTTTAGAATAAATATTTGGTAATATTGTTTTCATTTTAATGAATATCCGAACTGATAAAATATTTCAATTATAATGTAGTAGGACGGATGATCTTTGCTAGTAAGAATAAATGTATTTTTAAAAACTCAAATACATCCACTACGGCATATTTGTAATATTTATTTTTACGAAAAATTCTCAAAAACATTGAAAAATAACAAGAATTGTCACTAGTTGACCGATGTTTACCAAAAGTTCATCATTTTTCCCATTTCATGTCAGAAGTTCAAATATGACATTTTACTCCGTAATATAAAGACTATAAAGAATGTAATTCATGTTATAATATGGTTATATTATCTCCTTTATTATGTGGCGATCGGTAGAGAGGGCTACAAAAAATATGCAAGAATATTTGGTGTTTGGCAGGTACGACCCATCTCCCCTGACAATATAATTCTTTCCTATTCTATATTCTACATCTCCCCCCCCCCCCCCCCTCTTGTGAAGGGAGAGGGCGAAGCGTGGGCGTTAATTTGCATGCGTGGGTGCGCGTGTGCCACGTGACACTCGCATGACAGCCCTCAATAGTGTTTTCCATATTTCATCCCCCGACCAAACTCGATTATGGCACACGAGGAATTTCACGCTTTTCATTTCCACTCTGATTCGATATTTTTCACCGGATTGCTGGACGCTTTGAACGATACTTTCAATAGCGGGGCTTTTTCATTCGTTGTTATTTAGCTACATGATTGTCGTCAAAATATTCAAATAAATAAACCAAAACTCATTTCATAATTCCAAAATTTAGTTGCTGAATTCATGGCGTTAATGGAAACAAAAATTAGTAACGAAACTGACTGCCCTTTCTGAATATAAATGTTACAAGTTATACGAGTAAATAAAGACCGGAAAAATAAGCAATTATTTTTAAGAAAAATGTTAAATCAGGACTCATATTTGTAGTTATTTATGCTAAAAGTGTGTTACATTATAAATAAGTCACGTGAGAAATGTTTAATTTTTCTCAAGTACCTTAGGTAATTAACACACATGTGCCATACAAAATTTTATACACCTTTTAATCATTAATGTAAAATATAAAAAAAAATTACACTTAAATAATGAAATAGCTACACATATAATTCGAAGAATATAGATCCTTTTTTAGGATACAAAGACCTTTTTTACATGATTTGTAATTGTATAACTTGCATAGTTTACAGCAAATATTTTAATTATCTGCCTAAATTTGCAATAAAAGAATTTAAAAATAACAAGAGTACATTTTCAGTTTTCAATATGGAGCTTTATTAAAATCCTTTCTGACGGACGAACAAAGCGACAGATATTTCGCTAAAACTAGTTTATAAGTATCGTGAATATTTAATTCGTGACCTTCCATTAAACTCTTGAAATGTTAAAATCGTTTTGGTTACAATATCTCTCAAATTAAATGTGACAGTTGGTACAAAGACAATTTTTACTTGATATGTGAAAAGGTCAAAGATGTCGCAATTGATTTCTAGATTTTAGAATTGTAAAACCATCAGCATTTCATTTATTAACAAAAAAAACTACTGTATCCAACTTTTGAGACAATGTTTCATCAATGAATTTGTGCCCTGGTAATTTGAACATTGACAATTACAATTAAATATTGAATTTTCGATATTATTTGCTAGTTTCAAATTACAATTCAAAAGAAAAAGGCTAAATAATGGATAACCCGAATTGGAATATCGAACCCAGGTTTTTGTATAAATATTGACAATTAGGTCAAAACTGCATCAAATATTGAATTTTCAATTGTATTTACTGTTAGTAGTGTTCGTGTAGTTAATTTTGAGAGATCAAATAATATATTTTTCCCTTTCAACAAGGTCGAATTACATATTAACAAATGCGGCATTTGTTTCCGCTAACCGTGAAACAAAGGATGAATTATTTATTTAATGACGTCATAAATACCCTCAAACAATGGCACGTATGGAACAAATGAATGTGGGGTACAAACACGGAAACACATTATTGTTCCGTCGATTTTTCTATTTCTCCAAGCAGTCGTTAAAAATTAATTTGTCCTGCGACGAATGGAAACTGCTTAGCTTTCTGACAACCCGCACTTTGCAACGGAAAACAAATGAATAATAAACTTCGTAAACAGAAATTAGGGACATATATTTGCATTCATTTACTATTTAATGATATTGAAAGTTATTGAGTCTTGGTCAACCGAATAAGAAAAAAGCTTCTCTTGTTATGGCATTGACGATGAGATGAGCCGAATAAAAATTAGGAATTGATATTTAAAACAATGTTTTTTTTTCAAAAAAAATCACTTGATTTAAATCAAATGAATTATATCATATTGTCGACCTAGTTGAAAATGAAATGAGTTTAGTTAAATTCTGTAAGGCGAATGCATTCTTATTTTCTGGCATCATACGAATTATCATTTATTACTGATTTTGGAGTTACTTGATTCAAAATTAAGTCTGACTTTTGAAAATGTCAACGGCATATAAATAAAGTATCAGTATCCATTATTTGCAATTCCGAAATGTTTAATAATTTAAATATCTCAAAGGTCTTGTACGTATCTTTAGTTCGACCACATCTTGAGTACCGTTCTGTAATGGAGTATGTGAATAAATTTTTATTTTTACATATACAATACTAGACAAAAAAGTAAAAAAACGTATTTTTTTAAATCGATTTATTATTTGTATTCGGAGAAGGGATGCTGTCACGTCATCGTGGTATAATCGTAAAAGCAAATAGGTAGACTGGGAGCGTAAGAAACTTGCCTTTTTCCAAAATCCTATTGACTTCACAGTTAGATTTTATATTTTGACTTATATACTGAAATTCGATTATGGTCACACGCCCATTTAGAGTCATTTATATCAAAAGTAAAAAAATGCAATTGAAAAAATTTAAAAGGTGTTTTTACAATTAGGTACTTTTGAGTTATCAGGATTTTATATTTATATAGGACTAGCACTTGGGACGCGGGATTTAGAGAGGAGGCAGGCGAACATGTTATATACCTTCAGTACGAGTTTGAACTCGCTTGAGTCTTTTGGTCGTCCATAGTGACTTTTTTCGTGAAACCATTTTTTCTAGTGAGTTCTGAAAAGGAGTAACGCCAATTTCAAACAATGGTGTGCTATCACGTTTTACTTTAGACTTGGTCACAGCACAATGGAAACTTTTGCAAAACTTAAGCTGGCATATGGAGATAGTGTTATTTCAAGGAACAAGGTTTTTCGATGATTTTAGGCATTTTCAGAAGGAGTCGATTGAAGATGAAACACGCAACGGAAGGCCTTTATCTTCAAGAACTGATGACCGACAGAATCTGGGATGTTGTGTATTCAGATCGTCGGTTGACAATACAAATGATTGGGGAAGACAGGAAGAGTTAAATTTGACTCACACCACCTTTCATCAAATTTTGACTAATTCATTGGGGATGAGAAAAAACCTTTGATCAATAACAATTCTTTCTCCGGAAATAAAGTCCCATGAACTTATATTTGGAAAAAAATAGGTCAATTCTGAACAACTCTGTAAGTCTTATAGACCTGTAAATCTGAAAAAGACTGACAAAAACGCATCTATTTTTGTAGAAAAATATGAAATTACATATAAAAATGGCTGCTTTCATTATTTAAAAATTTGTAAGTCTTAGAGATGTTGTTGTTCAGAATTGGGCTAATAATCAAAACATGACCGGGGAAACGGCAGAATATTGAGTAAGGTCAGCATTTAGAGATATAGTGCAAGAAAGCAATTAGCAGGTGGAGTGCGCTTTGACGGAGTATATAATAAATGAAGTCCTCGTATGCAGCCACGTCTCCACGGCGGCTGTGCGTGGCAGCAGAGTGGGCCGCGAGAACAATTGAATATGTTAATTTTAAACATGAGTGTGCGGGGCGGCCTTCAGTGCGCAACCCGCACCGCGAGCGTCTATTGTTTTTGACATTGAGGTGCGGACTGCGAACTGAATTAAGCGGCTTTCAGGCCCGGATTAACACGGATTAGGATAAGATTTGGATTTGGATTACATATGCACTGTGAGGGAAAATGGACATGTTATGGAAACATAAGCGAGCAGCAAAAATAATCTCTTCCATCATCATACATTCCATATGTACCTAATATCTCCATAGCTTGGCTGTCATTCCTCTATATTGCATATTATTAATTAACTAAACATCCCTTAAGTACCAGTTTTCAGCAAAAATCCACCTTCTCAAAAATATATTATCATTATAGAATGGAAGATTTCTTGACTGGACCACAGAATAGTTACATACAGAAGCGACACTCCGTGTCGGTACCTTTCATGTTCTCCTATTCAGTTCTATGACCTTTAAGCATTATGTAGACCTTTAAATTTGTGCTCTTCCCCTATCTCTCTCTAAGATGTGAGGAAACTTTCTGATTCTAAACAATAAGCCCTTTAAATTTGTGCACATTCTCCATCTCTCTCTAATTTTCGTTTCTCTGTCTTACTGTCGCTTCTGTATAAACCTATTCTGTGACTGGACGTTGATTTAAAAGGAGGAATTGCTGTGTTTCAGTCAGTAAATGGTAGGATCGAAACGTCTATGTGAATTAATCGTTTTTACTGACTGAAACCCAGTAATTCCTTCTTTTAAATATTACCATAATAATTATTACTAATTATATATCTAAGATATTGACTTTCAAAATAACTTTTGAAATGTCAATGTTAACACGCACCAATTATAATATCATCTTGTATTGCACAACTTTTCTAGTATTCTTTACAGGGGACCTATAGCTTAAAGCGGGATCTGAACTATTCAGACAAAGCGGAACTTTTATTTGGGTAAATTTGAACCTTAGATCTCACTCCGCTCAATTTGAATCACAGAGAGCTCACCAAGTCACAGTTTCCTGTAATTCTTTTAGGAACAAAAATAACATATACAAACTTTGTCAACACTGTTGTTCTGTTGGGCGTTATAATTAGCGCTTTGTAAAGCTGTGATGTGGGTTCAAATTCCATATACATACAGGCTGGCCCAGTGAAAATTATCAGCGCAATTTTTGGCCACTTAACATTAATTTTACTAAAAACGCTCGAACACGTCAATTTTAATATAAAGGGGGACACCTAAATGGATCAGTACCAATGGCGTAACTTCAAGCCTAAAATGGGTGTGGACAGCACTTCAAAAATTTTAAATGGAAAAGGGTATCAAACATGACACGGTTCGAAAGGCCTTTCAATTCTCTTTTCAACAGTTTTTTTATTTTTCAAATCCGATCATTAGTTCCAGAGAAATATCGTTTAAAACAAATTTTATCAGGTGCTCAAAATTGCCATCAAGTAGGCTAAAACAAATGACAGAAACTAAATAAACAATTCTTTCGACAATTTGTTTGTAATAAACAAATAATTTGTAAGTTGGATTTTTTTGTGAGGTTATTTGAAGTCTAAAGTTTATGCCATGCTACCCGGATTTTTAGAAGATTTACGGCAACTTACCGTATATTCAAAATTTTGAGCAAAATCTTTATTATTGTATGGAAGTTGGAAATAGTCATTTTGAACACCTAATAAACTGATACTTGAGTTTCTGTCATTTGTTTAAGCCTACTTGATTGCAGTTTTGCACACCTGATAAAATTTGTTTTAAACGATATTTCTCTGGAACTAATGATCGGATTTGAAAAATAAAAAAACTGTTGAAAAGAGAATTGAAAGGCCTTTCGAACTGTGTCATGTTTGACACCCTTTTCCATTTAAAATTTTTGAAGTGCTATCCACACCCATTTTAGGGTTGAAGTTACGCCATTGGTACTAATCCATTTAGGTGTCCCCCTTTATATTAAAATTGACGTGTTCGAGCGTTTTTAGTAAAATTAATTTTAAGTGGCCAAAAATTGCGCTGATAATTTTCATTGGGCCACCCTGTATGTAGATATGGATGTACACGTCTTTCTTGACTTTCTCGATTGATTATGATTCTGTAGTTCAGTGGTCAATCAAAAAAATTGAGTTATTGGAGACATTGGTTTTCTGAGCCTATAGATTCTAGAATAAGTTAGTTCTAGTAATAATATAGAATCCTTAGTAATAACAATAATTTTTGATTAAATCTTTTGTTATATTGGCTTTCGACCTTCGGCTTGTATCGCAATCTTCACCCTCATGTAAAATAGGCTTTACACACGTGTTACATACTATACTTTTTCTACGACCTTGCAATAAAACATATTTTTTTTCTTCATATTATTATAATTTATCGTAAAGCCTCTGTATTATCGACATGTACACTGTGCGTGAAGTATCATTTCACTTCAATCAACTAGGCTTACAGCAGATGAGATCAAGAACTTGGCTCCTGGAGCTATAATTGGCTTCATCAGAAAACTGGAACTGTTTCCGAAAAACTAAAGTAAGAGTTAGCTTAAACGCTCGTTTACATACAATACAATACAATTACTACATTACATTTTTGCAAGATCGGGTACCTATTAAAAATGGTTTAATGATTGAATTTTCAAAATGGTAGGTTACTTTTATTCGTTGCTACATCTTACAAAACGGTAAGATTCTTACCGTTCACTAGTATATAATTAGTAAAATGCACAGAAATAATTTAATAAATTCATTTGTTGCTATTAGAAATGAAACATCATTTACTAATACTACATTTACTGATAAATAACCTTGCAAATTAATTTCACTTCGTTCCTCTTCCAAACATTGTCTTCGATCGGTAAAATGTTCTTACTTTAATACTTATGCCCATATTTATAAAAGGTTCGTTATAATTATAAGGCTTCGTTAAAAGTTTTCTCCAATAACCACCATTCGACCTTGAAGAAAGATATAAATTTTAGTTTTTAAAATTGTAAAAAAAATTAATGAAGCATTTTAACTATAACGAACGTTTTATGAATAACGGTATTAATATTAATATGCTATTTACATTCAAATACAATTTTATTTGGTTAATATATTATTTACATTCGAATATAACAATATGCTATTTGGTTTAATAGTTGGCGAGCGTAGGAATCAAACATGCGATGTTCTGAGAAAAGTTGGCACGTGGTATCCATGGTAACAAAGCCATTGGCTCCTTATTATATTTGGTCTGTACGACGCTACAACTCTCCCCTATTACGGAAACTGTCCAATACTTGTCCCCTTAATTCTTGCCTCCCTTCCCGGTGCCCTATTTATGGATGTACTTCACGCAATATCTCCTCGTAATGAAATTAAACCTCCACTAGCATTACTAACGTTTCCAATGCACACTACCCTCGCTTCTCGGTCTAGGCGACAGTGCACAGACAACTGTACCGGGTAAATATAGATGTAAGGGCGAGGGGGTGAAATAGACTAGAAGTGATAGGAAATGGGGAGGTTGTGAGGTTTGTAGGATTTGATGTGTGGTCAAAGAATAGCTGGTTATCTTCTGCTCTTTAAAGATTCATATCACATCATAGGCATAAGTAAATGTTGTATATTTTTCTAGCCATCGTTGACGTATAAGTATAACTTACTTCCATAGCAACATAAGTTTGTTTTTGGTAAGATTTATTATTTAGTTATCACTGTCATTATAATCAGGGTAACTATGAAAATCATATGAATTTCATATACATTTGGTATTAACAAAATGTAACCATGACTAAGATACAGTGGTTTTATTAAATTTCTTCACTAAAAAACTATCTATGACCATTAAATGAAGCATTTTGATTGGGTGAAAATGACATTTGTGAAATAATCAAATAAAAAAAATAACAGATTGTAATCTAGGGACATAAAATTGGAACTATGGTAACTCTGTTGAATGAAGTTG
This sequence comes from Stenolophus ochropezus, assembly GCA_035578165.1. Classification (NCBI taxonomy): domain Eukaryota; kingdom Metazoa; phylum Arthropoda; class Insecta; order Coleoptera; family Carabidae; genus Stenolophus; species Stenolophus ochropezus. Next base: position 21,346,622 of record JAQOWZ010000018.1, on the reverse strand, counting down.
GGCACATTTATCTGTTAATATGCATTTAAAATGAAAAATGAAAATATTCATAAATCTACATATTATGAGTTATGAAATTTTAATATCCTTTTAAATTATTTTTGTTTATTCGGTTTTCCTACTCAGAAATAATGGAAATTGTATTAACAAAACATTTAAAAATATTTGAGGTTATCAATTTGACATTTAAAGTGGGGTGCAGTTGTTAGAAGTACCAATTTTACAACAACAAAAATACCAAAAGCAGTTTAAGAATATTTTATATTATTAAACTGTTTTCGATATAATAATAGGAAAATTGTTAACGAGAAGTATAAAATAATATATTGTGCAACAAGTACAGAAAAATCGCCTATTTCCCACGAGGTGTGATAGTTTCGGCACGAGACGAAGTCGAGCGCTGGAATCACACAAGGAAACGTTTAATGTTGCCCTTTAGACAAGACTTGACTAGATATCAAAATCAATCATTGTTTCCGCTCGAATGGAACATGCTTCGCATGAAATATTTATATTTCGAAAATAAAAAAATAAAAATTAATACAGTGCCTTGAAAATTGTCTACATTTTGTTGTCTTGATCTAGAATAAGAAAGATTTGCCATGTTTTGTTTTGAAATTTCAAGACAAAACTTTTGCCACTATTGTTTTGATAATCTGGAGAAAGCAAAACAAGATCATAGAAAGTGTAAATTTCAAATAGACATTCTAGTTAAATCCAGGATATTAATTGTAATATTATATTTCTGAGAAATGTTTGTAAATATATTTTTTTCTTTAACACTTCTTGGGGAATAAGGAGTCAAGTACAAGTACGTAGGTAGATATTCATTGTAATAGTTTAGAAAATCTTAAAGGAATTACCAGATGAAATGTAAAAGATGTGATGAATGAAAAGTTAAGAATATATTGTAAGAGAAGTGTATTTGTTTGCTTGACGAAACGTATTTTCGTTCATTTCTCATTTTAATTAAAGTTGAAGAGCTACCTGAAATATTAAAACTAAGCAAAGCATCTTTAAAATTAATTTCAAGAACGTAGACGAGCATGAACAATAATTTGAAACTTTTAAATTTAAAAATCCATTAAGTAAATGAAACACTTTTTGCAACATTGCCGAAGCCACAGCTCCGAAGCTTTTTCTCTATTAAACTTTAAAAAACTAATATAATTATTTTGCTCCAAACGAAAAACGTTAATAATGTTCCGGAAAAAACTAATAAGGATAAAGGCATTTTCAAAGCGAAATTTAATCATATTACAACACTAAATACCTTACAAGATACTCAACTTGTTATTAGCTTGTGTAAATTTCATTCATGAACTCAATACGTTTAATACTTTCAAAAATGTTGCAATTATTTTATTTTTTACATTCTATCATCTTAAACGACATTGCTTTTGATATTATGAAAATTATTTTACCGACGGTCACATGTAAATAAGGGAGGAATTGTTATCATTCCGATATTGACATTTCGAGATATTAACGGATGCTCACGATCTAAGGTCGTTTTAATACATTTTCCCTGTCACCTTATGATTATATTAAACGATGTGTATAGTTTGTCTCTCGAGAAGTCAAAGGATTATCATAAAAAAATTATCAGCCCTTGTGTCTTAAAACTACCGCAAATTGTGTTTGTCAGAATACCTGTTGTTTCATGGTTGGTTTAAAGGAAAAATTTAAACATCTTATTGTATAATGCCCTGTGTAATCTAGATTAAAGAACTAATCAAAAAGTCAAGGATACAGAAATAATAGTCACAAACTAAGAAATATTCTACCGAATAGATTATAATATTCACAGTAAACAATTGAATGATAATTGTTTAATTAATCGTAATTTATTGAAGGTTTTGGGTCCAATTTGCACTCGAATGGAGGATGCTAATTCATTTTACACAATATTCCGGGTTCTTTTTTTTGTCCTGTATAACATTTAAGCCCCTAGGCATTGAAGGTTGTCATATCGCATCATTGGTGCAATTGGCTCACATCGTATGAATGTGTAAATATGTATCAACATATTGCGGAGTGGATTAGTGATAAAACACACTAGTTTGGCAGATTTCCAGAATAAATAATGCATAATTCAATTTCACACGTGGTCACATTTTACGGCTGCTTAATGCTTAATTATTGTCGACATTATATTGTTATTCGTTTGTTTTAACCAACAAACATATATCACAACAAATCACCGTATTTTTAACTGCTCTATTTAAACATCAATTTGGCCAAATTAATCATTCTCGGTGGCACAGGATCAAACGAACATCATTCTTAAATGCAACAAGATCTCAAGTACCTAAGGTCTTCATTTAGTAATCATGTTTACTTAAGTAAAAAGGTCCTTTCTTTGTAACGTCATTGGTATTATCATCTGTGATAAATAAGCCAATTTAAAGTTTTAGTTTGAAGTGAAGGTTCTAGTAGTCAGGTACTTTCTACTTTCATAAAATACGATGGTCCGTTTCTTTTCTCAAATACCGTAGGTATAGGTTTGTTCGAATCATCAGTTCGGAATTGTTCCAGGATTAGGAGTTCTGTGCATGTCATGTAAGGAAACAATTTTCTCTTGAATAGGTTCGAACGCTCACTTTGGTTTAAATAACTTTAAAGTACTTTTTCTGTTTTTGTACCGTATCTGAAGTTTGTCAAGAAAAATTTAAATTGTATATAACGATTATAAGACCGATAGTCACGGTTGCCTGTGAAATCAGGACGCTAAATAAGGCGGAACAAAATAGAATACAGGTATGGGAATGAAAGGTACAAGAAAAATATTTGGAGGGAAAAAAGTAGAAGACGTATGGATAAGAAAAACAAATCAAGAATTGAAAGAATTATTCAATGAAACAAAACATAACAGGAATGAGCACAGAGCCTCCGTTGGTTAGAGCATATAGAAAGGATGGATATAACAAGGAGACTGAAAATATTATTACTAAGTACAATCGGAGGGAAAAAAGAAGAGAACGACCGAAAGCAAGGAAAAATGAAGTTAAGGACATGAAAATGATAAAAATTAAAAATTGGAAAGAAAAGGATACAAACAAAAAATTGTGGAGATATACAATCACTCAAGTATGTTTTGTAAGTAAATATCGATTTAATTTACTGTATTAAATTTCTTACCAATCTTAATCTTAATTTTGCAAAAAATCCCTTTTCCGGTTGTAAAGTAACTATGTAGGTATTTCATCTATAGATACAAGATACATACATAAGTAACCTATAATATTTGTTTATAATTTTTTCTTGATGACAGAAGTTACGTTCATAGTAAAATAACATCATACTAGTTAATATATTGGGACAGTACAAACTTAAATAACAAATTTAAAAAATAAATTAAAAAAATAATAATGTTGACGACAGATATCAAACGGGTTGTATTTTTTAATATTAAACCTAATTTTTCAGTAGCGCAAAAAATATAATAAGCAACACGGAATGTACAATAACATCTTTTAAAGTTACTAGGACCTAGGTGTAAGTCTCGGGTAATACAACTTCCTTGTAACTTAAGTAAATATTTAATTTAACTTCAGGATGTCTAAATATTTATATCCTCAAAATTGTTCTTCCACAACTTTGTCTATATAATCGTTTTTTTATCTTTTCCAAAAACTTTCGATCATCGATAATAAGTTATGTTTCAGTCAATAAAGAGTGAACCACTCGTAATATAGAATCGTTGATGAATCAATCACAAATACAAAATTAGAGTAAAAGGATAAAAGGGCCATTAAAAATTTGAAGCACCATTTAATTCGGAATGTTTTTAAAAGCTTCATCTCATATATTATCAAGTCCCATCATGCGATAATTTCAAATTTATTGAAACAAGCTCAAATCGCCTTAATGCAAAAATGATCAAGTAATCAGTTCAAATATTGAGTGTACATGATTAAAGCTCTGTGCATTCGTGAGGCAATTCGTTATCGACATATTGGATACCCGATTCGATTCTTTAATTTGTAATTTGTACTTAATTTGGGACGGCCAAGTTGATTGGCAATTGTCGATGACTTTTCAAGCACGAAAGGTCAGCAAGTTATTTTGTTTCAAGAGGCAATTGTTTTAATCAGATAAATTATTTGGAGCTAAAATACTTCAAGCAAAATACTCACAATATAACGAAAGAAACATTGTTGTAAGATATATTTACAAATGACTTATGCAAAGTTTAAACTTTCTATGGAGGGATAGTTAGCTTAGTTTCAAATCGAAGGCATCACTTGAAAATAAAGAAATGGACTTTATTAAACAAATTTATACTGAATTTACTTTGTATAAATCTTGTTTCTTATATATATATATATATATATATATATATATATATATATATATAAGATATAATTAGAAAATATCTTAAATACAAATTATATATATTTGTCATATTTATATTTCTCAATAATCTAAATTATTATTAGATTAGATTTTTCTTACGAAAAATTCGTACTATTTTATAAATGCAATTGTTTTCTTTTGGCAATGTTAATGCCAGTTTATTGTCTACATTACCATGGTAACCATATCCATAAGGGTTATATACCCCAAAAACGTACGTCATACAAATGTAATTAATAAACAATATGCTATACACAAAATATATTAATTTAAGTTACTCATATTGTAACAATACTGAAAACAATCTGAATTTGTAAGGAATATAATTACTATTATTTTTCTTTGTTCTTTCGCATTATCATGTTGGAATGTATTACGACAAAGGCATTACAACGTTGAAAATAGAAACTTATCACAAATAAAATGTAATTACTATATGCGATGAAATATGAAATATCATATTTTATGTTCTTACAACAGGAATAAATTTAATTTTTATTTTACTGCATTTTTATTAAGTTGAAAATATCTTGATACGAACATATTACAGAAAATTATTTCCTTTATTTCAAAGCAAATTATAGCTTGTTCACTTTATTATTAATTCGAAAAAAAAAATATGCAAGCTTATAAAATTTGTAAATTAGGAATCGGGCACCGGTGGCTCACTTGGTTACCTTTTTTATACTATAAAGGACGTTAATCAGACATCTCTCAGGCATTCTGGCTGAAGAAGAGAAAGTACTACAAGGGTCATTTTTATGTAAATTTAACTCGGTGGGATTAGAACTCAGGTTTTCAGTTTGAATTTCAATGTTTTTAAACTTGGAATTATTTAAAATTATCTAGCTCATTAAGTAGTAATTTTTTATGTAGTTCCAAGCACCACATAAGTGCAAAAGTTCCTAAAAATGTTTACTTAGCAAAATGCCCGAGTCGTTTTTCTCAGAGTTAGCAACTACGAGTTAATTTGCAAGTTAATGAAACTAATAGTTCACGAGGAAAGTTACTAAACGGGTCAAATTGATATTAAATTTTAAATAAACCCTTGTATCAGCTTAGTAATTGTTTTAAAGTGTTCCGACGAGTCTGCATAAATTTATACAAACTGTTAGCCGTTATTATAATATTCTAAATTTGGAAATAAACTTCATGTTATCTAAAATGAATATATACAGTGAAATATGGAGCAGTAGATGTTAATAATACATATATCATTTTCATCTTATATCTCACTCCTTATCCTAGGTGTCCTAGATCTACTTTATAATATATATTGGAAATAATATTTATACAGTACAGGAAGATTCCAATACGACATGACCTGAGCACTTTAGATGGCGCAGAGAGTGCACCATAGAGGCCTTTTTTATTAGGAAAATAGGTGGTAAAAATTTGACTTTAGATGAATTTGAATTCGGGTTCTAAGAACATTATTCAAAATTGGAAAAAAGTAATGTTTCATGACATAATGTAGTTATGACGTCAAACTTAATATTAACAAAAGACATACCACAGTTGTAGACATAGGAAGTAGAAGAGGGTAACTTACCTGAAAAGAATAAAACATTATTAGACTATTGACAACAGGAAATTAATAGAAATATACAAGGTGAATACAAAAAAAATAATATAAGAAATTAATATAGAAAAACAATGTTTTTCTTTTGTTATCTGTCCCGATAAATATGATGGGGTGTTTGTAGTACACGCCCGAAATAATCTAAAAATACTCATTTTTAGGCCCAAAATTTTGGATTTGGAAAATAGTTTATATTATTGATAAAAATCGATGCGCTGATTTCAAAGATATAAACAAAATTTAATTATTTATTTTCGTTCCAGAGATTTGTGTTTTCCAAGTTGCACCTTAGAAAAGTGTATTTTGGCTATATGTATAAAGGGTGAATACTGAAAACCTTAACATAAAAATAAAATTACAACAACAATATTACTTACAGGCGCTAGATTTTGTTATTGTTAAAAATAAAAAAATATTTAAATTTCTGTCGCATTTTTTTCAATATTTATATTATATAAAGATATATAAATATATTACATGGTTGAATTCACAAAAAAATACGCTATCGAATAGGCATAAAAAATATGTATAATCCCATTAAAAGAAATAACTATGCGCTGTAACTTGAGAACCACTGTTTTAAAAAAATATTTTGTTTTATAATCAAATGACCCTCTTGGTCTTCTATAGCTTTGTTATTTAGTATATTTTTGTATCTATAACTTGCGGGTAAAACCATGTGCCCAACTTTCGATTCCATCCTGTATATCAAAAATTGGTAGACATTATCTTAACGATTAAATACACATTTTTTTAATTGTAATATACTTCACTTTACTAAACAGGGTTTTTAAGTGAGTAAGGTATTTGTTTCGTTATTTATATATTTATATATAAAAAAATAGTGTATGACTTTTACAAATGTACACCTATAGCTGTTGTGGAGATAACACCACAATTATATCCTAGCGAAATGAATCTACATAAAGCAGAGCACAACTATCTTTAATTTAAAATAACGAGAGATAAAACCAGCCACATATTTCTAAAGCGTAATCCCATTCCATTTTTCCTTTTACCATAAACAATTTTAATTAAAGACGTCGTAGCCGGCCCGGTAGGAATAAAACCCAGGACTCGGCATTCCGTCCATTCGTGGCATAGCGCACCACTTTTTCCCTTAAAACAACACTCGTGTATAAAATTTTAATTACCAACTTACTCTAACCATCTTTATTAACTAAATAGAAACATAAAATGCTACCCTAGCTCGTATATCATCTTTATATACGCGTCTGTGTGAATGTGTATACCATCTCACTTCTACTGGCAAAAATATTTAAAACCAACATCAAATATAAATTTTAAATTGTCGGCTCGGGTAGTAAACATCGTAATAATAAACCTTAAAACCTTTTGTTCAAATCTCCAAATTATTAATATCGTATATTTTTGATAATGTTAGGAAAAATATTAAATTGTGTGTATTTTACATTTTAGCATACCACTCGTTCATGGTTATGTACATAGAGCAACTAAAAACTAAAACAAAAAATTTTAATCTAAATGAAATTCTGTAGCAAATAAATATGAGTTTCATTTTATCTGATTAATGGTTCAAGATTAGCAGACGCTATTATATGAGTAATTTTTAGTAACTTATTAAATGGCTTATATTTTATATTTTGATGTACCACTACGACACAGATAGACAAATAAGTTGTTAATGTACTGTAGATAAAATCTGGTGGATGCGCCCTTATCTATTTTTACAACATTTGCTCAAGTTATATGAATGAATGGATTAATAACGTGCTCCAGCATATTTAAATGCATTTGTAAGCAAGTAAGTCATTAAAAGAAGCTTAATTTCATAATAACTTTTATTACCTAGTGGTGGTTATTGTTTTTAATACAAAATTTAATCACTTCAATATCTATAAAAATATAGTAACTACCAGCGAAAATTGCAATAAAAGTTGTTGTTAAAGTGCCTTTAAGTAAAAATCAATCTCAGGTTCTCAGGATATGAGACTGTATTTTTTTCCAAAAAAAGGTAAAGAGTAACGACTTACAAGAAAAGTAGAGTATAAATTCATCTTAGGAATGTTTATTTTGTTTCATAAGTAACTCAATACTGAAAAAATATTTCTTCATTAAAAGTGGTATTAAAAATTGCTTTTCAGAAAAATAGTCTTTGGATTCGGGATAGGTAACATTTTGTAGTGGCAGTCGGTTTTGTAGAGGACACAACTTAGTATTTTTATAAATACATAGAAAGAAAATTAAGAAATTGCTTTTCGGCAAAAAGTACTTAAAATCTCTTGCTTAGAACTAATTGTGTGGTCCAGGGTTCGATTCTCAGCGATACTAAATATTAAGCAAGAGAAGTTAGCCTAGTAAAATTCTTCATGAAAATGCAAGTAAAATTGACATGCAACAGATGAAGTTCACTTCACCGATTTCTGTGAAATAACAATAGAAATTCCCTTGTTCGGTAGCAGGAGAACGGTAGGTACTTCATATTTGATTAAACAGAAATCGAAATAATATTCCATCCCATATGCTGATGCTATGCTGATATCGACCCCCTCCCCCCATGATGTGGGTCAAACTTTCATCTCATCTTTTATTCACCGAGCCCTGCTGCACCCTCTGGATATTTAATCCTTTCACTTCCTGCTGGTCAGCCCTTCCGTAATCCCTCCAGCCCAGAGGAAGTTAGGTCAGGATCCTTTCTTGCAACTTCTCCATAACCATATTTTAACTTTTAATTTTAATTAAATTAATCTGCCACATTGTTGGTGCCCGGGGCGTATTTCCAAACACTACCATCATGCGGAGATCATATAAAACTTCTCAGCTATATTCGTGCTGGTATGTATGTTGCCACATGGCTTTAAACACACTCGTGTATTGCTGGTCACATTTCAAGTTGTAGAGCAAGCGCGCTAACCATTCAGCCAGCACTGCCCGTATAATTCCCAGCTATATTCTTGCTGGTATATATGTTGCCACATGGCTTTAAACACACTCGTGTATTGCTGGTCACATTTCAAGTTGTAGAGCAAACGCGCTAACTATTCAGCCAGCACTGCCCGTATAATTCCCAGCTATATTCTTGCTGGTATATATGTTGCCACATGGCTTTAAACACACTCGTGTATTGCTGGTCACATTTCAAGTTGTAGAGCAAGCGCGCTAACCATTCAGCCAGCACTGCCCGTATAATTCCCAGCTATATTCTTGCTGGTATATATGTTGCCACATGGCTTTAAACACACTCGTGTATTGCTGGTCACATTTCAAGTTGTAGAGCAAGCGCGCTAACCATTCAGCCAGCACTGCCCGTATAATTCCCAGCTTTATTCTTGCTGGTATATATGTTGCCACATGGCTTTAAACACACTCGTGTATTGCTGGTCACATTTCAAGTTGTAGAGCAAGCGCGCTAACAATTCAGCCAGCACTGCCCGTATAATTCCCAGCTATATTCTTGCTGGTATATATGTTACCACATGGCTTTAAACATAGTCGTTTAATGTTGGTCACATAATACCATGTAGAATTGAAGTAATTATGAAATAATAAAATAGTAATTTGGTCCCCAATGAAGCAGAAGACATCAATCACAATTTCTCAGCCGTGCGTATTGGGGCTGCAATTTATAAAGCCTTTAAAAATTACGATAATTTTTCCCGATTTGATCCCGAGCCTTTATGCGGCTGTCATTTCGCCGACTGGAGACCGGGAGCTTTCGGGCCCGCCATAATCCTATTAAAGCCGTGTGATTATTTATAGGGCGGCACTTTCATTTAAATCTGTCAGAAGTTTCTGCTGAATTCGGAAATCAAAGTTTTTATGACACTTGGAAGAAGTTTTAAAGAAAATGCCTGCTACAACTGAGGGATTTCTCACCAGGTCCGGATTATAACTAGGGAAATTCTTCCCAACTTCAAAGATAAAGATTTATTTTTATGGTAGCCACAAGGAATATAAACACCAGAATAATCCACGCAATATATCACCCACATCTTTTACATATCTTCTACATTACACAACTGTTTATAGCCAGCTTATAACACATCACCCTATGTCCCAATATTCCAATGATAACATGACTTTAATATAGAAAGAAAAATCAACTTTGGCCAATATATAATTGACACACCACCATAGAATATGTAATATAAAAATAACCACAAAAAACAAACACTCTTGGATAAACGATGTTTACTAATGCCACTTATGTCAGGACCTTACATATGAAATAAAACTTGCCATGAAACAAGTGCTTCATTTACATGAGGCCCTGTTTTATTTAGGACCAGTTTTTCCATTTCTTTAAAGTACCATTTACCTTAACCGTCGGTTAAATAACAATATCGTATCAAAAAAGTTACGTGAGTTGTGAAAAATATACGTTATTTACTATTTAGATATTTTTTATTAACCGATGGTCAACATAAATGACACATTAATCAGAGTTGGAAAAACCGATCCTTAAGAATGCAGTGCCTTCTTAAACTAAAGTAAAGTTCAACTTGTTGAAGATCAATCAAGATGAATCTGTCAATTCTTCTATTATCTAGATCAACACTCGTAGGGTATCTCTTATTAGGTCAAATTCGTAGGCTGTACTCCTAGAGGTCCCTGTTCGTCAATTCATTTCAGCTTTGCATCTATACTTCCTCCAAAAAATCTAAAAGCTGCCTGACACGTCAGAGGATCTTTTACGTTGTTTCTTGTATAATGCTGCTTTTATGATTCTACCATGATGACGTGGCAGCATCCTTTCCTCAAAGATTTAATAATTATTTTCTCTCATTCTATGACTAACTAATCGATTTTAAAAAATACGGGTTTTAATTTTTTATCTAGTATCTAATAAAATCAAAATTTGGTCCCGTATCTTATTATTACCTTGGGGTTTCGAAAACCAACAAAATGAAATGTTTGTTGCCAGATGTTATACAAAAATGTCATCTTGCATTAGGAATACCCATATCTGTCCCCATTCCGAAGATAAAAAAATTCTAGGATCTGTTCTATTATTCCTAATTATTCAGGCATTAGTTTGCTTTGAGTAGGATGCATTAGTCGTTGTGTTTGAGCTATTGGTGGCTGAAATAGATAAAATGCAATAATTGTTGGCAGATGTTCCCGTTTTAATAGGTCTTGCGACGATCCAAGAATGTCCCTATTCCGAAGACGAAGAAAATCTAGTTCCTGTTCTATTATTTCATATCCTAATTATTCAGGCATTAGTTTGCTTTCAGTAGGATGCATTAGTTGTTGTGTTTGAGCTGTAGGTATAGGTAGGAAAATACGACTATCCTATTCCGAAGACGAAGAAAAATCTAGATCCTGTTCTATTATTTCATGTCCTAATTATTGAGGCATTATTTTTCTTTAAGTAGGATGCATTAGTGGTTGTGTTTGAGCTGTAGGTGTAGGTAGGAATGTCCCTAAATACCGACCTGTGGTGTTTCGCTGTGTCGCCGGTTCTAATTGGCGCTATAGCCCGGATGTTTATCACCTCCATTCTTTGCTGCAAGTGCCCGTTACGATCGAAGACGGCGTCGGAGGCGAATTGTTCCAATGCCATCTAGATCGCTTTGTTTTCTTTTATTGCTCAACTTGTACTCGACAACTCTCCATTCGGGCACTACGCTCTAGATATAGTTTACAATACCGCTCCGAAGGTGCAAACGCGACAATGGAACGGTTATTGTAATTCTTTATTGGCAAACAGCGAAAAACAAAATCCAAACTCCTTTAAGACAATCACATAATCCTATAAAAGATTATTATCTACATTGTTTCCGAAATGGGCATGTATGTTATTATTTTAAAATACGGTAACACACTTATTTATTTAACCTTTTATTACTTATTTGTTAGCCTCGTTTTGTACTTTCGGTATTTTTTCACAAAAACTCAGTATATTTTATCTCACCTCAGTTCTTACACTCATTTTGATCATGCTTTTTATCACAATTGAGATGAGATATAGTAAGACTGAAACTCTTTATGCTGACGATCACCTTGTATACTTTTGCTTGCTTAGTTATAATCTCAATTGAAGAATTGGGTTGTTTTGCCGGCTATCAACAAAACTGTTTGATTATTGAATTTTGAACTATTAACATACCTAGGATAGTTATGAGTATCATAAGCGCCGTAGATATCAATTGAATTCCGAGATCTGAGGTCAAGGATTTTAAGACATCTAAAACTTGGTATGATTTATAACATCCATGGTTTGTTCACTAATTTACCAGTTTCACGTTATTTATAAATATTATTTTATAAAATTCTCTTGTGAGAAACGCTTTCGTAATCAAATCTGTATTGTCCCATGTTATTTTGGTAAAACTGAAAGATAATATTATTACCATAGTGATTCGTAAAATTATATGGTATACAATTATAACTTAGTTATCTTGCTTACTTTTATCTATATAAACAAAAGCTTAATGTCCTGAAACCGGTAAAAATTTATACCAATCCATTAAATTTCTTGTTAGCAGCTGTTGTTAAATAATTTTTTATTTAATAAATACTACAATTAATATTTTTTTCGCTATTCACAAATTTTAACTCAGTTTAGTTTAAACTGATGAAACAGATGACAAAAAAAATACGATTATTATAAGATGAATGTCATGGAATAGAGGAATAGTGGCATAACCATATTTTTTATAGTGATTCATTACGTTCTATCAATATATACACATATGGCACAACTTTGCTAGAAGGAATAAGACCTTATGATTTATTTTAATTTTCTACCATTCCATAGATTATATTAGGTTCCGAATTTCTGAAAAACAAAAGTATCCAAATTTAAGAAGAACCCGGAACATATGAAATTTAATAAAAAATTATATTTGTAATATTTTCTGTGGTGATGTTTTGATGAAATAAAAATAAGGCACGTCATTTACGAAGTGAAGGCAGGTAAATCGATAGCATTTGTCCAAGTCCAACCCTGTCGAAGCGCATTGACCAGAGCCACCCCTATGATTGACAGTTGAAAACGCGGAACTTGACAATGCACAGTTGCGTTTGATGTGCGTGTGTTTTGTTTTTATTTTTAACGAGTTATCACCCGGCTGCAATCATTTGTTTTCGCTGATAATTATAACGATTGCTAATGCTGTGATGATTTTGTTATTAATTGTTTTCGTTGATGCGTTCTGTTAATCCTGTCAACATTTTTTGTTGGAATTTACAGTTTTGATTTTCAGGGTGAATCATAATATTTGCTGAAATATTTTTCAGTGTTTGACGTATTTTTTTAATCTTTTGGGAATTAGCGAATGATGGAATTTTTCAACCAAATTAAAATACGAAATATGGATGCATTTGTTTTTTACAACAACAACAAATTAGTGAAACCTTCTGCATATTTCAAATTAATTACTAGTGTTACTTACTATCCTATAATAAATGATAATAGTTTAGTAATATATCATTGGATTTATAATTCTATAGATGGTTTTTTTTTTCAAAAATATACCGAGAAACATTAAAACAAGTTACATTTTGTTAATAAACCTATATCTACAAAGGAGCAATAAAAAGATCATTCTAAAGAAGTAGTGTATTATGTAACAAGTAGGAAATGTGATACGTTTTTGCATGATATTGGACAATTGTGAGACGAGGAATAAAAACAAGTCAAAAAGTTATCACTTTTCTTAAGATCCGATAAAAATATCTTGAGATCAAGTTGTAACCTAAAAACAAAGGAAAACAATTCAAATTTCTTTTTCTTGCTTTAGTACTGAAACAATTAATTTACGGACTGAGGTTTATTAACAAGAAGTGGTTGTTTTTATGTCTTGTACATTTCCTGGAAGTTTGTTATTAGCTTTTGAAACACTTTATATATTTTCAATATGTAAAAAAAAATCTGATGTGTTCAACACATTATCTCCCGCCACAGTTGTAATATATCTATAAAAAAATTCTTTGGTACAAAATATCTATGTGTCAGTTGTGACAGTTAATGATATGTCACTATAGGTAATTGTTTATTTTTGTAATATTTGTATATTAGTTAAGAAAAAGAATTTAAATTCAATTTAATAATATTAAAATACAGACAATAACTTCAGGATCCAAACATAACCTCAAAAATGATATTATAATTAATGATACTTCACTAAACTGTGACATGAATATTTTCTTTTATTTCCATGGCTGTCTGATTTTTACTGCAAATGTTATATTTTATATCTAATATATCTCGTATTGCAAATGTGCTGTTGCATTAATTATGATCTCATTTCATATATAATTTAATTTTAATAAATGCATTATCGTAATTTTGCTCTAAAACTATCAGGAGAGAAATTATCCGCATTTTTTTGAAATCTCATGTTAAAGTCCTATGTTCCGTGTTTCGTTGCACACACTGTATAGTATTTTTGCCGACCTTACATTTTGCCTTCTAGGGCTATAGTTCTTTTAACCCTCAAAATCTGCCACTGTCCAGCATTTCAAATTATAAAGAAATGGAAAATAACGAAGATGTCAACGACTGTTGAATGATTATTCCTACATGTTGTTGATCTATGGTAATTATGGCGTTTCATTTATCACGATCCGGGGTCTTGTAATGAGATTCTTTTTGGTTTACATGGGCATGAAGCTGACAGTTTCAATTCCAAGATTCCGAGATATAGCACAAAGAGTATTCATTAGACAAACCGTTCCAGAAAGGCAATTATAAAAATGTTCTTTTCATTTATCAAACAGTCGGGATAATTCCAGAGCCTGACGTCCTTGCTACATTTTTTCAGTTTAATTTATGAGGAACTTGAACCCTGAAATTATGAATACATAAAAGACATCGGGGATCTTTATATCCTGGTATTAGTATACATTTCTTCGAAGCTCTTCTGTTTAAAAGTGATTTGGGTTGGGATTCCCTAATTCGTAACAACTATAGAAATAATAATTACTCTTGTTTTTTTTTAATTACATATGGCAGAAATTAAAATTTGCAATGAAATTAAGACATTTTCACATTAGTGTAGAGTGGTTATTTTTTGTCTTTTTGTCTTGTTATGTATTATCCACAAATAACGATTACTGTAATTGAATCGCTAATTTAATATGTAGTTGATATTTGCTAGTGACATCATAAGTTCAAATAAAAGCAACGAAAGTTATAGAATCCCTTCAAGGATGTGGCCAGCACTTTTTTCCCTACAATTTATCTAATTGTACGTTCTGGTTTGAACAACGGTTAAGTTTTGGTTTTGAGTAAATTTATTACTTTACCGGTTTTAGGCTATTAAGCCTTTGTAACTAAGTTATAACTGTATCTGTACGGTAATATTATTACTTGTCAAAATAACATGAATCAATTGGATAACATAACTGTAACTATGACGTCATTTGAGATATGATAGAAGCATTCAATCAACCAGACCAAACAAAATATACGCATACAGGTAAAACAACAGGAATAAAACAACTATAGAACCTAACAATAACAGATTATAATATAGAGAGCGTGCAAAGTTTTGTATACCTAGAATCGCTAGTTACAGCTGGTAATAAAACTAGTGATGAGGTGAAGAGACGAATATTCATCGCTAATAGAAAGTATAATGGATTACTTAAACAACTGAGAACAGACCACATTACAAGAAAGACTAAATATCAAATATGTAAGACCCTAATAAGACTGGTACTCACATATGGATCCGAAAGGTGGACACTCTCAAAAAATGACGAAAGACTTCCAGCTATATACGAAAAAAAAATCCTGAGACATGTATACGAAGGCATAAAGGAAAATGAAACCTGGCGAAGAAAATACAACTTTGAAATGTATGAAGCGTAACAGGACTCAAATATTATAACATTTATAAAAATAGGACGGCTACTCCAGCGTACCCAGATGGACACGTCGAAAGGATGAAGGAAAATAAAACAGACTCCAGTAGGAAAAAGAGCAAGAAGACCAAAAGCCAGATACCTACATGGAACAAATAGAAGAAGAAATTAAAATACTGAAGATCCAAAACAGGAGACAAAGTGCGGATTAGATCAGAATGGAGAAAAAACCTAGAACTGGTCAAAACCCATAAAGGATTGTAGAGCCAATGATAAAGATGATGACGGTATATAAGCACAAACAGATTTGATCACGAAAACGTTATTGACAAGAGAAATTTATGAAATAATAATTAACAATAACGTCTTCATTTTCTGAAACTAGTAAATTAAAAACAGGCCAAGACCAATAAAGTGTTGTCGACTCAATGATGATGATGATGATGATTACCCATACAGATTTGATCACGAAAACGTTATTGACAAGATAATTTAATGAAATAATGTTTATCAATAAAGTCTTCATTTTTTGAAACTAGTAAACTATTGAACAAACTACAGATGCTATGAATCATACCAGGATTACCAAGCCTTAGATGTTTTAAAATCCTTGCTCTAAGAACTTGAAATTCAGTTGACATCTGCGGCGGTTATGATACTCATAGTCATAACAATTCAAGATATGTTAATAGCTATAATCATATTTACATACCTTATTTAAGTATTTTTTTACTTACGTACAATTCTCTTAATCATATTTTATATGTGACTGCGATTTTTTTCTTTAGTATTTTTAGTCCAGGACCAAAGAAAAGATGAGAAGTGAAGTGATTTGGGTACGGTTTCTTTTAATGACATCGGGTTTTCTAAACCACGAACGCTATTTAGGATACGTGGAAGAAAAATAAATATTTTTTGTTGAAGATGTGTGTGAGATGTTTATGTGTTTGTATAAATATTGTTGGGCAAAAAACAATGGGAACAGTCATTAATAACCTTCTTCCATTCAGTGGGAATTTATAATAAAGCAACAATAATAATTCATCCGGCAGTCATACGCCAAACAAGCTGATATTTGATATTCAATTCTGTTTATTACATATTCATGTTCTAGTCCGATTCCGTGAATTTCAAATTGTCTGTAAATTCAAATATTCAGTTATAGTGCTCCAAATAACCAGACTTTCACCTCCAATGCATTCTAAATTTATCAAATCAATTAGGTCTGTCAAAACTATGACGACTTTGTTCCATTTCTATTCTAATCACTTGTTTTATTACTATTGCAAAATTCACCATTCCTTAATCAAGGCTTGATTCACTGATCAATTTTGATCCATGATCAACCGATCAGTTGTATTCCAATATACAAATTTTGATAATTGGATTTAGTCCTCGTTTTGATATTTTGATACATGTATGTATTTAGGTACACAAGATTTTGGCTGTTAAGATTAATCTAAAATGTTTTAATTTTGACAAATCTATATGAATCGATGTAATTTCTTCCTTTTTCGTTCTTCATTGTCGTTTTTATTATTTTTCAGATATGAAAATTATAATTAGACGTCATATGTCAACAAAAAGTGATAGAAAGTTTAATTCACACTCTTAAATTCAAGTTGGTGAATTAGAACAATGGTTGATCTATGGATCAGCTTGATCCTTGAATCAGTTGATCATTAATCATTGAATTAATGACGAATTCGACTGTAAAGGACACAGAAGGAAGGATTACTCAACATGTAAACCATGTCAGATGTGCCAATAATATAGCGTAATGTAGCTACGATATATGTAAGTGATCTATAACATTTGTTTATACATACGAGTATAATACATTTTTGTCAATCAAATGTGAAGTCGTAAAATCACGTTAAAATAAACTCACGGTGTAACAGCAACGAACATTAGGTACATTAGATTGAAAAAATTTAGTAAGTAATTAATATTTTCAGTTTTCAGTAGCGCAATGCAGAATATGAATACATCTTAACATCCTAGATAGTTACTAGGATTTCGACGTATGCCTTGGTCTATTACAACTTCCTTGGAAATAAAGACCTATTTACATTCCTTGTAACTATCTATTTCCGTTCACCATTTCATGTGAATGCGTGGTAATAATAATTATAATAATAAAATTGCAAGAATAATAGTACAAAGTGCATGTAATATAAATAATAAATGGTGTTATGTTTGTAATGGGTCGTATGCGAGTATCAAAGAGAGTATGCGAAGGAAAATAATCCCTTTAGTCTTTGCCTTGTGAAAGTTATTGAGGTCAAAATTTTCATTTACAAAAGCTGGTTATGGCTGTGGGCTAATTAACGTGGTTAATTTAAAAGTAACCCCTGTTAATCATTCAATTTAGCAGGTTTACGCCCTTGATTTGCATTTTTAATTATACGTTGTTTACAAAAAGAACAATTTCATACAGGCTCAAACATTCAGGTCAGACTCGTAAACTTATCAAGTTATAAAACCAACTTTGCCCAAGTATAATTATCTTTGGATACTTTCTGTCCAAACGGACAAGTTTCTCTACATCCCTTGCTGGGAATCTCACTTGTTACAACCCGCACGCTAAAGCTAGATTAGCGGTAGCGACCACTGGGCGTCAAGCAACGGGCGATGGAAAACTAAGCGATGGTAAAGTCTTCAACGGACAACTAAGGCTGCAGAAACGCATAAATATAGCCATGTTTAGCTAGACATATATGTAATTTGATACTTTTTATATTATCATCATTTGTGGGATAACATTTTTATGTGGTACAATTATAAAATTCTAACGTACTTGTTATGTAACAATTTTATTTATTTTTGCATGATCCGACATTAGAAAAATTGATTGGGTTTCCAAGACAGTAGGTTGCTACATCTAGGACGGTAAGTACATTTCGTAACGAAACCGGTTTGATCAGGTTTGTGGTTGACAGTTCTGTAATGTGGTACCTGAAAATGGTTGGACGCGAAAAACCAAGAAGTAATCCTGGTTTTCCTTTTTTTAACCCCACTACGTATTGTCATCTAATAGCTAAAGAAAAGTATAACATTTATCGTCACCTACAATAATGTATTCAGCAATGAAACCATTAATTTTTTAATTATAATAAATTGTTCAATTTTATTTTATTTATGTATATTTTTGTTCGCGGTTATATCAATTCTAAAATGTCAAGATTCAAAATTAAAATTTTCAGGAACAATGGTTCATCCAGTACAAATGCATTTTTCTACGACCACTATGGAAAGTGACGCTTTTCTCACACTATACAAAGTTTCAAAGTTGCATATTTCCTATAATCGTGAGTTAAAGTGTAAGAAATCATTTCTCATAGTAATTGCCAACACCGATTTTACCTGCGTCATATTGGTCTTTATGTCTAGTAGCTTTCGTGCATGTATTTTTATTCTGTAACGTTTAGCAGTGTGGTCGAAGAGAAAGTAGGGGAGAGTAGCCTAATTTGGACCGTAGCCTAATTTGGACCATTTTGTCCAAAGATTGATAAAATTTGTGCGATTTTAGATAGATTGCTTGTTATACGTAGAGGTAGACCAGATTAATGTAATCGTGTTTGTGAAAAAATGTCTCATGGTTACATTACGAGAAGGGATATTTGTTTGACTACGAATAAAATTTGTTATTTTGATGTAAGAGTGAAAGTCGTTAGTTCGTCCATACGTAAGTAATTACAAGTCCTCTTATATCATCACAAAGCTTACTTATCTATCTATAATTTCCTGTTACAATTTTATGAGTTTATGTTACTTTAACATTTTTGTATAATTTTAAGTATAAAATATTCAAGTTGCCCAAGTTGGACCGAAAACAGTATCACTCAAAATGAACGAAATATTCTTGGTACCGGTCTTTCGCCTAACGCCCTACATATAGGTGTTTTAAAGCTTGTGTATAAAAATTTACCAGTATGTAGGGTGAATATTTTGAGTCAAAACTAATAAAAATAGAGCATGTAAACACTAATGAAGCAGTACGTTGTATATGCCGTGTAACGTTTACGTATTTAGATCTGTTTTCCAACAACATCATTAATGGCCGTCGTCTCTGGGTGTTAAATTTGCTTATCGCTGCTTATAATGAAAGGCAGATAAAGGTTCTACATTAATTGTTGATATGTAAAGTGCAGTGCGTGACAACACTGACATTTTAATTATTAAGGACTGTTTACAGCGTTTTGTTTCCCAGATTACATCTAGCGTTCGCGGCTGCACCAGAAAATGACGAATAATTGCCGCGGTATAAATTATTCCACTCCAAAACGATAGGAAATGGACAATGAAAGTTCGTGTTTAGATAAATACGCCGCTGTGTATCACACATCACGCACTAACCCTCGTTGGCTCTGACATATCACACGTAATAAGCTTGTCCTGACGACCTCAATTCGTATCCCGACATGCATATTTATACTTCTTTCGTCTTGGACGATATTTACTACCTGGCAATGGAGATTTTTATTATTTACTTGACCCAAAACCCGATCAATTATCCTAATGAAAAAGTTAGTCGTGAAGTAAGTTATTTACGTATATATAAGTAATTTTGATTATTGTATTCTAATGCCCAAATGCATCATTGTTATTTAAATTTTAAGATTTCCTTAAATGGACAATATCACATCGGAATAAAATGTCAAATGAACTAAGTAACATTGTTGTCAAAATTTCGATTAGATATTTTTTGTTTAAGTGTTGCTTTAAATTTAAACCTTGTTGATGCAACTGGGCATTAAATATTAAGTAATACTTAGGGCCTGTTTACAATAATTGGTTAGTGCTTCGGTTAGGGATAAACATGGTTAACATGCGTAAATGCGTTTTACAATTGCTAACTCAGGTTAAATATTTCTGTTAAGCGGCAAATTCTTAGCGCTCAAAATTGGCGAATTAGCGACCGCAATGGATTAATTAAGTTCTAACGAAGATTTTGAATTAATAACTCATATGATTAATGAGAAATTCCATACAGTAAGTGAAAGACCAGGTCATTTTAACAAATCGTATGATGCGGAATTTTAGCAAAGGTTTCGTTTATAGAAACGTTCTGTCTATATTTATTGGAATTGATTGACGAGGTAACTGATCCAATTATAAATTTATATTATTTAGTGTTCGTAGTCTCATTATAAATTATATTGTATATTAATACTTCTAGAAATAATGCTCTTCCAACTATGAAACAGGTCCTAATTTATTTTCGTATTCCATTCCAAGTTCTGCTGTGTAATTTTCTCCCAGCAATATTCCTTGTCTTTAATAGTTGTGACATCTTTTTTTGCATTCTATAATTTTATCATGTTATCAAATTGTCCATAATAATGCATGATTTATATGAAAAATGAGCATTTCTGCTACGTTTTTCTGTCATTATTCGATATTGTGTCATAATATCCTTAAAATGTAACTAAACAAGTACTTATGACCTGATAGAGTCTAAGGGCCGGTTTTTCAATCTCTGGTTAAAGTGTCGGTTACCTTAACCATCGGTTAACAGAAAAATATCGCATCGAAAAACTGATGTAAGTTGTCAAAAATACATATTATTTACTATTTCGATGCGATATTTTTCTGTTAACCGATGGTTAAGGTAACCGGCACTTTAACCAGAGATTGAAAAACCGGCCCTCAAGTATTTACGGTACTTATGGCATGAAACTTTTACTTTTATTTTATTGGTGCATGTTATTATACAAGGGACCTAGAGCTTGTAGAGGAATCCATACCCCGCAACATATAAGTATTTATTTATTTGATTAAAGATAGGTAATTTTGACGATTTGAGTTGCAGTGCTAACCAAGTTTAAAGAATAGAGGAAACACGTTAACTGACAATTTATGAAACTATATAACATAGGCTGCCACATGGAGCGAAACACCTGAATGTCACGTGGGTTGCGTTTACACTATCCTGAACTGAAAGATGCCGTGCGAAGCGCCACAAGAGAGGCAGATTATTTGATAAGGTGACATGCACTTTTGGCCTTTTAAAAATTATCCCTTGTTTGCTTTGGAGTTTGAGTGAAAGTTGTGTGTCAGTCTTATTTGTCCTTCGGATCGATAGCCCCTTCCAAGGCCCGCTAGATCAAGGGGTGAGTGGCCGGAGTATTTTTTCTCTCCGCTTTTCAATCAAGTGACCGTAGAGAAGTTCATTGTTTATACAGCAACAGAGATTGCGAGGAATGTGTTTGTTTTTTCCAAGCCCTCAGTTAAACCAACAAACACGGATTTAATTTTAGAGAACTGCTACAAAAATATTGAATGGCCGGATATTTTTACGATTTTTATTACTTGAGTTTGATAGGTCAATATTTAAATTTTAAAATCATATTTGATTTGGGACTTTTATATGAATAAAAATATTGGATTTTAATATTTACTTTACAAATAATAAAAATCAGAATTGGAAAATTCTTACCCAACTACCCACACAAAAGACACTCACCTGAAACAAAAGAAACCACCATTATTATAAACAATATTCAAAATACATGATATCGTACTAACTAGTATTAATTTGTAATTTACTTGACTCAAAAGTAGTTCATGAATTAAATTGCTTAAAAACCTAATAAGGACAAAGATAACGAAGTCGCTGCCACCATTATCACGAATTTATTAGTTTGTCAAGCAAGAACTAGACAACAGATATGAATAATGATAACGAACGCGGTCTGTTTATTTAGATTTATTTTAAGAAAATATATTTAGAGAGTCGTTAACGAAGCACAAAACAACTAATTGTCCACATCTCTAAGAAATATCAAGGTTAGACTTTCGAAGAACGTAGCAAGAGGCCGATTTGGATTGATTAGAAGATATATAAATTCTAAGGGAATCCAGTAGTTTGGTATTTGTATTTTTATTCGACTCATTTCCTTTGAATAAGAATAAGAAATAAGTATTATTTATTTGTTGGAAAATAAAATGCAGTATTGGAATACAGTTAAATTTAAAAATTTCAATTAACCTCAAACACTTGGATCATTATTCTACCCATTTTATTTTATTGACGTATCGCCTCTAATGATGATCCAAATAGGGCCGAAATCGGTCGAGGTTAATTGAAATTTTAAAATAAATATGCTGGCATTACAATACTGTAATTTATTTTCCTACAAGTACCTCACTTTATTTCATTTTTATTTATTTATGGAATTTATATTTTCATGTATATGTAAGAATACTTAGGGCCTTTTTCAGTAAAATCGTAACTTAAATAAAAATAATTATAAACAATTAATGAATAATGAAATAGTGCATCGTCAGTAAATTATTTTAGCTAGATACATAAAACAGTCTTAGCTTTTAAACTGGTTTAAATGTCAAATTCAAGCTAAATCCTAGTGATAAGCGAAACTAACTTTTCAATAACAATGTGATTAATAATTGCTACTTTCCAGTAATTGTGATTTTAAAGTGTGATTGCGATCACAGTTCATTGTATGGTTAAAGTCGGGAATCTTCGTTACTAATTCATATTACTATTCATTTAAGAGCTAATTCTGTTGGATCAGGCGTTTTTTTTTTTAAGTTCAAGCTAAGATTAGTATTTTATACAAAGGAAATCCATATATTTTGTTATATGTATAGAATACTGATAAATTGAAATGAATAAGCACTCAAATTATGAGTTTCTTTTTGGAAAATGTCTCTGCGATGACGATATTTGGGGATGTTTTGGGCCAAGTTTGGGAAGATTTATCCTCATCAGTGATCGAGAGCAGTAAATCTCGTGCTGATGAAAAAACAACACGCTGCTAACAATGCAATTAAGCTAAAAGGCCAGAGCTTTCTTCTCGTGTGATTTATCTAAAAAGCTTCACACTTGTAGCTCCATGTATAAATTAGTAAATTAAAAATCTTACTGCTGCTGTTTGTAACCTTAATAGCCTGCTTTCTCTGATTAGCTTTTAAAAGCTAGCTTTGTTTTCTTTATGCTCCCCATCCAAATAACAACTGTACTTAACCTTGCTTCACCTTAGTTATTATTTACTTATTAAATATTGCAATTTAATAAAAGGTCTTTTTTAGAGTTGCAGTCATTTAATAAAACCCAATAATACACCGACTTGATTGGTTAGTGGTAGGTTTTTACAATTTTCGACTGTTTACTAAAAACTTCTTGTATAAGTCTGTTGGTTGATAACTGTTAAGTAACATGTGCGTGTATGTTTGTTTTATTTTTGTTTGACGAAAGGTTTCTGTAAAATAATTCACATGCTTTACTTGATAATATTTTAATACCATTTATGTTAGTCTGTTTCCTGAGTTGAATGTATGTCATATGTTTTGTAAGTCATCAGCATCTTGATGAAGACTGATTTACAGTCGAAACATCTAAGTGTATTAGTAGATTTTATTAAATGACTGCAACTTCAAAAAAGATCTTATTTTATTAATATCCAGTCTATAAAACCAATCCTACATTGCAATTTAAGACTACCATTAGAAGTAGTAAGAATACTAACTAAAATCCAAATAGAAAAGTTGTATTTCTTTACCCTTCGTTTAGGCAAGTTAATTGCCCTAAATAATTATGTGTTCAGCGAAAATGACAATGTTTACCAGTACACAATTAAAGTACAATTATATAACAGCGTCCCGCAGTAATGTGGCACATATTATTGTGTTTACTTAACATAAGATAAATGGAAAATAAACAAAGTAAGCACAAGAAACAAAAATAGAACTAATACTAATGGATTTTTGTTTGTGTCATATGATTAATGTACTAAACAAATAATATTTTCTGTCCTAGTTTTAGTGTTCGTAGAAATGTAGTTCAGTTGTTTTGTAAAATAGTCATTGTATTGTTTATCTAGTTGCACTAGACACAACAATTCTATGAGGTTTCATTTTTGATCACTATAAAAATAAAGTAACAAGTTTTGTTATTTCACTATTTATTATTTATTGTTAACGATAGGTTCGGTCTTTCAAACATTGTAACAAAACTGTGACTGCGAAAGTAATATAACAACCATTGGGTTATTGATTAATATTCAGGTTTCACTAATCTGTCCAAGTGGTTCATCAATACCCACTATAAGCTGTAGGACCCTTACAAAGTCTGTAAAAATGTAACAAAATCTGAAGTACTTGTGGCTCTGCTGTATCTAAGAATGTTGTGTTACGGATTTCATTGTATTATTCGACTGCATACGACCAATGATTTTGTACTAGATACTACAATTACAACATGTAAATTGTCATCGTAGAAAAAACGTCCTTTGAACTATTGTCTTTGTCTTAAGTATAGAAATATCAATAGTGTTATCGCACTTGCTATCACCTTTTGTCCTATACGAATTCTCTCAATATAATGCAATATGGTATGGGGGTACACAATATAGTCCAACATAATAAATGTTCCATAGGTCTAAACCTATTTTTTCGGTTGTACGTTATACTTCTCAAGATTTCCATTATTTTATGGGTACCTTATACCATATAGACAACTTTATAAAAACCTTGCCTGGGAATTTTGTTCTTATATATTAGACCAAAATGTAGCCTTTCTTATGTATCTAGTACAATGATATGATCTAAGTATAAAGTAGTATTTTACACTTAAGTCCGGTTTTTCCACCTCTGGTTAAAGTGCCGGTTACCTTAACCATCGGTTAATAGAAAAATGTCGTGTCGAAATAGTAAATAACGTATATTTTTGACAATTTACATCACATTTTCTCTGCAATATTTTTCTACTAACCGATAAGGTTAAGGTAACTGGCACTTTAATCAGAGGTGGAAAAACTAACCGTTAGTTAAGTATCAGTTGCTGAACATTAGTTGAAAAAATATTGAATAATTAATGTGTGGCTGTAAAAATCAGTAATATGTTTATTTTTGGAAGTATATAGGTTAATATTAGTAGAGAATTCGAACGGATAACCATCTAATAATGCGTGAATAATGGACTAAAAATAAAAATCCCTGTTCTTCATACGAGTACGTGCTTCTATGCCCCGTATATCAAAATAAAAATATCCTTTTGTTCGCAACATTTGAATAAATACAATACTACGTATTCCTTTCATATTTTTCTTTTGTGGAGTTTTAAAAACATGTATTTTAATTAAAACTCCATGTGAAATTGTGGGTGTAATCCAATGAAATAAAACCATGGCCTCCTCCGAATTTGAGCGTCGAGCACGTCCATGCAAAAGCGCCATTATCTGTTTGACCGGGGCAGGACAATGGAGCATCGGAACATTCAATTATTCCGCGAGGAAAGAAGTGCCGAACAATGCGCGCGTAATCCTGCCACTGGAAACAGTTCAAATTCATTTTTCTTGTCATACTGTGATTAACAGGCAAGACAATGACGAATCATTACGTTCTGCACTTCCAATTGGGTTAATTCAATCAGAAAATACTCAGCGTGGAATGGTGATGGTGCAGTATCTACACCTACATTTAAATTAATTCCTTTTCAGAGTGTGCTATGATTGTTAGTGTGTAATGTGTGTGGGTTATTAGATTAGAAGACATGTATTTACATGTAGAGAACAGAGGTGACTCTGCTTTTGTGGTGAAGTTGCGTACTATAGATGTAGTGGTGTCAGTAGTTTGTGTCTACGACAGATGAAGTTCTAAATGCTCATAGAAAAACCTTGTTACCGAATCAGTATTATACTGATAAAATTCCGTTACCCCGATAAATTCCCGCTATCAATTAAATAAACATGTTATCATTTAACTATCAGTGGTACAATTAATTGATATTTCAAAATAATAACAATTAAATTGTTTCACCACACCACTTTTCTGATTTTCTTTTTTTTTAACAAAATCAGGAGTAAAAATGTATTGGGAATTGAACTTCAGATCTCATCTTCTGTTCAATTCGAATTAAATATACCAAAACAATATTTGTTAAAAATATTTGTAATAATGCTATTGTTTATTATATATTTTTGTTTACCAGTAAAAATATTTACATATATACGTTTAACATTTTAATATTTTTATATTGAAAATAATGCTATATTGATGCAATTGCAGAGTATTTATTTATTTATAACAATTTTATTTCATGTACTTAAATAAATATGCACATAATTTAACAGAAAATTAAATTTCACATTTAAATAAACATTAGCTTAAATAAATCAACATGAAATTTATTTGAACCGTTGATTCCAGCCTTGTTAAATATTATTCCAGCGAAATAAAACGAATCAATAGAAAATCAATATTAATTTTATCGTGTTTAAATAAGAGAAAATTCCTGACGGTGCAGTATGGCCGAGGCAAACAGCATCTGACCCAAATATGAATTCAAAACCGGCTTTTAGTTAATACGTCAGTAAACGGACTTGAGCGCAGTAGATGCAAGTGCCTCGGTAAATTAACGCCATCTACAAACATACGATTTGATATGTTATTAAAGAATAATCTCCAACTCGGAACGTTCAAGCATAATAGACGTGCTGAACTAGTTTCTCTCTAATTGTGTACACTATAGAAGCATTTACCTCGTTCTGAATAAGGCAAATTATTTCATATTAGCTGCAAATGCAGATTACTTTGTAATGCGATGAAACTTGAGGAATACTTAACTACTCAATACTGCACTATTTCTCTTATACACGAATATTGTTGCTAAACAATACCTCTTGCAAGTGCCTCTTCAAAATACATATGTACCATAATTTATGGTACAATATAAAGTAATTTATTGTTTCTAAATATGTACGTAAAATTAGTTCAAGTAAAAAGAGGATGTTTTCGTTTTACTTTCACCATTATCCATTGTCTATCGTTTATCAAAAAATGAAATTTAATGACAACACTGGGATTTGTATCCCAGATCCTTCACTTGGTTCAATTTGAATCGAAGCGCTCTAACAATTGAGAATTGTTATTATATTCTCTATTATTGTACGTCGTACTGTTGAAATGGTCTGTCCTTAATTCTAACGAACGTGACTCATCGCAGATTAGTCATCGCGGCTTCCTTGTCTGATTAGATAGTCTCTCAAACGTCAAGTGGGATAGGAGCGACGCCGATATTGTTTGCCAATGTTATAGAGTCCGGAAAGCTCTGGAATGTTCGAGATTAGTTGCCCGCAAGTATAAAAGGGCCAGGGCTGAAGAAATGAATATATTGTGGAAATAAATATAAATATTTGGTGATATAAATAAATAGTTCGTGATATAAATATTGCGTAGTTTTTTAGTTTCATAAATGTTCTTAGTGTTTAAATCTTTATTAATAATTATTATTTTTAAATTAGTGTTTATATTTGTACATTCATATTGTTAACCAGTTCATCTCCTCATAGCCTTGGTCCGTCTCATTTATACATTTAATATTTTTTCTAGGTTCCAGAACATAGTTTCTTTATTTTCTTAATCTAATAAGTAATCCTAGGTTATTTGTTGTTATAAATAAATTTTGTTTTTTAAATATTATTCAATATTACGGAGTAATAATTATTTTTCCAAAAAATGGTCCCTTTCACCTCCACTAACCCTATATATCATTTCAAATATCCCCTTGCGATAAATCTAATACTGTCTTGAAATTCAAGAAGGCACAACATTAGCCGGTTTGCTGTCAACGAAGGTGAAAAACTTAAAGTAAAATCCTAATTTAAAAGTGAAATGATGAAGAAATTTCTGCCATGGTTTTGACCAAAATGACGGAAACAGCTGAAGAGTTTTGATACATTGAACCTTCTAATGAAATAACTAGTCGTCTAATCCTTCGAAAACCGAAGCAATGTAATATGTCGAAACAGACCTATTTAAAACTTTATTCCGAAGATAATTTCAATGAATAAATGAAGGTCTGTCTAGACAAACGAAACCTTTTGAAGACAGAAAAGAAAGAAAATACATATCACAAGTAATTATTCTTGTTTATTCTTTATAGTGTATGATAATAAAACTTGAATAGTAACACTGTTTAACATATTGAGCACGTGAAGTTATTTAGTGGTTACAAGTTAAAAATGAACATGCATTCTCCATAAAAGCAACCTGTGTAGATTATTAGCAGCACATTGTTGAAGTCCATATAAGAGCCGTTAGGAAGTTGGAGCGGTGAGCACGTTGTGTACATATGTTTGGGTATTTTTAACGCCGAAGAGTTAATATAGGAAAATGAATCGTAAAACACGAGCGGATGTACAAGATAGAAGCACGTAGCTCCAATATTTCCTCTACGTTATGCCGCGTTCCGGCTAAACGATATAGGATAGCGGCCATTGATGCACGGGAGAAATTGAAACGGGGCAAATACTTACACGCTACTAATTTTAAGCATATGCTTTTAAATTTTACATGAAACTTGATGAAATTTTAAATAAACTTACAACTTTAGTGTTCATAAACCTTTAATTTAAAACATAATCTGCAGAATTCACCATTAGTCTACTGATTGAAGATCAACTGATTCAAGAATCAAGCTGATCAAGTAGATCAATTATATGGATTAATATAGATTTGTGAAAATTAAAATATTTTAGATTAATCTTAACAGCCAAAATCTTGTATACATAAATACATACGTTAAAACATCAAAACGAGGATCAAATCAATATTTGAGTAATGGAATATAATAGATTAGTTACTCATTGATTTTTCTAATGGTGAATAGATTTGATTCATGGTTTAGATTTGATCAGTGGATCAAGCCTTGATTAAGGAATGGTGAATTCGGCCGAATGTCTCTGCATTTTAATGAAATTCAATGTTATCATTTGGAGAACGAAATAATTATTTAACTACTAAGGACAGTAAATGATCCCTTCCAGTTAAGAATGATTATGCTTAACTGAAAATTTTCTGGTCGCAATGTTTATTATGTTGTCAGCACAATCGATGTTTACTTACTGATTCTGGGGTTAGTAAATCACTTACCGATGAATAATTTGTAAATATAACTTACTGTCTTTTGAACTAAATAGGTATACATTAAAAAGAACATAATATAACCAAGCCTTGTTAAAAACACTTTCTTCTGAGGTGTATATTAAATTATCCTATCTACTGCTAAACAAATCTGGAAATACCGTGAGTATTTTTTAACGTGAAACTTGGGGATTTATCATATCCATGACTACTGTTACAAAACTTTTTAATTATATTCGTTGATATTTGGGCAATTGTAATATTTTAAATAGTTTTGAATTTTTAAATTAATATAAATTTTGAAGATTTCCTTTGGTAAAAACTTGTGATTTTAAAGATCACCAATAAAAAGAATCCAGATGTGTAAGATCGAGTGCTCTAGCAGACCATTCTACTGTACTACCATTTCCTTTAAAGTTATTAATGATTCTTAAAATTGTTGTTGCACTTGCGGTATACATTGCTGTCAATCAAATATCATTGATATGATAAATGTTTCACGTTAAAATACTCACAGTAAGGTACAATTTGACAGACAATGAAATAAAACGATTCCATAATATCAATATCTTAGATACCTAGACTTAGATCAACAATTCCTGTCACTTTACGTTTCATTTGATATTTATTGTTTCCAGAGGGATAAAGCACAAATATATTTAGCTTTAGAGATGAAAATGAATTTGGATGACAAGTTATAACCTTTAAAAATTATTAGTTCGCCAAGGTAAACATTAATCTTTGTAGAGGAGGTGATTAGCAAAGTAAGAAATGTATGAAATCTCGTTGTAATATTTAAGATTGAGTCTTACAGTTGAGCTAATTTTGAAGAACGTTAATGAATAAACAGGAGAATATGTAATGTTTGACGAAGTAGTTATACCTGAGGAAAGGTAAAGGAAAGAGTAAAATTCCAACTAGAGAAGTTGCGAACAATTTTCGCTTCCGTCAAGATTGTAATTAGTCTAAACAAATTTGGAATAAATGTAACGTGAAAACTCCCAGATAAGGATTAAGGATTCCAGGAGCGGGAAACTTTCTTCTTGTTCCCAACTCTCTTTCAATGTAATTAAAATACTAGTACATAAATAAGGGAATACACTCCTCCGACAAAACTGAATTTTAATTTTCACAGGTGCCATCTGGAGGGTGAATTCATTTCCTTAAGAGAAAGTTAAGCCCCGGCGAATTAAAATAAATAACAAGATTTAATTGTAAAGAATACATGAATAAATAAATTCCTGCATAAATACACTTCAAATTCGTTTAGCAATAAAGTATGATGAATACGTCGAGTTCAATCTTGCCAATCGACAATTCATTTCTTTCATAAAAATACCATAAATATATTCCTTAATTATTGTATGTACAGATCTATCGTAAAGGCTTTCAGAATAATAATGAAAAAACCCACCATAGTTATTTATACATCAACGATTGAAAATAAGTTTGCAGATCGAGGCTAGAAATTACAGATCGAAAGAAGTTCTTCAAAGATACTTTCAATAAATACAAAAATTTTCGATAGGACGAATTTCCAGTGTGACTTCTAACCGAAAAATGCATTATTATATATAAAAATAATAGTGCAGGAATATTTTTCTGGCCTGTGATAAAACATTACAATACAGTGCGGAGTCCATTGTTTTCCGTAAATAAAAATACAATCATATTTATTTCATTATTATTGAATATAAACCAATAAAAAAATAGAATGTGTAGCACGTAGGAAAAGTGTCTTCCCGGACTATTGTTGTTGCTGCAAATTTCCAACATTTTCCGGGATTATATCACTTTTATATATTTTATTTTATTTTGACAATCAGCATTGACAATTGCAATGAAATATTGAATTTTCGATACTATTTAATGGTTTTAAATTGTAATTCAAAAGTAAAAGGATAAATCATATATAACGAGCATGACTCACTGCTGATGATTCATCGCGACCAACCGTCTGGTCATTCCCTAGAATGTCTAGAAGATTCTACGAGATTCCAGAACAATTATCCACAGATAAATAGTCGCGGCCCGGGAATCACAGGCAGTCCAGTTCACAGCGACATATGAAGTAGATATAAATAATGATACTTAATGGAAATAAATAAATGTGTGTTAAGTGTGTATTACTAATTTGTAAGTTTAATTTGTTTTATTTTCGTTTTAAAAAAAGTTTTCCATCTGATTGTTTATGAGGCTTTTAATTCTAACCAGATTTAGTTTTAATATTTAATATTAAGATTATTTTTTGACTTTAATTATCGAAATGTTATGGAACAAAATAGAATATTTGTTTTTATAGATAGCAATATCCGTAGAACAATTAGTGTCTATTGAAAACTGGTATGATTTGAATTGGGATTTTTCTTTCTGCTTTTTGCTGCACATGTCGAAGTAAATTACTTGGTGTAATTAAGTCCTTGATCGCCGGGTTAATTGTACAGTAATTAAAGGGAATAGCTGTGGAGAAGGCTCAGGACTCCAGACTTCCAGGCTTCGTTTAACCCGGACGCAGCCAAATTCCAAACGATGGATTTCAGCTGAAGTGGAGATTTTTACATTTAAACAACAGCAGTGAACGCGGAATACTAAACAGGGACTATTAGCGCGTGTACACTACAAAACATTTTCTCTTTGTGTTCGACTTTTCTATTTTCCGACAATTTGTTCAAATTTTTACACAAAAAACTACGCATTATACTTTTCACAGCAAGAATCATCTAACGCTAACAACAAAGCATATCAAAATATACAAGATTCTTTTAATGGTAGTCATCTTTAACATATAGTAAAAGTATTTTTATTCAATATTTAACGACCCTCCACTACTAAAACTAGTATTTTAGATCTATTCAGATTGTTATTCAAAAAAAAAGCGAAAGTTATTCTGATAAGTAAATAGTATTTCAAAAACCAATAAATGTAATTTAGATTTAGTCTATTCTATTTTCATGTTGTCTGCATTACAAGCGACAAATCTGAATTACATTTGATGATTTCTACTACTACTACTACTACTACTACTACTACTACTACTACTGACTAATATTATCATTACCAACGTTTGATATCAATATGTTGTTCAAGCAATTGCTAAGAGAAACAAGACATCAAGTATCAGAGGTCCTTGTTCTATGATTTAGATTCTGGATCTACAGCACTTATTGAGTTTTCAATTGAATAGCAGAATAGCACATTGCTTATCAACAACTTCTTTTCATGTACCCGTACTGGTGGGTTATAAAATTTTGTAAGAGGCCTACACCAAGTGCAACAAAAATTTCAAGAATCATTGCTTCAGTGGAAATGGTAGAATAGTAGTATGGGCTGTTAGATCTTTCGATCTTACACATCTTGTTTTTTTATTGGTAATCTTTAAAATCAAAAGTTTGTACTGGGGGAAATCTTCAAAATTTAGATTTTGATTTATTCAAATTTAATACTTGTGTCAAATTCATTCCCTATGTTTCATTTTAATATGAAGTCGTAACCATGGATATGATAAATCCCCATGTTTCACGTTAAAAATACTCACGATATATATTGGAGCAATATTTATTTGCAAAAAAAAATTTCATGAAACATCAATGCAACTAATAATCAAGCTTAACTTTAAATTTCAAACTCGCCTTTCTGCTATTCGCAAGCCTGGATCTAAAGAAAAGCTAAAAGAGTTATATCAAGCAAAACTTGATAGTGTATGGGGTCCTTTAAAGTATATGGCTTATCGAGTTGTGGGAAGGAGGTTTAAGAATGTCTTTCTTGTTGGTGTTTAATATTCCGGTAACATTAGACGATTTTTTCTTGAACGACAAGTGAAAAAATGTTGCGATATAAATCTATAAGCGAGGCCCATTGAAAAACAGTTGTAGGCAAAAAGCGGGTATTTTTTCCGGCAGACACCTGCACTCACTTCATGGCTTGCTCGCGGCGGTTTTTGTCGCCGATTGTGGCATTTTTTCCCCCGGCGGAAAAACGTGGCGTTGGGTTCACCTTGCGATCCCTGCGTAAAAACGCCGCATCGATCGCTCCTTTTTGCGGATCCCGAGCAGATTGCTAGCCGGTAAATTCTTTTAGAACAGATGTATAGTTTTTTTCGTATTATTTTCAACCTCAGGCTCACCAGTTCGGATTTCTTCGACACGCCGGAAATGCACGATCGAGCTTAATGGCTTCTGCGATTTGCGCTTTTGTTTTACCGGAATGCAAATAAATACACCACATATCCGGAATAGAAAATTCTCTTCGCTAAAACCAACTACCGGTACTATGTCTGGACAAGACAGGACTTGTCTGATCAACTACGATAAGCCGCATTGTCTTCTAACTGTAAACTGAGAAATTTTCCCTTACTAAAATCAAATATCGGTACATTTATTTCCAGACAA
Source organism: Stenolophus ochropezus (assembly GCA_035578165.1). Lineage (NCBI taxonomy): Eukaryota > Metazoa > Arthropoda > Insecta > Coleoptera > Carabidae > Stenolophus > Stenolophus ochropezus. The sequence continues at coordinate 21,312,605 of JAQOWZ010000018.1, read as the reverse complement.
GTTAGGAATTATATGATAATGTTGTAAGCAACGTTGTCATCCAAATGGACAATATACCGCAATAAACCTTTGTGTGTTCCATAATAGTGTTGCCGTCTAGATCTAGACTTTCTAGACTCTTGTCTTGTCTTATCTAAATTATCAAGACAAGACTGATAAAAGACTTGACATTCTTACTGATCATACTAAAACTGTCTTATTTGTTAATGTTGCTTACAAAAGTTGATCAAACGAGTCTTTGATACACAACCATTCTTGATGATTACAGTTTTTATATTGATTTGAGTCAGAAGCTAAGTGTACATTATTGCTATAGTTGTTAGAACTTTATTGTTTGTACTAAGACGTACTTAAATCTCTAAAATGGTCTATTTTAGTAGCGTTTTTTACTCCTGCGTACCACATTATAGTAATATCTTAAGTATTAAAATAACTAACCTAAGCGAACGATCTTGCTAAAGATGTTACACAACTAAGGGCTTGTGTTTAAAGTACCGATTTCCTTAATCATAAGTTAATAGATAAGTTTCATATCGAAATAGTAAATAACATATTTATTGTCAGTTATGTCAGTTCTTCGATGCGATATTTTTCTATTTACCGACATTTAAGTTAACCAAACGGGAAAAAACCGATCCTTAATGTTTTACAGAAATACCTGAAGTATTAAGATAACTGATATGAGTGAACGTTCTTGCTCAGGTTGTTACACAACTGAACACTTAAGACCTCTGATTAAAGTGCAGGTTACCTTAACCATCGATTAAGAGAAAAGTTTCGCATCAAAATAGTAAATATCGTATATTTTTGAGAACTTAGGTTAGTTTTTCGATGTGGTCCTTAGTGATATACAAAAAACATTTACTAAACCGTGGAGTCCGATGAGTGAGCCGTTGGCATATACCGCTCTTCGGTTTCTATTTTCCGTTTCTTATCGATCGTCCCAAATCACAGCATGTAACTTCTCTTCTCTGCTCAGCATTACTTGGAAGCGGTGCCTGAGGCAGACAAGAGCGTTGATTGCTTCCTAACTACATAACACTTGTAGTGCCATAGTTCCACATCACATCTCGGCTACGCACTCCGATCGAAGGAGCCTCTCCGTCTCAATCCAAAGCCCGAATTTCCAAGCAAAGGTTAAAGGGTCGGGACGGGGAGTTATTTAACCCAACTTTTAACATGTTTTGACTGCGCGGTATTGATCAACAACCGCTAACTTAGATGCTGTGAATTGTTCCTGTTTAGTAATTATTATTTTGTTGCTGATTTTCATGAAAGCACAAGTTGTGCCAAATTTAAACATTTATTAAAGCAATGTTAATAATGTCATGAAACTAGTTTGAAGGTTTTACTAAACTAAGTAGTGAAATATGGGATTTGATTGCCGAAGTTTTTTACTATCAAACTTGTGCTGATGTCTATCAAGCCAAGGAGATCTACAGATTTAATATCAGTCAAAATGAGATCCAAATTAATGTGTGACATCTTTTAAAATAGTAACTGGGTAATTGTCTGAGAAAAGTTTGTTATGGAATGTGCAAGAAGCAAATATTAATTCTGAGGTTTATTTGTTAGAGTTGTTTATTACCAATCAAAAAATACAGTTGTGTCTGAGTGGTTAGGTTCCTTGGGAAAATGGGATTCGAAAAAAATATCATCATCTTTGAGTTAGAGTAGATATAATCTAGATAGGTAACCGCCTGATGGCATCTATACATAGCACAGTCAAATAAATAACTTAAAATGCTTTGCTTACAAGTTAGTAGAAATATATATTTTTTCCGATCTGACGAAAACAGACATCTTTCTGGTATGTAAGCTACGAAAAATAACAGTCCGGGAATATTTTTCTTGGCCGGTGACAGAGTATTCTCGTATAGGACACAGGCCACTGTTTTCCGTAAATAAAAACACAATCCTAGTTACTTCATAATTATTAAATATAAAGCGATAAAAAACGTAGTATGCAAATTGTGAAAGAAAAGTGACTTCTCGGAGTCTTGGTGTTCCTGACCTCGCTTACGGGTCGTAGAGAATATATCACTTTTCCTACTAGATACACAATGAGATGCAAAACATCGTGGTAATAAGATACCACATCAATAATCAAAGATGATGATATAACGACAGATTATTACTCCACAAAGAAATTGCATTAGGGAGAACTTTCTGTTATTTGTTTTTGGTACAGCAAAAGGGTAAACTCATTTCTATTCTTCGAAGAATGAATTACAATATGGAAATTCATATTTGTCACTCTAGCAAGTACATAAATGAAGCAATAAATTCAGAAACTAGATTTCTAAAGTTGTTTGTTCCCGTTTTGGTCAAACAAACCATTTTGTCATGTTTTTATAAGAACAGATTGTAGTACCTCTTTTATTTAGGATGTGAACTTCTAAAGAACAGATTTACGCCTGCCATCACAATAATTACTTCTTACAGTATTAGTATAATTCGTCTTAGGGCATTCTATAATTATTAATATTTTCACTTTCAATCCTGTCAATTATAATAATTATTAATGTAAAATATAAAACATTTATTTCCGTAGGTAAACAGATTAACCGCAATTGTAACAAATTTATCGAATCATTAATTATTTGTAACAGTTAAATGGGACTAGGTAGAAGCAAATTTAAACTATAAAAATTTACCTAATTATTTACAAAAAATCTCATATATTCATAAATAATTAAGATATTTCAGAAAAACACTTCAGATCATAACGAAAACACCACTTCTGGTTGAACGAGTAACACCAAAATCTAATCAGATCTGAACTAGGGTGTCAGGATGTTATATCAATTTCAACTCACTTCTTTCACTTGTATTTCAGTAATAGTTACATCCATCCATCCACACACACAAGGACAGACTTCATCGTAAAAATATTAAAATCGTGATCTAGGGACTTCAAAATATGTTTCTTCATTGAAAACTTACTATCTGATTTTCAGTATGATTCCAGAGTACCTCTCTTTCTGAATACCTAAATAATTATTTCTTGGAGTACTGGAGTACTTACAAAAGATGAAAGATGTCTATAGATCGTAACGAAGACTACGTCACAAATGATACATGTATCTAGTTGTTTTCAACATTTCTTCAATAAATTTAGTATAACAACATTTTTAAGATTTTCATTTGATCACTCCATTGAAGATTATATTATAGATAAAATCGAGATGAGATTTATACGTTACTGGTAGTCCTACAACAATTGGGATTTGAATCCCGTTCTACCTGGAATAAACACTACTCTAATGAGCCACCGCTGTATGAGAAATAAAACACTATAATTCTTTAACAAAATGAATAAGTTCCGCATTTAAAATTTCATCCTCGAATAGTAGCAACTGCAACGTCCGCACATAATCTAACTCCACAAAGTTGTAGCCACAAACAATGCAGTGTATCTATATTTCAGCTGCTTATCTGCGCCTTGATATTTTATTTCCCCAGAATCTGAATCCAGAGCGCTGATGTATTCTATGTCTATGTGACACCAGCGAGCAGTAAACAGACGCAGCAGTTGTATGAATAGTGAATATGTTAATTAAGGCGAGATATCGTTGATCTGCTGGTTAATTTATTATGTTCCCGTGTATTATTAAAATGGCTGTAAACCCCATTCCCATTGTAGCATAGCAACCATGTTTATTTTCCTGTCAATTAACGCTGTTTATTATTGTTTGTTCTTGTATTCGGCGTAGTTTCTCTTACTAATGATTTTCATATTCGTTGGGGGTGTGTTTGTTTGAAGGAAAACTTTGCAGATGTTCTTGGCGTTTGCTCCATATTCATCTTTGCTACATTTACACAGCTTCTATTTGTTTTACTTAATTGTGCCGTTTCCTATTTTTACTACTTTGATACTTCACCCTCAGAGCTACCCATAATATTTGCAGCATTATTAATCCTTCAAAGGTGTCGCCAAGTTTGATAAACCCAACATCTTTTCAACCAATAAATGTTAAACGTCGTACGACCAGAATGCTTCGTCATTTGGTTATTAGTATTATTTCATGAAGTGTGCACTGTACGTGCTATATTTCAAAAATTGTTTCGAAAAAAGTCTTATAGGCCCGGCGTCATCTTTGGTGTTACTATTCGGTAGAGAAAAATGTACCAAGAGTAAGGCAAGATTGTGGTGCTAATACTTCTAGTACTAGGCCTCTTCAGGAAATTACTTTAGGAATCCAAAATATATGTTTTTTTGTGAGAGAATGACTCAAAAACTTGCTTCTATTGCGAAAAATGCATCTAAGAGCAGTACGAGAACAAAGGAAAGAGTATGGTGCTAGTACTTCCAGTATTTGGCTCCTTTAAGAAATCACTTTAGGGACCCAAAAGAGATGTTTTGTGAGAGAAAGACTCAAAAACTAAATTTCATTGCGAAGAAAGCAAAAAAAAATGTGTCTTTCCTACCCCAAACTGTTGTGCTGCATATGCCTAGATTTTTTGTACTCGTAAGAACAATAAAATATTTGAATATTCTTCTAAACATGTGAAAATAAAATTATAATAAGTTTTACACTTTAATGCTCGTGTTCATAAAACGTTGGTTATAGTTATAACGCTTCGTTAAATATTTTCTCCAATAATACAATTCGTCTTTAATAAAAAAATAGTTTTAGTTTGTCTCCTGTTTTATAATTTATCAAAAAATTTAACAAAGCGTTATAACTACAACGAATGACTTATGAATACTGGCATTAGAGTTATTGTTTTATTTATTCGTTTTTGTTGAATTCACCATCCCATACTATTTTTTTTTGTAAAAAAAAAAAATACCTCCTGTGTCGTAGAAAAAGGCGCCACTTCCTAAGGGTTAAATAAATCATACGACTTTTTATTTACCTATACGATATCTCTTTACGAGAAGCAATGACTTGAATTAGGTGGAGTGAATTTCCAAAGTAGCTAACTATTAACAACAAAAATATTGCTGGGTCTAATTGTTTCAGAATTCTTTATAGGTCTGTAGGTCTCATGAAGATAAGATTGTAGGATAATACCTAATTTGTATCACTAGAATCCACGTAAACTTGTTATCAAATAAGGTACCTGCCCTAGGAATTTAAATCCCTATTTCATCATATTTTTCCATGTACATAATAGTTTCTCATTACAGTCTGTATCCGAAAGGACGAAATAATCGTAACACTAATTAAAATAAACAGTTACTTGCAAGATTAAGTTATTTATTATTGGTTCGCGTTTGATAACAAATAAGTATTTTAGTGACATTATTTACTCCCTTTATTTACAAGTCCTTGTGATATACTACCCTTATTTTTTCAGCAATAAGCGAGAACAAAACAACCCCGTTCGTTTTTTGTAACAATTAACCCACATATCGTATCTTTAGTTCCCGCGTTTCAGCGATATTAAGTTGTCAGCAAGGTGCGGGCAGAGCTGAAGCTGAAACCTGAAGCGTCAGGACGCCGAGCGTCGTTCACTGAAAACAGCCGCCAGCCATGAGTTCAGCGACGGTGAATCGGAGACATTTGCAGAAAGAGATGATGGAGAAATGTAAGAAAAGGAATGGATAATAATGAAAAATGAGTTATTATAAAAATACCGGAAGATTCTAATTGTCCTACAGTGAATTTGTCTGAAAATAAATCAAATCCACTCATTTCAAATGTGCTGATTTTACATTTTTAAAGAAAAGATTATTTCTTTTTATTTCTGAAATATAGATTTGCATTATAAATGAAAAAACTAATGTGCAATTGGAGTTTTATCTATCTTATTATTTATAATAATGATATTTTAAGAGTATTATCATATTGAGATATTATAGAATATTTTACAAAGAAGAAAGCAAAACAAGCTCCAAAACTAAATTTTATGTTTATCAATACAGAATTGGTTTTATTCTACTGCATAATTAGGAAAAAAAAATTTAAGTAGCAGTCATTTAATAAAATCAACTAATACACCAACGTTTCGACTGTAAATCAGTTTTTATTAGGGTGATAAATGGTATAAAAATTATTCAAGTATTCATTAAATTAACAATTTATTTTTAAAAATATAGATTTTTCAATTTTTATTCCATGTTGAAAAAGACCCCCACCAAATAATATGAATAAATCCCATTTGGGGTCAAAGCTGTCGAGGTTGAAACAACAAAATTGTCTAAATTCCAGAAACTATATTTTTAATAAACTACCCAGCCAAGAAAACTCTCAATTCTCAAATCTAATACCAATATGGTTGATTGGTTTTACAAGTGTGAGAAATGAGAAAGAAGTTGTGGTAGAAAATGCAAGGGATTACTTTTATGCCATAAATAAATAGAATTATTCCTCCACAATATTATTTCTGCGTAATTCATTTAGAAAGCCGTAATTCCCTGAAAAATCTTGGCTGGAAATTTATTCAGGAAAGCAGAAGAGATTAAAATTCTCACATTTTAACTGAGTCGAGAAGTCTTCTTTCCAAGTTGGCGCGCCGTATAAATTTGTCTCTGTTTAGCGGAGTTTAGTAGAAGTTTTAACTAAAATTGAATATTGTACGAGTTAATCCTAGTTTGATGAGAAGCTCTAGTATTTCATTTACGATCTCTTTTAAGACAACATTCTGTTTATCAGCGAAATCTGCCAGATTTTAACGAAGATTCAGTTTGTGTAAGTAACTTAGTTCCTGCATTTCAGGCTTCGGGAACGTTTCGACTGGATTCTATTTGACTATTTGTCGTTCACTCCATTTCTCTCACTCTTAAACGAATTACCCCCAGATCCGCAAAAAGGAATTAGGACAATTCTTTTAAGATATCCAGTTCCGTCCTCACAATCGACAACAAAAAGTAGGAATCGATTATAACCACTTTCTATTCGAAAAAAATATTCTTGTAATCACCACTGATATTACAATTCTCGAAGGATCAAGTACGTAATAATTACAAATACCTTTATATTCACAAAATTATTGACGCACTAGATTTCAATCCATACGACCAATAATTTTATACTTATCTAGATATCTATATGTAATATATTGTCCTATGTAACGTAGTTTTTCCAACATGTATAACATGCTTTTTGCGCTATCTCTTTCTACGGTATGTATATTATAATATTTGTTATAGGTGTGTTTATTTCCAGGGAAGGTATATGTCCGTAAAGTGCCCGTAAGATAATACTAATTTTGGGGACAGAAGTGCAACGTACTACCAAGGAACATATGTTCCATAAGGCTCCATATTAATATTCCAAGCCTTTGGAGCAAATATTAGGATGGACTGTTTTTCAATTTAAATTTAGCGCATTTTTCCGAGGTTGTCAAAAGGTAATTGCAAGTGACGTAACACTATAGATAGATGTACACCTCAGACAAAAACAGCGCATCAGAGACTGTCCATTTTGGAAAGCTATTTCGAGGTTATTTTGAAAAGTGATAGAAGGTGAGATAACATCACTGGTATTTCTATATTCCAGACAAAGACAATGCATCAAAGTATATCCTTGGTATGATGACAACAATCATTTTAGTAATGTTGGTATCTATATAAGCACAAAATCATTGGGCAATACTGATTTAAGCTAAAATCTTAGCGTGCCATTTCGTGCCACTTTGTAAAACGAAGGCGTTTTCAAAGAGCAGAATTTTTGACATTTTAATGACGTTTGCAAAATAAACAAAAGAGACAATACCAAGGACTGCTTAATTTTGTGCGTTACTAAGTTACTGCAACAAAATTGTTGGTTATAAACAAATAAACGATATAATAAACGTTGGTTGCCGACTTCTTCACTTTGTTTCGAGTTCCAATTCATTTCTAAGATCTTGGTCAACAGTGATTTAAAATTACCGCGTTTATTGTGAAAGCTGGGACTGGTTGTCCTATTCTGAAATATGCGTAGGGGGTTGAGGATAGACAACCCTTGTAACTTTTTTTCTTGTACATTACCGAGGTCACTGACTGTACCAGCTCATAATATTGTTCTGGGAAAGATACGTATTCAGCGCAAAACAAAACGGGTGATATATTGCTATTTATCAGGCAGCTTTGAATGCTGCAGAATATATGATTACACTAGTTCAGTAAATGATAGCCATAAATCACACTGTCACACTCAAATAATTGAAATTCAAAGCAAATGCGTTTTTTCCAGACTCTGTTTTGTCTTTACTAAACGCTGTTGCCAAGACTACTAGATGCGTCATTAATAATTCAACGTTTCGGAGTAGTTAATAGTCGTCTTACGATGCCAAATTATCTTCTTTTATTATAGGGAACTCCGTACAATAAGTAGAACAATTTTTGGTTATTAATTTTTCATATTTATAGCAAAATACTTTATGGAGATGCTTTTTAATAGGTTTCTTATTGTTTTTTTATACTACACAGTGAATATTTCTTAAAGTGAAACATAGGATTTATCATATCCATGATTACGACTTGATATTTGATTGATAGGAATGTATCTTTTGCTAGTCTTATTTAAAATGAATCATAATATTGTAAAAATTTACAAAATAAAGAATTAATAAACCAAGTAACAAACAAGTAAGTATAATAACGAACAATTAAATAATAATTACAATAAATTTTCAAAAACCCAATCATTAACTGCTAAGAAATGACCCAATCTGCTATAAAACTTTTGAATTACATACGACAATATTTGGGCAATTGTAATATTTTGAAACATGTTTTGAATTTAAGCTTTAATTAATCTAAATTTTGAAGATTTCTCCCAATACTAACTTCTGATTTTAAAGATTGATGTAGGCCTGTCAGAAAATTTTGTAATACAAAAAGCAAATGTCAAATTCATTCCCTATGTTTCAGTTTAAATGAGACAAACAAGTATACATTGCTGTCAATCCAATTATCAAGTCGTAACCATGGATATGATAAATTGCACTGCGCGATATACTGATCACAGAACAAAAAGAATTTTTATGAAATTTACAAAAATAAGGATGGTTTACTTAAGATGAAGTTTTAAGTACCACTGGAATAACGTATTTTATTGAAAGCAACATAATAAAAAATAATTATCAAAATTACATTACATAATACCCATTTCATTTCAAGATATGTAATTGTTTCCTATACACAATAATATTAAATGTAATATTCTTGTATTTAAAGAAATAAAAACAAACACTTACATACGACTGCATACATTTGATACCCTCGATCTAATTATCGGTTACAAGTATTGTCCAAAAATATCGCCATTTCTTGCTACACATCTAGCAGGTTGAGCAAATGATGCACTACAAGTCTCACAACTCACTATCACTGTACGTTTTCATTTTCACAAAACTACACTGCACTACACAATCAAAATAATAAACCAGCGAAGAAAGAATATTAACAATAATGTTGACGAAAGTATACACGCTATTGCCAGATTACATTATTAATTATACAACATCAGACATTTATTAGGTGCTATGTAAACAATTACTTGTTTAGTAGCAGATTTAAATAAAATTAAGAATAGCCATCAACCAGTGGTAAAACAAATGTTTACGTTAAGTACAATGAAATTTTTTGCGAATTAAAAAAAAAAAATTGTTTTCTGTAATCGGTATGTCTAGTAGTATATACCTACAATTTTTTTCCCGAGGTATGGAAACACCGTTTATATTTATTATTTGAGTATGAGGTACATTATGAGGTATATAATATCCAAATAGACATATAAAATTGCTATGGTAATAAAAAGAAAGAATTGCAGTTTTAGACTACATCGTAAATTTTATTACAAATTAAGAAATTATAGTAAGACAAATTATTAATAGTCTGTAACACGAAACAATCCGTGATACATTTAACTATGGTTGTTATTATAAACGCTAATTCATAAACCATGCGATATTTATTTTAATTACAGTTAATTTCGTATCTTATACCACCGAGCTACTTTTATTTCTAATAAAATATATACGAGAATTTCTTACCCAATCCACAATATAACAATAAATGACGGAAGAGATACTCACCTGTAACAAAAAAAAAAAATATCATATTTTTGCTCATTGATTCTACTGAACATATACATATTAAATGTTCGTTCAACAATAAAAGTTTATGTTTCCAAATTAAGTCTGTAAGGCAACGTGAATTTATTCCCTTCAAATAATGTTGCATAAAATTTGTGAAATGGAAGAACATGATATAAATATTTGAGTACATGTTTTACAACTGGTATACAGACTTCAGCTTCAGGTTTCAGGCTTCAGCCTAAGGCTGAAGAAACACGGATAACTTCATTTCCTCTGTTTCCTTTTTTGTGATGTATATTTGCCGTCAAGTATAACCACTTGCGATGGAATTGTCATACAAGAATTTTTATTAAAGATGTTCTCATTATAAAGCCTTATTGATCTTAAGACCAGCCTCAAGAAATATAAATAAGAATACTTGTAACAGTAGAATTTTATAAGGACATGGGCTTGATATAGTGTATTATTCACCAAGGTTGAGAAGACTATCATTTTTGATGGACATAAGGCGCTGGTCAATAATTGTTTTCTCAACCATGGTATATATAATTTTTTTCACTACTAGCATTTCAATACCAATCCTACTAAAAAAAACATGTTGACAATAACAAACATTTTGACATAACAATAACGTAGGCTGTCTTTGTTTTTATATTTGACGTCTCAGTTTGTCAACCTCCCTTTTGATTTTTAATTTGGTTTTATGTAATATACTTATTTAATTTAGACGGTATATTTGAATTGTACATCTATACTTATACACTTTTCTTGAGTTAAATGATTTAAACAATTTCTGAATTTGGAGACTTTTTTTCTTTTTTCTTTGAAAAGTGTCAGTTATCAACCATGATTATTAATCATTTATTATTGACTTAAATGACCATGGTTACCAAGTAAACGTTAATAAAAAAACAATTTCTTGTGTCAAATAAAGACTAATAATAGTAAGTGTCCAGGCTAGTAGTGAAAAAGAAACTAATTATCAATACTCTAGAAGGAATTGTACTAATACTAATAAAACTAATATAGGTATATTTTTGAAATTCTACCAATGTTATATTATAATATTTATTGCAAATATGGAAAATCGATTGTAAAATGTGAAGCTGGGGTTAGTACGATCAATAAGTGGATGGGGGCTCGCAAAAACAAATGACAAGTATATGCACTCACGTGACACAAAATTGCATACTGCAATGTCATTCTGCGGCTATTAATATAATGGAGTTAAGCTGGGGTGATTGTGGTCAATAAATGGATGGGGGAACACTCGACAATAATTAATTGACACGCGTGTGCACTTAAATTGAATGATAAATGCATTAATATTATTGCATTATCCCTGCAAAATTAAATATGTTTTCATGAGGCCCTATAATATTTAAAGAGTATGAATTAATAAACATCTGTTCTTTCCATTTTTTGTTACTAAATAATTTAATTTACCATCAGAGTAACTAATTATAAAATGGTAAATACCACACTGTTACGAACTCAGTTTATGTATAAGGGCGCAAGTAAATTAGTAACTAAATAATCTAATAGTCTCTTGAATAACTAATTTATCATAGTGAATACCAAATTATTTAAATATGAAAATTTGTTTATTCAATAGTCTTTCGAGAGAACACTTTTTAAAGAAATATATTTTAATTATCGTTTAGATAACTTTTTATTATCGTTCCGTATGATAAGTTCCTTAGATCGATTCCGATTATATTATACCTATTAATTAAAAATTAGAAATTAAAAGTTGTACAAATTTATTAATAAATAACTTCTTAACAGGATTATTGAAGACATATTATTAACAAATGTATTCATTAAATGGACAATAAACTAACAAAATATTAAAAAAAGAAACTACAACAGTTGGAATTGAACTGAAGACCTATAATTCTGTAGGTCATTATTCTAACACCATAACCACGAATTGACAGCTGTCACTTTGCATATAAAGCAATAAAAACATCACGCGAGAAAAAGTAATTCTTTTATGTAAATTTCGTTGAATTATACTATTAAAATGAACTAATCTGTATTAAATAACATTTAGCAGGGCCGGATTTAGAATTTTGAGACCCTTGGAGCCTTGGACCAATATCTTGTGGGGGTTCCAAAATTTATAAAAAAAATCTCAAAATAATAAAACTCCATACCAATTTTTGTGTTTTTTTTCAAATTAATAAAAAATAATAAAATTTCAATAAAAAAAAGTAATAATTATCTTTACTTCTAAATAGAGAAGGTTTACACGATTTGTTATATGCAAAAGTAGTTATGAGATTTAGGAATATATTTAGTATTATCCAGGGTAATATGGTGACTTAGATATTAACCGGACAGTGTTTATTTACCAAAAACTGTTTTTCCATGTTAAATACCTACAACAACACTTTTTTGGTACACACGGTATAAATAAATTCAATAAAGTGAGACTGTATTTGTTAATAAATATTTATATCTAAATATATTGTTATTGTCAACAATATACACAACTAGCATAAAATACAAACCATTTGTATTCTTTAAACTATAGTGACTTTTTATTAATGACGCGAAATTACTGTACAAGAATTGTGACCAGCAAAACACGAATGTATTTCTAACCATGTGGCAACATACATACCAGGCAAAGTGTAAAATAAATGAATCTAGTGCACTCAGCAGAATATTTGGCATATTTTTCCATGCGTGGTCATTGCTACAGTAAATTGGAATAATATTCAATTTTAATATTTCCATTGATTTAATTATTAGCAGCAATATGGAAATGAAAAATTCATTGGCAGTTCTGTGATGAGTAATTATTTTATATTCTATTTTCAATTATTAATTCGCTATGATGAAATACGTTTTGAGTATATTTCGTTGTTTGTATCTAGTTAATTACATTTTTTCAATGTTTGTTTTTAATTTATTTACTTGCTTATAGAACGTTGCTATTGTTATTAATTTAAAACTTGGTTTTTATTTACATAAACAAAATATAAATTTCATGATAAACAAACAGATTTTTTAAAATTAAACTTTGTTCATATTATATTTTTGAATTCATTGGTACATGTTAAATGTTTGTATAAATATGAAAAAATACGTAACATGTAGAAAACAGAATTGAATTCCACTCCAGACTGTAGGTCCCTTGCATTACAATACAAGTAAAACGAAGTAAGTACTGTACGGTACTTAACTCCCTAGTCCATCTAGTAATGTTGATATTTAACAATTTTTAATAATTACTTCCTTCTACGAAGTAAATAAAGGAAGTATTGTAATCGTGAACTAATATGTTTTGAAGGTATTTATGAAAAATAAACTATTATGCATGCAGCAACAACAGGGGAAGTAATTCCCAAAGCAGTTGATATTATATTTTTGCGTAAACACGAAAATACTAGAAAATATCAAATTTTTTGTTCGAAAATTTTCAAATTTTACAAAATTTTCTTTGTAATATTTTTTAAAGAATTAGCTACACTGATACCAAATTTATAAACAGAATTTAATTATCTTTTTTCATTTCACAGATATTTGCTTTTAAAGTTGTACCTAAAAAAATGTGTTTTTGGAATATATTTCCAAAATGAGTAGAAATACAATCTCAACTACTTTACCATTCGATTCTACGGAAAAAGTTATATAAAGAAATGTTTTGCCCAGATATACGTTCTTTGGAACGAATTGGAGAAAAATGACAAAATTGAAAAAACCTAAATTTCAAATTTTCACTCCGAAACTTTTTGTCACCAAAATTTTTTATATTTTGGTCTTAAGTAGATACCGTCACGCTGATTTCAAATTTCCCAACAGAATTCAATTATCTCTTCCCGTTCTCGAGATATTTGAGTTCAAAGTTGTACCTAAAAAATTAGGTTTTTTAGGTATACACCTGAAATGGTTAGGTTTAAGACTTCGGCGACATCACTATTCGATTCTACGGGCAAAATTACATAAGTGTACCAATTTTCAGATTTTTATTCCAATGGATGCAATTTTTAGAAAGGAAAAACTGAAACTCGCCGAAATCGAAAAAAATCGTAAGGGGTTCATCAGGCATTTTTTTCGATTTTGGCCATTTTCGTTTTTTCTTTCTACAAATTGTATCCTTTGCAATAAAAATTTAAAAATTGGTATACTTATGTAATTTTGCCCGTAGAATCGATTGGTGAGATCGCCGAAGTCGAAAACCTAACCATTAACGGGGTATACCTAAAAAACCTGTTTTTTAGGTTTTGCGAAATCTCAACTTTGAACACGGATATCTCGAGAACGGTAAAAGATAATTCAATTCGGTTTGAAAATTTGGAATCAGCGCATCGATATCTACTTATGTCTGAAAAATGAAAAGTTTTGGAGGAAAAAAGTTCATTGGAGAAATATTGAAATTTAGGTTTTTTCTATTTTCTCATTTTTCACCTAATCGTTCCAAAGAACGCATATGCGAAGAAAACATTTCTTTATGTAACTTTTGCCATAGAATCGACTGGTATAATCGTTGAGATTGTATCTCTACCCATTTTAGAGATATAGCCAAAAAACACACTATTTTGAAGTGCAACTTTGATAGCAAATATCTCAGGAACGGTAAAAGATAATTAAATTCCGTTTGAAAATTTAAAATCAGCGCGTCGAGATCTATCAATGTACATTATTTCCCAAAATCAAAATTTTGGGCTCAAAAATAAGTATTTTTGGGATGTTTCGCGTTTGTTAACACCATTTTTGGCTTAATACTGTTGTATGGTTTGTTTTAACTCTACATAACTTTGATATGGGGTAATAGGTTTTGAAAATAAATAAAAGTTAGATAATAAAGTGGCAGAAAGAATAAAAATAGGATTGCAGGTTTTAAGAAAAAAAGTTGCTTGGAGAAATTGTAAAATTTAGGTTTTATCGATTTCCTCATTTTTCACCTAATTGTTTCAAAGAACGAATATGCGGAGAAAACACTTCTTTTCAAAAGATTTATTTTTATCTTTTTAAAAGTGAGTTTATAAAATGATTCATTGTTATATAATAGCGATCTCACTGACAACCAAATTTACATGTCTTTATAATTTTGTTAAATAAATGTTTAATATTCCAAGCATTCGAAGCACACATTTTTTCCTTTTAATAAAATACTTCGAAATACGAAATAAGATTTAAAAAAATCTAAAAAGGAGCGTCATTTTATAAGTTGCAGATGGACGCCATAGTTAATTATCAACAATAAAAATTATGCTCTTGGAAAATCCCACTATCTATACTAGTTTTCTAAAACCTGTTAAAAAGGATCAGATTCGACCATGCCATATTGTTTGTAAAACAATCCCCTTTCCCCCCGTAAAACATTAACATCACGCCCCTATTTTTGCGTAATGAAATACCCCAGTTAACACATTTTCCTTTATAATGCAAATTTCATCAAGGATAAATATGACACGCGCCATAATGACGTTCGGTTTGCGACGCAGCATAAGTTCCAAATGAAATTTGGTGCATTGTTCGGCAAGGGTTGAGCTGAGCTGCTACCCTACTTAAAAACAAGGACAAGGAATAAATGCAATTAGTCTCAGCTCTGGGGGGAGACAAAGGGTGGGCAATTGCCGATAAACTCACGCGTTATCCACTTCGGAAAGGGGGAGGTTTCGTTTTCCTAACACTTGACAAGCATATGCACTTACAACTTAAAAACTTTATATTGCTATTAAAAATAGCGTTATCTCTGAGTGGTTTGGAACGCACTATAAACTGTAGGTCTTTTGCAGAGCCTGCAGACTAACAATATACTTTATTAAAATATAAGCAAAATTGCATAGAAAAAGGTGAATTCTCATCTAGATTTCATTTGCCATATGGTTATCCATTCGACTTCATTCTTATATGTTGATCCTTACGTCACCAATTGTAACCTTGTGATTCAAATATTTGGGGGAAGGGGGATTGATGACATCATCTTTTCGGGTGAAATCGTGATTTCCAAATAAATAAATGTCAAAACTGACAGTATTATATACAAATACAATAATGGATGAAACCCACGAAGAGGAGGTTTCGTTTTCCTAACACTTGGCAAGCATATGCACTCAGAACTTAAAAACTTTATATTGCTATTAAAAATATCGTTATGTCTGAGTGGGTTGGACTACACTATGAACTGTAAGTCTCTTGCAGAGCCTGTAGGCTAACAATCTATACTCTATTTTTCGCAGTTGATCCTCAACTGATAAATTTCTGCCGTAAGAATTATTAAACTTTTATTTACTATTTTTGGTGTATACGTATGGCATAGATGAGACTTTTATTCGCTGTCTTATTATCGTACGTGTTACAGAAGGGTATATATGCTACCTGCGTCTAACCAACGACAAAAATGAAATAGGAAAGTAGTGTAATTACGGTAACGGATATCAAACGGATTCAAATATTTAAAAAAACTTTAATGTCATGGTTAGATCATATAACACTAGATACAAACTTGCCTATATTGTACGTCTTAAATTTTTGGCTAAACGTAGAATGATGGATATACTATTTACATCTCTTTTTGGAGGCGAAAGTATTAAACGACAAACTCAAAACCTATGATATGTCTGACATTGTACAAATTTCTAACTTGAAAAATATTGATACAGTAACTATAAATGTTGGTAGGTAATTATTAGAAAACAATTTACGATGAAGTTTTTCAATAGGTGCTTCCATAGATACTAACTAAAATAACTGACTTAGTTTTACATGAGATCTCACAACTTTTGTAACTGCGTAGCGAGACTTGTACTTTTGTACATTTTATGTGTTTGTAGGAATTAATATGGTCACTATAAATGTTGGTAGGTAACTAATTAGAAAACAATTTACGACAAAGTTGTTGAATAGGTTCTTCCATAAATACTAACTAACTTGGTTTTACATGAGATCTCACAACTTTTAGTGGTAGTAGGACTGATGGGATCTCATTTTGTAGGTAGTCCTTTTTTCTTTTCTGTATACGATTACAAAGTTACTTACGCAGTTCGTAAAATTATTCTTCATTCATTCATTCATAATATATATTCCAAGTAAGATGTCTAATATTGATACGGTCACTATAAATGTTGGTAGGTAACTAATCAGAAAAAAAATTACTATAAAGTTGTTGAATAGGTGCTTCCATAGATACTAACTAAAATAACTTACTTAGTTTTACATGAGATCTCACAACTTTGTCCGGTAGAAGGACTGCGTTGCAAGACATATTTTTGTACATTTTATGTTTTTGATGGGAACTCATTTTGTAGGTAGTCCTTTTTTCTTTTCGGTATACGATTACTGAGTTACTTACGCAGTTCGTAAAATTATTCTTCATTCGTTCTTTCAAAATATTTATTCCAACTACGTTAGTAGGTAACTAATTAGAAAACAATTTACGACAAAGTTGTTGAATAGGTGCTTCTATAGTTTTACATGAGATCTCACAAATTTTTGCGGTGGAAAGACTGCTTTGCGAGACTTGTATTTTTGTACATTTTATGTTTTTGATGGGATCTCATTTTGTAGGTAGTCCTCCTTTCTCATTTTGCTATAGATTTCAAAGTTACATAAGTAGTTCGTAAAATATTCTTCATTCGTCATTCATCATATCATATCATTATAGATAAATTTGTACAGAGACGTGAATTTACCAACCGTAAAGAAAACAGGACTGAAATTTAGAAAACGGGATTGAAATTTCGGGATGTTTCAGTTTTTCTCTCCTTTATAGCTAAATTATTACCTAAATATACTACAGGATATTTAAAACATTCCAATAGACCTTAGTGGTCAGTGACACAAATGAATAACGCTTCTAATAACAATAATATATCTATAATATAAAAGAAGTTTTCTGCCTGTCATATATCCTAACTGTTGTTAAAAATTAAGTCGCAGTGACAGTGTTTTTGATAATAATAACATTTGTATCATATTAAAGAAGTTTGCTGCCTTTCCTAAGCTGTTGTTGAAAATGAAATAAATATTTATTTATATAAAAAACCACAACGAAATGAAACTACGAATCGTCTGCCGAGGACTTTAAGAATACCTTTAATGTTTGTTCACCTCCGAATCTGTTCCTGTTCCTGTTCCTGATTTCCGCGGAGTTTTGGCGGCAAGGCAGGTTGTGTTATGCAGAGCGGGGAGAACCGACGCTCGATAATGTTTGGGCGCTCGGCGTCCGCGTCAGCTGAGGACGGAACGCCGAGGGAATAACCTTGAGGACGCGATGCTACGGCTCTGCTTTCAAATGAGACCAGACTAAATTACTCCGACGTTACACAGCAAAAGAAGGAGCTAGTGGTTTAGGGTTTTCTTAAGGACGTAACTACTGGTAGTAAGTGAAGAACTTGCAGCTATACTTATGTAACTTTTGACAATATTGTATCGAAATGAAATGTGTATATATTGTTTTTGATGGATGGATAGTATGTTCAGCATTTGCAGCTATACTTAACTTTGACAATATTATCGAAATGAAATGAGGAAATATTATTTTTGATAGATGGATAAGTATTTACATGTCAAGTGTAGAAACATAATTTTTCTAGATGAGTATTTTGTGTGCAGTATAACGAATCCGGGAAAAAAGTTCACGCAAGAGGTTTGTACAATATTCTTTGTACGAAAATCTTAAAATCAATAATTTGTTTATATTTTTGTACAAATATATATAATTATTATATACATACAATGTTTAAAGTTTATGAATTTCAATACTGCTAAGTGCTGTCAACCAGCCAACATTGTATGCCAAATGCACTAAATTTATTTCTTTGAAATTTAATTTCATTCAATAATCCACTATTTTCTTTTATTATTATTATGTAAAAAGATGTTTGGGAAATTATACTTTTTTATTATACATACTGTTTTTTAATAAATTTAGAAGTAGAAATGTTTTTTTTTTTCATAATTTCCCGCACGCTTGTCTGGGGAAGACGTGGGAAGTTGAGATTGCTGACTTTGCTTAGGTGATACGAATTAACATACTGTATTGTAAGACTACCAAAAATATTATATGAACTTTTTATATTTTAATTTCAAAATGCAATATTTAGTATAATCCTTTAAGTAAACCAGTTACCTTAAACCTACTTCTTCATTGCGATATTTAGTATTATCCTTAGATCTCACTTACTTAGGTCACGTAAGGTAAAAATCTAATGTGAACACCACATGACTTCCTTGTACGCTAAGTTATACACATGTCTTGCTGCACTTTATTTAAACTTATTTCTCTTGAAAGTGAGATAATTCTACAGTTAATCATTCTTCAACTTTCATTTGTTTCATATCTTCGAAGTTTCCTTCGAAATGGATCATCTTTTGAAAATTTTATTACTATTCCTTATTGCACTACACAAATTTATTTTAATTGCCCAAAAACTTGTAAAGAAAGAGATATTTCGTACAGGTATCTCAGGAATATATTCTGGCTGTTGTGAATGTGAATTTATTAACAATAAATCAAATGTTTCCTACAAAAATTTAGAGCTAACTAAATTGTTTTTTAATGCTTTTTTTTCCAAAAGTACATTGCCCTATTGAAAAGGCCATTTGGAACAAAAAATGAAGGTGCATAACTAGATGTTTTAGCAAATCCATAAACAGAATTTCAACATTCTACTGTTAATCGTTTTTGAGTTATGCGAATTTTGGCACTGCCGCTTGCAATAAAAAGGGAGGTGTACAACTAGATGTTATAGCAGCCCCATATACAAAATTTCAAAATTTCACAGCTAATCTTTTTGAGTACAGACGTCACGCTACTAGTCAAAATGGATTGAAGGATAGTTAAAATTGATATTTCCGATGAAATTTAAAATCTTCGTACAAGGAAGTAAAAATTTGCTGTATAAACTAAACTGTTCGTTGCCACATGACTCAAAACACTTATTAATGGAAACATGATAAACCCAGTATTATGATTATGATCTGTAAATACTGTAGGAGTAATAAATACTTCACTAATGGAGTAGATGTATGTTTGGGTATTAACAGAAAGGTTAATATATGATCTACAACATAAATATGAATCCGAAGTAAACAAGTAACAATGAAAGACAACATCGTGCTGCAAAACAATCACAGCGGATTACTCCTCGTCCACAAAAACATAATTCGTGTTTACATGGCCATGTTTACTGATTATTAAACCTTTATTGATTATCGATTGGCGCTGGAAGAGCGCGTATCAGTTTCACAATTTTATTAATTATTTGATGCGTGTGACAGCAAAAAATATCGCCCAAATTCCACAAATTCCCGACAATGTTTGGTGATAGAGATATATTGGTGATTACCACAGCGTTCGTTCACAAAGCAACGTATCTTTTTAATAATAATCATATATCATCAGGCTGTTCACCAACAGAGAATCCAACATTGTTCTTCGACAGATATCGCGGGGTGAAGATGATGTATTTTGCTAGAGGACCGTTTTCAGAAGAGATTAAATTATGTAGTACTTTATCATATCATTGACACTTCTTTCCTAAAACAAAGAAGGAACCAGGTTCCGCATCTATTTGTTTGGTAACTCTATTTTTAGTAGTAAAGACAATCCATCTAATTGGCAGTGCAACCTGTATCAGTTTTGGCTTCAAGTGAAAAAAAATGAAAGTACATTTTTTTTCACTGCTTGCCTGAACACCCTCTATTATTAACCTTTATTTGACATGAGATATTGTTTTTTACTAATTCGTACGTGGTACTGGTGTTCATTTAGGTCAATAATAAATTATTATTAACCATAGTCGATAATGAAAACTGTCACTGTGTTACCTCATCCAACATTTTTTTGTACCTAACAGACAAACAAAAGGATATTTTTTCGTTTTAAAAAAGGAAAATTGTACTAGATTCTTTATAGATATACTAACTTATTAAAAATGTTGAACTAAATCTAATATAATAGTGAACTTAAAAATACTGACCACTCCATGTTTTTTCTATACTAGGAGACCTCTTCCATCTAGCAATTTAGTTCCAAAGATGATCAAATTTTTCATAAGTAATATAATAAGAGCCAAGAATTTATTGGAAAAATTTGCGAATAGATGTTGCGTAGTAACAGACAAACGATGAAACGAGTGTCAGAAATGACATTTAGATCACGACAGCGAAGCTGGAGTAATTTAAGAGTCATTTTTGACCCGAGGTGTCGTTACTTCGCAGGAATTATGAGAAAATTTTACCTATTAAATTCATGGCTCGAATTATATTTGCTTGATTATTTCACGAATGAAAACAGTTCAAACATAAAACAAAATGTAACCATAACTACGATAATGTGGTTTTATCAAATTTCTTCTCTGAAAAACTATCTATGGCCATCAAATGAAGCATTCTTATTAGGAGAAAATGACAAGTGTGAAATAATCACATTATATATTAATTTGGCGCCTCCAATATTTTTCTTAAAATCCTCTAGATTCTAAAATAGAACAATTTTAATCATAATAATAAATAAAATTCTAAAACAAACAAGATAATATTTAATGCTGTTTGATCTGTAATAAAAATATTCGTAACTTAACTCAAAGGTTTGTTTCCATCACGCTCATAGTTCTTTTACTAATGAGGCAGTTATTTAAAATATGAGTTGTTTGGATGTGTAGGCATTTAAACATCGTATCTCTTCGTTTCCAGACAATGTCTGTATCTATTTGCTGCAGTAATCTAAATTTAACGTGAGAACTATTTTTAGTCGAGTGTGTTTTACGATCTACGGTGCATAAAGCTAAGAATTCTATTTTTGAAGTTCCTGGATGCATTGTTTATTCATTTGTTTTTCCGACATTCCTGACAGCTTTGCTTACTTATTTAAAAGTGACGTTAAAAATAATGTAATACAGATGCACATTGCGCAGCAGACTGTGAGGTACGCCTTAACATTATCACAATGCGGGAAGATGCAGAGATCATGATGCTGCACTTGCAAACCTGTCATGTGCAATCTACTTCAAATCGTTTTTATTATCACGATATTATTCAGTATTTAATTTACTAGCTTCTTACAAATTATTATTTATTTTTATTAACTGTATCAGATCGTGCAGTTATGGCTTATTCGCTCCGACTGGATTTGAGTTGAGTGAGAGTTTCGGGGTTCAAATCTCAGTTTTTTTTTTGTCAACCTAAACTAGAAACTTGATAACGAGGGTTAATTTAACCTACATGATTGAAGAACAATCTTTGATTTACCCAGGATTAACTTGTGCTGGTTATGGTTAAATCTAATCATGATTAAGTTAATTGTAACGTAATCAGAAAATAAAAAACCGGCCCTAATTGGTCAGTTAGTACTTAATATATTATGGAATAATTTAACTAAAAAATTACCTACATTTTATATTTCAACAAGATAAATATTGAAAATTCAAATAAACTTTTTATATCTATATTTTTACATTTATAATTGTGATGTGACGAATAACAGTTCAGCCGAATAATTTTTAACCGAATATTCGGCATTCCCTAATAATGTATTTTTGTACAATCTGAAAGTCTGATTGGTGGTCCTCGTTGCGAAAAGGGGTGTATTTATTCTGACGTGTAAAAACTCATTTATTTTTTTGTATAATTACTATTAAATTTATTATTTCAGATTCAAGAAAAAAATTACCACCAAACAAAATACTAGATAAGTTATTTACTATTAACGTAGATTATATTAGTAATTAACAAAATGTAGATCTTTTGTTTAATATTTATTTTCTCTAATTATATATTTTAATATAATAATACAGCGTTATACTTCAATTATTTCTTGTAACCGAATATTCGATATTAAAGTAGGCCAAATAATCCGATAAACGAATAATGAAAATATGGCCTAATAGGCCGAATACTGAATAATTATTCGGCTTCGGTCCTATCCCTAAATTATAATAACATTGTTAAATTTAATTTTTAACACATTAATTTCATTTTATTACTTTTACCGTATACCTGTTCAAATTCAATTACCTATACAAGAAATATCGCAATTCTATATATTTTACATTAATTCCTAAATTCATTATTAATAATCTTTTTTTGTAAATAGTATAAATTTTATTTAACATAATAATAATAATAATAACAATAATAATAATAATAATAACATGCCTACACGTTTGCTAATAATAGCCCTACGAGGTTAAAATTGTCGGCCACTTTAGTTATAATGAAATCTGCATAAAATCTGCTCGGAGTGCAAAGTCCCTAATTCGGTTCATGTCCCTTAAATAAAATTTGACTCGGCCCGTGTCCCGTGACCCGCTGACCATGTGCCGCTCGCGTGCGATGCGGATCCCACAGAGCCAGCAAAACATCTAAAATGCAGAAAGTTGTAAATCTTTATGAAATGCAAAGCAGGATTTATACTTGTGTAGAATGCCATACATCGCAGCAGGCCGGTGGTTGTGCGTGAAATTTTAATATGGACTTTTTCGAGGTGTTTGGCTTTCATTTGGAAAATTAGCTGCAATTTAATTTTCCTGCTAGTGCCATTATTTATGCAAATGGACGAATTTTATAAATGCTGTTTTCCTTTCATTTGACCCTTCATGTACTATATCATGAGCAGCAAACAAACACCTATCGTCATTTTTAACGCATGAGTAATCTGTGTGCAATATTATCTCTGGTTTTATACTTTTGTTTCTTTTTTTTCTTTATAGCCAATCAAAATTTTGCTCCAAACTATTGTATTGAACGCAGTTATATTCAAATTTGTTTTGTTAATTCTACGAGGGTGGATTAATAAATACTGAGCGTAGACAAGAAAACAAAAACCTATCGACATTTTTTTATTTATTTTTAATACAATATCCTTGTAACTCAATATATTTAGCCCATCGATATTCAAGTTTATTTATTCCTTTACAAAAATAAGTTTAGTCAAACTATTAAAATTTTATCAGTTTCATTAATCATCTCCTCATTTGAGCTAAATATTTTCCCACTAAGCCAAGGTTTTAGAATGGGAATCAAGAAAATGTCGAAGGACTAATGATGCATGCGGTAGCAGTTTGAAATGCAATTAATGTATTTTTGTCATTGTGACCGCGAGCATATCAGGAAAATCTTGTGGTTTATCTAAAATAGATGCATAGTATTCTCGTTCTACCATTTTTCCAATTATTGATAAGTAGAATCAAACTGCAGTCCTTAAAGACAGTAGCGATAACTCTTTTGGTCAAGAATATGGTCTTCTTTCTTTGGAGCACTTGTACCAAACTTTGTTCATTGCTTCGATTGTTGTTTTACTTCTGGTGTGTTATTGTATATCCAGGTTTCATCAACCATTATTATTCGACGGCAAAAGCTCTTTGCATTATGCTTCAACTTCACCAAATTGAGTGCCGAAATTCATTCCCGTCCATCTTTAATTCATTATGCAATGTCGAAATTATTGATAAATATTATATATGTAAAACCTCTTCTATTTTTAACAATATCTTGAGTATCTACTCAAATCATTTGGGTGTCCATTACATTCTTCATTCGGGCATGTTTAAATTCTGCTGTCCATTGTTTTATGATTATCAATGAAGATAATTCCTCATAAACAGATTCCAACACAGTTTTGATTTATTTGATAGTTTCTTTCTTTAATAATAAGATCTTAATCACTGATTTATATTCCACTTTTTTCATGTTTTAAAATGGGCTATTCACTTTCTATTTAAATAACTAGCGTCCTTACAATTTAAATGATAAAAAAAATTCACAGTAATGTTTTCACAGATTGCGAACTTAAAAAACAATGCAATTGTTTTTTAGTACTGCCTTCTTTTGTTAGACTCACTACTTCTTGATCTGCCTTCGTAGGTTCTTGTTATTTGTCACACTGTAATTAATTTTTATTTATAACTAGAGGCCGATGTTACAAAAGCTTATTAAATCTTTATTTATGTAAAGCAGTATCTGTCTGTAAAAATAGTGATATATGTTGATTCTATCTCATAAAATAGTGTATTATGTTTTGATCCTTTTATCCGTCTGTGTACAGATGATTCGTTGCGGTATATTTCGTAAATTGCGGAATTTTGCATTTGCCGTGTTTACATTATCAAATCCATCTTGTCTAATTGCTCCGGGGGAGAAAATAGAAATAATTAGACATAAATTTAATTGCTCTCTTAATCAACGATTCAACTCTGTAGGAAATTTAAATTCATGTACGTGTGCCAAATTTTGATCTTGGCATGCGTATTCAAATTAAGCCTAAAATCTGTGGGAGAACGGCAGAGAAATTGTCCATGAACCCATTTACATACGAGCTAAATTGTTCCATATATTCGCTACGTACGCCAAATATTCAACTACTTTTCATCGCTTGCGCACCCACAATATTGGGAACAGTTACAAATGACTGCATTCAAATTTGGAACAACTACTGCGAAAATCTTTACTCTACCTCATCTTTTATGATTATGCAAGTTGAAGTTGTCGTTTGTAAACACTTGGTCACTGACCAATAATACTAAATTTTGATGATAAACATCAAAATATTTTAATCTTTAAAGCGCCAAATTATTCATTATGCACTGATATTTTATTACTACAAAAAGTATAATCATTATCCCAGTTTTGATATTACTTGCGAATCATTATTATCCGAACAAAATATAGTTTCATTAGATAGTCGTAGAAAAATACAGTCATGTTTATTTTTGTACAAAGTTCTGAACAATAGCATTAATGACAGTTTTATCCTTGGCCATCTCCCGATAAATGTTCCCCGTATATCATCAAGAAAGAAACTAACATTTTATTGTAATATCGCTAAAGGAAATTATGAAATGAAATCTCCTATCCGGCAAATGTGTACAATCTACAATATTCCTAGTAGCACTGATGCATTTGATTCTTCATTGTATGTATTTAGGTTTAATTTAGTTAAATATTTTGTTTCTTCTTAAATCTTAGGTGTTGCTTATATTCGTTCATGTGTATAAATCTTGTATTTTGCAATTATCGTGTATTAGCAGTAGAGCTATTATTATTATTATTGTAATTTTTTAATGTTTACCTAATTAATGTACTTTTCATATGTTTATTCTTCTTCAGTATTTGTTTATATTTTGCAAGGCTTGATATTTGTTATCATTATATAACATCCTGTAATTGGAACTTCGTGTAGGATTTGTTTAATAAATAAATAAATAAATATAAATCCTTTGGATTTTTAACTAAAGTAAGGTATTGCAGCTATTGCTATGTCTGCTGCCTACAATTAAGTATTAATTTGTTATTTGTAATTTCTGCTAAGTTCTTTGTAAACTCATGAAGAATTCATATATTCTAATAAGTATAAGTTCAGGTTAGACATACTTTACTTAAGATTTTTCTCTTATCTTTTGTAAACATACTAAGTGGAGGATTCTAGCTTAAACGAATTTAGAGAAATTTGTTTAAAAAATAGAAAGAATATGCACCTATAAGAATTGCATCAATATTTTGATTGGGAACTTTAAAAGACTGGGGGTCTATACCATTTTTCATGATCCATTCTATTAGCATTATATTTTAGTCAATCTAATTATCATATGAAATTTTACCTAAGTTCTTGCTAGACGTAAAGAATATATATATATATATATATACTGGTTCAGGTTATATTTACTTTACTTAAGATTATTTTCTTATCTTTTGTAAACATTCTAAATTCAAAATTCATGATCTATTTTATTACCATCATATATAATTTTTGTCAAAAATGGCTTGATTTAATTTTCTATGGTGTTGTATATTGTATATCTTTACAGCCAGATTCATTAAAGGAATTAGTAACTAACCCGGATTAGTTACACCATTTGTTAACATCCTGAAATGTCAAACTAACTCCAGTCTCAATTCATTAGGAGATTTAAGTATATTATTTAGTTCCAAAAATAACTCCACTAGTTTGGTAGAATTTGCAATATTAGTACATGATTATCAGAATTTCTAAATGATACAGAGAACGAATAGTGGTGATATTTGACAACCTAGAAGTTAAATACTGATTACGCAAGTGCAATGAATTCATTGAAGTAGGGATACAATCAAATTTTTTAATATTTTTTTCTTAAATTCGTGTTACATGGACGAAAAAAAAGTTAATCTTATTTATTTTATAATGTAATAATTAAATATGTGTATATATTTATTTCAGTTCCAAGTGTTTTGATTTTTACAATGTCCAGTGGAAGATCGAGATTAACGTTAAAAGAAAACGTTACTTACAAGAAAATTTTATAAAATAATATTTATTAATAACGTGAAACCGATAAACTTTTGAAAAAACCAGGGAAGTTATGAATCATATCAAACCTTAGATGTCTTAACAATCTCGCTCTCTGAGCTCAGAATTCAATTGACTTCTGCGGCAGTTATAATACTCAAATTATCTTAGTTATGTTAAAAGACATAACTTTAAGGTTTATGTTTTATTTAACGAAAAAAACAAATAACCATACTTCAATGCGCATGCATGTATTTTACTTCTAGGTTGTAAAATATCACCACAAATCTTCCTTTGTATCATTGAGAAATATTGCGTATTGCACCAAACTAATAGAATTATCTTTGGAACTGAATAATATACTTAACTGTTTTTATGAATTGAGAGTTAAGTTAGACATTTCAAGATGATAATAAGGGGTATAACTAATCCGGATTAGTGGCTAATCTTTTTTATGAATCTGGGTGTTAGACTATATTACTTTACAAATTTAATATTACGGCACAATATTACCAGACAGAACGGAACCTGTAATACCTAAGTTACTTGTTTTATGAAAAGTTTTACTTATGCGTACTGGTGTAAGTAATGATTCTATTAAACTCTTTTATTTCGCTAATAATTCCATATCCTTATTTCACACTCAACTCGAATCGAAGCGCACTAAAGAATTGAGTCATCGCAATACACAAATGTTTCGTAATTAATAAGTAATATTTATTTTTATAACATATATGCTAGGAAAAAACAAAATGTTTTGATTGGTTGTCTTGTGTCTACATTCTATTCCCACATAGTCCTTTTGTAACTTAATTATGTATAAGAAAACTAATGTACGTGTCATACAATGATTGACATTTTATTCATCCATAAAAATAACTAAGTATTTCTTTTGAAGAGATTTTTCAAACTGTGCTAGTTTAATTATAATCATTTTATTACAAGGTAATCATTATCCTTGGCG
Organism: Stenolophus ochropezus; assembly: GCA_035578165.1. Taxonomy (NCBI): domain Eukaryota; kingdom Metazoa; phylum Arthropoda; class Insecta; order Coleoptera; family Carabidae; genus Stenolophus; species Stenolophus ochropezus. Next base: position 21,284,442 of record JAQOWZ010000018.1, on the reverse strand, counting down.
AGTTCTCCAGCAAACCCCCCTCCTGCTGTGCCCAAGTAAGGCGTCCTGCGGTTGTCAGGATCAGGAATAGCAGGAGTTACTCAGTGTTTTAATTTTACCCGTGCCCTTTCAACCATCTGTAGCCGAGCTGCCAATACCCGAGCTATTTGTGATGGCACCCGCTGAAAAATTGATGAGAGCTATGCCGTGCGATAGACAAGGACGATAGACAAGGACAGGTGCCTGGAAGGGAGGTGGGGGCAGACAGGGCAGAGAATGGCAGGGAAAAAGAGGAGTGCTCCCACTAATTTGATACCTGCTTTCCTCATCTAAATTTGGAACAAAAAATACACACGAAAAGACATTTCTTAACTGGTGGTTTATGACAGGATAAGGAAGTTTGTGGAATTCTGTCAATAGAGTAATAATATGAAATGTTTTCCACATGGTCCTTCAAAAACAGTCGAAGTTGCACATATTTTACTGATCCATATTGCATAATACAAATGTATAACTCATTTGTTCGATCTAAATAAGAATACGAATATACAAATCATTTGTAACCTCTCATATAAAAGAAATATTTAAGAGATTTCTGTATTTTCTATGTACAAAATTAAAAGCACAATCTTATGACTACGAAGCATAACCAACAGTTTCACATTAACACTAAAAAACAGAAGAACTCTTTCTGATGTGATATTACTTTATAAAATATTTAATAATAAAATTGAATATAGATCTATTATTAATTCCTCTAATATATCTCCCACATAGAGTAAGGCGTTTTGTTCTAATGCCCTTTTTGTAAACAATATTTCAACCAACTAGGTACCAAAAGAATTGCCTAATAAACAGTACCTTTAACATCAACATACAATCTCAGGTACCAGTGTACTGACATATTTAATTAAAATTTAAATTATATTAAAAGAGAATTAAATACGTCTTCGCTGCAGATTTTACTAGCAATTACTTTTTGGATAATTTTTAAATCATTTATTTCTTGTTATTGTTTATAATATTTTATTTTCATGCTAGTTTCCTTATCAGAACTATATATTTATTTGAATATGTTTCTCAAAGCTTAGGTATTTTTATTGGGTAAAGATAACTGTTGGTCCTATGTAACAAAATAAAATTAATAAATAAATAAATTTGTTGCTTTACACCTGACGAGTTGGACACTTGATTTGCATTCGGAATTGAAATTTGTTTTGTTTTAGTAACAAACTTCACAAATTTATAGGCGAACTGTCATTCTCGATTCGTGAGAAAGTGTCCACAATAGATTTGTTTACAAAATATGGTAACAAAGAAAAGAGGACGATTTTCGTTCATCCTTCTAAAAGTAGCCACATTTTTAAGAGTCGCGGTCCATCGTCTGAAGTCTGAATAACTTAGATACACGTAAAAAGGGAGCTCGGATCATATAATATGAAAAAAATGTAATGCCTGCATCTTGCCTTATTAAAGGATTAGATATTTAACTACTAGTTAAATATTAAATTCGTTGTATAGAAGTTAGGCCAAAGTTAGGTAACTAATTTACCTATGACTAATGAAAAACGGAAATTCTATTATTTTTTTTCTTTATGTGTGTTCATCGGTTTTCATATTTTGTATTCTTGTTATTGACGTTGATATATCATAATTAATTTATAATAAATATTTAATACTAATAAAAATTACTGTAACAGAGTTAATAAATAAAGCAGTTTTATAAAAAATTTCGAGTTTTATTAATATATCGTGCAAAATTTATTCATGTAAATTTCTTACCCATTTTTAGAACCATGAAAGATGATTAAGGTACTCACCTGTAACAAAAAAAACAATTAGAAGAAAATATTTATATTTAGAATCAAACATTAAACTTGGTGGCATGTCTATTTATATACAAATTTAAAAATAATCAGTAATAAGCACAACATTTTATTTTATTATGTCTCACTCACATATTATTGTTATTATATTATCAATGAAATGAATACGTGGTACATTAAATGGTATATAACACCCACGTGAGAATGAGTTGCTATGGTAATAGTGACAACAAACTAAATTTCACATTAGTATTAAGTTTAAAATAGAAATAGTCCCAATCATAGATTAGTTTGAAATTTTTTGTATTATATTCTGTAGAAACTATTAATATTAATATATACAAATTGTAAGAAGTTCTCTATAAATTTAAGAATTATTAGTTAATTACTTTACATGTGCATATTTAAGTGGTTGAAAGATAGTGTGCTTATACTGATCACTAAAATCAAGGTTTAAATCTCGCAGTCTATTGATAAAAAATTCGATTGTACTCCAGTGATATGAAAAACGAAATACAATTCAATTAATATTACCAATTACATAGACACCTCAGGTACTTAAGACACTGTTCCTATTTAATATTGTTTAGTTTAATAAACTAATCCCACTTATTAGATTTCGATGGTACACAGCTGGATTTATTCCAAGAATACTTTAAATTTTAGCTAATACCGTTATCTGTTGATAAGATAAAACTTATTTTGTCTGTGATAACATTTTATTATGTTTGCAAAGCATTAACCCATTTTAAAAATTCGTTAAAATTATGTTCTTTTATCATTGTTTGGCTTTGTATTTTATTAAACATATGGTGTGGTGATAATTAAAAAAACAATTACCTCTATAAATTCATAAATTCATAGATATCTTCAAATAAGAGATTTTTTTTTAGGAATGTCAAGGAAATTACGTATATATCGTAAGAACTAGTTTTCGTTGCCATTCAATTTTGTATTTGTGTCTTTGTCTTTATTGTTATACTACAGTTACCAGAAAATACGTGCAAAAGTTAAGTAAACATAAAAAATTTTCAAGTGGCATTTGAAGACATTATGTATATTTTTTAGGATCCTTTGTAGGAAATACTTATCTATTTCCTAGTTTACAATCTTTGGATACAATGTTTTTCCTTCACAATTACCCGAACATTATTAAACAGTTTTTGAATAATTTTTCGAATGATACTCGTACGATTGGTAATTAGTAAGTGATTAAGCATTGATTATTTCTTGAGTAGCACTTACTTAAATAATTGAATAATTTTTATATAATATTTATCAGCCTGATAAAGACTAACTTATAGTCGAAACGTTGGTGTATTAGTATTTTATTAAATGAATGCTATTCAGTCGTATAAAACCAATTCTGCACTGATAACTATAAATATAGTTTTGGCACTTTCTTGGCAATAGTCTTAAAAAATCATTATTGATGCTAATAGATGTTGTTTTAGGCGTTCAATTATAACAGTTCTGAGCCTATTTTTCAATATTGTTAATTTTGAGAAAGATCTTTCTGCGGTGCAAATTATTAAGCAAAATAAATTCTCAAGATGACTTCCACGTTTCGAAAAGAATCCGGCACTTTTTTCTATTATTAAATTATATTTAAAAATTTCTCGGCTAAGGACACTCTTACTAGAAAGTATTAGAATCTAGTAAAAATTAAGTCATTCCGGTGTACATTAGTAACGATACAAGTACATAAATTTTGGTGTTTTCCAGGTTGGTGTTTTTATTTTCTAGATATATAAATTATTGACAAAATTGTTAATTTGGAGGGGGCCCTAGGCTGCAGCCCAGTCTGCCCAACCTTAAATCTGGGCCTGAGTCACCTGTCACCTGATAGTACACCGCTAGTAAAATATTCATACTAGTAGTCAGTTTTAAACGGCAAAGTATGATGTATGTTTAACAATTGCAGAACTGGTACAGACGAAGCAACTACATGTTTAATCACGATGTAAACACCTACTTGTCTAGGAAAGTTGACTGGTTAGGTCAGTACAAGTATATAATCATGTAAACACAGCTTATTGTTATTCAACATACAATTTTGTGTATAAACATCTATTTGTGTTTATTTTGACGTTTTGTATTAGTTCTTGTTTTACACGACACCACAGAATAATTACATACAGAAGCGACACTTCGTGTCGGTACCTTTCATTTTCCCCTATACAGTTCTATGACCTTGAAGCATTGTGTAGACCTTTAAATTTGTGTTCTTCCCCTATCTCTTTCTAAGATGTGAGGAAACTTTCCGATTTTAAACAATGAGCCCTTTAAATTTGTGCACATTCTCCATCTCTCTCCAATTTTCGTTTCTCTGTCGCTTCTGTATAAACCTATTCTGTGACGACACGCTAGTACAAGTAACTTAAGTAACTTAACCAACGTAAACCTGTAATGGTAGAATTTAAAAGCCAAATATATGAATCTGAAGCAGACTATACTTGTAGGTTTGTTAATGTTGGGATTCTAGTACGAGTAGAAAGAGCAACGTGCAATGTACTCGTGTAGTTAGAGAGCAGACAAAGTTGTTTACTACTGCTAGTGAAATCTGACACCTCCCTCGCTGGTTTGATTGTTCGATGTTTGTTTAATTGGCTGCATGCCACTATTAAATGACACGGACAGATATTTGTCTACGATCCAACTCAACTGACCGCTATTGTGCAGTATTATTAGAGATCAGTGGCGTACCGCACGGTTTGATCAGACCCAACGGGAAATTCAAAATAAAGATAAATAATCACTCATAGTTTATTACCAATTGTAGATTTGTGATGATATTGGCAGAAAATTTTCAAAACTAATCAAATGCTGATGTTGTCTCGAGAAATCTATTCTTTTCATTGAAGCAAGACTGGCGCTATATGGTAAACAAGGTAAGCGTGGCAGAAGGGCGCCAAGATATGAAGGGCGCCAAGGTGTGAAGGGCGCCGTGCCTCCAAAATAAATAAATATAAAAAAATACTTGCAAGTTCTTTGTAAAAATTAAAAACTGTAAATTTTATATTTTCTTCTAAATTATTGATTTATTTATTTTGCGGATAACATTAGTTTGGGTTTTTTTTTGAAGATATTTCATCCTTTCATCAACTATTCTTTTAATGTTTTTAAGCAAGGTAACAGTTTATTAGCGGTCTTTGAATCCAATGAAAATATGGATACTGTCAAGAAGTCAATTTTTAACGTTTGTAAGCAACGTGGTCATACCGCTACATAGTTACCACATATCACAAGTATTTGAAGTTCCTTTTACTTCAAGATAAAGATTTACCAACAACCCGAATTCGAATATACGTTTCAAATATTTCTCATTCATTTTCCCTGAAAGAATACCCAGTAAATGGTCTTTTGATAAAAATACGGCATTATTACTAAAATTTGCGACGGGCAGATTATTTACGTAAAGTCACTATTGTACAAATAATGTAGACGCTAATATTATTTAAATTTTAACTATAAAGTAATGAACAAAGATATAATTCAGTAAATATTCATTTGATGTAGAATTAGCAGATTGAAACAATAGGCTTAAAATTTATTTCATACAATGAATAATTTCTTGGCTGTTTATGAAATTCATTCGGCATATTTCTGTGTGTACGGCGAATTTAAATTTGATTTTGTGAAGATATTAAACGCAGGCAAAATGTGGAATATTATTCCTCTCTCGTTACAATTTAAAATTAATTTTTGAAGCGTATGTCGAAATTTCTCGTTAAAGTTTGAAGGTTGGAGTCCGTGTTTAGAGCCGAGCTATCGATTTCGTGTAAAAAGTTTTTTCTTTTATGGCAAGAGCAGGATGTAATAATAAATTAGCAGTAATGGACGAAGTTGTAGCAGTTAAAATGCAGAATTTAAACTCTCGTTTCGTAGCTTTAAGACTTACACATATATCACCGTATTTTGCAACCTCAACCATGTTCGCATCGTTCACAAAACCTTCTCGGTCACTCACTGCGAAACGTTGCAAACCACCGAAGCCTCTACGAAGAACTTACATGGATTATTCATCTGTGATTACTTTAAATTTATATTAGACCGAATAGATCTTTAAATAATATTTATTTTTTGGAAATCTTAGAATCAAATAGCAACATATAAATTTGCTTAAAGCTAACAGTCTTCAATAAAATGTAAATTTTAGAAACTGTCTTGAGTCATATTCAGATTATAATATAACAGATAAAAAAATATGATTTTTTCTTCACATAAAATGATATTAAAATAAAGATGTTCGCTAAAACCGGTTAATTTTTTTTTGGTTAACGGTTACCGGTATTTTTGGCCTTAAAAATATTGGTTAAAATTACGGTAAAAGTTCACAATTTTTGTTCAAAATATTAGTTACCGATTTTATTAACCGTTTTCTTTAACCGGTTACTTGACTTGCTTTCTTCCTACCTTTTTCAAGAGAATGAATTTGGTTAACACGAATGATTTTGTTTTGTTATTGGTATCTTTTTTTAGGTTACTGAATCTTAAAAATATAATAAAAATAAAGTTAAAAATTTAAGGCCGGTTTTATAGTCTCTGGTTCTTAAAGTGCCGGTTATCTTAACCATCAATTAATAGAAAATTATCATATTAAAATAATAAATAAGGAATTTATTTCACAACTTACGTTAATTTTTTAATGCGATATTTTTTAATTGATGATTAGTGTCACAGGCACTTTAACCAGACGTGAAAAAATAGACCCTAAGACAACAAGTTGTCGAAATGAATTGGTTAGAATTTGTAGAAAATCAAGACTACAATGAAGTAAAAAGGACGAGATATCAATGAAAATAATAACATCTTTAAAGAAATTGAAGAAAAAAAGTTGAAATCATTTAGACTAAGAAAACGACGATGTGACGAAAAATTTTTAGAGTGGGTACCTGCATAAATATCAAAAGAGGACCGAGAAGAAATAGGAATAATAGTAAAAAAGAAGCGATGTCTTCTAAAAAACTGATACATCTCTATGCCTTTTGTCATAGTTCTACCGTTAGTAATTCGTTGATTACCTATATACTGTTTTGCTAAATTTTGTAGTCAATCTGGTAATTAATTTGATCCTACTGATAAATATTTGAAAAATAATAAGTCCAAGGTAGTTAATCTTCCATTCTTTAAAATCTTTAACTTTTATAGTGTAGAAACTATCAATTCGCCTATATAGTAAAGGTATCAGAAACTGTAACGGTCATTTTTTGAAGATTGTTTTCGTTCTAATAAAAATTCAGGGAGAATTAGATGTCGTTTTCAATTTTTAAGAAAAAAATATATGTCTGGTTGCACTAATATTGCTTAAATTTTTGTTTCTCTTAAATGGACAATATCAGAATGTAATAAAATGTTAATTAAACTATTTAACATTGCTGTCAAAATTTCGATTATCATTTTTTTTTGTTTGTCTTCCTTAAAATTTTATTCTTGTTGGTGCAACTGAGTATTAATCTAGTAAAACGATAAAGTCGAGAACACAAAACAAATAAAAACGTAATCGATAACAACGCACATAAGAAAGTTCGAAATCCAGGACAATTGTTTCCTGTAGGTACTCGCAACAAAATAATAACAGGTGTATTTTCTACTTGACGGGTCCGAAAGAAAACAATATAATATTCCATTGTAGCAGCAATTCCGTTATGAAAATTATCAAGTTTGAAAATTCCAAACACGCCGTGACAATAAAAGTTAGAAGTTCCGCAACAACTCTTGTCCAAATTGAATTTATTTGTCATTTCATTACCCGAACGAAATTATAAAGCGCGTAAGTTGGCCATGGAGATATTTAAAACAGTAAACAGTGCTGTGCGGTCGCACTGCAAACATAAACGAACAAACTTCCATATAATTGTGTCAACTTTACGGTTAGGATAAAGCCGGTGCGTCCACTACGTAATTGCTCATAAAATACTCCTCTATTCAAATGTGGTCTCCGGCTTATTACTATTTTATTGCTCTTCTAGTTGGTCGTGGGAAATCTACTACGAATAATCAAGCACTAACTTCAATTTCATTCCATTATAAATAGAAACCTGCCCAACAGTTTCACTTCTATTATATTCATTACAAAACCTTTATACAGATGGCTTCTTCAAGACCTCAAGACTTTAACATAATTAGTTTCCATTTAGATTTGTATAGGATTTAAGCAATACTCGGGTCCTTATGATTGATTTTATTTATTGGTACTATAGGCCTCTTTGAAATACCAAAAACTAGAAAGGTCATTTCTTTGAATATTCAATATTTCTCAATCACAAATGCAATTTTAGTAAAGTCTTTGAGATTATGAAGATTGAAACATCGAGTCATATTTATTGTAATCATATATAAGGAATAGTTATTTGTATCACTAGTCCAGAAACTAAACTTTTGCTTTCAGCTCGGTCTGCAAATAAAGTGAGATCTCGCAAAAGAATTTCTGGGTGTGTGATACACACAGATGAAACTTTTAATTTATTAAAGAAACATTATTATTACTTAAAATTTTATACTCGATAGGTTTTTATGTCAGAAACATTTTCAGTTCACATGGATATACATATTAACAATTCATTTGTTTTATTCAAAAAATTTAGTGACATTTGTTCTGACCTAAAAAATATAACGAATGTGAATTAATATTTTTCAACAATGAACGTAATCATAATCATACAAGATGAGCATAATATGAATAATAAACCAAAATAGTTATTTTAATGAACATTTTACATTTCTAATAAAATTAAATTAAAAATTTTAACAAAATTTAATGCTGAAATATTTAAGTTTCTGGACGATTTTGAGTTCTGCAATACAAGTCATAATGAAACGGAGGTGCGAAAAATTATTTTTGCTCATTGATTTAGATGCAAAATTTTATGCTCTACAATTCTGTTATTTGAAGTAGGAAATTACGAAATTTTAATTATACATGTTATACCCCAATTCGAATATTCGAGTCACCACCCTGTATGTAATATATTCCAAGAACAAAAATAACATTTGTCATTTTTCACAATAGACTTATAAGATATTACCAAATTATGATTAAATTTTTGGAGCTACTAAAAGTGCATTAAATGTTTGATTTATTACTATATCTTGAGAAGTGCAGTACATAATTTCAATTTCGTTACTCATGAGTCACATTATTTTTATTATTTATGAAAACGTTGCACGTTAAGTTTAAAATTAATGAATTTTTAATAAGATAAAATGCAAACTACACTTTTTACAAGAAATTATTTCTAACGTAAGGCACATAGTTAGCACTTTACAATTTTTTATAGAAATAATTTATATGTAAATGCGACGTAAGAAAAAATAATCAATAATTTAAATTAGTGTTATTATTTAATGCATTGTAATGTGAATTAAATTCACAGAAAGCCCAGTAGAGCTTTTGAAATAATTAGTTTAATTCTTTAATTCAATAATTAATTATAACAAATCCAATTATTATTAATATATTTGTAATTAACAATTAAACTGCACTTGTTTTATTAATTTAAACTGTGGTGTGTTTACAAACATTTGCAAAATATTGTGATATGTAACAAAACTAATTATGAACTCAAACTATTATTAAATACCAACAATTGGTACCATAATATTATTCATTCATAATTTGGCAAAGGGCCTTATGTTTTATTACAATCTAATATATTCTATTTGTAAAATATGGTGGAGGTGCCAAAATGGTTTTCTGAACTATTAAAATACAATGGGGTGTTCCGAATTATTTTATATATCGTAATTCCTAATTTTCAAATACACACTTATAACATTTAAAGAAGATGAAGAAGAATTTATTAGACAAGATATATCTTATATTATCTCAGCTGTAAGAGGTTGTGTTTGGTATCAAATGAAAGCACTAGACAAGGGCTGGCTTGCAGAAATGATAAATATTTACCATGTCGATCGGTTTTTGTTTTTTGCGAAAAGTTGTCAGAAGTATGTCGTGTTTAGTATCAAATTAAAGCACTTGATGAGGACTTACATGAAGAAATAACAAAAATGTTCCATATCCATTGCATTTGTTTCTGAAAAAGGGTTCAGAAATATGTCGTGTTTGGTATCAAGTCAAAGCTCTGAATTAGGGCTGGCTTGCAGAAATGACAAATATTTTCAACATAGATTATCTTTGATTTTTGCAAAAAGTTGTTAAAAGTATGTCGTGTTTGGTATTAAATGAATGCATTAGATAAGGGCTGACATGCAGAAATAACAAAAATGTTCTACATCGATTGATTTTGTTTTTTGAAAAAAGGTGACAGAAATATGTCGTGTTTGGTATCAAATCAAAGCATTCGACTAGAGCTGGCTTGCAGAAAATAGTCATTAAATATAAAAAACACTGGTTCAGTTTCGGAATACACTAATAATAAAATCTGTCAAATCAAAAGTGCCAGTTTACAATATTTGAAAATAGTTGCTGTAAAATATACAAGTAACTATCTTTATTTGAAAAATTGATAGTAACATACCTAGGACTATTATCAGTATCATAACCGCCGCAGATATCAATTTGAAAACATCTAAGGTCTGGATGATTCATAACATCCGTGATTTGTTCAATAAGTTAATCGGTTTTAGAAGATGAAGACGTTATTAAGAAATATTTTATAATAAAATTCGTCAATAACGTTTTCGTGAGAAGTCAGAATGAATTGTTCCATGATATTTTGACAAGTTTTGATCCAGCTTAATTTTGTCTGTATAAACAAAGATTTAAAATCCTGAAACCGGTAAAATAAATTTATCGTACATATTCTTTATAGTGGCGGTTAGTTTTTTGGTGGCCACATCTATTTTGTCAAGTATAATAGCGTAGATATTGTGTTGTACCAATTTTATGCCCATATTACATCGTACAAGTGCGTCCACAATACAAAACAACCCCTGAAAAAAGCCACTGCTCTTTTTCAGCCGAAATCTCCTTTTCTAATTCATCCCCCGGCTGTCTAGAGCGTAAACAAACAACCCTTATCCATAGACGTACTCCGGGTGCATTGAAGGGGCACCCTCCCCACATCCGAGTGTCTAAGGGAGACACTGATTCATGTTCACGTATTTCACTTGTTTTGTTGCCTTGTGCGTGTAGAGGTCTCTAGTGACATTCACGGAAATTGGGAGGGGGCAGGGTTGGAATAAGGAAAAGTTGCAAGATTCTGTTTTTGAGCATTTGTACTTGTTATTTGGTACGAAGTACGAAGTTTAAAATTCTAGGAAATGTTTGCCGAAGTCACATATCTTTGATAAGCTGATAATATATGAATTGAAACCTGTTATCTTTTCTTATCTCTTGAGACAACTTACAACTCGCCGTGTATAGTTTCTAGAATATTATCTTTGACACAAATAAATATACAATTTCATATTGCTCACTGCCTCCTCAATATTACTTCATATGAATAGTTATTCATAAATGATTATGCAAATTTTAAGTACATATTGGAATCATTTTCAGTTGATTATATAACGTAATTATAACTTAACGGTTTCATTGCTTCTTTGATATTATTTTCACAAATTTAATAAGTTTATTTCACTTGTAATTCCCTTTAACTTATTCTGTTTATAAATACAATAACCATCTTATTGTACAGAAACATTTTAAGTACACAAAACTATTCTATTATCTATGTAAGCTGCAAGGGAATAAATATAATGAATACCATTTGTAATTGGGATGGAACCATGAAGATCTGTAATGAACTAATTTAGGAGATCTGAGTTTTTTGTTTTAGGATTTTTAATATTTAACTTAAGGTTTAGGGAACACATATTATACAAGTTTAGGAATATTAGAAACTTAAAATATCTTCACGCACTTATAGAGCGGTAAAAAAAAAATGGATGGAAAGTTGTTAAAGGCCACAAACAAACAATCAGAGTCTAAAATTACTCTTGGGTTAGTAGGTCTTTTTAAGCAAGCAGTATAATTAGATGCCTTTTAGATAGAATGAATCCAAAAATATAGTCAAGAAAAAATATTAGCATTTGGACTATTCGAGGAAGAAAACCAATATAATTTTGTAAATTGAAGTCAATGGTAGAAGAAAATGCTTCAAACTAGAAGACTTTTCAGGAAACACACATGTCTTTTGGATATGACAAAACTATATAATTTGTTAAAAATTCAATAACAATATGGTTTATATTACAAATTATAAGTGAAATGGGGAAAATTAGAAATATGTACACGAAGGAGTCAACAATGAATGGTTCAATTTATCAAAAGTCAGATTTGCAGATATTGAATACATTAAAAAGGAAATCATGTTATATACACTTTAAGGAATGCAACATCTTTAAGGAATAGATTAAGGAATGGATTAACACATTATAAATGGAAGACAAACATTGGATTTATTACATGTACGTTAACGAATGCCAGTTAGATCTTCAAGGAAGTAGTTAGGGAAGAATATATCTTTTAGTTATGACAAAACTATGAAATATGGAATCATATTACATAAACCTCAACAAACAGGTTACGGAAAGAAACGTCACTTTTTTGAATGATTTATATAAGCAACAGGAAGATTTATAAGGATATTGTTAGGTTAGAAAGAAGGTGGATTGTAACAAATTGCAAGTGAAATGGAGAAAATAAGGAATATTGAATATATTAAGGAATGCAAGAAACATCTTCAAGGATGACAAAACTATGGTCAGTAAAATCTTCAATGAAGTAGTCAGGAAAGAAGATATGTTTTAGATATGACAAAATTGTCAAATATGGAATTATATTAAATACACCTTAACAAACAGGTTCTGGAATAGTTTATATAAACAACAGGAAGATTTATAAGGATGTTGTTAGGTTAGGAAGAAGATGGGTTGTAACAAATTGCAAGTGAAAGGAAGAAAATAAGAAATATTGAATGTATTAAAAAGGGAAATATGGTATACTTCAAGGATGATAAAACTATAGAATGATTAAGAATGACAATAGTATTTTCAAGGGAGTAATCAGGAAAGAGGATGTATTAACAAATAGGTTACGGACGAAAACGACACTTATTGAATGGAATGGAAAGCAGGATTGTAACAAATTGTAAGTGACATGGAGAAAATAAAGAATATTGAATATAGTCTTCGAGGAATGATTATGAATGCCAGTAAGATCTTCAAGGGAGTAGTCAGGGAAGAAGATATATTAACAAATAGGTTACGGACGAAAACGATACTTTATTGAATGGAATGGAAAGGACGATTGTCAAGGGAGAGAAGAAAGCATTTAGTAGAAGACTTACGTGTTAGTCTGCTGAGGCTTATTGTACGGATGCACCCGGTTCTGGTTGCCGTCCACCTTGGGCGAGGCCCCGCCCGGGCTGATCTTGCCGGCGAGGGCGTCGAGCGAGTGCAGCATGTCGCGTCGTCGTCGAGCCGTGGCATCCGCGCGCCGCTCCCTGCTGGGTGAACCGCCGGCGGCTAGTAGTCGCGCCAGCTCCTTCAGCAGCAGCGCTAGGTCATTGCGGCCGGCGAGGACGCCGCCTCCTCGCGACACCGGGAGTGGGGGTTCCACGACGCCTGCATACAGACAGCGTACAGCTAGAGCGGGGGAGGGCTACAGGTGGGGGCTACACTGATAGCTTATCACGGGCCAATCGGGACAGGTACAGTCAAAACCAAACACTATATTCCTAGCCTTACTACACTTGTAGAACGTCTTCGGGACAGGTACAGTCAAAACTAAAAACTACTGTCCAAGCTTCAATAATCTAACTATACTTGTACAACGTCTGATAAATAAAATAAGATAACATTAGAAATACTTGTATGGATAAAAGGAAATAAAAGAAAAATGAAGCACTCCTACAAGGAATAGAGCCTGAAGAACATAAAGTACTAGTTTTCTGACATTTGATTCCAGTTATAGAATTAAATACACGAATGGATAATAATGTAAATACTAGTAGAAAAAATAAAATGAAACTATATAGGATATTTTATTTCGAGTGTCCAATTATTAGAGAAAAGTTTTTCAAATAAAACAAAATCAGCATTATGTATTTCGTATCATAGCATTAAAACAATATTTGGTTGTGGTGTTTTTGTAAAAATAGGAACATACATATATATTTTTTATAATGTCAATGATGAAATAATCTTCTAAATGCAACGCTATATTACACTTGTAGCTTTACAAAACAATAATATTGAGAAAAATGCACTACGTCGTGTATTGTTTAAAATAATTATAAATAATAAACCTCTTACATTTTTAATTGTTTTTTGTCAATGTATAATAAATTTGAATTGACTTTATTCTCAATATTTTTGTTTTATAAGACTATAAGTATATTATATCGCAGTATTCAGAAAATTACTAAATAAAAATAAAAAAAAATGTGTGCCAAAATATCTCCACTAAAAATTATTTTTAATGCTATTGTATGAAATACATAATACTGAATAAGTTTTATTTGAAAAACTTTTCTGTAATATTTTTAATTTATGAAATATCTGGATACTCGAAATAAAACCAACCTGTATAACTAAATATCATGCAATTAATTCACTTAATAGTGGCACAACTTTGCTAGACGGAATTTTGAGAAATAAGAACAAAAATAAGAAATAGTAGAATAAGTATATAAAAAAATGTACTAGTATATCATTTTTGATAAATAAAAGAAAATTAAAATAAGCTATAGTACAAAAGGACGGAACCAAACAAACGACGAATTTTAAAATTAAATATCAAAAAGGAAGCCAGATTATTGTAAGTACAAATATAGGAATTGAACGTCAGTTAATAAAAATAAAATAAGTTCTAGTAAAAGGGAATGTAATCAATAATAAATAATAATTTAAAAATTTAGAAAAAATCTATCAATACAGTACAAAAAAAAAAAAATTAATAAAAAATATACGTATAGATATAGAAGAACGTCTTCACAATAAGGGGAGAATGACATAACAGAACGATACAGTAAAATAGATTGTAACAAAAAAAAAAAACGACATAAATAATAATAGAAAAGAATTACCTCTACCGCAATAAAATGAATAACTCGTAGATGTACTAGTATAAAATGGTTGATAATTTATAAAGTCAAACGGTAATTAAAAACTAATAAAATATCTGCATATAGAAAATATAATTAAAAGACTTAATTCAACAGAAAATTAAAAAGTTAAAGAAGTTAAATACAACTGAAAACTAATATCATTAGCTGTGGAAAACGTTCATCAAATTAAATAATGCCTGACATTAAAATACAATAAGCATAAAGTGAAGGACAGAAACTTATTAACTAAATAACATTAAAATGTTTTTGGGACTTAGAAATCAATGTTATAAAGTATAAAAAGCTAATATTCCTCCCAATGTAGTTTAATAAATGACCAGAAAAAGCAAATCCATAAAGTATTAAAAAAACAATACAAGGATAATAATGTAAAAATGACAAGTATTAAAGAAGAATGATCTAATAAATTAATAAAGTATTAATATTTGATGGATAGTAAATTATAATAACCATAAAGTAGTGGAAAAAAGTCAAGGATCAAATAACAATTGCTAGAAAATTAATATTATGAACTATGAAAAATTAAATTCATCAAATCAAATACCGATATTAATAACTAACCAATAGTAAATTTTAATAAACATAAAGTGATAAAATGGAATATTGATAAAATATTCAACACGTTAAAAATAAATGTTGTTAAGTGAGAAAAAAGACAATATTAAAAAGACATTAACAAGGAACGAAAGTAATTAATTCAAGATAAAAAATAATAAATAAAGGACAGTCAAATGTAACACCCAAACTTTGAAAAACAAAAGGAAAAAAATATCAATATGAAAACACCCATATTACAATAAAGTAAAATAGACAAAGTCAAATATTTTAATATCTTATCTATTAACACATGATAAAGCAGATTGGTACATCGAGCAAGGAATAATGAGCCTTAATATCCAAATCGCCAAAATAAAAATTCGTTAATTGTTATCACGCCTCCTTCTAATTCACCTGGTCACTCCTCATTGGTTATTCCATTTTGGAGGGGCATTAAACAAAGACAGATAAAGTTCATCTTTAATTAGACTACATTGTTTTTTTTATAAGTGGGGGAAAATCGCGTCACAGTTCTAATTTTATCTGTATTGAACACGGAAAGATTATCTTCAATTATTGGATATGGATTTCGTATTAATTACTTAATAGCTGCACATGATCTATACGATTTTAATCCACTGTTATTTCGATATGTTTTGTGCGTAATCCTTATCGGAATACAAACATTGCAGCCTATATGAGTATACTTCTCGGTAGGCTAATATTTGCTTAGTGATAAGTTTGTGAAATGACGGTCTGGTACTTTTGAGATAATTATTATGACATAAAATTTTTACAATTTATTTCAAATAACTAAATTTGAACATAAATAAATGAAATTATTTATTATTGATCGCCACATACCGTATGTTTTAATGTGAAACATGGGATTTATAATTTCCATGGTTACGATTAGGTATTTGATTGACATCAATGTATATTTAATTGTCTCATTTAAAATTAAACATAGTTGGGTTATAAAATTTTCTGATAGACCTACGCCAAATGCAACAAAAATTTTAAGAATCATTAATAACTTTAGAAGAAATGGTAGAATGGTAGAATCTTCTAGATCACTCGGTCTTACATATACAGATTTCTTTTATTGGTGACTTTTATAATCAGAAGTTTATATTTAGCTGAAAAGTTCAAATTCTAAACATTTTTCAAATTATTACAAATGCCCAAATATCATCGTATATGAATCATAATTTTTGAAAATTTTTTGTAATTGCCTAATTGTTCTTTATTATAATTACTTGTTGCATGGCAAACCATTCTACTATCCTAGCAATTCCTCTAAAGTTATTAATAATTTTCAAAATTGGTCATTTCGCCCCTGATTTTTGACAATGTTAGCCAAGTGGTTAAAACTCAAGTTTCGCAACCTAAATGTTGTGGGTTCGAGTCCCATGGAGGTACGAATTTGTATGTGTCTTTATTGTATCGTTTCATACTCATTTGATTCTAAATGACCTTAGTAACTAAACAGTTGTTACACAATTGTGAAAAAAAAGATATATTTTAAATGTCAAATGAAAATAAATCTCATCTCATATTTGTTTTTGTACTTGATTTTATAGGTTACATTTCTATTATTATTTTGTTTCATATAAAAGAAAAGTATAAATAAAATATAAATAGAATTTTATTACTGTTGAAATAACTATCAACTGTTTTGCTAGTATAAGTAGCTAATAATTGAACATTTACTGCATTTTCACATTCAATTATTATCTGACTTGAAACATTTTATGTTAACAAAAGAAAACAAAATTATATATCTTTCAAAGGATTATTTTAACAAATAAATAAAATTCGCGACAAATTATCGAGAAATATATAAAAATGAATGTAATTACGAAAAAATATTTAATAATTATTAAAATTTTAATCCACCTTGAACCTTTTCATTACACCAAATTAAATTTCCATATTAATTTGGCAAAATTAGAGTTGTGAAGTTATCGATTAATTATTTTTAGCTGCGTATGTTTTTCGGTATTGAATTACATGGGAGGATACGTTTGCTTATCAAATATCGTATATTAATTCCATTGCAAGTGGATTGAGTTACGTCTGTTTCCTGTCAAGCCAATGTTTTTCTGTTTGAGATAAGGAATAAAAATATTCCGTATTACCCGATTGCATGACCAAAGAGTAAATATTTTTTGTCGGGTAAATTTAGAAATTGAATTTTCTTACAATTTTAAATGTACATTTTTTAGACATGTTTTGCCTTGTGCCAAAAGGTCACCGCTCGTTATTTATTAGATTTTGTTTTCTTCGACTTTTCTTATAGTTTGTTCAAGGAAAAAACTGTATATCCTAATAAAATAAGAACGAATTTACGCGACAAAATAAATAATAGAAAGGTCTTTGATTTCGAATATATTTTGCGATAAAAAACATTTTATTCGCTTCAGATACAACACCACTACGTGATCAATCAAGCGAATGATGCACGGTTAATACTTGGATGGGTAACCGTCATATTTACTAATTTCAATATACTCATTTATTAATGATATATCGATTATAATCGAATATAAATATTACTCTAAGGTAAGTGGAGGAGAGATAGACTTTTGATCTTAAAAGTATATTAAAATGATATCTCTCATAGGAAATGTTAATTTTGTTGTTTATTGTTTAAAATTAATGCAGTTAACACTGAATAACTTTAAAAATTGCCAAAAAAAGTTGTACCTTATATACACAATTAGTTAATTACTACTTCGGTAGGTTTAAACTAATTATTAATGTACATACGTTATAAATAAGTGCATAAGATTTAAAGTAACCTAAAATGAGGTTCTATTTCTACACAGTCATAAGTAATTTAGTGGTACATGTAACCTCTGCTCTGAAGACAGGTGGACCACCTATTCCAAGAAGAGATGGACTAGAGGATTTTTATTGTTAAACAGGAAAAAAATCATTTGCACATGAAAGGCAGACGATATTGTTGCTAATCAGTAAGAACTTTTAATCATAGACTGATATCCAATGTTTATACTAGAAAGCTTTTACCATAACTGGTGAGGAGAGTGCACCACATGGTTATCTTTATAAGAAAGTAAGGAAACTAAGGTTGTTAGAACCGCAGTTTGTCATTGTACTCATTAGACCATCTACGTACATTATTCATTGCTAGATGTACAAATCTGCTTTCAAAATGAAAATATATTTTGCCATCGAAAAGAATATTATGATTAGGGTGACCAGATGATCCATATTTTCGGGATTCGTCTCCATTTTGAATCATTTTTCTTGTCCCCCAAAAAACCTATTCTGGGTAAATAATGGGGTATGTGACTGAATTTTGATTTTTACTTATATGATACTATACAATTAAATACACGTATTTTTTTTAAATCGATTATTCGTAGTTTCCTAGATAAAAACTATTAAAGTTTTGGGGAAGCGATGCTCTCACATCATCTTGATAGTATCGTTAAAGAAGAGACGTAGACTGGGAGCATAAGAAACAGACTACCTGTCTTTTTACCAGGATCCTACCATACTGACGTTACGCGTCCCTTCTCCGGACCAATTAATTACTAGTAACTTTATTATTGCATGCAAATGTTTAGTTTTTATTATTATAATGAGAAGCTATAGTGGTTAGTTTTTATATTGTATGACACACATACTACTACATCAAGAGATTATTTTAATTTATTTTTGGGAACGGTACTAGCTTAGTTATATAATAATAAGGTTTGATGAACAATACCCCCCTTCCCCTCCCCCTTGGTTGCGCCATTGTACCCCTTTATCCCATTTTGAATAAGATTAGAAACTTAATAATTATCATGTGTAATAATTATTTTATTACTTAAATTATAAGTAACAAAAATATGGAAATTGATAAAAAAAATCTTGTTATAATGTATAAAAATTTTTGAAGCACATAAGTCAAATGTAATATTTTCTCAAATAAATATTCAAAGGATAGATAAAAAGGAATCGGAATCTTTTAGAATTATATGCTATAAACTCTCTTCCTATACAATTCACAAATTTAAAATGTATTTGTTTAATATATTTATAATATTAAAAATAAAAATATGTATTATGTCTATTGAATCGTTTGAAATATGTCTGATCACCCTAATTACGACAAACAATTGATGACAACAAGTGTGAATTTTTAGATATTGGGATATATTTTGTAAGAATATACCTACTCGAAATTTTATCCAATCTAAAAGAACGAATCTTGCATAATCACCACACAGCACTGCACTCACGTCACTTTTAGAACGTAGAAGTGTTTCTTAGAGTTTATAGTCACTTTAAAATTATCACGTACTAGACAAATCTTTCCCAGTCTGAGCAATTTTTCATGAACTATTCCAATTCTTTGTTTTCTGCTGTCACTGTTTATCAATTTTTCAATTCGGCTATTTTATTTCTACGTGCACAGTCTATAATAATTTAAGGAAAGTCACTGGAAAACAGAACAATATATATTTGTTTTTTTTATTATTCTGATGTTTGTTGTATGTTTTTTGTTATGATATGTCGTAAATCATGTGTGTATATGAAATAATATGTCAACAACAATTTATTGTGTGTCTCAGATTTTAATAAAAGTTTCAAGAAATTTTTCACAATTTCTTAACAGCGTGCTACTCCGACAAATAACTTTTTTTTGTATATTGCATTATATTTTTTTTGTTCAAAAAAATATTTTGTAGCACACATTTTCAAATAATAAAAATAATATTTTACAATGAGTTTCTTAAATTAAAATATTAAAAATATAATAAATTTAAAAATGCATTGTCATCATTTAAATATATTTTGTTTTATTTAATACTACGTATTATTTTGTTACTCTATTATCAAAATGTAAATGTCAGAAATGTCAACGTGAAAACAAATATCAATCATCAATATTATCACCAAAAATAAATATGATATTATTTACTTCATTTTCCACTTAACACGTAAACCTTAAATTAACTGATTAGGTACCTAAATTTGTGCTTTATAAAATACAGTTAGCGCAAAATTTGTAATTTATAAATAATATATATTGTACACATTGCTGTATTCACTGTACTGTTTGACAATTTATTGAAATATTTTTAATTAATAATAATTTTATTTATGAAGTAGTTGCAATACAATGAGAAAAAATAATAGAATATTAATATCTGGCAATAGTTTTTAGAAGATATAAATTATTAACAATTTTTATCGCTCAAAATTTTACGTTTTATCAAAATACAAATGACCAATGCCAAATAAATTGTCATATTTTCAAGACAAAAGCAATACAATTATCAGTTTAAATGATTTAAATTTTATTTAAGAAACGCTTTTCAAAACATATATACTTAGTAAACTTACTTGGCAACTAAATTTTATTTGTTTATGATACCGGTCCTAAAATTTATGTTTTGGATAGCCGATTTAAATTACAATTTTAAATGAGGGTTTTCAAAAAAGAAATTCTGTTTATATGCTTGAAATTATAAACATTAAAATATTCATTTAAAAACAAGTAATTTTTAAAATGCAATTATACAAATGTTTTCAAAAATATAGCAAAAGTATATAACATTTTAAAATATATGATAGATGATTAATATTTGTTTGACACTGTCTTGTGTTGTCATTACATAAAATGTAAATGTCAAAGATGTCAACAAGAAAACAGAATTTTTAGCTCTTCTTAGAGTAATCATAATATATCACTATATTATCATTAAGAAAATACACTACATTTAAATTTATAATTTAAAGTTGTGATAAAATAATTTGAAGAATTGTTTTGTAAATATATGTTGACAGTATATCGCCGGTATCATCATTATCATCACGAGAAATGTCAATATTTACTTTAGTGTTTATGACAACTTGAAAGATAGTTGAGGTAAACATATATAAGAATGTTGAAAGTTAAGAATATTAAAATTTTTGAGGTAAGTGGATGAATGTATATGTATCATTACAAGTAATAATTTAATAATTAAAACAATTTTAAATGTAGTTTTATGAGACAATCTCGAAAGTAATACTTATTGAATTTAAAATATGGATTAACAAATTTAAGTTGTTTTTGTTTGTTATGTATCATTAGTATTATCATACTTGACAACATTAATCGAATTTAACAGCAATATAAATATCAATTTTTAAAATAATAATAGATTAGTATGTAGTGCAACTAATAATCATTTATAAGAAATGACATTTTCATAATAAAATTTGCAAACTTGTATGTAAATATGTGTAATGTATCATCAATATCGTCAGTATCATCATCTGAATGACAATATTTACCCGAGTAAAGTGCCCCAGAATGACAATTCCGTCTGCTAAGCTAGACTAACTAGGCCTGAACATCACTGAATAACCAATGTTGTCACTCGCGTCACTGTGGTTTCACTCACTGGTTACTGCAAGTGTGTACGCGATGCGCGTCCGACGGCGGCGTCTGCAACTGTGACGCTCGGCGCCGCGGTGCTGCTCGCGTGTAGGCTCGCGCATGCGCAGGAACGCGCAGGAATGAGCAGGAAAGGGAGCAGGGAGCAGGGATGAAGGTGCGAAAGTAATGCTGGGTTCGGAAGGTGGAAAAGGGAATAAGATCAGGAAAAAGACGAAAAAAAATAAAAAAGTTTAAAAAGACAATTGGGGGGGATGGGTTGGAAGAAAGGAGTATGACAAGAAAGGTAAAGGAGGAGAGAGTAGTAAACGAATAAAAAATTAGGAAAAAAAATGAAAAAAGTATAAAAACAACTAATAGACAGGAATTGGTAGAACAAATTAAAGGAAAATTGGGGAGGATGGGTTGAAAGAAAGGTGTAAAATTAAAAATCGGAGAAAAAATTTAAGAAGTATAAAAACAGCTATCGGAGAGGATTTGGTAGAAAATTATTGACTAATGGTCGAATTCACAATTCCTTAATCAAGGCTTGGTAAACTAATCAAATCTGATCCATGAATCAATTCAATTCATCTTGTGTTGCCGTCTAGACAAGACTTGCCCAAGTCTAAGCTGGCTCGGGTTTAAAGGTGGGCAGACTGGGTTATAGCCCTAGGGATCACCATTAAAAAAAGACCCCCACCATATAAAAAAAATTTGGCAACAATATACATTAATGAGAAATAATAAAACTTGTGGAATTCAGTCAATATATTTGAAAAAAGCTACTTCTCCTACCGGTTTCAACCCCATTTATTTATTTATTTTTTTAATTAATTGACTGTATTCACGTGCCGTTCTCTATGTTAAAATCATATTTTAATGTACAAACTAAATAAGTTGACCTACACTCCCTGAAGAAGACCCACGTGGGGTTGAAACCGGTAGGAGAAGTAACTTTTTTCAAATATATTGACTGAATTCCACAAGTTTTATTATTTCTCATCCATCCACCAGTCAAGAAGATTTCCTTCCTAATATACATTAATGTATAATTAAAAAGAGCCACTAAATTAAAACGTAATCACTTAATTTTTAATAGAAGAAAATTATAGTTGTTTTTCATGATAAAAGATGTATAAGTTAATAAGTCATCTTGAGAATCGATCTTGTTTTCATGATAACAAATCAGGTAGAAAGATCGTTATCAAAATAATTATTATTAAAACAGACTGAGAATGGTTACATACGAAAAACACATAAAACCTCTAGTACTTCTGTGCATGAACAATGATATTTTAAGAGCTTTATTATTTGAAGATATGGAATATTTTTTTACAGAAGGAAAGCAAAATATGTACCAGTCTACAGTGAGATTTTTTATAAAGTAATAAAAAATATAGATTTCAGTTTTTATTACATAAAAAAAGAGCTTCCACCATTTTTTTTTAAATTTCAAAACAAGACTTTTACCTATCTTGTCGTGATAATCTAGACAAGACAAGACAAGAGTCCAAAAAGTCTAAATCTAGACTGCAACATTATATTCATCATTAAAAAATCAATGATCAACTGATCCGTCGTATTCCATTATTCAATCTTTGACCATCTGTTTTGATCCTCTTTTTGACATATATATTTATGCATACAAGATTTTGGCTGTTAACTATAATCTAAAATAATTTTTCACAAATCTATATGAATCGATGCAAATTCTTGAATCAGTTAATCATTAATAAATGCATTAATGGCTGTAAGTGTAAAAAAAAATTGGATATGAAAACAAAGAATAAAGCAGAATAGAACAATAAAAGATAAAAGTATTGACCCATACCTTTATGTAAAAAGAAATAAAGAAAACGACAACAAATAGAGGAATAAGATAAGATATGTAAAAGGAAATGACAATTTTGAAATTTAAATGATAGAACATTGAGCAACCGTGTCTCAAATATTTAACTTGTGTGGAATTTTCAGTGTAGCTAATTATTAACCTATAAACTACCACTGCATTCGAATAACTCGAAATTCACAATAAGTTTTACGATTTTTCAAAGTCAGTAGACTGACAACATATATGCTATTAAAATTTAAATAAATTTTTTCACGAAATAAGAACTTCAGGTACTTGGAACTCCGTTCCATCTAGGAATTTTGTGCCACTGATGATGATGATGAAAATAATATAACAATGACAACAGGATCAGTAAGATAGTGAAAATGAGAAACAGAAAAAGAAGAAGGAAAAAATTACAAAAAAGGAAAATTAACTAAAACCAGTAGTAAGTTACGAATTAATCTGAAATAGCAGTATTTTTTGTAATAATCCAGTCACACATAAATTAAATAAAACCTAGTAGCACCAACAAGACTTAAATTTTAAGCAACACTTAAACAAAAAAAAATAAATCGAAATTTTGACATCAATAGTAAACAGTTCATTTGACATTTTATACCGATGTGATATCCATTTAACACTTTAATAACTGAAAAAACACATTTGGGCAAAAAAATACCTTTACTCATTTCTTTGATCCAATCCATATACATCTGGGTACGGAGTTTTTAACACTGGAATTGAACCCCCAAATTTTACACTATGTTCGCGTTGAACTACTCGTATCGACAGCAGAGACTCGAATGACAACATTTGTATATTTTTTCAAAGAAGTATATATTTAAATATGTCAGTTTCCAAAGCGACAGATCCTAGTAGATGATACGAAGTAGTCCAAGAATTATTAGTATTAATACATCAAGGGTGTTTGTGTTTGGACCTAAGACTGGCGCCACAATATTTTGAAAAGAGTTAATTTGAGGCTGAATTCTAATTTGTTTTATATCTTATCTGCTTTGATTCACAGTCTAGTAGCGTATTCAGCAGACCATGTGTCTGTTAAAAAATAACAGCATCATATTATGTGAGTGGTTTTGAGAACTGTTTTAACGGCACACTTCTTTGAATTTTCTTAATAAACATAAGACAATTATTTATCAGATCATCTTTAATAATTTAATAGATATTAAATAAAATATCGTAGTTTCTATTTCGTATTGTCTATTTAAAATTAGAATTGTATTCAATGAACCAAGTTTTTCTCAATTAATACTTCTATATAGTCCAATAAAACAGAACCAGACTACAGTAAACATAAAACACACAAAGAAGTATCCTTATATAATAAAATAAAAATAATATTTATTACGCTTTTTTATATATTTTGTGTATATAATGCGGCGATATTTATGGGGATGACAATTTTTCGATATTTGTTAATAACATTTCCATTGAATACCATATTATAATGAGTATGAGGTGTGAGACCTTACCCGGAATTTGAATTCAGAACCGTAAACTCTACCAACAATCCACATTAGTCGATAAGAAGTATACTTATAAGTATTTCTTTGATTAATGACAAAACCATCGATAACAAATTGTTTGATAATTTAATTAAACTTGATTTTTTAAATATCTTTTATTAACAAGACTTGATTAAGTCTAAGTCTAGATTAAATAATGGTATATTGAAGAAACATTGAAGTAAGACAACGTTGCTTGTTTTCGATAATGGCACACAACAATACCATGGTTAGCATTTCATCTGTTATTATTCATTTATTATAGTGAATATATTGCAAGGAACCTACAGATTATTGTGAAATTAGAACCTCTCGGAGCGTGTAAACTAAGTGAGCACCGCAGCCCGTTTTAGCATTTGTTTTTATAGCAGAACGATTGGAAATTAACGAAAATGGTAAAAATCTTTATTAGTTCTCATTACTGATCAACACTGCATGTCACTGCTCTTAGATCATAGATTGAAGAAACAATGAAGTAAGACAACGCTGTTTATTTTCGATGCTGGCGTACAACAATAACCCTGGCTAACATTTCATCTGTCATTATTTATTTATTTTAGTAGAAATATTGCAAGGAACCTTCAGATTATTGTGAAATTAGAACTTCTCGGACATATAGATATATTGCTCCAAATATGACACTCCGTTCCATTCAAGTCGAAGTGTGTTATCCAAGTGAGAAAACGCTGCCTGTTTTAACATTCATAGAAAGAAGATAGGTAATTAACGAAAAAGGTAAAATATTTATTATAGTTCTCAATTCTGATGAACAGATGTGCTTGTCACTGCTCTTAGATCATAGATTGAAGAAACAATGAAGTAAGACAACGGTGTTTTTCTCTGATGCTGGCACATCATAACAATGCGATGGCTTTATCATTTGTCTTTATAGAGGACCGATAGGTAATTAACGAAAAAGGTAAAATCTGTATTAGTTCTCACTACTGTACTCGTCACTGCTTAGATCATAGATTGAAGAAACAATGAACTAACCCAACACTCTTTATTTTCAATGCTGGCACACAACACAACAATACCCTGGCTAGCACTGTGTATAATTACCCCGCTGTATGCATTCCCCCTGTCCGCCATCATCTGCTGCGCGTGTGATGGAGGACTCGCATCATCCATCACAGCACATGACACGGTACAGCTGCACCTGGCCGGCGTCAAGCTCAGCGTCCCGACGCAACAAGCCAAGACGCCGCCGCGCCAGACGGACGCCTGTTGCCGCACAACAACCGATATGACGACCGGGCCAGATAGTGGGATACTGGGAGGTACGGGAGGTACGGAATAAAGGGGGATAGGGGAATGGGATGAGGATATTAAAAATCTCACGCCATAAGACTAACATTCATAGCACAATATGTCTATTCGAAATATATTGTAAGTTGTAGGTTCTTTACACAAATTTATAACAAAAAAAACATAAGTGGATACTACTTGTCTTTCTTGTACGATAATTATATACATTTTTGCTGTACTTCCTTTAAACTTATTTCTCTTCAAAGTGACATCATTCTATGGTTAATCCTTCTTCAACTTCAATTCGTTTCATATCTTCGAACTTCCCTTCGAAATAGATTATGTTTTAAATTTTATTAAAATGTTTATCACAATACGTAACTATATACTTGCTCAAAAATTTGCAAAGAGATATCTTTTTCATTTATTTCGTACATATTTCTCACGAAGTATATTTTGGCAGTTGTCCATGTTAATTTATTAATAAGAAATCAAATGTTTCCTGCAAAAATTGGAACAAAAAATGGAGGTGTATAACTAGATGTTATAGCAATTCTATAAACAATATTTTAATATTCTATGGCTTTTTCAGTTATGCGAAAAATTTGAAATAACACTACGAGCAGAGTGTCCTTTTGGCACTGCCGATTGCAATAGGAAAGGGAGATGCACAACTAGATGTTATAACAGTCTTATATACAAAATTTCAAAATTTTGCAGATAACCATTTTTGTGTTATGTGAAATACATACGTACGTAGGTACAGACGTCATACCTAAACTAATCAAAATGATTCCAGGGATAGTCAAAACGTTTTTTTCGTTGAAATCTGAAAACAAAAGATTTTCTCGATGACAATACTTCCTTTACTTCGTACAAGTAAGTAAAAAGTACTCTGTTTCAAATGTAGTTCGTCTCATACAGCAAACGACCTATGCGAAAAACGAGTCTTCGTTCCATTTTGAGTAACCAATAAGAGAAAGTAACCTCCCGCCCTATTAAATTTTATATCAGTAATGTTTAGAAAAAGGATTAACAAAAAATTGCCAGTAAAATCTAGAGATTTGTCGTCATTTCAAAGAAAAAATATGAAATGACCAAATCTATATAACCCACTCGCCTGTACTCAAGTATGTAAGATACTTGTTTCGTGATATTTTACTTGCATATTAATGGTATAGCTTGTCAGACTACAGACTTACAGCCTATAAAGCGGTAAAGATTGGTATTATTATTGATATCTTATTTCTTCTAGGATTATTGGGATAAACACATTGAAACCTCTCAGGGAGTATATAATATCATAAAATTACCAGAAGACTGATACCTAAGATCTTATTTAGTTTAGGAAAATTGTGCCAAAAACAATAATAGAAAACTGCTTATGTATAAATAACATTTGCTACAGATATACATATATATATATATATATATATATATATATATATATATATATATATACAGGGTGTTCCATTTAAAAGTGCCACCATTGCTATCTCGAGAACTATAAGAGCTACGAGGTTGGTTAAATTAGCAAAGAACCACCATTTTACAAGACTAATTTAATGAGCAAAACAAATTTTTTTTTCTACCAGTGGTTCTCAAAATACAGGACCCAACTTTCTTATTTTAAATGGGAACGTATGTTTATTTTTAGGTTATTCGATAGAGTATTTTTTTCTGAATTCAGCGATATGTACATATCATATACTAATATAACAAAATAACTGAGAAAAATGCATGGTAGATTTATTTGTATTTTATTTATATCTGGCTGAAATAAGAGTGCTTTGGATAGAAAACAATTCATTTTCTTCTTAAAACTGACAGTTTAAGAAAATAAAATTTAACAAAAAATAATTAAACAATGTTAGACAGAACATTATGTCTATGTTTTCTAACCATAGCACTCTTGTTTCAGCCAGATATAAATAAAATACATATAAATTTAACATGCATTTTTCTCAATTATTTTGTTATATTAGTATATGATATGTACATATCGCTGAATTCAGAAAAAAATACCCTATCGAATAACCTAAAAATAAACATACGTTCCCATTTAAAATAAGAAAGTTGGGTCCCGTATTTTGAGAACCACTGGAAGAAAAAAATATTTTTTTTGCTCATTATATTAGTCTTGTAAAATGGTGATTCTTTGCTAATTTAACCAACCTCGTAGCTCTTATAGTTCTCGAGATAGCAATGGTGGCACTTTTAAATGGAACACCCTGTATATATATATATATATATATATATATATATATATATATATATATATTATTCGTATTATTTTTTGCGGTTCTGTTCCTTGTAGGTACATTGTAGTGATAATAAACTATTCAAAATTTCTAGAGGCAGACATTTATTGTACTTGCAGTAATGTTTCTTCTAAGAATAATACCACCTAAAGAAATAGCATGTGATATGCTTGAAAAGAGCGTTGGAAGATGAAGCATCCTTCATTAAAAATAAACAGAATTGAAGAAGATAAGCGAATAATTTATTGAGTATTATTTATCATTTTTACGCATTTGTTCCGTAACTAATGACTCCGGCGGAATTCACTTAGAATTTGTACGTGCGTCGGTACACTCGGGTCATTAACTCTGTGTTCCAGCGTCTTTTCAATATTCGATCGGGAGGCGTCGGCAGGAGTGCGTCGCGTCGCGTCGCAAACTTTCCAATTTCGCGGCGCGGGCCCGGTGATAAAAAAGCCAATCTCTGGGGACCCGCGGCCGAGGTGCGTGCGTGGCGCCCCCAACGGTTAACTGCTGCACCAGGAGGGGGACTAAATTACTCTCCTACGGGACTATGGGAGGGCTCATGAACAGAGTCTTACATGTGCGACTATGTGAATCAAAATGACGAACTATGCTAAACAATCTGGGAATCTACTTAGGTGTTAATAAGGTTTAGTGCTCCCGGACAGAGGTATCTCACTTGGCTAAAATTACTCACCTACGGGACTATGGGAGGGGATGCTCATGAACAGAGTCTTACATGTGCGACTATGGGAATCAAAATGACGAACTATGCAAAACAATCTGTGAATCTATTTAGGTGTTAATAAGGTTTACTGATCCCGGGCAGCGGTGTTACAGTTGGTTAGCGCGTTCTGACTAGATCTGGGGTTTAAATCACAGATTCGCCAATAGACCAGAGCCTTACAACTGCGACAATGTTAATCAAAATGCCAAACTATGCAAAACAATCTGTGAATCTATTCAGGGATTAATATAGGCTTTTCTTTTGGTAGGTTAATTTATTTAGGGGCAGAAGTAGTTCACTTGGCTAACGCGTTCTGATTTAAATTCGCCAATTCTAAACAAATACCTCAGCCGAATTCATAGAAAATAGGATAGACCAGGATCAAAAGCAATCTAATTAATCCAACATTAGTATAGACTAAACAGTCGGCATTCATAGTCAGAGTTGGTTTTAATTTAGCCTGGTATTAACTAATACTCCGTTAATATCTTGGCTCTACTTGACCATGGTTTACTTCTTTAACTAAATGGTTTATTTGCTTTTTCGGTAGATAATTTCATTTGAAGTTAATGATATATTATTTGCTTCAAATAAATAAAATTATTTATCGAATGAGCATATAAAAATATATGAATTAATTGAAAATAATAAATTTGCGCACTACAGTTTGAGAACTACTGATTAAAAAATATAATTTTATGCTCTCTTCCTCAAAGTTTAAATACCTCTCCAACATGTTTTTTCCTTCTCTAACGTGTACAAATTTTGCATCATATTCACCTTGTCAAAACATCTATGAAGTCAGTAATCACTATTTCATTGCAGCCAACATGGTAATAATTATTTTTTTATGTTAATTTACAGAATAATAATCCAGTAGATAAAGTGATTTTGAAAGACACTTACACATTATTTGCCGGATAAGAGCTTCTAATCTAATAAATTTATTTACAAGTTAGTTATCCGTCACTTTATTCATAATTGGAAAGATCGGGCTTTAATATTAAAGTAACTAAAACTATTTCTAAATTTTAATTTTGTTATTGCCTCGATCGTGCAAAAAAAAAACCTAATAAATATCTTCAAAATAATCTGTGACACAATATTCCTAGGTGGAACATGGCCTCCAGTACCTAAGGTACTTCATTCGTAACAAATTGTATTTCTATTTTAGAACTTCTCAGATACAGCAATATTGTTACCTGCATAAAAATTATTGAAGCTAATCTCCGCTCAATTCGAATAATACTTAAACAACTGATTCCACTAAAATATTTTCTTATTTATATGAAATAGAAAGATTTTAGAGACTATCGATGAATATGCATAGTGAAATGTAGAGGTCTGGAACGCTTATGGAAACGTCTTGATACCTTGCAGGTTCGACGTCCACATGACAAACGCGGGCAATTTGGTGGAGGTGCCGTAATGGCCGTGTTTACCGGCGAGGTCCGGCAGGTCTGCAGATCGCGCCAGATAAATAGAGATCAATTGCACTGCGGTCGCAGACCACGACTCAGGTTCCTGCCTGCGCTACTTGTTTGTACCTGGCAAATTTACTGCTTTGTTGATACTACCCGACCGAAAGAAAATAATTGGAGAAGACACAATGCTATTGTCCGTGGCAAAGACTTCAATGTCCAGGTCTTTTCAGGATGGGAGACTGCCACCAAATATTTCGCAGAAAAGACAATACCGTGAATATTTTTTAATGTGAAACATGGGATTTATCATATCCATGGTTACGACTTGATATTTGATTGACAGACTTGGGCAAAGTGCAACGAAATCTTTTACAAAACGAATTTAGGCTGCACACACATTTGACATTTTATTCTGTGCTATTTTCCATTTAAGAGAAACTGAAAATTTAAATAGTGATCATTAATCACATTAGTTTAAGCAGTAAATAACTAATTCGAACTTTAATGTGTTATGGTTCTCTAATATTCAATTTATATTGTAATAGTTCAAAGATCACATTTGAGCGATAATTTACTAAATGCAAATTATTACCATAGAACCAACCGCCATTATCACTATTGAATATACGCTAAAACCACAGAATAGTTACATACAGAAGCGACACTCCGTGTCGGTACCTTTCATTTTACTCTATTCAGTTCTATGACCTTGGAGCATTGTGTAGATCTTTAAATTTGTTGACTTCCCCTGTCTCTCCCTAAGATATGATGAAACTTTCCGGTTTTTAACAATGAGCCTTTTACATTTGTTGCCTTTCCCCATCTCTCTAATTTTCGTTTCTATGTCTTACTGTCGCTTCTGTATAAACCTATTCTGAGGTTATGACTTGATATTTGATTGACAGCAATGTATACTTGCTTGTCTCATTTAAAATGAAACATAGAGAACGAATTTGACATTTGCTTTTAGGTTACAAAATTTTCTAACAGGCCATGTGCAACAATAATTTTACAGGAAATGGTAGAGTAGTAGAATGGTCTGCTACACAAAAAGTAAATATAATAAGGAACAGTTAAACAGTAATTAAAATAAATTTCCAAAATCCATTCATTAACTGCTATAAAATTTTTGAATTACATATGCTGATATTTTAGTAATTGTAATATTTTGAATTTGAACCTTTAATTTACATAAATTTTGAATATTTCCCCTAGTACACATTTCTGATTTTGATGATCACCAATAAAAAGAATCTTGATGTGTAATTCTACCATTTTTTTTTTATTGGGTCGTATAACGAGCTCACTTTTATAATAAAATCGCGATTTTAACGCCCACTTTTATATCATAATCTTATGTAAAATTGAAAGTTTAAAATCACGATATTATTATAAAAATGAGCTAGTTCGCTTTTATAATAAAATCGCGATTTTAACGTTCATTTTTACAAAAGATTTTGATGTAAAAGTGAATGTTAAAATCGCGATTTTATTATAAAATTGAGCTCGTAATTTTTAAAATTGCTGTTGCACTTGTTGTAGACCTGTCGAAAACTTTTATAACCCAAAAAGCAAATGTCAAATTAGTTTCCTATATGTTTCATTTTAAAGAACAAGCAAGTAAACATTGCTGTTTTTAAATTTCAAGTCGTAACCATAGAAGTGATAAATCCCATGTTTTACATTAAAAAATACTCACGGTAGAGACTCTTTGATTAGTAGAATATTGTGAAATATTAGTGTAATTTCCCAGACCGTCGCGATTGTATATCACGGTATAATCCGCGGCATATCTGCTTAGCGCGGGCGTGTTAATTGGGAGGCGTCGGGGCGCTGACGGCCGTCTCCGCAACTAATTAGCCCGCGTCGATCCTGGGCCCGATCACACACAAGTCATCCCCCATCGCCTGGAACCCTGGACGTGATCGTGGACGCTCTACCGGCATTATCGGTGATGAGGGAACGTATTGTGTCTTAAGTTGTGGGGACCATGAGTTTTCTATCGTGGGTTTATATTAACGTGAAACATCAATCTATGGTACAACATTCCTATGTGGAACAGGGCCTCAAGTACCTGATGTAGTTGTTTCATGACAGGTTTTACTTGAATTTTAGTGATGCAGGTGGTCAGCCTGCAGTCCCTGCAAGGTCAGAACACACCGAGCGGTTGTGCGGTAACCTATCCAATTGGACACGGCGGGCTATATTTTACGTGAAACATTGGTTTTGTAATATTGACAGCAATGTATCAAAGCGGTCACTTTAAAATGAAACATTGACTGTATTAATTTGAAACCTTTAGGTTCAACCCTAAATTGATTCAGAAGTAACTCATTTTACTTCCAAATGAATTTTCCATTCCATTCCAAGTTAGTAGTTATATAAAATGTCGGTAAATTTAAAATAGTGTCATATTTTTGTTATGTCAAAATAAACGTCAAGTCTTGTGTCCTTTATCTCATTATGTATACTATATTAACCTTTGAATATTAAACTTGCTTACAAAACAAACCGTTGTGCTGTCATGCTTGTCATGGAACATAAGAAACAGAAGTTAATAGAAAGAGATAGCAAACGGATTGAACCTGGGTTGAATCTACCAACACTCCAAAATAGCTAGGGCAGTTGTATCAGTTCGAGAACCAAGTGCCAAATAAACAAAACTAACATATCAAGTTACTTTAAGAATGACATCGGTTGTCAAATTCACGTCATAATTAACTGACATATTACTTTTTTGGCAACACTCAAAATCCAAGTAATACCTGACACGGAGTACCTCAAGTATTTGAACCTCTGAACTTCCTAAAATATTTAGTGTTCCCCGGAGAAGACGTTTTGTAAAGGACCCATGTGATATACTGATATTATAACCGATATTTGATATAAAGAAGATGTGGCACGTTGTAAGTGGTATTTAAAAGTAATAACAAGAATAAAACAAATAAAACGGACAGCGGTGGCTCATTTGGTTAGTACACTTTCTCTCGAACTGATTAGAAGAACAAGTTATTTACTTTGATGAAGCATTACATAATTCAAACTGCAATTGACTTCCTGACATATTTGCATCAATATCTGCTTTACTAGAAACACTACAAGTTCCTTGTATTGGGCTGACAACCCTTCTACTAAAACGCAAGTAAAAAGAGATCAATGAGAAAGAAAAAGAAGAATAAAATAATTGTAACAATTTTTGATGATATGAGGCACTAATTCAAACTACAGTAGACCTTGTGACCAATTTGCATCATTAGTGTTTCAACTGATTCTCTGAATTTATTTCGCATCCAACCAAGCACAATTTCCTAATTTTTGTCGTATCCTTCTCTGTCACTTTCCCCTTCATTCTTCCTCCTTACTCTGCTGGTGTTGTGTGCGGTCGGACAGACACGCGTATCGATCAGGAGGCACGCCGGAGCCTCCGGAGTCGCAGGACAGCCCGGAACTCCGGACATGCACCGCTCATTGCTTCCCCACAATCAACTGATTGACAGATGACATTTCGACTCTGCTTCGCTACGCTCCGCTGCTAAATCCCATGCTATACCTACTAATAGTTTTCATCACATAGATTCTAAAATTACTCTTATTTGATTGTATGTATAATAAGAATTTATAAAATAAAACACATAACATGTTATGATTTTTTTTTGTTTTATGC
Organism: Stenolophus ochropezus; assembly: GCA_035578165.1. Taxonomy (NCBI): domain Eukaryota; kingdom Metazoa; phylum Arthropoda; class Insecta; order Coleoptera; family Carabidae; genus Stenolophus; species Stenolophus ochropezus. The sequence goes on along the minus strand of JAQOWZ010000018.1, from coordinate 21,249,991 downwards.
TGTATCGTATTTTCATGTTTATAATTGTGATTCAGTCGGTAAAAGATACTTTACGGTATTACTATTGTAACGAGTGAGACTCACCGCAGATGAATCATCACGGCTGACTTGTTTGGTCACGTAGTCGCGTTAAAGGTCAAGTGGAATAAGAGCGATGCCGCTATTGTTAGAGAGTTTTAGAGAGTCCGGAAGACTCTAGAATGTTCTAGAGATTAATTGCCGGCATGTATATAAGGGTCGCGACAGGCAGCTCAAGGAAGTCACCAGCATACGTTGTTAAACAAGGAGAGAATTGAGGTAATTTAGCCGTGTTTGAAGGTTATTATTTTCAATAGCAGTTTTTTCATTATTAAAGGTCAATGTGGGGAAAAATAAAAAATACAGGTCTAATATTTTCTATTATTCTATAGATTAAAGTTAAAAATGAAAAATCGTGTAAGACCTCATTATGATTTAGTTACCTTGTTTACTTTTATCTTTGTACTCAAAAGTTTAGTATCCTGAAACCTGTAAAATATTTAAAATTAAAATTTTTTACTGACGGATCTGTAAAACAATGATTGTGTACCCATTTTTATTTAAAAAACTAGAAATGAACAACTGCCCTATTTTTCATCAACCTGTATATATGTCAATTGGTAAAAAGTGTAATGAGAACCATACGACAAAAGTCATAAGCAATTACTAGAGCAATTATTCCCCCTTTTCTATTTTATAGATCGGTTGTGTAGCGACTCAATTCCTGCCACTAGTAATCAATTTGAAATGAGTTTTTTATGATTTTCCAATATTTGAATGTATGTCATTGGGGGCAAGACATGAAGCAATAAATATTAACATGATTTCGTGCACGCATCGTCTCCGCCAATGAGACGGCGGCAACCAAGTGAATCACCAGCGGCTCATAATAAAGTAACGAGCATTCCAGGAACACGGGGCATTGTCAACGATCGAACATGAACAATCGCACGCAATGCCTGATTGAAATATCCCCAGGACTAGATAACATCCTACGGGAATTTTCTTAGGTTGCAACAGTTTAATCATCCCACTATCTAATGTCGGTTTCTTTGAATTGATTCTCACGTCATCAATGTAGAGTATTCAAATCGCCAAGAGGAAAAAGGGATTGATGACATAGCGCGCTATCCAACTAAGACACCACTGCCCGTTACACTACCGTTTACTATTTAATTTTTGTCGTTGGTTGGAGACATGTAGTATATATTCCCTTTTGTAATAAGTACGATAATGAGGTAGAGAATAAAAGTCTCATCTATTCCATGCATATATGACAAAAATGCTAGATAATTATGCCAGCAGAAATTGGTGATGTGATATATTTCTTTAATCTCTTCTAGTTTTTTGTAATCCTGTTTGCAGATTATGGTACGTAGACCCTCTTCGTCCTAGGAATGTTATGTCATAATCATAAACATTCAATATCGTTCTTTTTTTTCTAACTGGTTGAGAAGTAGTAATTATCATACAATACGAATTTGTGGTACAAACATTTCCCTCATAGTTCTGTTTTTTTCATTTCGTTGTTTTCTTTTGTACCTCTTTTGCACCATAGATCTTACATTTTATTATTCAATCAAGAAATGTACAGACAGCTAAATGAAACAAATAAATTTGGTACATTTAATTTTGTTACATACGTTTTTATATTGTCCGAATTGTTTCCAAAACATCACTTTTGTAACACCTGTATCAGTTGACCTTACAATAAACCCAGAAGTCGAATATTTGTACATAAATAATTGTTATTTAAAATTGTCCGGAATGCGATCGACACAAAAAAAAATACCATATATTTACAGATTTTCGGATTAATTTACTTAATTTATGCGATTGTTACGCTCAGAAAACAAAGATCACAGTTGGTCTCTTGATATTGTTTTACATTAGTTATTTATTACACCGTTCTATTAACTTACTTATAAAAACATGTTCCTATTTAAGAATTGGATCAAAATTATAACAATTTTTTTGCCATCATCAGACCATTGATAGAATAAAGGATTTAATCTAACTACAATTCTTCATTAAATTTCGACAGAGAGGTTTGTTGTTCGACCTTCTATAACCACAAAAATCAAAAATTGTCATTTCAATAATAGTTGAATATGTCTAAAGGAATAATTTGGTCACTACTACATTTATTATTTAGCCTAGGGTCGTGAGCTTCTGAGTGTTTCTGTCCCTTTTTCCCGAATTCTAATTCGTGGTGTCACTTCTCGCTATAAAATCAGCAATTTACTTAATTTATGTGATTTTTACGTCTCAGAAAATAAAATTCATCTTTTGTCCCTGGTATTGTTATATATTTGTTATTTATTCTACCATTCTATTAACTTACTTATAAAAACATGTTCCTATTTAAGAATAAGTTCAAAATTTCTAGCCTTAATCATCAGATCATTGGTAGAAGAAAGGGTTTTAATAACTACCATTCTTCGTTAAATTACGACCGGGTGGTTTGTTCTTCGATTTTCTATACAATGAATGACAAGAATCAAAAATGGAAATTTCAATAATAGTTGGTAGTTGAATGTCTGAAGGAATAATTTGGTCACTACTACATTTATTATTTAGCCTCGGGTCGTGAGCTTCTGAGTGTTTCTGTCCCTTTTTCCCGAATTCTAATTCGTGGTGTCACTTCCCGCTATAAAATCAGCCTAGGGTTATAAAGCAGCTCGGGCATCACATGTCCGAGTAGGGCTGCGTGACTGCGTCACTTTACAGCCTCGTGTCTCCCGGATCTTCCCACCGCAACGGTCGTTCGGGCCCTTTGCTTTCTTGTGTCCTTGTCTACCGCAAGGTCAGCTTGACCAAACACACTGCATTCAAAGTGATTGTTATTCATAGTTTCTTTGTCGGAAACTGTTTCTTAGCTCTGTTTATGGTGTTTAGTTCTTTGTAGCGTTTGAAACGTGATAACCTGACTACGTAAGAGGCTAGGAGGTTGAGGAAATTTGTTTTACAAGGTGGTTCAAAAACGTATAAGGAGTTGTAGATGACTGCAAAATAAGCACTTTTTTATTAATATCCTATATCTGTAAATAATCGGTTTTAGCTTAATATTATTCGTGTTTGCTGTACTTGTTCCAAATAGCAATCATTATAATTTGTAGAGACGTAAGCAAGGTGCATATCTACTAATTCTGCAAATTGGTTTTATTTTCCATTTCCAATAGAAATTGTGCGATCAACAAAATTAATGTTATAGTGCTGAATTAACAAGGTTAAAACTTATAACTGTTTAATATTTGGAAACAATTGAATTGCTTCTTTTCAATTGTTTTTCGGTTACAACTTGATTTCAAAATATTTTTTCTCCGATCGTAAGAAAAATAATAACTTTTTTAGGCGGCCACTACAAAATACACAATATCTTTTATTTTTTTTACTTTACTACTAAAAAAACTTATTTACAAATATGAGTTATTAACAAAAAATGGTTGCCTTGATGTCCTCTGCAATTTGCAGTATTGGTAATATGTGAAACTTATCCGTTTACTTCCTCGTAAAAACCAAAAATTTTGGTTTTTAGGTTGCAATAGAAATATCTATTTTGACCATTCCTGAATACATTTTGACTAGTTTCGGCGTGACGTCTGTACATACGTACGTATCTCGCATAAGTCAAAAATAATTAGCGTAAAATTTAAATTTTGTCTATGGGAATGCTATAACATCTAATTATTCACTTCCATTTTTTGTTCCAATCAACCTTTTCAAAAGGACAGTTTACTTTTAGCAGAAACTTAATAAAAATAATAATTTAATTGGCTTTTCATTTTTTGTGGAAAACATTTGGTTTCTTGTTAATAAGGCCGTATCTATTATGGACTTTTTATGTAACCATGTCGGTTATTTCTGTTTAGTTGGTAAATTTGAAGTAACCCAGAACTGATCTCAAACTGATCTAACTCTCTCAGCTATTTTGCTGGGTTGGTGAGTTGAACCTGTTTTTTATCTTTGTTTACACATTAACATAGTTTATTCTCCTCGGCTTATTATACTTTAGTTCCTTGATATACAAATAACGATTCATATTTCACAAACAAAGTTTTTGAAAGGAAGAGTTTCATATCGTCAACTTTTGGCGGAGTAGCTGTACCAATGTGTTATGTCTGTTTCCCAGTTATCCTTGCAGCATCCTTTGTGATTGTATTTTTTGGTGGAGTCGCTTGTACATGCCCATCACATTCTATTTAACTACCCTAATCACTACCCTTCCTTATCTCATCTGATATTTTTTCCCTTGCAGGCTATCTCCCATTAGAATATGCTCCACTTGTCCTGTCCGCTAATTCCTGTAGAGTCACAGTCTCTCGGCGCGGGCCTTACCCCAGCACGCCGGCTGCGGTTAGACTGTGACACGAAGGGAGTTATATTGCTGGAGCGATAACGCCGCGATAGCCCGGTATTAGAATACCCTCAGCTGTAAATAGCGGCTAGAGTCCTTATTTATCTAGCCGGACACTCGTATCTACCATACGGATTAATAGTTTTAAATGGGAGGGAGGGCACATGGTGTTAATAGATTTTGTGTATTCAATAGGGAACATGAACGTATTAAATTTTATGGGGTACTAACAGTTCGACTAGTACATTCATACAATATGTGAATTATTGTTGTAGATACGAATATTTGCTAAATTTAAGATGGGAACTATACTTGCCGTGAGTATTTTTTAAGGTGAAACATGAGATTTATTATATCCATGGTTTCGACTTGATATTTGATTGACAGAAATGTGGTTTTGCTTGTCTCATTTAAAATGAAACATAGGGAGTGAATTTGGCAGAGGTAATAAATTTTAGTATTAATACGAAATTACAAAATAAAGAATTAATATCCTAATTAACAAACATATAAGTATTAATATTATAAAGAACAATTAAACAATAATTACACTAAATCTTCAAAAATCCATCCATCAACTGCTAAGCTATACTTATTATACCTAATATTTTGAGAAATGTTTTCATTATGAACTTTGATTGATCTAATTTTGAAGATTTTCATCCGTATAAACGTATGATTTTAAATAATAATAATGTATGATATTGGTGTACACCCAAGTGTGAAAATATAATAGGAAAATTGGGGAGTGATGTGAAAAATCACCACAGTCTTATTCACACAGTTCTTTTATTTTGAAAATGCGACCGGTTTCGGTTACTTCGTAACCATTATCAAGCGGTGCGAACTGTAAAACTACAGTGACCCAATTCTGTAGTTTTACAGTTCGCACCGCTTGATAATGGTTACGAAGTAACCGAAACCGGTCGCATTTTCAAAATAAAAGAACTGTGTGAATAAGACTGTGGTGATTTTTCACATCACTCCCCAATTTTCCTAATAATAATGTAGATGTGTAAAATCGTGTGATCTAGCAGACCATTCTACTATTCTAACATTTCCTCTAAAGTTATTAATGATTCTTAAAATTGTTGTTGCACTTGGTGTAGACCTGTCAAAAAATGTAATAACCCAAAAAGCAAATGTCAAATTCCTTCCTTATCTTTTATTTTAAATGAGACAAGCAAATATACATTGTTGTCAATCAAATGTAATATAACCATGAGTATGATAAATTCCATGTTGCACGTAGAAATACTCACGGTATATATATTCTTTCATAACTCTATAATTCTATAAATAATTTTTAAGACAAAGGTGTTTAAGAATGGTTACAAAATATAAAACCACCGAATTATAAAATAAAAATCTGAGGTAGACACCACATGACTTCCTTGTACACTAAATTATGCACATGATTTGGTGCACTTCATTTAATTGAAGAAGAATGTTTCATTTTAAATTGAACGCTCTGATACATTGTTGTCAATCAAATATCAAGTCCTATGTTTCAAGTTAAAATAAACTCATGTAAATAAAGACAGGCTTAATGATCTAAAACCGGTAAAATATATAATTTTCAATTTTTAGCAACAGCATTTAAAAAGCAAACAGGAACAAATCATTTGTTTTCTTACAATGCCAGAACCTAAATCATAAATTTGTATGTCAAAGTTCCTTTTTTTATAATTATTATTAATAATATTCTTTGTAAATTTAACTTATGTAACTTTTTCCTTTCGTCCTTTTACCTCCACTAAAGTCCTTAAGATCTTAGTATATGAACGATCATTAAACACTAAAGAATAAGATAACAAAACAATTGTTTCTAATTTCCAACGTAACTTTTACTTCATGTACAATAAAACTCTTTTCTGAGCCCAAAAAATAATCCAATAATAATAATTGCATTCAAGCCCATAAAACTTTAATACATGAACATTAAACACTAAAGAATAGGATAACAAAACAATTGTTTCTAATTTCGAACGTAACTTTTGCTTTATGTACGATAAACTCTTTTCCGAGCCTGGAAAATAATATCCTCATGTGACCCCACATCCTTCAAGGCCTCCTTAAATTACTCTTGTTGGACGAACTTAAACGAGCCGAGATTATGATTATGACACAGTGGAAACTTTCTTTTCAACAAGAATAAAAGAAAGCAGGATCCTTCCTCGTTGTCCTTGCGACGGGGCTAAGTGGGACCGTCCCCCACTCCTGTGACGTCATGCCACGCTTCATTGCCTGATTGGATGAGCGGAGTAATTAGCTGCTTGTTTAGGACCTTACTTTGTCCAACTCTAATTGAGTAGTAGGGCAAGGAAATGAGGATTCAATCAGGGTTCTTATTACTTTTTTACGGTTGTTTCTGTATCGGTTACAAGGGCAAGATGTTTCTTGTTCAATGTTGTTACCAAGAACTACTTCGCGGATTGATTTTCTAGTAATGTTCTACTAGCGAGAAAGGGTACTACACCTTTTCCAGTTATAATTCAGAAATGGTCATTTTAATTTCAGAAAGCGCCATTTGTAATTCAAAATAATCAATTTAATTTCAGAAAATGTCATTTGTAATTGAGAATAGTGAATTTAATTTCAGAATGCGTTAAATGTAATTCAGAATAGTCAATTTAATTTCAGAAAGCATCATTTGTAATTCAGAAATCATCAAATATAATTCAGAAAGTGCCAGTTGTAATTCAGAATATCATACGTATAGAGAAACTTGCTAGCCTTGATAAAATTTTATTAAAAATATCTTATAAGTTTGTTTTAAAAAAAAAATCAACAATTAATTTGAAATATCAATAATTCATTGTAGAACAAACTGTGAAAAATTAAAGAAATTTTTTTGGCTCATTTCAACATTGATTTTGAAATAGAATTGACGCATTCTGAATTACATTTGACGTTTTCTCAAATACAATTGATGCATTCTGAATTACAAATGACGCTTTCTGAAATTAAATTGATTATTCTGAATTATATTTGACGAGTTCTGAAATTAAATTAACTATTCTGAATTTCAAATGACGCTTTCTGAATTACAAGTGGAAATGGTGTAGTATAACATACTTATTGCACGTGAACTTAGACTCACATTTCACACTGAAGATAAGTTTAGAGTTTATAGATTTTTTTAGATATTGTTTCGTATTTCGAACTGTTTTATTAACAGGAAAAATGTATGCTTCCAATGTTTCGAATATTTAATATTTATTTAACTAAATTGTAAAGACATTTAAAATTGGTTATCAGTAAGGTCGCTATTATATTACAATTATATATATCTTTTGTATAGAAATGTTTTCTTCGCATAAACGTTCTTTGGAAGGATTAAGTAAAAAAACCTAACTTTAAAAATTTCTCCGAGGAACTATTTTTCTCAAAAACTTTCATTTCCTAGACTTATGTACATATCTATGCGCTGATTTCAAAGCCTGCAATCCTGTTAACCCTTTTCGATTTTATTCTGTCACTTTATTATCTAACTTTTACTTATTTTTGAAACCTATAACCCCTTATCAAAGCTGTGTAGAATTCAAACAAACCAGACATCAATATTAAACCAAAAATCGTGTTGACAAACTCGAAATAATCTAAAAATACTCATTTTTGAACCCAAAATTTTGATTTTAGGTAATAGCGTACATTGATAAATCACCACGCTCTGATTTCAAATTTTTAAACGAAATTTAATTATCTCTTTTCGTTCCTAAGATATTTGCTGTCAAAGTTACACCTCAAAAAAGTGGGTTTTTTGGTTATATCTCTAAAATGGGTAGAGATACAATCTCAACGATTATACCAGTAGATTCTACGGAAAAAGTTACATAAAGAAACGTTTTCTCCGCATATACGTTCTTTGGAACGATTAGGTGAAAAATGAGAAAATCGAAAAAACCTAAATTTCAAAATTTCTTCGAGGAACTTTTTGTCACCAAAACTTTTCATTTTCTGGACTTAAGTAGATATTGATATGCTGATTCCAAATTTTGAAACAGAATTCAATTATCTCTTACCGTTCTCGAGATATTCGTCTTCAAAGTTGAGTTTTGGCAATACCTAAAAAAACAGGTTTATTAGGTATACTTAAGTAAGGGTTAGGTTTACGACTTCGGCAACATCAGCAATCGATTCTACGGGCAAAATTACATAAATATACCAATTTTCAAATTTTTATTTCAACGGATACAATTTTTAGAGCAATAAAACGAAAATCGGTGAAATCGAAAAAAATGCCTGATGAACCCCTTGCGATTTTTTTCGATTTTGGCCATTTTCAGTTTTTCCTTTCTAAAAATTGCATCCGTTGGAATAAAAATCTGAAAATTGGTACACTTATGTAATTTTGCCTGTAGAATCGAATGGTGATGTCGCCGAAACCTTAAACCTAACCATTTCAGGTGTATACCTAAAAAACCTATTTTTTTAGGAACAACTTTGAACTCAAATATCTCAAGAACGAGAAGTGATAATTGAATTCTGTTTGAAAAATTAAAATCAGTGTGGCGGTATCCACTTAAGTCCAAAATATGAAAAATTTTGGAGACAAAAAGTTTCCGAGTAAAAATTTGAAATTTAGGTTTTTTCGTTTTTCTTATTTTTCATCGAATCGTTCCAAAGAACGTATATGTTGTCAGAACATTTCTTTATATAACTTTTCCCATAGAATCGAATGATGAAGTAGTTGAGATTGTATCTCTACTCATTTTTGAAATATACTCAAAAAACACACTTTTTTGAGGTATAACTTTGAAAGCTAATATCTCCAAAACGAAAAGAGATAATTCAGTTTTATTTGTAAATTTGGTATCAGCGTAGATAATTCTTTAAAAAACAGTACAAACAAAATTTTGTAATATTTGAATATTTTCGAGCTAAAAATTCGATATTTTCCAATATTTTCGGGTTTATGCCCAGTTGTTACTACATACTTAAACTATATAATTGGATTATATATTAAAAGTGTAGTAATAGCAAACGTATCGTACACATTTGGCTAGTGTTTCACTAGACAAGAATTCTTGTCTTTTTTTGTTTTTATTTGCCTTGATCGTAATTTTCTTGTATATTTCTTGTCTTGCAGTTAAAACGTACTCGTAAATGAGCTTGAACATATAATTAATCTTAGTACCACATGTGCATTTTTGGTAGGACAATATTAACATCAACTATCGAATATACATATAATATAATTACCATAATTAAGTAAATATTATTAAAATTGCTCATATTATACGTATTTCTTAGTATAACAGCAATATTTGTACAAAGCAAAAAAGCATTATAAGAAAACATTTTGTGTTTTTACTCTTGGTTATAAGTTTTGATAGAATAATTACACACAATAATTATTATAATTATAATTTTTTAAATGAGGTTTATAGATATATTTAGAAAAAGAAGTATTCATTTGTTTAATAATTACATATATTTTTAATTATATGTAAATGACATACATACATTAATGTTACTACATTTCGAAAACATACGCTTCATTATTTTCATAATTATTGACAAATATTTATAGATCAGTACAAATAATAAATCTAAATTTCAAATTAGCAAAATATAAAAACGCAGGAATACAAGAATTGAAGAAAATCTTGCTATTCTTGCATTTATCTTGCAAAGCTACTTCTAGCCTTGTCTTGCTTTGACATTTGTAGCTCTTTTCTTGCCTTGTCTTGCATTTTTTGCAAGACTGAGGCAAGACCAAGAAAAATACAAGACTCTCGTGAAACACTACATTTGACTTTAGGGATGCCAAGTTAAGTTAAAGATATTCTGCGTGGGTCGTTTAGAGTTTGTATCTCATTGACAAACTGTTCCATATTTCAGTTTAATTTACATAACAGTCCCCACACACATTCTCACACTCTTTGCTATAATGATTCTCTCCTCTCTATCTGCGTTGCTTGGGCACAAGTTTTAAGTTGCCTCTCGGGAGCGGCGTCTCGAGGCGTCGCCAGCGTCGTGGCGCAGCTTAGCGCCGGATGCGAGATTAGCGGTTAACGCAATTAACAAGCGCTGCATTCACCCCGCAAAAATGGAGCGATCAAATTAAAATAGTTTCAAAGAGCGCATAAAAAGGTTATAGGGTGATAATTATATCGGTGTATAATAGAAAGATAACTGGGGCTAAAGAATTTATTTTTATTATACTTCTTTTGTTTTCTTCCGCAAAGAGCAAAAGATTCTTCAGAATTTTTTTATTAAATCAAAATATTAGAATATTGTGCAACAAGTGCAGAAAATTCAATATATAGTTGTATATTATGAGTTAATACCTAATTTAATTGCCATATATATACCGTGTGTTCCAAAAAAGTGCTGTCAAAGGTATTTAACATGGGAAAATAGTTTTTGGTACATAAAAACTGTCCGACTAATAACCGTATTGTGCAGCACATATATTGCTTAATTTTAATAACATAATTCAGCAAAATTTATTTTTTTTATATTTTTTTTTTCGCCTGATGTTTTTATTATTTTACACAGTAAAAGTAACCGCCTATAGAGTCAAAGGTTCTTTTTTATATTCTATCCGGTTTTTTTATGTACAAAATTAATACTATGATTGGTAAAAAAAAATTAATGAAAAATAATTAAAATTAAATAAATTACAAAGATATAATACACAATGCAGTAAATGAATTTATTAACAAATAAACTGTCAACAGAATTAATCAAGGACTTTTTATAAATAATTGTATTCCTAAGAAGACCTTTGATTTTTTAGGCTGTTACTCTACCTTCATACTCACGAATTGACAACTCTTATTTTAAAACAAAAACAAAACAAAAATCAGGTAAAAATAAAACATCTTTGTATTCTTGTAGTTTTGCAATTCTATCAAGAGACAGAGTATCCGCATTTTTTTTTAAATCCTACGTTAAAGTCCTATGTTTCGCATTTCGTTTCAAACACTACAATGTTTACCATATTCATATAAATTACTCATGATATATTTAAAATCTTCGATTCTTTTAGTGATAGTCTCTCTTCCCTTTTGTGTCATACTTAGCTCGTCTCGTTTTTGACGAGATTTTCTACAATAATTTTTCAATAAGACCATACAAAAATAAAACCCTGTGTTATTATTATCATATGCCAGTGTGATTTCTAAATACAGTTTAATTATCTTCTGTTTACGAATCCATTGTTTGGTATTTTTCCGAGGCTAATCCGGGTAGCTACTCAACACTTTTGGTAGTTGAGAGTAAGAAAAATAATACCATATTTTCTAATTAGCATACGCCAATGTGTTTTCCACATATGCGTAGCTTAATTATCTTCCTGTTTACGTATCCACTGTTTCCTATTTTTCTAAGGCTAATCCCAGCAGCTACTCATCACTTTTGGTAGTTGCGGAGTAGTTGGAGTAATCCTTTAGGGCCTTGTGCATTATTTAGCCGGAGGAACTAATGAAGTTCCGTCGCCGCTTCACTGGTCACCCTCATCCGATTACGGCGGATTATCGGACACGGGCCCGGTACACCTGCAGCTACAGATCATCAAAACACAATGCGCAGAAAAACCAACGCTAAGGGATTACACCGGAATTCAGAGGTTGTCATTCATTAATAAGGGAGATGTGGACACAGGGTCTCACTTGTTAAAAATACAACGTTCTGTTGATGTGTTGTGTGTGTCTCGTACATAAAAACTATAATCGGAGTTTAAGGATTACGGAGAGCAAAATTCAGAGGTTTGTGGTATTATCACTAAGCTAAACATGAAAGAGACAGTGATTAAAGATTTTCCAATATCTGTGCGATCAGTTGCTTTGTTATAGATAAGCTCTATTAAAATTTATATCTTATAAAACCTTAACATTAGTTTAATAAATTAGAAAGGTGATATATAGTACTAACAGAAAATAATACATTACTGAAATACTTAATGTCCGTTTGCACCAACATAACTTAAATATAAAGTGAAGTTTATGTTTAAGAAAACACATTGGCACATGGAAGATTCAAATCACTAAAGAAATTATGTGTTCTACACCAAGATGTTTGATTTACTTGTCGGTTGATTAACTTATGTTGTTAAAATTAAAACTTTTGACATGGTTGGACGTATACATATACCTTTCTGTACCACGTACGATAATGAGATAGCAAATAAAGGTCTTATCTATGCCATCCTTATACGACAAAGATTGATGATATGAGGATCAACTCGGGGAAACCGAAAATATGTTTTAAGTTTCCTTTAAATGGACATCACATCGGAAAAAAAGTCAAATTAAATATTAACATTGCTGTCAAAATTTCGATTAATATTTTTATTAACGAAGGACCCCAAAATTGTAATCCCTGAGTTTTACTATTCGTTGAAACGAACAGCTACTCTTGCATTAAGAACCTAAAGTAATATTAGATAACTCTGTCACAATTTCTGAAGAAATAAATTTCTTCTGTTTTTATTTTATTTAAAACTATTACCTAGCAAAAATTTAAGTTTGTACGCGACTTTATATCAAGCATCTTGCAACGATCTTGATGTTTTGATTTAATTTAAAACAGCAAATAACAAATGTCAAATAATGGTAGGTACATTGTGTATCTAGTAGGGAAACTGATATGTTCTCGGACGGTGGTGGAAATTGCGAGACGAACCGAAGGCGAGGCCAATAACACTAGGACTCCGAGAAGTACTTTGCTACGTGGTGCATATACTATTTTTTTTATCTGTATAATTGTATTTTTATTTATGGGAAACAATGGATTGCACCCAGTACAGGAATTCTTTGTCACCGGCCGAAAAAAAATCCCGGACTGTTATTTTCGCAGCCTAGCAACTACATTACAATACCGGAATAATGCATTTTCCGTTTCGGTAACAAACCGGAAAGGTTCATGTCCGATCAAAAAAAATTATTTTGTTTTCAATTTTAATAAATAATACAGTTTACGAACATGAAAAAATAGTAAGTTACACAAAGGTGGCAGCGGTAATAGAAAAAGTAATATTGACGGGATTTATTTTTGGAAGGGTAAATATTTCAACTCATAATAAATAATATAAAAGTCCATTTCATATTTGTATAAAATAGATAATCATTTCCAAATAAATACCTCAAATATCCCCAAAACAATTTAAGTGTGTGCGATTTGGTTAATCACTTCTTTTGGCATATCTTAATCTGGAGTAATCTCTATATCTGCGCTGGTACAACTAAGTCGGTGTCGGTGTACCTGTTTGGGGAAGATTTACAGAGCGGTGCAGATTTATCGCCCGGCAGACAATGGCCCGATGCCGACGCGAAACCGCGGAGACGCCGGCTTTCCGCTCCGGGACTCCGGGGCTCCGGGCTGCGGGATGGGATTCATTGGGGACAATGTTTAAATATTCGCAGTTTAGATGCCAGCAGATAAAAACAGTTACATTTCTGGATAAATGATACTTTACCATAAGTAAATATTAACTGTGTGTAAATAGATGATTTTATTAACTTATAATTGGTTTTCTAACACTTGTACTCAGTGATAATTTATTTGATTAAGTGTTAATTATAGTGGAAATTGAATGTAAGACTTCACAGAGAAAGAAAAAGTACTGGATGGTATAGTACAAATAAATTAAATTGACAGTAAAGAATTATCCTATTTTTTTTTACTTAGGTATATATAAGTGTAATATATTATAATAATATAATATAAGTATGATAAAGTTCGGTTTAGAAATTTTTATTTGATGATTGAAATATGATTGTGAGAATATTCGAAAATTTACAATTTACTAACCAATCAGCATGAAGCAAATCATATGTCTACTATCACTCAAGTTCATGACAGTTTTCCCTTATTTCAACCTAACCTAGCTGGTTTGTTAATGCTTTCGAAGTTTTATAGCGTATTTGGACTGAATTGATGAAATATAATAATTAGAGACAATGGTTACAAAATGTTTTATATATAAAACATCACAAGTGAAAGATACACCGCTTTCACAGGTAAATTATAAAATGTATTATAGGATATGTTTATTCCCAGAGAATCTTTTTGTCTATATGTCCGTACGGTGCGCGTAAGATGAAGGAAATTTTGAGGTCAGAAGGGTAAAGTATTACTAAAGAACCACATGGTATTTTCAGACGACGTCGCTGCCAATACTAAATTTTTGGAATTATTGTAATGACAGAATTTTAAATTGAATACATTTTTTATGTCAAAAGGTGATAGCAAGTGAGATAACAATATAGATAGATGTGCACCTCAGACAAAGACAACGCAGCAATGTCTGTCTCTTTTGGCATAATTTTTGGAGATTATTTCGAAACGTACTAGCAAAGCGAGATAACATCATTGGTATTTCTGTACGTTAGCGTATTGCGAGAATTTTCAAAATATTTTTTGTGAAGGAAATATTTTAGTTTCTCTTTTATAAGATGAAATCTGTCTGTATCTGTATCAAATGTTTAGAAGCCCCGCGATATAAAGCAAGAGAAGACTAGGATTCATTTTTCGGTCCGCTGGTTTAACACGGTTAAGACATCTGTAAACCAGGAAAAGTAATTCAAGTGACCCTAGAATTTATATGTTCCTGCCGCTTAACTTTGGGGTAACACACCAAAAGTTCTATCACTTCACCGTAAAGTTAACAAGAAATACTCAACTTAACAATAAAGTTATTTTTGTACCAAGAACAAAAGGTGTCATGTGATCAATTTATTTAATAAGTAACCATATTTTGAAAATACCTTTTACCCAAAATTTATCTACAATGATGTCTGTTTAACTGAACAGAAGGAATTAAAACTCACAAACCTATTTTACTTCCTTGTATGAAGTAAAGGACAAACTGTAATCAAGTAAAATTGCGGTTTTCAGATTTCAACGAAAATTTTAACCAACCCAAAATCTATTTTCGGTGTATCGTCCATACACCTACTTAATTGTAGAATGTTAAAATTTTGTATATGGGACTGCTATAACACCCCTTTTTTATTGCAATTGGCAGTGTTAAAGAGGCACTTTGTTTGAAGGTTTCTTTTTTTTAATTTTTCGCACAACTCAAAAAAAAGTTGTAGAGTATATCTCACTTTAAAATGAAATAAGTTTAAATGAAGTGCACCAAAATGTATATAATTTAATAGATGCGGTGTCCACATCAGATTTTTTAGATATAACTTTAAACGTAGATATATCAAGGACTAAAAGAAAAAATTGAATACTATTTGAAAATTTGAAATTACCAAATTTTTAAGTCCAGTAAATGTTTAGAGAAAAGGAAGTTCTTAAGTGAAAAATTTTAATTGTCTTATATTCAATATTCTTGTATTACACATAATCATTCCAAAGAAAATATTTGTGGAGAAAATATATCTTTATACCTATAACTTTTTCGTACCTCTAGACAATTGTCAGATATATTCAAAAAGGAAGCTTTGTGACCAAATTTGCCAAATAAAAAAAGATATTTAAATTCTGATAATAATTTATAATAAAAATTATTTGACCTTTACAGGTATTAAATTTGAAGTTTAAAAATCAAACATTCAATTCTTTTGTGATTGGAAATATCTTTTCAAGTTTTGGTTATAGATATTTAGTTATAAATACTTCTAAAATTCATGCAATTAGTAATATGAATGATCCTGATTGTTTTGTAATTAGTAACTATCCTTTGTAAAAATGGCCTATCTTATTCCCATTATCCTTGCACTTAAATCAGCCTTTTCCCCTAGTAACTCAACCCTTCCGAATCCTGAACCCTGATCCAGCACATTATCCTGCAGGATAAGACCGCGTGGGTGGAAAGATAAAGGACTTACCTTGCGTGGGCGCCTAGATGTCCTGGACACTCCAGCAGCTCTTGTACCTGCAAGGATAACACGGGTTACAACAGGACGTCATCACCAAATTTATTACAATTAGATATTATTGATTTTGACAGCAAAGTTTCAGACCAGTGAAATAAATTTTAAAGAAAATATCTTAAAGACTTAATAAAAGAGTAATAATTGTAGGTACATTACATTATTATAGGAGTAAAAATTATAATATACGAGGCAAAAAAAGACACTTTTAATCCAATTGACAACAATCAATTTTTTCTTCAAACGTGAATATTTCAAAAAATAATTTACTATTTGATTTTAATTAAATTTTTTTCAAACATCATAAAAGTGGCTTTAATTTCTATTACCCTGCCGGCGTAGAAATTAATTTCGACCTTATAAATCAAGTTCCAAAAGAAGCCACTTTTATTATGTTACAATTTCTTGAAGGCTTATAATTATTTGCTAGTTTTTGTATAGTGATGAAGTAAATAAATTAAAATACTGTGTATAATATTAATTTGCTAAGTAGATTATACATGTACATATTCAATATAGATAATGTATTATAATATAACATTCTAAGTATTTGAATAATTTTTGCCAAGTAAAAAAAATCGACGCTCAGTAGAAATATCACTGTATAATAATGAAAAATTATTTCTAAACAATTAATGGACGCTTGACGAATATTTATTCGCATAGTAAAAATGGCAATAGATATTTTTAAAAGAAAGTAAAGTATGATTTAGGATGCTACCATAACCTACCATAACCTAACCTAACCAAACCTAATCTAACCTACCATAACCTAACCTAAACTAACCAATAGTAAAAGAAATAAAAAGATACAAAGGATTTTATTTCGCCAAATTAACAAACTTATTATATATTCCTATTAGTTATGGAAAATATTATAAATATAGCTAAAAATTTTCTGCTTAGCATTTTTTACTCCACTGAGCTTCTATTATTATTATTGGGTTTATTATTTTACTAAGCATTCTATATTCTCTGTTATTTTTACTGAACATTTAAAAAAAAATTATTAACAGAAATTATTATTGCCTGGGCAAAACATAAAGCGAATGAATTAGTATGACAAATATTTAAATACATACTTATAAATTTATTTACGAAGATAATTTTTTTTAGTTAGTAGATATAATTTCAATATTGCAATATTTTTTTATACTTAGAAATCAAACATTGCAAAAAAATATAATACTGTGAGAAAAAATTGTTGCGTATTGTAAAATATATTTTATCTTTAACATATTTCCAAGAAAATTAATTTCAGAAAAAAGAAATAATCATAAAATATTTGTAATACCGATCTCAATTTCCATCTCTCTATTTTAATTTTGAATTCCTTCCATTTAAATAGATCAATATTAATTAAGAATACTTCAAATATGTCAGAATTTTAGAATTTCAATTAAGGAAACCACGTTCTTAAGAATTTATAATAAAATATGAAATAACTTACAATTTAATGCAACGTAGTATTTCACAACCACTACCACAAACAAATGAAATTCTTTGCGATAAGTATTTCGATAAAACACAATACGTAATAAAGTTGATTTTGTTATGTGCCTATTGTAATGTGTATGAACATAATTATAGTATTTTTGTATTAAATGGAAAGTTATATAAAAATCTATATATCCATGAAATAAAAAACTATATATTTTGATTTGACATATGACGTTTGTAATAAAGATTAACCTTTATATTCAATAAAGTATTTTATATTTATATTACAAATAGTGCAATATAAGAGTTAAATATATGATGCACTTATTTATAAATAATAAGAAGAACAAATTTTTAAGAAAAACTTGTGTCTACTTGTGACACACAAATATTGACAACTCTGTCAAAATAGTTAACGTGTTAAAATATATATACTTCCTTCAGACCTTTTTCTTAACAATCTATATAATGATCATGAGTATATTAGTATATACTTATATCAGAAAGCCAGAATACTCAATTCTAGAGTTAATACAATATGTGATGATATATATAATGATCATATTTGATTAAGTAATGTACTGTTTTTTTGCTTATCTTTGAAGTAAAAGAATTTGATATTATAACAGGTTTTAGTGTTATATAAAACATAAAATTATAGTTAAGAGTATTTAAAAATCCTTTATGTATAAGTATGACAGTATAACGATTACTGTAAGTATGTTTGATGCTTCAAGTATAAGACATTGACAGGTTAAAGAACCATAGAGTGATTTGACATACTGCACATAAGTATACATAAAGATCAGATACGTTGACAGTTGTCCTGCTGATTGATATTTGAAGAAAAGGACATGGTACCTGTTCCTGATGCCTGAGATCCAGGTCCTGATCAGAGTACAGTCTCCGGCAGTTGAAATCACAAGTCCTGTAGTCCTGCCACATGATACACACACGAACAAACTTCTAGAGTTAAAAACACAAGAATTTTACTAGCATTCCCTTCAAGACAAAACTGACTATCACATAGTAGGAGAAAAGTTACGGAAATTACAAAAACACAAAAGGGAATTTGGAAATGTCTAAATCATTACTGAAAATTTTGTTTACAAAACAACGCACGGTACGTCAATATTACTACACCAATTTTTTCCATGGAGACTACTACGCAAACATTCAAAAACTTAGGTGAGTTTACGAAATAAGAATAAGGTATCTCAAGTACCTAAAGTTATTTCAATGCATTTCTAATGGTGTATGTTGTCAGTCTACATCCTCTGCAAGGGACCTACAGCTTATAGTGGGATTCGAACTATTTGGACACATGGGTATTTTAATTTGGTACAAGTCCAAATATATTAGAACCCACTGAGATGTAAGGTTTTTACTTTTCGCCACTAAGAAGAGGTATTGGAATCATGCTAAACACGTTTAAGTATCGAGAACACGATTTTAATATTTTTACGATGATGTCTGTTTGTGTGCGTGGACGGATGGATAGAAATTTTGGTTATAACATTTTGACACCCTAGATCAAATCAGATTAAATTTTAGTGCTAATCGTGCAACTGGAACTGGTGTTTTCATGAAGATCTGAAGTGTGAATGTATGAGAATTATTGTAAATAATAATTTAATATGAGAAAAATAGTTCAAATTTGTTGCTACCTAACCCCCTTTTACTATTTTAAATAATTAATTACTCGTTAAATTTATTTCAATTGTCTGTTTACCTGTAGAAATAAATGTTTTTGACTTTGACAATTATTATAATTAACAGAATTGACAGTGAAAGTATTAATAATTATCGAATACACTAAAAGGAATTGTACTAATACTGTAAGTACTAATTATTTTAATAATTTATTTTACCGTGTCCAGAGTCAACGCACGAAAAATATAAATATTATTATGAAATGTAAAGAGGACAGGCAAGAGGTTATGTGCTAGCTACATCAGATTTTTTGTAAATGCTTGAAGCTGAAAAACAATAAATGCAAGTTAAAAGTATTATGGCAAAATATGAATTCTCAATTATAGTTTACGAACAAAACCCTTCTTGGCTTATGAAGCAAAAAATATTCTTTCGCTATTTTTTACGAACACCATGTATCATTTTAATATTGAAATAACCTCAGAATAGTATAATAAAAGTAAATAATGTAAAGCATTTTTACTATGACAGTATAAAACTTTTGGTAGAATATTACAAAATTGATTGATATTATTTTTTTACAAAACGAGCTACAAATTTTACTAAAAACATTTAAAAAATACGAGGACGAATTTAAAATTAAAATAGAAAATGCTATTCTTTTTAAAAATTGATTACAGACAAAAAATCGCTTTTTCTGAAGTAGGTATATACCTATCATATATAATTATTATTATTCCAGTTTCAAAGACAGGACGCGAGAGATCTTTTTTTCTTTAAGAAGAATAAATACTTTAATTTAAAATATATTATGACACTATGACCCCTAAAATGCTTGCAAATTTAATTAACGAAACAAGATGAATTCTCAATTATAATCTACGAAAAAAACCCTACTTAGCTTATAAAACAAAAACACACTTTCCCCATTTTTACGAACATGTATCATTTAAATATTGAAATAACCACAGAATAGTATGATATAAGCAAATAACACAGAAAGACGATAGAGGAACATGTAATATCCGTATTTACCCATTGACTGGAAAGCAGTATTCGTCATAGTATGCGGCAGAGCGACTGGTCACGCGATCCTTAAGTTTGAGAACATACGCAGGTGGTACATGGAAGCGAAGCCTGTTTAAATATTTAGGCGTACTTATCGTATTTTATTGTGCATCTATACGTTTCTGGGAACACGTACGACCATAGGGAGTCATGCTGTATTGATTGAATGACAGGTTGTTTTACTCCTGCACTACTTTATGGGATATTGACATTTTAGATGAATCGCCAATACTCGGAATAATACAATTTTTATGCTACCAAGAAGCTACTCTTTGAGAATGAATTTAAAACCGGGAATCTGATAAGGAAGGTATGTTTTACTAAAACTTTATACACAGAATATGGTAATATTAAATATGTATCTTGTCAACAATAAGGTAGGAATATGATGTATAAGGAAGGTATTGTAATTATTATACCGATTTTAATAGTTCAACATTTTGATGAATATCTACGAACTGAGTTTTTACAATAGGTTTTGGTAATGTTTTCAATATATCTATATGAACAACTAGTCTCTGTATAATACCTGGATATATAGCATTTGAAAAAATGAAGCCTGTGGCGGCCATTTTTCTTAAGTCAGAATCTAATACAATTGGTGCGAAATATGAATAAAGTGGTCAATTATTCTAATCAATATTTAAATAACCTAATACAAATTCCCCATACATTCTAGGCTACGATTTGAATAATAATTAACTAATATACAAAATATTCTTACATTTTTAAATAATTATAATAAGTGTTCAAATAAATATTTGGAATTTAAAATAAATTTTGACTGTGGAAAACAACAATAAAATTAGATCGTGGTTACAATAGAAATCAACAAATTATCCAATTTTCTAAACCAGGTTGTTCTTCAAAGAACATCAAATTAATGTTTCATTATCAACATTGACCTTTATTCACTTTTATTTTTTATTTTGATGAAAATAATTGCTTTTGTTTTATTTTTGTAAATTTTAATAAATTTATCGATATTTATAGTCTTTCAATATAAAATACTTAAGAAAATGTAAAAAAATTATATCATTTATCTATATATGTATTTCCTTTTTTATGTATTTTATATCTTTAAAAAGAGAACAAGAACTCTATTTAACGATCTCACAATCTATTTTGAGGCCCATATGAAAATTGAAAGTTGATATAAGGCATTTTTTGTCTGATTTAACCGACTTCGTATCTCTTATAGTTCTCGAGATACCCATGCTTAAACCGTTTTATTAATCACCCTGTATACATACAGACATCTGTATGAACAGATCGATAGATATCGCGCTCAAAGTTCAAAATGTATTAGAAAGACCTTAGACATCTAATCAAATCTTGAAATGTCAAGTAAGGTATGATACAATATATTTTCCTAGAAAAAAATGTTACATATGTTACATATCATATGTGATGTAATAATTCAATTGAAAGGAGTGAAATATCGGAAGTTATTAACTATTATCCAAACAAAATACCGCTGTATCAAAATAGAGGTGCAGGGAATAGATTGGAACAACATCACAATTTTCAAAACTTTATCTTAACCACAGAATAGGTTTATACAGCAGCCACAGTAACGCAGAGAAACGAAAATTAGAAAGAGATGAGGAAAGTCAACAAATTTAAAGGGCTCATTGTTTAAAATCGGAAAGTTTCGTCACATCGTAGGGAGAGATAGGGAAAGTCAACAAATTTAAAGGACTATACAATGCTCCAAGGTCATAGAACTGAATAGGGTAACATAAAAGGTACCGACACGGAGTATCGCTTCTGTATATAACAATTCTGTGTCTTAACTATCAATTCCGAACCTACACTTTGAGATCATCTTAGAAATCCTTTATAAAATAGACTGATACCCAGTTTTTTTCCTTAGCAGATCCATTTGAGATAAACGGAATTATAAACGAGTATTGTATGTTTTGGAGAACACAGATTGAGCTGCGATTTCCCGGTACAAATTCTTAACAAAGCCTTTAACACCCGCCGCCAGATGGGAGCACTGATTAGATTCCTCCGGATATTGGCCACGTCACGCCACTTCCGGCCTGGACCTTCGTTTGTATGGACAAACCTCAGACATGTGTCCCGGGCCTTTTAAATTACTCCGAGAACCAAGGGCCATCGGTAGAACGTAGAAGTCGGTCGATACGTAACTGGGAGTGGAGAAAAGAATATGCTTTCAGGAGTTACTACACACATATGGTAGTATCTTAAGTAGAAGAATTTACAAAGTGGTATTAATTTGGTGGATTGTATTTTATTTTATTTAGGTTTGATAAGGGCATGTGTTAAGTTTAGCAGAAAATGTTTTATGCTTTTGAAAATATGATTATAGCTATTAATATAGCAGAGCAGAGCGAGGATTTTAAGACATCTGAGGTCTAGTATGATTCATAACATCTGGGGTTTGTTCAATAGTTTACCGGTTTCAGAAAATAAAATTCTCTTGTCAATAATAAATTTCATAATCACAATATAAGGGTTGATATGACACCATTGTTAGAGTTATACTATCCTTAGTGTCCAATGAAACACGATTTTCAGCCGAAACTGAAACCGTAACCCAATTTTCGGTTCCTCTTGTAGTTTCGGTTGTGAACATTATCGAAACTGATACTTATGTAGTTTAGTTAAAATTTCATTAAATCTTTTCAAGTATTTGTTACTAACTAACAGGTTCTATAATAATATTACAATAGAAATACAGTTATAATAAAGTTACTAGCTTACTTTAGTCTATCTAAACAAAGGATAAAAATCCTGAAACCGGTAAAATAATTAATCTTCAGAAAAATCGAATATTCGGTTATCAAAGGACAATATTTGAAAGTATTTCTGATAAGAAAATTACTCAACATATAAACCTCTGCATTATTAAATTATTGAAGATATATTTAAAGTAAGGGATAAGTATATATTATTAATTTGTTATAACATCAAAAATCTTAGACTCCATCACAATATTCATAAAGAATTTATGATGAGATATAAATAATACATGATCATTATCTTTCCTATTGAAGTCTTAGAAACTAAGTTTAACAATTTTAAATATGGAAGAAGAGGTGATAGGGATGAGAAACATATTTAAAAAAAATTGACTATCCCAAACAAACCCGATTGTCATATTTTCCAGAATTAGAAGAAATGAGAAATACGTCTTGTTTTTGCATCCACCTATATATCTCGTACTGTATTGCAAAAAATCTATCAAATGCTTGGAGTAGTGGTTTGCAAAACAGAACAACCTTTTTTTCTAAATGATTAAAATGACTTTTTGTTGTTCCATTAAATGTACTGAGTTGAAAGATACCCTACAGGTACCCCGTACTACTAAAGTTAAATCACACTCATAAGTGTAGTAAAGCGTAGTAAAAAAACCGATGAAATGAGTTTTGAAATTGTGATCCATAGACCAAATTCTTCTAATTTAACCCTAAAGTAACAAGTCGAATAAAGAACACACTACACCGATGTATATTGTCTTAAATTAAATACAACTATTTTTAATGTATACTTATAGAATCGCACTCCATCTGCTTGGAATCGAACGATGACCATTAAAGAAAGCAAAGATGTGTATAACTCTTGCTGCTATTGACCTTTGACCCCGCGTTGTGAATTTCCCTTTCGTTGAATCTTCCAATTCCAATTACAGGGGTCCTTTGTCCGGCGTCTCAATCCTGGGACAATGAGGAACAGGAATAGCCGCTTGGAGGCCAGTTAGCCTCGGAGTCACACTCAGCGCATTCTTGCGGACACGTCGTGATTTAATTACTCGGAGGACACCCCCGGCCAGGGTCAGTAGTTAACGAGATGGATGGAATGGCCGATGGAGGCTCAAACGCGGAAAGAACACAGTGATGATTCTGTTTGTGGTGTAGCGTACTTTAGATGAAGGGGGAGGTGGAAAATAAGAGGTTGTTATTGCTATGTAAAGTTTTATATGTATACTTGTGATTTGTGATCATAGTCATTATTCGATATTGGAAGCGTTAAATGTTTCACGAAATATGAAGAACACACTGACAATCCTGTCATTTGTGGCGCAGCGCACTTTAGACGAACTGGGATTGAAGTACGGAAGTTTGAAAAATCGCAGATCGTTTTTAATACTTAATACTTTATACACGTGTGATTCGTCATCACAGTCACTTTTCGCTATTGTTAAATGTTTCACAAAATATCTATGAGAATAATTAAATCATTTTTTGTTTGAATTGAACCTACAATGTCTAATTTGTTGCTCTATATGATGGTAATTCTTTTATATTTACATTTATGTTATATAACATGATTTCAAAGTATCATACTAAAAAAGATGGTGATTTCAGATCCCAAATATTGTGGTTTGGCGCGTTTGAAAGTTGGTAAAGTGGACAATATGTGATTTAAGCATTGTAAGGCTTTTGTGTGCCACTATATTTGCAGAAGATGATTCAATTTGTCGGTTTGGAAGTTAAAACATTACATTTGATATTTGAAAGGAAATGAAGTGGAGTAAGAACCTGGATACTTCACTGGTCAAGTGGGGATACGTGGTAATTTTAATAGCAGTTTTTCCATAATTAACAAGGAATTTGAGGAAAAATAAAAAATACGGGCTTAATATGTTTTATTCGACTATTGTATAAAGCTAAAAATGAAAAATCGTGCAAGACCTCATTCCGATAAGAAACAATTTTTTTTTATTACATTAGCATGTAGCGTAATGATTCTTTCTATTCTGCGATAATAAAACTACAAGTTACAGTACACTGGTCCTGTAGCTCATCTCACATCGCTCAATAAATGATGTGAGCTCATCTTTAATATAATAACAATTCAGGGCTTTATTACTGATTATGGCACTTGTATATGCAAATAAATTATCAATTACATATTATTTTTATAAATAAAAATCTGATGTGGACTTGTATGCCTATTAAATTAAGTTATTAAGTTTATTAAGTCACGTCGATGTATTGTATTTAGATTGAAACCACTATGTATCTTCTGCTAATGTATGATTATTGATAATGTGTTGTGTATTATCTTATTTGCAAGTAGTATGTTGGGAGTTTGGTGAAGACTGTCCATCTCCCCGGAAGCGGAAGGGCGGGGGAGGAAATAGCCGCGGCCCGCGCCGGAAGTCGGACTCGCGGACTCCGGGCCCGGATGTCGGTCCGGACTGGAGTGCACAGGAGATTAAGTGGTCTTCGTGCGGTCGCGCCCTGCCACACTCATTGGAACACCATCAACTTCGTTATTATCTTACACTGTCAACATCATCGTCCGAGTACTACCATGCTTGCTTATATCTGGGACATACGATGAAATTGTTAAAAACATTAATAATTTCATATGCTCCTATAGATAATAGATAATTTCAAACTTCTCAATTTGAAAAGTGGCGATGAAGCTTAAAAACAAAGTTATTCATTTTATTGAAATTACATAGCTTGAACGATGGTTTAAACTAATCTAATTCATAAATTCTTATTTGTTAAACTAAAAGTTAAATGTAAAAAGTATTATTGCAAGTTCAGCGATAAATTAATAGTTACTTTTGTATGATCGTTTAACAAAACGGTAAGAAAGTTCATGGTTAGTACAATTGCACAGAAATGATTTAGTAAATTCATTTATTGCTATTAAAACTAAAAGTGTAGTTACAAATACTATAATTATTGATAAATAAATTTAGCACTTATTTCTTACACGAAACTACAACCACAAATGACAGAATTTGACATATTGCAAAATGAAACGAATGTTTGAAAAATACCATAAAAACGGACTTTAGTTTTCCATGATGAATATTAATACACCTCATTTTAGATACTTTTTACCTCACGCCTGTCAGAAAAAGAGGTATTGGAATCATGCTAAAAATCGAATATGTAGTGAGTTTTCAATGGATAAGCAAGGTTTGAAGTCCCTAAAACACGATTTTAATATTTTTACGATGATGTCTGTCCCTGTATGTGGATGGATGTTGTCGTAACGATGACTTAAATACAAGTGAATAAAAAAAGTTGAAATTTTGGATACAACATTATGACATCCTAGATTAAATCTGATTAGCTTTGGAGTTAATCGTGTAATCAGAAGTGGTGTTTTTATGAAGATAGGAAGTGTTTTTCTGAAATATCTGAAGTATTTACAAATATATGAGAATTTTTGAAAATAATACTTTAATGTTTATGTTATTAGCTACAATTATATAATTCAAATTTGTTTGTACCTCGTCCCGGTTAACTATTACAAGTAATTAATGATTAGGTAAATTTGTTACTATTGCGGTTAAACTTTTTACCTATGGAAATAAATGTATTTTTATTTGACTTTGATAATTATGATATTTGACAGAATCGATAGTACGATATTAATAGCTATCGAAGACTCTAAAAGGAATTGTACTAATACTGTAAGTACTAATTATTTTAATAATTCATTTTACCGTGTTGCAGTCAACGTACGGAAAATATAAATATTAATAAAAAATGCAAAGAGTACAGCCGAGAGATTATGTGCTGGCCACATCAGATATTTTTTACTGATATTGAAGGAATTCAAATTTTATGGAGGAAAAAATTATGTAAGCATTACGAACTATAAATAATTTCGATTTTAAATAATAATTCGGTAAAATGTCGTACCGTTCTTAATACTTGATATACTATAATATGTTTTGTCTCAGTCAAGAATCGAATCGATAGTAGTAAATAACGTATATTTTTGACAACCTGCATCCGTTTTTCGATGTAATATATTTCTTTTAACCGACGATTAAGGTAACCAACACTTTAACCGGAGTTGAAAAACTGGCCCAAACTCATCTATTCATATATGTATAAATATAGTATTTAGTATGTAGTCTAGTCCTGTACGTGTAGGTTATGAAGGTTACACCGAGGCTCATCTGTTTCCGATGTGTATTTCTGTTTGGCGCGAAGTGCCGATACAAGATTCATGGCGGAGTATTTGCTCGAATTAAAGTATCAATTATTCAGGCGGGGTCTCGCCTGGGCCAGCAGATGACGTCCGTAAAATCGCGCCGCGGTCTTTACGACCTACGCGGCGCGCGGCGTAAAACTACATGCGCCAGATGATAAACACACAGCCAGGCAGCTCTAAACAACACGGGACACCGCAAAAAATACCCTCTCGCATAACGTAACTCCGTGTTTCCAAAAGTTCACAGGAACATCCTTTATAATTATCTTGCGATACCTAAGGATTAAATATGTTCTAATAGAAAGATAGTGAAATGACCAAACCTTATACCTTATTAATGCGATATAATTTTTGCAGTAAGTGAACCCCGTAAATATATTTTAGCTGTGAACATTTAAAGGATAACATAGGGACACTGCAAAAAAATGCCCTTTCTCGCATAACATCACTTCACGTTTTCCAAAAGTTCAGCACAGGAACATCGGTTATAATTATCTTGCCAAATCTAAGGATTAAATATGTTCTAATGAAATATATTTTTAATAGAAAGATAGTGAAATGAACAGATCTAATTAATGCGATTTAAGTTTTGCAGTAGGTGAAATCCATTGAATATATTTTAGCTGTAAACATTTAATGTGTAATGGATCATATTCAAATCCATGGGCGTAGCAAGGATTTTTATTTATAGGGGCAAAAAATAATTATAATTTTAGGATAAGGTGTATAAAAACTTTAAAAACGTCTTATTGTGTCTTACTTTTCCTTAGTGATAAATTTATTTCTGACCGGTTTCGGTCATTAAATGACCATTTTCAAAGAAATTATCCGGTTAATACTACATATAGGTATTATAAAAATAATAAATAAAATTTAAAATACACTTATATAAAACTACCGAAGATTATATTCTTATGCATTTATTTATTAAATTCATATGTAAGTGTAAGTATTTTCATCAACATACTTCATCTTTTAATTATTATTTTCCGAATATATGTTTCCTTAAAACAAACTAAGAATAACTCTGCATTGTCTATAAAAGTGCTCATAATGCTTAAATGTAGTACAAAGATGGATAAGATAACGTTAACATATGGTTATGCTATTTCATATTATACAAAAAAAATATTTCCTTATATAATTTTAAAAAATCAACACAATAACGTTATTTTTATTTCGTTATTATAACATTAAAACTTTATTTTTCTCAAATTTGTAGTAAAATTCGATAAAAAAAATAAACTGAACAAATATATGTATCAAAAGTGTTATCGGGTATCGTTACGTTACGTTTTCCATCCCTGATTACAAACAATACTTCCTTTTAATGATTTGGGCCTTAGGGTTAGTTCAACATCGTTTCAAAATCATTATATTTTTCGGACATCCACAGATTTGTTAATAGTTTATATATTATCTCATTTTCGATTTCATTACTTTCCAATATTGTCTTCTTCTACTTCAGAAGATAAATATAGTAGTATTAATTGAAAATGTCGGCACTTGGTGGAACATTTTTCATTTATTATTTATATTAGATAAATTTAGCTCTATTCTACAGAATGATCTTTATCTAATATAATTTCCTTATTTTTACTAGTCCCATAATAATTACGGTTATTGTTATAAAACTATTATTTAGATTATTGAAAATGCAAATGAGTTAGTGAGAATTTTAAGACTAAGTTCTAGAAGCGTGTTTATCATGCAGTTTATAGGTTATTTGCTTAAACTTCTTAAACTATTACACAGTTCCTATTTTAAAATTTTGTATATTATAAATCAGAATCAATTGCAATAGTTGTGGAATAATATATCATTTGTTTTTAAGAAATATTTTAAATAATTTGTATATTATTTCTAGTAAAGTGTAATTTCTTAAAAGGGGTAACTGCCCCCTCTGCTCCACCTCCTGTTACGCCCATGCCCGAATCTTCAAAATTACAATTCCTCAGCTATAGCTAACAGTCGGTAAAAAAGAACGACACTTGAAGTTTACTTGCTTGCACTTATCCAAACATTTCCGTAATCAATAGCGGCCGTCGAATCAATATTTTTCTAGTGACGGAAAACACTGGACTCAGCGGCGTCGGTTTAGGGTCGTCATGCAATATTCAAGGGGTTACGCGTCATCTTACCACGCATTGCTGTTTCCATGACGACCGCTGACAGAAATTATTAAAATCTAAAGTGCTCAGGTGTGTAGGTGCTTCAATGTTAATAGCTTAGGTGAGACGAGAAGTGGAGATTAGACAGAATTGGACTCAGCATTTCACTTCGCAAATAGTTATTTAAACTACAAGCAATGTAGCTATGCTTTAACATTCGGGCAAGTTTGATAAGACCTTATTTCTCTGGTAGCATGTTCTTAATTAGATACTTGTTTTTACCTCTCGCCTATAAATATATACATAAGGGAGGTATTGTTTTTGGTTAAATTTCTCCAGTGTGAGGTTTCAACATATGAGGCCGAATTAGGGTCCCTAGAATTCCAATTTAAAATTTTCACCTTGATAACTTCAATATGATACATGTAAAAATATTATATTTGGTATTTAGGAATTATATTTATATGTAATGAACTGATTAGATTTTGACTACAATTAGTTAATCGGTAGCAGTACTTTACTTGCAGCTTTGAACTGTTTTTCATAAAAAAATGCCTCTAAATACAACTTTTTCGTAAATTACGTTATTATTATTATTCGCAAATTCATATATACAATATGGTGATTTAGTTGTTACCCGGACAGTTTTTATTTTTTAAAAATTGTTTTCCCATGTTAAATACCTATGATGTTTTTGGATCACACGGTATATTCGCTTTATACTAGGATTATACTTACATACAAGGGAACCTCTCAACCTATCCAATTGATATTAATCTCGACTATTTTTTCCGACTTCTTTTGGTACTAAATGAAAAGTCCCAAAGCCAAAAACCTTCGATCTTTTTCTTTATCTAGATATGTGATTTTAAAATTTTCAACTTGTTAATATTTTGGATATTTCACCTAACAACGTATTCTAATGGTTTGGAAAAATTAGCTGAAAGTAGGTTCTTATATGTTTTTTGAGATTCCTAAGACGAATCTGAAATCAAAATTATAAAGTACGTATTATCGGATCCAATATGGTTGACTACATCGAAATGCATTAATTTTCATGAAAACAAATAATGTTTTTTTGAACTGCTTAATTTGAATCTGATTTCAAAATTACAAAACTGAAAATGGTGGACCCAATATGGCCGTCCAAATATTTCAAAATGCTTCAAATATTATGAAAATAAATTATATTGTTTGAGTCACTAAATACGGTTATGATATCAAAATTCTTTATTTTTCAATACAGCCTAACATGTATTAAGTAAAAACCTTATAAATAATTAGAAATTCATAATTTAAAACCATATAAAATGCGACCCAAAAAACATAATAAATTATATATAAAAATTGAAGTATATAAACGAACAAATAAGTAAATGAGTAACTGTGAAAAAATTAAAATAGAAGTAACGCGATATTATAATCACTGTCCACTCCTTACAAATCCTTGCGGATAGTCGAAGGATACTTGGTAATTTACAGTAAAGAATCCTTTATCTACCTCCGGCCGCATTGTCAGCCAGTGAAGTAGAAAATTACTTTTAAATTCGACAAGAGCTACAGGAGTCTGTGGTGTCCACAGTCCTTGGTCCTTCGTCCTTGGCGTCAACTGCACGCACTCTTCCGGCCAGATAAATGGTCCTGCAAGGACCTGGATGAGTCCTTCAATCGAGGGCTATCGAACAAGAATTTGACGAAGGCGCGAGTCATGTTTTGTCTATTATACCCAACTTTGTCCAGCATTTTCATATTTTTATTTTGCTGAAAATATCACTGCCAATATAAAGATATCTCGGACGTATAGAAATTAGTTGAATGCATGATATGAAATACCAAATTATAGAAAAATATAATTATAATGTTTATTATAAATTTGATTACTTTTAATTTATACATATTTTGGAAAAATATTCTTTCCATCATATTACAACCATAAAACAAAAATATCTAATTTGATCTTTGATTTTTTATGTATTATATCTGAACAGCCAGATTCATATAGAAGATTACCTACCTTAACCCAGATTAGTTACACCCTTTGTTAACATCCTGAAATGTATATTTGACTACAGTCCAAATTCATAAAAGGAATTAGGTATATAGTTTAGTTTCAAAGATAACCCTACTAGGTTGGTGGAATTTGCAATATTTGTAAATGATTATCAGCATTTCTAAATGACATGGTGGTGATATTTGACAACGTAGAAGTAAAATATTTTAATTACACGCATGCGCAAAGCATTCATAGAAGTATGGTTATAACCATGTTTTTTTTATTAAATTCATATTAAATGGTACAGAAAGGTGAACGTTAATGCAGCTCTTTTTTGGAGTACGAGCACGATTTTACTAAATGACTGCAACTCCAAAAAAGATCTTCCTTTTGTGTAAGTTAATCTCGTTCTTAACGTAGTAATTTTCAATGTCAACCAAATTTACACCAAAACAAACTATTGTATAATATCAAAATATATTTATTTTTTCTATGAATTACCTATATTGATATCTTGTATATTGTTTTATAAATATATATGCTTATAGCGAAATAAAATCCACTAATACACCAACGTTTCGACTGTAAATCAGTCTTCATCAGGGTGCTGATAACGTGCAAAACATGTAAACAAATATACAGACATACATTCAATTCAGGTAACAGACTTACATAAGTGGTATTGAAATGTTATCAAGTAAATAATATATTTCACAGAAATCTTTCGTTAAACATATATAAAACACACACCCGTACATGTTACTTAACAGTTATCAACAAACAGGCTTAAACAAGAAGTTTCTAGTTGAGTAACAGTCGAAAATTGTAAAAACCTACCACAAGTCAATCAAGGGCTAGTGAATAGCGAAACAAGATTGTACAACTAATGTAGAACTAATTAATATCACAGATTTATCACAGGAAATGTAACTACACAGAAAATAAACTATTGTAACAATTGTCCATACTGTTTTCTTAAAATCCCACGAGAAGTGTATATATTTTGTTTTTCAATAATTATTTCTATGAATCGCTTTTCGACTGTGTTTGGTTTTCATACATTCATACTTACTCTATTTCTTTTTATTATTCCCTTAATTAAAACAATGTTTGACTAAACACCAACTACATATTCCATCAACTTTATAATAGTTTTAGTCATTATTTCAATTTTTAAAAACGGCTTTTGGAAAATGCCATTGTCTCTGCAATGAAATTGGGAAATTCTGAATTTGAATTAGAATGAATGGAGTTTCAAATAAAAACGACAAGGGTGTAATTTATATTCCTGAGTTTATATTTCTGATTTTTAACGTCCATCTCGATCTTCTACTGAAAATTGTAAAAATCAAACCATTTTGAACTAAAATAAATAAATAAACATTATAAAATAAAAAATATTATTTTTAACGTTTTTGTTTAATGTAATACGAACTTAATAAAAAAAAAGGTTGTCAAATATGACCACAAATCTTCTTCCGCATCACCTACAAATATTGCTAATTTCACTATACTAGTGGAGTTATCTTTGAAACAAAATAATATACTTAATTCTTTTTATGAATTGGGACTGGGGTTAGTTTGACATTCCAGGCTGTTAACAAGGAGTATAACTAATCCGAGTTATTAGCTTATATTTTATAAGAATCTTGGTGGAAATATTTTGGATGATTCTTCCATACTTTCATTCCCTATATTTCTGTTACTACTATCCATGTGTACACAAATGAATAATCCTTTAATCATTTTTAATCAATAGATTATCAATATAATATTAAGATTTCTGGTGACTATCGACTTTCATATTACAATTTGGAATTGTTAGGGTTGTTGTGGTCAAATTTAAATAGTTTTTCAATAAAAAGTTACTTACAATTATTATTTACATTCCACTTAAACAATATTTTGATCTTAGTTTGTGAAAAAAAACGATACGTTTCGTATGCAAAATATAAAAAAATGAAAATAAAAAATACATATTCAAGACCAATCTAAATTGCATAGCTATAAATTTTTATTACTTCTGGACAATGGAAACAATTATACAGTAATTAATTATAACAGCAATCATACTTTTTTGCTACAATTTCTGGAAATTACTTTTCACATAGCAATAAATTTAACTACTAAATAATCTTGAATTTTAAAAGCAATATAAAAATAATTACTAAATTATTATTTCTATATATATATAAAATTAGGCCTTTAGGTTCCTGTGTTTTTGTTTTTATTTTCGTTATTGTATAAGGACGTTTCGGGTATAGTTAACCCATCATCAGCAGGTAAGATAATTTTTAAAACAGCAATGTGGATAAATGTTCTTGGATTTACATTAAA
Source organism: Stenolophus ochropezus (assembly GCA_035578165.1). Taxonomy (NCBI): domain Eukaryota; kingdom Metazoa; phylum Arthropoda; class Insecta; order Coleoptera; family Carabidae; genus Stenolophus; species Stenolophus ochropezus. The sequence goes on along the minus strand of JAQOWZ010000018.1, from coordinate 21,216,235 downwards.
GGAAGTAAGTGTTGCTTTTAAGCAGAGTTACAATTCATGGTACAAAAGTTGTGAAAGTTGTTTACAATTGTTAGTAATTAAACTATTTCGCCTACAGAAGAAATACATGTTAATGTTACGGCGAACCACACAGCTCCCCAGAACATTTATCCACATTGCTGTTTTAAAAATTATCTTACCTGCTGATGATGGGTTAACTATACCCGAAACGTCCTCATACAATGACGATTTTATATTAAAATAAAAACTAAAACACAGGAACCTAAAAGCCTAATTTTATTTACAACAACCTCAGCATACATGTTCCCAACAATTTCACCAAATAAATTACTATTTCCTAATTTTACGAGTATTGAACATTCGTCTTAATAGTCCTCCGTCTCCGTATGCATTCGCATCTTGAGGATCCCCGGTCTATTGATTGGCAAGATGCAGCGAAGACAGCAATCAATAGCTGACCAGTGGGGCGAAGGCCTAGGGCTGTAATGGGCCCCTGGGGACATGCTTTGTGGCCGCTGCGTGTTTTTAATTTGCCGAAACGACCGAAGGGCGAATATAGAGGGACGATATTTTAAGTAGATTAAATACGGGGGGTAAATACATATGTGTACATGTAGATTTAAATCGGCTCAATATTAATACTGCGTATTGAAGGGTTCAAATTCTATGACTCTAACTGACAATACATGTAAGTTCATGAATTTTCCAGTCCAAATTATTATTTATTCGCTAAAAATGTGAAATCATTGTTAGAATTTAAGTATGTAATTACCTAATAAATGACAGCTATTTTGAATGCAAAGTGGCTTATTTGAAATAATTTACCTGAAAATGATTTGATGTTTGCTTTTAACAAGTGTCCGACCGAAACACGATTTTTAGACGAAAGCAAATATTCGGCTCCTATTTTAGTTTCGATCAAAACCATAACCGAAACCGAAACTTACGTAGTTAAGTTAAAATTTAGTTAAATATTTATTAAACATAAATCTAGTGTTTTTCTTAACTACAATGGGGAATATGACTAAATTTTTTTCTTCCATTTTAGGATTCTGTGCAAAAAATAAAAATACCCATATTTTTTAAATAGCTTAATTGTTGATAATTCTGGAGAAAATACAATAATAATGTTTTAGAGAGGAGATATGTGACGTCAGGTAGGAGACTTAAATATCGAGTATAAATTCATTTGGTTATAATCATTTAAAACTCTGTATGTAAATATTAAACAGTATTCAAAAATCGTAGGACATTGATAATTTTGAAAGATGAGTACAGACATTTTAATTTTTTAGGTCAACCAAATTTACACCAAAACAACTTAGTGTGTAAATGTCTATTAATTACCTATATTGATATTTTAGCTTAACGAAGTGTAGGTATATATTTTAAAAGAAGGTTTTTCTGGAGTTGCAATCTTTTAATAAAATTCACTAATACACCAACTTTTCGACTGTAAATCAGTCTTCATCTTCACATACAAAACATACAATCAAATGTACAGATATACATTCAACTCAGGTAACAGATTTACATAAATGATATTAAAACACACACACGTACATGTTACTTAATAGTTATCAACCAACTGACTTATACAAGAAGTTTCTAGTTGAGTAACAGTCGAAAATTGTAAAAACCACTAGCCAATAAAGGGCCACAAAACAACGAAACATGATTGTACAACTAATGTAAAACTAATTAAATATGACGGGAAATGTATCTATACAGGGAATAAACTATTGTAAAAAATTTCCATAATGTTTTTTTTTTAAATTCCCCGAATAAATGTATATATTTTGTTTTACAACATTTATTTCTATGTACCTATTGCATTCCGACTGTTTTTTTTTTCTTCATGGATTCATACTTACTCAATTACTATTACTTTTTATTATTTCCTTAATTGAAATGTTTGACTAAACACCAACTACATATTCCATTAACTTTATAATAGTTTGAGTCATTATTTCAATTTTTATAAACGGCTTTTGGAAAATTCCATTGTCTCTGCAATGACAAATTCGGAATTTGAATTAGAATGAATGGAGTTTCAAATAAAAACGACAAGGGTGTAGTTTATATTCCTGAGAGTACCTCGCTGTTTAGATTTACGGTTATTTAACAAAATTCAAGTCAATATTGCTATCGTACTTTTGGAGAAAATATGTTAAAATATTGGAAAAGTACGTTACAAAATTTAAAGTGAACAATAAATTCCGTAGCAAGAATGCACTCCTGGAGTTCGACAACATTACAGTTTTACTACATATGCGCGATATGCTAAACTTACGACAAAAGTGGAGAATTTTCAACTTCACAACTTTTAACACTTCTTGTCACTTCGTCGATTATATTTCCCGACATCCCAGGAAACAGATTCATTCGATAAAATAAATACTGATAAAATAAATATAATTTTTATACTTTGCATTAACAATTGTCCTATTATTATATTGAAAACAGTTTAATAATATAAAATATTGTTAAACGGTTTCTGGTATTTTTGTTGTTGTAAAATTGGTACTTCGAACAACTGAACTCCATTTTAAATGTCAAATTGATAACCTCAAATATTTTTAAATGTTTTTTAATATAATTTATATTATTTCTGACTAAGAAAATCGAATAATCAAAATTAATTTAAAAGGATATTAAAATTTCATAACTCATAATGTATAGATTTATAAATTTCTACATAATATTTTGAATGCATATTGACAAATAAATAAAAAAATCTTCATTAATAATTATTTTATTAAAATATTTAAAATTGTTTTAGAGTTTATTTAATATATAAATATTTTTTATCTTATATAGTACTTCTTACCAACAAAAATTGATTAAATGGGTACGCCACTTACCTGAAACAAAAAAAATGCGTTAATAATAAAGAACAAGAATAATACATGTAATTGTGAGGAATATAATTACTATTTACTAGCAAAGTTAGCATTATAAATAAAAATTTGTGAAAACCACCCACAACTTCATAAGCTATGGTTTCAAAACATTTTATACACAGCCTAAATCATACGAATGATTAACATCATCAATTCATCATTATGTAAAAATATGTGATCTATATATTTTTCCTACATTTCTCTCATAATTTAATAGTTATTTATGCTACAAGGAATGTAAGTATATTATAACTTTCGAGAAGGTATGAACTGACGTGGAGCCTGCGGAACCGAAGTTCCATGTTACCGCAAGAGAATAATAGTTATATTAGGTACTTACATTCTGAGTCACTTATTATATTTTTCGCGCCATTAGCAGCTATTAACTTCAAATAATGTTAAAGTATTTGTAAAATGTGACAGTTCTCTTGCCAGGTCAGATTTATTAATATGCAATTTCTTATAGTTCATTTTATCCGTTGCTAGACAACCAAATGTATATGAAATTCGTATGTTTTTCATAATTATATACTCTGCTAGAAGGACAGTTATTGCTTCTATAACTTCCCGTTGACAATGGTAACCCAATAACGGAAGTTATCTGTAACTTACGACTTATGTTACTATAGAAGTAAGTTAAACTTGCAAAAAATAAATAAATATGGAACTTTATGTATTTTTTTTCCGTAGAATCGATTAAATCGTATCTCATATAATTAGAAGATTATGCTTGAAAAACCTCTTTTTTGAGTCGAACTTTAAACTCAAATATCTTGAGAACGATAAAACATAATTGAAATCTGTTTATATTAACTTAAGTTTATAAAAGAAAATTTTAAGGAGACAAAAAGTTTCCGAGTAAAACTGATATTCCTGTTTTTTCGTTTTTCTAATTTTTATATGTACGCGACTAAAGTGACATTCATCAAATTTTAAATCAAAGGATTAAGGAAGATTTAAAGAAACCGTTAAGATTTTTAATTTTCTGACAAATTTTATTATTTTTATAACCGGTTGTATAATATTACTTTCATTTTGTTTTATAAAATAGCAATGGTCCGTAGTTTTGTGAAGAGTTAAAAAATGTAACAAAAATAATAAAATATTAACGCAAAGGTAAAATGTATTAAAGTATATGAGGCATTAAATTATAATTAGCAAAATAAAACCCAAATAATAATTTATAAAAAACAGATTAAAGCGGAATAAATCCTTTATATTAACAGAGCATACAATTTTTAAAAGCAGAGACGGACTGGTATTATCATTCGCTTCAAAAAAATGTTTGTAATAGTATACTCCTATATGTATATTATGTAAACTTACAAATTTTTTCTTTATTAATTTTGCAGTTATGAAAATGAAATGCAAATGGAGTGATCAAATCAGTCATTTCTCCATTAAATTTTAGGTACTAGTCCGTCTCTGCTTAAAATGTGTTTTTATTGTAAAATCCATTATGTTTTCATAATTAACTCGTGAAATATAAAACATGAAAACATGTTTTTGTTAATAATTAAACAAATGAATATATATTCCTGTACTGCTTGTCAAAAGAGTAATCACCTGATTATTTTTAAAATATCCTTAATGATTTTGCAAAGTAATTTTCACAAATTATAAAAATTATGTTCACCCATTTTTTTCTCTTGTCATCTTGGTCATATTTAAAATTGAATTGAATAGTATATTATACACCAAGGTTGACAAAACCATTATTAACCAGCGCCTTGTATTCCTCGCTTGTGTACAATATAACATTTAAATCTTAATTAACCAAATTAGTAGAGGCTATGCAATTTCAATAAAACGAATGAGTTTTTCATATGTTTCCAAAAGTGTAAAATTTAAAGTAGGTTAGTCATTTTAAAAGTAAAATGTGGAAATACGTGTTATTATTGAAATTATACAAGAAATATTGTAATGTTAATGTAATTAATGTTCATGTCAAAATGTTTGTTATTGTCAATATATTTTTAACAGGAAAAAATAGTATATATACCACTGATGAGAAGACCATTATTGACCATATAGGATTCGTAAAGAGGAAAACAATTATTTTCTATTTTTGAATCCCTTTTTATGTCGAATGAAATAATGATCTTATCATTGTATTAGTACAATAATGGAATTAATATCTTAACTGAAATTATATATTATATTAGTAAAATAAAGAATCTATTAACAAACGGAAATAGAAAATGTTAATTAAACTATTAATAACGGGAAGTATAGTATTGTCCATTAGATTTTTTATAACATAGATTCGTTTTGGCATCATTATAGAGTTATAGAGCTTGCTATAAAGACTGATATTTATGTCGGAACCCTTACAAAAATTTGCTGGCACATCTTGTAAATTCACCCTTCTGTGTCGATACTGTTCAAGCCATAAAACTTCGGGTCTGTTTGACACAAATCATGAACAGTTGTAGTTGACGGCTGATACTGCATCACGGTTATATTTTGCACTCGTGTACTTAAAGTCAAAACCAAGTCAACAACGCAGTGGCTTACGACGTTGCTTTGTCCGGGGGGCACATTGAAAATTTTACAGATGAAATATCCTTATATTTCGATATCGCCAGTGTAAATAAGGTTGTCAAAAATTATCTCTCTGGGAGGACAATTCACCATTTTTTTTTGTTTTGTCCTCCTGTCCTTAATAATCAACTCCTCCTTATTTGTACAATCCATTCTAGTTGAAGAAACATGAAACCAAAAACGAACTTCAAAATTATAAATATTAGCGTAAAATTTATTTTATCTGGATTACATAAAAATGTAATTTATTTAAAAAAAATTGTTTTTTTTTTCATTTAACCAGATTGTTTTGATTTTTTAAAAAAAGGTGTATGATAACTAAAAAATGTGTTTCAGAAAATAGCATTTGTTACAAAAAAGAAAAACACATTATAAAGAAAAAATAAATTTAAAGAAACAATAAAACCCGTTTATAACGATATCGCATATAGCGGCAAACTGGTTATAACGTCGACATACGCTAACTTTTTTTTACTTTTATCAGTTATAGCGACTTTTGGTTTTTGTGACAAAATTTATAGGATATTTTCAATGTCGTTATAACCGAACTTAACTGTAACACATCTCAAAGTAAATTTTAAAGTAAAGATTTAGTAGTTCTTGAGAGTAATACCACAAGTAACATTACTCACAGGCATTTCCCTCAATTTTCATTAAAAAATGAGTGGCATTAATGGCTGTGGTTGTGATATCAAAATTTTGAAGTTAAAGTCTAGCGTTCAAAATAAAAAAAATATTGTGTGGTTTTACATAGGGATATTTTATTCTAACTAGTGTGAAATACTATAGATTAAATGGTCTAACTAACATTAATAAATAATCAAAAAACACTAATGTTTGTATTATGAAAAAATATATTTTTATCCGTTAATCTCATTTCTTGTAGCAAATTAATAAAGACATCTTGTAAAAATTTTTCATATATTGGTCGCACCCACCATCTCTTCTTGTTTATTGTCTTTTTTATTTATATAATGCACTGGCAGTTTCTGTCACTCATGGTATAATTAGTAGCGAAACAACAGTACAAGTTTGGACCTTGTCAAATTATACCTTACCACCACATCATCGATACTACTATTGCGCCAATAATTTCTGTAATTTTTAATATAAATCATTAGCATAGTGTCAAACTTTTACCTCTGGCGCTACCGTTTCTACTAATTTTGCACTTGTCTTTAATTTTTTATGTGAACGCTACTGTAATCTGGAATATTAAATAACAATTGCAGAACAAGTGATTTAAATCTATAAAACCCTGATTTTTATATTCCTTAAAGTATTTAAAAATATCCATTATTGGGACAAAAAAATTATTTTAAAAAATGTCTATATTGATAAACGTCAAAGAGTTGACTTTAAATTTACAAACAGAATTTAATTATCTCTTTTCGTTCATGAAACTTTTATCTCAAATTTGGTCTTCAAAAAAGGCGGAGGCAACTGCCGACCTAGGATCCAACTAGGAATGACGAAACCTGAAAATTTTGGTACCCAGGTACCCGATATGAATACCCGGGTAGTACCGGATACTCGATAATTACCCGTTACCCGATAATTACCCGATACCCGATAATAACCTAATGCCCGATATTTACCTGATACCCTTACAATATCCGTTATTCTTTCATGTTCATCTTTTTAATACAAATTTTTGTTATTTGCATATAAATTTATTAAATGAACAAAAAATAATATTTTCTGATAAGGAAATTAAAAAAAAAATCATTGTTATTTTTTGTAATACACCTACGAGTATATCAATAATATAAAATTACAAAATTAAAGAAGTACATTTGATTTAATTACTTAGGAATATCTCATATTTCTATTTGCAAATATCAGCATGGATGATGTATCTGCATCCAGTCTTGATCTTCGTTTTGTTACAATGTTTCCGGCAGCTGAAAACTGTCTTTATCTGGCAACATCAGGTTTTAGGTAATGGGTAGATTTCGGGTAACGGGTCATAAACGGGTAACGGGTACATTTCGGGTAATCGGGTACTATTTTTGATACCCGGGTACATTATTATCGGGTAGGTTCCGGGTACCCTGGTACCCATCGTCATTCCTAGATCCAACCCCCCCCCCCCCCCTCCCCAAATAAAGCCTCTGGTGTTAAGGATAGAGATACATCTATTGATGATTTTCCGTTGTGCAACAGAAGCAGGCGGTTTGTGATTTACATTCCGTATTTTTATGAGAAGCTGCAAGTGTTGAGAGTGAGCACTTCTCTATAATTACAATATCTTCCCTACAGACTCCCCGCGCCAAACAATGTAAATGCGAAAAAAGCAGCACGAATCCGAACAATGGAACGGGCTTCCTCTTTGAATCTGCACCGCTCTTAGTAATTAATATTAATGATACAGGTGAAAACAGTTGCCACACAGCTGCTTCTTTCCCATTACCACAAATGCGGGGAACGGCACGCTAGAAAAACCACCACTCTTTCAAACAAAACCCTAAATTATTTACATTTTTCACAACTTCAAATCGTAGGTATAGTTTGACAAGAGATCTCAAGTTGACGTTTAAATTGTTTTATGGTTGTGGTATCTATTCAAAGTTTCCCTGAGTGAAAGAATTGAAAGAAATGTGACCTTTATGCATTCTGCTATGAGGTATAGAATTGTACGAAATCCATTAGAATATACTGTTTGTTCCATGTACCCAGCTAAGCACTGGATCCCAAAGTAACATTAACATACCTTACTTAATACAGATGGATTACTGTACAACATGGAAATAACTAGACAGGGAAGTATTTAAAATTTTAATACCGTGTTTTATGAAAAATACTCTAATAATTGCCACAAGTTGTGGTAACGTTGATGTACACTTGGTAATAAGAACATTATGCTATAGCAGTTTCGCTTTTATGCAAAAGTTTTTGGCAATTCCACGAAGATAATAAATATTGCTAAGAAATTAACGGTATTAAAATTTTAAATACATCCCTGTCTAGTTATTTCCATGTCGTACAGTAATCCATCTATATTAAGTTAGGCATGCTAATATTACTTTGGGATTTCCAAATGCAGTGCTTAGCTGGGTACCTGGCGCAAAACTTTGAATAGATACCACAACCATAAAACAATTTTAACATCAACTTGAGATCTCTTGTCGTTCTATACAATGACGGTTGATTATCAGAGTCGCCTTATAAAAAATATTAATAGCAGACCCTTTATTTTTATTTTTTTGCAAAATTTTGTTTGAAATCATTTTTAATTGACATCAAATTTACAAACAGAATTTAATTATCTCTTGTCGTTTCGGTGATATTTGCTCTCAAAGTAGTATATCAAAAAAGTGTTTTTTAGTATATTTCAAAAATGAGAATAGATAAAAAATTAACGATTATACTAGTCGATTCTTCGGAAAAAAGTTATATAAAGAAATGTTTTGTCCACATATACGTTTTTTGCAAAGGTTAAGGTTAGGAGAAAAATAAATTTTAGTTTCTCGCCTCCACACTTTTTGTCTCCAAAATTTTTCATTTTTCGGATATGGATACGCTGATTTTAAATTTTTAAACAGAATTCAATTATCTCTTCTCGTTCTCAAAGAACGTATATGCGGACAAAACATTTCTTTATGTAACTTTTTCCCTAGAATTGACTGGTATAATCGTTGAGATTGTATCTCAACTCATTTTAGATATATAACAAAAAAACACACTTTTTTGAGGTGCAAAATTGGTTGAAAATAATTGAGGAACGAAAAGAGATAATTAAAATCACTTCGAAAATTTGAAATCAGCACGTCGAGGTCTATCAATGTACATTATTTCCCAAAATCAAAATTTTGGGCACGAAAATAAGTATTTTTGAGGTATTTCGCGTTTGTCAAAACAATTTTTATTTAATACTGTTGTTTGGTTTGTTTGAAATCTATAGGGGTTATAGGTTTTGAAATTAAATAAAAGTTCGGTAATAAAGCGACAAAATAAAATTGAAATGGTGTAATAGGATTGCAGGTTTATTTTTAATTTTTCTTGTAATTAAAACACCCACTACTACCATTTATACTGAATTTCAGGAAAGAGAACAATAGTTATTTAGATTGTAATAAAATGGTCAATTATTTTAAGTAATTGTTTTTTGCTTATGGAGGTATAACCAACATATAAATATCCGAAACATCAACTGAAATGTACACACATACAAAATGGTTCTTCTAGTATCAGCGTTGGTGTTGCAGGTCCTTCTCCTGTCTGTGTCTTCATCAGGTAATAATATTTATTCATTATTTTTCTCTTGCTTTTACATGTTGATAGTATACATTGGTGTTTCAAAATTAAATAGTTATTTGTGCTGCTAGGTAGGAAAGTTGTTCTTTTCTGGTCCGAAGGAAGCTGGATACTTCTTGAGGATCAGAAAACAACTCATCATCAAAATCTTTTGTAAAAACGAACGTTAAAATCGCGATTTTGTTATAAAAGCGAACTAGCTCACTTTTATAATAATATCGTGATTTTAACTTTCAATTTCACATAAGATTATGATGTAAAAGTGGGAGTTAAAATCGCGATTTTATTATAAAAGTGAGCTCGTAATACGAGCCATTGTCTCTAACCGACAAAATTAACATTCCCTATACAAATACAATTTACGAAATAAACCAAACGTAATAGACAATTTTGAAGTACAATTCTAAAAGTTAAAATATTGTTATTGCAAAATACAGAAGAAACATATGTGGAAATATATTTTTTACATTTTTCTGTCTTACTCCATTTCATCTGTTCTTCAGTTAGTTATCTATTTTGTCTTTCGGGGCCTTCCTTCCATTTCTATATTTCCCTTAAAGCGACGTAATTATTCATTGCTCCCCGTAAGATTATACTATTCGAAAAAGTAATATAATCTTGATTTGAAAATTTATAAAATTTTCTAAAAGTTTAAATCAGAATTGTATTTAATAATTAAATTATTTGTAATACTTCTAATACCATTTTTATGAAAATCCAACTTGAATATTGATTTTCCGTGCTTCCATATTCACAAAACCAGCAATTAATACTTTCAAATCAATCGTATGGACACGTTTATATCTAATAATGCTAAATATTTTATTTTTAATTATTTTACATATCTTGAAAGATCGCTCAGTGGTAGTTACAGTCACAGTAGTATTTGAAATAAAAAATTTATTCAAATAAAATGCATTTTAAATGCGAGTCTTCTAATTTCAATTTTTAAATTGAGATGAGATTACATTATTAAAATAAATTCAACCCTAAATTTTAAATACAAACAGTTATTGAAATAAATATTAGAATTACTTGGTTGTTTAAAAATATTGAATTTTATTTATTTGTGTATTTTTATACTTCACACAAAATTTTTAGTATTTATACATAGAAGAACGATGAAGTCAAGTTGTTCATTCTTAAGATTTTTATTTCCATTGATGATCTTTTGATTTCCAATTATTCTAAGAACTCCATTATTAGTTATTAAAAATTTTCTTTAGAGGTACGCGGTCAGTTTTGGACATTTCATCAAAAAGTAATGTTATTTCTCTGCTTGCAGTTTTAATTAGTGTGTGCATAAAATTGTTAATACGAATATGTGGAGAATCTGGGAATATAATTTTGTGGACGTGTCATGCTGAAATAACAATTATGTATTTATTGTGTCTTATTTCTTATTATATATTTTCAATTTACAAAATTTATACGAAGTAAGTAAAGTATGAATTTCTTTATTACGGCCGTGTTCTTACTTTTCAAGTGATATTTTTGAGGGACAATTTATAATTATAAGTCTTGACCACAAAGATTCCCACCCTTCCATAAAAGGTTGTAAAACCCGTATAAGTCAGTTTCATATACATCTACTTCTACTATACCTGCTTAACGAAATCTAAGATGTCGTAATCCTTGAAATTGTGGTTTATTATTTATTTCTTTGAAATTTAAATTTTTAGAGGCACGCCCACAAAGTAGGTCGTCAGTTTCTTTGATCGAAACGTGCGGTCTAGAGAACTTGGATTTAAAATCAGTCGACGTAAGGGCCTTGTATAAAATAATATCAAGTCATGCTTCTGACGATGCTCCTGAGGAACGAATATGTGAGTCAATTTTAAACGATATAAACGAATACAATAAAGAACATGAAGCATCTCACGAAAAACATCACGAAGAACATATAGCTGAAAATGCTGAACAAAACGTTGAACCTGCAGTCGAAGAACAACCAAAGGTTGAAGAAGCAAAAGATGAAAGTGAACATCCTGTAGTACCAGTCACTGAAAATGAAGAAGCAAAAGTTGCAAGGAAACATCATGTAGGACCAGTCACCGAAAATGAAGAAGCAAAAGTTGAAAGTGAACAACCTGTAGTACCAGTCACTGAAAATGAAGAAGCAAAAGTTGAAAGTGAACAACCTGTAGTACCAGTCACTGAAAATGAAGAAGCAAAAGTTGAAAGTGAACAACCTGTAGTACCAGTCACTGAAAATGAAGAAGCAAAAGTTGAAAGTGAACAACCTGTAGTACCAGTCACTGAAAATGAAGAAGCAAAAGTTGAAAGTGAACATCCTGTAGTACCAGTCGCTGAAAATGAAGAAGCAAAAGTTGAAAGTGAACATCCTGTAGTACCAGTCACTGAAAATGAAGAAGCAAAAGTTGAAAGTGAACATCCTGTAGTACCAGTCACTGAAAATGAAGAAGCAAAAGTTGAAAGTGAACATCCTGTAGTACCAGTCACTGAAAATGAAGAAGCAAAAGTTGAAAGTGAACATCCTGTAGTACCAGTCACTGAAAGTGAAACAGCAAAAGATGAAAGTGAACATCCAGTAGTACCAGTCACTGAAAGTGCATCACAAGAAGAAACAAAAGTTCATGTTACTGAAGAAAAAGCAAGCGAAGAAAGTAGTCATGAAGAAGCAGCAAGCAATGAATCCCAGGAAAAACCAGCCGATGCATCAGCTGAAAATTCAAGTGAAGAAAAAGAAGCACACGTTTCAGGTTTGAAGAATCTGTAGTTTGGTCTCAGAATAGTTATATACAAAAGCGACACTCCGTGTCGGTACCTTTGATGTTACCCTAGTCAGTTCTATGACGTTGGAGCATTCTGTGGACCTTTCAGTTTGTTGGCTGATTTACGCTCGAAATTTAAATTAAATGATAAAAGAATTTTTGGAATGCAAAAATACTAAAATTATAAATTTATTAATATAATAAAATTAATAGGTACATTATTTTGCAAACAATTTTATTAAACAAAATTCTTGTTTTTGCAAATTCATCAATAAGCAAAATTTTCTATTTCTTTCTTTTTGATTAGGTAGATTAAAATTCATATTATCTATATTTCATTACATAAAATATTCTGTGCAAAATTTTCAATTTCTTTCTTTTTGATTAGGTAGATTTAAAATTCATATTACTTATACTTCATTACATAAAATACTCTGAGTTTTACGTACAATTTTCTTAATAATCTAGAGGAGAATTTCACGAGTTGAAACCCATTTTTTTACTCAGAATCATCATAGGTATACATGGGGGACGTCGACAAAGTGGAAAGCTGATACAGCTTCCCTTTCTTTAGAATATGTAAAAATATTATAATTTCTTTTTGATAATTATTTTCCCTAACTTTTATCAGTGATAACATATTTGTTGCTCCTTAGAAATCGATTTCTGTATTTTTATATTTTTGTTATTGTCTCTTTATTTAAAATTTTCTAGGCGTGTTAATGATGTGACGAAACTTTCCGATATTAAACGATGAACCCTTTAAATTTGTTGGCTTTCCCCATTTCTCTCTTATTCTCGTTTTTCTGTCTTACTGTCGCTTCTGTATATAACTATTCTGTGATTTGGTATTAATTTTACTAAAGTGTTTTGTTTCAACAGGCCATCATGGACATAAAACTAGAAGGTGAGTTCTATTTTTACTAGTTGCAACTCAAACTCGAATATTGTAAGATCTATTTGAGCTTAAAAAATTTTCGGGACATTTTATTTATTTTCATAGCAACGTAAGTTTTATTATTTGGATATCACTGATAACGGTATGTAGCAGGGTAATTATGATAATCATATGAATTTCAAATCCATTTGGTCGTCTATACTCTATTTAATAACAAGGAAGAGTAAACTTAATTGGCGCACTAAATACTTTTGATCGTGTATTGCTTTTATCATGTTATTATTAGGGGTATTCCATTTGCCAGTCGGTTCAGATCAAATCACTGATACCTATATAATACCTGGATAGGGTATAGCTTATGAAAAAGTGAAGCATGTGGCGGCCATTTTCCTGATTTTAGTTTAGCCTTAATTTCTTTATCATTACACAGCAACTCAAAATGCTCGTCAAATTGAAGGTTATATTAAAATCAAAAATCTGGTGTGTCCAACACAATACCTCCCTCCACTTTTGTAATATATTCTATATCAGTTTTTCAATACATTTAATTTGTAGTTTTAATATTAGTTTGTTATTGCAGTTCGGAATATTTTTAAATCATTTCATACATAAAATTTCCTTCATAAAATTTGTATGACCAATATGACAGCTATTTTTGACGTTACTAAAACCGGAACCGAACTTACATTGATTCACACATGCAAATACATTCCTAATATATTTCTTCCATCTTTTTAAATTTTACAATAAAATTACTTCATTTTTACTTATTTTATCTTTTACACTTACTTACAACAAATTTGACATCACATGTCAAATTTTGTGAACATATGAATAACTCATCTGTTTTATCAAAATTCCTCAGCCTAAACGATATGTAAAATTATTATAATTTATATATTTTTTTTCTATCTAGCTAGAAGTTATATATAAACATAATTATGCAGATTATTAGAAAATTAAAAAATCTTTATATTTATAATAACGAAATTTGCAAAAATATGGTATTTAGAGGTAATTTTTAGGAAAAACGGTTTAAAGCTTCATGTAAAGTACTACTACCGGTTAACCAATTATAGTCAAAATCTAATCAGTTCATCATATTAGAATATAACTCTTATGGCCGTTTGCACCAACATAACTTAAATTTTAAGCTTGCCTTAAATAGACAATATCGAATCGAAATAAAATGTCAAATGCATGATTTAACATTGCTGTCAAAAATTCGATTAGATTTTTTTTGTTTAAGTCTGGCTTAAAATTTAAGCCTTGTTGGTGCAAACGGGCATAAAATACCAAATATTATATTTTCTACATGTATCGTATTAGAGTTATCGTGGACGAAAAATCGTCACAGACACACACACAGACACACACACACACACACACACACACACACACACACACACATACAGACATCACGGTAAAAATAGTAAAATCGTATTCTAGGGACCCTAATTCGTGCTCATATGTTGAAAACTCACACTCGAGAAATCTGACCAAAAACAATACCTCCCTTATCTATATATTGATAGGCGGGAGGTAAAAAGGGAACTTATTATATAAAAATAGTTCATTGTAAAATGCATCTTTTGGTGTTTGAAATTTGAATTTTTCACGAACAAAAATCTATTCATTTTGTGGAATTTCGTCTTTACTCTTCCTGGTTATAGTAGTGCAGTGATAATAAAATACTATTATCTTTTCTAGCGAAGCGGATGTCACTAAGGCCCTTCTTAAAAAGTTTCAAGAAATATACCTAGACGCAGATAAATATCTACAGAAACGTTTCATATATTCTTTGACTCAAGGCGATGAGAAGTACTCATTTGCTGTACTACACGCTATGCAGGGAATGGAATCTGCAAGGAACACAATCCGAGAGTCGTTTAAGGGTTTGATGAAAAGACAGAGGTGCAACGCTGGCCGTAATTTAGAATCACATCCAGTTGTTCGTCCATCTCAACATTCAGTTAAACATTCAGCTGGACCCCTAAAAATCAACATTTTTGGCCGTTAATGTCCATATTAATGGATCCAATATTCAAAATAGAAAATAAAGAAAAATAAGATAAACTATAACTAAAACAAATTATTCAACCTGTATTTTCTAAAATGTATTATATCAATTTAAAATTGTAATATGGATTTTATGAAATAAAAATTTATCCAATACTATATGTTGAGGTTAACTATCTTAATTAATCTTGACATTAACATAACTTAATTATTTTTTTTTTCCAACACCTTGTAATTATAATGATATAAGTATGCTGTTTTTAGATAAATAAAGTAGGTCATAAGTCACTAGTGAGCTAAATATATTAGCTCACTGCTATTTGGTTCATATCATAGTAACTACGTTATAAAACCTCTACACTATTTTGTTCCTAAATAACATTTCGAAATTCCATTTCTCAAAAATCTTATATGTATTTTATATCAATGATTAAAATGTGTTGGAGAAAATGTTGTATGGCACACGTGTGTTAATTACCTAAGTCACGTGGGAAAAACTACCAGTAATCTCAATAAGTGCAATAAGTGGTAATATCGATAAAAAATATTCAAAAAATATATTTTGTACGTATTTTATAAGTCGATGTATTGTTTCATGAATAGTTAGAAGCTTGACGAGCACTTTATTAATTTGTAGTGAGTAATAAAAGTAAAGGCAGCATACATTTACAACACGTAACGTTCATAAGTACAAGGTCTTTGAAAAGTACTTTATAAGTAGATAGTTCCGTACCTGCTTTCCCTTTATAAAAAAAGTTAATGATGAGAACAGCACTACAGTCGCTTTGAAGACCTTCACTTCTAGAGAGATGGAAATCTAACAGGGTCTTTTGGAACTGACAGGACTGGGATATTGACATTGTACGAAAATGAGGTACCATTTACTAAATCTGCGATAAAAATAATGAATATTTATATTCCATCATAACAGAAAAATAGTTACGACATACATAAAAAACAAGTGCTTTTGTTTTGCTACATAAGGCCTTGTTTTATATTTTAGTTTACTATTAATGTTTAACAGATTGTATATTTTACTGTTTAAAGAATGAAATCAAGTTAACTTTTTTCCCTGTTTCAGAAAATCCATTCAAATATACGTTGCATCTCCACATTGAATCGTATAATTAAACAATATTTAAAATAACCCTACATAACTTCAGAATGTAATAAATAAAATTTATCAAGTAAATAAATATAATTTATGTCCTGATATCTTTAATACCTACGTTATATCATAAATCGTTTGAATATTGACAAAATATAGTCTTTTCACCTTTGGTGTACAATATACTATTTCCTAAGTGGTTATGAAGAGAGAAACGAAAATGTAATAGTTAATTACGTATAGAGGGCTGAAAGAGAAAGTTTACGCTTGCGGACGTAATTTGAAATCCCTTTCGTCGCGAGATATGTATGTACATACCGTTTTACACATTAGTTACAGCTATAAAATGGAATATAATTTTTAATTATAAGATGACATGCCAAAAAACATTAAGGAAATGCGTTGCATTGGTAACTAAAATATCAAACGTATGGAGCTTCGTTCAAAAAACTATTAATTGAATTTTGATAGAAGCTAATAAAACTTTAGTAGTTTAATGTCCTGGTAAATCTAAAGATAAGTATGAAAACGAATAATAGGTATTACGAATCGGGATAAATGTTTTTGACATTTTCTTTACCGCACACCAGGCGTTTTCTTATAATATACCGCCCAAGGGTGTAAAGTAAAAGTTTGTACATGTGTTTACATCCTACTTTATTTGCAATAATACAGTTGGTACAATTACAGTGTTCAGTGAGTTTCTAGTATCTTTTTTGAAATTCTAGTTAATTTTTATTTATTAACTGATAATGCGATCTGCCTATGGTCTACATATTGTAGCGATCCCAGGGTCGCGGCGCGGGCGGCGGCCACTAACGGACAGGTCACAAGTCCGTCCGCTCCCCATTGTTCTATTTACGAGAAGGGTGGAGAATATTCCAGAAATTAAGTGTTTCCCTTTAAATACCCCGAGCAAGAGATCGCGAGGACAGTCTTATATTTATACGTGTAGTGAACAGACGGTGATATAAATAAATAGATAGTGATATAAATATTGTGGAAATAAATATTGCGTAGTTTTAATTGTTAAAATAAATTATCTTAGTTTTTTTAGTCTTTATTAATAATTGTTAGTCTTAAATTAGTGTTTATATTTGTTAATTCTGTTAGTTATTTTTCATTATCTTTTATAATTCATATTTCTTTTATTAAACATAGTTATATAAATAATAGTGTTTTATTCAATTTTACACTTCACCTAAATAAATAAAACGTTACAATATGCTATACCCTGGTATGCATTTCATACGTCGAGACCAACAAATTGTCAGTATCTTTGGAAGGTGTATCTTGTTTTGAATAGTATTTATACAACAGCTGCTTTATTAAGTTCAATTGAGACTCTGTCAAATCTGCATATTCTCGAATTAGTAATTCAATAACACCGGCTGTAAACAAATATAAAAATTATAATTGGTACGACATTTCTAGATGGAACAGGCCTTAAACATCCAAAAGTACTTGTGAGGCTGTGTACCTAAATCTGTTGTACTGGTTTCGAAACCATTTGCAGTGGTATATTTTAATTTTTGCAATGTATTCATTGCAGTGGTATAATAATAATCTTTGACACCCAGATTCATAAAAAAGATAAAATTCGGAGTTAGTTAACTTTGTTTAAATCACGTTTAAATTAAACAAAATTAATTACACTATGAATGTTTCGCACATGCTTGTAATCAATGTGTTTTACATAAAACAAAATAGTAAATATGGTCTGTGACTTCAAATATCATCACAATATTTCTCTGTCTTACTTAGAAATGCTGATAAGCATCTACAAATATTGCTAACTCCATCAAACTAGTGGAGTTATCTTTTGGACTAAATAATATACTTAATCCTTTTTATGATTTGGGAATGGAGGTAGTTTGACATTTCATGAAGTTAACAACGAGTTTAAATGTGGAACTAAATTTATTCGGGTTAGTGACTAATCCGTTTCATGAATTCGGAACGGAGTTAAAAAAATCTATTATGTGAATACGATCCGGTCTTGAAGATGGCCGTTCCAATGGCCGAAAACGGTCGACAACAACGATAAAAAAAATTTAGAAACGTGAAGAAACAAGTCTTTTTATTGAAGAACCAGTTTCTTCATAAGAATGCCTACATTTGTTGCCATTTTGTTAAGTATTTATAGATTTACAGGTCTATATGACTTCCATATTTGTTCAGAATAGAGCCATTTTAATGTCGTAGATACTTACATTTGGTTAAAGGAGACGCCTGTGTTGTAAAGGCAACATACAACAGCAGGACAGTCAGGATCTGAAAACACTAATTTTGCTTCCCTTGCTAGAAATGTGAAATAGAATAGAAAAATCACATTTAATTATATGATTTTAAATGAAGCATTGTTGTTGTTAAATGCATGAAATTGTTTTTTTTAATTATTTTCCACCTACTAAGACGAGTCGAAAAGTCGCAATTAGAGATTGGATGAATAAAATAAACGCTTTAATACATTGCTTTCAATCAATTTACACCTTAACAACAGAATAGGTTTATACAGAAGCGACAGTAAGACAGAGAAATGAAAATTAAAGAGAGATGAAGAATGTGCACAAATTTAAAGGGCCCATTGTTTAAAATCAGAAAGTTTCCTCACATCTTAGAGAGATAAGGGAAGAGCACAAATTTAAAGGTCTACACAATGCTTCAAGGTCATGAACTGATATATAACTTGCTAGAAATGTGAAATAAAATAGAAACATCATATTTTATGATATGATTTTAAATGAAGCATTGTTGTTATTAAATGCATGAAATTGTTTTTTAATTATTATCCACCTACTAGTAGGAAGATAATACAAATTAAATTTTATGCATTTAACCAAAACAATGCTTCATTTAAAATCATTTAATAAAATGTGATTTTTCTAAATAAAAGGCCAGACATTTCGCATTTCTAACATTGTACATCAGGGAAGCAAAATGAAGTTTCTCCTGTTCCTGACTGTTCTGGTGTTTGCTGCTTCTGTAGCACAGGCGGCTCCTTCACCCAAAAGTAAGTATCTACGATATTAAAACAGCTCTATTCTTAACAAATATGTAAGTCATACAGATCTGTCAATCTATAAATACTTAACAAAATCGCAAAGAGAGCAGACACTGTTATGTATAATTTTATAATAATCAACAAAATCAATGCGTTTTTGTTAGTTTTTTACCGATTTACAGATCGGTAAGACTTACAGATTTGTTCAGAATTAGTTTATAAGTCCGATCCAGGACTTTAAAACGGCTCTACTCTGAACAAATATGTAAGTCATGCAGATCTGTCAATCTATAAATACTTAACAAAATCGTAACGAAAGCAGGCACGCTTATGTATAATTTTATATCAATCAACAAAAATCAATGAGTTTTTGTTAGTTTTTTACCGATTTACAGATCGGCATGACTTATAGATTTGTTCAGAATTAGTCTGAAAGTCCGATTCTAGACAATAACAACACTGTAACAATGTGTTTTTGCTCTCTATTTCCTTGTCGTTTATGTTTGCTCCAGTATTTGTTCTAGATCCCAGTGGTTTCTTGTTTTGGTTTTGTTGTAATTTCGAGAGTTCTAGTTATTCATTCCAGTTTATTATTTGCTAATCTATTTATTTTTATATATTCTTATTTTAGTTCCCAGTTCCCAGCTCTAGTTCTAGTTATGATGGTCAAAATATGCTCTAATCCATGTACTACTTAATTTATCTCCAGTATTAAACTAAATTTCTAATTTGTCCCGACTTGTATTCCAGTCGCTAATATCTATAGAAATGTTTTTATTTCCACCAAAATGAAATTTTACCTTGCATGTATTGGTTTTTGATTTTATTTTATGAGCATCTGGACTTGAACCACAGAATAGGTTTATACAGAAGCGACAGTAAGACAGAGAAACGAAAATTAGAGAGAGATAGAGTTTAAAATCGGAAAGTTTCGACACATCTTAAAAAGAGCCAACAAATTTAAAGGTCTATGCAATGCTCCATGTTCATAGAACTGAATAGGGTAACATGAAAGGTATCGACACGGAGTGTCGCTTCTGTATGTAACTATTCTGTGCTTGAATCCCAGTTTTTAATTTTATCTATGAAGTTCACTGTAACCAAAGTAAATTCATTTCTTATCCAACAAAGCTATTACCTATTTTTTAAAAGATTATTATTATACCATTAGAATAAATATATTGCAAAAATTAAAACCAATGTAAATGGTTTCAAAACCAGTACAACAGATTTAGGTAGACAACCTCACAAGTACCTTTGGATGTTGAAGACCTGTGCCTTCTAGAAATGTCGTACCAAATATAATTTTTATTTAGTTAAAGGGAAATATGTTTTTATCTGAGAAAAATTTACAGTCGCCACTGGGACTCGAACCCAGGATCTCTGTCATTCTAGGACAGCGCTCTACCGCTGAGCCATAGCGACCAGTCCCAGTGGCGACTGTAATTTTTTCTCAGATAAAAACATATTTCCCTTTAACTATATACTGCGTAGGAAGTTAGAGTTAAACTTCAATAATATTTCAATATCTTAAATATAATTTTTATATTTGTTTACAGCTATTCTGCACGCTCGTTTAGCTGTTCGTATTCCAATATGCCCACTAGGATATATTTATATAAGTGGCAAATGTAGAACACCGGCGCTGGTTTGGGCTGGAAAATGATAATGGAAACGCACTAAACACTGTAATTGAACAAACTGTATTATTGCAAATAAAGTAGCATGCAAACACATGTATAAACTTTTACTTTACGCCCTCGGGCGGTAAAGCAAATGTCAAAACATTTATCCCGATTTGTAATACCTTGTATTTGTTTTCATACTTATCCTTAGATTTACCAGGACATGAAAGTACTAAAGTTTATTAGCTTCTATCAAAATTCAATAAATAGTTTTTTGAATGAAGCTCCATACGTTTTTTGGTTACCAATGCAACGCATTTCCTTAATGTTTTGGTATGTCACCTTGTAATTAAAAATTACATTCCATTACATACTTCGCGACGAAAGGGATTTCAAATTACGTCCGCAAAGCGTAAACTTTTTCTTTCAGCTCTCTATACGTAATTAACTATTATTCACAATCATTATAGTAATATGCCGATTCCTAACTTTTTGGAGGTTTGGAAGTTAGTCATTTCTAACTGTATTGACAAATCTCTTGGGTTGGAAGTAACAAATTACACTTCCATCTCTTGGGTTGAAAGTATGCCTAGTAACATTGTCATAAATCTATACAATAAAATAGGTTAAAACAAATTATAATAGTTGTCAAAAAATAGTGTACCTTACTTATTTATTAAAAAATGATTATTGTGAATAAAATAGCATACATACCTCGGTGGGAGTTTCATTTCGCCCTCGGCTGAAATGAAACATTTCCCACCTCGCATGTAAATAACTATTACGTATTCGTTTCTCTTTTCATAACCAGTTAGGAAATAGTATATTGTACACCACACGTGAAAAGACTATTAAAACAGTTGAGAATTCTTCATTGACAGCTTCGTGAATCCTGGTGAAATACTTTTGTCCTTATAAACAGACACGAAATGAAAATTTTGGAGATGTTTATATAACTATATACTCGTATATATATATATATATATATATATATATATATATATATATATATATATATATGTATTATCGCTGGTTACCGCCTTGGATTCAATAACGGTTTTTGGTCATCGTGTGAAAAGTCTAAGTCATCACATTTTAGTGGCACCAATAAAGTATATTAATAGGTCAAATGATGTAATTCATAAATAGTATTGTGTAAAGATAAAACTTATATTTGCTGACTTAGTATTTGTATTCGTAGTATATATAGTGTAAGGTAATGGTTGTTAAAAGGAGGAAAAAGAGAGAAGCAAGTAGAGAAGTAGTGTGGTATAGTGTAATGGTAGACGGCGGTGGTGGACAGAAGTGTCATTGGAAACGAAACCAAATATAAAGCAATGTTTATTATATTATTTATATTTTTATACAAATGTAAGTATTCTGTTTAATTCAATATCCATCTCCTAATACTTGCTCCGTATCCGGTCTGACAAAGAACCCATTTATATATTTTTTGTAATACCTATCCTTTTAAGGAGAGGGTCACAAACTGGATGTTTGGCGGATGGCCGGCACGCAGAAAATTTGGTTCATTTTGAGAGATATAAGAAAATATTAAGGAGCAAACTTAAACTAGGCAAAGGGGCTTATAAAATGGAGGTATTAACATTTTTGTGCCACTTCCGGTTTTTGCGAAAATGTGTCTATCTTTAATTCTAGCACAGGGAATCGAAATCTTTATATTTTTTTTCGGAATGTACAAAAAAATTAGCTTTACAATGATACCAAAATATCATAGTTTTACTTCCACCAATTCAAGATGACGACAATTTATTTTAATAATATGTATTTACAACTAGGTAACTAAGGAATGAAAAGAGAATAAGAAGAAACAAAAGAAAACAGAAACACAGAGTAAATATGAGAAACAATATAAAAATTACAAATGCTTAATATGGCCGCCGATATTTTCTACACATTTTGTCATACGGAATAGAAACCATTATATTTTCCATGTGAGCCATTATTATTATAAAAAAAAAATTGAAATTGAAAAAGTATAACATAACTAAGGTTGATAAAATACTTTTTGACATATGATTTGCTTTCAGGTAACAAAATTATTTTCATATAGCTTGCTATGTTTTACTTTTTTAAGAATTTTATTAGTAAATATTATAACAATAAATTGTCGCCATTATGAAATGGTTGAAGTAAAATTATGATATTTTCATATTATTGTAAAGCTTGACATTTTCTTGTATCTCTCAAAATAAACGAAATATTTTGGGTGCCGGCCTTTCGCCAAACACCCCGTATATAACATTTTTGTAAAAAAATCTAATACAATGTATCCTGTATCTAAGTATGAAATTTTCTATGAACCGTATTTCATTAGTTGGCGATAGGTAATGAAAATATCAATTTCATGCATTTAACAAGAATAATGCTTTATTTGTAATCAAATTATAAATAATTACTTTCAATATCGACTTTTTCTGATATCAAGTCAGATATTTCGCATTTGTAACAACTTGTACATGAGGAAACAACATGAAGAGTCTTCTGATTCTGTCTGTCCTGGTGTGTTATACTGCTTTTCCAGCACAGTCATCCCCTTATTTCACCGATGGTAAGTATTCTGTAACATTAAGGGGTTTCACTATACTAGCTTTTGAAATACGCCAAAATGCTGTTTAGTAATGCTATTAATATCATCTTAATAACATTTAAGTTACACGATCCTGGTTATATTGAATGTAGTAAAAAACATTATTGCGATGAAAAAAGTTTAAAAAAATTGTGAGTTTTTAAAATACAGGGTGGCCCAATGAATATTATCAGCGCAATTTTTGGCCACTTAACATTAATTTTGCAAAAAACGCTCGAACACGTCATTTTTAGTAGGTATAAAGAGGAACACCTGAATGGATTAGTACCAATAGAATAATTTCAGCCCTAAAATGAAAGGTGGACTGCACCTTAAAAATTTTAAATGGAAAAGTGTGTTAAACATGACACTTTTCGAAAGGCCTTTCAATTCTTTTTTCAACAGTTGTTTTATTTTTCAAATTCGATCATTAGTTCCAGAGAAATATCGTTTAAAATAAATTTTATCAGGTATGCAAAATTGCAATCAAATAGGCTTAGATTAGGGTGGGTTATGAGAGATTAAATAAGGTTAGGTCAGGTTAATATAGATTACCTTAGGTTAGCTTAAGTTAAGTCAGTTTAGCTTAGGTTAAGTTAATTTAGGTTAGATTTGGAACGAAAGAGGAAGACTTGTAGACATACCTCTGCGAGTATCTATTTCAAAGGTGTTAGGTTAGGTCAGTTTAGTTAAGTTAGATTAGGTTAGGTTAGATTAGGTCAGGTTAGGTTAGTTCTGGTTAGGTTAGGGTGTGTTATGTCAGATTAGGTAAGGTTAGGTTAGATTAAGATAGGTCAGGTTAAGTTAGATTAGCTTAGGTTAGCTTAAGTTAGGTCAGGTTAGATTAGGTTAGGTCAGATTATATTAGGTTATGTTAGGTTAGGTTAGTTTAGGTTAGATTTGGGACGAAAGAGGGAGACTTGTAGGCCTACCACTACGAGTATCTATTTAAAAGGTGCTATTTTACGCTTTTTTTTATCTAATCGGACGCACACACGTACACCCACTAAATTCCTAATTTTTTCTGGTGCGTGTTTGCTACGTTTTTTTTTTTTTGGTGCGTTTATGAAATGTTTAAAATTATGAATGATGCACTCTTACCTAAGTAATTACATTTTTAACCAATAAAATTATTATAAAATAAAGTATATATTTTATTAGATTTTCTATACAAAAATATTAGTATACCACTAAAATGAATATTTACCAATCTGCATGGTGTGGAACCCAGTATAACAGATTCTGGTTGACAATCTCACAAGTCTCTTTGGTCTTTAAAGCTCGGCTTTTTATAAAAATGTCATACCAAACATGGAAGCCACCAAAGGGAGGGCAAGAAGGGTAATTGCCTCTCTTGGAAAACACCGAAAGTATCAGAGATATGCAAATTTTGGCTAATTACTGGAAATATACCCCTTTACTACATTTTTTAAATTTTCAATATAAGTTAACTATATAAATTATTACTTAATTTGCCTCCGACCCCAAATCAGACCCACCCCCCCTGGAATATTTCAGGTTGGTACCAAATATATTCATATATTTGTTACAGTTGCTGATTTACAAAAAAACAACATAAAAATTCTATTAGATGATAAAGGGTTTCACATGAAGATAGCAAGACGCATACATTCATTGCCTTTAGATAATAAAGATGACAAACCTGTAGAACATAAAGATGAACCTGTAGTTCCTAAAGATGACGAGCCACAAAAAAAAACTCTTGCTGAAGGAGAATGCGAACCGGGTTTTGAATATTTTGATGGTAAATGTCGAAAAGTCCATAAAAAGCAGAATATGGGCTGATGGTGATTACCTACAGATTTTCTATTTTAAAAAGAAATGCTGCAAGCAGTTTTCAGATCATCAAACTAACAGAACATTATTGATAAATAAACTGTACTATTACAAATAAACTAGAATGCAAAATACATATCCTCATATTTCTGTAAAAGTCCTTCAATGTTTACTATTACAGGTATATTTCACCAAAACAAGGTATTTTGTCTTTCTTGTCTTGATTCAAATTTTGACGGACAGCGGTAGTTTACTCTGTTGTCAAACTTTGACTAGAATTGAGTGGATTGTGAGATTTTAGGTTGCAGAAGATATAGGCTGACAACATGCATCATTAAAATGCAAGGAAAACGTCACAAAACGAGTACCTAATATACTTCAGGCCTTGCTATATTTAAGAATGCCAAACTCGTCACAACCAGGTAGAAAATAGTATATTGTACAACAAAGTTGAAAATAAAAAAAAAATATGTTAATATTCAACGATTTGTAATATAACGTAGTTATTAAAGATTTGAAGACATATAATAGTTATTTATGTATTAAGGGCATAATCAAAAGATTATAGACGAGGAGTATTTTTGGAGAGGTTAAAGAAGAAGACGGGACATGAAGAAGAAGAACCAACCGAGTAATACAAGATATGTACGGGTTTCCGTTTATATGATTCGAGCATAAAGAGTAAAATAGCTAGGACATGTTGCACGGATGTCGGAACTACCAAGCGAGCATTAGTAAGAGATGAAGGAGAAAGGAAAAGGCAAAATTTACCAAAATTATAAATAACGGTAATTTAACATCAGAGATTGTTACAGATCCATGTGGTCCTGGTCAGATTAAGTTTGGTGATAAATGTGTACAGGTTGCAGGTAATACATCGCAAGAAAACAACGAATGTTTAGCTTATTATAATTCACTTAATTGTTACAGTTGATAATACTAAAAGTCTTGATGAAGGTGGATTGATCAGGGTTAAATGCCGTCCGGGTTTTCAAATGGTTAATCATAAATGTCGAAAAGAAGTATGTAATACCGATCCAAAAGCTAAATGTCCAAGAAGAGAAAGCAGGTTCAGCTTATTATAATTCACTTAATTGTTTTCTTCTACATCGCAAGAAAATAACGAATGTTTAGCTTATTATAATTCACTTAATTGTTACAGTTGATTATACAAAAAGTCTTGATGAAGGTGGATTAATCAGGGTTTTAAACGGGTTAATAATAAATGTCGAAGAGATTATTGTGCCGAACCAAATACTAACTGTCATATAACATCATCAGATGAAGGTAATAGATAGAAAGACTTAATTGTTACAGTTACAATTCATCAATTTTTCCCAGAACCATGATCTCCGGGTCCCACATGGAATGCTGTTCGATGTCGAATACTCGAGTAGAGGTAATACATGCCAAGAACACTTGGAATGTCGTGCTAATTATAATTCATACGGGTGTTTACGGTCTTTTTATTTTATTTTTAATGGGTGATACTAGAGGTCAAAAGAAGGCGAAAAACATTAAAACACCTTAATAAAATATTTATAATAAAAGAGATATGAATTTTTTTAGTTTTTATAAAGGGGAGGTAAATTAATGTTGAAAAAAGTTGATATGCGTATTGTGGCAATTGTTTATGCCATTACGAGTAAACGTAGCTTCGTCAGTCGCCAACACACTTAATGAAAAATTAGGGTCTTCGTCATTTTTGCGCAAAAACCATCTACAGAACCGTACGCGCTGAGGACGATCTTGAGGTTGTAAAGCTTGTACTCGCTGTACATGAAACGGATATAGTTGATACTCGCGTAGTGTTCTCCATACAATGCGATTTGAGACACCTATTTGCCGAGCAATTTGTCGTGTACTGGTTGAAGGATTTTCGTCATCGAGGTTTAAAATTTGTACATCCGCATCTAAAATTCGTCGGCACCGACCAGGACCTCCATCACGCCCTTTATTATTTCGCATATCACCATTATCTCAAGCACGTATTATTAAATTAGTGTACTGTTGAGGTATAGAACATTGCCTATTTGATGCACTTTCCCATAAATAAGCATCATGTCAACTAATTCTGTATTAGAATACCAATGGTAATTTTTACACAATTAATAACAATAATCACATAGAAATAGACGTTGCACAATTAAATTGTAATAAACTGCAACTGAGAGATAAACAAATTAAAAAACAAAAGAGAAAAATTTGTCATTGCATAGGTTACTAAAACTTTTTTCAACATTAATTTACCTCCCCTTTATAAAAACTAAAAAAATTCATATCTCTTTTATTATAAATATTTTATTAAGGTGTTTTAATGTTTTTCGCCTTCTTTTGACCTGTAGTAGCATCCATTAAAAATAAAATAAAAAGACCGTAAACACCCTGTATATTTGTTACAGCCTATCATACTGATTATTGAACACATCGGCAAATTTTTACAAACCTTAATATTATAATATTAAAATTTTTAATGGAAACTCACTGAACTCTGTAGTTAAACAAACTATACTTTGTCAAATAAACTAGAATGCAATTATATATCATCACTTTACTATTTATCCCTTCAGTATTTATTCATTAGTGTTTCGCTAAAACTCTGAGAACTGACAATGAAGAGTACTCATTTTCTGTACTAGTCGCTTAGAAGATCTTGGTATTTACACGGCAGTCTAACAAAGATTTAAAAAACTGGTAGAACAAGTAAGAAAAGCTTTATTCCAGGGTCATGTAACTTAAATGGGTGACATGGGCTCGTTTTGTCCTGCCATCTCTTGGTTGCTCCCCAGAAGCTTAATACAAATAATAATTTAGTTGGTTTTCATTTTTATACGAAACATTTAATTTCTTGTTAATAAATTTAGTACGAGTGACAAAATTAACAATGTTGACAATGTCAACATATATTTCGTGGGAAATATGTAGCAACAACTCTTTCTTTGTAAGTTTTTGATCGATAATAGTTATTTATGATATAAGTGTTAAAAGTGACATTTTATGAGTGAGTGGGGAAGTTTGAAACGAGGCGAAGCCGAGTGTAACAAACCCCACGAACGAAATAAAATCACTTTTAACACAAATATCATACACTATTTTTCCTACGACCCCAGTTATGTACCTATTAGTAAATAAAAACTAAGTATTGTAGAATGACATTTATGACAGGTCATGATGTATTTGTTATGAACAACTGAACATAAGAAGTGTTAAAAGTAAATTTGTTTTTTACTTTTAACACGTTGTCAATGACAACGTTTTAAAAGTATTTACTATGTTATAAACTGTTATTTTTAACTTGCTAAGCAACCGTTAAAAATACTATTTTTAACAGTGGTCGTAGGAAAAAATAATTTTGTTTAGTGCAATAAAGAATGATGATAATGATAGATATTTTAATAAAATTTTGCAAAATAAAATCGATTTGGAAAGGAAGTTTGAAGATATGAAACCAATGGAAGTAAAAATGTTGAAACATCTCGCTAAAAGTTTTGTTTGTGATACAGCAAAGTCCGACGATCTGACCTGAACCAACTGTTTTACCTCGGCGAGTGGATTAGTTATATCAGTTGGTTCAGTAGTGGGCTAAATTGATTCAGTCAAATGGAATTAAAAATAAGTGGTCCGGATTCAATAGTGTAAGTTAGATCAGTTTAGAGCGGCAAATGGAATACGTCGTCAGAAATCAAAATCGGAGAAGCGTTAAAACATATGCTTGGATACACATATAATTGGAAATGTAACATTAATGTTTAAATAAATTATATATAAAAGTTAAATATTTGTTCGTTTTTGAAATTATTTTTATTAACATAAATTGAACTAATTATTTATAATAAATTACTTAAAAGCATAAAAATTTCCTATAACGTGTATTGCTCGGTTGCCAATATACCAATTAGTTGGAGGAGCAAACACCGAGTGGCACTGAAAGCAGTCCCAATTGATATTATTGCAATTTCGCATCTATAGTACACAAAAATATTATATATAATCTATATTGTACTCACTCCACGTTTTTGACTATACCAATAATAATTTTAATAGGCAATAACATTTAACCAGATTTTTTATAAAATAATTAGTATATTTATATACAGGGTGGCCCAGTGAAAATTATCAGCGCAGTTTTTGGCCACTTAACATTAATCTTGCAAAAAATGCTCGAACACGTCAATTTTAATATAAAGGAGACACCTAAATGGATTAGTACCAATGGCATAACTTCAACCCTAAAATGGGTGTGGACTGCACCTCAAAAATTTTAAATGGAAAAGGGTGCCAAACATGACACAATTCAAAAAGCCTTTCAATTCTCTTTTCAACAGTTTTTTTATTTTTCAAATCCGATCATTAGTTCCAGAGAAATATCGTTTAAAACAAATTTTATCAGGTGTGAAAAACTGCAATCAAGTAGGATTAAACAAATGACAGAAACTCAAGTATCAGTTTATTAGGTATTCAAAATGACTATTTCCAACTTCCATACAATAATAAAGATTTTGCTCAAAATTTTGGAGGTACGGTACGTTGCCGTAAATCTTCTAAAAATTCGGGTGGCGTGGCATAAACTTTAGACTTCAAATAACCCCACAAAAAAAATCCAACTTACAAATTACTTGTTTATTACAAACAACTTGTCGAAATAATTATTTATTTAGTTTCTGTCATTTGTTTTAGCCTACTTGATGGCAATTTTGAACACCTGATAAAATTTGTTTTGAACGATATTTCTCTGGAACTAATGATCGGATTTGAAAAATAAAAAAACTGTTGAAAAGAGAATTGAAAGGCCTTTCGAATTGGGTCATGTTTGACACCCTTTTCCATTTAAAATTTTTGAGGTAAAGTCCACACCCATTTTAGGGTAGAAATTATGCCATTGATACTAATCCATTTAGGTGTCCCCCTTTATATTAAAATTGACGTGTTCGAGCGATTTTTGCAAAATTAATGTTAAGTGGCCAAAAACTGCGCTGATAATTTTCACTGGGCCACCCTGTATAGATATATCTATAGGATTGCGCCGCATCTTCCGAAGCTTTCTAGATAGTTATTCTAGTGAGACGAAATATTTCTCGAATCTCGCTCGGCTCGTGTCGAAATATCTCGGTCGAGAGGAGAACGATTTAAAAAATAAATCTCCGAAACGAAAAATAAAATCGAGATTCTCGAATTTCGAAGTTCGCCGATATTTCTCGAGGTTTTAAAATTAATTTGACATCTTTTCTTATTTAATTCACAAGATAGAAATGTCGCTTTTTATGCCGGCGGCATAGAAGAAAACTAAACGGGTGTCCATATGAACTATGTAGAATCAGCGAATAAGAAATAGCTTATGCAATAGAAACTAAAAACCAATAACAACTGTCAGATTTAACAGTAACAGTAACAGTGTACCGTTAAAAATAATCCGAGACCTGAATATATATCATTTTAGTGCATTTTTATATGACTATCTGGTACGCAAAGACAACATGTAAGAAGAGCAGATAATTATATTATACTTACATATCTATACTAATAATTATAGTCTGAAAATACTTATTTGATTTGTCCTAAAATTTATATTTTCTTCCTAAATTTCCAAAAGAATGTTCAATTTCCCTACATCTAGGAAAATTTCCCTAGGTATGAAAATACTGTGCACAGATGACATGCCTAACAAAGCAACATTCGACCTTGAAAATTCGAGAAATCT
The DNA here is from genome assembly GCA_035578165.1 of Stenolophus ochropezus. Taxonomy (NCBI): domain Eukaryota; kingdom Metazoa; phylum Arthropoda; class Insecta; order Coleoptera; family Carabidae; genus Stenolophus; species Stenolophus ochropezus. The sequence continues at coordinate 21,185,057 of JAQOWZ010000018.1, read as the reverse complement.
CGACGAGATTCGAGACGAAGATGAAATAATAAAATTCGAGACGAGAAAAAATATTTTTCCTACGACCACTGTTAAAAATAGTATTTTTAACGGTTGCTTAGCAAGTTAAAAATAACAGATTATAACACAGTAAATACTTTTAAAACGTTGCCATTGACAACGTGTTAAAAGTAAAAAACAAATTTACTTTTAACACGTCTTATGTTCAGTTGTTCATAACAAATACATCATGACCTGTCATAAATGTCATTCTAATGCTTAGTTTTTATTTACTAATAGGTACCTAACTGTGGTCGTAGGAAAAATAGTGTATGATATTTGTGTTAAAAGTGATTTTATTTCGTTCGTGGGGTTTGTTAAACTCGGCTTCGCCTCGTTTCAAACTTCCCCACTCACTCATAAAATGTCACTTTTAACACTTATATCATAAATAAGTATTATATTTAAAATGAGACGATACGAGAAAAAATCTCGTTTCGTCTCGTCTCACAGAATCACTATACATAATAAGTATTATTGTTGTTATTTTACTATCACAAAATTAATAACAATGTTGCATAATAATTTAATTAAAAAAAAATAAAAAAATACGCTAAACTTCCCCGTTGTAACATTAGCTTGGTAGCCGAATGAAGACAAAGTGGAAGCGAAAGTGACAGTCTATCTGACTTCCTCCACAATCCTACCATACTGGGGTTCTCTATAATTTCTTTAAAACATTTATCTGCTAATAACAATATTACTGCAAACTAATGTTTAGTATTTATTATAATGAGAAAACATAGTAGTTGGTTTGTATAATTTAAGATGTGTATACTGCAATTCGATTATGGTCACGTACCCCATTAGTAAAAATATAGATTAGTAAGAATTTGGGAACATTCTGAAAGCATATAAATAAGGTTAAATTAAAAAAAAATTTGGTGAAATATTATTTGACAAATCAAATCTATAAGGATGACTAACTAGGACCATTAGTCTAGTAGGCGAAATATAATTAAAAAAAAACAATTTCAAGCATTTAATAAGAACAATGCTTCATTTAAAATCAAATTACAACATTAAGTAATATCCACGTATATTTATTGCCAAATCGTTTTTTTTCTGTATAAAAAGCCAGGCATTTGGCATTTGATACAACTAGTAAAACAGTGCAGCAAAATGAAGTGTCTTCTGATCCTGAGTGTTCTGGTTCTGTCTACTGTGGCTGCAGAACTGAAAACATCAACATCATCAAGAAGGTCGATTCAACATGGTCAGTAAATTTACTGTAGAAATAAGTCGGTTAAAATTCAAATAGTTTAATTTATTTTGTTTCTATTTTCAGGTGTATCGCGTAGGACTAGGTAAACAAATTTCTGTAATATTCATTATCAATTATACTAAATAGTAAAAGACCAATAGCAAAATTTAAAAAAGTCTACTAGTTGCACTTCTCATAACGCAGGACGTCTTCTACTATTATTTGGTACCAAATCTGAAATTTCGACGACGCGTGAATAGGTTGTTAATGTACAGAACCGAAAAAGGATCTTCATTATTAATTGAGTGTATAATTTTCGATTATTGAAAATTATTTTACCTGTAACCGTTTAAAAAAAGACTTTTTAAGAATATATTTTTACATCTCGTCACTCACAATCACACAATTAATTACGAATATATGAGAATTTTTGTAAATAATAATTGAACAATATTTTAGTAGGTAAAATTGTATAGTTCAAATTTGTTTCTATTTAACCCTATTTAACTATTACAAGTAATTAACGATTCGGTAAATTTGTTGTAATTTACCGGATCATTAATTACTTGTAATAGTTAAATAGGGTTATTTCAGAATAATACTATAGATCTTCATGAAAACACCAATTCGGTTGCACGATTAACATCAAAATTTAATTAGATCTAAACTAGAGTAAAAATGTGAAATCCAAAATTTTAACTTTTTATTCACTAGTATTTGAGTAATTGATACGACAACATCCATCCATCCATGCATCCACACACACGGACAGACATTATCGTGAAACTATTAAAATCGTATTCTAGAGACTTCAAAAAGTGTTTATCCATTGAAAACTCACTACCCTATTTTTAACATAATTCCAATACCTCTCTTACTGAGTGGCGAGTACTTTTCTTTTATAAAAGTATATACTTAGTCTGTGCCCTGACTATTTAATAAAATACTTCATTATATTATCATTTTAACTGTAATTCAGTCTTCATCAGGGTGATAAATGGTTTTTAAATCATCACCCTTGATGAAGACTGAATTATTAGTAGAAACGTTGGTGTATCAGTTGATTTTATTAAATGGCTATAACTTTATTTCGATTAATAACCAGTAATTTTTCCAAAAACCACCATATATTACTAAAAATAGTGGCTTTGTAGCTTACCAAAGTTTGATCCACTCCTTAGAAAACTGGCTCTTTTCTAACGTTGTAAAACAATCTACTATTGTCTGTTGTAGAGGAATGCAAAGTGCTTTCTCTTCTTTACTCGCATATGAGCGAATGTATAAAGCCGCAAAAAGAGATCTAGCAAAATCTGTAGATCATGCCCAGGACCCCGAGACCGTCACGGATTTATTCGAGAGTATTATTCATCTGGATGCTCAACGGACGGAAATCTACCGTAGTTTTCTGAAACTGGCAAAAAGAGCAAGAAAGAGCCATCCCATGAGAAAAAGTCTATGGGGCTTAGCGAAAGCTGTAGGAGATGAGGCTATACATACGATTAGTGGTCTAAAACCTGAGAAAGAGCAAGTAGTAGTACCACAGTACAACATGGTACCGCCTTACGGGTACCCACCGGCACCAGCACCGGGAACTAACTGGTACGGACCGGGAACTAACTGGTACGGACCAAGACCGGCACCGGTACCGGGACCGGTACCGAATATGTATTCAAGTAACGTATCAATAAATTAAATTGAATGATGTTACAAACAGGTTATTTCTTGCTTATTTCACAGCAACTTCCTTCAAATAATTTCCTTCCATTTATCACTAGATAAACAATCAGTTTCGGTTGATCAGTTTTAAGCATGGTTGGCCAAAATCATGATTTATTTAAAAAAATCAAATATCATTGATTAAAAAAAATATTTTTTAATGTATTAACATTTTATTTCATAAACAAAATCGAAATCTGTAATAAATCCAAAACTATTCATCTGAGTAAAACTAGGAAGTGTAACAACGTATTTTACTTTTTCATACAGATTTAATTTTATTTTCAAACTTCTATTATGACATTTAAAGGGATGAAATATCATTTAATTTTAAGACATTATAAAATACAGAACTTATTTTGATTGTTACTAATAATTTTGTACCAAATAAATACATTTTCATTAGATTTTGTATTTTTAAAAGTTAAAAACTACTAATAAATGGATACATATGGGAAATAAAACTTAAACTTACTCACAAATAATATTTAAAAAGCGAGTCATGATTGACTCTTCTTCTTTACTCGCTGACTGTCTATCTGTGATTCACTTTAATTCCAAAAGTTTACCATGGACGGCCCACCCCCTTCAAGTTACAGAATTCATCCCCGTTTTCTAATTCTCGCAATTTAACTGGTCATCTTCTCCATGGGCGTGTAAATAAGTTACACTCCAAAGTCCCAAACAGGGTGCATTCTCAACACCCCGAGATGTATAAAAAATTAGAAAGTTCGCGTCTTTCGAGAATCAGAAATCAGTTTCGTTCAGGGTTGATGTTTTATGGCCGTCCAAAGCAAACCATTAAAAGCTATATAACAATAAACTTAAAAGCCAAACGAAATTTCGGAAATCTTTACAAATCTTTGAACTTTTTATTACCAGAAAGAATTTTTAACCAGAAACGCCCTGTTTGCCTGCCTAGGTCGGCAAAATGTAAGGATGAGAACTTAAATATTTTAACATTACATTTTGTCAAAATTTTAAATTTTATTTTATTGGAAATGTGAAACATTTCATAATTAAACAACTATTTTAATTTATTATTCATATATTACTCGGTACGATTATGATTACATTAATTGTTAAAAAATATCAATTCACATTCGTTTTATTTTTTAGGTCAGAACAAAAGTCTCTAATTTTTTTGAATAAAACAAGTGAATTGTTTACATATCCATGCACCGAATATGTTAACTGACTTAAAAACCTATATTGTATAAAATATAATGTAGTAATGATATTTCTTTAATAAATTAAAAGTGTCATCGGCGCAAAAAATCTCGTGTATCACACGCCCAGAAACTCTTTTGGGAGATCTCGCATTGTTTGCAGGCCTCGCTTATAAACTTGCTCTCGCAAAAGTTTACTTTCTGGACTAGTGATACAAATAACTATTTCATTACAATTATTTTTTATTACGATTTAAATCAAATTATTTAAATCAGGCCATTGTTTAAAAAATGCATTGTTTTGAAATTTCCATAAGAATCATTATTGTTATTACTTTATTATCAAAAAATTAATAACAATATCGAACAATAATTTCATGCATACAACGTAGACAATGCTTAATTTATATTTAAATTACAACATTAATTACTCCGTGAAATTATTTCCAAAATTGAATTTTGTCAAATAAAAAGACAAAAATTTGCATTTGTTACATTCATTCAACGTGAAGTTCCTACTGATTCTTGCTTTGGTAGTGTTCGCCGTTGTGAACCAAGAACCCAAACATCACAAACATGACAAACCTAACCTAACGAACGTAGCCAAATACTTAAGTATCATTTTCGATCTAAGACTCGATTGGATTTCTGCTGGTTTTTAATTTCACTTTAACAATGTGAGCATAGAAACTAAAATGGTTTAATATATTGTTTTTTTTTTAGCTGGAGTAGTGATTGGAAGGTTCTGTCATTTTTTACAATTTATTGCATATTTTATTTTTACCTACGAAATTAAACTAAATTTGCACTTGGTTTATCTATTCATTCAAGATATAGTAAAACCAAAATTCGTAGTTACCATAAAGATTAATTTAACAGAGACTTATCAGATACATTAAGCCACTAAAAAACTATCTGGTAAGCAATTTCTATTGTACTTATTTATACTAATTATTGTGGTCGGAAAAATATAATTTATTTTTTTCCTAAATATATATTTTCCATATAGGTGTTAGTAGTAGGTACATGATATTTTCTTCCTTAGTTCCCAAAATATCATTCAATTTTCCTAGATTTAGGGAAATTTCACAAGGTATGGAAACACTGTGCACAGATGACGTGCGTGACAAAGCCTGCAATATTCACCATTGAAAACTCGACAAATCTCGGCGATATTCGAGACCGAGACGAGATAATAATATTCGAGACGAGAAATAAATGAGACGAGATAATAGTATATTGTGTTATTAAGAGTAAAAGTGATACTTTGTGTGGCGAGCAAAGAAGTTTGCACGACGAGCGAAGCGAGTCGGACAATTGCATGCGAGGCACACAAAGACACTTTTACTCTGAATAACACATGCTATTTTTTCTTCAAACGTAGAAATTTTAAAAAATAAATTACTATTTGACGTTTAATATGTAGGTTACCTGTCAGTTGTTCATAATTTTTAGTAACTTTATTCTTAGGTTATCTAGTTTTTATAGTGACATTTAGGGTGATATTACAGATTTCTATTGTACAAGTTACTTCTTATTGGCTGATTCTACATACGGCGACGAAGAAATTAAACGGCGGCTACAATAAAAAATTATATTACGGCGGTATAGAAATTAAACTTCAACCTTGTCAATCACGTCACAGAAGATGTCACTTTTATGACGTTTGAAGAAAATAGTATAATGTGTTATTAAGAGTAAAAGTGATACTTTGTGTGGCAAGTATGGAAGTTTGCACGACGAGCGAAGCGAGTCGGACAATTGCATGCGAGGCACACAAAGACACTTTTACTCTGAATAACACATGCTATTTTTTCTTCAAACTTAGAAATTTTAAAAAATAAATTACTATTTGACGTTTAATATGTAGGTTACCTGACAGTTATTCATAATTTTTAGTAACTTTATTCTTAGGTTATCTAGTTTTTATAATGACATTTAGGGTGATATTACAGATTTCTATTGTACAAGTTACTTCTTATTGGCTATACGGCGGCGACAATATTATAAGTTACTTCTTATTGGCTATACGGCTGCGACAATATTATACGGCGGCGACAATATTATATGGCGGCTAGAATAAAAAATTATATTACGGAGGCATAGAAATTAAACTTTAACCTTGTCAATCACGTCACAGAATATGTCACTTTTATGACGTTTGAAGAAAAAATATTTTACATATAAAATAAGACGATTCGAGAAACAAAAATCTCGTTTTGCCTCTTCTCACAGAAACACTAAGTATTATAAATTTGCTGTAAAGCATTTGATTTAATAAGCATAATATGTAATAGTGAAGGAGTTTAGAAGATGGCAGTAGATTCTGTGATGCATGAAGCAAGCAGCTTTTATGGTAAGTCGGCTAGGTCGACTTCTCTCGGGAAATCACAAAAATCGAAGCTGATCGGTGCATGTTGAAGTCTCTCCCGGGAATGCACTAGCTCGGAATTAAAATTATAACATGGAAAATTAGCTTGGCTTCTTTAATAAATTGTTCAGTCCGACATCGCCATATTGCAGAACACCGAACTCATACCAAAATTCAAGTAATACTAATATCTTAAATATCGTATTTTATAAATAAATTTGATATACAGGGTGTAACAGAAATAAATACATTAAATTAAACATGTGATACTACTCGTCAAAAGTAATAATATTTATTAGTATCTTTTTTTATGAACATATTGACAAATTTCTTTACATATGGTTGAATAAACTATTCTTCTTCAAATGTTGACCTACAAAGTGCAAATCTTCAAATTTAACTGACTTTTCGAAACGCCACGTTTCACATAGGGCAGCAAAATTATCTGTACTCGTTACTCGTGAAGGCAGATATTATTACAAATTATATTCTACTGTCGGTTCTCGTTGAAACATTATTATAACAAGGTAAAAAAGAGAAAAAAATACTTGGTTAGTTTCAAAAATTTAATTTATTTCGATACGTATTTCGGCTTACTAGGCTATCATCAATGGAGATTTATAATACTATATATAGGTCAAACGGGTCGTAGTTTTAATCCAAGATTTAAAGAACATGTTAACGCCATTTCAAATAATAAATACATCTATTGTTGCAAAACACTGTTTGTTAGAAAACCATTCTGTTAGTCTAAACAATTTGCTTGTTAAACATCGATGTACTAAAGGTTTATAGATGGACTTCTTGGATCAATGGAAATCCAAAAAGCAGTGAAAGATGGCAAAAGCCTCATGAATGAACAACTAGATCTTTATAAATCTCCATTGGTTTCTCCACTTTAATTCCCATTTCTTGTAATTATACCTGTGTGTTGTATAAAAATTTAATCTTATTGTAATGTACTTCATAGTGTTATTTCCTGATGATGGCCTAGTAAGCCGAAATACGTATCGAAATAAATTCAACTTTTGAAACTAACCAAGTAGATATTTTTTTCTCTTTTTTACCTTGTTATTATGAATAAAATGAGGTGAAATTAGTGGTCTCTAATTGAGGTAATGAATAAATGATTTGTGTAGTGCCGTTATCAGATGGCGCTGTCGTAGATGAGAGATGCGAACAGGCATGTACAGATCCGAGGGAGAGACAAAAATGGATCCAGATAATGCCGCTGTCTTTATTTATTTTCTTTTGTATTTCTTTTCCTTTAGAAGCGTCGTCTTCGTTTTGCGTAATCCGATAATACATTGAGATATTTCTGTTCTTTCAAGGGGCTTACAAATTTTCTTGCTTTGTCGAACAAATTTTTATAGTTTGTTTTCTTTTGTGATAAATAAAAACAGACGATTTTCGGCCATAGCAACATCGTAAATATCGTTTCGCGATTTTCAAAATTGTGTTTGATGTGTTTATTTCCAAACAAATCAGAATTAAAAATATATGATTGTAATAAATTAGGATAATAAAAATGTTATTTTGGATGTAGCCTTTGAAATTATAAAGGCATTCGAAAAATTTGCTACTATTAACTATCTACTCAGAACAAAACTATCTAAACTTGTGAAGTTATTTCGGTCATTAGTAATCTAATTTAAGAGTTTGGCACTTGGTTTTTACAATACCAATCTCTTCTACTGTTAGCTGCCATTCAATTAGAAAATTCATCAATTAATTTTCTTTTTCTTTGAATCTATTTCAAGAACATCTTTTGTATATGTTTCAGTAGAAACCTTGACATTTTAAGTATATTTAATGACCAGTTATTTTGGTTATTCCTAAATTGATTAATAATTATTGTGAATATATTTTGATTATATATATATATATATATATATATATATATATATATATATATATATATACAAAATAAATTTTATAATGTATACTTACTATATTGGTAAATAAAATGATGTATTGACTTCCTAAATTTTTCATAATGAAACAAAAAAAAATGTATTATATTTGTTATAACAACAAAATACGCCAATTTAGATTCCGTACACCTGTAAATGATATAGAATCAATGATCTTTTGAACCACCATTCATTAGAATTACTTCCCTAAACGGTTTGTCATACTTTTCATACTAATTTTCTTGGAGTCAATTTTTGCTCATTGTATTAGTCTTGTAAAATGGTGGTTCTTTGCTAATTTAACCAACCTCGTAGCTCTTATAGTTCTCGAGATAACCATGGTGGTACACTTAAATGGAACACCCTGTATAATAGCGAAAGCACTGAAAATAGAAATTGCAATTTTCACCCTATATTCAGGAGTGTAAAATTCATCTCGCTGTTTACCCCTTCAGGAAATTGATGAAAAATCCTTTGATTCACTCTATCTGCTGTTCAAACAAGACTGTTGTTGCCACGCGTAACATAGGGAGGAATATATAAAGCACTCGCTTGCAATAAGAAAAAATATGCATTATCAGATTATAGAAGATTGTGGTGGGATTCTGCCAGCAGAGTCTATCTTGGGATTACAGGGGAAATCATATTGGGGATGAAGGGTGATAGATAGCTTGTATGAGACTTACTCAACAAATTCCTAATACTTTTATGGGGATGAAAAGTAATAATTCAATTAATATATTCTTTGCTCTCTTATACTAAGCCTAGCACACTATTTCTGGAGTCGGTAATAGGATTATTCACCATAGTTAAATTTAAAATGTTTCGACAATAAGAATATTGTACTTATTTTGCAAAATTCCTCCAATAAACTATACGAGGTGTTGTAGTTTTGATGACATATCAGGGACTACGTTTACTCGCACTGTTTAAGTTACTTAAATAATACCCCGCTTTATTACAGAGGGTTACATGTACGGGGTAAACAGTCAAGTCACTTAAGGGGGTTCACTGCAAATCTTAAACCATCTAAGGTTTTGGAAGTGTAAAGGGCGAAGTAGCAATTGGGCTGACCTTAAATCGTTCTCTCAAAATAAACATTTAATGTATTATATGGTAGTGATCCCAAGGTTTCGCCGGGGGCGACGGCTGCTAGCGGACATATCACAACAGGTCCGTCCGCTCCCCAGTGTTCTGTTTTCCAGAGGGTTGGCGAATATTCCAGAACTTAATTGTTCCGCAATAAATACACCGAGCATGAAATCGCGAGGAGTCTAATATTGATACGTGTAGAGATCGTTGGTGATATAAATAAACAGTTGATAATATAAATATTGTTGAAATAAATAACGCGTAGTTTTAAGTGTTTAAATAAATAATCTTAGTGTTTAAGTTTTTATTAATAATTGTTAGTCTTAAAATAGTGTTTATGTTTATTTATTCATAGTGTTACTTATTTTAATTATTCTTTATAATTCATATTTCTTTTATTAAACATAGTTATATAAAAATTAGTGTTTTAATTAATTTTACACTTCACCTAAATAAATGAAACGTTACAATATACACTCCGCGGTGAAATAAATTATAAGTGCAACATGAAATTATAAATGATTTAAAATTATTATGTTATCCCATTTTTTCTCATTATTTCCAGGATTAATAGTAGCTACTATAGAGTCCTAATTTTAGACAGATTAAAATCACCACAACCACCTGTACTATACCTTAATCATAGCCATAACCATAATCACCATAAGTGCAGAAAAGTAGACTTACCCTGTAACAAAAGAAAAACAGTGTTAGGGTTTTCACTATTATCAAATTTGTAACATAATATAATATATTTTCAATTATATATTCCTAAAAATATCCAAGCGTGTGTCAGGAGGCATTACGTGGCATTTAGGTTCAGATGGAAAGTTAAGGGTCTCGACACAAGGGTCGGTAAACAACATTGATATTCCTACGCGGTGCCTAATGTCAGAAACAATAAAATCTGCCTGTCACCTGAAGAATATTTAATGCTGCTGGCTGTATCCACGTACTCAAGCCACAATATCCAAACCGAAAATTTGACATGAATCTATTAAAAAGGTATAGGCGTTTGAAAATGTAACAATGCAACATATTTGATGAGAAATTTTGGGTTTTATTATATGAATTTCTAAATGAGGTTCTATAAAAGTAATATTTATTATCTGTGGTAGGTATGTAATAAGACAAATAAAAGACATTCTGCGCTAATATAAAAATAAAAATATCTTAAATTCAGTTGCTATTTCCTTACAGAATACAAATTTGTAATTGATACTTAACAAGAGCAATCGGTTTCACGTTATAAATAAATATTATTTTATAAAATGTTCTTGTGAGTAACATTTTCGTGATCAAATCTGTATGGGTTAATAAGATGTATGTATTATCCAATTGTTCCACGTTATTTTGACAATTCTGTACGGTAATATGTTTACCCTACTGACTTGTCAAAATTACATGATATACAATTATGATTTAGTTATAATAAATTAGGACCTGTTTCATAGCTAGAACAACATTATTTCTAGAATTATTAACATACATTATAATTTATAATGAGAGTATTTGTAATTGTTATACATTATGTGTATTCATATAATTTCCTTGCAAAAGAAAATCTCAAAATATTTTTGATTAAATTTTATTTTATTACGATTGGTTTTCCTCCCTGTTAAATTTTCAAATAAGAAAATACGAATGAAAAACGGTAGACATATTTCAGTGCACCTACGTCCATTACTGCAAAGTAAATATTAATAAATTACTTGATGTTTGCTACAAAGAATTTAATTCATGTTTTCTTATGAATGCGTTTACTTTAAATTTAGCTTTGAAGTAATAAAGAAGTAAAAATTCTGGTATTTAGGTCTGTGAAGTTATTTTTGCAAAGGAGGCGGATTCATGAAACAACTAATAATTTATCTAAAAATAATTTCAGATAAAAGTAGTTAATTTACATTCTCCCGCTAATCCGAATAAATAGTCTTATTAACAAAATGAGTCATTTTGAGTACAAAATGATAGTGAAAATCTTATAAGTTTTTACTTTTTTATTTAGTAGATCATTACACAAAAATTCTTCGAACTGGTAAAAAAGTATCGAGTGTTTGGTGCATTATTTGATTCACATCTCTAACTCGCTGTGACGTCATTCGAACTTGAAATCGTAGGTTCAAGTCCCAGCGACCGACAATATGTGATTTGTCGCAAAATAAAAAACACAGCTACTTGTGTATCACACTCGGTTGCTATAGACTTGCCATCTATACATCTTAAATAGAAGTAGCTGGTATGAAACAACCGACAATACGGCAGTTAGAACTGCGGCTCGGTGTGTTCGGTTGCCCTATACTCCGCTTGGAAGATACAGGGACACATTATTATTAAGCCAAATAAATAGTTTTATTAATAAAATGAGTCATTTTGAGTAAAAAATGATAGTGAAAAACTTATGTTTTTACTTTTTTATTTAGTAGATCATTACACAAAAATTCTTGGAACTGGTAAAAAAGTATCGACTGTTGGTGTATTATTTGATTGGCGAATAAAAGACTGCAATCCTTCACTGTAAGATTGGAATAATAAAAACCGGTGATTTATCGTCGCTGATTGATTGAACTCTGACCCATTTCAAACACTTATCTGCACAGAATATTCCGTTGAAGTCACGGAAAATTACACTTGTATTTGATCCAATATTGAAAAATGATTTGTCAGTTGCTGATAAATCGAATAAGCGCGCATCCAGTCTTGCCACAAGTCTTTCACAGGAGCAGGATATCCTCCAGGACTCGCAGGAGCTGAGTGCTTATTACTTGTACGAACATGTCGCATCAGAAAAAAAACAAATATTCGCTCCAATACGTCTGATAGTGTCGTCATTATGAATAACTATATTCATATGTGCGATTTGATAACATCAAGTAATAATAACATGCAGAATTAGTTTTTTTTTCAACTGGATAGTTAGTAATTAGTAATTAGTAATTTAGCCTGTTATTACACAAATAGTTTTAAGTATATTTAGGTATATTAACATAGCTAGGATAGTTATAAGTACCATAATCGCCGCAGATGTCAATTTTAAGACATCTAAGGCCTGGTATGATTAATAAATTTTGAGGTTTGTTCATAATTTATGGGTTAGTAATGTTTTCGTGATCAAGTCTGTATGGTTTGATATGATATGACTATTGTCTCATGTTATTTTAAAAATTCTGTACCGTAATGAAAGATAATAAAACTTCATTCAGTCAATATATTTGGAAAAAACTACGTCTCCTACCGGTTTCGACCCCACGTGGTTCTTCTTCAGGGAGTGTAGGTCAACTTATGTAGTGTGAACATTAAAATGTAAAGAACACTCACGTGGGGTCAAAACCGGTAGGGGACGTAGTTTTTTCCAAATATATTGACTGAATTCCACAAGTTTTATTATCTCTCATACATCCACCAGTCAAGAAGACTTCTTTTCTATCTGTACGGTAATATTACTACCATGCTAACTTGTTAAAATTACATGGTATACAATTAACAAAAGCTTAATATCCTGAAACCAGTAAACAATATTAAAAAATAAGCTGAGGACTGTTAAGATCGAAAAACGACTAAAACATCATCTAATAATTCTGAGTATCAACAATAATATTTTAAGAGTATTATCATATGAAGATATTATAGAATATATTACAAAGAAAGTAAGAAAAGTACTAAAACTAAATTTTATGATTATTAATAGGATTTGGTTTTATTCTACTGGATAATTAGTAATTAGGTAAAAACTTTTGAAGTAGCAGTTATTTTGTAAAATCCACTAATACACCGTTTCGATGACTGTAAATAAGTCTTCATCACGGTGATAAATGTTATAAAAATTATTTAAATATTTGTTAAATTAACAATTTATTTAAAAAAATATTAAAGAAATAGATTTTCTATTTTTATTCTATGTTGAAAAAGGCCCCCTACCAAAATTTTGCTGTACTTATAGAAATTTTACTCATATTTTTATAGCGCACCTCAAATATTTTTTAATTTACTAATCATCAAACATTTTTTTCGAAAGTTTTGTTTTTTTAATCAGATTTTTATTAATAGGTAACTATCCACAGTATTGTGCTACATATTATTTTGAATGTATGGGGCACCTCCGAATTAAGGGCCCTTCACATTTGTCTTACTCGTTTAAGGGTTAATCCCTGCCCTTAATAACCTATTATAACAATTTTGATATTTGGAACAATGAGAAAACTAGGTGTGCAATTATTGCAAATTTTGTTTGGTTATGCTTCACAATCGAAATAAATTGTGTACGGATTACAATAATCCTGTTTCCTTTTGTGTACAAGCTACAATTCCGAACTACATTAACTGAAACGTACCAACTATAGTTTACAAATTACAACAGTGTGGAATAATTAAATAACTTTACGTTGGGTAAATATTTATTTCATTATGGTTAGCACAATGCTTTAGTAATTCTCTGCATCCGTGTTTGCGTTAGATTAAGGCCAGCTCTATATTTAATTCAATCGCTTATAATGAGTTCGAGTATATTTAGATGTGTAATTGCAACTCGAAATTAGGTGTGATAGATAGTTTACCGCTTCATGCATAGTTTTCTGATTCACCATCCATTTCCTATCTTCTTATTATAATTTCATTTTTAGGCGGCTGGTACATAAATTGTTGTTTTTTGTATCTGCTGGCAACCTTAAAGTATCAATTTTTATTTGACATCTGTCAGTCAAAATTTTTGGCCGCTAGTTTGTTCATTATTGATTTACATAGTTCATATTAATGTGATTAATTATTTTAGAATATAATAACAAATATAAGTAAAATTTTAACTATTCCTTTACAAATATTAATGAAAAAGTAATGAATTTGCGAGTAAAAATAGCGGCCGTAAAGTAAATGCGGCCGTAAGGTAAATGCGGCCGTAAAGTAAATGCGGCCGTAAAGTAAATTTTGACAGATGTCAAAAATTGATTTTGAATGAAAATTCATAATTTCTTGTTGTAATCGCCTAAAAAATGTTGTGTGCATCTCGGCTATAAGTTCTTTTTGGTCCTCATCTGATTTGTAGCCTCGGCTTTGCCTCGGCTGCAAACTTCGGTTTCGGCCCAAAATGATTACTTTTAGAACCTTGATACACAAATAACTATTATATAATATTTTATACAAGAAGGTCTTTTTTGGAGTTGCTGTCATTTAATAAAATCCACTAATAACTGCAACTCCAAAAAAGACCTTCTTTTATTAACATCCAGTCGATAAAACCATTCCGACAATAATATTTGATACCTTATCAGATGTGGTTGTAGAAAACCAGAATAACTATTTTCTGAAACACAAAACTTTTTTAAATATGCTTTTCTAATTTGCAATCACTATTTGTCAAAATATGTAATAAAAGAACTAAACAATACTCGAGTACAAGTTCTTTAAATTGGTACTTAGTACTAAAAATACTTTCTTTCTTATTTTAAGGGTATTTCTTATTGTAACAAGGATGTAGATAAAAAGAAATACAAGGAGTGTAAATTAAGTAAAGGGAGGTAAGTGAACATGTTATATGCCTTCAGTACGAGTTTGAATTTGCTAGAGTTGGTTGTCCGTAGCAATTTTTTTCATGAAACTGTCGTCGTAACGTCAATTTCAAATAATGGTGTGCTATCAGGTTTTGCTTCAGACTTAAGCAGAGTGCAGTAGAAAATTTACAAAACTTAAACAGACCTACGGAAACAATGTTATTTTAAGGATCCAGGTTTTTCGGTGGTTTTGGCAAGAACTGATAAAAATGTCGAGAAAACCTGCGATTTTGTGCGTTCAGATCGTCAGTTGATAGTATTGAATGATTGGGGAAGAGTTGCATTTGACTCACACAACCGTTCTTAAGATGTTGATTAATTCCTTTGGGATGAGAAAAATCTCCGCAAAAATGGTTTTAAAAAATAATTAGATTTTGGCGAGTAAAAACATTCCTGTTGCTTCTTAGCCTCCTTATTCGCCTGACTTGAGTTCTTGTGACATTTTCGTCTTCTCCAGTTTGAAAAATCACCTCAAGATAATTTATTTTAGGACACTCCAAAACATTTAAACATCTGTAACAGACCAACTGAAGATGACTCCAGTATCCGAGTTCCAGCACTGCCATGACAGTAGGAAGAACCGTCTTTAATTGTAATTATTTTCTCTCCTTGTAATCTTACTTAATTTTTTAAATCCCGATAACTTAATTTCATTCCATTTAACTGGATCAATTTATTTCCTCCATAGAACATGTACTGATAAAGTGATCCACTCGCCAAGGTCGGAACCAACTGATCCGAAATAGACCAATTTTATTGATCTGATCTTAATGAGATTCTATAACTCCACATAATATAAACTACAAATAACACAAATACCAAAATGCAATGAATTTAAGACATTTTTCATCATTGTAGAATGTTCTTTATTTGTCTTGTCAAATATCAACCACAAATATCGATAATTGTTAAAAAAATTTGAAGTTCACTTTGAAATAAAATAGCAACAAGTTCAAATGATAGCTCTGCTTATTCCGATTTCCAAGTGATTGTTCATTGTTTCTTTCTATCAACTTAAGTTCGTCGTTTCCATGATTCACTAACAGGTAACATAAAAAAGACAACTTCAATAACATAGATCTTTTGTGAGCAATAGTTTCTGAATTCAGTTTTAAATCGAAATGAACTCTGCACATTTTTTCGCAGGGATAGGAGAGCAAAAGAACGGCTGCATTCTATGATATATTGGAGTCTTGTTTCGAGGCGGGATTGGGGTTTGTGTTGCTTCTGTTCGCAGCGTTAATGGATTTTAATTCAGCCGAGATGAATACGTTTTATTGAGATAGAGTGCGGTTACTAGTCACTTATAACGATTTTGCTGTTCGTGTTTATTTTTTCTCTTTATTACTTTCAATAGAGTGATTTAATGGATAAATACTAGTAATTCCAATGCGATATCGATATAACTATATTTCAAAGTCGCGGTTTCATTCTGCCAACAGTGGAATTAAATTCGTGGATAGCTCCAGATCGATTCCCAAAATCTAAATGTACTGATACATTCTGATGGAGTACATGAATTACTTACTTATTTAGAGCTAATATTTATCCAAATAAAAATACACTATAAGCTGTAAGTCCTTTGCAAATGTTTTCTTCAGTTGATTCTCACGTCATCAATTTCTGCTGCAAGAATTCTTTAACTTTTATGTTGCATCTTTGTCGTATACTCATGGCACAGATGAGACTTTTAGTCACTATCTCATTATCGTACGTATGATAGAGGTGTATATAGACCAGTAACGGATATTTTCAAATATTTTTAAAAATATATATGTTATTCATGTCATTTATTACCTATTAAGGAGATTTTGGCGTCGACTATTTGTGCTTCATTGTTTGTTGGTTGTGTCGTTAGTTTAATCTACAACTTTCTTTTGTATATTTCATCCATTATTATATTTGCATATAATACCTACTTTCAGTTTTGACATTTATCTGCTTGGGAAATCATAGGATTTCATCAGACAAGATGATGTCATCAATCCTCTTTACAGGACAGGAAACCTACAGCTTATAGTGGATTCCGAACCACTCGGACACAACGGTATTTATTTTTGGATACAGGTTTTTTGTCCCTGGGATTGAATCCCAGAACTCACACTTCGTTTAGCGAATCGAAGCGCGCACTGACCTTTTGTGTTTGTATGAAGTCATACAAAGTATATAACGGATATAATGATGTGTATCTTTAAGGAACACTAATTATACAATTATTATAATATATTTATTTTCACACTAAATTTTTTATAACTCTACATTTTTCAAGATATTATGTCAATACGAAAACCGACAGTAGACATTTTGATTCCTTAAACATTCTCTATTTATGATAGTAACAAACAATATTATCAATATTATAATTTACATATACGAGTTTATAGATAAATAGTCAAAATAGTACCTCCTACGTATAAGATGAAGGATAAAAAATGCATAGCAAGGATCAAGTTAGGGCGTTAAATAATTGAAGGCGTTTAATTTTGGGAGCAAAGGACAGAACGCTAAGAGTAATTAAGACAATTCTTTAACGTGAAATTTTAGGAAATTAAGATTCTTGCAGCCCTTGAACCAAATTAAAGTGTTGAATGCATAATTTTCTTAGATTTCATTTCAGATATGTCTCAGATTACAGACTCTCATTATTATCAGAGACAAAATTTAAAACTTCCTTGTCACTTTTTGTTATATTCTCATTGGAAGTCCTTTTCTTTATTTCTACACTTGTAATTAAAATATTATGAAGATTGTTTTGATTTTGTTTTTGACAAGTTACACATGACTTGAATTGTGTCTCCTGAGATACTTTTATATACACTAGTGACTATAGTTAAGTTTATAAAACTTATGACAATAGAACCTTGATATAACGGACTAATGTGAGTTAAGAAGTGTCAGATAAAGTTAAAAGTCCGTTATACAAAAATAAATTTTCCGAATGCATTTAATGTGCAAAGAAACACGGGATGTTACCATATAACCGCCTTAATTGCAAACGTCAGTGTTGTGTTCACGACTGGTCACATTTGTATTTAAACGTGTATAACATTAACAGGATGTTTTTTCTTAAAAAAAAAATGCGGTCCAATATATCGAGGTATTACTATACAGTACTATCCTTAGGTTTTAACATTGACCGAGTAGTTACCTATCCAAATAGGGAAAGTAGCCTAATTTGGACCGTAGTCTAATTTGGACCGCTGTGGTATCGAAAAATTGATAAAATCTGTGCGATTTTAGATAGGCAACTTATTATACATAGATATAGACCAGGTTAATGCAATCGTGTTTGTGAAAAAATGTCTCATGGTTGCATTAAGAGAAGTGTTATTTGTTTGACTACGATGAAAATTTGTTATTCTGATGTACGAGTGAAATTGAACCGCTCCAATTTCGATAACCACATTTCTTTTATAGAAAAAATAAATAAGAAAAAATATTTTTAGGCTTACAATGTCAAAAAGAGGACGCTATGAATTGTTAAAAAAAATAAGTTCACCAAACTCTGACAAAATGCCGAAACATAAAAAAGAAAATGGTGATTCATGGTTTTGTACAATGTGTGAAGAAAGCAAGGAAGAATATATGATACAATATATGAAATGTCACTTAGATTCATTCTCGGTGTGCTGGAATTAGTCCTGCAGTTAAAAGGTTCTATTGTTGTAATTTTCGTTAGCGGTCCAAATAAGGAAACCGGTTTCCTATATTGGACCGATGACAAGATTTTTTTGAATTTATTTTTTACTATTATAAATAGTATTTAAAATTTAATAAATGGTTTTATTTTGAAGGTACACTTAGTGAGTTTCTTTTCTACTACTTAATTTTTATTGACACTTCTTCCGTGATTTTATATAGTGAATATTATAAAATTGGTCCAAATTAGGCTACCTTCCCCTATCAACCTTGTTCAGTTTCAGTTTTTTTTACATCATACAAGTCTTCAACGATGACAAATCCATTACAATATTCGATACTGTGCACGGATAATGCGTCCCTGTCTTGTAAAAATAGAGAAATCGTTTCTATTTCCGTCAGAAACTCCAGTGCGAATCTGCATAATGAAATATGCGAGAAAATTTGACGTTGATGTCTCATTTCCTCTGCGAACATGCAACTAAATAACTTCATCGCCCATCACGGAACCGACATGCAACCAGTTTTTATAACTAGACAGATTCAATCCTTGATCACTAAAGAAATATAAAACTTTTTATCGTTCCATAGTTAGTTAATCAGAATTATAAAGGTGTGTCAGGATTTAAGAAACAAAATGAAATATTTCCAAAGTCATTTGAGTAAACACAAATGTCCTATGACTTTTTTGGTAAAGTCTTAATTGAAGTTAATGTTCATTATAAAAAGGAAATGAGGTAGAGTAAAAGTGACAACGTAGTAGTTTCTATTATCCATACTAGTAAGCTTCAATGTCAATCAACTTTCAACTGTCAATTCGACTTAAAATTTAAAACGATGACAATCAAATTATTCCAATCCTTGGTTTTTATATTTCATCGGCACTTTCCACGTTATGAAGTTTGAAAATGACAATCACCTAAACCTAAATTATCCTACAACACTTCGCAAGTAAATTAGGTATTAACTGTTAATGTTCATTATCATTTATCATGTGTACTGAGTATTGTTTGTTAAATATATATATATATATGAAGAAATGTTTGGTATTTCAGTATATAAGGCCTAAATCCGTTTGTAATATTTGGACTTATACTAAACATCTAAACATGACGTATACCATGCGGTTTTTTTCTATTATATTTTTTTTTATATCTCCTAACAATTTTACAATCTATTTAAGTGTACAATAATAATATAAAATATATCAACAAATTAATTATCTACATTACAAAATATAAAACATTTGTTAAATCATTAAATCTATCTAGTAAATCTAATGGTTCAATAATGGTTATTTAACGTATGTGAAAATTTTGTAAGAGCAAAAGTTAAATAACCATCCATTTTCCTTACATGTTTTACACAATATTTTTTCTACTTCCATTTGAATTTGTATAAAATTGTATTTGAAGTTATAAGTTTTTGACATTTTGATTACATTTAACTTTAATTTTGTGTATTTCTAAGTTACTATAAAAAAATTGTTAGTTATAAATATATTAACGATATTAATGAAGTTATCATTCGACATTTTTGAAATATGAAATACAAGCCACTGTGAATTTAATAGAAGTAATAATTGAGTTATTATTATCTCTAAACAGAATAAGAATTAAATTGAAAGTGGTGAAGCATTTCAATATTAGAGTTGGTTGCTATTCCCCAGAGTTGTATTCCATAGGTCCAGAATGGTGTAAGGATGCTTTTTTATATTTGTAATTTATATTCCATTCAAAGTTTGGAAGTTATAACTAATAGCCAGTAATAAAGTTTCTCTTTTCTTTTTTTTTACACCTTGTTGCGGATCACCAAGTTTGAGGTATACTTAAAAATCTATTTAATTATCTTCAGGATGTTTAGATCTAAACAAGTTTTATTCAATATTGGACTTATTCCAAAACTGCCATAAGGTACAACTATATTGTAAATTTATTAGTTTTTTCCATTAATTTGTTTGGAGAACCAAATACACGTTCTTGATTATACTAGTCGTTCAGCAGCTAGGAACTACATACAATGTCGATAGCAGCATGATAGCAGTGAAGCCAGAATAGTAGGAATTGGAGTATTGCGAAGTGACGGCGCGTCGAACAGGTGATGTAGAAATGAAAGCCTTGTGCAGGCAGAGGTTTTTGTCCAAATAATTTTGCTTCTCTCATCTCTTGAGGATGTTCCAGTCTATAGAAGTTTTATACCAAATTGGATTTATTCCAAAGCTCCCGTGAGGTACCATTGTATTGTAATTTTATTTATTGTTTTCATTAATTTGTTTGGAGAACTAAACACACCATCTGAGTGATGCCAGTCGTTCAGCAAAACTAGAAACTACAACGCCGATAGCAGTATGAGTATGTTTATACCGTATGTACCAATCGTTTGGTCCCAATACCAAATAACGTCACACGACGGCGACGGACGGTATAAACACTCCGTACTAAACCTTTGGTACGCAATTGGTACATAACTTTAGTACGTTCCAAGGGGGATGTACCAGACCCTACTCACACACGGTGTAAACAGTAAACGTACTTAACTAAGTACGCTGCCCTCTGTGATAGGCAATTGAAGTAAAATTAAGTAGTAATATTTAGGTTAATTTAATGACATTTATTACAAAACTTCATTTGACGATGTCAGGCTACTGGGAAGTATTTTAAATGATATTTAAAACATTACTTAGGTTATATCAATCAAGTTCAGTAAACTTTATAATTAAATAATTTTAGGTTAGGATCACAGAATAGGTTTATACAGAAGCGACAGTAAGACAGAGTATCGAAAATTAGAGAGAGATGGGGAATGTGAACAAATTTAAAGGGCTCATTGTTTAAAACCGGAAAATTTCCTCACATCTTAATGAGAGATAGGGGAAAGGAACAAATTTAAAGATCTACACAATACTTCAAGGTCATAGAACTGAAATGGGAAACATGAAAGGTACCGACACGGAGTGTCGCTTCTGTATGTAACTATTCTCTGGTTAGGATGCCAAAGAGACCAAACAGTGTACCAGAAATATTTGGTCTTATCTTTTATACCCCGGTGTATTTGGTACGCGTACCAGTATAGTACGTACAGTGTAAACGTAGTCCATGATAGCAGTGAAGCCAGAATAGTAGGAATTGGAGTATTGCGAAGTGACGGCGCGTCGAACAGTGCACGGTGATGTAGAAATGAAAGCCTTGTGCAGGCAGAGGTTTTTGTCGGCTGTAGTTGAACTGCTGCAAATGACCGTCTATTATACAGAAATCACCCACCTCTCCGTACAAAGCGTCCATTGTGTGCCGAGTAATCAGCCGCAAACGACCTCGTCCCCCTCCACATTTTTTAGGGTAATTAATAGAAAATGCGATACTGCAAAGAAAGAATAGCAGCCATACTTACTACCCTTTTACTAACGTACGTTCTTAGTGAAACAAATTTTTAATTCTTTTATTTTTGTTGTTACGATCGTGTTTTTTTTTCGAATAGCCATGTGATCATTTCTAAAAGATCGGAACGATGATTGTTTAACGATCGTAAATATAATAAACTGTAAATAGTGATCAATAAGTTTTTTTTATAATATTTGGATCGAACTTTGAAAAGGTTTATTGATTTCCAAGGCAATACGTTGCTTTTACTGCTTACTACGTCTAACAAAACGGTAAGTAAATTTAATACAAAAGCACTAATACAATCTTTACTACCCTTTTACTAACGTACGTTCTTAGTGAAACATTTTTTTTATTCTTTTATTTTTGTTGTTACAATTGTTTTGTTCTTTCGAATAACCATGTGATCATTTCTAAAAATTCGGAACGATGATTGTTCAACGATTGTAAACATAATAAACAGTAAATAGTGACCAACAAGTTTTTTTTATAATATTTGGATCGGACTTTGAAAAAGGTTTATTGATTGGGTTTCCAAGACAATACGTTGTTTTTACTGCTTACGTCTAACAAAACGGTAAGTAAATTTAATACAAATGAACTAATACAATCATTGATAAATAATGGTACTAATAAATTATTTTTACAGTTATATCTTACATAAAAATATAATCACATATAAAAAGATTTTGAAAAATTCCATGGGCACGAATTTTCGTTTTTCAGGAATTGAATTTTATTATGCGTCATTTTGAATTCTGTTTTTATTGATGTTTTGATAATTTAAAAACAAAGATTATGAACGGTAAAAAATATTGTTCGAAGACAATTGTTTGAGATTGGTAAAATTTACGGTCAACTTGTCAATATGCTACTTCACCTCCAATTTTGATGAAATGAATGAAATGAACCTAACTTAATCTAAACCAACCTACCATAACTCAACCAAATCTAATCTGATTAGGCTAGGTTAAGTTAGGTTGAGTTAGGATAGATAAGGTTTAGTTAGGCTGGGTTGGCTTGGGTTAGGATAGATTAGGTTAAGTTAGGTTACGTTAACACTAACCGGGGCGAAGCCTCCCAGTCGTGGGCGAAGCGCTCCAACCAAAGTATGAAGAGAGGTCAGAATGGATGAGACGCGCTGGAGTGGGCGCTAGCAACCTGATGTTGTGCGAATAGCGGTTCCGGGTTGTTGGTGTGACCACCTCCTCTTCCAGAAAAAAAAAGGTTACGTTAGTTTAGGATAGATTAGATTAAGTTAGGTTAGGTTAGGATATATAAGGTTAAGTTAGCTTGAGTTAGATTAGGTTAGGTTGGGTTAGGTTAGTTTAGATTAAGGTGGGTTAGAGTATATTAAGTCAGGTTAGGTTTGGTTAGCTTAAGATCGATTAGGTTTGGTAGTGTTAAGTTAGGTTAGATTAGATTAGGATATGTTAGTTTAGGTTAAGTCTTATGCAACAAAACCATCTCCTTTTTTAAAAATGTTCGGTTTTCTAATATTTTTTAGAGTCAGATGGAGTTAAATCGGCAGAATGTAGCAAATAATCGATAATTTTAAATTCCATTTCACCGATTTTTCTCATTTCTTTTCATTAAGAAAAATATGAACAACATTCTTTGATATGCATTTTAAGACAATTATTATATATCACAGAAAATTTTCACTAAACTGTTCACAAATTTTATTACATGTTATTGTATAAAGTATGTAACTTCAATAAAATCATTGACATTATAAAAATTATACCGTATGTCCCAAGTGT
Source organism: Stenolophus ochropezus (assembly GCA_035578165.1). Classification (NCBI taxonomy): domain Eukaryota; kingdom Metazoa; phylum Arthropoda; class Insecta; order Coleoptera; family Carabidae; genus Stenolophus; species Stenolophus ochropezus. The sequence goes on along the minus strand of JAQOWZ010000018.1, from coordinate 21,161,234 downwards.
TATCCTAGGTATTTAAGCAGGGAAAACCTAATGTATTCCTATATTTTATTTAATACAAATTTCTTCATTTTAATAATTCAAAAAGTATTACATTTTTTCAGCTTATCAAGGTCTTTAGTTGGAAAGTATTGTACAACTATTAGTTCCAGTTTTCCGTTATAAGTCACTTATCAAATATGTCGATAAATTTAATGCTATATATAGAATTTGGGCCACAGATGTAAAACAATACAGTTTAATGCCTAATGTCTTTATTCGTAATTGCGTACAATTTATCAGTATTAAAACGTTGATACATTCGTATATCGAACACGGTCTATAAATAAACTATTGTCCGATGAAATTATACCCTGTCGTTTGGTCGGGCTAATGATGCTCAAGTTATTTATAATGTCCATTTTTCTTGTTTGAAATTACAGGTTTTACTTACTAAGCAAATACAGCCTAGAAAAACTCGTCTGGGTTGTAATACAGAGGGAAATTTATTGAACATGAACGAATTAATGATGACATTGTATTCCTAATGTATTATTTGTCGTTATTTCTCATTGATCCACATGGAAAAGCACAGAACTGTTCATTGTCTTTTCTTCCATATTTTATCTATTACTATACTCCGTTTTTAAACTATAGACAGCACTAGAAGAAGTTACATTTACACTACAGCGTTAGTGAAATATTAGTAGTTCTGAAAAGAACTGGTTTTAATCGTGAAATAATCACAAAAAGAGAAATGAAACAAAAAACACGTGCAAATTCAACGTGTGATTTGACAACTACTGAGAGTTTGACGTTTCAGTAACGTTTGAGAAGGTAACTTGAAATTTTGTCTGGTTAAATGCGGCTTCATGTAACGGCGCAGCAGCCAATCACAGCCTTTGATTTTCTTACTAGAATTTCTAGTTACTGTCTATAGTTTAAAAACAGAGTATAAATACAATTGTTAAAACTGTGAAGCTTGAATATTGCTTGGAAAAATAGTTTACGTATGTAGTAACAACAGGGGAAGTAATTCCCAACGCCGCTGATATTGTATATTTGCGTAAACCCGAAAATATTTGAAATGATCGAATTTTTAGTTTGAAAATTTTCAAATTTTACAAATTTATTTCTGGAATATTTTTTAAAGAACTAGCTACGGTGACACCAAATTTTCAAACAGAATTTAATTATCTCTTTTCGTTTCGGAGATATTTACTCTCAAAGTTGTACCTCTAAAATGAGTGTTTTTCGAGTATACTTCAAAAATGAGTAGAGGTACAATCTCAACTACTTTACCATTCGATTCTACGGACAAAATTATATAAAGAAATATCTTGCCCACATATACGTTCTTTGGAACGATTTGGTGAAAAATGACAAAATTGAAAAAAACTAAATTTCAAATTTTCACTCCGAAACTTTTTGTCTCCATTTCATTTCATTTTTTAGACTTAAGTAGATATCTATGTGTTGATTCTAAATTTTCAAACAGAATTCAATTATCTCTTCCCGTTCTCGAGATATTTGATTTTAAAATTATACCTAAAAAATCAGGTTTTTTAGGTATACACGTTAAATGGTTAGGTTTAGGGTTTTGGCGACTTCACCATTCGATTCTAAGGGCAAAATTACATAAGTGTACCAATTTTCAGATTTTTATCTCAACAGATAGAATTTCTAGAAGGAAAAAGCTAAAAATGGCCAAAAATCGAAAAAATCGCAAGGGGTTCATCAGGCATTTTTTTCGATTTTGGCCATTTTCGTTTTTCCTTTGTACAAATTGTATCCTTTGCAATAAAAATCTAAAAATTGGCATACTTATGTAATTTTGCCCGTAGAATCGATTGGTGAGGTCGCGGAAGTCGTAAACCTAACCCTTATAGGGGTATACCTAAAAAACCTGTTTTTTTAGGTATTGCCAAAACTCAACTTTGAACACGAATATCTCGAGAACGGTAAGAGATAATTCAATTCGGTTTGAAAATCTGTAATTAGCATGTCGATGTCTACTTAAGTCCAGAAAATGAAAAGTTTTGGAGAAAAAAAGTTCCTCGGAGAAATTTTGAAATTTAGGTTTTATAGATTTTCTCATTTTTCACAGAATCGTTCCAAAGAACGTATATGCGGAGAAAACATTTCTTTATATAACTTTTCCCGTAGAATCGACTGGTATAATCGTTGAGATTGTATCTCTATCCATTTTAGAGATATAGCCAAAAAACTCACTTTTTTGAGGTGCAACTTTGTCAGCCAATATATCAGGAACGTAAAGAGATAATTAAATTCCGTTTGAAAATCTGAAATCAGAACATCGAGATCTATCAACCTGCACTATTTCTCAAATTCAAAATTTTGGGCACCAAAATGAGTATTTTTGGGATATTTCGCGTTTGTTAACACAATTTTTGGTTTAAAACAGTTGTTTGGTTTGTTTTAACTTTACAAAACTTTGATATGGGGTATTAGGTTTTGGAAACAAATAAAAATTAGATAATAAAACGACAGAATAAAATCAAATAGGCTTAATAGGATTGCATGTTTTGAAATCGACGTATGGATATTTACATTAGTTAAAAATTAATAGTTTTTTTTAATCGTTCCAAAGGTCATATATGCGGAGAAAACATTTTTTTATAAAATATATACTTTCTTCTTTTAAAAAGTTTATAAAATTAATAATTGTTATATAACAGCGACCTTACTGACAATCAATTTTAAATGTTTTTACAATTAAGTTAAATACATGTTTAATATTCGAAGCATATATTTTTTTCTTGTCACAAACAATGCAACTACTAACATGTAATATTTTTACAGGTTAGTAGCTCGTAAATGTTAATTTCCCTGATGAATAAAAAAAAAACTTCAAATAGGTATACAACGGATTACAAATGACTAACAAATAAAATAATTAAGTGCATATAAAAACAGTGTACTATCAAAAATAATAATGAATGTATTATCCCCGACTAGATATTTTAATCCATTTTTTATCACTCATCAATAATCAATAACTCTTATCACGGCTGTCAGAAATAAAATTATTACAGTCATCGTCAAATATTTTATCTACCCCTGAAATTTTTCTAATAATATATTCTCGTATCGCCCTAATTCCATCCCCTGGGTTTTATGTGGGGTATAAAAAATTTTCCAGCCCTGATATTTCTAAATGATGATAATAACGCGTACAGCCAAGTTAGAAGCACCCCATTCTGTTATCTCTCCCTTCCACCCTTAGTATTTGCGGGGGTGGGGGCACAATATTGGCGAGACTTGTTGAAGGAAAGTATGAATTATTGATTGGACAAATGCCAAATTTATTTGCTTACTAGTAAAAGGAAGGGGATTTAAGTATTACAAGTGGCCACTTTGCCGAAAAGTCATTTATACTTTATTTGGTTTAAAAATGCAGCAAGTGGTTACTTCATTTATATATGTATATATTGTATATATTTAATAAATAAGGCTAGCTTAATTTTAATAAATGTCTAATTAGAAATATCTAATAATAATATTATAAAGTAAAAGAAATACAATAAGCTCCTAACATGTAAACTTCAGAACTCTCATAAATATTTTTATACTTTGCGTTTACGATTGTCCAATTGTTATATCGAAAACAGTTTAATAATATACAATATTGTTAAACTGTTTTTGGTATTTTTGTTGTTGTAAAATTGTTACTTGTAACAACTGCACCCCACTTTAAATATCAAATGATAACCTCAAATATTTTAAAATATTTTGATACAATATATTATTTCTGAGTACGAAAACCGAATAAAAAAAAAATTTAAAAGGATATTAAAATTTCATAACTCATTTGAAAATCTTAGGATTACGAGAATGTACCTTTAGATGCTTTTGAAGTGTCCAAGATGAAAATGACCATTAACTAGTAAAATGGGTGAGAATCAGAAAAGGGGATGAATTTTGTAACTTGGAGGGATGAGTCGTCTGAGGCAAAATTTTAAAATTAAAAAGACTCGTGAGTTACTCAGGAATGATCAGTCTGAATCGGTTAGAAAAGAGTCAGTCATGATTCTTCATCTTATAACAGTTTAAAGACATTCTCACTTGTAATCGTTTAGTGGTAGTTTAACTTTCAAATCTGTAACCCTCTATTAGTAATTTTAATTTGTTACTTTTATCATTATTGAAATTTTATTTTGTTATAATATATTTTATTGTTAAGTTGATTATTATCGCTTTGCTCATCCCAAGTTTAATATTTCTCTGAATTTAGTTTGGTTATTCTAAATTATAAAAATAACCTGGTAGTAACATTTAAAATTCTATCATCATCGGTAATATATTATTCAAAATTCCAAATGAACATTTATTTTATTAATCACAATAAAAAACCCATATTTTTATTCATTGTAACAGCAGTTTATGGTTGGCCCATATATCGTAATGTAGGCATAAACTATAAAGTAAAGGTAAAACAAGGAATCATCATCATCATATACTTATACGATTTTGAGGTTATTTAAATAGATCCGTCACAGTACAAATCCTGATCTGCTGACGGTTTTGACAAACAACTTGTAATCTATCACAAATTAATAGAATCGACAATCATAGTTTGTTAGAAAACTTTTTTCATACTACGCATGCCTCATTCCTAACCCATTTGTGGTTATTTCCAACAAACCTCATTTTAAAATGTACACCATTGTGCAGTTTCACTAACTCTGTTTAATAACAAAAAGAGATTAAAGCAAAGCTAAGATTGCTGTAGGAATCTCTCCCGATCTTTCTCCCCGGTTAAACAAGTGGCAAGTCCGTGGGTTACAAACGACGTGTCAGTGGATAATTCCATCGCTTTGTCGGCGTCCGAAGTCTATTAGCGCCCCTCACACGCGCCGATTAGGCAGAATGGCTTCTCCGATTCCCCATTACGGTCTGTATAGCCCCTGCCGTAAAAAATCATCCTGCATCTCGGACCAAAGCCAACGGGGGACACGGAAAATAGTTTTGCACGAATTATTAAACCTAACAGCCTACCGCGATATGGGGATGTTTAGCCCTAAGTAATACTAAGGGTCTTATGGTTTTATCAATTACTTCGAGCTAGTATTCATTAGGAACTCAAAGGAATCGCATTAATTGAGTATTACTTTTTAGTCGTATTAAGGGTGGTAATCTTCTTTACGACGAGCAGAAGTAGCTCACTTGGTTTGGGTGTTCAAATTTCAACTTTGCTTTTAACCAAATAAAAATATATTTATGTTCAATAGGATTAGATTCCACTGTAACTTATAAATACAATGGGGGACACGGCAAATAGTTTTGCACGAATTATTAAACCTAACAGCCTACTGCGATATGGGGATGTTTAGCCCTAAGTAATACTAAGGGTCTTATAGTTTTATCAATTATTTCCACCAAGTGTTCATTAGAAACTTACGAAGAATTGCATTAATTAAGTATTACTTTTTATATTCAAGGTTGTAATCTTCTTTGTGACGGGCAGAAGTAGCTCTCTTGGTTTGGACGTTTTGAATTTAATTAAGTGGAGCCTTTAATCAAATAAAAATACTTTTATATATATTTTACATATTTTATAGTCTGTTTTATATACGAATATTGTGGTATGACAACCAACACTACTAAAATGGAAATTGAGTACAAACTAGTACCTTAGGTATTTTATGCCCTGTTACCAGGCCGAGATTTCAGGGGGGGGGGGGCAGACTGGGCTGCAGCCCAGGAGTCAACACCATAAAGGGGCCCCCACCAAATCAAAAATTTTGTTAATAAAAACAATACACACAACTGAAAAATAAAGAAGGGCCAACCAGGAGAACAACAAATTTACTTTCAATTTAATAAAATTACACATTTTTATAGAAGAAAATAATATTTTCTTTAGTCAACAACATTTTTTGTATAATTTAATCATAGAAAAAAAGTGTAAAATTATTTTCTTAATGTTAAAGATATCTTGAGAATCTATCTTTGTTTTGATATCGAATTGCACGGCAGAAAGATCGTTCTACGCAACATGAAAATTTATTTTGACCTTTATAAAATTAAATATAAAATTATTCATCATTCCATCAAACAAAAAATAGTACCTATGTATAATACATCAGAAAAGTGAACCTTTTGGACTCCTATGGTTACAATTGTTTTGGCTGGCGCCTCACCTCAAAATTAGTCACTGTCGTCCAGGAACACTTTTTCTTTCAATTAAATTCGTTATTAAAATAGGTCACGTAATTTCAACGAAACATATCACTCAGTTATTCATATGTTTTAAAAAAAATAACAAGTTTAGTTGTGAAGTTGTCAAATTTTAAAGAAGTTATTTTAAAAGATAAAATAAGAAAATAGAGGAGGTTTTTTTTAAAAATTTTATTTGCTTGGACCGCATAAATTTAACAATTTGAAAACTCCAAATTACAATTTTATCAATAAACTATAAGTATGTAGTAATTCTTAAAGTAAAGCAATTACAATTGCTAATATATTTAAATGTGATGTAATACTAAATGTCCCACCGTAGAACATGGTTTATAATAAAGAAATATTCCGCTGCATAATTATATTATGTTAAGCAATGCTTAGCTTATAATTCTTTATTTAACGTTGAAATGACATTGAAGGATTCACTAATCGGATTGGTTTCGGGCCTGATAATGAAATATGCATGAACCCATGCCCGGACGTCTCCGCTGTAAAAATACGTGCAGTAAAGTTAAACACGAGGCGGCGACAAAAGGATTTGCCGGAGTAAACTTCGGCGCCCCGAGCAGTAATCACGAAACTTCACAGGACGCGGTCCGGCAGGAACCAAACGCCGCGAGAATTAAGGATTGAAGGATTAGATGTGATTTACAGCTCCAGCTAGGATAATAAATTTCACCACTACCAACTTTCTACAATTAACAAAGCAAATAAATAATTCCTACCAAGAAGTTGTTAATTATACTCAAGGAATATCACCAGTGGTTTGTATTTGGACGGGAGGACAACTGAACCCTGTACCTTAGTAAATTGTTCACCATATATACAGTCACTTTTTTGTTATTCATTGTTAATTATTCTACATTTGGGAGGACAGTCCCCCATTGCTTTGTATTGTCCTCCTTATTTCTACAATTTTTTCAGTAGTTCAACTACTAGAAACGAAGTTTAAGAAGAACTTGTAAGAATTTAAATCCTCTAGAATTAGTGATACAGTAATTTAACACTGAAGAAATAGTTTGTGATTTTTCTGCCATAACGACCTAAGTATTGTATTCATTAAAATAAAAATCTGAAAATTGGTACACTTAAGTAATTTTAGTGAGTCTGGCAACTATTATGTAAAGCTACTAAAAAAAATAATATCATTTGGTACTAGAAAAGGGTAACTTTAGTCAGGTTAACGGGAGAGGAATAACCTTACTCAGTAACCTTAACAAAATACTATCAAAAATTTTACTCGGTAGAGTAAAGGAAAATGTTGAGCGTTAATCTTTCGGGATGCCTAACTCTAAAATCCTTAAAAATATTTACTGTAAATCTTCTTCCAAAATGGAATTGATAAATTCTTAAAATTTTAAGGAAATTCCTAGAATCTGGAAACACTAATTTAAGCTGAAATCTTAGTGTGCCATATTAAAAGTCATCGCGTGCCATTGTTTGTCTACTCTTGGTATAGACCTCTTTTTGAGTCTATCTTCGAATATAAATATCTCGAGAAAAAATAATATAATTCAGTTTGAAAATTTGGAATAAGAGCATCTATAATTCGGAGACCAAAAAAAATTTGGAGAAATGTTTCCGAGCGATAAAATTAAATCATTCCAAAGAAAGTACATATATGCGGAATAAACATTTCATTTTCTAATTTTGACATACAAAGTGTCACTTTTCAAAATAGACTGACATTTCAAAACGTTAAACGCGTTAAACTTTTCAAAACCAGTTGAGAAATTAACATTTTTTATGACTTAGTGATGAAAAGTGAATTGTGTGCCGTTTTTAAACTCAATATTAAAAAGTGACAGTTTATGTGTCAAAATTGGAATGAAAAATTAAAATTAAAAGAATTATCAAAATTAGAAAAAATCTTGTATGAAACAATGCAATTTTTTGTAAAATGTTTCACCGTTACACAAAATGAAGCATTTTCTAACTGGTTCCATAAATCGCTATTATATCCATAGAATCGATTGATATTGTAACTATCCATTTTTTAGATATACCCAAAAAAACACTAACACAGTTTTTTGAGGTGCAACTTTAAGAGAAAAAATCTCAGGAACGAAAGAGATAACTAATCATTTGTAGACAAAAAGTTATTGTTTTTATGTCCCCTACAACTCTGGTAAGTTGGTCGTTCTGTTTTTCAAACACCGTTTTATTCAATAAATAAATAACGCGTAATTAAAATTTTCTGGTTCATACTATATCCACTGTATTTTTTCCTGTTTATGTGGCTATCCTTTCAGGACATTACCGTTCTTAAACATTCTTTCACTTCGCTTACATATAAGAAGTCAATAACGATTTTCTAGTAATATTTATACACATCATTATTCTAGTAATTTTCCAAGTGATTCAAGCCACTTACCCTTCAACGTTACATCGCCAATCAAATTTCAAACCGGTCTTAATTCAAACTTCTCATAACTCCCGACTTCGTGAAGTCCGCTTTGGCACTCGCGATAGAACGTGCCTCCAGGAGGTCGCGTTCCTCCGGAGGGCCTTTGCGGAGTCCCTCCCCTATTCTAAGGGTCGTGAAGAGGGCGAAACCGTCCTAACGAGTCCATTCAGGCGAGAGCACTGGTCAGCGATTACTCACAATGTTCAAAACATTCACTGCTTAATTAAGGGTAATTGATCTATTGACCAGCGATTATTTTTCGATAATTTGCGGACGATTGGGTGGAATCAAAGATAACAACTCTATTCGGGAAATCAACGCAAGATTAAAACTTAAAAACGTTATAAAAAATCAGAGAGGTCTTGTGGTATTGTAAGATAAATTCCAAATACAACGTAAAATGAAACAATTGAATTATTATTATTTTTAAAGGATCATTTTCTTGAACAAACTTCATGTGTTCTCACATATTTGTTACTTAGTTTTAATTCAACGAATTTTGCAAAATGATTCATAAATAACATCATCACAGGATTCATAAATCAACAGTAGAAATACACCTAACATTTATAAACTTCATAGCTCAGTTAAAATTTCATTTTACTAGATATAGGAGAGTCTTGGGTTTAAATTTTAGTAAGATCTACAAATTAATCAATAACTTATTTCTTCAAGTCTTAAAAAATTGAAATTTTATTTTTCTAACATCACGAAAGTCAATGGCAATTTTAATGCTTGATGTTTTTCTTTTGTCGTTCGAACTTAGTCAATAGATCAACTAATAACACTGATAAAAGTTCCCTAATATTCACATTCACACGACTGTATTATAAATTTATAAAACAACAATAAATAAATGTATGTACAGGCACTATAACACAGACACCTGACTATCCCACTTCACGTACTCACACTAAAGAACAAGAAAAATCTGGAAATATACATCAAACGTATTGCTAGCTACAATACCTTCAACCAATCAAATTAAACCTACAATTATAATACCCAATCAGAATTAAGTTCACACATTGTTCGCATTTTTTCCAAATGTTTAAGAATAATATTCAATGTTGCCAAAATAAGATAATAAAAATAATGAAAAATCAAGAAATATAATCATAGAAATTTTAGAAATAATTTGGAATAAATAAATAAATAAATATTATATCTTCTACTAATTGTTTCTTTTTAAAACTATAATTTTAATTTTCCTGCTATCACCTAATGTAGATGTAGATATTCTGTTGTCACCAATCTGCAAGAGTTAGAGAAAAACAAACCTTTACCTATACAGTAACAGCTGAATTAGAATTTATAGCGAAATTGGTAATTAGTAATGTATATATAATAATGTATAAAAATTTTAAAGGAACTTAAAAAAAACATTTTATTCATATTATAGAAATAAATATCATGCAAGAATAGTGTGAATAAGGCTTTTTGAAAAATTTCTTTAAACCTTTTTCCATAAAAATAGATACCTGAGATTGAAAAAAAGTGTAATAAAAAATTAATTATCTTGATGACAGATATCAACGAGTTGCATATTTATGTATTTAAAAGCATAAAGCCTAATTTTTCACTAGCTCGAAGCCTATAATTGGCTTCATCAGAAAACTGAAATTGTTTCCAGAAAAGTAAGTAAGGACTGTGTCACAATAGATCTTCTAGGTCGCGGTAATAAAAGCGATGTATACAATAAAATAGAATCAATTATTTAGGTAAGAAGTGTCTTTTAGCAGATGAGATCAAGAACATGACTACTGGAGCATTAATTGACCACATCAGAAAACTAGAACTGTTTCCGGAAAACTAAGTAAGGACTGTGTCACAATAGATCTTCTAGGACATAGTGACAAAAGCGACAATTTTTTATAAATGTACATTTGAGAATAAATGATTGTGACAGCCATATTGATAGTGGTAACCTGATGATCACTTTGGCATGAACTCCAGCATATGAGGATATTTAGGTTCGTCGGAACACATACTGTGTGAATGCCCAACCGTAATCACACAGAAACTCAATCACCTAGGTAAGAGGTACCTTACGACAGATGAGATCAAGAACTTGACTCCTGGAGTCTATAATTGGCTTCATTAAAAACTAGAACTGTTTCCAGAAAACTAAGTAAGGACTGTGTCACAGTAGATCGTCTAGGTCGCGGTGACAAAAGCGACAAAATACACTTCGTTTACATACAATACAATTTGAGAATAAATTATCGTTACAGCCGTATTGATAGTGATAAACTTGACTCCTACAACTATACTTGGCTTTATCAGAAAACTGGAACTGTTCCCGGAAAACTAAGTAAGGACTGTGTCACAATAGATCTTCTTAGTCGCGGAGACAATTTTATAAAAATGTACATTTGAGAAAAACCGATTGTAACAGCCATATTGACAGTGGTAACCTTATGATCACATTGACATGACCCCCAGCATATGAGGATATTTGGTAGTTGGGGGTGGTTTCCAACCCTTGCGCCACCCCTGTTGGGAGCTATGCACCATTGTGCAGCATGCACCAGCGCCCCATAAATCCGGGCAAGTGCCTGAACTTCCCGCGTTCCGGGAAAGTCCGGGCAATTACAACTCCGGCCCCGGAGTTTGGAGGTGTTTATGTCACGTGATATACGGACGGCATCGAACTTGGGACAATGAGGTGGGAAGCGCTGGGGCTGTGATTTTAGGGTGGTGGAATTCAAATCAAGATGCCAGCTAATTTCTTCTACCAAAATTAGTCTCATCTGTGTACAATATTTCTACGTGGTATAGATGTAAAAACAATAACTATTCGTTACTCGAGTACTCGTTACTCGTCAAGATATGTAGTAGTATTCGTTACTTTTACAAACAGTTCTCTAACAAATCAGAGTTTACATTGGATTGTTAAAAGAAAAACATATTTTGAGATTTCATAAATTTTAATATGAACAAGGCAACTCAAAATCTATCTACAAATAATAAAAATTTAAAAAAATAGAACTTTGTGAATATTTTTAAAAATTTGTACTGAACAGATATTGAGATTATCAAATGTACACAATTTTCATAGTTGAAATTATATTGGTGAATGCAGTAATAACATTAATTGTATAATTTATTCTTCATATTTTTCTTATAATAAAAATAAATTAAGTTTTTAATAAAAATATATTTTTTAAAATTTTTAAACGATATTATACTCGTACTTGTCTGTAAGCTGACGACATCTACAGTAAACAATTGATATTAACAAACATCACCTGACTTGTGCAAGCTAAGTTTTGTTCAAGTCTTATTAGTGTAATGAACTCTTCTAATGTTTTTGTAGTGAATTCTATTAAATATAAGTTTAGCGGTGAATAAACATTTGTATTTATTTGTTTAAAAGTGAATCTAGTGTAGTGTGTAGTGACAATTTTTTAATTGTTTATTGAAAAGACTTGGTGTTTGGTGTTAAAATCTTGAAGGCGTGAAGGAACCAACAATTAGGAACAAGGTAAAATACTTTTTAGAATTTATATTATGATAGTTGTGGTGCATTTGTATTTAATTGTACTTTATGTTACTATAATTTTATCGCTTACATAAGTTTATTATTTGTACATATTACAGTACAATCTGAAAGCAAATTAAAAGTATGTATACAGTTTTAGTTAAATTACGCACCCTTTAAAATGTGTAATATTTCTAGTAAATATATATAGTATAGATACACTTCCGTAGAAAATGCAGTAATTAAAATAGAAATTATATACAGGTGTTCCCAAAAAAAAAGAATTTTTATGAAATACGCAAAAATAAAAACTGGTTCACTTAAAATACTATGTTGCATTTTATCTGGAACGATACGGTATCATATAACAAGTGGTATCCATAGTAATGACTAATGACAGATTCGAATATGTTGCATCTTAGCTGAAACTCACGGTATGTATTTATATACATTAGTGGTTGAAGTAAAGAAAACAAATATTTTATTTCTAACGGTTTTCATTACCGATGTATTTCTACTTTCGTATTATAATTAAAATATATTTCTACTGGAAATTAATTAAAATTCATGAAAAGAAAATAACCTCTCCGCGATATTAATAATGTTTATTTTATGAAATTACTTCTAAACAACTGTCTGTTCCATTCCAAGTCGTCTTGTTTCTTTGGTTAGTTTTTCCAACTTGTTTGTAATTTGGAATATGGAATTAGACGTCAGGTAAATAAATAACCAATGACAAAGAATGAAATATCGCCTTAATGCGAACAAACAGGAGACCTCGAAGGTAATTATGCTTTGAATTACTAAACCGCTTGAAAAATTCAAACTGTAAACAGTTGGAAAGGACGTACAGGACGTCGACGATTAACAATACAATATTTTCTTACATAACGACTTTAGAAGTGTGGTTACTCATCTAATAATTATCTATAAGTTATATATTATTACTCCTAAAATTGATTTATAAAGACAAATTCAAACGATGAAAAAGAATTCAATCAATTTATTAAAAACAAGTAAACACCTACGTTTCGTTTCTAGTTGGTTGTAAATGATGTAAGGTAAGAGAGGGAGAGATGGACCGATAGAAGAAATGAACTTTTGGTTATAAAAGTACATTACAGTGATATCTCTTATAGAGAATGTTAATTCTTTTATTTAGAGATAGTCTAAGTAGCCATTTGAAAATGAATGCTGTGAAAACTAAATAACCCCAGGTTCCTTAAAAAATTGCCTATTTTTTTGTACCTGTACACAATTAGTTAATTACTAGTTTGGCAGTTTAAACTTATTATTTATATACATACTTTATCAACATGTGCATAAGACTTAACGTAACCGAAAAATGTGCTTATATCTCTGCACAGTCATAAGTAATTTAGTAGTCCATGTAACCTCTGGTCTAAGGATAGATGAACTACCATATGCTGAGGAAAGAAGGACCAAAAGATTTTTATTGTTAAAAAGATCAATACAACGATAAACAGGAACAAAATTATTGGCACATCGAAAGGTAGACAATCTAGTTGCTATTTCATGAGTTCTGAAGAACTGTTGTTAAATGTTTAATCAGAGGGTAATGGTAATGAAGAAGCAGAATATTATGAAAACGAATATGCGCGATTCAAGGAAAATTATTATTATGAGTGTACCACATATGACATGACAAAAATATGTTAACCAATTCATCTCCACATATTCTTAGTCAGTCTTACCTATGTAGTGGAGGAGAGTTGCACTTTTGTAAACTCGAATAAAATATTTTTTTTATAGTTTTCAGAATATAGTTTAAATTTTTTCCTTATTGTTATAAGTAAGTCTAGATTATATTATAGAGAAATAATTTTCAAAATGTCCATCACACCCTCACTTACCTAAGATGTGTTAAAATTCATTTTATTCCATGCCGTGCAATTTCTGCAATCATTTTTATAACAAGACATGGTCTGTAATTTAAATTTTAACAATTATTTAACTATTTTGTTTAATTATGCGTTAACTTTATAGCAAAATTTGGACATAGTATTTAATTTACCATACAGTTTGCTTCTTTATTTGTTACTAAACAAAAAATAAATTGTGCAAAGTTATCGATAAAATCAGGAGGTCTTGTAATATTATTTCTCGGGTGTTTCTTGGCTAGGTAGTTTCTTTATTCTTTCAATCTTAATAGTTTCGACCCCATATGGGTCGTATTCAGGATATGAAATTTATAAATTTATGAATAGCACATTTTAATAAATATGGGGTCGAAACAGTCGAAGTTGAAAAAATAAATCTAGCTGAATTGGAAAATGTATGACCTAATTAATATTTATTTATGTTTTCCTCTACTGGTAGAACCCTTGCCTCATCCCATATATAACCCCCCTTTATGATAAGACTTTAACCCGAGACAATCCCCCATTAAACTAATTGCCTGGTGTCGCAGTAAGTCCTGTAACCGCCGACATCTTGCGAACTTCTCCGCTGCAAGTCACATTCGTCTCGCAAGACAAACACTGCGCACTGCAGATATAAATATACCATCCACTTGCATTCTACCCCCTGTTTCATTAGTGCAGCTGACATACTGGTCAAATTGTTCTACATCTTACTTCTACAACTCTACTAACTATTGCTTCTCTCATTTTCACTTACAATTTCAATTAAATTGAATTTCAATTCTTTAAATATTCATTAACTGACAGATTCACAAAACAAGCTTAGCTTTTAAACCGGTTTAAATATGTCAAGTATAGTATAGTAGCTTAATTCGATATATTTAAACCAGTTTCAGAGCTAAGCCTGTTTTGTGAATTTAGCTATTAATGTTTTAGGACAGGTATAACAAAATTTATCAGCGTGTTTTAGTGGATTAAAAAAAATCATGAAAAACTGTAACAAGTATTTATTTGTAGAAAAATAAATTAACATATATTATGTGTATGTATGTACATAAAACACAAGGCACAGCAGTCCAAAGACCGATTTATGACGTTATTTCTGAAATCTAGACGTTATAGGAGACTAAAACTGGCAACGCTATATCTAAATTAATTTATACCGACGACATACCATTACTTTGTTATAAGTGAATTTTAATAATATAGTATTACACATTTATTGTAACAGTAGCAGTGGCGAATCTAGAAACATTTTAAGAGAGAAACAAATTACCGTTTTTTTTGGTAACAATAAAAAATAAAATGTATAATAATGTTAACCACAAAATTTATTAAAACAAAATCATCATGGAATAAAAAAAATATTAAAAATTAAAATTATAAATACAAAAGAATCATAAATTTTTTTCGTAGATCGGGTCAAATCTTTCTTCGGATCCAACTCTTTCAGGAGTTTTAATTTCCTTAATAAAAAAACCTACGTTAATAATTTATTTACAATAAGTAAATATTTTGTACTGATGGGAATATTATATTAATTTTAAATTAGACATTTGTGTTTCACAACAATATTTCGGCAAATAGATTTTGTTCTTCACGATTCTGCTTCAAATCTTTATGTCTATGTATATGAAACACCTTTGAACTCCAGATTTATTTATTATTATTTTCGAAATTCTAAAACTGGCCTGTCTAAGGAAAGGGGAGCGAGAGCCCCATTGCCCCACCGCCCTCAAATCCGCCACTGAACAGTAAATAAAATAAATACCAAGTTATAATTGAAAAGAAATGCGGAAAACAACAGTAGATATTAGTAACAAAACATAAAATAACACAATAAATACGTGAAATAACCTAACAAAATTTGGAACAATACAATAAAACATAATAAAACAATAAACGAAAATATGATACTGATTATAATTGTTACGTTTTTTTACATTTCCTCATTTTTTTTGTGAATATATAAATATTATGGTATATATTTCTATTTATCAAATGAATTAACATAATTTTATATTGTAAGTGATTCTAAAGAAAAAATGTTTCCATTCTAAGAAAGTACTTACACGTAGCCAATTTCTTGTATAAGATATTTTTATCAATAATAAAAGTACAATGCTAATTTAGAAATAGCATTAAAAGTATTTTTTCTTTTGTTTTTGCAAAGTATTTGATTCTGATTTGTTCTTGTATTTCGGTTATAAAAAAAGATCTATGTGCATATGACATTTTGTATTCAAAATGACGACAGGAATAATTTATTACATGTTGTTGTTCTAGTTATAATCTGTGATAAAAATACATTTAGTGATGGCAATTAGCAACTAAAATTGTTCTTTACGAATTTATATATTATTTATTTTAATGTTGAGTTTAATCCACAGAAATTATCCCCGCTTTGCAATATTTATCAATAAATTGAATACCAAGTAATTAGTTAATGAAAACAACATGTGTACATTTGAATAAAACAGCAATTGACAGCAAAGCACATTTGAGTTTATATCATCAACAATTTCCATTAATCCTGAGCTTATTTAAAATCGGATTGCTACGTTTGAACTTTACATTCTCGTATCATCCTACAGAAAAGCTGCGTATATTCATCTGTATAGGGAATAAATTTCCTTTTGCTGGTAAGCCCGCTTTTGTAGCGGTAAAATTAGACGGGAATTTACTGCGTATACCTACGTTTGTTCTGCTGATAAGAATTTCAATATACACAAAATTTGGAAACGTACATATTTTCATATTTTAAGTAACCTTTAACATTAAGTAAGAAAGTGGTAGTTTGTATTAATATTATTATTACTTAACATTTATTTCTTAAAGGCTAATAAAAGCCAATTGTGATTATTTTTATTAAAACATAGGGCTTAAGCGTTAGACACTTTTGTTACTGCGACCTAGAAATCTATTGTAACTTGACCCTTACTTAGTTCTCTGAAAGTAGGTCCAGAATTTGTTTCAAACTTAATGTGGCTAGGTATAGGCGCTGATTTTTCAAAATTTCCTTGGGTTGAATTTCTTATAATAACCAAAATCATAACATAGAATTACAAGAAAAAAGAAATACTAGGACAAACACTTTAGAATGCTGTAATTCTTGACTCACTGAAATGTAGTTTGATTCTAGTAGGCCACAAATTAGAGTAAACTTTTAAAAATTATCAAATTTCTGACCCACTGAATTTAGAGCACAAACCAGATCAGCTAAATTTGCTCCATAATGTGCTCTGATTTCACCAGGTCAAAAATTAAAGCAAACACTTCTCAGTGCTTTAATCCCTGACCCACTGAAATCAGAGCACAATCCAGAGCAACCAAAACTGCTCCAGAATGTGCTCTGATTTCAGCCGCCCAAGAATTAAAGCACACGCTTAAGCGTGCTCCAATTCTCGACCGCCTAAACTAGTTAATCTTCAGGGCATCAGATGCCCAGGAAGGTAGTCTCGCCAGACCACCAAGTGGAGCGGAGGCCCGAAGGCCCACTACCGTCCCGGCGCCGCACAGAGCGTTACTGAGTGCTAGGGTCTTAGGATCCTCGGTATATCCTGAGAGGCGCATTATAACCGGTCATATGGATTCCTATTAGCTAATATTCAATTTGCAATTGTGGTAATGATTTTAAGGGTGTAACTCACACTCATGTTAGAGTCGTAGTCAGGTAGTAAAAAATGGAAGAAGTTAAAATATTTCTTTAAATAATAACAATTCAAGGAAGCAGCCTGGCTGTCTGACATTAAGTATGTTTATTGTTACTTATTTAAGATCTTCATTCAAATTTGCAGAAATTGAGATTTCTTGTATAGATCTCTGCTTGAAAAATAGTGAAGCCGGTTCCTAAGGCTTCTTTTCTTTTATGGGGAGAAAAGTATCTAAAATGATCCCTCGAGGTAAAATGATCCTGTTTCTATTGGGAACAGCTCTTCACCTAGTAGTTCTACTTAGAATTATTCTCCTCATCATGAATCTAATTGCTATTTGAAGTATGATGCAAATTTTAAAAAATGCTGTGCTAGATGTTACGAAAGATCTTTGTGAAAAAATAGTACTGGTTTAGTGGGACTTTATTTTGATTGAATAGGACCTCCTGAAACGTGTCGTAGAGAATACTGAAAGTACTTAGAGTAGGACCCAGCTGATAACCCCTAGGAAAAGAGTACCGGAAGTATTGGAACAAATCCATGATGGATCTGGTCAAAATACACCCACTCTTTTCTGTGTCTAATTTAGAATCATCTGTGAACCAGCAAAGGAAGTCCCTTTGAAAGGATGTTCCAAATTGACACCCTGCGCTTCTATAGGAATAACAGAAAGAAGAAGAAGATAATATTGTAGGTAGTCGAGGAAGTCCCTTTAGAAAGGTGTTCCAAATTGACACCGTATGCTCCTGTAGGAATAACAGGAAATAGAAACGGCAATATTGTAGGTAGTTGAAGTAGGGAATTTTTGTGCGAAGTCGTTGGCCCCCATCTGTTATTTAGCAGTGCTGTATCGACTGGTTGTGGTGTTGCTAAAGACGGCCTGTAAATTGTTTAAGCTCGTTTATTCCGCGGCTTAATTCCCACCCCTGAGACTGCTGAATATTTCACAGCCCTGCACTGCAAAGCAGCACGATGCAGGAATGCACTTGCTTTTGCACGTCTGTTTTTTAATTTCATTGCACTTGCGTATGTATGAACTATCTAAGTCAACAAATCTCTCATGAATTTTATATTACAGAGTTTGTTCTTTAAATTGACTCGGTTTGTTATTATTATTATAAAAACTACTGGATTACTCTTTTAATACGAATGGTGAAACTCAAATGGTTATTTTAATATTTAAATACACAAGGAACGCAATCATAAACATATACTACGTTACTTTTATTTCTAAACATAATAACTGCTTGGTATACTTTCATACATCAAACAGCATTATGAATTTCACTAAATAGGTTTATTATTATCTTAATATAACTACACTACACATTAATGTACTAACAATACAAAAACTATTGTAATAATTATAATTATATCACTTGAGGCTTATTATTCATTGTTGAAAGTGTCAGATCTGTGTAACAAAACACCTAATCCCGTTCAACAAATAAACTCGGTTTCTCTAAGTTCATCTTCACTTTATAAAATGTAACCATGTGATTCAAATTCAAAGTGGAAAAAGGGGATTAATGACATCATCTTGTCAGGAGAAATCGTGTGATTTCCGAACTAAATAAATGTCAAAACTGACAGTATCACCTTTTTAAATAACATTAAATTTTTAATATTTGAAAATATCTATTATTACGGTTACATTACTATTTCTATTAGTGTCCGACCGAATTTCGGTTTCGGTTTCGACCGAGTATACGCATCGTTTTTTTATTTAACTTTACTGCTGACTAGTTTCAAAATTCGTTCTAAGTAGGAGGATTAGGATAATTGAATTTAACTAAATTTTATCCAAACTACATTCGTTTCAGTGTCGGTTACGTTTTCGACCGAAACTAGAAGAGGAGCTGAATATTCGATTACGATTTCGGTTTCAGCTGAAAATCGTGTTTCGGTTGTATACTAATTTCTATTTCATTTTTGGTTTTACTTGAACGCTGACATAATATACCCCTCTGTAACACGTACGACGTACAGTAATGAAATAGCGAATAAAAGTCTCATCTATGCCAAGCGTATACGACAAAGATGCAAGATAAAAGTTTAATAATTCTTGCAACAGAAACTGATAATGTGAGTATCAACTCAAGGAAATCGAGTTTACATGGTTTTGTTATTTAACTTTGCTGTTGACTAATTTCAAAATTCGTTTTGGTAATAAATAGTTTAAAGTTGTACAAGATTTCGAAATTTTATTTGGTAGTGCAGCTTATTGTCATCTAGCTTTTAGAAAATTAATTATAACAGCCATAAATCATCATCCCTTGACAGTAAACTATTTCTGACTATCATAAAGGAACTTTACTACCTCTCCAATAGTCCAATGGATCTGGAATATTTTTTTCTGACTTCTTTTGGTACCGAATTAAAAGTCCCAAAGCCAAAATTAATTAATTAATCTTTTTCTTTTATTATATTATTATTAATGATACATTGTAAACGCGTCAAACTTTACAATAACAATATTAGTAAAACAAGAGTGTAATTTGGTGTTGTGAATGCGGCTTAAGAGTGAAAAAGATGCGCCATTATGTGGAAATTGGTATGGATAACCTGCCAGGAAAAACCAACGCTACAAAGCTGGAAATATACACGCGTATTAATATTTATTACCGAGTAACGCTGTTAAACGCTGTTAGATCATTAGCATTTGCAATTAATACAAGGCTTATCCGTGCAAACGGCTGTTTATGCTACATTTTGTTTTATTTATTTTTCCCGCCCAATCCATGAATTTTAATACAGGGTAAACAATATTTAATTTATGGGTTAATGAGTTTGGACATTAATTATTAAACTTTTAATCTTTTCCAATTATTTTATCTCGATATTTATCTAGTTTAATTATATTTTCACCACAAACAGAAAAGCTTTCAATCTATTCCTGTTGAAATGATTTGGACATTAACGCACTGGGTAATTTGTAATTATGCCTGTAGATATTTCCAAACATTACAGTAATTTTTACAAACAAAATCTAATTGTTACATTTTTTGTGCTTTAATTTTTATTTTATTTAATACTAGATATTATATTGCTACTTTATTTTTTAACATCTTTCTATTAAGTGAAGCAAAAGTAATCCTAGTTGACAAAGGATGGATAATCACATCCTTGAAGATTGTTTTTAAAAATAAGTAAGTAAAATCCATTACAAGTACTTTACAGGAAAATGTATCATACAAGATGTTTTAATGTTCACAAAGTGTACAGTGTCTTAACTATAGAGTTACAGCTTGTTATCTAACTTTAAGTTAGGTAATAAATATCATTTCAGCAAGGATAATACTGTCTCTTAAAGTTCAGGATAATAAATAAGTAATTATATCACTACTTTATCTATAAAAATGTAATTATTTTGTTCTTTTGGACAATTATCTAATGATATTCGAAATATTGAAACGATCTTAAGAATAAATAGGGAATAAATAATTCAAACTTTATATAATTAACAATACACACATTTCATCGTTTATTTTCAAAAAGTTATTTGTATCAATTTCGAAAACAACTTATTCTTTATTTTTATTAATATAATATAATTAACGGGCAGCGGTGGATCCATTGGTTATTGCCCTTTTCGATTCGAACTGTTGTACTCGTGTATACCGTGAGTATTTTTTAAAGTGAAACAAGTGAATTTACCATATCCATAGTTACGACTTGATATTTGATTGACAGCAATGCATACTAGATTGTCTCATTTAAAATTAAACATAAGGAAAGAATTTGACAACAATTTTAAGAACCATTAATAACTTTAGAGGAAATGGTAGAATAGTACAATGGTAGTATTGAATTACAATTGATTTGTAATTAATTCATCACATAACTTCTAAAAACATCGATTGAACGATTCGGTATTTGTAAATTTATAAACATTTACACTGATCAACAAAATTTTGTAATATTTGGGGTTTTTCAATTGAAACGAAATTTGAAAATATTGAAAAAAAAAACAGATACTAAAAAAACAGTAAAAAGCATAACAGGGGCAGAATGATTTCGTGACCTTTTTAACGAAATTTTTTTATTACTTAAAAAAAATACAAAATTGCTATGAAGTTATTATTTTTTACAAATTTTAGGAGTCCTACAAAATATTGGCTCTAAATCCGGCCCTGTCTATTATATATTCCTATACTTAATTTTACATTTACGAACAAAATAATTCCATATATTACAATATTTATAACTTTTAGAACTTGACTATAAATACAAGTATAAACACGTTCACTAAATAATCAAATACAGAATTACGAAGTTTCAAAGAAAAAGTAGGTAGGTATGTATTATTTACAAAAAATTAATGTTGAAACTTTTGCTGCCTCCAAGTTGTAAATTTGGCACCATTTGACATATGAATATGAATGATCCGTTTCACAATGTGGGAAAGAATATTAATCCAAATTTCTGTAACAATTACATTATCGATTTGGTACAAACATGAGTAATTACTCTGGAAGACAAATAATAAAAAAATAATTAATTTGCTGGCCATTTTTCATGTTATTAATTGACATGAGAAAATTGTTTCATAAAACAAATGGTCTATATTTCATATTTCAATAAAACATCAATTTTTAAATAGAGTTTTATCCAATATTTCGAAACATGTATTTCATTTTATCGCAGTTGCCAAATCGAAAAATAAACCACGAAATGTAAAATATAATTTATAATTATCTCTGAAATATTTTACATTTTACAGGCTTCTGCAAAATATGAAATAAATTATTAAACAAATTTGTTTACTGCACGCTGTTTACAAAATCAAAGGAAGTTTCATGTTCCATGCCGAATTTTTGAAATTATTGACGCGTGGTTACAATTTATTTCTCTTTCTTGTGAAAACATCATAAATTTATTATAGTCTGCTCTAAATTCCAAATTTACTTCAAACTTCCAGTCGTTCGTTTCTAATAAAACTTTCATCATCTTTTATTAATATTTTCTCAATAAATTTTCTTTGCGAACAATCAGAAAACATTTCTCATTTACCTTTGTTTTTCGGTCGTCAATTTTTAAACATTTTTTTATGTAAACATTTTGGCAAAAAAATACAGAATTGAGAACTGAGGCGGACTTAGTAGATGATACTTAATGGATCATAATGAATCATTATCAGTGGCGACTAAAATTTTGGTGAGGCAATTGAATAAAAATTTGAAAATGATATTAATTTTATCATAAAATGAACAATATCATCAGTGCTCAGAACCGCTGCCATTTTTGAAAAATAAACTTAAATTTAAAATTCAAATATATCCGGTATCGACGTTCACCTACTTCTACTACATTTTATAACTGCAAGTGCAACGGTCAGAATTTCAAAAGCATTCATTTTTTTCGCAACCGGCTAATCCGAAAGTACTTGAGGCATGCCTCAAGACTCCCTTTTTTGAATCAGCTAGTGCAGCGAGAGAACAATCGATAAACGCTGTGAGCGTTGTAAAAAAAAACCGAAATTTGAGGCAGGAGAATTTTTGCCTCCACACTTCTTTATTCGACAATGCAGTATAGGAAAAAGTAGGAATTTGAAAACTAGATCTTGTGGACATATTGCGCGATAAATTTGAAATTTGTAGAAGATTTAAATTTAAAAATAGAATGCAAAATTTTCCTTTCATTTTTATGGTGAAGTACTTGGTTATTCTATTATTCATTATTGATTGTTACTATTGATTTGCCCTTTCGGACATCGCTAGACGAGTAATTAATAAATAATAAGTGGAATAGTCAAATATGTGTGTCTGGGTAAGTAAGGTAAAATGTAACAGAAAGTGTAAATATGATCATCTCTTATAAATGACTAAAGGTAGCCAGAAATAAATCTGCTTTGGAAATCGGAACTATTAGTTAAGCTTCGCTATAAGCAGAAGAATCTCTGCTTGCATAGGACAAAAGCATTAGCTACCAGCCTTATATTATTGAAACTGGAATCAATAAAAGAAGAAAATGTCTCACATATTGTTTAAATTTATATTTTTCAACATATTCATTTAATAATAAAAATATAAATAATGTCTACTGAAAATTTATCTTCATTTTAAATTATAATCGAGTAACGAAAGTTAAAAATAAACAACAAATCATTTTCAGATAGACTTATTTCATATAATCTCATTTTCCTTAATTAAAAAAAAAACAAAAGAATTGAACTTATTTCAAAATAACTGAATAAAAGTTGTGTTCATTTTGTAGTTGAAACAAGTACAAATTCTCTCTTAAAGCTTGAATTACTAACAGCAAGTAACAACTTCTATAAATACCAACATTAAAGTATGAATTTATTTTAAAAATTACGAATAGCATACTTCTCCATCGTTTTAAACTAAAAAAACATTTTTTCTCCACTTCAGCTCTCCTCCAAATCAAAAATAACATGTGTCTAATGCCATTTTCCGGAGCGGCAAATGTTTTCAGTGGAAATATTTGTGTTCACTTTATGTGAGTGCCGCTCTCATGTTCCACTTCGTTGGGAAGAACTATATGTTGTTTTAATTATATGAAGACTTAAGATGTTAGATGTAGTAAATGAAAGAAAATAATGGAATCCAGGAAAAGGAATAAATGTCTTGGAAGAACGACTTCTTGGCTAAGGAATTTTTCCTTCGGAATTCTTGTAAGGACGATAAAAATAAAATAAAAAATACCTTACCTAATGATGATTGTTAATACCTAAAGTATAAATGATATTGATTAAAATAATTATTGATATTGACTTACCCAATTAAATATTGAGTGTTATCATATATGTTTTTTCACATTTGTGGTTTTTACTAAATATTCGGATTTTTATATTTCGAAAAAAAAAATATTGTTAAAAAAACAGTCAAATAATTATAAAATATAGATATGTATGTAGGTCCATTATTTAATATTTACTTAAGGTATTAGTATACCTAATTCTTTTTAGAATATATTATAATTAATTCAATATTAATATTTTCACTGTCAATCCTGTTATTTATAAAAATTGTCAATGTCAAATATAAAACATTTATTTCCATTGGTGAAAAGATTAACCGCAATTGTAACAAATTAACTGATTCATTAATAACTTGTAATAGTTAAGTGAGGCTAGGTATATTCACATTTGAACTATAAAATTTTAGCTAATAACATAATATTGAATTATTATTTACAAAAATGTCATATATTCAAAATTAAATAAAATATTTCAGAAAATATTCAGATATTCACGATTAATATCAAATTCTAATCAGATCTAATCTAGGGTGTCAGAATGTTATATCCAAAATTTCAACTTTTTTTATTGACTAGTATTTGACTAATCGTTATGACAACATCCATCCATCCACACACACGGACAGACATCATCTTAAAAATATTAAAATCGTGTTCTAGGGACTTCAAAACGTGCTTATCTGTTGAAAACTCACTATCCGATTTTTAGCATGATTCCAATACCTCTGTTACTGAGTGACGAGAGGTAAAAAATGGTTACCGAGATTTAATGAACAAGTATGTATCAAAAGTTTAAATTCATTGATTATCTAATAAACAAATTTTTCATTAGCACTGTAAAAAAACTTTCCCTGCCATATTATTTATTTACCAATTACTAGCATGTTGATAGTAAAACTTTTGAGGACATGAAAGATGTGACTCCTTCGGTAAATAATTTAACAAAAGCCTACCGTTTAATAAAAAATAAATAAATGAAGCACCCGTCACACTTCACAGAATGAAGTACAGTAATTAATAAATAATTCAGGGACCTTCCAGACCTGGTGTTTGCTATCGACCAATAGAAATACGAAGGTACAGTTCAGGAAAAATATTACGAGAATTGAAATGGCAAAAGTCAAGTCTAGAAATGCTACAAAACTACTTCTATTAATACATTTGATTAATATACTATAAGCTTATTTTCAAATTATCTGATAGAATTAGCAATTTATACTTATTCTAATTAAACTAATTGTAATGAGTTCCTTGATACTTTACTTTAAATACTTTATAAAGGCACAATTGGGATTAATTAAAAAATCATTTTTTCACAAAGTATTTAATGATACCTAGACACAGTATATACATTTCGGTTATTGTAACCATCTAAGTTGTAGACCTCTAGAACTCTAATTCATATAACTGAACATATTTAAATTGTAAATAAAGAAAGGGTTTTTTTCAATATACCTACGCCATTTATGCTTTTATAATCTATTAGTTTAGGCAACTCAACTTTTATCATTTTCTTTTTCCATTACTAACCTAGTCACCGACTATTATTAGCATTTATTTAACATGAGAAATTATTTTTCACTATCGCTTACTTGGTAACCATGGTCACCTGGTAAATAATAAATTATTATTAAACATAGTCGATAATGAAAACTGTCACTTTTACAGAAACTCAAGTCTCCAAATCCAAATACTGTTTGAATCATTTAACTCAAGAAAAGTGTAAAGTATGGACTCATAATTTAAATATGTCGTCTAAATTAAATAAGTAAATCAAATAAAACCAAATTTAAAATCTAAATGAGGTTGACAAATCGAAACGTCAAATATAAAAACAATGAGAGACTACTTTATTTTTGTGAATATTAAGAAACAAGTTAATGTTCATGGAAAATGTTTGTTATTCTCAACATAATTTTTTTAATAGGATTGGGGTTAAATGCTAGTAGTGAAAAAAAAAATATAAATACCACGATTGCGAAGACCATTATTGACCAGCGCCTTATGTCCCTTGGTTGCATCACACCAAGGGACACAACTTCTTAACCTTGGTGTATAATTTATTATTAAGCACTTTATTGTATTTTGGTCGGGTCAGAAATACTCGTTCAAGTTTTTGTGACAAAAAAACAAAATCTGTGTAAAGTCAAATAAAAGAAATATTAAATTTAATATTGCGGTTTTAATTTTACTGTTTATAGGGGATGTTTATTGTGAATTGAATCGTAAAATTTTATGGCTCTTAAAATAGAGGGTTGTGCTTTAATTTTGTTTTTATTGTGTTTATAATTCCACCATTATGACCTTTTTCTTTCCGTAATGACATTTGATCAATACATAAATTCTCACCAACATATACACTTAACATTTATAGGCTTTGATTTACTGGTAAAGTAGCATGTTGTGGTTTCATAGTCTGCGTTCGAATTTAGCAACTGTAACACGAAGTATTGTATTGACTATGCGATAATGATTTGAATTTAATGATAATTTAAGGCGACGATTTACTGCACAATACGGTTGTCTACATTAACCGAACTAATAATAAATACTAAAATGAAACTGTCAAAAAATTTAATTCTTACACTAATATAGTTCAAAATCACCCTGAAGTACTCTAATTCTTGCCCTACCATCCGTAAAAACCAGTCACCGTAATGTTTACTACCTGAGAAAAGGGTGCTCACTCACTGTGAAGTACTCTAATTCTTCTCCTAATATAATTAGATAAAAATCACCCTCCGTAGAAACTAGTCGCGTAACGTTTACTACCTGAGAGAAGGGTGCTCACTCACTGTGAAGTACTCTAATTCTTCTCCTAATATAATTAGATAAAAATCTTCCTTCGTAGGAAATAACCCCCCTTCTGTAAAACCTTGTCACTGTAATCTTTACTATATGAGAGTAGGGTAGTCACTCACTGTAAAGTGCTCTAATTCTTAACCTAAAATTAGATCAAAATCACCGCCCGTAAAAACTAATCACTGTTTACGAAAACTATCTGAGATAAAGATGATGACCTTTTTTGAAGAATTCTAATTATTATCTTAATGTAATTAGATCAAAAAATAAAGTCACCGTTACTGTACCAATAAAACATTTAAATCACATTGACTTTTTTTTAAAAAAAAAACATTCCTTGAAATCAAATTTTCTGCAATTGTTTAACATTTCAAATTTACAAAAATAGGGTAATGTTACTATGTGGCAAAATTAATATCGGTCCACACTGCACACGAGATCATACGGTTCTATCAAAACTCAGAACTGAAATAACTCCTGAAAAGCAGGGATGTACTTTATAAAGTTTCGGTTACACAAAGCTTTGTCTATTTTATTCATTGTTTGTTTCACACACTTCATTTTCACCAAATCAGAATGCTTTGTTTGATGGCCATATGTAGTTTTTCAGTGAAGAAATTTGATAAAACCACATTAGGTATCATAGTCATGGTTACATTTTGTTGATAATAATAGTATATTATTTAACAAGCATAATATGTAGGCTATATTACACGAGGATGTAATTAAAAATACGAGCGGTAGCGAGTATTTTTAATCATCCGCGTGTAATGTAGCCATATTATGCGAGTCAAATACTATACTTTATCTACAACTATCAGGCATATAAAAAATCTGATATTATTTGTTAAATATTCAGTTAAGTGTGAGTAGTTCATATATAGCTTAACAGATGGCGCCACAGTAGCACTTAATGTCAAAATAACTTTTCAAATTGTATTTATTATACTTTTATAAGCATATATATTGGTATTTATAATAAAAAATATGTTATTAATAAATTAACAGTTTAAAAAAATATTATGTGTTAAATTATATGCCCTATTTATTACAGAAAAGTGTAGCGTGTATCATGACATTTCATATTACACTTGTGTAATATGAGTAGTATATTATATGTAGTATCACACGTATAATGTACACATATTTCAATAGTTGTAGATAATAGTTATTTATGGTACAAGTGTGTTACATTACAGATAAGTTACGTGGGAAAAGTTTAGCTCACGAGGCCGTTAGGCCGAGTGTGGTATTTTTTCAAGTGACTTAGGTAATTAACACACGTGTGCCATAGGTACAACATTTTATCCAACACATTTTAATCATTGATATAAAATACATATAACATTTCTTACAGATGGAATTTCGAAATGACATTTAGGAACAAAATAGTGTAGAGAAGGTTTTATAACGTAGTTACTATGATACGAACCAAAAAACAGTGAGCTAATATATTTAGCTCACTATAGTGACTTATATCGTTATAATTACACGGTGATGGTGTTAAAAAATTATGTTTGAAGTGATGTAAATATAATTCGAGCAATGAATTTAATAGATAAAATTTACTTATAATTCTTGCGAAGTAACAACTCGGATCAAAAATGACTCTTAAATCTAAATCTAAACATCATTTTTGACACTCGTTTGTCTGTTACTACGCAACAACTATTCGCAAATTTTTCCAATAAATTCATGACTGTTATTATATTACTTATGATTAAATTTTTGATAGAAATGTATTTACAATATATTGCCAAGGTAACAACATCAATGTCATTAAACAATTGATTCGTTAATCAACCTTCCTGAAATTTTACAATAGAGAATAGAGTAACACGTCAACTACATTTCTAAGGAAGTTTGAATAAATCTAGGCGAGCTTATATTCAACAGAAGCTTGTAGTTTAAATAAAATGTAGTATTATAATCCTTTGTTTGCGGGTAGAGACAAACCATAAATTGAGTCGTAAATCACTCAGAGATGAAACATCTAAAAATATTCATGAAATCAGTAGAAACAAACGCTGCATTTGTAGTAAGTATCCTAGCGACAGACGAATCATTCTAAATTTATGTTATCCGTCAAAATATTTACATCATGTCATATTTTATCTCGTTGAAAAATAATTTTATTTCTTGGCATTGCACCAACGTGCATTACTGGCCATAAAAATATTTTCATACCAAGGGTTACGGCACTTAAACTATGTTTAGAAATAAAAATTTTAACCAAAATTTTATCTCGGGTTTTAAAAACTATGAAATATTATCATATTTAACTTGTGGTTCTCTCACAATACTTAGTAAAGTTCCTGTAGACAAAACTTTTAAAAAACACTCGGTATATTGAATAATAGTGTAATGTATGTGTATTAAAAGCGATTATATTTTCTTCACATGAAAGATATCTTTATTCTCTCAATATAATGTCACTTTTACTATTACGATTATAAAAGAATAACTTTTTATTTATAACTATCCTTCGTTTTACGTACTGCATGCAAATTAAGTAATATTAGCTAGTTATTTCAAATATACCCACAATTGGGATTGAACTGAAAACTTTCGATTTGATAAGACATTTTTCTAACTCCAAATCCATGAATTTACAGCTGTAAATTTCTTTGAATTATACAATCAAAATAAAGTGTTTAATAAAATGTAGGAATACGTTTAGTATTGTTTTTATTTACTAAAAACTGTTTTCTTATATTAAATGACTACGACAACAATTTTTTCTACGACCACAATGGAATGTTACCCTTTTCTCACATTACATAAAGCTTTAATGTTGCGTATTTCCCACAATCGTCAGGTAAAGGGTGAGAAATCATTTCTTGGAATATTTATCTACACTGCGTATGTGCTGTGTGAGAAATACCTTTTCTCACAGTAATTGCCAACACTTCACATGCATACAGGTAGTCTTTGTGAGTTTACCTGAGCCATATTGTTTTATTATGTCAAATAGATATCGTGCAAGTATTTCTGTTCTGTAACAGAATCACCTACTTTCCATCTTGTTTGATTCTAGCATTCGATTTCGTCTCGTGCGGAAACCTTCACACCTCGTGGGAAATAGACTTTCTGCACTTGTTGCATAATATGCCATTTTGGTACAAATGATATATGAATAAGTGAATCATTATTTTATTAGATTTTGTAAACTACTAACAAAAATATGCTGAACTGATTTGACTCAGTCATTCATGTGGTTTACCTTTTACATTATGGAGTGCATGTACAGATGAATTTAGTAAAACATTAAATACACTTAATTAAAATATTAAGCGATAATACCAATTTGTACACAAATTACAATTATCCTAATTGTAAAATTGATTATATTTGTTTAATACTTATTATCATTCACAATGGAAACATTACTATATTACTGTTTACTTATACCTCACAAATATCGAATCACTATATATCTATTAGAACTATAAATATTGATAATGAATTGGGGAAGAATGTAGAATAAAAATTGTAAAAGTTAGTAACGATAAAACAAGCGAAAGACAAAAGAAAATAATTACGATAGGTTTGTATTTTTTCAATAACAAAAACCATTCCTTTCCAAATTCAAACAAAGCATCGCAGGGTATTGTTTTTTTATTATTCCCGGCAACCATTTTGATCCTGCAGCCGATTTTTTCCTGCGTAAAGTTCTCGTTTACTGCTGCGTTCAATTTCCAAGGCGTAGTCTACAGATATTCAGCAGGAATAGGTCAGGTAATGTAACCCAAACGAAGCAGATATGTTCTTACTTTCTCAACAATTCCCTTAAATTTATACGACATATTGTTTCGAATTTGACGAAATTGAAAAATATATGTTTTCACGCAAATACACATGTTTGCATATTGATGTCTAAAACTAATACAATTTTAAATGTCGAAAAAATATTTACTTATTATCAGTTTTCATATTAAGAGTTAGTTATAGTGCTGGTTATCATAATCGCCAGTTAATAAAAAAATATCGCATCGAAAAACTCATTTAAATTATCAAAAATATACCTCATTTACTTTTTCGAGGCGATAATTTTCTATTAACCGAACCGACATTTGAACTATACATAGGATCTAAACTTTGTTCATGTAATTTTAATATACGCGACACATTTTTGTAAACAATTCCAAGTAATACATCTATTAGTTTGAGGGGTAAAAGTTTTATTAATTGAATGTTTAAGTTTTGATTTCATAAATTACCGTGGATCTATAAATTATTTGGCGGTTATTTTCTACACATTCTATTTACACACATATATTTCCAATAGTCCGATAGTTTTTTGTGCTTGTAATCCGGAAAATAAGAAGATAAATTTAGTAATTAATTCTTAATTAATACTAGGTGACATTAATGGTAAACTGTAAATAATTTGGCCTCATTTTGTTTATTTACTGTAAATAAAAGAATAAATAAATTTCAATTAAATTTTAACCAAACAGCGAATAATTCATCGTATATTGTTTCAGTGACGCGAAACTACAGCCCTATTTATCTTTATGAACCAAAAATAAATATTAAAAAACATGAAAACAAATCCCGAATTCAATGATAAAATAACGAATCTCGCAAATTTATCACATAAACTCGACCATTGCTCTTTATTTGTGTATGATATTGTTCTTGCTAGTTTCCAATTCCATCGTTTTTAATAAATGTATTACAGGGCATAAATTTTACAACTTTTATACAGTGTTGCATATTGGCAAACAGCGGAAATAGATTTCGAAAGCTTCAAATAAATTCACACAGATAGATCTATGTGGGCTGGTGATAGTTTTATCAGAAATATAATGAATTGTCTTCACTCAGTAACTTGAGTTATAGGTGCCTAGGGCTCGAAAATTGTTATACTTGGGACGCCGAACAGATGCACTAATTAAATTAATAGACAAGGGCTAAATTGCGCAGTACTGTATGCGCAGAAGTCAGCTTTAAAATTATAAATTAAGAAATGTCAAACAATTCTGTTTATATTTCAAATGAAGTTAATTTATATCAATATTAATTTCAAATATGATAGTCATAAAAACAACAAAAATATTTGACAGTAAAGTATATTTAATTGCGGTCCACCGATTCCGTTATTACCGATTTTAGTTTTTCTATTCATGCAGTGTAAAAACGGTTTACCAATAGTAATGTTCTATTCAAATCAAACAATAGTAAATATAGTTATTCTCGACAAATTCTATTATTGGTTAAATTTAATGCTTATTTCTGTTACACCTGTATAATTAAATATTTGTTACCCAGGTCTTAGAATAAAAATGACATATGATTACTACTGACCTGCAACAAAAGAAACAAAAATTAGAAAACATAGCTGTTAATTTAAA
This sequence comes from Stenolophus ochropezus, assembly GCA_035578165.1. Classification (NCBI taxonomy): domain Eukaryota; kingdom Metazoa; phylum Arthropoda; class Insecta; order Coleoptera; family Carabidae; genus Stenolophus; species Stenolophus ochropezus. The sequence goes on along the minus strand of JAQOWZ010000018.1, from coordinate 21,128,745 downwards.
CTTAATAATTTAACTCTAATATAAAATAAGTTATAATTTTTTTATCGTTTTGCCAAAGTATAATAAGTAAAGGTGATAATTTTATACAAATGCAAATCTTTTTTTGCTAGGTATATTTTCAAAATTTGTATAATTGTGTATAATTCGTGTACTTAGGAGCTTATATTTTGAATTAAAAAATGCTTATTATACGACATCTTGCTTATTTTAAGTTTTTGTGCATATTCCTGCATATTTTGTGATTTTCTATATTTTTCATCTTTTTCTGACTCTATATGAACGAAAATGTGAATAAGCATAATTATTCATTTAAAATATGTACACATGAATACTTATTGAGTAAAATTCAATTTTCAATAAGCCGGTAAAACTTAAATAGTTATTTTCGATACGAATAAAAGTCATAAAGCAGAATTTTTAGACCCGTGAGATGAAAATTACTAAGAAAAATATGTGATAATAACAAGGGATGTAATTTTCAAAACCGTTGATGCAATATTTCTGCGTAAACCCGAAAATATTTGAAAATATCGAATTTTTACTTCGAAAATTTTCAAATTTTACAAAATTTTGTTTCTAACATATTTTAAAGAATAAGCTACGCTGATAACAAATTTATAAACAGAATTCATTTATTTCTTTTCGTTTCGGAGATATTTGCTCTCAAAGTTGTATCTCAAAAAAGTGTGTTTTTTGAGTATATTTCAAAAATGAGTGCAGATACAATCTATACTACTTCACCATTCGATTCTACGGAAAAAGATATATAAAGAAATGTTTTGCCAACATATACGTTCTTTGGAACGATTAGGTGAAAAATAAGAAAAACGAAAAAACCTAGATTTCAATTTTTCGTCTCGAAACTTTTTGTCTTCAAATTTTTTCATTTTTTGGTCTTAAGTAGATATAGATGTGCTGATTACAAATTTTCAAGCAGAATTCAATTATCTCTTCCCGTTCTCGAGATATTTTAGTTCAAAGTTATACCTAAAAAATCAGGTTTTTTAGGTATACCCCTTAAATGGTTAGGTTTATGGTTTCGGCGACATCACCATTCGATTCTACGGGCAAAATTACATAAGTGTACCAATTTTCAGATTTTTATCTCAACCGATAGAATTTCTAGAAGGAAAAAACTGAAAATGGCCAAAATCGAAAAAAATCGCAAGGGGTTCATCAGGCGTTTTTTTCGATTTCAGCCATTTTCGATTTTTCTTTCTACAAATTGTACCCTTTGAAATAAAAATCTAAAAATTGGTACACTTATGTAATTTTGCCCGTAGAATCGATTGGTGATACTGCCAAAGACGTAAACCTAACCCTTAAAGAAGTATACCTAAAAAACCTGTTTTTTTAGGTATTGCCAAAATTCAACTTTGAACAAGAATATCTCAAGAACGGTAAGAGATAATTAAATTCGGTTTGAGAATATGAAATCAGCATATCGATATTTACTTAAGTCTAGAAAATGAAAAGTTTTGGAAAAAAAAGGTATCTCGAAGAATTTTGAAATTTAGGTTTTTTCGATTTTCTCATTTTTCACCTAATCGTTCCAAAGAACGTATATGCGGAGAAAACATTTCTTTATGTAACTTTTCCTGTAGAGTCGAGTGGTATAATCGTTGAAATTGTATTTCTATCCATTTCAGAGATATAGCCAAAAAACACACTTTTTTGAGGTGTAACTTTGACATTAAATATCTCAGGAACGAAAAGAGATAATTAAATTCTGTTTGAAAATTTGAAATTAGCGCGTCGAGGTCTATCAAAGTACACTATTTCCCAAAATTAAAATTTTGGTCACAAGAATAATTATTTTTGGGACATTTCCCGTTTTCAACACAATTTTTTGTTCAATATTGTTGTTTAGTTTGTTTTAACTCTACACAAATTTACTATGGGAAGGTAGGTTTTGAAAATAAATAAAAGTTATATAATAAATCAACAGAATAAAATCGAATGATTTTATTAAAACAGTATTCTAGTCAAATTGTTAGATAACAAAGTTTCGTGTTCGTGAAATTTATCCGTCAAAATAAAAACATCTTATATGCAATTACAGTAGATAAACAGGTAATACTAAGTAGTAAAAGACAGTATTTATTTAGTACTGTATTTACGAAGTTATAAAGACGCAAATGATTTTGTTTATAGATAAAGAACTCGTAGAACATTTACGATTTAATTTGTGCAGACATCTTAAGCAAAACTGCAAAAAACCCTCCGATATTGCTGCAATAAATTTAATTTCCGGACTACAACAAGTTATCGATTTTAAATTAACTTTATTCGCTACCTTAACATAAATTTAGTTACAATATTTTCCTTCGCTTCCCTTCGGTTCTCCGTATTTATTTTCCTTTATTTGCTTCGGTAATTTCATCAACCGAAGTTACAATGGAAGGAGTACGTTTTCAAACTCCGAGGATTGTGGTGAAAGGAAAATATATTTTAGTATTATTACATTCAAATTTCAGTATTGATTCATAACAAAAATATGTGATGTGGACAGCTCATAACCTCACACCATGTAAAGAATTTATATTACACATGTTTTTATACTTTGTTAGCCAAAATAATTATTTATGATCAAGTTTGTGAAATAGAACTTTTATGCATGGTTAACAAGGTTTAGGGAATATAATCTGGTGCATCTCTGGCTTATTTCTCAATTTTTAGGTTCAAATTTTTGGTTTTTGGGAATAGATTATGTTGATAGAAATCAATACGCGGATTTTAAATTTGCAAACAGAATTTTTTCCTTTCTGCGGTTTTTTCTCTAAAAGTTGAATCTCAACAAAGTGTGTTTTTGGATATATCTAAAATGGGTAAAGATACAATTTCAACGATTGTACGAATCGATTCTACAGATAAAGTTACATAAATTTTTAGTTAAAAATGAAAAAAACGTAATGACTGGAATTTCAGTTTTTTGCCCAGGAATTTTTTCTCGAAAATATTTCATAAACTTTAGTAAATATCGATGCGCTGATTCCAAATTTTTAAACAGAATTCAGTTATCGGTACTTGTTCCTGAGATATCCGCTTTTAAAGTTATTCCCAAAAGAAATTAGTTTCTTAGGTATACACTTTAAATAGTTAGGTTTTCGACTTCACCAATTGATTCTACGAGCTAAACTACATACCTACGTGTACTAATTTTTAGATTTTTATTAACGAAAAGAGAAAATTAAATTCTGCCTGTAAATTTAAAATGATCGTATCGACCTCTATCAATATGGACATTTTCATAAACAATAATTTTAGACTCAAAAATGGGTATAAACACTATTTTACACCAAAAATTTAAATGTTGTATTTTTTAAAGTATGTTCTTGATCTCTTGTATTGATCATGAAACAATTTTTTTTTTAATGCACAAAGTTAAGGATAGTTTATTTGAAGTAGACATTTTTTGGACCACACAATATTAGACATTTATTAGTATTAAATATTACGTTATTTGTTGAAAAAAAAATATTAAAAATAACTACCGACCAGTTGCAAAAAAATGTTTTAATGCTTGAAATACGATGCAATTTTTGGGAATTTTAAAAAATTCTTTTTTTATTACAATACGGATGTAATACAGTATATACTCTTTAAATTTTTGTCCTAAGTTGTGGAACACCTTATATTGTATGTAGGATCCACTTTTTTAACTCTAATCAACCCTTCCCAGTATAATAATGTTTAAATTTTAATTTTAAATTGTTTTTTTACTGAGATGATGATACTTATGAATTGTAAAAATTAAATTTTTCTTTTTAAATTTTTAATTTTCCACGAATTTCAATTAAACATATTCTCCAACTCTAGTTTTTTCCCGGAATGAAATCAAAACCAGAATGATTCATTTATTGAAACAAAACAAATCTGGCGAATCAGATAGGCCGGCAATCATTGTTTAGTTTTTGTTTCAACTAATCTATAGTTCAACTGTTCAATTTGAACCAGTCACATTGATAAATAATAAAATTATCAACTCCGCAGTCTCGGAAACAAAGAAAAAACAACTGGTGCCTGGAATATTTGATTAAATCCACCATTGCGACACTCACACACTGCTAGATTCTGCAAAGGCGCTCGAAGTGCACGATAGCTTCAAGTATTTATTAAACGGGTATGGTAAATAAGAATGAAGCAGTAGTGAAGCGTGAAGAGGTTGTTTAATACGTTATAAAACATTGGCAACAATTGGTTCGACAGATGAAAAAAATCGTTATGTTTGATTGGTTTTATAGTTATCCAATTATGTAATTCTCATGATAAAGTACTAAAATCTTTGGAGAAGCACAGCGTCTTATATTTAGGCTAGGTTTAATAATAATTTTAATAGCACATCTCTTCTTGTTCTTTACGATTAAGCTTGGGTTAGATCGAGTAATAATTAGATGGGTGACCCTCTGAAAAATCTTTTTCTTGTAAAGTACAGAATGTATATATTGTCAGTTTAGTTATTATATAAGTATAAAAAACGGGTATTTATATATACAAATATTATTGTAAACTTCTGACAGTTTAGAGCGTGTATAAAATGTTTGTCAAATTATTTAGCGACATGTACGATAAGAATATTATATATATATATATATATATATATATATATATATATATATATATATATGAATAATTTTGTAATACCCATACAAGCAATAATTATATTGATAATAAATTTATAAAATGAAAATATCTAGTAGTAATAAATAAACAAATGAATATTGACAGCTACATTTGACGTTTATATAGCACATAGCAAATTTAATGATCAAGTCGGCTTAGAGTAACTCTACCCCGGGAACCTCAGGTGGCAGCAGTTTCGTGCTGCCCACTTGATCCATTGAGTTACGCTTCTCGTTATGTTAATGTTTTGTGTTTGAGACTGCAAAGACCAAGTTGATTTCTAAAAATTCAAAAGACTTATATGAAAAGGATGAATTACTTAATCAAAATTAAAATATAGTCCCTTCTGTCGATAAAAGCCAAATTACGACCGTATTTGAGGGCGAATAAACAAGTTTATGATTTCAAAATGAAATAAAAATAATTAATGACATTTATATCCTATCAACTAATAAACTTTCTCTTAACGGTTAAAATTAGAATAAAATGAAAATTTTATTTGATTCTATTTTTATATGAACAATGAAATTTAATATCCTGCAAGCAAAAAAGCAATATACAACACAATACGCTGTACAGATGTATATTTGATAAAAAATACCAATCAAAATTTTATAACTTTTCAATAAAATTCCACAATGAAAAACAAAATTCAAAACAACGAAAAAGTATTTAACAAGGTGCGTATTGTTTTCTGTTTAATTAACGAAAATAACATTCTCTTCGGAATACATAGACAGGTACTATCTATACTGACCGATACTTCAATTACTAATAATCTTTATTAAATTAGAGTTTAAAGTTTAAAATCTACTTTCTCATTATTTAAATCAAATTGTCACAAGCTCTGATTAATTTGACCAGTGAAATATAATAATACTGGTACCTATAGTGGCATAAAACGAGCGAAGAGAGAGAGACTGCATAAAGGGTATTTCCATCATTATCTAACACAAGTGAGCATGCGTATTACTGTTTCACGAGAGTCTTGTATTTTTATTGCTCTTGCATCAATCTTGTCAAAAATACATGACAAGAACAAGACAAGAGCTACAAATTTCGAAGGAAAACAAGACAAGAAATTAACTTGCAAGAAAAGTGCAAGAATAGCAAGATTTTTTCAATACTTGTATTCTTGCGGTTTTTTTTTGTTAATTTGAACCTATAAACAGGTATATGTCACTGATTATGAAAATAATGAAATTTATATTTTTTATATGTAGTATCATTATCATATAGATTTTACTATACTAAGAGTACAGAAATATATCAGTATTAAAGAAATGAATATATTTTTTTAAATAAATAAACGTTGTAAATTAAAATAATAAAAAGTAATATAATTATTCGTTGAAATTATATATCCCAGAGTTAAGGCACAAAATGCTTTCTTATAACCAGGGAACTTTGAAAAAAGCTTTACTCTTTATACAGATTTCGCTGTTGTGCTCCAAAATACTTAAAGTAGTGCAGCTATATGTTTTTTTTTTTGCTTTTATAATTTTTATATATAATAATAATTGTATTATAAGGTATATTTTTGATAAATGACATTGATAATTATTATCTAAACAAAAAAATGTACATATGTTTATTTGCGAATAAAAGAATTCCTTACTACGTTATAACTTGCAAAACAAGAAATATGCAAGAAAATGACGATCAAGACGAGATTTTTTTATGCAAGAGTAATGAAAGACAAGATATACTTAAATATCTTGTCTTGTTTTTCGAGAAACACTAACCCCTATTAGAGAATTGGTTTGGAATCGGCCAGAAATTTTTCAAAACAGTTGACTAACGGTCATAGTTTGTGTATAAAGTAATTTGTAACATTATTTTTATCCTACTCATGCGTGGTACAGTTCCAAATTGATTCTAAGGTTAGTTGAAATAAACTTATTAATATATTCATATGTTTTGTATGAATTCATTAAATGACACAAAAGACAATATTATAAAATGTTATTCAAAAATAACCCATGGAAAAGTGGTGTAGCCTTTTTCAGAATCCTCTCCCTTCGGCAATGTATGTCTGATCGATATCCCAGTGTATATTTGACACATATTCGATAGAAAAATGATTGGTGTCTCGAAAACATTCCCAGTGAATGTCCATTCCATTTTTCGCCCACACAATGCGCGATGTATGTGTATGATGTATACATGGTGTTAAAAGATGAAACGAATGTATAAATGCCGGATAAAGGATAACAATGTTGCCATACAACTTCGTATTATTTTGTATTCTAATCCTTCTTTGACTTCAATTTCCACAATTTGATAGTTACTTAGGTATCAAGAACGTTATGAGGATAATATTTCAAGTTGCATTTACTGAATTTAATTTATTTGCACTGTTCAACAGACCAAAGTCCAGTAACAGGAAAGGGAACCTACAGCTTATAGTGGGTTCCGAACCACTCGGACACAGCTGTATTTATTTTTGGTTACAGATTTCATTCAGCGAATTGAAACGTGCTAACCAACTAAGCCACCACTACCCGTAAATTGTTTATTTAATACTTTATATAATAATTCTTCAGAAATTTTCCATAACCTTTTTGAAATGTGTCTGTAAATGTAATTGTTCTTTACTATACTTTATCCCAAAATTAATTTCAGTTATCTGTGTTTCTACAGCAATTTATAACCAGTAGTATGACAAATTAAAGGTTCCGGATTCAAATTGTAATTTATTTCTGAAGAATTTGGTGTGAAACTCTTTAATTACTAATGAAAAAGTTGTAAAAGTAAGGTATTAAAATTAGAACTTTTCACAAGAAAACAATTTCAGTATTAAATATTAACCTTTCAATCGACCCCCGTTTCAGGTTTTAAGAGTTCATTAATAATTTCAAATCGAGAACTTGGTTAATACAAATAAAAAAAAGAACTTGTGATTTGTGATTGGTTTTCAAATTTCAACGGAAATATCTTTTTGACTATTTTCGGCGTGACGTCTGTACTTACGTATTTTGCATAACTCTATAATATTTAGTTCTGCAATAGAATGGAAGTTGATAAACGATTACACCTAGAGTAATTTTACTTTGTTATTTTTGTTTTTCATATTTTTTTTTTGTTTCGAATATATCGTTGATCCTTATTAAGTGTCCTAGCCATTCTAATTGTCTATTCTCTATTATTTTGGCCGTACTTATTTGGTACCCTTAGGTTCAACCCTGCACTGATCCTGAAGTAACTCGTATCGCTTCCAAATGAATGTTCCATTTTACATTACTAGTTATAAGAATTAAGTGTAAATTTAAAATAATGTCATATTTTTGGTTTGTCAAAATAAACGTCAAATCTTGTATCCTTTATTTCATTTTATGTTATATCTACTTGTGAATATAAAATTTACTTACAAAACAAACAAACAAGAAATACAAGTCGAAAGAAAGAGATAGCAAACTGGTTGAACCTGGGTTGAATATACCAACCCCCCAAAATATCTGGGGCAGTTGAACCAATTTGGGAACTGTTCTGGGTTACTTAGATAGTGCCAAATAGACAAAACTAACCTACCGGTAACTTTAAATCTCCCAAATAATTACAGTCTTTATTTAATTCGGTTACTTGTAGGTGTGTTATTTTCTCATAACTTCGTTACTCTTTTTGTCTAACTTAGGGACTCCATAGACATAGTTTTCTCACAATTTTAATTTCCTTCCTTTTAGCTTTACAATTTACAATTCTAAATAACATTTGATGATTTCTGAAATACAATTGTGGTTTTCTGAAATATAACTGGAAAAGGTATAGAATGATAAACATAACCATGATTTTTAAAACTTCGTCCACAGAACAATATGAGTTGAGAGGTAAACCACGATTGGCCGTGAAAGTTTTTGTTGAGGAATGTGTATGATATGATATATTAATTTAGAAACAATACTGCGGCAGAGTATGATTAGTTACGCGAAGCAAATCCTACAGTCCGCAGGAATGTGGATTAAAGCTCCATCTTCATCTATCCAATCTCTTTTTAATTGCAGGAGTAATCCTTTCTAAAACACAAGAGGACTAATCCGGCGCAATACGCCGTGTGTATTATCCTGTAATATGATCCTGATTGAATGTGTTTTTGCCCTGGAATGATCTGAGCTGTCGTGGAGTTTCTTTTTGTGTTATCGTTATTTTCTCGCACCTGAATTCCACGTTGTTATCCTTCCATTTGTGGGGATGTGTACTGTATTGTGAACTTCCACAAAGGAAAAAGTAAAGTTTGTTTTTTATCTGCGGATGGCTGAAGTTTTCTAATCTTGGGAGGAGTGCATGTGTACTTCACTTAACACGACTCCCTGCCAAGATTTTTGCCATTCGTAAATAAGTTACGGAATATGTTTCGTGAAAATGCTTCCAACGAAAAAATAACTACATATATCAACAACATTCAATGCATATTTTTCTCTTACTGTGAACAGTTCCATAAGTCCATTTATTTTATTTGTATACCGAAAATGCAAAAACGAATGGTAAGGGAAGATCGTTATACATTATCAAGAAACATTTCAGCATTCACACGTGGATTACGAATGTAAATCCTGGTCACTGGGGTACAAGACCATTTTTTTTCTTCCTTTCTAAGATTCTGTAAATTTAAAAAAAAATCTGTATTTTTTAAATCGCGTAATTGTTGATAATTCCTCAGAAAAACAATAATAAATTTTGGAGAGGGGATATCTGACGTCACGTCGGAGAATTAGAAAAATAATTTGAATTCATTCGATAAAAATCACCTATCATAGAATAATCTACATTTGGCAGATTACCCAGGTTCCATACTTACAACGATGTATGTAAACAGTAAGCAGTCGTAGAAAATAATATGACATTGACAATGCTGACAGTTGACATTTCAATGCCACCCAAATTTACACCAAAACAATCTGTTGTGTAATATCGAAATATTTTAATTTTTTTCTATGAATTGCCTATATCGATATCTCATACATTGTTCCATTAATGTATACTTAAGTAATAAAATAAGTTCATTAAATTCTCACTTTTAGCATAGTAAATTGCTCTCTTATTATTATATAGCGTCGTTACATAAATATTAATTTCGAATGCTAATTTCAGAGAAATTATAAAATAATGTATAGTTTTTGTCATTATTATTGGTAGTCACAATGGTGAGTTTTTAGTTTCTTACTTTTCTTCCTCCATTTCGGCAGTGGTCCATTAATATACCTCATATATAAGTGTGTAATAAATCAAAATGAGATTGGTGGAGACATCTATTGACCATTTCTGTATTTGTAAATATGTAAAACTTGTATTTACCAGGAAAATATTTGTTGTCTTATTCATAGATTCACCTTGTTTGTTCAGTTTATTCTCCTTTGTACAAAGTTTTATTAAATGTTCGTTAGTTCTGAAGTTAATTTCAAATACATAACATAAATTCCAAGTTTAAATAAAGGTATATTAAATGTAAGGATTCTAATTTTACTTTATGAAAAATCCGGAGTAAAATTAACGTAGGAATGTAATTAATTCCTCCATACAGGATGAGAGAAACTTTTGTGTGGGTTGTATGAACTTTTGTTCTTTTAATTTGGTAATGTTCGTGTAATAAAAATGTAAAATTCGCCGTATCCTGTCTGAAAATTCCAAAGTTTTACTGGTGTCTATTAAAAAGTCTTCAGATGAGATTTTTCTTGTATTTCTTGACAGTCCATGGCGAAAAAATGTGCAAGAATTATACTTTCTACTTTCAACAATGGCGAAATTGGTTAGTCGCCAACTGTTAACAAATAAAATACCGCTGTGTTTCAGTTGTTCGAAGTCACTATAAGCTGTAGACAGTGGTGAACTATAGGGATCTTGTTCTTGGTAACTAATTTCTAAAAAAAGCTTTAAAATTAAATTTTTAAAACGACGACGTTATGAAATACTGTATGGCAGCTTCTAGCTTGAGTTATAAATATTTTCTTGTTGTAGTACTTTATATATACGTATAATATTTTTTTACAAATAGCATTTTTTACCTTTATTTTATGAAATTGCATTTTTGTTATAAAATTAACAATTTTTTTTTTGTTCTTCTTTGTCAGTTGTAGTCACCTAGTGTCCCGTCTAGATCTAGAATTTCTAGAGTCTTGTCTTGTCTTGTCTAGATTATCGAGATAAGACTGGCAAAAGTCTTGTCTTGAGATTTCAAGCCAAGACAAGACTTTCTTATTCTAGAGATTATAAATTTCAAGACTCTAGATTTATTAGAAATTTTAAATTTTCGAAATATAAATATATCTTGCGAAACTTGTATCATTCGAGCTGAAACACTGATTATAAAATAAAAAAAGAACACCACCGAAAAATTATCTTTCCCTATATAAAGTGTATACACAGGTTAATGTAGAGTCTTGAAAAAATCTAAAGTCTTGCTATCTATACAAGACTTTTTAATCTAGACTAGACTTAGTCAAGTCTTGTCTTGAAATTTCTAGACAAGATAATATTTTGCAAAGTCTTGTCTTATCTTGTCTTGACGGCAACACTATAGTCACATTTTGCTAGAATTAGTATCATGAAATTCTCGAAGAAAAAAAGCGAGCCGTTTGTTAAAAATATCATAGCTCACCACTAGCTGTAGATCACTTAAAAAGGCAGTACCTCAAAAATTTCGTAAAAAGTACCCTAGATATTTGAGGACCTGTTCCATCTAAGAATGCATATATTTAAAATCTACCAAACTTCAATTTCCTGTAATATTTTTTTTTATATTTATGATGTTTGAATTTCCCAGATTATTACTTTAAATTAAAAACTGTGCAGATGGTAAACACATTTATTTTTGCAGTATCGATTGGCTTGGCGTTCGTGGGCGAATTAAGGCGTATTCCAGGACCCTCGTAAGTTACAAATTAAATTTAATTTCAATAACTGAACATTTAATATCCTCACATCATATCCCGTCGATATTAAGTGTGACAAATGACATTACAAGGCGCTGTCAAACTGTCTATTCGCGGCATCATTTGTCACCGAATCTGCGGATCAATTTAAAATCATGTCGCGGTATCATCAGGAAACGGAAACAAAATCACACATTCAAGTATAAATAGATGCTTTTTCTGTGCCAAAACACTGACCTGATACTACTGGATCTAACGCGCAGGCCAAGGTAAATAGGCTATTAGTGATCGGTCGTCGGATAGTGCGCTTGCAATGGTAACTACAAGTAGCTAGAAATCTGTAACTGAATGATTTTGATGTCACTATAACAAACGAGCAGTGGTAGCGGTAAAGAGGATAATAGTGATTAAGTGATCAAATAGAAGAATAGATAGAGCGCTTGCCCTAGTCACTAAGCGTAGTTAGAAATCTGTATCTTATTGATTTTGTAGTCACTATAACCAACGAGCAGTGGTGGTGGTGGTAAAGAGATTAATAGTGATCATGTGATCGAATAGAAAAATAGATAAATCGTTTGCCCTAGTCACTAAGCGTAGTTAGAAATCTGTATCTGATTAATTTTGTAGTCACTATAATCAACGAGCAGTGGTGGCGGTAAAGAGATTAATAGTGATTAAGTGATCAAATAGAAGAATAGATACAGCGCTTGTCCTAGTAATTAAGCGTAGTTAGAAATCTGTCTCTGATTGATTTTGAAGTCACTATAACGAACGTGTAGTGGAGCTAGAGGATAATAGTGATCGAATAGGTAGTACTGTTGCAGTGGTAACTAAAGCATAGCTAGAAACTTCTATTTAAGCACTATAAGATAATTGTGGTTTCCTTATTTAGCGCGATACGATTCGAACTGAGTGAAATATGAGATATTATATATATTATAAGCTGTATGTATAAGAGGACAACCTATTCCACCAAAATGCAATTGAAATTTAGAACAGGTTAAGGTAAATGTTGGTGATAAGCTTCAGGTATACAACTACCAACCTTAAAAAAATAATTGTTCTAGGAATACGACGAGCTATACTTTCATTGATAATTGTGAAGGGAGGGTGGTATAAGGCTGAGGATAGTTGCAAAAAGAGCAGATAGTTGGAAAGTCATTTCCTTCAATCGTAAATATGATTAAAAAAACAGCTTACTTTTGTCGTCGAAATATACTTTTCGAAAAACTACCGAATCGCACCGTGCGTTTCATACTCGCTACCAAATCCCTCTTTGGGGTTTAGTTGCCGACCGAAAATGTATTCTGTAAGTGGTTGACATCTTCAAAGAAACAGAAAGTGTATCAAATAAGGGACTTCTGGAGCACCAGAGAAGTGGTCATTACTTTTTTTTATGAAGGAATTCAGACGTTACCTTGAATTTTGTTCGATATGTTATTATGATCTAAGAGTTTTTGCGCCGCTTTTGAAGAATTTCATGTAGGACTGTCTGGTTCCAAAAGGATTGAGCCACAACCCACACATCATGTAAGAGGTAATATTTTGTGGCCCTGCACTCACCGGATTTAACGTCCTGTGACTATTTCTCGTAGGATGTCTAAAGACTGAAAAGTTTAAGTATCGTTCCAGAACTCTATAAACCCTGAAGGATGCAATCCGCTTAAAAATAGTCCTCATATGAAAAGATATGCTTCATAGATCAATGCTAAATCTTAGAAACCGCCTGCAGCAGTATATTGACAATAACGGTCATCACTTGCAAGAAATTATTTCTAAAACTAGGTGATTTAAAACTTCCCCCTTAGTTGAAAAAACTAAAAATATAAGTTTTATATATGTACTAGTATTTTTAATTCACCTTCAAAACTAGGCAAGTTACTTTACCCCGCCCTGTAGAAAAGTAATTTATAAATTTCATCAGACGTTTTTGAACGTTTTACTTTTATATTTAATGACCCCGTTTGAAAATGTAAATAACTTATCGAATCTATTTGAAAGTATTGTTGGTAAAATTCAATAAGTCTCGTTAGGTCGCAGCAGAATAATGCCATTAGAATAATGATTATGTCCCATTATTTACCCGTATTTAAATTCCCAGCGAGTTGAAATCCCTCAATATATCATTAGAGCCAGTGATTTATAAAACGAAATTAATGTTATTTTCTTTATAAATATGTAAGAACACGAATTTCACTTTTAAATTCAGCGGCTGAAGAATAACCAATCATGAATTTATTATCCCGAGATATGATTTTAATGCTTTGTTTCGGTAATCAAAAAGTACTTATCTCGCATTGCATTTTCATGACGAGGTCTGCAGCTGCAAGATACTCCTAATGTTTTCTCCATTTTGCTTCTGCTTCGGTCTGATGAGCCGTGCAGAGATGGACTCTACATAAATATGTCATAACAAATATCATACATTCTTTTTTAAACATAGTCATTTTCAGCTTCCGCTTATGAAAAATCTATCGATATAATTAACGCTTAATTGTCTAATTTCAATTCGCAATGAATAATACCTAAATTCGGTTTACGGTTTAAATTTGAAATACAGGAAATTGAGTACAAATTTAAATAAATATTTAGGATTGTCTAAGTAAGAACCTACAATCTTATTTATTATATAAAATATTCATGTCTTCATATCAACTAATAACTAATCGCTTAAAAATGTGTGTTTCAAAAATGGATATTTTTCAAAATTTGAAAAATTTATGAGGCCAAATATAAAAAGTTAGAAAAATACATAAAGAGAACGTAGTACTAGCCTTTTCACAATGTTCTAGATAAACTAATTTACATTATTTAATTTATTTTCAAATTATTTAAGTTGTAATTGAATAAAAATTGTATTTCAGAAAGTATTAATTGTAATTTTAATTTCAGTACCATTTTGCAATAGAATTTAAAAATATACATTATTTAATGTCGGCTGGATGGCTGAGCGAGCTAGCGCACATCTTTAGCTCGCTGTGACGTCATACGAACCTGAGATCCTCAGTTCAAGTCCCAGCGACCGACAACGTGTGATTTGTCGTAAAATAAAAAACACAGCTACTTGTGTATCACACTCGGATGCTATAGACTTGCCATCTATACATCTTAAATAGAAGTATCGCTGGCAAATGAAACAACCCACAGTACGGCAGTTAGAACTGCGGCTCGGTGAGTTCGGTTGCCCTATGCTCCGCTTGGGAGATACAGGAACACATTATTTTATTTAATGAAAATTAATGAATTATTGTATGTAAATATTACTTCGTTCGCGAGCTATAAAGGATTAAATTTTATTAAATTAAATTATTCATTTCCATTTGATACATTGCATTTAACAAATGTAATTATTGCCCACGACTTATGATTAAGCGACGGAAATAAATATTTCCGTCTTGACCAAAACTATTTAAGCAAAATTATTTCCATTTTGTTCAAAGCAAATTAACAAGCCATAAGCCGATATTCCCTTTTCTCTTTATTGTTGCTATGGTTACCACTATTGACTGTTTGATAAAAAAAAAGCTGATTGTTTGTGTGAAAATTATTGAAATAAGTGTCAAATACATTAGTTTTTTATATGGACGCCTGAAAAATATAGTATGCAACTCATCAAAAAAGCTCATATCCATTCTCATATAAAATTGCCACCCTCGACTACATCTCGTGCTGCAAAAATTATACTCTCATGAATTTTAATGCTTTCCTGTTCTTGATAAACAATATAATATTAATTATGGCCAATAATAATTTTTGTTTAATATACATACAAATTTATATACTCGTATAAACATATTTTAGCTATACGAATATGAAAATAAGCAATCATCTGTACAACTAACAGTTTCTTCATCATTGGCGAATACATACACGTCACAGGTTAAAATCATTACTTTAAAATTCATATCTCACTAATTACAAAAGATTTTTCAGGCGCGTTTTTATTTTCACTCCGTTCTTCAGAAAAATTGTTTAGGTCCCCATTGTATATTGAAATTGCAAACCTTTTTGAATTACAATTTATATACAAAATTTATAAATTAACAACAAACTTATATTAATTTAAAATGAAATAACGAAAAGAAGTAATTACTTTTAAAGAATGCTTCTACAATATTATGAAAAAAAATTTTTAAGTAGATTATTAAGAAATAAAATTAAGGATAAAGTATTGCATAGAAGAACTTTGTTTTATCTTCTGACAATTTAAACATTGTTAAAGATTGCGTTTTAGAATCAAAGTAAAACTAGAAAAAAAATAATGAAATGTAGTGTATTACATTACATATACCCTGAATATTATCTAAATTTAAATTAAAAATCTAAAAAGCTCTTTCTGAAATAAATGCATTTAATAACTGCATCTATTATTTGGATAGAATATGTAGGTATATTGCGCATTGAATTCTAAAACTTGCCACTAATGAAATATTGGGAAAGAATGTTCGTAGCTTCTAGTACATTTGAAAATTATGCAACACATATCCCCTGAACTTTTTCTAAATTTGAATTAAAAAAAATCTCTTTCTGAAATAACTGCATTTAATAACTGCATCTATTATTTCGATTAAATTTGTATATTGCGTATTGAAATCTAAAACTTGCCACTAATGAGATATTGGGAAAGAATGTTCGTATTTGACTAATGTGTAGTTTTGATTGGCGATCCGGGCGATTTCCCAATGACGTATTTGCGGTTCGGATTTGATTTATACACTCCTGTTCCTCCCATTGATGTGTTTAAATAAAGAGAAACATTTGACTGCTCCGCTTGAATGTTTTGGCTCTACATCAATACAGTTATTTATGTTGGAACAAAGTGAAGTAATATCAGGGGCTGCCCAGCCTACAGCCAACGTCAATAAGTGACTTTGATGTAGGATCGGCTCTTAATATTTGATTGCTCGCCCGCCCGACTTGGGCGAAGAAACGAATCAAAGGGGTAGCTTCGCACATAGTGGGTATTTCTAAGCTGTGGTTACTGCACAGGCTTTTCTATACTTCATACATTCCACTAGAATGGTTGGTATATTTTAATAAAAAAATCTGATGTGTCCAACACAATACCTCCCGCTACTGTAGTAATATTTTCAATATAAGTTTTTCAATACATTTAGTTTGTAGTTTTAAAATCAGTTTGTTATTGCAGTTAAGAATACTTTTAATTCATTTCATACCTAAAATTACCTTCATAAAATTTGTGTGACCAATATGACAGCTATTTTGACGTTACTAAAACCGGAACTGAACTTACTTTGATTCACGCATGCAAATAAATTCCTTATATATTTCTTCCACCATTTTTAATTTTACAATAAAACTACTCCATATTTACTTATTTTATCTTTTAAACTTACTTACATCAAATTTGACATTATATGTCAAATTTTGTGAACATATGAATAACTCATCTGTTTTATCGAAATTTCTCAGCCTAAACGATATGTAAAATTATTAAAATTTATATATTTTTTTCTATCTAGGTAGAAGTTATATACATAAACGTAATTATGCAGATTGGTAGAAAATTAAAAAATCTTTGTATTTATAATAACGAAATTTGCGAAAATATAGTATTTAGAGGTATTTTTTAGGAAAAACGGCTTAAAGCTTCATGTAAAGTACTACTCCCGGTTAACCAATTGTAGTCAAAATCTAATCAGTTCATCATATTAGAATAGAACTCCTAAATACCAAATATTATATTTTTTACATGTATCGTATTGGAGTTATCGTAGACGAAAAATCGTCACAGACACACACACAAACGGACATACAGACATCACGGTAAAAATAGTAAAATCTTATTCCAAGGACCCTAATTCGTGCTCATAAGTTGAAAACCCACACTCGAGAAATCTGACCAAAAACAATACCTCCCTTATCTATATATTGATAGGCGGGAGGTAAAAAGTGGATATCAGATGATAACAACCTTCAGAATCTATATTCCTAAAAATTTTAATAATTTCAATAATAATTTTACTTTACCTGTAATAAAACAATCAGCTATATTTCAAATACCGTTAATTCACCTTATTTGGGATACATTGAAACTATTCCATGCAACTGCAAGTAAATCAAAATCACCATCTCTAAAAAAAATTTCTGTTAGATTTAATACCAGACGATGTTTATTTGCTGTACAGTCCTTTAATTCTTGGATTCATATAATTAGATTAAATTTATCCTTCGTAAAAACTAGGCACTGTAATGGTTTCTACCAGAAATAGAGATACTCAATCACTGTAATAAAAACTCAACAATCACCCTCCGTTAAAATCAGACTCCGTAATATTCACTACTTGAGAGAACTGCACTAATTTTTGCCCTAATGTAATTATATTGAAATCACCCTCCGTAAAAATCAGTCCCATAATATTTACTACCTGGACAAGAATGTGTAGAACTCTCATTCTTGACCAATTTTTAAAATCACCCTTCATAAAAACCAGTCTCTGTAATGCTTACTACCTGAGAGAAGTGTGCTCACTCTAATTCTTGCTCTAATTTAATTATATTAAGGTCACCCTTCGTAAAAAACCAGTCCCGTAATGTTTACTTCCTGAGAGAAGGCTACTCACTCACTATGAAATACTCTAATTCTTGCCCTAATGTGATTATATTAAAATCACCCTTCGTAATAATATTGGATCTCAAAGTGAACATATCTATAAAAAATTCTGTATTTAAATATAGGAATCGAATATTAAATTTATTATCAACTTTACATAATTACCCCAATTCTGTAAGAAAGTTACTAGCTCTTAGCAACGTTACTAACATCATTAGCCAATAAAAATAGTAGACACTAAATAAAATATGAAAATGACAGCTTTTACAAATATTTTTATTGGTTACAATTTTTAGTAACGTTACTAAGAGCTAGCATTTTCTTTACAGAATTGGGGTGATTATCTCTTATGTTTCCATTCAATTTTCTTCTATATGTACTTACTTAACCTTACCTACGTACTTTCAAACTACATATGCACTAACTATGTAACGTTATATTTATGATCTATTGTTTAATATATATTATTACCAATCTATGCAATAACGCAAATAGGCAAACACATTAAAAGATAATAAGCTATAAGATATATATATATATATATATATATATATATATATATATATATATATATATTCATTTGTTTTAAAATGTAGTGTACCGTGATGATGCACTTACGTTGTCAACGAATACGTGATGATACTCCTAATATCATCAAATTTCCTTTACATGTTTTAATATCGTGTACAACATTTTTAGCGTAAAATATATGCTGATCAGTATATTTATATTCATGTCACCCTACATATTCCATTTTGGAGTATATTAGAAATCTAATACTCAAGATAATTCGACAAGCAGCACATACTTGACAGAACTAATTTTCTTTCAATGATTTAAGGAGGAATAAAGTTTTATGGCTCATTGTTTCGTTTATTACATCGTAAAGGTGAAAATGCAAATTACTAAAATTTTCTTCAAACCGTGTTAAACGGATTTTAGATAAGATTTTTCTATATTAGAGTCACGTGAAATTGATTTTACTAGTGCCCTGTTCCATTTCGGAATGTTGTGACATAGGAGGTAAGAACCGTAAAGAAATTTTACCGATCGAAGACAAGTTTTTCGTTTGTAATGCTTTTATAATTTTTTGCCCGATTAAAATTTAATTTCCCTCAGAGGTGGAATTCTATAACTCATAACCACTATAAATAATAACTGCACTTGTTAAAATATCAATTACAGAAATCAAATTTATAATGAATTTAAAACATTTTCACATCAGTGTAGACTTCTAGAGTGTTCTTTTTATATGTATGAGTATATGTAAGTAAGTATCAACCGAAAATAGTCATTACAGTTACTGAATAGCAAGTATACTTTATAGTTGATATTTGCAATTGATATCATAATAAATCCAAATAATAGCAACCGAAGTAATAGAATAACTATTTATGTAATAAGTTAGGGAACAAAGGTGCTGCTCTTACAAAACTCGCCTTAGTCTCGTTTTGTAATTTTCGCATTCGTTAAATAACCACCCAGTTTCCTTACGTATTTCATACAATATTGTATCTACTTTCGTTTGGATAAGAACAAAAACGTATTTGAAATTATGATTTTTTTTATATTATGATGACATTTGCAAAATAAACAAAAAAAAAGACAATACCAAAGACTGCTTAATTCTGTGCGTTACTAATTTACTACAACAAAAATGTTAGTTATAAACAGATAAATGATGTAAAATAAAGTTGTCAATTAAGTTTTTTAAATTGTAAAATACGAAACCCTATGAATTTAGTAAATGTAATATCTATACTATTAATATTTGTAAAGATAATAAGAACTACATATTCTATTTTTGTAGTTGTTAATGTTTCTGTATATGCCTACTTTTCAAATCGATTTCGCATGAAATAATGATCTCATTATTTGTGATTGTAAATAAATTTGAAGACAGGATATCAGGTTTATTGTTTTTTATCGATACCTTAGCAAATTTGAAGTGAAAAGGAATTTTCTGTCTAGCTTTGGAAGTCACCTTCACAAACCAAGGTATTAGTAGTCATAAATAAATTAATCGGGAAATTAGAATCTTCCACTTTGATGTCGGAAGCAATGAATATTTTTAATTTTTCCTGACAAGTTTCGGAATATATTGAAGCTAATCAGTATTCTGCATGAAATTTTAATTTTTTATGAATTATACATATGAACCGCCGATTTAATAAACTAAACATTTTAGTGTTTTAAATATTTTCTTTGGAATGAGAATTCCTTAGGTAAATTCTTTGGAAATGAAACATATGAAAGCTTCAATTGTTTGCCAGGCCACCTACAGAAAGGACAGAGCAAAAAGAAAACCGCATTTTAATTCCACGGGTAGAATGTTAGATATGTCTCGATATTAAAAATGCCATTCCCCGGCACAAAGAAACAACATACTGACCAATACACGAGTAAACAACAAGCGTACAACAACCGACAACATCGCTGGAACGACGTGGCTACAAAATGCGGGGGAGAACAAATTTTCAATGGAAAGTTCAAAGTTTATGCAAAAAACCGTATCGGGAATTTACCACAAATAGATTCAAAACATTTATCAGCTCACACTGCTTATAGTTCTACCAACAATACCTTGAGTTTATTTTAACGTGAAACACAGGATTTGTCATAACCATACGAATTTGACAGCAATGCCTAAAAGCATTCATTTTAAAATGAAACATATGTTGTCAACTTCACATAATTAACTGTAATTAAATTGTAAAAACTTTTTCAAACAATAAATTTCCACGTCAGTGGATTGGCGAAGTGGAGAAATAATGGGCCAGCAAGATCTCCTAATTTCACACCACTTGATTTTTTTTTACTAGGGAACATTATGGAAATTATTTAATAGCAATATACCACGAGTTTATTTTAACGTGGAACATGGGATTTACCATATCCATAGTTACGACTTCACATTTGTTTGACAGCAATGTACTAGATCGTTCACTTAAAATGAAATATAGGTTATCAAATACATTACATTATTAACTGTCAAATTGTGATTTCTTTTTTAAATAATACATTTCCACGTCGTTGAAATGTATGCAGTGGACAAATATAATGACCCGCTAGGTCTCCTGATCGCACAGCAGTTGATTTATTTAAACTGGGGAACATTAAAAATGAAATTATTTAATGCAATATTTGTAATAACTTAAGAATTAAAACAAAATTTAAAATCACTCTTGAAACATCAAACTGACCGACGTTGTAAATATTGTATATAAATTTATATCTGCCATGTTTCATTTTAAATTCAACCCTTTCATACATTGCTGTCAATCATAAATGTCAATTCGTAACCAGATCTATCAAAAATACCATGTTTCACGTTAATATAAACTCACGGTATATAATAATTAAAGAATAAAAAAATATTACAAATGTTATAAAGAAATTTTATTATTCTTTAACCTCATAAAGAAAGAATATTTGAAACTAAATAATTCAGAACTAGAAGCTGTAGATTGTTGTAAATAAAAATTATCAACTGTTGCATAAATACAGTTGTCAGATTTAAATTGCTGTCAGATAACAAGGTTAAGTTATAAACATAAATTTATCTGAAGAAAATAAAAATGTTTGAATGCTCGAGTAATTTAGTGAGATAATAAGTTTTGTTTTATTTTACGTAAATCGTCCAATTTGAATAAATTCTTAGATACCATATCAAAAAATAAAATAAAGACGTATTATGGAAAAAATAAGGTAGTTTCGTTAGTTTATTCTACTAGGTATTCGTACCTTTCATGCATTATTATATTTGTAAATAATATTGTAAATTTTAACATTTATTTACTTCGGATTACACGATTTCACCCGATAAGATGACGTTATCAATCCCCCGTCCCCCGCAACGATTTGAATCACTTGGATACAATTAATGACATCAGGATCAACTACAGGATATAGAGTATATGTACCTATGTCTATCTGAACAAAACATAATGATACATCATAATTAATGTTTCTAACACCAATTTGATCAACTTTAGAGGTAACAGTTTATTCTTCTCATTTTTAAATATTTTGCGAATATTTCGGAATATATATAATTATAAAATTACTATGAATTAATAATTAAGTGATGCTTTTTAACAAGCTTTTGTCTTGTATGCTCATATGCAGTTAGACGTGTGACGAGATGAAGCTTGAAAGAGCTTGACCATAGAACAAACAAAGCTGCAACATTAATAAGCTCTAATTCAGAAGTGTCTGTTTGTTAAAAAGCTGCAGTTTTCCGCACAATCCCCGTCTGTGCGCGTCTATTTGCCGGTAAATATTTAAATTGGTTGACAAAGCCACCACTAGGTGCAATGCCAACACGTCGCATTGTTGCGGAATAATAAAAGAATTGGCGAGGAAACAGCCAGCGACATTATGCAAATGTGGAGATGTGACAACAATGCTCTCTTTGATCACCCTGCACTGCAGGCTTTTGGTTTCTTTCTTAATTGAATTTCTTGTTCTTTGTTACTTCATTCGCTCTAAGACGTCGGATCGTAATGTAGATACGCCATTGTTGCCTTTGTCTTACGTAGATTGCGAGGGAAAAAATAGCAAAAGAAATATAACACTCTGTATAGAGATGTTGTCTAAAGACTGATTCATTTTAGACATCCATTACTTCTTCTGCTTCTTTCACAATGAACTTATTAACAAAATCAATAATGATGATTATAAAACCTTCAAAATTCGTTTACCGGTTGCTATATGTAATAAGGCAACAAACTAACTAATAGGGGAAATTGCGGAAAAATTATTATGATGTAATTAATGGTTATGGAACAAGACAAATTGAAACAAGACGATAGAACAAATAAAAGGTATGAGAGACTACATAGGGACATTAGAACACATGCCTCCATGGAAAAATTTTGTAGGGGCAATGCCCCCAAGAAGACATTTCTCTTAACGTACCATTTTTTATATCAGTAATAAAGCCCTGAATTGTTATTATTTTAAAAAATTATTGTACATCCTTCCATTTTTTAGTAATTAACCACTAACCTAAAATGGATGTAAGTTACACCATGAAAATCTTCGCTTCAAAGTATCTATGTATATAAATTTTCATTTAAAAATTTTCAATTTAAAAAAACTAAAAAAAGCAGATTTGACTACTGTGGAATGTGCTCTAGTTTCAGTGGGTCAGGAATAAAAACACTTACAAGTGTTTACTCTAATTCTAGGTTTGCTGAAACCATAGCATATTCTGGAATAGATTTGGCTGCTCTGAATTGTGCTCTGGTTTCATTGCGTCAAGAATTAGAACACTCAGAAGTGTTTGCTGTAATTCTAGTTGACTTTTAATAATGAAAAAAACTACTATTAAAAATTATATCCTTGAAAACGCGACTGATTTACCCTTCTTCACCTCTTGTCCATAGACGTATCAAGGTTCCCACTTAACTTCACTTTGTTTCAAATGTCATATATAATGTTTTAATATTTAAACTGACAAATTGAATAATCTGCAAATATAGAGGCACACAAAAGCCAAACCACAATGTTTGGAATCTGGCATCCACACGTGGATACTCGTAACTTCACACCAGAATCTGTGGACGTCACAATTTTTGCGATTTTTTTGGTATGATACTTTAAAATGTTATTATATAACTTAAAATGAAACAAAAAAAAATGAATTAGATCCTATAGAGCAATAAATTAGACATTGTAGTTTCGATTTAAACAAACCTTAAAGGTCGTAAACCCTACATAAGTCAATTCCAAATATCTCTTCATACAACTATAGTGTACTCTGACTGTAGTCCTTTTTAAATTAAAGTTAAATTAAATTTTAAGTTAAAAATAGTATTAAAAACATAGACAGCGAGTAATCCCCTTTATGAATCTCTCAAAAACTGCCTTCAAAACCGCCATCGGCATCTATGACCGCGGTCCTCAAAATTCCAACTCACCGATGGCTAAAGAGATAGGGGTAATCCATACAACTATGTAAACTCTGACTAGTCCTTTTTAAATGGAGTTAACAATAGTATTAAAAACAGAGACATTGAATACTCCTCTTTATGAATCTGACAAAAACTGCTCTCAAACTGAAGCAGTGAAGAAGTAACGAAAGATCTGTCGTTAACAATGCATAAGTCCAAATATCTCTTCATAAACTATAGTGAACTCTGAGTCTAGTCTTTTTAAATGTATTTAAAAATAGTATTAAAAACAAAGACAGTGAGTAATCCCCTTTATGAATCTCATAAAAACTGCCCTCAAACTGAAGCAGTGAAAAAGTAACGAAAGATCTGTCTTAAACTGTCAGTTCCAAATATCTCTTCTTACAACTATATAAACTCTGACTAGTCCTTTTTAAATGGAGTTAAAAATATTATGAAAAACAGAGACAATAATCCCCTTTATGAATCTGACAAAAACTCTCAAATTGAAGCAGTGAAAAAGTAACGAAAGATGTGTAATCCACCGCCATCGGCATCTCTGACCGCGGTCCTCAAAATTCCGTCCAACTCACCGATGGCTAAAGAGATAGGGGTAATCCCTTGGAATGAATCGGAACATCTAAACAACGGATCTTACAGTGGCCGGCGGAGTAATTTTTCTCCGGGTGACAGTGCTGGGGAATTTCGACAGCAATTTCAAAAAGCCATTAAACTGTTAGGCGGAATCTGAGGCCATCCATCATCTTCAGTCATCCTGGACAGGTAGCGCAGAACAACAGCTAATAGATAAAGTTATACTGCCGCAGAGCCGCCCAACAAGAGGAAAGATTTTGTATTTCCTTTCAATCCAACTCCAGTTAATTGTTACTTTTGTAATTGTTATATTAATCCTCAAACAAAGATGTTTCAATGGTTAAATTCAGCGAAATGTATTATGGGATCAATTCTCATGGATATCAACTAAAAAAATATTGTCCAGGAAGTAAAAATTGGACGGCAGTCTTAATATTGAGAATTTATTTCAAAACTACTCTATAGTCTTCTTCAGAATTAGAATAGTCGAAAAGTTGGTTTTGAAATAAATTCTCAATATTAATAATTATAATTTTTACTTCCTTGACAACTACTATAAAATCGACGATCATCTTTATCATTAAAAAAATATTGTTACTTTTGAGTGTTTCAAAATTTACTATAATCAATAGCACTTGTTTCTTCAAATTTCTTTCTATTGGCTAATAATTACGCTAAACAGACTTTTTACAGCAATATATGGATATATTCATACAAATAAGACAATGATTTATAAAGTAAACTTAGATAAGGTGCTCAACTCAAACTGAGTGAAATGTGAGATTTAGGGTTCAAATTTTAGGGTCGCTAAACTGTAACCTAATATAAATACCGTTGTGTATGACTGTTTTAAAAACCACTAAAAAAAAAGTACGTCTCTTGCATAAGTTGTAGACTCATAACCTTTTTACTTATGAAGTAAGGAAGTATTGTATTCGCGAAAAATATCGGTTTTCAGATTTCGATGGTTGAACCCTTCCTTTTTTATTTCAATCGGCAATGACAAAAGGGCACTTTGTTTGTAGTGTTTTTTTTTTAATTATTCGCATATCTCAAAAACGATTAGTCGTAGAATGTTGAAATTTTGTTTATGAAATTGCTATAACATCTGCTTGTACACCTCAATTTTTTGTTCCAATCGGACTTTCCAAAAAGACAGAAACTTAATAAAATTTACTTATCTTTTAATATTGTAGACAATATTTTATTCTTTTTAATAACAATTGTCATTAAGTATTTCGTGATAAATATGTACGAAATAAATGAAAATATATCTCTCTTTGCAAGTTTTTCACTAATTAAAATAGATTTGTGTAATGCAATAGGAATAGTGATAAACATTTTCATAAAATTTTGAAAGCATAATTCATTTCGAAGGGAAGTTCGAAGATATGAAATGAATTAAAGTTGAAGAATGATTAGCTGTAAAATGATCTAAATTTGAAGTGAAATAAGTTTAAATGAAGTGCAGCAAAAAATATATAATTTAGCGTAGAAGGAAGTCATGTGGTGTTCACATAAGATGTTTTACTAAAATGAAATTAAAATTTGTCTAGAAACAAATAGAAATTTCATCTTAATTTTATCTACCTTACGTTCCTTACTAAAATAATAAGATTCTATTATTATTATTATTATTTCGAAAATGTTAACATATAAACTAGAAAAATATTGTCTAATGAA
This sequence comes from Stenolophus ochropezus, assembly GCA_035578165.1. Taxonomy (NCBI): domain Eukaryota; kingdom Metazoa; phylum Arthropoda; class Insecta; order Coleoptera; family Carabidae; genus Stenolophus; species Stenolophus ochropezus. The sequence continues at coordinate 21,102,508 of JAQOWZ010000018.1, read as the reverse complement.
CCTGAGGACAATCAAGAAACATGAATTATGAAACAAATTCTGAATAAACATGTCCACGAAATAGATGATTTTGTTCCTGTTCCGTACTTTAATATTATTTCATTCAAACTAGAAGTCTTTTTAATTTGCAAAATGAGGTGCAAACAAGATTTTAATATATATTTTTTGCTAGTAAATAATAAATATGAAAGACTTTACAATCACAATCATAATTTACTTGGCAAAGGTTGAACTTCTCTTGAAAGTACGTAGAAGAAGAAATTTTGATTAATTTCGTAGTAGGAAACTAATTTTTTTCGGTTTTTTTATTTCTTGTGTTAATAGTGTTAATATGATAATAATCATCGTGTCATTATAATTAAGGTCGATACCCCTTATCAATTGGAACTAATTCTATATTCATCGACCGATATTCATGAATTATAAATAACTATTATTAGTCGTACTACTATAAAGTTTTATCAAAAGTTATTAAATTCAGCATTTTCCAAACCGAACATTTGAAAAGTCATAACAAAAGCAGTTTTCCAACAAGCAGTCGTTGTTGTTCATTATTAGAACAGATTCGCACTCCCACAAACGTGTTGTGACTTGTGACAAACACGCTTTTAATACACCCTTCCTTCAACCCTTCACAATATTTCCTCTAATTATCCCCGACTGTCACTTGTCTCGTATTTACAGCATCACAAGTGCTGCGGAACAAGTGAAGTGAAAGTAGGAACAGCGAACAGCTACTTGATCCGGGATTTCGCGACTTCGGGACTCATTTATAACGAGAGCGAGTGTGACTTGATTTCTATTGTTCAGTCGGGGATGATTTGTCACGGAAACGGATACAAATGACGTCAGAGGTGCGGAATTAGACAGAATTTGTAACGTCAACCAAGCTTCCACAATCTCTCTGTAGGCATATCAAAAATTATACTTATGAGATATGTACAGTGTGTTCCAGAGAAGTGTTGTTTTAGGCATGTAACATGGGAAAACAGTTTTTGGTAAATTAAAACATCCGAATAAATACTAAGCGACGATGTTGCATAGGACGATACTATATTTTATTTAATACAGATTATTTAATTTTAATAGCACAATTCAACGAAATGAGGTTAGAACAATAACCTGCAAAATTGAAGATCCTCAGTTCGATTCCCATTGTGGGAGTTTCTTTTCTACAAGGTTGTCTGTTGTTTAATAATTATGATTTTCTTGTAAAAAATATTTAATGAGAGATAGGTAATTAAAATGAATCAAGATATAAAGAATAAGGCGAACAAATTTATTAACAAATAACTTCTTAACAGGATTAATCAAGAAATTTTATTAAAATAGTTATTTTATTTGTATATCAAGGGACTAACGTATAATATTTTATTTATTTATTAATATTTATTCTTGCCAAGTGGCTTAGAATGTACAGAAATAATATATACATTTTTATTCTACATTGTGTGTGGCTAATTTATGCTATTGTTCTCTTCTTAATGATTTCGCTCATCCACTTCTCTCCTGATCCTATAATATTTTATTACGGATATGCAATTTACGAGACGATAGTCGAGGAGAAAAACCATGTGAGTAATAAAAAATAATTTAATCCTTAGATATAGGTACATTATATGTATCCAAAATCGTTAAATTATTAATTAAAACAAAGAATTAAATAGCATTATGTGTTTGTAAAACGTCAGCTAGCTATAGAGACGGGGATGGCTCTGATAACGAACATACTGTGAAAGTGTCAAATATTTCTTTATAATTTTCATTTATGTTTACACCTGCTTAGACGTTGTCGGCATGAAAACAGATACATTATTACCAAAGATAAATAATAAATAAATTCACCAATAATATTATAGTATGATATGTTTGTTATTTTAGGTAGTGCTAAAATAATCTGCAAAAATATAACACTATTAAAATATAGGTTAATTCAGTTTGACAGATGAGTCCGTAAAGTTAAATTTTGACATAAGAGTCTGTAAAATTTTATTTTAGCTACTACTTTTGCTAAGTTCGAGGAGTGGTATCGTGTACTTTAGTATCTACTTCGAAAAAAAAGGATTTATTAAATGCACAATTACTAAAAAATATTAAAAAGGGACTTCAGCAGTTGGAATTGAATTGAAGACTTACGATTCTGTAGGCCATTATTCTAACCCCATAACCACGAATTGGTTGCATGTGCAGATTGTAATAAAAACATCATTACAATTTTTACAATTAAATTTAAAAATTCATACCGTATTTTTATAACATAAATAACCAATTTCCTATAGGTAAAGTAAGTTAATTAAACCAGATGGTTACTTTTAACAATTTTAAAATCCATTTTTTTTTTAGATTCCTTAAAAATTATATTTCATATACATATTATAAAATAATTTCGTATGTAAACAATATTATGAAAATTACCTCTCTTTTATGTGCAAAAAATAGTTTGTTTATTTCAAGTTATAAATTAGGTCACATGTGTTTGAATTTTTTAATTAGCAAAGCCCTGGTTGTTTGTATAAAACAATTAAATATTGATGGTAAACGTGTCATTTGGAAAACATTATGAAATTTTAATTTAGTTTATGTATAATTATAAATTATAAACTGAAATCCACATTCATAAGCAAATAATTATATTTTGCAGGGAAATGATTATTAATATTTCACAAATATTATTTTGCATGGATTTAACTAGAAAAACATGTGTCATATTTCTACGAATTATTTTTTAATAAAAAGGAAAGAGTAATGCAATTTTTATAACATTAAATTTAATGGTGTTTTATAAAACTTATAGTTACAGGAATAAAAATGATAAAATAATACAGTTTTCTGTATCGTTTCAAATAAATGACAAAGAAAATACAGTTAAGTTATAGAAATAAACTTGGAGTAACGAGAATGAAATATTGAAATGAATATAGATTTTTTTATTGTATAAAGATTCAAAATTAAGAAGATAAATAAAATACGTATAGCAGGTTACTTAATTTGCACAATGAATCAATATATAGATAAGGGAGGTATTATTTTTGGTCAAATTTCTCGAGTGTGAGTTTTCAACATATGAGCACGAATTAGGGTCCCTAGAATACGATTTTACCATTTTTACAGTGATGTTTGTATGGCCGTGTGTATTTGCATAATTATGTTTATATATAACTTCTAGCTAAACAGAAAAAATATTTAAATTATACATATCGTTTAGGCTGAGGAATTTCTATGAAACATATAAGTTATTGATATGTTCACAAAATAAGACATATGATCTCAAATTTGATGTACGTCAGTTTAAAAAATAAAATAAGTAAATATGAAGTAGTTTTATTGTAAAATTAAAAAGGTGGAAGAAATATATAAGGAATATATTTGCAAGCGTGAATCAAGGTAAATTCCGTTTTTTTTTTGTCATACAATTTTTGTATACCTAATATTAAGTATGAAATGAATTAAAAATTTTATCAACTGCAATACCAAACTAATTATATAACTACAAATTGAATGTACTGAAGAACTTATATAGAACATATTACTAAAGTGGTGGGAGGTAATGTGTTGGATACATAATTTTTTAGAAAAATTAATGTTTTAAATCGGATTTTTTATTTATTTTTTTAAATTAGATTTTTATGCAACGCTGCTTTAACAAAAAATTAAGGATTTTCAATGTAAATTTTTTTTAAACACTGTTTTATGAGATGGAATTTTATAGGTTTTAGTTTTCTGTGAAAAAATCTTTCAGCATGAAATTAGAAAAAAAATAGTAACAGTAATGAGTAAAAAACTATGAAGTATTTATTTTTATTTGAAGGCCGTTAGGATGTAGTTAGAGCAAAGTCTTCTATAGCCCATTTTGTAATACTATAACTCTCTTTAATGTGTTTTTCCGTCTGTTAATAAACGGGTATCTCTATCTTCATTAGTAGTTTTATTTAGGAACACATGTAGCGGGTTCTGCGTCTTGAGAACGCGTAAATCTTTCCCAGGAATTAATTGTCCTCAGAAGGATAATGTAGTCGAAATGTCCGACCGGTACAAGGATTTATCCTTCCGGGTACATAAACAAATTATATAATGCCTCAACTAAGGCTTAATTTATACTGGGGAGTCATATGGATGCGGCGGAATAAGATTTAATACACAGTCATATATCACTAATTTTACATCCCCCTACGAAAAGTTACTTATTATGAAATATTTATTGTTTTCCCATATTTTTACAATAAAAATGATATATCTAAGGCCGATTTGTACTCAACCAAAATATATTTAAAAGAGTTCAAATGTCCTGATTCTCAGATTCCTGAAGAGAAAATTAATAATTAGTAATGGGAATTTGTCAATCAAAATAATTAAATTATATTTTTACCATGTGGTCTTTGTTTTTATTGCACCGTAAAAATATATTTTTTTTCGTTCGGACGAAAACTAACCCCTTTCCGGTGTATTTTCGTGCCGGAATTTTGTTGTAGTTGCTAGGTTACGAAAATAACAGTCCGGGAATATTTTACGGCCTGAAACAAAGTATTTCCTTACAGTAAGCAGTCCATTGTTTTCCGTAAATAAAAATACAAATATATTTATTTCATAATTGTGAATACAAACCGATCGAAAAAATAGTACGAGTACCTGTAGGAAAAGTGTCTTCCCGGACTTATTGGCCTTGCCTACGGGTGTCTACCATTGTCCGAGAATATATTATTTCATATTTCCATGTTTCAATCCGGAAAATGAGATTTACGGGAGTAGTTCTATAAAATAATTGCGGATATAAATTTCTTTTAAATGATTTTTTTGCACCTCCGTCCCATTATGACTAATATTACAGAACTCAAAATCGTCTAGAAATTCTCTGTTTGCTGGCCTAGCTTGTTATAATACATTTATTATAATTAAATGAATATTATAAAAACAAAACATTTATAGTTGCATTACTATAAATATTTTTCAGCGCAACATTGACATCTGTACGAGCAGAAAGGCAGTTTTTCCAAAACTCCCTGATTATAAAAAAGTATTTTGTATCTTAACTCTTTGTGTCTTGGTTATATGGTTTAAAAGAAATGATTATATTATTCAACCAATAATTAGTATTATTACATATTTTTCTAAAATGAAATTTACATACGTAGGTATATTGAAAATTTATCTATTAATTTTTTTAATACTTACATATTTTTGTAATTTTAGGCAAACAAAGTCTATATATTAATATTACTGCATTTAAAAAATATGTACGTCATATTTTTCATAATCATTGAGATATATTTACTGGTAGGTTCTTCTAATAAATCTAGATTTTAAAGTAGCAGAGATAAAAAAACGCAAGAGTACAAGAATTAAAGAAAATCTTGCATCTTTTGCAAGACTATGAAAAATACAACTCTCGTAACACACTAAAATGTTGGTAATCCTCCCTTGACGCATAGGAACATAAATACGCTGCAATGATGCACTACACCGAGTCGTGTAATGTAATTTGCAATTTTCTAGAAACAAACTAAAGCTATTGATGAATACGTAATAAAAGAATATAGGTACCTAACGCGAAAAAGATTGAAAATTTAGTAGTTAATATTTGTTCTCCGTACATTCGCACGTTAATGTGAATATATTTGCTGTTGGTGATAAGGAAAGAGCAAGAGGAGTGGAGGAAAGCTGAAGCATTAGCAGTAAATAAGTCAGGAAAGGCAGGCGAACAGATAATCCCACAGCAATTAACAAATCGGATTTGTACAACTACCTCCAACTTCCCAGAATGCTGACTGTTTTATTCGATTGTACGAAATCTTGCCGGAAAATTGGGAAACTTTGATTTTTATTTATTTATTCACGATTACTTCACATTAAATTTATCTGCTTTTCCAACAACTTTAACAAAAATTCATGCAATTTACCTCTGGTAAAAATATCGCATCGAAAAATTGACGTAAGTTGTCAAAAACAGATGTTGTTTACTATGTCGATGCGATACTTTTCTACAAAGCGATGTTTAGGGTAATCGGCACTTTAACAAGAGGTGAAAAAATTGACCATAAAGGCCATCGCACACTATTCGGAATCGACCGGGGACGCGCCGATCGGAAGTATCTATTGCTATCGCACACTAGTCGGCAGTAGTCAACAAAAAAGTATAGCAAACAGTTGATAAACAGTGGAAAAAACACAAAAATATATTAATTTTTTAAGTGAAGAAACAGTAATTGTGACACTAATAAAAATTTGTAAAACAATATTAATGTATTGCGCAGAAATAATGGCTATGACAACAAAGACGAAGAAGATCTGAAAATAGCAGAAAGAAAGACACTACGAACTGTATTAGGACCAACAAAAATTGAAGAAAACTAATATAGACCTAAAATGAATTATGAAATTGAAGCAGCAAGTCAAATGCCTGGGATACGTATGTAGATCAAAAGAAACAAATATAATAAAATTAATACTATTGTAGAAACCAGGAGGGAAAAAAAAGTCGAGGGAAATTCAGATCTAAATGGCTACAAGAAGTAGATTAAAAAAAAAGGAGTAACAAATTGGAACAAGAAAACAGAAAGGAGGAAGATATGGAGAAGAATCAGAAACCTAACCTAAAGCAACGGGGACCGATCTACATTAATAAAGCGATCTTGAGAGCTTCAAAGATATAATTGCGACTCTAGCTTGTAAAGAAGCTGTAATAATTGGAAGAGAAAAAATATGAAGAGAAAAAACTGGAAAAAAGAAGGAAACAATTGTTTTTCCCATTATGATTTGAATATTTATAATTAAGTAGTTAAAGATTTCTTTCTTGATAAATCATAGTTAAAAAATATAATGTATTTAGAACTCAATACAAATGAAAATAAACTGATTTCCTATCTAAACAAACGATTTTCGTATGTTTTTGTCTAGCACGAGTAAAGATATACTGCCAATCCGGTCGTTACCTATGCCGACTGTGGCGCGATCGGCTCGGCACCGATCGGAAAAATATTATCTGCAGAGAATGCCGAGCCGCCTAGTGTGCGCACCTCTATAAGAAACTATATAGAAACTTCGCTGCCGGTCGGTGCCGAAGAATGTGCGATAGCCTTTAGGCATATTTTTTAGAGATAAACCTTCACAAGTCGAGTTTCACTTATTGAGTATAAAGTAGTACTATGGATGTGTAAATTTGAGATAATATAAAGAAATACAATAGCTAATATCAAAAATCTGAAATTTAAAAATAAAATTTAGGTTATCGTAAGTTATAGTAATTAAAACTAGTAACTCGAAATTTCAATTTGTTAAAACATTTAAAGTTTTGATTTAATAATACAATAAACGTTAATAAATATGTCATATTTGATAAAGTTTTAATTTTATCAGAACCTTGACTCAGTGACCCTGTATGCATTATGCACTTTCTTAATCAAAACTGACATTAATTCCTATTTTTTTCTTGTTATTATCGCTCAATAGTACAATTAACAACCATAAACACAAGTTTACTATTTCTTAATCATTTTCATTGCTTTTCTAACAATACACATTTTCTACAGTTGTGCACAATCATGACGATGATGTAACAAATAGTATATTTTATTTAGTGCATTTTCAAGGCTTTTTGACAATAAAGTTAAAATTATGAAGAGTTACGAAGTTACAAAACGTTCGCCAGTTAAACATATCCGGAATCTGTAGCGCATTAATTTTATAAATAGTTAATGGAACATTTCGAATATTTTTCAAGAGATTTCTTTCACTTCAAACGATGGGCTTATTAAAATATTTGTAGTTTTCAACAAGTTTATTAAAAACAGGATGTAATGTTACAATTAATGACATACTTATTCTTTGTCACTCAAAGTAACTTTAATCAAATATTATATATTACTTTTTCTTACCAATTAAAAGATGGACTATAGGTCGATATCACTTACCTACAACATAGAGAAATACATTAACAAAATTAATAAAATCAATACAGCTATTTGTAGGAGTATATCATTAAACTTAATAATTGATTATACATACAAAAATTCTGGTAAAAAAAAACTACTACAATTAATGAAATAAAATTTTTAGTTAGTATATGGATGGGTCATAAAAAATTTATCTCTATATAGTTATATAGCATACGATTAAGTTTTTCCAAAAACTACACAAAAGACAGAATGTATTGTAGTCATACATTTCGACTAATGGATTTTAATAAAATTTCATTTTTATGCTTCTGACAACAATGAAACGTGTTTGTTAACTTACAGTAAAAATCGGTAAACGACAGTTTACTCTTTTCAATTTTTTTTTTTCAAATATTTAGGGACAGATAAATTTTAGAAGTGTAAGTAATGATTCATTTTATAGGGAACGTGGAGAACTATTCAAATTCCTTTTCATGTAAATATTTTTAATTTTTAGAAATCAACGTGGTCTGTGCAGCCTCAAATTCCATTAATTGTCAGTCATAATTAGTACATGACGTTCCATATATATTTGAGAGTGACAATAGCAATTCGATTATATTAAATTTCTTTAAGAACAAACAATGCCAACTATCTATAAAGAAACCACAGCAAGGAATATAATATACCATAAACTTTTTTTTAATTTCAAGTATCAAAATAAAATAAAACAATTTTATATACCATGGCCATAATCAAGATTATAGACCTTAGGAACTTCCCTCATACTATATTTTTTTGTTTATGACCTTAATACATACATAACTATTTTTATACATACTTTTTAATGTTATAAAACAGAAATCTATGCCTTAATGCTATTTGTCATAAAAAACAATATAGCATAATCAAACTCACACATTGTAGAAAAATATTTCTGTTAACTTAGAATTAGGGGAAATGTGTATGATATAAGCTTAAATAGTAATGGAAAAAGCGAGTTTTCAAAGTGGTAGTAGAAAAAAGATAATCTTTTTCGTTTTATTACAATGTTCGTCCTAGATACCCGTATTGGTTGATGTTGATATATTTGAGGAATATTCCCCTACGTTAGTTGATTACTAGAGATACATTAGATGGTCGTATAATAACTGCATAAACTCCACTATCAATCATCTGTAATACCTGGTCGGGGAAGCATTTTTCATGTTTTGTGTCGTAATGGTTTTTTAAGTATTTCTGTAATTGTGCTGTATCGTTCACCGCTGCTAACATCGCTACGAATAGCTTTTTATGTGAGTGATAAAATATTTTTTATGTTGGCAATATTTTGCCCGTATTGTTTGAGAAAAGCACAAGACATCTGCGAGGCTCTGGTTTTATTGCAGATGTTCTTAAATGTTTTCGCTGTTTCCACGGTGATTATTTTGTTTATATTGTCATTGTTTTCTCAAAACCTTGATAATTTAATATTAGAATAATAACGACGGGTATTAGACTTTTCAAAGAAGCTATGAAGAAAACAAAATTAGAGAGAAACTCGTTGAGTTCTACATTTAAGAAGGAAGATTGTATTTAATTTTATGCTGTGTGTATATTAAATTTTTAACTTATTCTAGAATATATTCAGTTGTTGTTATTTTTCATATTATTGTTACCCATTGCTGTGTTTTATTCTGTTTGGTAAAAATTCGATAATGGTAAATTAAAAATTTAAAGAAACAAATAAACTATTGGTATCATTCAAGGCCACCTTTTCCATTACGCTAATGAATTTCGTCTTAGTTTAAAGAAAAATAATTAAACAAAAATATTATTAACACTTTTATGCTGATAATAAAGGTATATATATTAATGTTGTAATTTTTTTATTTTAATGATTGCTTTACTAAAAGATTTTATAATTATTTAAAAAATATCCCATGAAATAATTATTAAAATGCTCATTTTTAATAAGGTCTTGGATTAGTACAACCTACTTAACTATTTTTTAATCTAATGTGATTTAGAATTATTCTTTTTGTTCCTCGAAGTTTATATTTGTTTATCCCTTTTAATCACTCTTTATAGATAATAATTAACAAATATTTTGTATGTAGGTAAACTACAACAAAATATATCTGGTATATTAGGAACAGAAGATATATTATTGTAGGAATGTACTAATCTAACTAGCGGTGAGATCATTGCAGAGATTTTTCTACAATGTTTAACGAAGAACAGATCAAAAGATCGAGTAGAGTGACGAGAAATCAAAAAAAAAAATAATTTAAAAGAACAGGACTGTTAATAAAAAAGTCAGACCCAAAAATATTCGTTTCTTTTGTGAAGAGATTAACAAAATCTGATTATGTACATATATAAAATATAAAATAGGAATAAATTTTCTTTGATATATACATGATAGTGCGGTGACCAAAAAACAGCAGATAATTCTAATTGAGATCGAACAGGAGAGTAATAAAGAAATATAAAAGGGCTGTAACTATTAAAACTAAAACCAATTCTTTTTTCACAACATGGTCAGCATGTAAATCAAATATAAGCTTACTAACTAATATGACATCAAGATCTTTAATATGAGAGACACGGATAATGATTTTACCAACAATGAAATAATTAAATTTAAGTAAGTTTTTGTTACGTGAAAAACAAATCATTCCTTTTGAGGTAAGAACTTAGTTTGTCAAAATCTTTTTGGATGAAATGACATCGGATGGAGTTTTAACAACATTGTAAACTTTAAGGTCAACAGCGTACATAATAAAATTAGAATTTGTAAAACAATATTTGATATCATTAATACAGATTTGAAAAAGGAGAGGCCCTAAATGTGATTCCTGTATTGACATCATACAAGGTATTTAGCCAGGGCATGTAACTGATTAAAAAAACCGGTTAATAAAAACCGGTAACCTACATTTTCAACGAAAATTGCGAACTTTAAGCGTAATTTTAACCGACATTTTTCAGGCCGAAAATACCGGTAACCGTTAACCAAAAAAAAAATAAACCGGTTTCAGCGAACCGAATTTTAATATCATTTAGCGAGAATTTTTTTTTTAAATCCGGTTTTCGAACTAAAACCTTTATTATTATAACGTTCTCTATAAGGGTTAACCGTTAACCAGTATTTTTTTCGGTTACATGTCCTGGTATTTACTAAATGAAAATGTTTTAAATCTGCATCCCCACAAGAGAAGCAACCGAACAGTGATACATTTATCTCGAAGTGTGCAACTGTAGAATGTCAGGCTTTCGTATCGCCGTAGCACGTAATAAAATCAAAAGCAAAAGCAATGGAACGAGTAAGTGTCTCTTCTCGTCCCCTTGACACTGTGTCCAGGTTCGTGACGTGTTTCCTGCGAGATCGCCTGCGTCCCTGCTATTTCCTGGATGAAGTGTCAATGCGGACAACGGAGCAGGAATACGAGCAGGAAATTGTTTCTTATGTGGGTGGAGAGACAAGGATTTCTGGACTCTTTTCTTTCCTTACACTCATTTTCAAATATTATCTCAGTGAAGGATCTATCGACCAATGAGGTTACTGCTTCTTCACTATAAATGTTTCTTTTGATAGTTGCATTTTTATAGTTTAGCTCGTCACAAAATTGTCTATGAAATACTCGTTTATATTTTATTTCAATAAATTATTATTTATTATTTGTGGTACATCATTCCTAAATGGAACAAGACCTCAACTTCCTAAGGTACTTGAGTAGTCACAAGTTTTACTTGCATTTTAGTGAAACATGTGGTAAGTCTAGTGCCTCTACAGGTTATAACGGGTTCAAAACCACTCAGATACAGCGGTATTTTTATTTGGATATAAATTGACAAAGTTTGATTTGAACCCCAAGATCTGACACTACGTTTAATTCGCGCTAACTAGGGACTTATTTAATTGGAAAATTTGTAATGAATCCTAAACTGATCCGAAGCGTACCCGTGTTGGTACCAAATAAACAATTCAATTTTACAGTGGAAGAAAATTTTAAGCGGTAAATTTAAGTTATGTGTTAAATTTATTTATTTAAATTTTTCGTCTTAACCTATAAAAGATATAACTCCTGACAGAAATAGAAAAAAAAAGGTGTAAACAAAGATAGAAAACAGGTTGAATTCATCAACCCAGCAAAATAGCTGGGTGAGTTGGATCAGTTCGAGATCCGTTCTGGGTTACTTCAAACATATCAAGTAAAGAGAATTTACCAGTTTTAGAATATTAAGATTTTGTTAACATGGGGTAACTAAATCATAATTGGGTCCAATGTAATTTTGACAAGTCAGTATTGTACTAATATTACCGTATAGATATGTCAAAATAACATGGGACAATTGTCATATCATATCAACTCATACAGACTTAATAACAAAAACGGAATTCATTTGACATCTGCGGCGGTTATAGTACTCATAACTATCCTAGGTATGTTAATAGCTGTAACCCACCAGTAACTGTATGTCCGAATGGTTCGGAACTATAAATAGCAAGTTCCTTAAAGAAGTTGTAGACTAACAGCCTACATCAATAAGATGCAAATATATCTTCCCACGAAACAAGTATATATACCCTAAGTACTTGACGTTCTGTTTTTTTCTAGGAAAATTGTCTTTATATTAATTCTCAATTGATTTCACTTGAATTTCACTTATATTTTGCTGGCTCAGAGCATTACATCTATATGTAATGTTTTAACAAAATCATTTTATTTGAATACAGTTGTGTTTTCGATCAATTCAATTTCAAAAATTTCCTTTACTTATTGGTGTTATCATCAAGTACTATTTATTTTGACTTGCTTTTTTTAAATTTTTGATTACTCTTTTAATTTTAGAGTCATTATCATTTTAGTAGTTTTTCTTCTAGGTATATTTATTATGAATTTTGTCTCCCAACCACATACATTTCCACAATAGCAACACTGTAGTGGTTTTCAATATTTAATTATGTCCTTGCTATCCCCATATTGACCGTGCCCAACCAAGCTTGGCTTGCGGAACGCAGTGCGTCTTTAATCTCTCATTTCTCGTCGGTTTTCTATCGGCGTCGGTTCTGGTGTGTGGGCCTATTTGCCTGTGTGACAGATGAAGGGGAAATCTATTTGTGCTGGTCTGGGCGGAAAGGAAAGCGCATCGCAGGCGGAAAAATGACGCGCGGATATCGGGAATCTGTCTCCGACGCCGACGTCGACGCCGATGTTAGAGAAGGACGTCAGTCGCAGCCACAGGAAAGACGTATATGTGCGAATCATTCACAGCCATTCATTATTGAATTCTTCAATCTTACCAGGAGGCAAATATGGTTTACAATTACATTTTATTTTTTAACTAATACTTGGTTCTTCCTATTGTGGCCTTGAAATAAAAGAAATTAGTGACAACTAACTAACAAGGGGTTACTTTCTTATGTCACACAAGTTCTATATCATTTTATTGTATGATCAACTCACTCGGTTAGTAATATTACCGTGAGAGTTCATTACTCTGATTTTACGTGCGTTTGAATTCTTCAGACGGTCTATAGTTACTGTAGGACATGAAAATGTTTTTATAATATAGTACGTATCCGTAATAATAACAAATATACAATAAAAAAATTTCTTAATACTCGGAGAAAAGAAATATTTTTTCTACTCCTGTTCCAACATATTCCCATTATTATGTATTATTATTTATTATTATAGTATCCACATTTCAGGACAGTGAAATATGACTCATAATTCACTCTTCTCAGCCAATCATAGAATCAGATAATCCTTCCTGTGGCCGTCTGAGAGCTGACGTATAGTTATTTGTCATTTTGTATTTTTAAGTTGTCATTTTCTGAAATAGTTATGAGTTATTTCCGAATATACTGGATACAAAAAGTAGAGTATTATATTCGGAATTATGATCATTATTCACTCATATAATTCTTCACATAATCCCTTATTTAATAATATGCTATAATTTATCGACATTTTCTACAAATTCAGTAGTGGCGGTCGGTTTTATTATGCTTAGATTTTTTTTTATTTGAAGCCCAAGTCTTTGAGTAGTACCATTGATTTATATTTACTTTATAAAATTAATGGTAGTACCTAGCTTTTTCTTTTTGTATTTATTTTTGTTAATGATAGTTTTAATAAAAATAAAATTCAATTAGCTTAAATCTTTGTTATAGTTAAAGGTAATTTTTAATAAAAACCTTTAACTCCAGTTGATAAATTACTATAAATCTATGAGCCTCATAACATGCAACTCACAATCCTCAATATGTGGTAGCTCTATGAAAACTGGGATATAAAATCAAAGATTAGAACAAGTACAAGTATTTTCCATGAATGACATCACCAGAAGAACAATTGAAAAAACATATTTTTGCAGTCTGGCCCTGAAAACAATTGTAGTCGTCGCTGCCAGCCATGATGTGGGTGGCTGAAAATACTCCTCGGCTCGTGCCAAGACCGGCCCAATGCACATGTTGTTTCTTTTTCATAAAGCATGCGGCCCACTGGATCGCATTAGTTTTATTTATGAATGTGTGCGTGCATTGAAACTGCGGGTAAAATTACCTGGATCCCAGTAATTTATATTATGTTCAGCGTGGAATCATGCCAAGATATTTTCGGATCAGATTATTTACTAATGCACACTTAGTAGGTGGTGCAACGTAGTTTTGGCGATACAAAATCGTATTTTTGTTTGCAAGTTTATTAATAATTTGCACGTCAATGGACTGAAAATGTTGGATACATGACTACATGCAACAACAATATGGAACTCAAAATTTATACGATACAATATTTGTTAATGAAATGAGTCACATTATGATTGAGATAATCATTGACTTAAAAATGTCTCTTAAAGAAAAGCATTTTGTTTCTGATTTAGTATTTTAAGAAACTTTTAAGATAATTATAAAACTATTGATATTAACATGTTACTAGATCATAGGGGTATAATTGTTTAAAACTTATCTGGAGCATGACTTCCAAAATACAATAGTAGCTATTTATGAAATAAATAAATAACGAAGGTGGTTATTTAACGCATGCGAAAATTACAAAACGAGACGAAGGCGAGTTCTGTAAGAGTCGAAGTTAAATAACGACATAGTTTCCTTAAGTGTATCAAACAATATTTATTCTATTTCTGTTTGGATAAGATTTTTTCACATTTTGATAACATTTGCAAAATAAAGAAAACAAAAACAATACTAAATAGTGCTTAATTTTGTGCGTAACTAAGTTACTTCAACAAAATTGTTGGTTATAAACAGAAAAACGATATAAAATAAAGTTGTCACTTAAGTTTTTTGAATTGTAAAATACGAATTTGTGAATTTAATAAATGAAATAACTATATTATTAATATTTGTAAGAGTAACAAGAACAAAATATTCTATTATTGTAGCTGTCAATGTTTCTATATATGCCTACTTTCGCGTGAAATAATATTTTATTTATTTATTTATTAAGACTAAAATTAATCATTTAATAATTTCTTTGATTTATATTCAACATCATTTTTCGATTTTTTTAAAATTATTGCATAGCTTTATAATTTCTGTTAACTTTATTCAAAACTTTAATTCTCTTTATTGCATAGATATAAATTTTATACAGACATAAATTTCTTTTTATCATGTTCATATTTTTTGTATATTTATACTGGAATATACATTGTCACATTTGTGGTTTTAAAAATATAATTACACAAATTTATTGTTTGTAAAACCACAAATAATAATAATAAACATCACATCTAGAGTGTTGAAACACTTGTCATATATTAAAATGAGAATGAAGACTTGATCCTTTAGATTGTTTACTAAGCGATTGAACAAATTATCTGTTATTTACTACAAATATCAGCGTTACACAGACGTAGGACAGTGCCAGGAATATCTTGGCAACGCTTGTTAGGTCTTTCTTTTGTTTTCTTAATAGAGAAAATGACGGATTTCAACACTTTCTCTTACACTTGTGGGTGGACGATGTTGAAATGAAGATACTTATCCTTACTTATTGTCATTGTGCAACAAGTGCAGAAAGGAAATACCTGCTTACTTTATTTCTTAACTTATTTTCAGAAAAAAAATAACCTCAATCATTTTAGAGGAATAACTGTAACCATTTTTAGTATCTTACAGTAGTTTTGAGGTATTTTATGCATTTATTTTTAATGAGTGAAAGCAATTATTATTTACACAGAACAGTCAGTTTTAAAGTATAATAATAAAATTATTCCTTAACAACAATTATTTTTTTAATAGCATAATTATAATAAACATGTAAGGTTATTTATTCTAAAAAATCCATAACAAATATTTGAACTAATTTTATATAGCAAGCCGCAAATTTAAGACAAAACGTAGTATATCAGGTCAGTCAATTTTGAAGATTTTCTGCAGTGCAAACTTCTAATTTGAAAGGTCACCAATAAAAATATTGTAGATGTATAAGATCGAGAGATCTAGGAGACAATTCTATTATTCTACCATTTCCTCTAAAGTTATTAATGATTTTTAAAATTGTTGCACGTGGTGTAGGGGTAGAATATTTTATAATCTAAAAAGAAAATGTCAAATTCGTACCCTATGCTTCATTGATAAATATGTAACTGAAAGTTAACAAAAAAAGTGCATATCAAAATTTTGAGAGTGTTATTTATTAACCCATTTGATATTTCCTTTTGATACGATACGATATTGTCAATTTAACTAAAATCTGTGCAACTGAACATAAATGAGACAAGCAAATATACATTGCTTTCAACCAAATATCAAATTATAACCATGAACCATGAATATGAAAATTCACGATACAAATACTCACTGTAAACATATTCATAGTGACCCTTCCCTAGATCTAAATTCTTGATAAATATATAACATATTTTATATTTGATTAATTCATATCCCTTCGAAGTATAACTTCAATGAATTTGAATAGTTTAGATATTCAAGGTAAATATTTTGTACAGTGACAAATTCTTGGCGATGCATTTATTCGGATATCCAATATGCCTTGCGGTTATTCTCATAGGCTATAAAAGCAAAACATGGGCGGTAATACAGTACGTTGAGGCGCCCGATATAGGCGGGTAAATATAGACCACTCGCTATTGTGGCTATTCTAGCCATTGTACGTACAAATAGATTCTCCTACGGGAACGAGATCATCCGGTTCCAAATATTCTTAGAATAAACGTAAACATTACTCTGTAGTGCATTTTTTAGTGCTGTCATTAGGAGAAACAATATTTTGTGGTACGATCCTTGTAGAAATTAGCGATGAAGCAACTTGACACACCAAATGGAACTAATTCGAGACGTATACATTTTATCCTTTGTACATGTTATATTGTTCGACATTGTATCTTGCACACCTTTTATCGAGCATAAAAAAGTTATCTTACTCACATTTTATCTTCCACTCATTTTATATTCCACAGGTTTTATCTTTTACTCATATTATCTTCCGAATCATTTAAAATTGAATATTTTATATAATTATAAGTACGTTAATTGCATGGGCAATAAAATGAATGAAAGGTATAATTACAATGCTTTAAAGGTAAGACGTTGGCGAAGATAAAATGTATGGAATTCATTCATTTGTACACCTTTATCGTGCACACTTTTAATCCGCGAAAAAAGTTATCTTACACACATTTTATCTTCGAAATCATTTTATCATCCACACATTTTATCTTCCACTCATTTTATATTCCACACATTTTATCTTTTACTTATATTATCTTCCGAAACATTTAAAATTGAATATTTTATCTAATTATAAGTAAGTTAATTGCATGGGCAATAAAATGAATGATAGGTATAATTACAATGTTTTAAAGATAAGACGTTAACGCAGATAAAATGTATGGAAGATAAAGTGTGTGGATGATAAAATGTGTGTAAGATAATTTTTTCGCAAATTAAAAGTATGCACGATAAAAGATGTGCATAATTGAATGTTTGAAAGATACAAAGTCGAACAATATAATAAGAGAGAATAAAATGTATACGCCTCACTAATTATTTAAAAGAGTAATAATATATGTATATAAAGATAATCCTATATCTTTGTGGTGCTTTCTCCAATTCTACATTCTCCTACAGGAATGAAATCATCCGGTTCCAAATATTCTTAGAATAAACGTAAACATTACCCAGTAGTGCATTCTCTACTTCTGCTGTCGTTCGGTGAAACAATATTTTGTAGTGCGATCCTTGTAGAAATTAGTGATATAGCAACTTGGTACATCCAATTGAACTAATTCTTATAAGAGTAATGATATATGTACATAAAGATAATCCTATATCCTTGTGGTATACTCTTAGAATAAACATAAACATTATTCTGTGGTGCATCCTCTACTCTTGCTGCCATTAAGTGAAACAATATTTCGTGATACGACCTTTGTAGAAATTACTGATAAAGCAACTTGATACACCAAATGGAACTAGTTCTTATAAGAGTAATAATATATGTACATAAAGATAATCCTTTATCCTTTTGGTGCTTTCTCCGATCCTACTGTTGTCTACTAAATACTACGATACAAATGTATCAGACGACAAATCTGAGATGAAGCCAATTTGGCACACCCAATTAGTAGAAATAAATATTCTACAAAAACATAAAAACTATTCTAATTGTAGACTCGTAAAGATTAAGAATATATTATGATTTGTATTATCATCAGTATTACTATCTATATTTATTCTTCCCAATCAGCTTAAAATCTAAGGTATGTTACAATTATCATTCTTCTTCATAACTTATTTCATCCTCTCTTATTTGGACACCAAATCGCCAGACAGATCTATTTCTTCTCTTCGTTTCCTCAGTACTTCTTTCTTTCTATTTTTAACATCTACCTTGTAAAGGAAATATGTGTTATATGCCTTTTAAAAAGTATTATAATTTATAGAACATTTCGAGTAGCTTGGGTACAACAGATATGTTTGTAATCTGTAGTTTGTAACGTGTTTATTAATACTTTTTTGTTAATGGACGACAACTTTAATTATTAGATTTCAGATCTCTAAGTAAAAATATGTAGACATTTGTTATTTATAAATCCTGAGAAAATATAACATTAGCTATAAAATATCACATGTTTAAGTAAAACATGTAGCTGTAAAATATTTAGGCCATATAGCCCATAAAACACGTTCCATAATAAACTACATGCATTTGTGACTCAACATAAACAAAATATTAAATTATGCAACGACCTAAAACGCTATAGCAAATACAGGATGATTATTAATTTATATTAAACAATATTGTAGTTGTAAGCACGATGCCAACATGTATATCTACTCAGAAATTCAAATACATATTAATATTACTATTTTGGTGGCAGCGTAGACAAATCTGAATATACATATTTGTTATTATATACATAAATTGTCATTCAGATTTCAAATCACGGGATATTTTTTGTAATTTGTAATGACTGTTTAGTTATTAAGGTCATTATCTTAGCAGGATTCGAACCCTCAACATCTGGGTTGAGAAGTCTTAGTGCTAAACAACAGTTTTTGGTATTTTTTATTAACATAATAACTATTCAAGAAACTGTTAAGATCAATACCGTGTTCGTAATTAGTTATTTTATTATTATTAATTAGACGTTACAAAAACGTTGGTCCACCTAAATATGAAAACTATTCCACTAATATCTAATATAATGAATCAATTATCTAGTAATTTTTATGACAATGAGTTATGTTCTAAAATTGTCCATTGAAATTTTTTTATCGTTTTGTTATTTGTTAAAAGATATATAAATATTCCTTAAAATAAAGTACTAATGACGATTTTTCGAAAAACAAAATAAATAACTATGAACTGGGGCTCCAAAGCAAAAATTTGAACTAAAAAAAGTTGTTTGCTTCAATGATTTCCAATTATCGTTTTCGGGTGTTACAACTTAGTATTAACATCATTTATAAAAACACAATATAAAGATAGAAGGACAAGAAATAGAACAAGTAGACAAATTCCAGTACCTGGCAGGAATTAAAAACAATAAAGGGACTTTGGACAAAGGACTACGAATTTATGAAAGAATTGCCAAAACTGAAAGAATTTTCAACAATATGAAATCACAATTTCTTAATCGAAAGGAGATACCTTCAAAACTCAAGGAAAAAATCGTCAGAAAGTGGTAAAACTAACTTTACAAGTGGAAGCTGGATAAAGACAGAAAGACAAAGAAGTAAACTAACGAGCACTGAGATGGAGTGTTTGAAAAAAATTCAAGAAAAAGTCGAGAGGACATATGATAAGGAACGAACTATACAAAGTACAATTAAATGTAATACCAATAGAGGTGACAATACAACAGGGTCAACTAAGGTGGATGGACCAACATAGCTTAACGCAGAGAGTATTTGAAACGAGAGAATCCGAAAAAAAGGAGATGGCCAAAAAAAGGAAGCAGAGAGCAGAGCAATAAAGTGGGAAGAACTACCAAGCCAAGCAAAGATCAAAAAACAGTGGAGAGACATATGGAATAAACTACCCTAACTGTCTTTAGTCTGATAACCTTACACCGAAAGGTAGAAAGGTTCAAGGATTAAATAAGTAAGTAAGTAAGTAAGTAGAAAATCGTGGAGAGATGAAATAAGAAAGGCAGCGGAGAGTAAAGGAATAATGTAGGAAGAAATACTAAGGATGGCAAAGTACAGAAAACAGTGGAGAGACATATGGCAGTACCTACCGTAACTGCCCTCTACTCCTATAACCTTACACCGAAAGCACAGAATAGGTTTATACAGAAGCGACAGTACGACAGAGAAACGAAAATTAGAGAGAGATGGGGAATGTCAACAAATTTAAAGGGCTCATTGTTTAAAATCGGAAAGTTTCCTCACATCTTAGTCAGAGATAAGGGAAGTCAACAAATTTAAAGGTGTACATAATGCTCCAAAGTCATATAACTGAATAGGGCAACGGAGTGTCGCTTCTGTATGTAACTATTCGTGCCGAAAGGTAGAAAGGATTAAGGAAGTAAGTAAGCAAAATCTTAAGATATTAGTAAGATTTTAATTCCAAAATAAAGAACTATTCGAAACCAGTAGTATGTATCTACTAAACTTTTTCTCCTTAAGTAAATATCACGATTTTAAAACACATACAGCACTTAAAATTGGTGACACTTTTTGAAACCCAAATTATAAGCATCAGAGATGATACAATACAAAACGTGATAATTATTTCATTTGTAACCATATCGATTCACAGCTCATGCTATAAATACCAAGGAACAAATACACCTACTTGACATCTCCGTTACCTAGCAACGCTCTTGTCATTGTCACTCGATAATTCACAATTAGAACAAAAATAAAATCTTGGCACACTCACCCAAGCAACAAGTTGATCTACTCTTTGAAATTTCAACCTTTGGTTTGTTTTCTCACTCAATTTTATCAACAGGTCGCTATTGATTAGCAATTGTTTATTAACTGTTGAAATAATAAACTTTTTGTCTAATTGTTTACAGTAGATTTAAAATAATAGAATGTAGTTTTACATTTTATAATTCGTTATATGAAATTAAACAAATATTATAATTTTATTATTAAATGTTTTTTGATTTATATTTATTTGTTTCATATTATTCTAGATTATAAAATAAATTCATATATTGCTTGTTATTATTTACATACGTAGCATAAACAGTTTCTAGTTTAATAAACAATAATTTATTGTATTAGTAATTTTGCGATAACACACTACATCCAAAATTTTTAATTTAAAAATTATTATACCTAGCACTACACGAATATAGAACAAATACAATTTAAATATATTTTATTATTTAGTCTGAAACTTTATGTTTACTAGTTTATTACTGATTTTAAGTAGTCACTTTATTTTATTCCTATAAATTTTATGTTAACACATATAATTATTTATGTATTTTTTCACTCACTTCAAAAGAATGTATTCATCACAAATTCTTCTAAGATTGTTCTCCAAACATTCACTTGTTATTTTAGACAATGTTCTTGTATGTTAAAACATTCCATTCATTCAGCACTTTTTTCACTAGTTTAATATATTTCCTTGTCTAATTAAAACACAATAAACACAAATTGCATATTTTACAATGTGTTTGTATGTCAAACATAGCTTTCATTCGCCACAATATATTTAATTCACACTTTCACACTTTTGTTCTAACAATCTGTAGTTCACTAGTTTAGATGTGTTTCACTGTCTATTAGAGGTTATGCACTATTTCAGGCCCATTTCAGACACATTTCAGACACTTTGAATTCACCAGAGCATTAGAATCGCGTGCGCATTTTGTAAGAGTCGGAAAGTAACTGAATTACTGAACGCCTGGTTATGATGAGTCCAGCGATATAACGTTGATGGGATAGTGATTGTTCGAGTATTTATAGATTGTTTCTCTTGCTTGCTGCTTGAATTTCTTACAGTTGAAATATATTTTCTAGTATTTCATAGTCTGTGAAATTATAATGTGGGACCAGAACTGAACTTTACTAAATTAATGACTACTTACCTTCAGGGCATGTAACCGAAAAAAATACTGGTTATAATAATAACGGTTATAATTCAAAAACCGGTTTCAAAACTTGAAAACCGGTTTAAGTCGGTTAATATATCGGTTAAAAAAATTAATGAAAAAAGTTAATAAAAAAAAATAATTATATAAATTTAATTACTAAAAAAATAATATAAAGTTAGCATCTGAAAAAATGTAACAAATAATAGAATACAATTTAATTAACGAATACTCACAAAAATTCCTGTAATAGGTACCTTCAGAATAATACGAATGTTAACAAAGAGACTACCTACTTTTATGACTCTCCAATAAAATATAAATAGCTACAACTGTCATGACTCATATTCAAATACAAATAAAGAACTCAGATATACAAAAATATTATTTTTTTTTGCGCTGAATGATTTTGTAATAAAGGTTACTAAAACCAGTTTAATTTTTATTTTTTGGTTAACGGTTACCGGTGTTTTCGGCCTTAAATATATATGTTAAAATTATGGTTAAAGTTCGCAATTTCCTTCAAAATATCTTTTACCTGTATTTATTATGTATACTGTTTTTTTTTACCCGGTTACATAAGTTTATTTTTCGTTGTAGTATATTTATATAAAAAATAAAAACAGGGAATCGAACCGAAAAATTTGAGGTTCGGTTACGGTTAACGGTCTATACATTAATAAAAATTCGGTGTCTTTCATCAGTAACGGTTTTTTTGAAAATAGTACCTATATTAGTTTTCATGTCGGTTAAAATACACAAATAAATTTCGGTTTTGTTACGATTTCGTTTTTTTTTTCGTTTTCGATTAAAATTGTAAGTTGTTTTAAGTAAAAGTATAGTTATTTTAATTTTAAGTTGTGATCTAAGTAAGACTGTGACAACCGTCCGATCTAAGTGTGTCCAAGAATTATACTAGACACACGGTTTCATTATGGTTCGGGTTATAATCTTATGAATAAAGATTTAATATAAAAAGTGCATTCGTAGGTAATATGGATCATGATTTTTAAATAAACTCTAATATTATGACGATTAGAATAGTCCTAATAGTAATGTTTGAAATTTATTATTTTTAAAGTTTGTTCTATTAAAAATTGCAATGAAGAATTAATAAACATTTTTACGTTTGGATTTATGCTAAGTTCGGATACCATTAGGTTTATTTATATAATTGGACATTATGATATTTTTAATAAATATGTGAATGAATTACTAAATCCTTTTTTAAATGCAAAAGTTATTGCATAATTTTGTAGCAAAGATATATAGTGTGATATGACATGATATGAAGGCACTGTTAGTTTCCTAAGTCAAAGATAGTCGTATATCATCTGCAAGCTAACAATTCATATTAAAAACGTTATCTCCATCCTTTCTAAACTATTTTCCTTTCTGCCATCCGTCATGATTCCTGATAGTGTCCTCCGAGGACTTCAATAGTTCACAATGCATAAGAATGCAAAACTAACATAATGGTTCTTATCGTCCACGTAAACTTTATAGACGACATTCGCATACGAGTTCCTTCAAGTTATAGATAGTTTCTGAGATTTTGATTGGAAACGTCAATTGTCGGAAATGAACAACGTTATTGTATTGAAATACAGAAATACTCTTATTTTAACTAATATTTAATTTAAAGAGAAAACAAAAATGCTCGGTAGGTTTCAAAAACATTAATCTTACGATACTTATTAGTATAGATATTTAAATATTTGTATCTTCCTTTGTTTTTGTATTTTCCTGATGATGGCCTAGTAAGCCGAAATACGTGTCGTAAGATTAAAGTTTTTTGAAACCTACCAAATTAAAGTATAAAATGTTTCAACGAGAAATGACAGCGGAATCAATCAATTTTATTGGAGTTAAATTTTTTAGAATATATTTCAAAATAGTACATTGTATTACAAGTACAGAATATATTTATTTTCCGTGAGGTGTAAAGGGATTAGAAAGAGATAAAGTCGAGTACTGGAATTGTACAAGGACAAATTGAGTTTTTAATATTTTTTTTCACGAAACTGTCTATATACCGTGACAAAATCGTACTCCACAGAAGAAATGTAGTTCTACAAACAAGATAGAAAGTAGAGCTATATTTCTCATCTTGTTAAAATAATAAAAATTATTGGAATGAAATCAATTTACTAAATTTGTGATAGAATTATTATTCTACAATTAATTTTTAAGTGGCGTTAGATTTAAAAGTTCGAAAAAGTTCGATGTTCAAATTATTTATGATTCAAAATTCAAACAATGTCCTGTATTTCACTGCCGTTTTTTTTTCAAACATTATTTATTTGTAGGATATATTTTATTAGGCGTTTTAATAAATGACATATTTGTTTTCGTTATTTTTTGAGCAAACAAATAGACAACGGGACAAAAATATATAAAGAAGAAAAATACAACGTAGTGCAAACATAAAAAATAAAAAGGAATAATATTTTGAAAGCATGTTTCATGACAATAAAATTTATAATCTGAAAGAAACAAAGGAGAAAATGACCATATTTTTTTCTTCCATTGTATGATTCTGTACAAAAAATAAAATACCCCTATTTTTTTAAATCGCTTAATTATTGATAATTCCGGAGAAAAACAATAATAAACTTTTGGAGAGGGGAAATGTGACGTACCGTAGCAGACTAATATAGAGAATTTGAATTCATTCGATAAAAATCATCTATCATAGAATAATGTACATTTGGCAGTTTACCCAAGTTCAATTTTTAAAACTATGTACATAAACATTAAACAGCCTTCAAAAATCATAAGACATTGACAATTTTGACAGATGAGTAGAGACATTTCAATGTCAACCAAATTTACCCAAAAAGTACCTATCGAGAGACAGAAACTGATAGAAAATAAAACTTTGTGAAATACTGGCTGAAGTTTAATAAATTTAACAGAAAGTAATATTTAGTTATTACAATTAAATATAGTTCATGTAATTTGAATAGGCAAAAGGAAACTAGTTCATCAATAATTACAATGTAAAAGTTATAATTATATAGATTAATTTATTCCACATGTCAATCAAGTCAAAATTTGAAATGTATAACAATGAAACAAAATTTAATGGAAACATCAACTGAAAATGATTATAGTAGTTCTGCATATGCACTATTGTGCATTGAAAACTAGGTCAAGTAATATTGATAAGACGCAATACGAGTACAGATAGCCAATATTACAATAAAACATTCTTAACAATACGTAATAAACTTCAAAAGTCTGATATTTTATCAATATTGTTGTTATTAGTTCTAAATCATACATATTTATATCCCGTTAGATTTTATGTTTATTAATAACCAATCTAATAAACTTCTTAGTGAGCGTACACTCTTTTCTCAGATAGTAAATATTACGGTGACTAGTTTTTATTATTTTTTTGATCTTATTATATTAGGGCAACAATTAGAGTACTTCACAGTGAGTGGGCACCCTACTCTCAGGTAGTAAACATATTACGGTGACTGGTTTTTACGGAGGGTAATTTTGATCTAATTACATTAGGGCAAGAATTAGAGTACTTCACAGTGAGTGAGCACCCTTCTCTCAGGTAGTAAATATTACGGTGACTGGTTTTTACAGAGGGTGATTTTGATCTATTTATATTAGGGCAAGAATTAGAGTACTTCACAGTGAGTGGGCACCCTTCTCTCAGGTAGTAAATATTACGGCGACTGGTTTTTACAGAGGATGATTTTGAACTAATTACAGTAGGGCAAGAATTAGAGCATTTCATTATGAATGAGTTCCCTTTTCACAGGTAGTAACCATTACGGTGACTGGTTTCTGAAGCTTTGAATTAATAAATTAGGATAAGAATTAGAGCACATATCTTACAGGTAGTAAACATTACGATGACTAATGTTATGCTCCGAAACCTAAGTAAAGTGATCATGGTTACTTTTTTCAGTAACCGGTCAATGTTAATTTTAATTAGCTATAAGTAACCAGACTAACCAGATACAAGTGGCGGTTAGTGTGGTTAGTTTAATTCAAATTATTTGTTTACATTTTTAAATTTTGTTAATACGGAAATAAAAAATAATTAGTTTGTTTTATTACCACATATTTGTCTTCTATTGATGAAATATAAAAATTAATGAATAATAAAATTCTACAAGATATCTGTATTGTATTAATACGTTAACGTTTTTCATATTTTAAGTTTTATACATTAACATTCACTGTTATACAATGGGTCAGACAACTGACAACTGTCAGATACATGACTTACGCGTACGATTAACCGCAGCGGTCAAAAAGTTACCAGAAATTTCACTATCTTCAAAGAAACCGGTTTCTTGGTCACGGTTATTTTGTTAGGTTTTGGAACATACCACAGAATAGGTTTATACAGAAGCGACAGTAAGACAGAGAAAGGAAAATTAGAGATAGATGGGGAAAGTGAACAAATTTAAAGGGCTCATTGTTTAAAATCGAAAGTTTCGTCACATCTTAGAGAGAGATAGGGGAAGTGAACAAATTTAAAGGGCTACACAATGCTCCAAGGTCATAGACCTGAATAGGGTAATATGAAAGGTACCGACACGGAGTGTCGCTTCTGTATGTAACTATTCTGTGAACATAGGTACTATAAATTTAACGGAGTATGATTTTGGTCTAATTACATTAGGGCAAGAATTAGAGTTCTTCATAGTTTTATTTATACCTTATTATAATTGAAAATAATAAATTGTTTTTATAGTAAATCACAAAACTTCTTATGTAATTTAGTTTACATAATTTAAAATTGAATAGTCTAAAATACAATGGATGTGTTTTAAAATACAACTAAAAAAGTTGTGGATATTTCGTATAGCAAATCGTACTTGTCACAAACAACCCATGTTGTGAACCAAGTTAGAATAGTCAGGTTTTATAAATACTTGAATAGACTATTGCGCAATTGTATTACTTATTAAAATTATCAATAGTGCCCCGTATAGTAATATTGATTAGATGTAAACGGGTATAGAGTTGAGTATCCCTCAGCAGAATCTTGAAGTTTTTACTTGACGGAATGAATAGTTCATTGGCTGGAAATACCAGATGTCCATAAGGACGGCAATGTTTAAATATTTCAAATGTATTGATCTCCTACTGAAATATTTAACTCTATAGATTTTCATTTAACCTATATAGGGAAAATTTCCATTGCTTTATTGACAGCATAATGGGAAAACATAAAATCCCCTACAATTATTTCATTTCGATACTTAAATAGATATATCATTCACAACTTATTACCCATTACTGGGTGTGTTAGATCAGTTTTTTCGTAGATATCAGTAATTATATATTTATACAACAGAGTGGAATTTAGCATCGTAGGTATTTTAACAATTCTTAGATTTGAGCATTTGAACCTTCTTCTTCATTTTGATGTCAAATGGATGTACAAAGAATAAATCCTGTGTACGAATTAAAAACAGAACTACCTACTCACTTTTTTGAAGAAGAATACAACTCGTATTTAGTGAATTGTTAAAAATTTAAAGTACTGAATAAAATAAATTCAAGTATGCAAATAATAAAACATGAATATTCCTTAAAATCGTCCGATAAAATTAGAACTTTTAAAGACACGATTTTGGAAATTAAGGTAACTTGGAAATGTTTACAAGAACACCTAAAACACTTATAAACACTAATAATACATGTTTGCTATTTTCTAGATATATCTATTCTATTGATAGATTTGACTGGATACATTGTGAATGAAATATTATGAATTTTCATTAGAATCCTTTTGGATATTTATTCAGAATAAATATCACAATATAGGAGCCAGAGCATTTTGATTTTTACTTCAATTATCTACCTCTTGTGTGAATGTGAGCAAAGATTTCTACGTTTGTTAATATCAAAACTAAAAAGAGAGAACGATTGAATTAGGTAAAACATAAAATGCGGGTATATTATATGTATATTACATTTAGCTCATGTATCTCATATTTTGCTAAGATTAATAAAATATCTTTAAAATTTCATGCAAATAAAATTTTATATTATCGATTTGGGGTGCCTTCATATCAAAAAGTTTGAGAACCACTGCCATAAAGGGATATTATTCTTAAAATAAATGTATATTATTACTTTATTTAAACCCGGTTTTGTATCTATTTATTTATTATTTTGTTCTAGAAAATCATGTTTATTGAAAATATTAATTAATTTTATTACCATTCGCTTCATAATAAAGGTCGCTTAATTTGAATTCTGTGCTAAGTAAAATAAATAATGCAGTATATATTGTATATATTTTATGTAAATTATTGATATATGAAATAAAATTACGAAAATTTTATTATTGTATATTGTAATTAATTTATAATAGAATCTAAATTTAATAGCTTTCAATAAAATTGTAGCATCAAACATACATTATATGAAATTTTAATTTATCAATTATAACTTTTAATAAATTTTCATTGTTGTATTAATAGAGTTGTTATTTTTATTATTATCACAATAATATCTAATAATAAAAAAGTTAAAATATGTTGTAATTGGACGTTTCCTTTAATTAAAGGATATTGATTCTTCTTTTATAGTGAACCCCACTATATGAGAACCTAATTATCTTAACATCTACGAAACAAAACACTTAAAAAATATATTACGGCTTAATAAATAAAAATTAGGGGCGTATACATTTTATCCTCCACACATGTTATATTGCTTGACATTGTTCCTTGCACACTTTCAATCTTGCATACCTTTTATCGTGCACACTTTTAATCCGCAAAAAAAGTTATGTTACACACATTTTATCTTCTAAATCATTTTATCATCCACAAATTTTATCTTCCACTCATTTCATGTTCCACACATTTTATCTTTTACACATTTTATCTTCAAAAAAAATTAAATACTGGATTTTTCATCTAATTTTAAATATGTTAATTGCAATGGCAATAAAATGAAAGGTAGGTACACTTACAATGTTTTAAAGATCAAACGTTGGCGAAGATAAAATGCGTGGAAAATAAAGTCAATGAAAGATAAAATGTGCGCAAGATAAAAAGTGTGTAAGATAACTTTTCTTCACTGATTAAAAGTGTGCACGATAAAAGGTGTGCAAGATTAAAACTTTGAAAGATACAATCTCGAACAATATAACATATGTAGAAGATAATATGTATACGCCCCAAAAATTAAGATATTCTGAAAGTGCAACTCACAAATAAAAAATTTGAGTGTGTTACAAGTTTAGAATATGTTGTGTAGTAACAGTAATTATTAAAAGAATAAAAACATTTTGTGAAGCAAGCAGAAAAGGCATGAAAAAATTGAGATGTTTTTATTTATATAATTGTGTTTTTCTGTGAAATAACGCTGACGGAAGTGACGCCGACGTCACCGGAAGTGGGAATCAAGTCCTGTAGGATGTACAGCGTCGCCGTTGGGCAAAGCGCCAACTACGGATTTATTTTTTATAGAGCTGTAATGTAGTGGTTTAGCTAAATACATATATTTCATCTGTGGTAAATATACTCGAGATATTTCTGGATTTATGGAGCCGATTGATGCTTCTGATGTGGAGAAATTTATGGACGAAAGTTTGAAATATTTTTAAACGTAATTTATGGCGGAATATAAGATTTAAATCGAGCATTTTTAAATGCGCGGTATTTTTACTCCCTAACAATTACAAGTCGTTTGGGTCAAATGGTCCGTAGCACATAAACGTCTATTCTCACAAATAAATAAATCTCAAAAAGAAATTTCATTGCATTGTAAGAATTTGTAGAGTGATTCATTTGTAACACAATCTCTCAAGTTCAATGTGAGATTTGGAGTTTAACTCCCAGAGTTGCCAACTATTTACAAGATTTTCTGTATTTCTGCTCAATTGGTTACTGCTTTCTAATTCGAACTGAATGGAGTTTGAGGACTAACCAGGCGCATAGTCAGGGCCGGATTTATATTGGTGGCGGCCTCTGGGCAAAAGTTTGGGGGCCATTTTTTAAACACGAAATATGTGGATTTCAAAGTGTAGACTTAACTATATTTCGAAAGACAAGCATATCGGGCGGTATTGTATTTTGAGAGCAATAATAAATTAAAATATAATTGACTTTGTAATAACCAATGGCAATTATTGCTGAAATAAAATTTCAATTACTTATCACTGATTTTGACGCAAGTGGTGAAATTTAGAATTAACATAAAATATGATCTGTTTGTTATAATCAAATACACAGACAACACATTGACTTCTATCATATGCAGTGGGACATATAATAATAGAAAATATAAATAATTAATTTTGTGAAAAAGAATTAAAAAACGGTTTTTACAAAGAATAAATTTATTTATTTCAGCTGGATAATAATAGACATATCCAGTTTCCTTTTATTGGTGACCTTTAAAATCAGAAGTTTGTACTGGGGAAATCTTCAAAATTTATATTAATTAAAAGTTTATTACGTAATTCAAAAATTTTATAGCAGATTGAGTCATTGCTTAGCAGTTAATGAAAATTTCTGAAAATTTATTGTAATTATTGTTTAATTGTTTGTTATCAGGGCATGTAACCGAAAACAATACTGGTTAACGGTTAACCCTTATAGAGAACGTAATAATAATAACGGTTTTAGTTCGAAAACCGGTTTTTGAAAATTAGAAACCGGTTTAAACCGGTTAATATATCGGTTAAAAAATAATTAAATTATTTAAAAGAAATTAATTATAAAAATTTCATTAAAAAAAATTACAGAATAATTAATTTAAAAAAATAATAAAAAAATACCATCTGAGAAAAATATAACTATTAAAAAAAAGCAAATTAATTAATGAATATTCACAAAAATTCCCGTAATATCTTCAGAAAAACGCAGGTCACTTTTCAATTTTAAACTTGCCTGTGTTGACAAAGGCCGTATATATTTGGGACTTTTTAAGTAACCTTAACGGCCAAAGAAACTACCGACATTTATGACTCTCTCTATGGTAAACCTGTTCCGTACAGGTTAAAGTAAAAATATAAAAAATGTGTCTTATAAAAAAAAACAGAGAAATCCATTAAAAAAATTCAAAAAAGCTTTTAGTTTAGTACTTACTTTAAAGTCAAATGTAGACGATGTCTCTGTTTCAAACTTGGAAAAGTAAGAAACGAGCTTTTTCTAAAGCTTCTACTTTTAAGCTCACATAATTCTGTATAATGTTCATACCCATTATTGGGATAACAGTCTTCACAAATAAACCCTCCTTTTTTAAGGGGAGTGCAAGTTGAACCACTCTTACAAATATCTCTTTTACATGCGTCTTTAGTTAAAGTTATGTCACAATTTGAACCGGTAAAACCAGCAGTACAAACACAGGAATAACCACCTTCTTTCCAAAAACAAGTTAAACCTTGTTGAACTATCTAGAACATTGTTAAACCCTGTAGAACTGTCTCATCTTACTCCCAATTATCTTGGAACAATGTTGAACCTGGTACATTTATGTTATACCCTAAACAAGTGCCTTAACTTTGTCCCAAACAATTTGGAACAAAGTGAAACGTAGTGCAAGTTTCTCTACTTATTTCAGAACACTTGGAACATCTTTCTGCCTTCTAAAACTTTCTTTTTAAGTCTTCCTAGTAATTTCCAATAATAGACATACATGAAAAGTTACAATTTATTGTTTTTCACTCTAAAATTTTTCATATACAGCCAAAAAAATTTAAAAATGCCCATTTTTGGGTCCAAAATTTTGATTTTTGGAATTAGTCTAACTTGATAGTCGTTGATGCGCTGATTTCAAATTTTCAAACCGAATTCAATTATCTCTTTCCATTCCTGAGATATTTGCTCTCAAAGTTGCACCTCAAAAAAGGGTGTTTTTTGACCATATCTCTAAAATGGGTAGAGATACATTCTCAACGATTATACCAGTCGATTCTACGCGGAAAGTTACATAAAGAAATGTTTTCTCCTCATATACGTTCTTTGGAACGATTTGGTGAAAAATGAGAAAAACGAAAAAACCGGAATTTCAGTTTTTCGCTCGGAAACTTTTTGTCTCCAAAATTTTTTATATTCTGGACTTAAGTAAAGAAGAATGTGCTGATTCCAAATTTTCAAACCGATTTCAATTATCTTCTACCGTTCTCGAGATATTTGAGTTCAAAGTTGGACCTGAAAAATTCAGTTTTTCAGGAATAGTCCTGAAATGGGTTGAGATACGACCTCGGCGACCTCACCAATCGATTCTACGGACAAAATTACATTTTTGTACCAATTTTCAAATTTATATTCTAATGGATACAATTTTTACAGCGAAAAAACGAAAATGGCCAAAAATCGGAAAAAATCGTAAGGGGTTCATCAGGCGATTTTTCAATTTTTGCGATTTTCGTTTTTTCGCTCTAAAAATTGTATCCGCCTGAATAAATATCTGAAAATTGGTATACTTATGTAATTTTGCCCACAGAATCGATTGGTGAGGTCGCCGAGGTCGTATCTCGACCCATTTCAGGACTAATCCTGAAAAACTTTTTTTTTCAGGTCTGACTTTGAACGCAAATATCTCCAGAACGGTAAGAGATAATTGAAATCGGTTTGAAAATTTGGAATCAGCGCATCTGTATTTACTTAAGTCTAGAAAATGAAAAGATTTGGTGACAAAAAGTTCCCAAGCGAAAAACTGAAATTCCGGTTTTTTCGTTTTTCTCATTTTTCACAAAATCGTTCCAAAGAACGTATATGCAGAGAAAACATTTCTTTATGTAACTTTGCCTGTAGAATCCACTGGTATAGTCGTTGAGATTGTGTCCCTACCCGTTTTAGAGTTATATCCAAAAAACCCACTTTTTTGAGGTGCAAGTTTGAGGTCAAATATCTCGGGAACGGAAAGAGATAATTGAATTCGGTTTGAAAATTTGAAATCAGCGCATCGGCGACTATCAATTTGGAATTATTTCAAAAATCAAAATTTTGGACCTAAAAATGGGTCTTTTTGGATTTTTTTGGCTGTATATGAAAAATTTTAGAGTGAAAAACTATAAATTGTAAGTTTTAATGTATAACTATTATTGGAAATTACTAGGAAGACTTAAAAAGACAGTTGTAGAAGGCAGAAAGATGTTCCAAGTGTTCTAGAGTAAGTAGAAACAGTTGCACTATGTTTCACTTTGTTCCAAATTGTTTGGGACAAAGTTAGAAACTTGTTTAGGGTGTAACATAGATGTATTAGGTTCAACACTGTTCCAAGATAATTGGGATTCAGATGAGACAGTTGTACAGGGTTTAACAATGTTCTAGATAGTTCTACAAGGTTACACATTATCCCAAATTGTATGAGATTAATTTCAGGCAGTTTTGGAAGGTTTAGCATTGTTCCAAATTGTTTGGGACAAAGTTACGACAATTGTTTACGGTTTAACATTGTTATATAAGGGTCAACACTGTTCCAATTTATTTGAGATTAATTTCAGAATTCCAAATTGTTTGGGACAAAGTTAATATAATTATTTAGGGTTTAACATTGTTATATAAGGTTCAATACTGTTCCAAGTTAATTGGGATTAAGTTAAGAAAGTTATACTAATTTAACAATGTTCTACATAGTTCTATAAGGTTCAACACTGTTCCAAGATAATTGGGATTCAGATGAGACAGTTGTACAGGGTTTAACAATGTTCTAGATAGTTCTACAAGGTTACACATTATCCCAAATTGTATGAGATTAATTTCAGGCAGTTTTGGAAGGTTTAACATTGTTCCAAATTGTTTGGGACAAAGTTACGACAATTGTTTACGGTTTAACATTGTTATATAAGGGTCAACACTGTTCCAATTTGTTTGAGATTAATTTCAGAATTCCAAATTGTTTGGGACAAAGTTAATATAATTATTTAGGGTTTAACATTGTTATATAAGGTTCAATACTGTTCCAAGTTAATTGGGATTAAGTTAAGAAAGTTATACTAATTTAACAATGTTCTACATAGTTCTATAAGGTTCAACACTGTTCCAAGATAATTGGGATTCAGATGAGACAGTTGTACAGGGTTTAACAATGTTCTAGATAGTTCTACAAGGTTACACATTATCCCAAATTGTATGAGATTAATTTCAGGCAGTTTTGGAAGGTTTAACATTGTTCCAAACTGTTTGGGACAAAGTTACGACAATTGTTTACGGTTTAACATTGTTATATAAGGGTCAACACTGTTCCAATTTATTTGAGATTAATTTCAGAATTCCAAATTGTTTGGGACAAAGTTAATATAATTATTTAGGGTTTAACATTGTTATATAAGGTTCAATACTGTTCCAAGTTAATTGGGATTAAGTTAAGAAAGTTATACTAATTTAACAATGTTCTACATAGTTCTATAAGGTTCAACACTGTTCCAAGATAATTGGGATTCAGATGAGACAGTTGTACAGGGTTTAACAATGTTCTAGATAGTTCTACAAGGTTACACATTATCCCAAATTGTATGAGATTAATTTCAGGCAGTTTTGGAAGGTTTAACATTGTTCCAAATTGTTTGGGACAAAGTTACGACAGTTGTTTACGGTTTAACATTGTTATATAAGGGTCAACACTGTTCCAATTTGTTTGAGATTAATTTCAGAATTCCAAATTGTTTGGGACAAAGTTAATATAATTATTTAGGGTTTAACATTGTTATATAAGGTTCAATACTGTTCCAAGTTAATTGGGATTAAATTAAGAAAGTTATACTAACTTAACAATGTTCTACATAGTTCTATAAGGTTTAACACTGTTCCACATTGTTTGGGATTAATTTCAGAATGTTGTGGAAGGTTTAACATTGTTTCAAACTGTTTGGGACAAAGTTAATATAATTATTTAGGGTTTAACATTGTTATATAAGGGTCAACACTGTTCTAAGTCAATTGGGATTAATTTCAGACAGTTGTGTAAGGTTTCACATTGTCCCAAATTGTTTTGGAATAAATTAAATCAGTTTCATTGGGTTTAACATTGTGGAATATCAATATAGACTTTTAAAAAATCAAAATTTTTGACTCAAATTGAGGTAATTTAACATTGTACTAGATCTTCTGTATTTTTTTAGTAGGTTTATAATTCATAATTTTTCAAACTAATTGAAAAATTATCTTATCAGATTTAAATCTTTTAATCACAGACTTACAGACCGACTCAAATAGTTGTCAATTTACGAAAAAAATATTTTAAGTGTTAAAATATTTCAGAAACAAAATTTAGAAGGTGATTTTACCTCTAAAGAATATTTGTGGACTGCTTTATGTCAAGAAAATGAATATTATGACAGAACATTCCTTAATATCGACAGTAAAGCTCTTGTGTCGTCTCATATTCCAAATTGATTAGATTTTTATGTGTCACATTATACCATTCTTTATATATTGCATTGGCTGAGCCATAAAAATGCAAGAAAAAATATAAAGTAACATGAATATTATAGAGAAATCTCCAAGGAATCGATTGGTACAAGAATTTTTGTTATGGCTCAACTTGTTTTCGAGATACGCGGCCATAAACTTAAAATTTGAAAATTGTAAGTGCCAAATTGTACAATTTTTTATATATTTCATCGGCTGTGCCATAAAAATGCAAGAAAAAAAATATAAAATATATGTGTCTTATAGAAAAACCCCCAAGGAATCGATTGGTGTAAGAATTTTTATTGTATCTCAACTAATTTACGAGTTACAAGCCTGTAAAGACAAAACTCATTTCCAAAAAATGTTTTGACCGCCACAAGGATTCAAATCTATTTTAGATATTCAAAAAGTGATATAGATATATAAAAAGTAAATAAAAATAGCCAGGAACATTTTTTTATTTTACGACCGCCACACGGATTCAAATTCTTACCTGAAAGTCTTTTAAAATAGGGGCATTGTCATTTAAGTCTGTGACAATAACTTCAACATGACCATCGCTTCTTAGAGGAGGACTGGCTGCTCTAATTCTTAAATCATATTTTTTCCTAGGACTCTCGTAGTCTAGTTCAGTCATAGTCAATAGTTCTGCACTAGACGAGCCAGGTCTAGTCACTAGAGAAAAGCTGTTAGAGTCATCTCCTCCTAGAAAAAACCAGTTTTAGTCATCGACCTTCAGACGGATTAAGAGTGGTCGAATGAAAATTATCAGCGCAATTTCTGGACACAAAGCAAAAAACGCTTGAACACGGCAATTTTAGTATAAAGGGGGACACTTGAATGGATTTCCAATGGCATTTCAACCCTAAAATGGGGGTTGCACCTAATTTTAAATGGAAAAGGGTGTCAAAAAAATCTAAGAAAAATATTACAATTAAAAAAAAGCAATTTAATTAATGAACATTCACAAAAATTCCCGTAATATCTTCAGAAAAACGCAGGTCACTTTTCAATTTTAAACTTGCCTGTGTTGACAAAGGCTGTATTTATTTGGGACTTTTTAAGTAACCTTAACGGCCAAAGAGACTACCTACATTTATGACTCTCCAATAAAATGTTAATTGTAAAAACTGTCATGACTCATGTTCAAATACAAATAGAAAACACAGATATAATAAAATATTATTTTTTTCTCGCTAAATGATATTAAATAAAGGTTAATGTTCGCTAAAACCGGTATATTTTTTTTTTTGGTTAATGGTTACCGGTATTTTCGGCCTGAAAAATATCGGTTAAAATTACGGTTAAAGTTCGCAATTTTCGTTGAAAATATCGGTTACCGGTTTTTATTAACCGGTTTTTTTAACCGGTTACATGCCCTGTTATTATATTTTCTTGTTGTGTAGCAGACTATTCTACATTTCTAGCATTTCCAGTTATTAATGATTCTTAAAATTGTTGTTGCATTTGTTGTAGGTCTGTCAGAAACTTTTATAACCCAAAAAGCAAATATCAAATTGGTTCCTATGTGTAATGTTAAATGAGACAAGCAAGTATACATTGCTGTCAAGTCGCAACCATAAATATGATAAATCCCCGTATGTTTCACATTAAAAATACTCTCGGTATGTACAATTTCTAATGATTGAATGTGAGAAACATAGTTCTAAGAATCAGCAATATTTCTTGTAGACAAATCTTCAGTATATTGTTTTTCCTGTAATGTTTAACGACACACAACTTCCACCAATAAACTGCAAGTAAAACATGTAAGGAAACAAGTACGTTAAGCACTTGCCGCCTTGCTCCATCTATGAAAGCACGTTGAAATTTTTAATGAAGATATGATTGCGTAGGAAATGGTGTAAAGTAAACACATTGTACTTGAACGAGAAATATGGTTCTATGAATCGGTAATATTTCTTCTCGACAAATATTCAGTATATTGTTTTTCCTGCAATATTTAACGACACACAACTTCCACCAATAAACTGCAAGTAAAACATGTAACGAAACAAGTATGTTAAGCACTTGCCGCCTTGCTCCGTCTATGAAGCCACGTTGAGGTTTTTAATGAAGATATGATTGTGTAGGAAATGGTGTAAAGTAAACACGTTGTACTTGAACTCGGCCGGGCATGGCGAGTTGTGATAATCTTTCATCGGCGTACTGGCCGCGGATAATTGCGTTAAACGTTTAAGCGCGCACATTAATAACATTTAGCTGACGGACTGACCGACAGGGTGGGATTCGTGGACATTATTCCAGGCGCCTGTATTTATCTACTACATGCGACTAACTTAATACTCATCGGCTTCAACGAGTAAAAACAAAGTTAAACAAGATGGTGCAATGAGGTGACTTACTAACTGCAGGATACAACAGGAACACACAAGCTTTTCTTAATATAACTTTATTTATATCTTACAACTTAATAAAACAATACTGACCTGAATAATTTAAAGTGAACAATTGGAATTAACTGACTACATTGTAACTTCTGCCACGACCGAACTACAACTAAGACTGTCTAAGACTGCCTCTATAAAACTTTGTTCAGAGGCAAATCCACCCTTATACAAATTTTGTCTGAGAACTATTATCTCATAGGCATGTGACCCCATAATATTTAATTTTAATGACAAAAATGTCAACATCTAGACGCCGATGACAGAATTATAGTCCACAGAAGAAATTCAAATCCAAAAAGAAGATGGAAAGCAGGACAACTATTTACCACAACTTAATTGTTTTTCGATTTCAATATTATTATATAATAAATACATAATTAACAATGTTTTTAAGATGTTTTTTGAGTTATTAGCGGTAATATAACTAGTACAGACAAATTAGAAAATATTTTGTATATAAACACTTATTTTCTCGGAGTAACTAACTTAGCTAGCTTCTGGTACAAGTTATATGACCAATATAAACGCGACATAAGATTGTTACTTAACGAATCAATTTTCTGGCCGCCTACAGTGTTGAAGGCGCTTTTATTTATCTGCAACATTTGACTAAATTGATTCAATACTTAGTATGATTTCATTACTACCAATGATTATAAGGTTGTTTCTTAACGAATCATGTTCTATTCAAAAGACAATAAACGTGTAATTAATATTTTGTTCGCTTACTATGATGGAGGTGACTTTATTTATCCACTATATTGAACAAACTTTTCTAATAGTCTACAAGCTAGTGATAATAAAGTTGTTTTTATGTTGCATCAACGTATTGTATGTTTGTTATTGCTACGAATACATAGTATATAGTAAATACATTTTCATTTCTAACTGTAACTATAGACAACATTAAGGTATAAATTGATATCTCACAATTCTGTCTAAAATCGTTTTTTTTTTAAAGTTAGTTGTTAGGAAGTAGTGAAATGAAGACATCTTTATTATTAAAATATAAATGAATTATAAAATAATATCGTGGTCGTAGAAAAATTACAATGTACAACTCGCTTGAAGTGTCCATTTCATACTCGTATGAAATGAGTACTATTTCATACTTGTTGTACAATATACTATTACATACTTAGTAACCTTTCAAACTTTTTAAAAACTAAAACAAATGATGGAAATAGATTAAAAAGTTTTCTATGTGATTTGAGGGACAGCCTAACTAAAGTTATAACGAATTCAATAAATCTAAGTAAGTGACGTATTTTGGACAAGAATATACGGTAACGGTTTAACGCGGCGTGATCCCTCAACCCAAATTAGAGGGTGAAAAACCAGACACGCAAACATTTTTTACCAAAGCTAGGATTTCATGCCGTTGCAGTTGCTGAAATATTTTCACCATTTCAGTGCGCGAGGAATTTTCAGCAATGTACTGAATTTTAAATTACAAAGTGTACAGCGTTTGCAAAAAAAAATAACATTTTATAGTTGTCCTTATACGCTTTTAATTTTTTTTACAAAATACGTATTATATATGTATTTCATCCATTACTGGCAATTTATTATTTTGTTTATAACTTACAGTTTCATATAGATATCTGAAAAATAATAATGCTCAATTAACAAAAATTTTATTAAAAAATTTGACTGCAAAGTGAAATGGTTTATTTGATATTTTATTCCGATATGACATTTAAGTAATATTGATGCAACAGACCATATGAGAAAGGTCTAGTTGTATAAAGAAAATATAGTTCTCTATAGCTATCTGAGATTCGCTAATGAATATATTCTTTACGCAGTGTCATAAGTATTTAACTAGACAAGAAATGATACTATGTATGTGAATAAATCTTTAGTCAGATTTCAAATAGACCTAATTGTACCTATTTGTATAATTTCAACATTAATAATAATACCACTATTACTGCTATTATAGCTTTTTCAAATGTTAAGATATACAGTAAACGTCATCAGTTTCTGCTGTAAGAATTATTAATATTTTATCTTGCATCTTTGTCATATACTCGTAGCATAGATGAGACGCTATCTCATTATTTTAAGTGTTACAGAGAGGTACGAGTATATATGTTATCTAGACTAATCATCGCCAAAAATGAAATAGCAACAGTAGTATAATCGCGGAAACGGTTATTTTCAAATATTCAAAAAACTTGAATATGCATATTAAGGAGATTTTGACATCGACAATTTGTACTTCATTATGTGTTGTTAGTTTTGTATGT
Source organism: Stenolophus ochropezus (assembly GCA_035578165.1). NCBI lineage: Eukaryota > Metazoa > Arthropoda > Insecta > Coleoptera > Carabidae > Stenolophus > Stenolophus ochropezus. The sequence goes on along the minus strand of JAQOWZ010000018.1, from coordinate 21,062,072 downwards.
TTCATCCATTTTTATGTTTGTCTATAATACTGTTAGTTTGGACATTTATTTACTTCAGAAATCACATGATTTCACCTGATAAGATGACGTCATCAATTCCCCTTCCCTCCAACGATTTGAATCAAATGGTTAGAATAATTGATGACGTAAGGACCAACTGAGGGAAATAGAGTATATACAAACATTATAGGTAGTTTAGTAGTATTATTACAAAAAAGTGTTGTCCATCATTGAATTGAACAACCTTCTAATTTAATTTAATTCAATCCTCCTTCCCGCCAACAATTTGAACCAAATGGTTACAATAATTGATGACGTGAGGATCAACTGCAGGAAAGAGTGTATACTTACTTATTTGTAGTTTAGTAGTATTATTATAAAACAGTGTGGTCCATAACTGAATTGAACAACCTTTTAATTTAATCCTCTTTCCCACCAACGATTTGAATAAAATGGTTGCAATAATTGATGACGTGAGGATCAACTGCAGGAAATAGAGTGTATACTTACTTATTTGTAGTTTAGTAGTATTATTATAAAACATTGTAGTGTATCATTGAATTGAACAACCTTTTAATTTAATTTAATTCAATCCTCCTTCCCGCCAACGATTTGAATCAAATGGTTACAATAATTGATGACGTGAGGATCAACTGCTGGAAATAGAGTGTATACTTACTTATTTGTAGTTTAGTAGTATTTTTACAAAAGAGTGTGGTCCATCATTGAATTGAACAACCATTTAATTTAATTCAATCCTCCTTCTCGCCAACGATTTGTATCAAATGGTTACAATAATTGATAACGTGAGGATCAACTGCAGCAAATATAGTATATACTTACATTATTTGTAGTTTAGTAGTATTATTGTAAAACAGTGCAGTCCATCGTTGAATTGAACACCCTTTTAATTCGTCCAATTTCACCCACTTCACTTTTCCCCTTAATCATCGCGTTTAATCATCATCATATCTGTTTTGAACCCTTAACACCCGCCCTTATCAATACTCGTGGAATCGATGACTGGGGCGCACACATGACCGGAGTAAAACAGTGCCCCTTCCACAAGCTTGCTGCACGCCACTGCTGGTGAATAATGAGCCTGATAAGCGATGTGCGATAGCCACTCGACACTTCAGCACCCAGTGGCGTAGAAACGGGGGAGTAGTGCAGAGATGTAACAGACGAATTTATTAGTTAATACACGATTGTATTGCCCTAATACTCATATACATAACGATGCAATGTGGTCCGAACATCTATAGCTTGCAAATTCACTACACAGGGACGTATTGACAATGTAGATGTTTCAAAACTAGGGTTACCAATCTTCCTTTTTATTTTTACCTTTATTGAGAAATAGTTTTTCCCTGACCGTTTGCTTAGTAACCATTTAGGTTAATAATAAGTTATAATTGATCTAGGCCAATAATGATACTCAAACCATCAAATCCAAATATTTTTTTGACCCATTAAATTCCAGAAAATAAGGATTCATAACTTAATTACGCCGTCTAATTTAAATAAGTAAATCAAATAAAAACAAATTAAAAATAAGGTTAACGTTCACGTCAGATAAAAATAAATATTACCTACTTTATTTTTGTGAATATTAAGAAACAAGTAAACATTTCAAATATTTTTTTTCACTACTAGCCTAGACACCCGCTATTATTAACCTTTATTTTACATGAGAAATTGTTTTTCACTTCCTCTTACGTGGTTACCGTGATCACCTAGGACAATAATAAATTATTATTAACCATGTTCGATAATAATAACTCTCACTTTTTAAAGAAACTCAAGTTTCCAAATCTTAGTATTGTTTGAATCATTGAAGTCAAGAAAAGTATGAAGTATCGATTCACAATTTAAATAAGCCGTCTAAATTAAATAAGTAAATCAAATAAAACCAAATTAAAAATTAAATGTGAGATTGACAAACTGAAACGGCAAATATAAAAACAAAGACAGCCTACTTTATTTTTGTGAATATTAGGAAACAAGTTAATGTTCATGTCCAAATGTTTGTTATTGTCAATATAATTTTTTTAGTAGAAATGGTATTGAAACCCTAGTAGTGAAAAAATTAATATGTATACCACGGTTGACCAGCGCCTTATGTCCCTCGGTTGCTTCGCACTTCGGCATACAACTTAGCACTAGTAGTAAAAAATAAATATACAAATACACATATCACGGTTAAGAAGACCATTTTTAAACTTCGCACCTCGGGATACAATATTGGAGCTAGGTCAATAATGATAGTATTCTCAACCTTGTTGTATAATATACTATTTGAATTGAGAACTAGAATTTACTGACTGACTTCAACTGAGCAGAGTTAAGATTTGTAGATCAATTTCCAGTTTCGACAATCTTGATTCAATTAGAAACACCGATGTGTCCAAGATGTTCCGAATCCAGTATAAGATATAGGTCCATTGCAAAAGTATAGGCTTTCAACATACACCATTTAAATGTAAGTAAAATGTCTAGAAACAGACGAATTCTCATCTTGATTTTATCTGTTCTATGTTCCTCAATGGTATGCTGAAGTTTTAATTTTACGAAGAAGACAGTAGTTAGTGTGTTCCAAATGGAACTAAACACAATGTAAAATCAGAAGTTTTAAATCTCAAAAGTCGTTATCTAAAAACTACATAAAACATTGCTATGTCCAATTGGTTTGGAAATTTTTAGAGGATATAAAAGGATAATCTGGATGACTAAAATTGTAATCCAAGATATTTGCGCCCATTTTCGTGTAGAAGTGCATCAGTATTGTCCGTAGAAATTACAGAAGTTGTTCTGATTTGTTCCAATTGTCTGTATAACAATGGGATTGGGAATGGATGTATTTATTTGCGAACTTTAAATTTGATTGTATCTGTGATTGTGATGTTCGGCCGAGTGGGCAGATTAATCAGCTTTGTCCGCGCGGCTAAGTGATTTTATTAAAGTTTGTTGCAATGCAAGAATTTAGCGGAAAATCGGCCACGGAAATTGTTTCCGGCGATGCGACGAGGAATTGGAACGGAAACTTTAGTTTTGTTTTTAATTAACGAGCATTTTTATTCCAAGTTCCACAGGTTTTGATCTAATTAGTTATTATACAGGGATTGTGAAAGCAGTTGTTTTATTGTTACAGAAAGAATAGAATGATGGAAAAGTACAATAAACTTTAACTTTAAAACCTATTGATACAATACGTCAAGATATCAAATTAAAATTTACTCGTTTTCTTCTAGACATATTAAGCCTTTTCAATTTTATTCTGTCGCTTCATTATCTAACTTTTACTTATTTTCAAAGCCCATAACCCCATATCAAAGTTGTGTAGAGTTAAAACAAGCCAAACAACAGTACTAAACCAAAAATTGTGTTAACAAACGCAAAATATCCCAAAAATACTCATTTTGGTGCCTATAATTTTGATTTTGGGAAATAGTGTACGTTGATAGATCTCGATGATCAGATTTTAAATTTTCAAACGAAATTTAATTATCTCTTTTCGTTCTTAAGATATTTTCTGTCAAAGTTGTACCCCAAAAAAGTGTGTTTTGTGGCCATATCTATAAAACGGGTAGAGATACAATTTCAACGATTCTACGGCAAAAGTTACATAAAGAATTGTTTTCTTCGCATATACGTTCTTTGGAACGATTAAGTGAAAAATGAGAAAATCGAAAAAACCTAAATTTCAAAATTTCCCCGATGAACTTTTTTTCTCCAAAACTTTTCGTTTTCTAGACTTAAGTAGATATCGATGTGCTGATTTCAAATTTTCAAACCGATTTAAATTATCTCTTACCGTTCTCGAGATATTCGTGATCAAAGTAGAGTTTTTGCTATTCCTAAAAAAACAGGTTTTTTAGGTATACCCCTTTAAGGGTTAGGTTTACGACTTCGGAAACCTCACCAATCAATTCTACAGGAAAAATTACATAAGTATACCAATTTTTAGATTTTTATTGCAAAGGATACAATTTGTAGAAAGGAAAAACGAAAATGGCCAAAATCGGAAAAAATGCCTGATGCACCCCTTACGATTTTTTTCGATTTTTGGTCATTTTCAGTTTTTTTCTTCTAGAAATTCTATCTGTTGAGATAAAAATCTGAAAATTGATACACTTATGTAATTTTGCCCGTAGAATCGATTGGTGAGGCCGTCGGAACCATAAACCTAACCATTTAAGAGGTATACCTAAAAAACCTAATTTTTTAGGTATAACTTTAAACTCAAATATCTCGAGAACGGGAAAAGATAATTGAATTCTGTTTGAAAATTTGAAATCAGCACATCGATATCTACTTAAGACTGAAAAATGAAAAATTTTGGTGACAAAAAATTTCGGAATGAAAATTTGAAATTTAGGTTTTTTCAATTTTGTCATTTTTCTCCAAATCGTTCCAAAGAACGTATATTTGGACAAAACATTTCTTTATATAACTTTTTCCGTAGAATCGAATGGTAAAATAGTTGAGATTGTATCTCTACTCATTTTTTAAATATAGTCAAAAAACACAGTTTTTTGAGGTAAAATTTTGTGAGCAAATATCTCCGAGACGAAAAGAGATAATTAAATTCTGTTTGTAAATTTGGTATCTGTGTAGCTAGTTCTTTAAAATTTATTATAAACAAAATTTAGTAAAATTTGAAAATTTTCGAGCTAAAAATTCGATATTTTCAAATATTTTCGAGTTTACGCAAAAATATAACATCAGTGGCTTTGGCAATTACTTCCCCTATTGTTACTACATACGCAAACTATTTATCTAAATAATATTCAGATCCAATTGGACACGCCACGATCACACATCCTTATTGACATTATGTTCAGTTATATGAACAATTTGTAATGGTTTTTATCATTTTGGATGTTAATCCGTCGCTTATTTTTTATAGTGATTTCTCCATATATTCTACTTTTTTCGTATAATAAACCTATAACTTGCAAATTCACTACACAGGGACGTAATGACAATGTAGATGTTTTAAAACTAAGGTTCCCAACCTTCCTTTTTACCTTTACCTTTATTGAGAAATTGTTTTTCACTTACCATTTGTTTGGTAACCATGGTAGTCTAGGTTAATAATAAGTTATAATTAACCTAGCCAATAATGAAACTCAAAGACCATATATTCAACTCAAGAAAATATGGAAATCAAATAAAATAGTTATTTGTGTATCAAGAGCGTAAAGTGAATTTTTATTGCTTGTGCTTGTAAATTGAAACGCGAGCGTAGCGAGCGCTACAATCGAGCTAGAAATGCATACATATTTTTTTCTACGACTTTACTAACGAAATAAAAAAATAATAATACCTATTTAGTAAGTTCAATTCAATCTTAATCAATTTCCTGTTTTGTGTTGCTGTAACCATGACGATATGAGTAAATAAATAATCTAAGCGAGTAAATTAAGTACTTTACCGCTCTTTGCTATGGAGACGCGCCGTAAAGTATTTATTTGCTCGTTCCTCAGTAATCATTGACTTTACGATGACAAAAGAGAGCATAAATATCAACTTTTCATGGTAGTCGTAGAAAAACAAATTAAAAATTAAAAGTAAGGTTTACAAACCGAAACGTCATCTATAAAAATAAATGCTGCCTACTTTATTTTTGTGAATATTAAGAAACAAGTAAACATTTATGTCAAAATCTTATTATTATCAATTTTTTTCTCTACTAGCCTAGACACCCACTATTAGTAACCTTTATTTCATATGAGAAATTGTTTTTCACTACCGCTTACTTGGTAACTATGGTCAGCTAGGTCAATAATAAATTATTATTAACCATGGTCGATATTAATCCGTCGCTTATTTTTTATAGTGATTTCTCCATATCTTCCACTTCCGTATAATAAACCGTTTGCTCATAACAGCCTATTAGAAACCACGTTCGCACTTGGGCAGAGGCAGAGGAGTATTTATTTTCCATACAAACGGTCCAGGCGTTCGGTATTGGAAAACTTAAAACTACCGTCTCGTTATATTCAATGCGAGGGAAACGGTTATGGGCGCCGGCGTCTACCGGGAATTTTAATACGTGGAGGATTACTTGGAGCAATGGACTCTGTGGAAGAGGAAAAGCACTTGATCAATAGTTAAGGAATGAGCTTAGTTGTGAATGCTATCTAACAAACGATGAAACGATTATCTTTATCGAATAGGGACGAAGGTACTATGAGCTGTAATTATTTTTGTGGTTGTTAGTAAACCTTACCTAAAATACAAGAAAATTGAAACGACCAATCTAACAAACTATGGAGGAGTGTCGAATATATTGTAACACGAGGTACTGAGAATTACAACATACAAATTTTAATTAGATTATTATCAAATTGAGTACAGTTTTAAATATATATTCGGATTATATTAAAATTTAATTACCATTACAAGTACTCGTAAGTTTAGACTCCCTATTTGAGTTCTGAATTCCCAACTCTTTAGTTTCAGCTGTCAACACTAACTGACTGAAATTTTACCTATCAGCAGAATTATTGTAGCTCATTATAGCACTGTTGCAACCTTGCACCACTAAAATGCAATTCAAAGCTAAAATTTTATATTGCAGTATATTTACCATTTTTTTAGGTAATCAAACAGTAATAGCATATTGTGCAATAAGTGCTTAAAGTCTGGTATGCGTGATTCAAACACTCGACTTCGTCTCGTGCCGAAACTTTCATACCTCCTGGGAAATAGGCGATTCTGCACGAGTGGCACACTATAGTTTTTCTAAGACCACACTTTTAAACGTTACAGAACAAATACGTGCTCGAAAGCTTTTTTGATATAAGAACCAGTAAGACACAGATAACCTGACAAAGCGTATCTTCACGCATGCGCAGTGTTGGCAATTACTGTGAGAAATGATATTTCCCCCATATACCGTGAGAAATGATTTCTCACACTTTAACCCACGATTGTGCGAAATACGCAAAATTCAAGCTTACGTAGTGTTCGAAAAGTACCACTTTTTATAGTGGTCGTAGAACAAATTTATTAATTTACACAAAATCATTGAATTAGAAAAATATCAAAAATTAAAATTACGTACAAAAAAACTGAAACTCTATTTAGCAAAATAGAAGAACATTTTTTTATTTGGTTTAACAATTTAATAGTAGTGCTCAAGCGTGAAGAAGTTTAGGAAAAAGTGAATTTATTTAAATGTTATTTAAATGAATTGTAAGTAGTGTCGAGGCTGTAATTCAGTCGCCAAACAGAAGTATAAAGCCTGGGAATGTTCTGCATGCCTAATTTGCTACAAAACACTAAATAGGGAGCCATTAAAGTCAGCCAGATAAATTTGTGGCAACAATTTAATGTTTTCGACGTTTTGTACACTGAGCTCTTGCCGAGGTCTGAGCTTCTTGCAAAAAACCGCATTAATCTCGACTAATCGATTTTGTTGACATTTCCACTGCTTTGCTCGACACTGTAGCCTTATTTCAAAGACATCGCACACACAAACAAACACTACATTCAACGCTTTTTACTTTGCCAACATACCAACACAAAATTTCAAACCCTAACCGAACAATGATTTTAGAAAAGAAGTAATATAATATTAGTTTATAAAGTAACTCTTTAAAGCACATGGAAATAATTAAAGAGCAAGACGCGAAGCAAAATGTTAAACACTAGTGCATTAAAGTCATTTATATACACGCAAATCACTAGTCTCCGTACACATATCTTTGCGCTTTGTTTTTGAAATATATAAACCACCCTGAAACTTTCAGGAACTCAGTAATTTTATGAGATGTGCCAAAGAAAACTATTTGGATCAGATGGACGAATTATTGTTTGGAAAAGAAAGAATGATTAAATAAAAACAAAAATATTATGCCCAACAGTGAAATATGGAGGAGGATCTGTGCTTGTATGGGGCTGTATGATTGCAGAAGAAGTGGGAAGCTTAATTTTCATTGACGGGAAAGTGGTTTACTTGAATAATTTAAAAGAGAATTTGGAAAAATATGCTGAGAATTATGGAAAAGAATTAAAAACGCCTCCACAGTCTCCAGATATGAATCCCATTGAACATCTCTGTGGCTTATTTAAAAAAATATGTAAAACAAGATGCGCAAAGAATATAGAAGAAATACTACATTTATGGTAGAAGAATGGAATACAATTGACTCCTAAACTACAAGAAAATTAGTGGGAAATATGATAAACAGTTTAAGGAAAATAATTCTAAAGGGAAGTAAGTCTCCAGATATGAATCCCATTGAAAATCTCTGTGGCTTATTTAAAAAAAAATAATAAAATAAGACGCTCAAAGAATATAAAAGAACTACTACATTTATGATAGAAGAATGGGATAAAATTGACTTCCAAAATCCAATAAAATTAGTTGGAAGTATGACAAACCGTTTAAGGGAAGTAATTCTAAAGAAAGCCTTTCCAAAAGATCATTGATTCTGTATAATATACAGTTGTATGGAGACTAAATTGGCGAACTTAGTTCTTATAATAATTTTTTTTTCTCGATTACGTTACGAAAAATTTAGGAAATCGATACATTATTTTATTTATTAATATAGTAAACATAATATAAAATTTAATGTATACATATTCAATAAACAATCTTAAAAAAGATAGAATATTTTTTTCCTTTACTGGTGTACTGAGACTAATTGGTTTGAACTCAATCCAATATCGATTTATTTGAAATCAATTGGCACACATAAATATGTAATGTACGTATTTCTCTGTTTGTAAGAAATTACATCTATATTTTAAGAACGTTCTAATGGTGTTGTCAGCTATATTTAACCAAAGTGACGAGGACAAGAAGATTATGAACTGACACATTGCAACGACTGACAGAGTGACAGGAGACCTTGAAATCCACGCGTTGAAGTGTGGATAGATTTAACACGCAAAAGTAATTTAATAATTTCGACAAATTTCAGAATTCAAATTAGAAAAATGAAATTAAACCATAATATCAGAACTGGAAATGGAAAAATTTAAACTTGTATTATAAATTCCGACTCAAAATTAACATTTAACCAAACCTTCTTGTAGTTCGAAACCCATTGTAAGCTGTAAGTTTCCTGATGAGATTATACTTAGTTCCGACACAGAATAGGTTTATACAGAAGCGACAGTAAGACAGAGAAGCGAAAATTAGAGAGAGATGGAGAATGTGCACAAATTTAAAGGGCCCATTGTTTAAAATCGGAATGTTTCCTCATATCTGAGAGAGGTAGGGGAAGAGCACAAATTTAAAGGTCTACACAATGCTTCAAGGTCATAGAACTGACTAGGGGAACATGAAAGTTTCCGACTTGAATTGAGCAGAGTGAGAGATCTAGAGTTCAAATTCCAGCTTCAACAGTCTTTACCCAAATAAATATACCACTATGTCCGAGTGGTTCGCAATCCACTACAAGCTGTAAATTGCTTACAGAGACAGTTAGCAGAAAAAATATGTGAAAGTTATTGACCTAGTGTAATAATCCGCCACATGTAATCTAGTATCAAAGTATATAAAATTGCATCATTATAAATATTCGCATAAACAACAGTTGATGAAGTCATTAAGTCGTAAAAAATACACCATACGCAACATTACATCATATTGTGATGCATTTAGTATGTCACTGAGTATTATATTAAATTATCTCGGCAATGCTATGGCCATAAAATTTTTAATTACATGTTATTACCCTGCAAAATGTAGTCATAATAATTATAATATAAATTGTGTTTTCAATGGGCTTTGCAACATTCATTTGCAGACTCATATATGTTCAATTCAAGTAAAGATGAGCATGAGCACGTTTATAAATTAAAGGGGAACCCTTTTTAAAAAACCTCCAGACTTGATACTCATAATTCTTTTATTTATGTAATCATATTTATTTATTCTGACGAGTTTACAGTTTAAATATGATAGATCATACATTAACCTCCCTCATATCTTAAAATAATGATAGAAATTCTCACTGGCCATTGTCCTTTAAAATACCATTTGTACAAAATTGGTAAAGCTGAAAATGGCACCTTTCCGCTTTATTGTCGAATCAGAAAATGTATTATTTCTGTATTTTAGTGTGGTTGCTAGGCTTTAAAGGTAATAGTTCGGGAATATTTTTTCCGACCGGTAAAAAAGCATTCCTGTACAGTATGCAGTCCATTGTTTTCCGTAATTAAAAATACTATCATATTTATTTCATTATTATCGAACATAAACCGATCGAAAAGAAAATACTATGTATACCACATAGGAAAAGTTACTTCCCGGACTCCTGGTGTTACTAGCTTCGTACTGCTCGTTCTGCAATATCCACCACCGTCCGGGAATATATCACTTTTCCTACTAGAAACACAATATACTCGTGTAGATTTTGTGAACGAATAATCGTCGTGTGAATGCTCAGCTGTAACCACACAGAGACTCAATCAAGTAGGTAAGAGGTATCTTATGGCAGATGAGATCAAGATCTTGACTCCTGGAGTTTTGTCAGGAAACTGGAACAGTTTCCGAAAAAGTAAGTGAGGATTGTGTCACAATAGATATTCTAGGGCGCGTTGACAAAAGAGATAAAACACTTAAATCATCGTTTACATACATATACAAATACAACCTTCTTCTTCTTGATAACTTCTTTCATCCAATCTTGTCCTAATCACAAATCATCTAAAAGAACCTCGTCTTCTCTCTCTACCTCAAAGATTCCTTTTCCATTCGACAAAAATTATATCTTCATCCAATTTTGTCCTGACCCCAAATCGTCGAACAACCACCTCTTCTCTTCCTTCTCTTCGAACTTCTTTACACTCCTTACATGGGATTCCTTTTCTCTTCCGTAAAGCCTACATCTTCTCTGGTTACTTTATAGTCAGTACCTACTTGGTGTTTCTCTTTTCATTACCACATCTGAATCCTAGCAATCAACTTGACGTTTCTATTTTCGTCCAGTAGATAACGTCATTCTGACGTTATTTGTATTACTTTATATTTGTTGTTATAATTCGAAATGGCTGAAATTAACAAATGAGCTACAATTTTTATTAGAATATTATATAACTCGTTTTTGAGATATCAGTCAATTGATCATAGTATTATTGTACGTAGTTAAAAATCTACAATTAACAACAAATCTGTAATAAATTTTAACTTGATAATCAGGGCATGTAACCGGTTAAAAAAACCGGTTAATAAAAACCGGTAACCGATATTTTCAACGAAAATTGCGAACTTTAACCGTAATTTTAACTGATATTTTTCAGGCCGAAAATACCAGTAACCGTTAACCAAAAAAAAAATAAACCGGTTGTAGCGAACATTAACCTTTATTTTAATATCATTTAGCAAGAAAAAAAATTAATATTTTTTTTATATCTGTGTTTTCTATTTGTATTTGAACATGAGTCATGACAGTTTTTACATTAACATTTTATTGGAGAGTCATAAATGTAGGTAGTCTCTTTGGCCGTTAAGGTTACTTAAAAAGTCCCAAATAAATACGGCCTTTGTCAACACAGGCAAGTTTAAAATTGAAAAGTGACCTGCATTTTTCTGAAGATATTACGGGAATTTTTGTGAATATTCATTAATTAAATTGCTTTTTTTTAATTGTTATATTTTTCTTAGATGTTAATTTTGTATTATTTTTTTTAATTAATTATTCTGTATTTTTTTAATAAAATTTTTATAACTAATTTGTCTTAATTAATTTTAATTATTTTTTTTAACCGATATATTAACCGGTTTAAACCGGTTTCCAATTTTCAAAAACCGGTTTTCGAACGAAAACCATTATTATTATAACGTTCTCTGTAAGGTTAACCGTTAACCAGTATTTTTTTTCGGTTACATGCCCTGTTGATAATATACTCTTTAAAGTCTAAGTACACAAGCTAAAAATTGTTTTATAGTTTCAATAAAATATCGCTGTTAGCGAATGGTTTGGTACCTACTATAAGATGTATACCTCAGCAATATTTGAAACTATTAAGACAGTAATATGTTGGCATTAGTAAATTCATGTCATGTTCTAAAACCAACTTCAACTTTTACTTTCCAAATTACAAGGCAAATAAAGAAGTATAGGAAAAGTTGTAAAAAGAAACAAATTATGAAAACAAAAGCACGAACAAATTACAATCGCACCCTTTTCCAATCTCAACTTGGAAATCCTGTGGAAATTTGTTATTAGTCACGTTGGAGGCCCCAGTGGAGACGCAGCTTTAGGGTCGAGAACACTTGGGACTCCTGGACGGCGCCTGAATCCTGAGCTATCCTACAGGACTCGCATCCTGGAGCTGACTCGGGATATTAATTGCTTGCAGTCTGGGTACATGACAGCCAAAACGCAAACAACGAGCATTAAGTGCGGAGCATTATTAGCGCTGTTTATTAACTACTAATGGAATTGTTTTTCGATGGGTTTCACAATACAACGATTTCTTTTAACGAAAGTTTATTTACAAACCGAAATATAAATCACAAATCCTAAACTGTTTCTTTAGTTCTCTTTTTTGTATTTTAATAACTTGACAGTTCTATGGTAGTTCCGCAAATATATATCACCTGGTAGAAGGTTTTAACAGTTAATTCGTAAAATTGAATGAAATAGGGTCCTAAAACAATGTCGAAATATTACTATTTTGCAGAAAAATATGAAAATATACAGCTATTAATGAGTATCAGTAAAAATATTTATTTTAATATTATTTATCCAACACCGTGTAATTATAACGATAAGTATGCTGTTTTTAGATAAATAAAGTAGGTCATAAGTCACTAGTGAGCTAAATATATTAGCTCACTGTTTTTTGGTTCGTATCATAGTAACTACGTTATAAAACCTTCTCTACACTATTTTGTTTCTAAATGTCATTTCGAAATTCCATCTGTCAAAAATCTTATATGTATTTTATATCAATGATTAAAATGTGTTGGATAAAATGTATGGCACACGTGTGTTAATTACCTAAGTCACTTGAAAATATACCACACTCGGCCTAACGGACTCGTGAGCTAAACTTTTCCCACGTAACTTATCTATAATGTATCACACTTGTACCATAAATAACTATTAACTATACGAATATGAAAATAACCAAATCCTGTATAATTAATGGTTTGTTTATCACTAGCGAAGACAAATCATGTCACAGGCAAAAATTTTCACGAAAAATTTTTATGGCTCGTTTTTACCAGTATTCTTATTTCACTCACAATAATAATAAAAATGTTTAGGACCCTTTTAGGACCCCATTAATACAAAAAAAAAGTTAACTCTGATCATTTAGATCATAATTCAGTAGATATGTAAGACAGACTAAATTTTAGTCAAACATAGGAGGACAAAACATATTCCCCTCTTTATTATATTAGGCGGAAGTATCCAATGCGCATGCCTAACTTGCTTGCATTACCAACTCAAACATAAACATCTATTATTGCAAGTGTTGGTGTCACTGCATGTCAATTTTTTTTATGTCATCATCATATATGAATATGGCAGAAATTATTCTAAGAAAATTATTAGCAGTTGCATTGTTCGTTCGAGTAGATGAACGAAAGAATCAAAATTATCATTTCATGCATAAGTACTATAAATACCTTTATTATTTAATGTTTAAAGTGGCACATTTTTGATATTACAAATTTTCCCTTTAGTAGGAAAGTACGTCAGGTTGACGCTCTTCGCCTAACTCATAACGTAATTTATTAGTCTTCCAGAGTATGTTCAAAGCATTTTGATAGTTTTGTACAATGTCAAATATGTTATGATTGGTTTTAAATTTCACGTTTAATTCATACTTCCGCCTCCAAAAAGAGATGGAAATAGTATATCCATCCTTCTATTTAACACGTACAACATAGGCAAGTCTATACCGGGATATTGGTATATTATTTAACAAAAAGAAACTAAATTCAACTTAAATAATATTAAAATACTGGGAATAAAAATTAAAATCAGTGATACTTCACTAAAGTGTCAGATAAATATTTTCTTTTATTTCCATGGCTGTCTAATTTTGAACGAAAATATTAGATTTTAAATTTAATAAATCTCGCCCTGCAGACGAAATTGCATATTTCAAATAAGTGTGATCCATAGAATTAATATTCTCCGATAAGTACACAAAATTTGAAGTTAATATTTTGCACTGGGGAGATACTATTCATAATTAACTGATTTCCCAAGTAAAACTCCCATGTGTCGGTCGAGCTGGGACACCCGGTTTGTAAGTGATACAGTGATCTAAGGTACTAGCACATACACTCTATTTTCCGCAGTACTGTAGTAACGTCAATACAATATAACTTTCCAGTTGAAACGCGTGCAACCTTTGGAAGTACAGGCACCAACAAGTCTGCACTTTTTGTCACTTAGCAAATGAAAATTTCTCATAAAATTGTCATTTCATTTGCATTTAATACAGTTCGCATTTAATTCCAATATTGCGTGTAAGGATTGAACTATAAAGGTAGCAAACATACAGACAATGTTTAGTTTATTGTGTTTACTGGAGAACTGCAAACTATTGTTAATCATAAAATACAGAGCGATGGAATATAAAACGATATGCGAATTTTGTGTAAAAATATATTGAATCGAAACTTCATTACTTTATTTACATATGAGTGAACAATAAAATTAGATTTTATAAATGAAAGATCAATAAAATTTGGATTGCTTTACCTTTGAAAATATCAAATTTAAATAACAGAAGTTCAATATTTGTATGCATAAATGAATACTCGTTGATTGGTTTGCGCGTAAAATGGGTCACGTGACACGATGGTCTCTTCCAGGCTAAAAATATTTTTAAATCAATATCAAAATATATTCTGAATTACATTGCACAACATTACTCTAAGTCTATAGAATAGAATTTGATGTAAATTTTAAGTACTTTTTAAACTACTGGGAAAACAGTAGTGGTGGATTTAAAGGAGGGGCAGTGTAGCGATACCCCCCTTGAGAAAAATGTTTATTTAAAAATCGTTGAATATTAAGTCATACTTTTTGAATTCGATTCGCCTGTAAAATTATGTTTTTATGTGTATTCCGATTATAATCTTTTTTAATTCGATGATTTTATGTTCATTAATAAAGTGTTCGGATCACTACGAAACATACAGACTCAAGATTGTGACGTAGCTCGTCATGATAGGTGCATTCTGCTTGGCTTGTTGTTTTTCTTTTGCATTTTTTTATTGCTAAGTTAAGTATAAAGGTTAGATCATATATCACTAGATACGTATGACAGGCCAGATTATGGTCAAACATATAAGGACAAAACATACTCCATTTTTATTATATGAGGGGGAAGTATTCAACGCACATGCCTAACTTGCTTGCATTACCAACTTAACCATATATATCCATTATTGTAAGTATTGGAGACACAGCATGTCAAACATTTTTTTATGTCATCGTCATATATGTATAAGTCAGAAATTATTCTAAGAAAATTATTAACAGTTGTAATGTTTGTTTGAGTAGATGTACAAAAGAATCAAAATTATCATTTCTTGTGTAATTACTATAAATATCTTTATTATTTAATGTTTAAGTAGCACGTTTTTGAATTTACAAATTTTCCCTTTCTGAAAGATTCCTTTAAAAAGCACGTTAGGTTGAAAAATAATTATGATTGTATTGTTTAAAGGACAATAAAAACTTTTAAAAAAAATTTTTTATTTAGTTTATTTTATATATGGAAATATTTTACCTTTTACTTTTTGTATTTTACATTTATATTTATTAAATTCTAAATTATTACTACACAATTTAGAGCATTTTTAAGTTTCTTGTATTCTATATTTTTTTAGGCTGGCACGCCACTGTTGAACGGAAATGACGAAATACTATCCGCCATTTATGCATCCTTCCTGCAATTTTGTATTCAAAGGTATATTCATCCTTCTATATTTGGCCAAAAATTTAACACTTACAATATAAGCAAATCTGCATCTAGTGGTATATAAACTAAGGTATAAAAGATGTATTGAAAATCATATCCGAAAATCTTGCAAACCCCCTACTCACTAGTTTCTGTTTTTTTTTTTACTAAACATAATATAATTTGCAGTAACAAAGTATAACACACCCTGAAAATGATACCACCTTTCACCTTTCTGTTCCACTGTCGAACGGAAATGACGAAACACTATCCGCCATTTATGCAAAACCCATCCCGGTTGCAAGGTTATTTCTTAAACCATTCTTCCTGAGATTTTGTATTCAAAGGTATATCCATTTTTCTATGTTTGGCCAAAAATTTAACACTTACAATATAGGCAAGTCTGTATCTAGTGATATATGATCTAAGCTCTAAGGTATAAAGAGGAATTGAAAAACATATCCGAAAATCTAGCAAACCCCCTACTAAGTCATTGCTTCCTTTTTGTACTAATCATAATAAAATTTCCACTAACAAAGTGTAAAATATCCTGAAAGTGATACTTTCACTTTTCTATTCCCTTTACTCCATACTTCCGCCTCCAAAAAGAGATCCTTCTATGTTTGGCCAAAAATTTAACACTTACAATGTAGACAAGTCTGTATCTAGTGATATATGATCTAAAGTATAAAGGTGAATCGAAAACATATCCGAAAATCTTGCAAACCCTTTACTGAATCATTGCTTCCTAGTTTTTTTACTAATCATAATAAAATTTACCTAACAACGTATAAAACATCCTGAAAATGATACCACCTTTCACCTTTCTATTCCTTTTGTGCCAATGAATATAAAACTCATTATTACGAGTTAAAGTCATCGCTTCTTTTTTTTACTAATCATAATAAAATTTACATTAACAAAGTATAAAACATCCTAAAAATGATACCACCTTTCACTTTTCTGTTTCTTTTGTGTTAAAGAGTATAAAACTCATTATTACGAGTTAATTTTCGGGTTAAAAATGCTCGACTCCGGCAATCCCATTGAATCCAGTCGGTGTACCCCGGAGGGTGAATATGATGCAGCACAAAGCCGCGTAGTGTATGTCTGTAAGCCACATGTAAACACAGGCCGCACACAACCGGCCAATGTCCTCAGGTCGACCAAGGAAACTCAATACCTCATGGGCTAATTGCAAAAATCATAATTGCCTGCACAAGCTTTATAGATTATATACTCAACAGACGCAACAATGAGTGGTGATGTTAAATAAAACATGCACGTACTAGTTCGGTTCATGTTTAAACCATTGGTAGAATGATCGGTGATAGCAAGGGAGTATACGTTGATTATCTTTTTAGTGCTGGATTCAACGAGTTAAATCTGCTAATACTAGTAAAGATTATAATTAATATTTTTATTTCAAATCCTTCACATTAGGATAACGATATATAAAAACCATTTGGTAAGTTAAGTATTGCACTTAAACACACAAATATAAATAACATAGTTAGTGTTTCACGAGAGTCTTGTATTTTTCTTGGTCTTGCAAAAGACAAGACAAGAAATGTGCAAGAATAGCAAGATTTTATCAATTCGTATACTCTCGCATTGTTTTTTTTTTGTTAATTTTAAATCTATATTTATTCTAAGAAAAAATTCATATAATTTTGTTAACATATGTATGTTTATTTCATTTTCGAAAAATATTTAATAGTAATAATTATTGACTAAATAATATAATTATTCTTCGAAATCAGGAAACCAAGAGTTAAGACAAAAATGCTTTCTTATAACCAGGGATGCTTTGAATACTCTTTCTGCTTGTAAAGATGTCGCTATTGTGCTAAAATATACGTATAGTATGTTCAGCTATACGATTTTTGTTTTTAAAATACTTATTAAGTAGTAATAATACATAATTGTATAATAAGAAATATATTTGATAATTGACATTGATATCATCTAAACAAAAAAAAATATACGTGTGATACAAGATTATGTTGAAGATCACTTGCGAATATTAACGTGCAAGACAAGAAGTATGCAAGAAAATGACGATTTTTTAATACAAGAATAATAAAAGTCAAGATATACTTAAATGTCTTGTCTTGCTTTTCGAGACAAGACAAGAAATCTTGTCTTGTGAAACACTAAATATGGTGTTCCACAGGGTTCTATTTTAGGTCCGTTATTTTGTGTTTTATATCTACAATATCAATGATAATAGAGTATCCTTTTGTAAACGGCATCACACTATTAAAAGATGATAGAGTCATTAATAACTTTTAAAAATAAAAACATACAAAAAGCTGAAAAATGGTTTTCCGCTAATAATTTACTTTTAAAGAAAGATAACTCTCAACAGATGATTATCTTTAACGGAAAAAAATCCAATAAAGATTCTGATGTTTAAGTTCTTGGAATATATGTTATTGTTTTAAACTGAACTTGAGATTTTGAAATAATATTTTTGTAATGAATACATGAGCGTACTCAGTTTACTGTTTAAATACAATAAACAGTTAATAATAGAATCGATACTTGTTGCATTTTGCATTACCGTGTGTACAATATAGAAATTAAACGCTTACATATTGTCCATACCCTCTCCCAATATTGACTGATGGTAATGCGCTCTGATTACAGTTCCACTGAAAACTCTGAAAACAGAATTTCCACTTATGTTAATTAATACATCGTGGGTTTATTAGTTTATATTTAATTAAGGATTTAATTGAATGCATTTATTTGAAACAGTTTGCAAACATGGATTACAGGTTAATCTACTTTGTTGATCTACGTTTCAATTTAGATAAATAATAATAAAGCTCTGAAATTGTTGTACGATCAACAAAGGCATTAATATAGTTTGCTATACATTGTTTATAATACAGAGAGGAATATTCCAAATTTGTTTAAACCGATTTTCTAGTTTAAACATTTACAGTTTATATCATTATTGTTACTATCAACCGCATTACATATTTGTTTATTTCGTCAAAAATAATTATTTTCCTAAATTCAAATTTTTATAATTGTCTTTTGTTGTTCCAAATTTATTTTTTAACCCATCGGAAGTGGTGCCCTTTTCTAGGACACGGCGTTCTAAAATATTACTACTGGAGTATTTTTTTTTTACAAAATAATGATATAGGGTGGTGAATTCAACTTTCTTTTTTATAAAAATGAATATTTTATATATAAAAAATAATTTTAACTCTTAAAGTATAAAACATGAAAAAAAAAATTCAGTATTATAAGAAAACACATATAAAAAATTAATATACACTCTATTTCTTCAGTTGATTCTCACGTCACCAATTACTGTTGCAAGAATTGTTAAACTTTTATCTTGCATCTTTGTCGTATACGCAATAAAATAATAAATATTTTCAACAATTTATTTTAGTATCTAAAACTATTACGTCCTAACCTGTAAGAAAATATTAGTATACGCAGACTTTCTATTTTTCTCAAACCATATAAAATTCAAAACTATGAACTATAAAATGTAATTGCCAATCCCAATAGTTTTATGAAAACGTCATAAGTGAAAGCGATAAGTTAAATTGGAATATCTTAAAACCTTTTATTAATTGTGTTGTTTTTATTAGCATAGAATTGTACTCGTACACGAAACGACAATAAAATAACAATTAAATTTTACGATTGAACTATGCACATAATCGCAACTTCTAGCAAGCGATAAAAATTCAGAGAGATTGCATAAAATTTAAATAAACACAGCGATAAGCTAAAATGTTATTTTACATTTTTACAATACTATCACCTCCATTACAATATAGATCTTATCGCATTGCTGACACATTTTATGTCGAATAATTTCTTTATTCACTCTGCAAGAAATTTTCACGAAGAAAATCTATAATAGATTCATTAAGTGCTGCACTATGCTGAAAAATATTTCAGCTAAGTGCTGTACAATTCAAACAACAAAAACTGCATACAAGTAACAGTACCATGCAATGCATAAATCTAACAAATGTTACTTTTTGAGAGTGACAGAAAAGTGTGTTTTTTGGGTATATCTGAAAAGATACAATATCAATGATTTTACTAATCGATTCCACTGTAAAAGTTACATAAAGAAATGTTTTCTTTGCATATAAGTTTTTTGCAACGATACGGTAAAAAAAATTTCATTTCGCGAACTCGCTGATTTCAAATTTTCTCGTTCTCGAGATATTCACGTTCAAAATCAAATTCGAAAAAGAGATTTTTTTTTCTAGCATAGCCCTGTAATGGGCAAAGATATGACTTCCGCGACCTCACCAATCAATAATTATATAAGCATACTAATTTTCTGATTTTGTTCCAGCGGGCACAATTTTTAGAAAGGAAAAACTAAAAATGGCCAAAATCGAGAAAAATCGCTAAAGATCGTTAATATTTTTCTCTCTAAAAGTTATATCCGTCGGAATAAAATTCTAAAATTGGTACAGTTATGTAATTTTGTCTCTAGAATTGATTAGTGAGATTTTGACCCATTAGACGGCTATTCTTGAAAAACATCGTTTTTGGGTATAAGATTGAACATGAATATCTAGAGAATGATAAAGGATAAATGAATTTAAAATAAGCGCTTTGGGGTTACTTAATTCTCGAAATATTTTTTTTGAAGAAAAAAGTTCTCAAGGGAATAATTGAAATAACGTTTTTCTTCTTTTTTACTATGTTTCACCAAATCGTTCTAAAGAACGTATATGCGGAGAAAATATTTCTTTATGTAACAGTCCGTAGAATCAATTGGTATATTCGTTGAAATTGTATCTCTACCCATTTTTAAGATATACAAAAAAACAGTATTTTGAGGTACAAATTTAAGAGAAAAAATCTCTAGAACAAAAAGAGATAAATAAATTATGTTTATAAATTTGAAATCAGCGCATCCATATCTAACAATATGAACTTCTTTCAAAAATCAAAATTCACTAAAACACGGTATTTTTTTATTATTTCAGGTGTATAATAGTATATTTTTCCGTAGCAGGTTTAAAATACATGATTAGGTACCACTTTTTTTAGACTAAACAAAAGCTGCATTTGAAAACAAATAAAATTATGAATGCGAAGAGCCTTAAGTTGTAAGATAGCGCATCCCGAGCGAATGTTAAGCTCGTCTGTATTTGCAGTAAGTTCCGATGCTTATCCGTCGCATATTTATGTTTACCCTAAGTTAGTTTATGCAGCATAACATACCATGTTAATTAGACGAGTTGGAACGCAGCACCACAAGGAAATTCTATATTGTTGTTTGTAGCCTCAGATTCACTAATATATTGATTACGCAGCTATTACATCTGTCTCATTAGTGGATTTACTTCGAAAATGTGCACAATGCTTCAAATATTTGTTTAGAATTACCGACAAAGCTTTAGAACTGTTGGTGTAATTATGGCTTGTCAAAGGGTCATATAATGTTGTTATAGCTATTAACTTACCTGCGATTGTTATGGGTATAACTGTCGCAGATGTCGGTTATTGATCAGTGGCGTGCAGTCCATATGTGCAAGGTGTGCAGTGCACACCCTGAAAAAATGACAAAATAAAATGTATATTACATACTATTATTTATATTTATGCAATTTAACTATGTCATAAAAATATAAATATTTTATTGCGGATAGAGAAAGATAGAAAGCTACAGAAACTTAAGAAATCTAATCGTTGCGTCTCCGTCTCTCGCGTGCACTGGAAATTATGCACTTTCGTATAATTAAATGTTTCTGGCTAACGTATTCTAATTTATATCTAAATTTTATTATTATTATTATCAGTTTTAGGTAAATATACGCATATTTATATAAGGATTTATTTTGAAATATTTTTAATTTGTATTTTACACATTTCTATTACTAGTGAGTATTTTAAGACGCGTTATTTCTTCAAAAAAATGCTTTGAGGCCAACACCCCATAATTCAAATACTAAACGATATGGAGCACAATATCCGTTAACTTTCAAACTATATCCCAAAATAATTTCTTTCCCATGATCTGCATGTTCTATTGTTCTATACATATTTTTCGTAAAGTCTCGTCTCTAGTAAACCATTGTAGTGCAATTTTTCCTTGAGTCTGTAACCCTCTGAAGGAATTATAGCTATGGCATTAGTTGTAAAAATTTTCTTCGGAATACACAGTTACAAGCCGATGCTATTTTTACGGGTTCCGTAAAAGGACATACGTTACAGTTTTCAATAAATGTTTTTCTAAATTTTGCACAGGCTTGACGTAAGATATCAACATCGGAATTACAATATTCAACTAACAAAAAAAAAACAGAATGTATGCGTCTTTTCCAAGTTTTATAACAAGATCTTCCACAACTTAGAAGAAAAAAATTACAGGGTATGTACTGTACGACATGCTGATCATTAAACATTTTTTTTTAATTTTCAAAGTTAAGAGTAATTTACTTGAAATAGACATTTTTTGGATTACTGGACTAGTTATTAATTACACAATATTAGACATTTATTAGCATTACATATTATGTAAACAATTATTTCATTATAGACGATTTAAAAAAAATGTTAAAAATAACTACCAACCAGTGAGAAAAAAATGTTTGCTTGAAATAGGATGCGAGTTTTTAAATTATTTTTTTTATAATCAGCACGCCGTACAATATATACCATTTAATATTTTATCTTAAGTTGTGGAACTCTCTGTAGATGAACAATTTAAATAAGTGTGTATTATTGGTCATGTTAATTTTTTGTTATAATTAACAAATATACTTATCTTTTTTAATTTAGTTGAGACCATTTTTTTTTCAGAAAAATGTGATAAACTTATCAGAGAAAATATTTTAATGCTTAATACATTATACATATTTGTAGAATGAGTATACACCCATAAAAAAATACCACCGCACGCCACTGTTATTAATAAATATTATTATATAGAAATGTTGACTTTTCTATTGTAATTAGCATTGTTTGTAATATTCATCGTTATGATTTGTTCAGTTTAGTGACGCGTGTGAAGTTTTCTGTCAAGCAATTACAGCGTACAAACCGTCCGTCAGTCAGCAAGTCGTCACACACGCTATAAATACACGCGAGGCGTCGGGGCGCCTTGCGTCGGCGTCTTGTGACGTCATGTCATGTAGAGTGAAACATCACGCATGGTACACACCTGACAAGTACGACATGAGATACGCTGTACCGGAGAAAAGAACGGAAAAAGATAAGTTCTACGACTTACTATGCCTTCCGAAGAAGTTAGACGTATTTTATTTGGTTAATAAACACAAGTGCTACCGGTTCGAATCTCGTGGCACATATGTGAATCTTTCATTATATTGTACCATCATTATTCCATTGCATAGGATCTTAGTAGTAAGATAGAAGAAAAAAATGACGTAGTGGTTTTCAAATCAGTAGGGAAATGAGTTATTTATTTTTTCACTATGTCTTCTTTTAATTACGTATTTATTTACTTATTAATTTTTTATATGTATATATATTTTTTCGAAATCGATACTAAAGAACGCATGATATCACTTCGCGAAGTTAGCCAAAGTAGTTGTTAAAGTAAAACTTTACAGACTCTTATGTCAAAATTTAACTTTACGGACTCATCTGTCAAATTGAATTAACCTACATTTTAATAGTATTATATTTTCGCAGTTTATTTAAGAACTACCTAAAATAACAAACATATCATTCTATAATATTATTGGTGAATTTATTTATTATTTACGTTGGATAATAATTTATCTTATATCATGCAGACGACGTCTAAGCAGGTGTAGACATAAATGAAAATTATAAAGAAATATTTGACACTTTGACAGTATGTTTGGTATCACAGCCATCCCTGTTTCAATAGTTAGTTAACGTTTTACAAAAACATAATGCTATTTCTTCATGTTTTTAATTAAAATTTAACGATTTCGGAAAATATATAATATATATCTAAGGAGTAAAGTATTTATTATTCACATGAATATTCTCCTCGGCTATCGTTTCGTAGAATAAATTGCATATGCGTAATAAAAAATTATACTTTAGTCCCTTGATATACAAGTAACTATTTTTTTGTCTATTTAATTGAGTCTAGTTTTCAATATTTTCTTTTCTGCCATTCTTAGATTTTCATTTCGATCACTACTCATATTATCAATAACTATATTTACATATCTAAATCAATTTTGATTTGTATCTACTCGTTTATAATGTAAAGATACCAGCAAAGGTGAGACCAGTTAATATCTAAGTGAATAAACACCTACAGTTCGAATCTAACACCTCAGTTTGCTAAAAAGTCATCCACTGCCAATATAATGAGCTGAAATCCGCTATGCAATAGGCTGTAAATTTTTGTGTCTCCGCGTTGTTGGAGGGCTGATTAGAGCTTAAGTCGTGGGGCTCGAGTTGGCTATAAAATAGCGGGCCCGTAGTATATTCCACGTGAAATAACGGCGCGCAATAACGAGCAGACCTTCAGCCTAGCTAGGCCTAGCAAGGGGACATTATTTAATAACGTAATTTTCCTCTTCTCCTATACTTGAACAGCGGTGGAGATTCTATTCGGAATTCCTACCAAATTAGAAAGAAACTTGTAAATAAAACATTGCTACATTCTTCATTTCTATGGCAATGAAATATTTAATAAACAATAGATTAGTCAACAGATTATATCCTAACCTTAAAATATATCACATTTGTTTCGGAGACTAACGCATCATTAGTAAAAAATAAAATCTAAGAGCTGTCCTTTCACCTCTGGTTAAAGTGTCGGTTACCTTAATTATCGGTTAATAGAAAAATATCGCATCGAAAAACTGATGTAAGTTAATAAAAATATACATTGCATATTTTACTTTAACCGGAGGTGAAAAAACTGAACTTATGAGAACTTGGATTATACATTTGAACTAGGGTCTAAGATCTAACAACTCTTGAAATAAAGAAGGAATATAGGATATAGAAAGGGGTATTACAAGTTTGTCGTATTATTAATTAAAATTCATCATCATCATCATTATCTACGAAGCAACATTCCTAAATGAACCGAGTCTCAAGTATCCTAAGTACTTGACTTGAACCTAATATTATTTGGGTTCTGTATGGCTATGCTGATAAACTTACAAATATATATTTTTTTCTTAACTTTATAAAAACAAACAACTAACCAGCAGCCTATAGTGAATACCTTACAACTTAAACACAGTTGTATTTTTATTGTTCTTGGAAGTGCAAATTAGGAATCGAATTGAAATACAAAATTACTAGGATTTTTGCTGATTTTGATTTACAAAAAAAAATTACGATGCATTTAGCACTATCTTATAGTAAACTACGGATTCTGAACAGTACGATTATTTAAAAGTAGAGACCGAAATGACTTAATATTGTTCTAAATATAAATGGGGGTCAATAAAACCAATCTAAATATATTTCTTTCTATGGTACAATATTCCTGTATGGAATAAAGTTTTAAGTACTGGAATCGTGATATTTAACTTGCATTTTATTGGTAATGGTTTTCAGCCTAAAACCTCTGCAAGTATTTGACAGCTTATTGTGGGTACGGGATCGAGAAATAAATATCGCAGATTTTGGTTAAAGATATATGAAACTAACCAAGAAGAGTTTCTTTAAGAAAATAATATTTTTCATGTAATTTATTTCATTATTATTTCTAGTTGTTTGTTTGTAATTTCTTAAATCGTATGTAGCAGAGGATAACTTTTCATTTAGAACCTTTTTTAACAAGATGTCCATGATATTAGGAACAGCATAAATTAGAAATTATTCCATGGATTATTTGGTTTGGTGGTAAACTCTAATACTTTCCTTAATATGTTTTGATTAAAACACAGCCTCTTTTACAGTTAAGCATTTAGTTGTATAAGTCTGATTGTTTAATGAGATGTATCTTCATCCAATAAAACTGCCTTGGTTGTGCCCCTTCAGTAATCCCCATTCCTCCGTCCATGCGGCGCGGTATCCAGACTCTGGAAATTGCAATTTTAAGGAAAATTATGGTCCGGTATCCTGACCGAAACAGCTGTATTTTGTACAGCGTTAGTAAATTAGGAATTCGGTTGCCGGGGCTGCTCTGGTTATTGCGGACTGCTGGATACTTAATACGTTGTTTAAACCGAGTTTGGGAATTAAAGCCCCGAATCATGCACTTAAAACTCGGATTAAGGGCCTTAACAAGGATTTAATTGGATAGGGCACGCTGAAATATTGTAATCATAATTTTATTCTGACTTTGTATGATCTTACATTGATTCTAATTGCTACAGACGACAACGGTCCTTTATTATAGCTTTAGCAAAAGACCTACAGCTGATCGTAAATTCTCAATATAAAATAAAAATATATTTTATGAAATTTACAAACTCCTTCGATTATCCAACTTTTAGATGGAAAAAAGAGATAATTGAATTCTGTTTAAAAAAATTCGCATCAACATATCGGTTATCACGTAACTCAAAAAAATTAAATGTCTGAGAAAAATTTTAGAGATGTATGTAGTTTTCCCGTACAATTGAAAAATGAAATAGCTATTTATGTATCCAGTTAGAAAATGCCTCATTTCGTGTAATGGTGGCATATTAATCGTTACACATAATTTCATTTTCTACCGTGTTGCATACAAGTTTTTTTTTTTTAATTTTGATGCATTTATTATAATTTTAATTTTTTCTTCTAATTTTGAATTTTGACATAAACTGTCACTTTTAAAAATTGACTAACTTTTGGAAACGGGACACTACAACTACAAGTTGAAAAATTCAGTTTTTATCACTCAGTGATGAAAAATTATTATTTCCATACTGATTACGGAAAATTTGACGATTGAAAACGTCAGTCAGTTTTGAAAAGTGTTACTTTATACTGTCAAATTTAGAAAAAAAACATATTTCTGAGGCGCTACTTTGAAAGCAAATATAATATGAAAAAAGATATAATTCAATTCTCTCTAATTTGAAATCAAGGTTTCGTGATCTTTAAATATATACTATTTTTTAAAACTAAAATTTTCAAACCAAAAATAAATAAGACCTTATTGCATATAGTGAAAATTCTAGAAAATAAAATTTTAAGAATAATTACAAAAACGTCGTAGTTTTTTAGATATTCGCAAATATTATTAAACTGTTTTCGATATAATAATAGGGCATTTGTTATTTGTTAACGTAAAGTATAAAAAGATCTTTCTGAAAGTTTGCAAAATTAATTAGTTTTCTAAGGAGTAATAGTTTAGTAAACCACTGTAGGTAAAAATATATTTGGATAGTATTTTTTTCGTTGCATTCTCAACATAACTCAATAATTGATATGTACCATTTATGGTAAATAAAATTTAAAAAATTAAACAAACCTAGTGTTATTGTTATTGCCTCTGTTTCCGTGAAAACTGTATAAGTATGTTTTTGTACAGTTATACTTGCTAATATTTAACTGTAAGTACAGACGACCTGAGCACATTTAGGAAAATTTAAACAAGTAGAACAATACCAATATTTTTGTTGGATAGTTGCATGTTCGTCCATTCCGTTTATATACTCGTCTCGCGAGCATTTTCGCTTCTTCCGTGATCACTTTAACGACCTCCGCGCGCTCTAAAGCCATTTGAAGATGACAATTAGTGCATTATGCAGAATCTCGTGCTCGGGACGCCTCGCGTCTTCTAACAATGTCGGCGTCGGCGTCGGCGTCGTCGCCGTCTATTTTTGAAGTTAATGTGGAGCACTACACCACAGTTTGTTTACTTATCTAGGCTAATAGGCCAGAATTATGAGTATTACGGTTTTAATTATGAAGGTAGTTTGTGTTACAAGCTACGGCGATTCAAACTCCAAAACAACGATTACTGATACTGTATTGCATTATATATTATTTATTACTATGGGGATTCCAAACCCAGTATTATTAACCATGTATGGTTAATAGCAAATCTATTATAAGCTACAAGTTTCTAGCTGAAACTGTAGGTAACTTATTGTATCAATGAGCAATGATGGATCTACAAACTAATCATATAAGGACGGGGCGAATTACCTTTTTTAGGTAATCATAAAAGAAAAAAATTATAAAATAACATAAAATTATTGAACTAGAAATTATTATTATCACATTAAACCGAAAAATATAAACATGCAACATAATAACTATATTGGGAGTTTTTTTTCAAGGTGAACATAGGAGATAATATAGACAATCACTTAAAATATTGAAGAAATTTAAAAATTAATTTTAAAATTAAAATCACGTATAATATATTACTAAAATCTTTCGTCAAACATAGATAAAACAAACACACGTACATGTTAGTTTACAGTTATCAACCAACTGTTATCTATTATTACAGGGTGTCCCAGCGTTAAAAGGCATAACTTCAAAAATGGATTAAATACCTAAAAATAAGGCGACAAGGTCATTTGAAAAAAAAAAATCCAGAAATGCTTAATTCCAGAGATATTCACGTTTTTCTTATTGGAATAGAACTACTTAAAAAATCAATTTCATAATGACATTTAAAATATTATCTTGCTAAGATGTGACCTAATACTAAAATTAATAAGTTACTACATAATTTCAATACAAAATTCAATTTTCTTGCATTGGTGTCTTGGCAAAAATCTTTTTTTTTTGAAAATGTCGACCTGTAGTATGCAAACCTATTAATTTTTAGTATTATGTCTCATTTTATGAAGATTATATTTGGTAGGTTGTTATGACAGATTTTTTAAATCAGTTCTGTTCCTATAAGATCCATTTAATCCATTGTTTATGTTATGTCGTTTAAATCTGGGTCACCTGTATGTTTGAGGAAATATTTCTGTAAAATAATTCCAATTACAAAAATTTACAAAAAATGAATAGCAGCCAAGCAAGCGTGGCACAATATTATAATCAAAATACAAATACGTTAAACAAATGCTTGAGAAATATAGGAAAATTAGTAGTGTAACGAAACGCACTTCAGTAATGTTACAAAGAAAAATACCCCATGATAATGCGAGTCCTGTCCCAGAGAACTCCCCTATTATGCTTGCTCGCATTATCCTTGCCCCATTGTCCTGCACTTGTCCAGGTACGCACACGCAGGAACAAGTGCGTGTATTGTGAGTTTTCGGGTAGTTTTAGATGTTCAGTTAGTGTAGTTGTAGTTGGCATTGTGTATTGTTTAAGTTGCCAGCACTGCTTTTGTTGCGGAATTTGATATTGGGGAGACAATAGCAGTTATTTATTTACTACTAGGGAATAAGTTGGAAGTTGGTAGGGCTGGGATTTTATACAATAGTAGCGAAAGTTTGTTTAATTAGGATTAAAAATATTTGTAACTGTTACGCAGCAATTGTTTCAAGAAACTTTCTCTTATATACAGGGTGTAGCAGAAATAAGTAAATTAAATGTAACCAGTGACAGAATTCGTCGAGAGTAATAAAATTTCTTAAATTAGTCAGTCAATATCAGATTGGTTATATTTAATTGAGACGTCATATTGTGACAGGCATAAAACAATATTTATATAAAATAATATAGTAAACACATACTTAGCTTGTCCTAGCCACACTGTAGTTGGTGGAAATTTAATAGGATTTGGCAATAAATACGGAGACAGTTTCAGAGTATCCACTAGATCGTCTAGGTGCCAGACATCGGCCTGGTGCTACTCATAGTCGGTACTACTGGGAAGGATTATCCATCGAAGTGCCAGACATCGGCCTTGTTCTACTCACGACAGCGGGTTCAGAGAGTTCACTAGGTTGTCTAGGTGCCAGGCATCGGACTCGTGCTACTCATAGACGGTCCCAGTGGGGAGCATTATCCATCGAGGTGCCAGACATCAGCCTTGTGCTACTCACGACAGCGGGGTTAGAAGATCCACTAGGTCGTTTAGGTGCCAGACATCAGCCTCGTGCTACTCATAGATGGTCTTAGTGGGGAGGATTACCAATCGAGGTGCCGCGAATCAGCCTTGTGCTACTCACGACTGCGGGTTCAGAGGGTCCACTTAGTTGTCTAGGTGCCAGACATTGGCCTCGTGCTACTCGTAGACGGTCCCAGTGGGGAGGATTATCCATTGTGGTGCCAGACATCGGGCTTGTGTTACTTACGACAGCGGGTTCAGAGAGTCTATTAGGTTATCTAGGTGCCAGACATCGTTCTCGTGCTACTCATAGATGGTCCCAGTGGGGAGGATTATCCATTGAGGTGCTAGACATCGGCCTTGTGCTACTCACGGCAGCGGGTTCAGTGGGTGCACTGAGTTGTCTAGGTGTCAGATATCGGCCTCGTGCTACCCATAAACGGTATTAGTGGGAAGGATTAGGGATGTAGAAAACTGGAGTTAAGGAGACTAGGAAAACATACCTTGGACAAGCCAAGCATACGTGTAGTCCTGAATTCAGAACTATGGTGGTTCGGGGTAGTCCATGATCCGAGCACGTGATCGTGGAAGCTTCTAGAATATTTTTAATATTCCATCTCACTTGGATGCATGATAACTTCTTTGTCTTAATCCTTTCCCAAAGATGCTGAATTGTAAACAGTTCACACGTACGCCGACGCATTGTCTAGGAAATGTCATTTTTTCAAGTGGTTGTAGCATCCTGACTTGCGCTAGACTAAACAATAAACACATACTTACGATCTCGTCACAGATTAGTTACATACAGAAGCGACACTCCGTGTCGGTACCTTTCATGTTACCCTATTCAGTTCTATGATCTTGGAGCATTGTGTAGACCTATAAATTTGTTCCCTTCGCCCTTCCCCTATATCTCTCTAAGATGTGAGGAAACTTTCCGATTTTAAACAATGACTCCTTTAAATTTGTTCACTTTCCCCATCTCTCTCTAATTTTCGTTTCTCTGTCTTACTGTCGCTTCTGTATAAACCTATTCTGTGGTCTCGTGCCGTACAGTCACACAAAAATTCATTATACAAAATAGATATTCTACGTAAAATAGTTTATTCATAAAATATTTCATACATACTAGAGATTATTTCTAATATTATTAATAACAAAATTATACATGCAGGCCGTACTGCTTCACTTTTACGAATAGCGACTACCTACTTAAGTCAAAATTTAAAATAGTATAT
Source organism: Stenolophus ochropezus (assembly GCA_035578165.1). Lineage (NCBI taxonomy): Eukaryota > Metazoa > Arthropoda > Insecta > Coleoptera > Carabidae > Stenolophus > Stenolophus ochropezus. Next base: position 21,031,064 of record JAQOWZ010000018.1, on the reverse strand, counting down.
TGTGCAACAAGTTCAGAAAGTAGTCTATTTCCCACAAGGTGTGAAAGTTTTGACACGAGACGAAGAGGAGTGCTGAAATCACACAAGGTGGGAAATAAATTTTTAATTTGACAAGATACGTATTTCAGTTATGATAACGCAAATTTTTCTTTTGTGTTGTATTTTGAAATAGTCTCCACACAATTATAAATACAATAGACTGTCCTGTTAAATTTACGAATTAGATGTTAAAATAATATTATCGTAGTTAATTGGAAAGAATTGTGCTGTTGTTAAATTAACAGCAATACTTTATCGTATAAAGTTTATCAACTGAACTTGTGTGGGATGAACAGTAACACAGGCATTTGTGAGTTGAAATTAATTTTCAGAACTGTAGAGGGAAGGGAAAAGAGAAATATTTTAAAATATAAACGATAAATTGCAAAATGAACTACAACAAAATCCTCAATACCTTTTCAAATTACTGCGAATTCTGGCCATCCAATTTAGTTAAATTTTAATTAAAATATGTGGTGGGTGCACAAAAAATTCTATATCGAATATAATAATACAGTAGCGATCACACAATGCTATTTAGCGCAAATTTACATGTGTTATTTTTCATTTATTTTACGCTACATGTTTAATTATGTTTTTGTTGTATATACAAATAATGGTTAAATATCTATCCTGTATTAATATATTATTCATTTAATGCAGATAGGTATGTTTTGAACAGAAATATAATTTATATTTGCTAATTAATTTTGGCAAATAATTATTTATAATTATTTATTTAAAGGGAAGCGTTTATATGTTTGGATTAAAGAGTATATTATAGTAAATATCACACTATGAACTACTTATTCGTAAATTCCTATTTTTCAAATCACTGATTCTGTTGACTCCTCTTCATCTAACCAGTAATTCGGTTAGATTAGTAAGTAAAGTCGATGAGGACATGAAAATGTAAATCAAAAACTAAATACGTCATCATTTCGAAATTTTTCCCAATTCGTTAAAACCAAAAAACAGGAATGAGAGAACAATAGTTTATTTAGTAGTAAAAGTGATGTATTCCTGGACGACTATAGACAATGCAGATATATTAAAATTAGCAAAAAAATAAAAATGCGTTAATACAAGAATTCAAAATAAATCCTACTATTCTTGCACTTTTCTTGCAAAAAAAATTCTTGCCGTGTCTTGCTTTGAAATTTGTAGCTCTTGTCTTGTTCTTTTTTGCATTTTTAGTAAGACTGTTGCAAGACCAAGAAAAATACAAGACTCCTGAAACACTAACTCACTTGTTTCCTAATTTATTTAATTATTAAAAGAAAATAATAGGGAAAAGTTGAAATTAAAAATGATAATATGCAAATTAGGGGAAACATTGGAATAACTATTACCAGGTTCGGTATTACTATGGGTTAAAATACACGTTAAATATGTACGTATGACATTCTACAATTGGGAAAATATCCAATAATATAACAACTGCAGATTATATTTAGATTATGAACTGTTCAAAACAAATTTACACGTACTCCAAATGGCAGAAAATCCACATAAATAATGTACGTATTAATGTATGGACCAAGCGTATTTCACAGAAAATCATTCAACACCAGTTGTTATGATGTAATAAAATCGCTGGTATATATTTATTCATTACTGTAAATATTTATAAACAATAATTTGCCTGTTAATTTGTTTTTGTATTAAATTTCATAATTATTTTCATTTAATTACTCTCAATAATTTTTGCACTGTTTATTAATTGAACTGGATTAAATTTGAAATATTTTAATTACTGGAAAGTTATTAAAATTGCTAAAATAATTGCCTGGATACCAAAGAAACAAAATTGTTTATTGTAATAAAAATTGTTTTCAATTACTAATTGTAATGGAGATAGAAGAATGGAATTATAAATGCACTTATCAATATTTTTATATTAATAAGTATCTACTGTAATGCACTTAATGTATATTTAATTTCTGTTTTTTTTTTGCAGATGCAGCATCCATTTTTCTCAAAGTAAGTTGCATTTTACTCTTTTTCTTTTTACATTGATTATTCCATAAAGATAGTTTTACACTACCGAAAACTATTCTGCTATCTTTATATTCATAGAGGAATCTTTATATATTCTTCTGTGGTGTAGATACAGCTTTATATTGTGCTTCCGGTAACAGGAGTGGAAATGAAGTGCTTGTGAATATAGATATGTTTTTGTTTCTTTTTCTCCAGGATGTGAAAGAGAGAGATATAGTTGTTGTTATTTACCGTATTCTTGATGTATCGCATTTTGTGTAATATTTTGAGAGGTACTTTATAATAAGCATTACGTACATGGTAAAATCTTATTTGTATTTGTCAACCGTCATTTATTTTATCTGTTATTGAACTCTTTATTCAAGTTAGTATGGTTATAATATTATCGTACTGCAAACTGATACAGTTACGACTTAGGTATAAGTCTACTTTTGTCTACGTAAATAAAGGCTTAATATCCTGAAATCGGTAAAATATTTTTTATTATTACATTAAGGATTCAGTAAAGTCTCTCCATCCTAGATATCTTCTTGTAGTTTTCTTATTTTCCATTGTCTTTCTGGTATCCTTGTTTCATTACATGACCATCGATGTCTAGCTACTTTCTTCTTTCCTGGTATTTCGATTAGTATATTTTCTTTGCAAATCTTTCATCTGGTATAGATAATAGGTGACCGAACCATTGCAGACTATTCTATCTATTGTCTAGAGTTTCAAGATATTTTTTATTAAAATTATGTCAACAATTATTATTATTAAATGAATATTATAAAAAAAGTATAGCTGCACATTCCATACTGTGAGAAATTATTTCACATACTTTAACCCACGATTATGAGAAATACGCAAATTTCAAGCTTTATATAGTGTGAGAAAAGTGCCACTTTCCATAGTGGATGTAAAAAAATATATACTTCATTATTTTCATAATCATTGACAAATATTTATAGATAGCTATATATAATAAATCTAGATTTAAAATTAGCAAGAAAAAAACGCAAGAATACAAGAATTTTAAAAAGTCTTGCATTTCTTGTACTTTTCTTGCAAGACAATTTATTTCCTTATCTTACATTGAAATTTGTAGCTCTTTTGTCTTGTTCTTATCTTGTATTTTTTTGCAAGACTGAGGCAAGAACAAGAAAAATACAACTCTCGTGCAACACTACTATTGTCTCTCTTCTTTAAAATCCGTTCTCTTATTTCTTCATTAGTTATACTCTTAACTTTATCTTTACATTGGTTTTTATACTCTTCCAAAATAATTGTAATTGCCTTTGCAACGTTTTGTTAACCAATAAAAAGAAGAATTTGTTATTGAATTTGCAATCCCTGTTACTAATCATGTAAGAATGGCACCCCAGATCTCACACTCGGCTCAATTCAAACCGAACCACCTAGTTCTCTAAGTTTGAGACCCCTTGGTAATTTTCCCTAGTTCGGCCCTGTTCGGGAGTCCACTTCATTGCGCTCCGCGAGGTACTCCGGTATTTTTAATCTAATTCGGGTCTTCCAATACTGCCGCTGGTCATTCTATCAGAAAATCATATCGATTGAATATTCTATTCAAATAGTAATACGCCAGCGTGGCATGCTTTCTGGGTCAAAGGAACAGTTTATTGAACATGTGGGAGGAATGTATTGAGGTACGAACGGAGGTGGGGCAAGAAACAGACGGCGAGTCTCACCACCTTCCAAAATGACGATCGCCTTACATATCGGCGTTCATATGTTTTTACTTCATTCCGACACGGTTAAAGATTGAAAATTAGAAATTTATATATAATTAACTGCATTTATAGTATTACTACAATTATTTGTCAAGATTGGCTCAAAAATAGAATGTTATATAGATGTTTATTTCATATATTTATTTTTCTCAAACAGATTAAATACATAAACTTTAAAAAAATAATTATGAAGGTTTATATTTGCCTATAACCTGAAAATGTTTAAAAAACAAAGGGCTTTTAAAATTTTAAATTTGCATTAAATTATCTATCTAGAGGACACATGATGCGAACGAACTGAAGAAGACTAGTACGTCAAGTTTGGATTACTAACGTTATAACGAACAGAGGAAGAGAAGATCAAAGGTCACATGGGATAACATAATAAAGAAGATACGGATGAAAAGAAACATTCAGATTCAAGAAGCAAGAAACATCACAAAGAACAAAGGATATATCTAATGAATATATAATACAAAAGGTTTCCTAATAATTACTCATTAGTTTTCGCTTAGAAAACCTAGAAAGCATGCATTTTATCGATTAAATTCATAGCTCGCATTATACAGTGAGTATTTTTTAACGTGAATCATTGATATATGAGATCGAGAGATGTAAGCAGACCATTCTACTATTCTACCATTTTCTCTAAATTATTAATGATTCTTAAAATTGTTGTTGCACTTGTGTAGGCTTGTCAGAAAATTTTATAACCCAAAAAGTAAATGTCAAATTCGTTCCCCATGTTTCATTTTAACTGAGACATGCAAGTATACATTGCTGTCAATCAAATATCAAGTCTTAACCATGGATATGATAAATCGCATGTTTCACATTAAAAAATACTCTCGGTATTTGCTTGATAGGTAACATAAAAATTTTCATATCAATAAAATGTAACCAGGCCAATACTGTACTACTGGATTTTTATCAAATTTTATGCCTTTTTTCATCAAATGGGACAAAATGATACATATGGTATAATCCTAAATAAAAAAATATTTAGAAAACGAAAAAGAAAATTTGAAATGTACCTACATACTCGTACAATTCTATATCTAATATGTCTATTACTGAGTTTCAAAAATTGTTTTTTATTTAATTGAAGTAAGTATGATCTCGTAAAATTATTATTTGACTCATATGAATATGTTTTTAGCACATTGGAGATTCCTTTATATGAATAATTCATTTTTTTCTGACAAGTAGTTCATTAATTAATATAAATTTATCATTATTTTTCTCTAATTTTTGCCTATTACTAAGATAACAGTAACTTTTCAAATACAAATTTTATTGTAAAATATAATATCAACATAAAATTGGAGTGGTATACTAGCCTTGTTTGCCAAATACTTCTTGAATGAGATAGACAAATAAACAAAAGAAATTTGGCTAAAACATTTTATTTGTACCTGTTTTTGAATGTAGCTACACTTGCCAATGAAGTTTTCTAGCTAAGAATATTTAATCTCTACTCCTCAAACGTAAGTTTTTGTGTATAAATCAATCCATGGACGTAGAAGCAGGGGAGAAAAGGGCACACTCGTTCATTATTCCACCGCGCTATTTTGATTTATTCGTTTTACAAATCCCAGCCTTGGAGAGAGTCCAATTCTAACAGCAGCAAACTTGCAGCAATAAATTCATAAAGTATCCCCGTGCCAAAAATTAATTTATAAATTCTCGTTGAGAACTTGATACCAGATACTATCGGAAATTCGATACCGACAAAAATTTCATTTATAAATAATTTTATATGGATTTGATCATAACTTTTTGAAGACAGTTTTTCCATTATTTATTTTTTTCTTGTTCTACTCACAGCAAGTATCTTAGGTCCTTATTGTGACTAGTGTAGATTTCATTAGATTCTATAATTTGTACTGTATCTAGTATTTCATAAGGCACCATTTCTTGTCTTGTTTTGTTATTTCTTGTCTTTTATTACTCTTGTATATAAAAATCTTGTCTTGATCGTCATTTTCTTGCTTATTTCTTGTCTTGCAGGTTATAATAACCTAGCCCTTGTTTTTCAAATGAACATAGGTATAATTCGAGGTATAATTACTTTGTATCACATGTACATTTTTTTGTTTAGATAATATAAATGTCAATTATCAAATATATAAATAAATTCGAAGAATTATAATATTGAGGCAATAATTATTATTATTTCGTATTTTTTAAAATGAAATTTACATACACATATTAAAAAAAATATGTCGTCATTTTTTCAATACTTACATATTTTTGTACTTGCAGGTAAATAATATCTATAAGTTAATGTTACTACAGTTAAAACATATAAACCTTATTTTCCTAATCAGTAACATATATTGTAGATAGATTCTTATAATAAATATAGATTTCAAATTAACAAAAAAACAAAAACCGCAAGAGTACAAGAATTGAAATTAATCTTGCTATTCTCGTACTTTTCTTGTAAGACAATTTCTTGCCTTGTCTTGCTTTGAAATTTATAGCTCTTATCTTATTTTTGCCTTGCATTTTTAGCTTTCGATATTACCAGTGAGTATTTAATTACTTACTTACTCAATGATATTACGAAACATCATTTCTCGTAAAATCGTGCGGATACTTGCCTGTAGAACTACCCCTGTACAATAACGGACAAAAGTTTATTATTTCATTCGAACATAAATTTGGGATATTTGATGTTGATCTGTCTAACAATCGGATTCTTCACTAGCTACTGTTAATCCGGGAAATAAGAAAAATAATAATTTACAAATCATTAATAATTTCATGTACACTAATAATTTATTTGACCGCGGACTATATTTGTATAATAGATTAAATGTTTATTTTAAGAAGTGGAGGAATGAATTAGGGTTAACCCACTTGTTACCTCGCCCTTTACATTTCCAAAACCTTAGATGGTTTAAGATTGCCAGTTATTTTATTAATTATTTTAATTTCTCTCATTTCTTTAACATTTTTTACCATAATTGCCATTCGTTTGTAAATTTCATTACATTCAAATTTCTCTAAAAAAGGTGAAGTGAAAAGGTTAACAAAAAGAAAGCACATTTTGCTTGACGGTTTATTAAAGTATTAACCATGCTTATTTCGAGATTGAAGGGTAATTTTTCCGTAAATAATTGACTGTCAAAAAAATGTTTTCATCAAAACAAAAAACCAACACAGCATGCTTTCAATTACAATTGTTGTATTTAGCGTAGGCCGGATTTTGGAGCAATTATTTTATTTGATTCCCATTAGCAAAATTTAATCCGCTTGGTAGAAAAACATGGGCTGATAATGGAATCGAATGGCAAATTGGTCAAATCAACGATGTTGTGTGCGAGGAACACGGGCGGGCTAATAAACATGGCCCACGTCCGCAGATATGTGCAGCACAGTCATTATACGCCGACTGACAAGCTTGCTCATTATTGCCCGCCGCAGTATTGATCACACAAATGGATATGGCTCAGGAACAATGCAAGAACTCTGAAAAACATCACGTTAGGCATTGTTCTTCGTAGGGTGCTGCAAACGTATTGCAAATAGCAACACGTTGTTTCGGGGGTCAATAGTTGCAGATTTGCAAGGTTAACTAAACTAGAAAATGAATCAAGTATTTTAGATTATTTTCCTTTATGGAAGTGTAGAAGATATGAAATGCAGAAATGAATAAACTCTGTTTATTGAAATAGTATATTTTATACATATTTGTATCGGCGATCAATTTCGGTTTTAGACCATATTCAGGCACGATGTGTCAATTGGTTAAAAAGTTGAAATAAATAGATTGAAACAGGTCATCTTGTAGTTTTAATGGATTATGTAAAAAATTTGAAATGTTGAAAATCGTTTAAAATAATCTTCATCGTAGTACGATTCCTTCCTCCTGATGACAACACCACTCTACAATCAAGATATAAATAGGAATCAAGAAACAGAAAGCACGAATTTAGGCCGAAATTGAAGAAAAAACATATAATTTTTACCTATACGAAATAAATAAGAGTACAAGAATTGAAGAAAATCTTGCTGTTCTTGCATATTTCTTGGAAGACAATTTCTTGTCTTGTCTTGGAATGAAATTTGCATCTCTTGTCTTGCACTTTTTGCAAGACTGAGGCAAGAAAAAGAAAAATACAAGATTCTCGTTAAACACTAGGTTTAATGAACGAGCGAAAGCTCTCAATGTTCATGTGAAAATGTTTAAGCAGAATTAAGATTAGTATTTAAAAAATAATATATATATATATATATATATATATATATATATATATATATATACCATGGTTGAAAAGACCATTATTGACCGGCGCCTTATGTCCTTCGGTTGCTTCCTCCTCAGGACACAACTTAGCTCTAGTCAATAATGATAGTCTTCTCAACCCTGGTGTATAATATACTACTATGAAAATAATTATTTTTTACAACTAACTCTTTAGGCAGCCCAAGAAACTGCTGCTGTAGATGATGAAACCATTGCGTACTTAGCGAACTCTTTTAGTTGAGTATTTCTTGGCAAACAATCGCACGATATAGAGCATTTGTTCATCCAATATGAGGATTATCTGTATATTTGTTGGAGGCAAAAATCCCGTTGGTGGATAATAGGTTTTGTTGTTGCGGTTTGCAGATTAGACCGGTGCGTGTATCGAGCCCAGATGAGATTGCGGGAATATGTAGCGAGGACCAGCGGCCGGCAGATTTGTGCAGCGTAATGAACTTTGTTCGCTCTGCTGCATTGGTTGTGGATTCGGGATTACCGGCGATCATGCCAACTTCATTTGTTGTAAATATGTTTGCCAACAAGCACGGCGCACGAAAATTAATCACTTATTTCAATTATTATACTTACTAGTGTTGCAACAACATTTGCAGGATGGAATTGGTTTTACCATATTATTAAACATAACGGGTTGTAATTAAGTTGGTGATAATTTTTAAACAGAGTTATACTGAGGATACAAGGTGGGTTTAATGTCCATTAGATAAATTCTCGATTGAAGATAATACCATGAGGAAAAAAAACGTATACACGCACATGGGCGCCGACTACACGGGAGTCATCGGTGCTCTTACCCCCAAGGAAAAATTTTGTAGTGCCAATGTCCCCAAGAAGATATTTCTCTTAACGTACTATTTTTTATATCAGTAATAAAGTCCTGAATTTTAAAATTCTTTCTAGTACAGCTACAATAACAGATTCAATATCGGCCAATTGGAATCTACATGATCGGTAATAATGCGCGTCTCAAGATATACCAAGGGTTCTGAGACGCTAGCACTCAGTCCTACTCGACGGGGCGCCGGGGAGACAGTGGGCCTTCGAGTCTTCTCCCCGCCTGGTGGTCTGGTTAGACCTCCTTCCAAGGCATTTCATGCATTGTAGGTGTTTTAGTTCAGCCGACCGGGAACTGGAGCACGGTTTGGCATTTGCTCTAATTTTTGGCCTACTGAAACTAAAGCATATTCTGAAGCAGATTTAGCTGCTCTGGATAGTTGGTGGTTTCAGTAGGTCAGTAATTAAAACACTCAGAAGTGTTGATCTAATTCTAGGTCTGCTGAAACCAGAGCACATTCTGAAGCAAATTTAGTTGCTCTGGATTGTGATCTGATTTCAGTGGATCAGGATTAGAGCACTTAGAAGTGTTTGCTCTAATTCTTGGCTTACTGCGAACAGAGCACATTCTGGAGCAAATTTGGCTGCTCTGGATTGCGCTCTGGATTGCACTCTTGTTTGCTGAAACCTAAGTACAAAAAAAAATAATGAAATATTTTTTATTGAAAATATTATTTTTTTACATTTTATTCATTCCTTTTTAGTATTTCTTTTTGTTATATTTCGATTTTGGACGGACGTTACTTAAATTTCTTGCATACGCTCAAATGCAATGTACCCTTTACAAAAAAATATATAGAGAAATGAAAAAAACGTTTTATTGCTTTTGTCGCAGCCACCTAGAAGATCTATTGTAACTTAAGCCTTACTTAATTTTCCGGAAACAGTTTCAGTTTTCTGATGAAGCCAATCAAGGTGTCAAGGTGATCTCATTTGCAGTAAGATACTTCTTACCTAGTTGATTGAATCTCCGTGTGGTTATGGCACGACATTCATACAGAATGTGTTCCGACAATTCTTCGTCCTCTTCACAGAGTCGAGAGATATCATATTCAGTTTTACCAATTTTGTACAGATGGTATTTTAAAGGACAAAAGGCAAAGAGGACTCCTGCTTTTATTCTAAGGTCTTTTTTGCTGAGAGCTAGAGCTCCTTGGTGTTTGTCTTAGGTGGAGAAATGAATTTTCTTGCTTCACTGAGACCCGGAATGTTTTTCCAAAATGAGGATGTTTTCCAGGTTTTGCCTATCTTATTATTGCGAAACTTTAATTCTTGCACTTAAGTAATTTGATCAAAATCACCTTCGTTAACAAAAACTTTGTGATTTTGGCTAAAAAAAACGGCTGTTTCAATTAACCGGTGGCCCAAATAAAGGGAGTCATAAGTATGAACTACACAATCTGACCGAAGTATATATTATAAAAGAATTGGCCTATTCATGTAGAAGTTGAAAAAAGATTTTGACAAAATCATTTTAATAAAAAAAACATACGAGCATATAGTACTCGTCTACCTACAATATTTAATTTTCTTTTTATGTGTGGTAGTACAAGAATATAAAACAAAGCAAATGACATATCATCAAAGAACAGTAAAATATTACCATTGTTGAATTTATTGTTGCGTCCCATCAAAATATAACTTTTATCTGTACTTATTGGTTTTTGACTTTTATGATAACACAAGTAACTTTAATATTACGGGTTTTAGTGTCCATAAAATATATAAAAGGTGATATAAAGAAGATACGTGTTCCTCCTACAATACAAATATCGATTCGGCCGTGGAATTGGCCACTAAATCATTTTTAGCAAATATTTTATGAAATTCAATGTCATCCGAGGTATAAAGTATTACAATTTCACGCTCTTTTGCTACGAGTTTTACTCTCTCATATAGTTTCAAAGACGTAAATACGAATATAAAATAAATACATCATTTCTTTACCGATATATTTCGCCGTAATATCTTTGCTGATAGAACGCGTTATACATTTTATTTCTTACTCACTTGCAAACCGTCATTTATTTAAACTGTTTATTACTATTGAAAATTAAATTTACAATATACTTACCTGTAAAATTGACATCGAACCTGTAAAATAATAGTAGTTGCTTTGTTTAAATTATTAAAAGTTTTGTTTTGCTATTGTTTTGGCACAACATTAGTGACTGTACGATTTGGTTATAATTTTAATTTTGTTTACAAGTTAATAACAAATAAACTATTGTATAACATACGCAAGGTAATCGATTCAAGATAGGTGACAAGCTTGCTGTTTTACCTTGCTATTAATGTAAAACACTATTATTTGTTACTCATTTGTAAATTGTCATTTCTTTAAACTATTTATTAACTTTAAAATTAACCTTAACAACACTGTAATTTTGGTCATACAAAGTTTTTTCATTATTCATTGAGTATTTAATGTTTAGTGTCTTTCAAACGAAATATATAACGATGTAAGTAATATGTGGAAACACTTTGCGACATGCAAGTATTGTGGAACCGATATATCTAGAGGCAGCCAGTACTGAAAAATTTAATGCACATTTACCTTACTAGAAACTATGCACATTTATCGGCAAATGTGCACATTTCAAAATAACGTACTACAACCTTAATTCCTATATTTTAAGACTTCGTTATTTTTGCACTAAAATAACAAAATAATTTACTTTATTTTTTATTTATGAAAATTAAACGTAATCTCGTAATCGTATGATTATTTGTTTCATATGTCATAATCGTAATCGTAATCACAATAGTGCTAATCATTTTATTACTTATTTTTAGTATGATGTCTATAGGTCAGTTCGTCCATACGTATGTGTAAGCAAATCCGGTTCAACGGATTTTAATGAAACTTCAAATTTAACCCTTTGACATCAAGTGACATGAATTGATCTGCTTTTGGTAACAATTGGTCTACTGAAAATGACAATTCACTCTTTTTATTATTATGTTTTCTTGCGAATATTTCGTAACAGATACATATTTTAAAATAAAAATGTTTAAAGAAAATTACTATAAAGAGATCTATTTTAACTATAACTAGAATATGTATTCGTGGCTAAGATATAATTATCTTTAACTTCACATAGAGATAATAACTGAGTAGGTAAAGTCTCGACTTTAAAGCCTCGAAATTAGAATTAACGAAATAATAAATTAGATTCCAAGTGTCGTGTTCTGGAATTTGTGAGTAATTGTGTTGTAAAGTTTATTTTAATTTATGAACAAGTAAGTCCATTTATGCGAATGAAAAAGGTAAACGGCCGTTGTGTAAAAGTTGGCGCAACTGTTGTAGCTGCAGGGCTGGTTTAGCGAGGAACTTAAATGTGCCGGGATCCAGCACTAACTTAACTACTAGGTATACAACTTCTAAGTCCACTGTAAACTTTCCTTCAAAACACATTAACAACAAAAACAATCATAATATATTTCCTCCAGCGCTGCACTGTGAAATAATATCTTAATGCACTTGCCTACACTGCCGGCGTCGCCTACTTAAACAACAATTGTTTACCAACCAAATTACTGCATACTGGATTGAACTATGAAATGCTATCAACGCAAATCTCACAGTATATACAGAAAAATAAAAAATAGATGCAAAAACTGTGATACGCAGAGACGCTTTTATCTATTTTGGGGTCTTAAGCGGTTATAATATTTCAGTCCTTTAGGTGCTTTTTTTTGTTATACATATATTGTAACAAGACTCACCGCAGATGAGTCATCACGTCTGACCTGTCTGGGCAAGTAGACGCGTTAAAGGTCAAGCGACGCTACTATTCTTCGAGAAGGCTGAAAGGCTCTAGAATGTTCTAGAGATTAACTGGTGGCAGATATATAAGGGTCGCATCTCATTGTTTATTTATATTGTTACTTACTTTTATTATCTTTTTATAATTTATTATTGGTTTATTAAACCTAGTTATATAAATAATCATATTTCATTTATGTTTTTTTAATTAAAATTTTCGTCAGTATCCGTCTAATAATTTTATAACAGCTATAATTCGCTTTAAAATATTTCAACAATATTGTGTTTCTTCTAGTATTTGCCTTCATAATTGTATCAATTTTATTTTTACAACTTTTTTCTATTTTTTTTTTGTTCATGTTATTTTAATATACGCGATAGAATTTTGTAAAAAATTCCAAGTAATATAATTAGTAGTTTGAGGGATGAAAGTTTTATTAATTTCAAAGAAATATTAAACCACTTTCTATTATCAGTTGCTCTGTTTATTGTCTAAAAAGACGTGGTCATTTTGAATATTACTTGGAAAAATAGTTTACGTCTGTAGTAATAACAGAGGAAGTTATTCTCAAAGCCGCTGATGCTGTATTTTTCTGTACACCCGAAAATATTTGAAAATATCGAATTTTTAGTTCGAAAATTTTAAAATTTTACAAAATTATGATTGTAATATTTTTTAAGGAATAAGCTTCCCTGATACCAAATTTACAAACAGATTTTAATGATCTCTTTTCGTTTCGGAGATATTTGCTCTCAAAGTTGTACCTTAAAAAATGTGTTTTTTAGTATATTTCAAAAATGAATGGAGATACAATCTCAACTACATTACCATTCGATTCTACGGGAAAAGTTATATAAAGAAATGTTTTGCCCACATATACGTTCTTTGGATTGATTTGAAGAAAAATGACAAAAATGAAAAAACCTAAATTTCAAATTTTCACTCCGAAACTTTTTGACTCCAAAGTTTTTCATTTTTTAGACTTATGTAGATATCAATGTGCTGATTGCAAATTTTCAAACAGAATTCAATTATCTTTTCCCGTTATCGAGATATTTGAGTTCAAAGTTATACCTAAAAAATCAGGTTTTTTAGGTATATACCTTAAATGGTTAGGTTTACCGTTTCGGCGTCCTCGCCATTCGATTCTACGGGCAAAATTACATAAGTGTACCAATTTTCAAATATTTATCTCAACAGATACAATTTCTACAAGGAAAAAACTGAAAATGGCACAAAATCGAAAAAAATGCTTGATGAACCCCTTACGATTTTTTTCGATTTTGGCCATTTTCGTTTTTCCTTTCTAAAAATTGAATCCTTTGGAATAAAAATCTAAAAATTGGTATACTTATGTAATTTTTTCCGCAGAATCGATTGATATAGTGGCCGAAGTCGTAAACCTAACCATTAAAGGGGTATACCTAAAAAACCTGTTTTTTTAGGTATTGCCAAAACCCAACATTGAACACAAATATCTCGAGAACGGAAAAAGATAATTGAATTTTTTTGAAAATTTGGATCAGCGGCATCGATGTCTACTTAAGTCCAGAAAAGGAAAAGATTTTGAGACAAAATTTCCTCGTAGAAATTTTTAAATTTAGGTTTTATCGATGTTCACATTTTTCACCTAATCGTTCCAAAGTACGTATATGCGGAGAAAACATTTCTTTATGTAACTTTTCCTGTAGAATCGATTGGTACAATCGTTGAAATTGTGTATTTACTCATTCTAGAGATATAGCCAAAAAACTCACTTTTTTGAGGTGTAACTTTAACAGAAAATTTCTCAGAAACGAAAAGAGATAATTAAATTCCGTTTAAAAATTTGAAATCAGCGCTTCGAGATCTATCAAGGTACACTATTTCCCAAAATAAAAATTTTGGGCACCAAAATGAGTATTTTTGGGATACTTCGCAATTGTCAACACAATTTTTGGTTTTATACTGTTTGATTTATTTTAACTCTACACAACTTTGAAATGGGGTTAGAGGTTTTGAAAATAAATGAAAGTTAGGTAATAAAGCGACAGAATAAAACCGAAAAAGCGTAATAGGATTGCAGGTTAAAAAAAAAACGCGAGATTACAAGACTTAAAGAAAATCTTGCTATTCTTGCATTTTTCTTGCACGATAGTTTCTTGCTTGAAATTTATAGTTCTTGTCGTATTCTTTTCTTGCATCTTCTACAAGATGTAAGGCCTAGAAAAATACAAGACTCTCGCGAAACACCAGTATTTAAACATAAGAAGGAAAAAATAAGTACATAATTAATTCATACCGTCAACTTATTGATAAATTTGATTTATAATAGCGTGCTTTCCAAGTTGGCGAAGATATAGACGATTGTATTCCGAGAGAGAATTAAGTTTTCGGCCGTTGCTCGATAATTCCGCTAATATTTCACGCTAATTCGTCATCCCCCCATTTTGGGGTAAACAACTCCATCTAAGTCTGAGTCACTTAGTAGCAGATGTGCTTTATGCGCCATTATGAAGTCTAATAATTAAATATTCCCTTTATGAAAATATTTTAATAAGAAACACGTGTTCTACCTGTGTCTCCATTTACCATCCCGGATTGTTAGTCTAGAAAAATATGGAGATGTTTCCATGGTAATTTCCACAACAAGCAACATGAAATTTGTGAGATATTTTAATTTTTTAATCTTGCAGACATTATTCAAAAATGCAGCTGTAAGAAAGAGGTTTTAGAGGAACTATAACATGCAAATCTTTGGAAAAGCTGTACCTTGACATTTTATATTACAACACATTTGTGTTATTATTATTGTATCAGCAAACTACCTCTTTATTATCAATTGTAAGACCATAAATAATTTAATCCATTTTTTTATTTCTATTTCCCAAAGTGAAAGATTTTTTTGCCACTTATTTGTTTTGTATAATTGGTTTGATAATAAATTTTACTCAAGTTTGTTGAATAAGTCATATTTGATTGGTTGTATTATAAAGTTACCCAGTTATGTGACTCTCATAAATTAATGGCTGACATTTTAAAAACTTAATTGGACAACAATAATCAGTAAAGTCTAGATTTATCAAAGTTGTCAAACTCTTACTTATATGTATATTGATTGAAGCAACATTATGTAGCTCATATTTAATTTCGCATACTTTTATTGATAACAGCACAAATAAATACTGAATTTATTATAAGTATTATTTCAACTTTAAAATGTACTGTATATGCAATCAAAATAAAATATTCCGGAGAAGAACTAAGAAGACATAGAACTTGAAGTCATATTTTTAATTGCAATTTTTTTTTAATCAAATAATTTAAACATGGAATGTTCAAGTTTTTTTAATGTACATAGTTTTGGAATTTTATATATTGTAGAAAATTTCATTAAATTTTTATTTCGAAGAACGGTTTATTATATGCGTTTGTTCTCTAAAAGAGGACATCACTACTTCTGTCTCTCTCTACCTATTGATATTTACTTCATAAAATTATTATTTGTTTTGCAAAATAAAATATCTGTCGTCGACACCACATTCCTTGTATGTTTATTAAATTATATAATTTTTTTGCTGCACTTTATTTAAACTTATTTGATATGACAGTGAGATTATTCTACGGCTAGTCAAATTAAAAATTCAAAAACCTTTCGAGCATAGTGCTCTCTTGGTACTGCCGATTGCAATAAAAAAGACAGGTGCAAGTATAAAGTTTCAACATTCTACAGCTAATCATTTTTGAGTTATACGAGATTGGTACATACATACAGACGTCGTCAAAACTAGTCAAAATGGATATTGCCGTTGAAATTCGAAAACCAAAACTATTAGCGATTACAATACTTCTTTTATTGAATTTGGAGATTGTTAAGCCAAATTTGCAATTGACATGAAATGAATCTTGGAAATAATGGCTTTTTTTAACGAGACGATGTTTCGACTCATGGCTGAAGACATGTTCATGTCTAACAAAGCATGGAGTTACATTATTATTTATTACAAGTTTGTACAATATTTTTAAGTTTAATGTTAAGACTATTATACAAACTTGTAATAAATAATATTGTAAGTACATGCTTTGTTAATTAGACCGAAAGATGATTCTAATCATGAGTCGAAACGTCGACTCATTTTTATAATAAACGTTAAAAAACCATTATCTTCAAGATTAGTTTCCTGTCAATACTTCTTTTACTTCGTACGATAAAGAAAAAACTACATGCATATAATTTTTATGTGAAAACTAATTTAAACAAAAATCCAATAGCATGTAAGACCTCATACGATGTCATACTTTCTTTATTAATCATTTTCCAATCTAAGTTTCCGAAAGTAAGATGAGTACTAGAGAAATTCGTCAACATATTTAGATATTTATCATTGTCAGTTTACTTCGTACAAGAAAGTAAAAACTACAGGCATATAATTTTTAAGTGAAAACTAATTTAAACCAAAATTCAAAGCACGAAAGACCCTGTACGATGTCATACTTTCTTTACTAATCATTTGCCAATCTAAGTTTCCGAAATTATAATGATTACTAGAGAAATACCATTGAAATCCGTGGACATATTGTGATATTTATCATTGCCAAATCTGAAAGTTTGTAATTTCAAACTATCCATTTTAATCTGTCGCAAACTTGGTTGTTAATGAAGAAAATCAGAACAAATGTGTCCTAGCTGTGTCATATTGACAATAGACGTTTGTCACAATCGTTAACAGAATTAACGTAGGAGTTATTTGCATCATTAAAACTTAGCGGCATCGCAGAACTTCATCGCTGGAAATAATTAAAACAGAACAGGAATAACGGGGTCCCTGGGGACGTTTTTATCAAAACTTCCTGGGGATGTGGACAACATATTGAAGGTGACCTGCAGATCGCAGATAGTCATTTATTTATAGCACAAACGTGGAGGTGGTACTAATACAACTTTGGAATAATCATCCAGTTTTACAAACAGTATATCGAGGACCATATTTCCATGTTTAGATAGATACGACCTAGTTTATCGTTTTGAATTAGATTCACTACAGAATCGAATACAAGTGCAAAATATATAAATTTCCTTTTTTAATAAGGGCTGTTCCGTATTTTAGAACAAGTAAATGTTGTTAGATTTTTGCCAATATTTAATCAAATCGTAGGGAAAGTGGAGGTGAGATGGACCATTCTTTTGAAAAATAATTATTACTCTATAATATTGAAAAATATTTAAAAACAAAATTTATTTAAAACAACCTAAAATCTAGGCTTACTTGTAAGATTGAATAAGAATAAAAATATTTTATTCGAGTTCAAAAAAGTTCAACTCTCCTACACTATATAGGTGAGACGGACCAAGGCTATGAAGAGATGAACTAGTTAACAGATTGTTGTCATTTGTCATATGTGGTACATTCTTCATGTAAAAAGTGACCACAAATTTCACATTTTGCCCGATAATTCTTCTTTATCGTTTTATTTTAAATAATTTTCCTTGCATCCCGCATATTCGTTTTCATAATTTTCCGCTTCTTCATTATCAACACTCTCTGATTAACCATTTAAAAACAGTTCTTCAGAACTCATGGAATAGCAACTAGATCGTGTACCTTTCTATGTGCGAATGATTTTTTTTCTGTTTACCGGTTGAATTGATCTTTTTAACAATAAAAATCCTTGGGTCCATCTCTTCTCATCATAGGTGGTCCGTCTGTCCTCAGAGCAGAGGTTAAATGGATCACTAAATTACGGTACGCCAGAACTAGTCAAAATGGATTAAGGGATGGTCAAAATATATATTTTTGTTAAAATTTGAAAACCGATTTTTTTTTACAATATTTCCTTTACTTCGTACAAGGAAGTCCATTTATAGATGGGTTACCGCATAACGGCTCGGAATGTACTGACCTTACGAAATACAAGTACATTAAGTACTCGAAGAATATGAATATGAAAAATATTTTATCGACAAAAAGTTGACATATCATTCCAAAGTAATATTATAAACATTTGCAGACCGCTTTTAAATAAAACTTGTTTATCTCGCTGACATGACAACTGTAGTTACGACAACTTTTTGATGTTTTCATGAACTACTATGATAAATATCAAATATATAAACAAATAAATCGCAAACAATGTGTTGTATTTAACTTTAATAAGTACATTGCAGATGTGCTTCGCTCGATCTGAAAATACCTATTTGCAAACCTTATGGCCGGTTGCACCAATATTACTTAAATTTTAAGTTTGCTTTAAATGTACAATATCACATCGAAATGAAATGTCAAATGAACTATTCAACATTGCTGCCAAAATTTTGATTAGCATCTTTGTAAAAGTGTACAAATAACCAAAAGACCGGAAAATGAATATGACTTAATAAAAATTATGCTCTATTGAAAGTAGCCAAAGACGACTATTAAATGTATACGGGATACTAAGTTATGAGCAAGCAAAAAGGAAAGCTGCCAAAATTTCGATTAGCATTTTTTTGTTTTAATTTTGCTTAAAATTTAAGCCTTGGTGGTGCAATTGGACACAAATGTATAAATAACTAAAGGGTCCCGAAAATAAATACGAATTAATAAAAAATAAGCTCAATTGAAAGTAGTCAAAAACTATTAGATGTATACGGGATACTAATTTATGAGCAAGCAAAAAGGTAAGCTGTCAAAATTTCGATTAACATTTTTTTGTTTCAGTGTTGCTTAAAATTTAAGCCTTGGTAGTGCAATTGAGCACAAATGTACAAATAACTAAAGGACTGGAAAATAAATATTCATTAAAAAAATTAAGCTCAATTGAAAGTAGCCAAAGACGACTATTAAATGTATACGGGATACTAAGTTATGAGCAAGCAAAGAGGAAAGCTGTCAAAATTTTGATTAGGATTTTTTTGTTTCAGTGTTGTTTAATTAAAGCCTTAGTAGCGCAATTGGGCACAAATGTATTAATAACTAAAAGACCAGAAAATAAATACGAATTAATAAAAATTAAGCTAAATTTAAAGTAGCCAAAGGCGACTATTCGATGTACACGGGATGCTAAGTTATGAGCTAGAAGGAAAGGCGTGTGCCCTTTTTGCAACTTTTTCATTTAGTGTTGCTGGCCCTTTGGCGTTTCCAGACGAGTAGCCGCGAATCGCAAAGTCAATAAAGTTAGCCTATAGCCTTTGTCCGCGGAGCTAATGTAGTTGGAAAGTTTGCTTAATTCTCCACTAAATAGTTTTAAATTTGCCCCGCAAACTAATGAAATTGAAACTGAACCTGCTCTAATGAAAATGTCCCGAGTCTAACAACACTTTGTTTTCGTCACAAAGCGATCTGGCTATTTTCAGTGCAATTACCTGGGCAGAGATAAATGCAATTAATAACGCACTTTATTGGCTGTTTTGTTATCATACTTTGTCACAAAGCATACATCCTTTCTCTGTCTATTATTTTTTTAAGTGCATTATTTCCCTCAAAAGAGAGTAATGACGATTTTTCGAAAACCAAAAATCGCCAGTAACTATACACTGGGGCTCCAATTCAAAATTTGAACTAAGAAAAGTTGTTCGAACGAAAAACAAACAAATTCTTAATTTTTGATAATTAATTTGTTTAAACATATTATATTTCCATTTATATATTAAATATTCTAACGCTTCCTCGATTTTGATTTCTGATGACATGAGTCTATAGGCATATTCCATTTGCCATTTTAAACTGATCCAACTTACTCTTTTGAATCCGGATCACTTATTTTTCATTCTATTTGTCTGGATCACTTTACCCCATCTACCGAACGAAATGATCTTAAGTAATCCATTCGCTGAGGTAGTTCAATTGATTCAATTTATTGATGGTCATGTTACTTTACCGTATATCAGGGGTATATTACAAACAAAACATTTTTAGCGAGATGTTTTAACACTTTTACTTCCATTCGTTTCATATCTTCAAACTTCACTTCCAAATGGATCACCTTTTGCAAAATTTTATTAAAAAACAAAACTATTTTTATCGCTCAAGCAAAGAAAGAGTTGTTGCTAAATATTTCTCGCCAAATATATTTTGACGTCAATTTTGTCAGTTGTACTAAATTTATTAACAAGAAATCTAATGTTTTTTTATGAAAATTAAAGCCAACTAAATTATTATTTCTATTAAGTTTCTTGGGAGCAACCAAGAGAGGGCAGGACAAAATGAACCTAATGTCACCCATTTGAGTTACACGACCCTGTTACTCTTTTAATCTCGATACACTTGTTTTCATCTTTTCATTGGTTTCCTGATTCTCTTTTCACATCTAGAAAGAATTTGGTTTTTGGAACCGTGTGTCCCAGTATAGTTTGGGGGAACAAATATTCGTCACCCATTTAAGTTACACGACCCTGATTGTTATATTTAAATAACGGCGCAGTCTACTTTAACTGATTTTAAATTCTTCATTAAATTTGGAAAGACTGTAATTATTCAAATAAAGCTTACCACCTCTGCGAGAGAAACAATATTTATTCTGCGATACAGCAGTGGAAAATTCTCCACAGATCGGCTTTAGATTTACATGCAGAGAGCACAGTGAAAAAGCTTAAACACTTGCACAACAAAGCATTAAATGGACAACGCTGATTTCACTAATCGCCTATGTTGCTTAATGGTTCCAGTCCCTATGGTTCACACAACCCTTGCGCGATTTATTGCCCGAGTTATTGCTACGGAATTATAATCAGAATTAATAATTCGTGCTCAAATCATTTGGTTCTTTGCTTTTATGGGAACACTAGAATGAAGAGTATTGAATCCATTTTAGATCAAACACAAGTCAAGGGATTTATTGACTATAGCTGCAATATTAAATAATTATGTTAATCACAAGCTTATCAATGTAACAAGTAAAACAGCAAGTTAATTGCAGCAAAAACCAAGTATAAAATAGTAAAATTTCATTTGGTATCATACACTATATTTTTCCACATATGAAACAATAATTTCTGGTGTTTAGTGGCTTAGCTCGCCGGAGTAACACTGGCTTTTTGAACTATTGCTGCTGCACATTTTATGCGATTTAATGCAAATTAAATTATGTTGCGAAACACTAACATCATCTCGGTGCTAGGATGGTAACCTTGTATATATAAAGCGGCAAAAGGATCTTGTATAACAAACTAACCATTTTTTGAGATTTCTCAAGACGCCTAAGATATTTTAAAATTATTTTTCTGATTATTCCTTACACGTCATTTTCACCCAATGAAAATGCTTCATTTGATGGTCGGTGTGTTATGATTCTTGAAATAATCAAGTAAATATAATTCTAGCTGTGAATTTATTTGATAAAATTTACTCATAATTCCAGCGAAATAATGACAACTCGGATCAAAAATTACTGTTAAAAATCTAAATGTCAAAAAATTATGTGGTAATTTCAAACTGGAAAAATCTAATATTTTTGAGTAGGTTAATACCTATATATAAATATGCTTTATAAGTAGCATGAATCACTGCCGATGATTCATCGCGTTTGATCTGTCTGGTCAACCTCAAGCTCTACAAAATTCTACCTGTTTTTTTTTTACAAATGATTAATAGTAGACGACTGTGTGTATCAAATCTATCCTACTATTTTTTAAAATATTTTAAATCAGGGTTGCCAGATGTCCTATTTCCAGTATTCAAATTCGATTAGGCAAGATTCCATGTAAAATACTTTTTTCAATTCCATGTTCCACCTCTTTAAAACAGTGTCATGCGATAGTATAAGCACACAGGCTTTCGTATACTTGTACGATATTATGTGAAGTATACCTGTGTAATTTTACCACAATAAACAAACAATAACGGGAAAATGCTGTGCCCCACAGTGCGGTTATTGCGAAAAGAATTATAGTTGAGTTCATTTTCTTTCGTAAATTTCAGTAATTGCTTAAGAGATGACATTTTATTAACTATCTCTTTGGTATAAATATGTATATATTAATACCAGAGACTTGAACAAAAAATTTTGTGATTCGGTTACAGTTAACGGGTTTTACATTAATAAAAATTCGATTTCGGTTACCGGTAATGGTTTTTTGAAAATATTATTTTCGTTTTCGTCTCGGTTAAAATAAACAAATACAATTTCCGTTTCGGTTAAAATTGTAATTTGTAAGTAAAGCTACAGTTATTTTAATTTTAATCTGTAATCTAAAAATGAAAATTAGGTTTTGAAATATAACTAGTTAATCATTGTTACATTAATTACAAAATAATTTTATAAAAGTAATTATTTTAGTTTAGTACAATATTTAACTTTATACTGGTTTTAGTACCGATACTCTTTCGGTTCGGTTATATTTTCGGTTACAGAATAAATTTATTTTTCCATATTTGAAGAAATAAAATATAGGTTTCGGTTTTCGGTTTCGGTATTATAAAAGACAAATATCGATGCTGAAGATAAATTTGTGATTGACCGAGAAGAGTAAATTATGAGTCCTATTTCACTGTCCTAAAATATGGCTACTATAATTAGTCGCAGAAGTGAAATAATGCGGATATATTTTTACAGGAGTAGAAAAAAGAATGTAAGCCGTTGGTTTAATATTTTTGTGCTTATATCTCGCTGTTTATTTATCTTGTGTTTAAATATCTACATACGAGTATATACCTGCAGTGTATCTAAAAAATAAACTCATGGCTAAAAAAGGTTTATTAAACCTGTTACATAAAACATTATTACAATCGTTTCCGAAAATTTCCGCTATTGCTGTACGATACTGGTGTCCCCATCTTTTATTTAAACCCCACAATTGCCAGAAAAATTGAATTGGAGAAGTAGGACAATCTCACTATCCATATCCTTGATCCTGCACGTGCGAACATTCCCTTATCCTGGAGGTATCCATGCGTAAAAAATAGAGATGTTCATATCCAATAAAACTCGTCCAGCCTGCATCTTATCCCACAGGATCAATCTATCGGAAGGGGAACATGTGCGTCCCTAGTCCTGCGTCCTACGGTGAGAATTGCTCCACGACTCCCGCTAAAAGGACTTAATTGTCCAGAAGGGGAGATTTACACTATCCTGAAGAGGACGACAAAGGAAAATTGAAAATATGAAATATTGAATATTTGCTGGCTATAGACGCATGCTTTAACAAACACGGTCTTTATATTTTCACCGTACCTGGAATTCAAATTTATTGGCTGGCAATTTTTGTATATCGGCAACTTTTTAGAAAAAGGGGACTCGCAATAAGAGGAAACGAATAAACTGGAACTCACTAAAGTTTTTGCCGAACGCGACATATTAAGTAAGGTGTTGCTTCATACCGATTTAGACGTTTCGAGATTTTAAAAATATTTTTACTGTGATGTCTTTCGGTCCGTCCGTGTGAAAGAGTAGTAAGGATATTAGATTTCTTATACCGATAAAAGATTTTTCACTTTAGGGCTCATAAAAAAATTAGATATAAACAGTAAAATATTTGATGGACAGATGGATGGATGTTGTAGTAATGTTGACTCAAATACTATTGAATAAAAATTGAAATTTTGGATATAACATTCTGACACCATAGATTAGATCTAATTAGATTTTGGTGTTAATCGTGCAACCAGAAGTGGTGTTTTCATGAAGATCTGAAGTGTTGTTCTGAAATATCATAATTAACTTTGAATATATTAAAATTATTGTAAATAATAATTTAATATTATGTCATTAGCTAAAATTTTGTATTTCAAATTTCTTTCTACCTAGCCCCGTTTAACTATTAGAAAGAAATATGTTTACCTATGGAAATAAATGTTTTATATTTAACTATAATAATAATTGACACGATTGACAGTGAAATATTAATAATTGTCAAATATTCCAAAAGAAATTGTACTAATACATTAAGTACTAATTATTTTTATAATTAATTTTACCGTGTTAATTGTCAACGTACGGAAAATATAAATATTTTACCACAGAGCTGAGAATTTTTATTACGATATAATATCATTAACCATATCAATCAAGCTATTATTATATTTATAAAATAACAATAATTGATTTACTTGACATACGGGACAAATCAAAAGAATTAGGACATTTTCCGAGACATATACTAAAGCGGGACAAGAAATTGAAATTTGAAACTGACCGTCTTATCCACGACGTGTGATAACCCTGTATGTAGAGCAAATTTGGATTTAAATGAAACGTCAGGCTTAAACAAATAACAAGATTTGATCATATTTGAATAAAAATAGCTCAACTAGAAGTGACAGTTTACAATTGTTAAATTTTTCGTTCTAAGTAAATAGTAAAAAAATATTTTAATAAAGTTAATTTTTAAGTAGCAAACAAAAATTTTAATAAGAAAACTATAATGAAACTACTTCTTATTCCATTCTCGTCGGCAACTACTTAGCAACTATTACTAGCATTTCCGATCGACTTTTCCAATCGTTCCCAATCAGGACTCATTGTTAAATACAAGCTAATTATCCTCAATGCACTCCTAATCCTGATTTACGTAAAGTTATCCTGAACAAGGACCAACACCTCTACAGCAGCATTAAAAACACATCCTAGCAATCTCAAACATAAATTGCTAAGTAGAACACTTTATACAAGAGTCTAAATTGTACAGGATTAAGACGGAAATTATTGTTCGATATATACTTGAATACGTCATTATTAATTCTGCGATACAAAAGACTGGCATACACAATAAAGGATAAAAACACACTATAGCCATTATTTAACTTATAGGTTATCTAAGTGTCCTGTATTTCTACTTCATATGACACTGACATGCACAGACCAACACTGACTTCCTTCAGTGCCTCTCTGCTCACTGAATAACTTCTCCGGCCCGTCTAAAGTGACCCTTTTATATTTGTCGTCACTTAATCTCTCGAACATTCTAGACCATTCTGGAATTTATAAAATTTCTCGAACAATAGCTGCATCGCTTCTAACCCCAGTTGACCTTTAAAGCGGCTACATGCCCAGACAAGACAAGCCGTGATGACTCATCTTCGGTGAGTCTCGCTCGTTACAATATTAATAATTTAGCACTAAACTTACTAGATAACTCCACCGAATTAAGAATATTGGAAAGAAGTAAACCTCTAGATTTGGCATCTAAATTATGAAATCATAACATCAAATTGAAAATTGTAAATGAATATTTAAATAAGTAATAAAAAAAAGTATTGTGTTATAAATAAATTTATTTTTATTTAAATTATTTGTTGACAGTATGACATAGATGTTTTTATGTTGTGTAATTGTCTCTATTTACCAGTGATATATTAATTCTTTCAGTTTATTGTGTGATCGTGACGGAAAATAATGGTCGTAGAAAAAGTATAGTACATAATTTGAGTTGAAAAGCAATTGCACATTTGTGGAATTAGAAACTCTTGTATAACTTTTCCACTTCGTGTGTAATATTCATCTTACAATTTCTCTTCCGAGTAAAAATAAATTACCAATTCCAATATTTGTGTAAAAATAATTTGCCACACTCAGTTAAAGTAATATCCTGTGATGTCATATTTATATTTGTTCGCAAACTAGAAGTAAAAACAAGCAGATATCTTTCCCAATAGAGATGTAAATTTATTCCACCGTAGTTGTACAGAGATTTGTTTTTTCCAATCGTAAAATTTAACGGTAACATGAATAAAAATTTATTTTTCGTCTGTAGTCGTTTATCGGCCGGTCGGTGCCTGTGCAGTGCCCGATGTTAAATTAGCTTTTATTGGGATGCGCTTCGAATCGCAATCGACTGATCTAATATATTTTTTACTCCATCCTATCCTGGCTTTAATTTTGATTGTTGTGAGTTGTTATTCGGATTTTACTGCTGCAGTTTTCTTCATAGTTCGTAAAAGAGAATGCATTGATTCTTTTACAAACAATGCTTCAAAAAAAGTTTAATTTCTCTGTAATGTGACCAGCAATACACGATTTTGTATATGTATGTTGTTTTTGATTTTAGGATATTTTAAGTACATTTTTACAGACTGTATGTTATTATATACTGTACCACGAGAGTA
Organism: Stenolophus ochropezus; assembly: GCA_035578165.1. NCBI lineage: Eukaryota > Metazoa > Arthropoda > Insecta > Coleoptera > Carabidae > Stenolophus > Stenolophus ochropezus. The sequence continues at coordinate 21,004,420 of JAQOWZ010000018.1, read as the reverse complement.
TTCATTAAAGGGATAGAAATTATGTACTTTCGTAAGTCGTGATTGGTTCTTCAACATCTATTTAGGCTATCAGTATTCGAAGCACCTCTCACGATTCACGATAGCACCTGGTTTTCTGTATTTTTAATGAATACTCTCGTGGTACAGTTATAAATACATAAAAAAAAATCACGAACAGCGGTGGCTCACTTTGTGCGCTCCGACTCAAATGGAATGAGGTATAAGATCTGAAGTTGAAATCCTAGTTTTACCAATTTTTATCCTATTAAAAAAAAAACTCTATGCTCGAATAGTTCGAAATCCATTATAAATTGTAAGTCTCTTGTAAATACGAGATGTGTAAATTAAGTAATAAGACTGATAACGTAGCACTCAGTCCGGTAACACTCGGTACCCGGGACTTGGAGGGACTCAGTTGTACATGTTATATGCCTTCAGTACGAGTTTGAACTCGCTAAAGTCATTTGGTTATCCGTAGCGCTCTTTTCGTAAAACAGTAATGACTAACGTCAGTTTCAAACAACGGCGTACTATCAGGTTTTGCTTCAGACTTGGGTACAGTGCAAAGGAAACTTATACAAACTTAAGCAGGTATACGAAGACAGTTTTATTTCAAGGGGACAGATTTTTTGGTTATGTAAGGCAATTTCAGAAGGAAAAAAGTCGATTGAAGATGAAACAGAGAGTGGAAGGCCTTCATTTTCAATCGGCAGAATCTAGGATCTTGTGCGTTCAGATCATAGTATCATAGACAGTACTAAGTGATCAAGGAAGAGTAAAATTTGATACATACTACCGTTCATCAGATTTTGACTAATTTATTGGAAATGAGAAAAATTTGCGCAAAAATAGTTTAATAAAAGTTCTTGGCCAGTAATAGTTTTTTGTGGCTCCTCAGCCTCCTTATTCGCTTTAACTTGACTTCTTGTTACTTTTTCCTCTTCCCGAAATTGAAAAATCATCTCAAGGAAACTCATTTTGGGACACGCCAAAACATTTAAACGGCTGTAACAGACTAGCTGAAGGCCATTCCTTTATCTGAGTTCTAGGAGTACCATGAGGATTGGAAGAACCGTCTCCAGTACTGCGCAGCTTCTCAAGGAAGTTATAAGGGAGACTATATTAAATTGTAATTCTATTCGAACATTTTTTATCTTATTACTTAAGTAGTAGTACTACAAATAATGATTTTTTTTAATAAAGCGATATTCATATCTACTGGTACTAAACTTTTATTCTTAACCCTAAGCTACCCTTAATTTTATCTACAAATTAAAAATATATATATTTTTGATATATACAATAATTAAAAAGTCAAAATATAACTTAAAAATGTGTTATTTTTTCTTAACACCTCTGCCGGTTACCGTAAACGTGAGTTAATAGAAAAATATCGTATCGAAAAATTGAAATAATTTGTCAAAAATGTTTGTTGTTTACTATTTCAATGTGATACTGTCTATTAACGGATGGTTAACGTAACCGGCACTTTAACTACTGAAAAAGTGTACCCAACTGAGCGTTCTGCAAAGCACAATATGACCAACACTACACGAGTGTGTTTAAATCCATATGACAAAATCTTGTGCGCATACTATCTGGCATACAATCCATAATCTTTTTTCTCTTGCAATATTTGAGAACGTAATAATTGCCCAGTCTGCAGCGAATATAGGTTAGGTTAGAGCCAGGCCGGCAATCAATTGTCCTTGTGCAGTTTATTAATCCGGGCAAAGCCAAAAGCCGTTCGGATTACAGGACACATCCGTCAAACACAGGCTGGGTTACAATGCGCATTACCAATCATCGGCCGATATACCTGATACACTAACACGCGCGCCCTGGAGCTCAATACCTGGTCAGTGAACAGGGAAATAATGCTGCATGCATGTGAAGGAAATGCCATGTCAAACAATGACGTACAGTTGGGGAAATGGTTATTATACATGCGCTTTCAAACAAATTATCGTTATGTATTTCATAAAGTCATTAAATGTAGGATTTTTAATGTTCTTAACTTAGATTTTTATCTAAGGCTGAGGTGTTAGGAGAAACCAATCATCTTAGGTTTCTATTAGAAACTACTAGGACAACTAATGCAGTTCAGGATTTATGAAAATTGTAAATGTTACGAAAAACGTTGTGTGATCAATATTCTTAATAGTATTAGTAGTAGTAGTAGTAGTAGTAGTAGTAGGATATTGTGTTATGAGGAGAAAAAGTGATACTTTGTGAAAGTTTGGATGATGAGCGAAGTAAGTCAGACAATTGAATGCGATGAACATTCTATTTTTTCTTCAAACGTAAATATGTTAATAATTTACTACTTGACGTTATAACATTAAAATTTCCTTCTAACGTCATGTCATAAAAGTAGCGCTCATTTCTATGCCGCCAAAATAGAAATACCTACTTTTTCTACCTTGTGAGTTAATTTACAAAATATGCCACTTTAATGGCCTTTGAAGAAAAACAGTTATTTTATAAAATCGAAAAAAGTAAGGTTTTCTTTTTATATCAATTCGACACAATCATTGTATTTTGTCTGAAGTTTAGTTTAGACTTATAGGTTTATTATTGTGGGTTTTTTACCAGTAACTTTCCAATTCATATTCCCTGTCCAAATCCAAATGCTGAAAGTATCTAATACACCATAATAATACTTTTGTAAGGTTGTCATTTATTCTCTTTGTCCTCATTTTGTTATTATTGATTTTAGTAGTTTATTATTTATTACAGAAGACAGCTAAACTGCCAATTTTGGGCTATTATCTTAATTTATACAATTTAAACTTAGTAAATTTAAATATTCTATTTTATCAACCGCGCATACTATAATGAAGCAATTGTAATTACATTGATTTTGACATTTAATGGATGTTCAAGAATTAAGATGTTTGAAATGCATTTTGACTATATTCAGCATGATGTCTCTTGTCTGTCGCCTTTTTTGATGTATGCCTACGTTTGTAGATCAAATTCGGCTCAACGGTTTTTAATTAACTACTATTAACTCAATGTCAACATAATGTGCATATTTGGTGTCTTGTTGAGTCTACGATGAGAAAAGCTGAGTTTTTTTTATTGCAATTATTTGTTTCATATTCCTTGTTGAAGTAGCCTAATTTGGTATCTTCAAATAAAAATAACTGGGTGATAGAATAATTAACAAGTAACTATACGTTGATTATATCTTGATCAGCACTTAATTGAAAAAGTCACACCCTGATCACCTTACAGTGACCAGCAAGCACACTGGTGGTAAAGCATTCATTCTCTCCGCCTTTACGTCTGATGGTAAGGAAGGATGGATGTGTTGTTTCTTTGCATGTTGCATCAAAGAGAGTATAAATAAGCAACACTCGCTAACAACCTGTGAAATTCTGACAATTTGGCATGCTGACTTATTCATCTGTGCATGTACGGAAGAATTAGGCCGCCGACCTCCCGAGAGAGGCGCTGTGCAACATTCACAGATTTCCGCTCTTCTTCGCCGACTTTTGGGAACCGGAGGAAAATAAAAGCACAGGATGTGACATGAATGTTTCACAAATATCCTCCTGAATACGGAAGTTAATATTTTCATTTTTCCGCAACGGAGGATGTGGATGTATTGGTTAAAATTACATGAGCAAGAGATTTCATAACGGATAAATAAGTAACGGTATAGACGCTACTTTACCAGGGATTTCCACTGCATTCCGGGATTATTTCAAATATTTCTTAATTTCTTTTATTCTATTATGCTTTTTTCCAACCATTATAAACAGTATAGTAGGGATCACTGAAATATAATAATATTGGAACGTGTCCTGACATATGTTTCCTATATATAAAAAGCGAGTCAAGAGAGAGACAGTTCATGCAAGGTATTTCCATCATGGTCTAACACATATGCGCTGGCGTATTTTAGCGCAAGTATTGCAAAAGTTACGTATCATTGTTTACGATTAACAGGAAACAACTGATTGTTTCGAATCTTAAACATTTATTTAACTTATTGGTACATATACATATTTACAAATTTACACAATAATCCTCTATTTGAATTTTTTGCGATTAATATAACAAAAATCGTCCCATCAGGAAACTATTTTAATGAATTACCGTTATTTGGAAAATTACTAGATCATTATATGTATATAAGCATTCTCAAGTATTTATTTTTTCTTTAATTTATATGGGCGGCATGTCGCCCTTCACATCTCGGAGCTCTTCTGTCACTCTTTTACATTTTAAACATTTTAAAAAATAATTTACGTTCAATTTGTAGGTTATCAATTTAAATCTGTCAATTGTTGATGATTTTCAGAAACTTTACTCTCAGGTTATCTTGTTTTATACTGACATTTAGGGCGATATTACATGTTTCTTTTGTACAAGTTATTTCTTATTTGCTGATTAAAAGTATGTATGGATAGATACTTGTTTATTTTACTTCTACTCTCGTGGCATAAAAGTAAAAATTTCTACTCCGGCGGCGTAGAAATTAAATTTCAACCTTGTCAATCACGTCTCAAAGATGCCACTTTTATGACGTTTGAAAAATGATTATAAGTAAAATGGTACGACATTGCTGTGTAAAGCTTGGCAAAGTTGTTTGGCAACCAAATACATTTTGACAATGAAAATCAGTGGAATTTTTTCTTTCAAACTCATTTGAATTTCAGTTTTAAATAGTAACAATACAAATAATTATCTAATATTATCAATGTCTGATGTTTTTAATTAGTTTGTTTTTCTGAAAATAACCAAAACCTACCATCGCGAAATATAATCACAAACAATACCTGCATTTTATATTATTCCAAAAGTAAAAATTGTGGAAATATCAGATTTAAAACAACAAAATTTGTGACAGTTCCATTTAAAACGAGGGATACATGATATGTTTTATTTTTCAAACAATTACCTATTAATATTAAAATAAATTTCAAAAAATATGTATTGCTATACATTTATATATTTGGAACAAAATTTTTGATGGTAAATAATAAAAAATAAACCGTTTGTATTATTCATATTTTCATTTATAATACCAAAAATGAATAAAAGATTTTATGAAAATTCTATGAATTCCCAGCTAAAATATTGCTAAAATTCACACGTTTGTTTAGATAGTACAGTGTGTGACACAATCATAACTCAAAATTAAAATAACATGTGGCCACGACATATACAAATCTGCTATCAAGAGAAAACATTAGATGCAGATGATATACAAATACATTAGTGACATGCTGAGAGATTGCTACCATTTGTTACTAGACAAGAATTCTAGATATTGGGGTATTTGTCTATTTCGTTTACATGTGTTTCATTTAAATTTGTCATTAGTTAATGAGTTACGTGTTGCAATGGATGTTGCAAAATTATTCTAAATAATTATAGAATACCTATCTTTATTTGTAATTTTCCACTTCTTTAAGATTTAATATTCAGAGCAGTAAGAACATTTAAGCAATCAATAATAGTCTGGAATTGTCTGAGATCGATGTTCCTTACCGTTCGTAAGGCTTATATATTTTTTGATACGATCAAAATTTAATTTCCTTCAATATCAGTGAAAAATAATCCAAAATGAATTAAAAATTACATAACCTCTCACCTGACACGATCAAATGAATTATTAAAATAATTAGTAATTACAGTATTAGTATAATTCTTTTTAAAGTATTCAATAATTATATTATTCTAATTTTGACATATAAAGTGTAATTTTTCCAAATTGACTTATGTTTTAAAACGCCAATTTTTTCATAGCTAGTTAGAAAATAAAAAATTCTCATCACTGACTAATGAAATGGAATTTCTTAACTTGAAAAGTGTGCCGTATCAAAACCCTAGCCAATTTTAAAAAATTACAATTTATAATTTACGTGAAAATTAAAAATTAGAAGAAAAAATTAAAATGAAGAGAATTGTATCAAAATTAGAAAAAAAATTGTATGAACCACGTTAGAAATATCCCACCTGTACACGAAATGAGGCATTTTCTAACCGGTTACATAATTAGCTATTACAATATCTTCACTGTCAATAATCGTCATTTCAAAATATACAACATTTATTTCCATAGGTAAACAGATTAATTAATAAATGAATTTACTAATTCGTTTCTGTGCATTTGTATTTAACATGAACCTTCTTACCATTCTAGAAGGATTTGTAAATCTTACCATTTTGTTAGACATAGCACCAGTAAAAGCAAATTACTGTGTTAGAAACCCAATTAATAATTTTTTTCTAGTGCCCGATCGTGCAAAAAAAAATCATTTGAGAGTCTGCTCGTCCTAAAAATGTTGTATTGTAATTGTAACGTTCAGTAGAAAAAGTATCCAATAATGAAATATTTAGGCACACAGTGTAGTTAGTGCAATGCATTTTTTGCCTAGTTAATTATTGACTATTTTTTCCCAGTGTTGGCCTATACATCAAGTTGATTTATCCATGGTCTATTATAGTTTAAATCAGTTTTTTACCTCGCTTGTCCCGTATTGATTGGTTATAGAACAATACTATCCCTAGCTTACAGTAATCCTGGATTCGGGATCAAGTTACCGAACAAAAGTTTCCCCTAAAGGAAATCTCTTCGTCAGTTGTTAGAATGTTATTGGGTACTTAAAGTGTAAATTTGGAAGGTTGAAGTGTTAAATATTTATTTATTAAGGGGAAGGTAGACGAAATGTGACACCCCTTGTACTAAAAGAAGAATACAGTTGCGAAAAATATCCTGATGCAGACACAATTTACTTATAAAATTTTATATAAAAACTATTCTTATTAAAGATATTACATCCAATTCCACTAAAATAGATTCTTTAATTTTTTATTTTACAAAATTTAAAGATTTAATATTATTTAACAATTTTTTTCTTTCGCTGATTACTTGTTAAGGTCTTTGTGAAAGTTTCAATTTGATACATACCAAGGAGTATTTGTAATTGGTTATTGTTAGGTTAAAATCGTTGAAGTATGTCAATATTGGAATTACTTGCCGTTCCCCAAAATTGTATTCCATAAGTACAGATTGGTTTAAAGATGCTTTATGTATTAGTATTTTGGATTTTAGAGGAAGTTGGAATTTCTACCTTACAGTCAGTAATGTTGCTAGAATATAAATCCGACTTGTGTCCTTTTTGAAAAGATGTGTTTATACCATGTTGGATAGATCCATTTCTAGATCTTATTCTTATTCCAAGCTTCTTTAATAAATTATGTTAATAGTCAATTGATGTGAGTAAGAAAAAAGGTCTTGCAACAAAAATTATGTGAACCTTTTTCTTGTTTTTATCAAACCTACAATGTCTAATTTGTTGTTCTATATGGTGTAAATTTTTTTTATTTATAATTTATGTTATAGAACATCATTTTAAAGTATCATATTAAAAAATTGTGATATTGTTTTGAAGGATATCATTTTTAATAGCAATATTTTCATTATTAAAAGTCAATTTGAAGAAAAATAAAGGTCTAATATTTTCCATTATTCTATTGATTAATCTAAAAATGAAAAATCGTACAGGGCCTCATTACGACATTAATAATAATATCTAAAACAAATTTCTTTACAAAACAGTTCAAATGTTACGAAAAGTATATTTTTTACGAAAAAAAAAAATAGATAAAATAACATCGTGAGAACGTGATAATAACTATTAACATACCTAGGATAGTTATGAGTATCATACCGTCGTAGATGTCAAGAGAATTGCGTGCTCGTTGAGCGAGGGTTTTAAGACATCTAAAGTCTATTATGTTTCTTAACATCCGTGATTAGTTCAATAGTTGTATTATAATATAATAATAAATATTATTTTATAAAATTCTCTTGTTTTTGTAATCAAACGTATATGGGTTGATATGACACCATGGTATTATACAATTATTTCAAGATTCAATACAACTTTCTTTTTGACGAATAATGCTATGCTAGAAAACCGTTTCGTCTGCCCCTCTATTAATTCATCCATACTTGGTGATTCTTGAAGCCTTGTTTTTTGCACCTACAAACTCCTGCATCAACATGTTTGTTTAGAATCTTTCAAGGCGCATGTTGGCAACCTCTGCTCCTCTATTCACCACTCGATCATTGCGTCCAGCCCCCCCTTCCCCCCGTTCAATCAGTCTTTGAAGCCTTTCGCTCCGAGGAAATTAAAACTCCCCACCCACGCGGCCCACTCTGTTTATCAACAGGGATGATGCTCGTTTGTTGTTGATTAAATCCCAGTTGCAATGAGACGGACCATGATTATTTTTATACAAGGCTACATAGTTGATTTTAGATAGAGGGATATTCGACAACGGATTATTCGTACAAATACAAATCTTTTATTTCTTTCAAAATGTACGGAACGTTAATACTGCAGTAAAAATATTTGTCGTATTTCAATTTCATTAAACCTATATACGTGTGTTCCAAGAAAGTGTTGTCATAGGCATTTAACACGGAAAAACAGTTTTTGATAAATAAAACTGTCCACCAAACAAGTAAGTCACCATATTGTACAGGACAATACTACATGTACTCGTATTTTTACATCTTATTTAATACAAATTAAACTAAATGAGACGCGTTTTACCCTTTAATTAAGCTGAGGCATCGAAGGTGTGAGAATATTTCAGAATTTAATTGCTCTGAGATATAAACCCTGAGGAGAGAAGACATTAATTTTTTTGTACCAATTGTTCTCATTTCAAGAATATGTTTTTAATGTTCTCCTAAGATTAATAAATTGTCTACTAAAAAATTATGCACATGATGTTAGGGGTGCCTAAAATTTTACATAATCGATTTGGGTGCCTTAACATAAAAAGTTTGAGAACCTCTGATCTAGAGTCTTGAAAATTGTCTACAATTTCCTCGTCTTGGTCTAGAATAAGAAAGTCTTATCTTGTCTTAAAATTTCAAGACAAGACTTTTGCCAGTCTTGTCTTTATAATCTAGACAAGACAAGACAAGAATCTAGAAAGTCTAGAAACGGCAACACTATTAAATATTAATACAGGATTAGTTTTATTAACTGAATAATAATAAAAAGAAAGTTCAGATACACATGCATACGTTCGATTTAGGTAACAGACTTACATAAATGGTTTTTAAAATATAATCTATTATAACATGTAACTTCTTTTACAGAAATCTTTTGTCATACATAGATAAAACACACACATACATGTTACCTAACAGTTATCAACCAACTAACTTATACAAGAAGTTTTTAGTTGAGTGACAATAGTAACAGTCTAAAAATGTAAAAACCTACCTCTGGCCAATGAAGGGCCAGATAACAAAATAACAAGATTGTGCAACTATTATAATACAATTTTGTTATCTGGTCCTTGATTGGTTTTTACATTTTTAGATTGTTACTCAACTAGAAACTTCTTGTATAAGTTAGTTGGTTGATAACAGTTAAGTGACATCATGTATGTCTGTGTGTTTTATCTATGTTTGACGAAAGATTTCTGTAAAATAATTTACGTGTTATACTCGATTATATTTTAAAAACCATTTATGTAAATCTGTTACCTGAGTCGAATGTATGTATATGTATCTGATTGTATGTTTTGTATTTTATCAGCACCCTGATGAAGACTGAATTACAGTCCAAACGTTGGTGTATTAGTGTATTTTATTAAATGACTGCAATTCTAAAAACAACTTTCCTTTTATAGAATATTAAATTAATAATAAATATTCGTATATAAACACCGAAGCAAAAGTTGTGTCAACAATTCCCGAATTCCTCCCCGGTTATATTTTATAAGGGATGTACTAACAACATGAATCCTTTCAGGATCGTCTCCTAATCATGGCCTTATATCGATCTGTCTGCCTGTCAACAGCTTTCGTTTCTTTTGCTTGTTATTTTGGGTTTATGCCTTGTTTGATTCGCTCTAAGAGCTGTTTGTTCATCATGTTTGCTTTTCAATTTTCAATTCAATAAGACCAGACACGAGGGTATTTTTAATTTCCGTAGTGTTGTGCCGCTGTTGGATTTAACTTTCGTGCAGTGTTATTCGTCTGTGCACGATTATTTATTAATGTAACATGTTACGAGAATACTAACATTGCAACAACAATATTTAAACACATCACTCAAGGCTTATTACTTACTCTACTCTATATTTTTAAACCAAATAACGTTTTATTTATTTAGGTGAAGTATAAAAATGATTGATACACTAATATTTATATAACTAGGTTTAATAAACGAATAATAAATTATAAAAACTTAATAAAAGTAAGTAACAATATATATAAACAAATATTAGCACTAATATAGAAGTAATTATTATTAATAAAGACTTAAGCACTACAAACATTTATTTAAACACTTAAAACTACGCAATATTTATTTCCACAGTATATTTATATCGCCAACTATTTATGTATATCACGAACTATTTATTTATTTCTACTTTACATGTCACTGACATGTTCTGACCGACACTGACTTTCTTCAGTGACTCTCTGCACACTCTGACCGATACTAACTTAGTAACTTCCATGAGGCGCCCGATGCGACCCTGTAATAGCAGCTGATCTTGAAGATTCCAGAGCCTTCTGGACTCTATAATATTCCCGAACAATAGCAGCGTCGCTCCTATCCCACTTGACCTTTAACGCGATTACCTGCCCAGACAGGTCAGGCGTGATGACTCATCTATGGCGAGTCTCGCTCGTTACAATACCTTTTGATAAATAAACAGATATTAAGTAAAAATAAAATAGGTCTAAAAACTAAAATGAGAGTTTACAACACAGTAGTACTGTCGACATTAATATATGCATGCGAAACTTGGGTAACACTAAAAGAACAAGAATCAAAAATCAATGCTATGGAAATGCAATACCTTAGAAAAATTACTGGAAAAACAAAACCAGATAAAATAAGAAATGAACAAATACGACAAGAATTAAAACAAGAACTAATTATAACAAAAATAGAGAACAAACAACTAAGGTGGTATGGACACATACAACGTATGGACAAAAATAGGAAAGTTAAGAAAATAATAGGAACTGGAAACAAAATAAATGAAAGAGGGGAAAACCAAGGAATCAATGAATACACCATATTGAACAAATCGGCACTAAAAGAGGAAAGACACTCAAGAACTCAAAATTCTAACACAGGACCGGGCAAGATGAAAAGCGTGGATAGTAGAGAACTCAAAAAACACAACTCAGCCGACGCCCTAAAAGGCATATGGTCAACTGTGAAGAGGAAGAAGAAGATTTGTAAATTTTATAATTATTAATTACATCTTATAGTTAAAATAATTGTGAATTTGCATTGTTTTATGATTGGCTATTGCGGTAGATAATAAAGTTTGGTATAGTGTATAATAGAATCCAACATAAATCTGTATACAACTTAGCCGACGACTTAAAGGGCATAAGGTCAACTATGAAGAAGAAGAAGAATATTTGTAAATTTTAAGATTATTAATACATCTTATAGCTAATATTATTACGAATTTGCATTGTTTTATGATTGGCTATTACGGTAAATAATACAGTTTGGTATAGTGTATAATAGAATCCAACATAAATCTGTCTACAACGTAGCCGACGCCTTAAAGGCCATAAGGTCAACTATGAAGAAGAAGAAGAAAAAGATTTGTAAATTTTAAGATTATTAATACATCTTATAGCTAATATTATTATGAATTAGTATTGTTTTATGATTGGCTATTGTGGTAGATAATGAAGTTGGGTATAGTGTATAATACAATCCAACATAAATCTGTATTTGCTGATACATTTATAAGTTAGGGAATTGCAGAGCGTTTCCGATGGTAATGTGATAATTGAAGGATAATGAATTGAATGAGAAGCCGTCTGTCCGCGGCTATAACACAATTATCCGATGGCTAGTCCAGACTACATGTCTACAATTCTGAAATTTCATTTGGGTCCCCTAACTTCCAAGCCTCCCAAAATGCCTAACCCTACTAAGTTGTCCATGGGCAGTATAAAATTATATCCTTATCCTATTCAGCATTAAAAAAAGCAAAAACTTTAATGATTTATAAAATTGTATATCTGTAAACAGTTAAATATAACTCACTTAGTGATGTCCACGAAATAAATGAATTAAAAAAAATATCTCTGAAAATTGTTGCAATAATGTGTGATAATTGGTATATAAGTTTACTTTGAAATGTATTACAGTAACATTCGGTTATAACGACATCGAAGAGATCCAAAAAATTTCATCGCTATAACCGCAAGTCTTTATAACCAATCTAAGTAAAATAAGATTAGCGTACATGGGCTTTCAAACAAGTGGTCACAATTTCGATGTTTTAACCAGGTTGTTGTTATCAGCAATTAAATGGAATTTATTGTAGTTTTTATTGTTTCTTTAAAGTTTTAATATTTTTTAAGTACAATGTTCTTTTTCATAATACATAATTAAATATAACAATGCAAATTAACTAGTTTTTAATTAAATTTTACTATTTTAAACTCGGTTTTAAACTACATGTATAGAAAAGCTGGTAAAAGTTGAGCATTATAAATTTATTTTATTTCATTTTGGAATCATAAACTTGTTTATGCGCCTTCAAATGCGGGGATAATTTGGCTTTTGTCGCCCGACGGTATATAAAGTTGTCAAGCAATAGTTATTCAAACAATCCAATAAATACAACAAATTTTAATTTTGATTTAGCATTAACAGAACTTTTCAAATTCCTTCTCATATAAATCTTCTAAATTTTCAGAAACCAATTTGGTCTGTGCAGCCTCAAATTCTTTAGAATAATCAGTAAGTGACGTTCCATGTTTATATTTGACAGTGACACTCACACTTCGATTATATTAAATTTGTTGAAAAACAATCTAACAATGCCAACTATCTATAAGGGAGCCACAGCATGAAATATAGTTATACTTACAGATTTATTTAAATTCAAGTACCACAATGAAATAAAACGTTGTATGTACCACGGGCATAATCAAGATTATAGTTCTCAGGATATTTTGAATATGCCCTTAATACATAAATAACTATTATATAATCTAAATTAATTCTAATTAATAGCTTCTCAAAGATTTATTAGAATTAATTAACTCTCAACTTTCCATTAAAATTCAAGTAAAATTATAACGAACCAAGTACCTGTTGTTCTTTAAGAAAAATATGAAACACTCGTATATTTTTTGTCGCTGAAAAACTTATGTAGGAAATGAATTTAGTAGAATGTAGAGCTGCTATTTTTCATGTGCAAAATAATGTTGTGAATTATAAAGTGTATCTCTGCTACAAATGGTAGTTGTACACGGGCGTCCTAAATAATTCTTGAGGCGTCAAATAACAATATGACAAATCTGTATCTCGGCGAATTACATCATTATATCCAGCGCTGAAATGGCTCTGTTCCAAGCTACCTGCCATCCTGCAGACAACAGACGTACATATTGTACACATACTCCTATTGCTACATTCGCAGACAATGTCATACATATAAAATTGGATGGGGTGGATTAATTTGGAAGCACCATTTCGTCAATAATTCTACTTGTTTAAGAGATACTTGTTCTGTTACTACAGTTGTAAAGTTATTCCATTTAAACGATTTATAACACTCAAGCTCTGTGTTTCATTAATTCGTTAACTTAAGCACATACACCAATTATCTTATTTTCATAATTAATTCTACTAGATCTATTTCTCCAAAATAATTTGGATGTAATTTGGAAATTTACTTATTTTTACTTTATTTCTCGAATCTCGCTCATCTCGTCGCGAAATATTTTACGAACAAATCTTTTGTGTCTTAATTCGCAAGGTGGCATTATAATTATAAAAAATAACTACTAAAAAAAAAAAACAATCAGTAGGAACTACTTACATAGAATCAGCGAATAAGAATAAGAAACCTGCAATATCGTCATAAATGTCATTATAAAACTAGATAACATAAGAACTTACTAAAAATCATCAATTACTGACAAATCTAAACAGTAGTAACAGTGTACCAATCAGAAACTTGAATTTTCAACATTTTAGTGCATTTTTATATGACTATCTGGCACATAAAGACAAAATGTAGCTGGAGCAGATAATTATATTGTACTTATATATTTATACTAATAATTATAGTTTGAAGAATATAATTTGATTTTCCCTAAATATATATTTTCTTTCGAATTTCCCAACAGAATGTCCAATTTCCCTAGATTTAGGGTAATTTTCCTAGGCATGGAAATACTGTGCCTGCAAAATTCGACCTTAAAAAGTAGAAAAATTTTGGTGAAATTCGAGACTTAGACGAAGTAATAATATTTGAGACGAGAAATAAACGAAACGAGATAAAATATTTTACTTTTAAAATGAGTCGATACGGAAAAAAGAAAAATCTTGTCTCGTCTCAACTCACAGAATCACTAATTGTACCCATTATAATTTCTCAACGAAAATCGTATGAAATTGGAACTACCTAATTTCTGAGCTTACAAGACACGTAAAATTATTTTTGCTTATTGATTCATATGTAGAATTTTATGTTATACCTACAACTGTTTGAAGCTTTTTTAACTAAAATAATTAGGGAAGCAGGAAATTACGAAACTATGATTTTACATGTTAAATAAATAATAAATGTTCGGTTGTTCGAGTCATCACCCTGTATAGTTATCGTGGTACAAACAATACTCATATACATTCAAAATTATTATTAAAAATAAAATTATAGGTAGTATCGGGAGATATATCCATATTTTTAGTTTGGGTATCATTTGAAAATGTAGGTGAAATTTGTAAGGATGATATGTAAGGATATCGAACTTTTAAATTCGCTATTATTAAATTGCGAATCTGCATGAGAGATATCAGCTGTAATATCTTATGCATGAAATGCAGGAAAATAAAAATAGCAACAGTGCAATTTCCATATTTTTTCTTGAATTCATTCCCGAAGTTAAATGTGTTTAACTCCATAAATTGCAAACTCAGCGAACTGATTTGAAAAGATAATCCTTTGCTTTGCTAAGTTTCCAACTTTTCAAATTTAAATGGAATATTTATAAAGTTTTACTTATTTATGTGTCTTATTTGTTATTTTCTATTTAATGTACAAAGTAATTTCAACTACAGCTTCTTCCTGCTCAGGGATTTATTGATGATGTATTGTTCACTACATTTAGAACACTTCACAAACTATTCCTTCTAGAATATTAAGTTTTTTAAGGTACAGAAATCTTAGTAGAAACTATGTTTTTTGTTTCCCAATTCTGACTATCGAACCCTACGTCTCCACTTTATATTATAAAAATACTGGTGTGATAGAATTTAGCATATTTTTTTGAGAGTGCAATTTTGGAATATTTTGGACCGACCTACGGTTAGTAGGCGCCCTGATGCGAAGTACAGTGTCGCTTCTTATATGAAATAAGCGTCTCTATTTAATAATAAATGTTATTAAAATAAATGTCGAATATATTTATGTTTTGGTGAGTCAAAATCTAAGTGGCTACGTACAACAAATCTTGAATTATTTAACTGCTGGAAAAAGAAATAGAAGAGACCAATATAACAAACCTTAAAATTATAGCATAAAATTGTCGTTTTGCACTTCCTGGAGTCTGGAAATAAAAGCTGATTTCAAGACCTGCAATCCTATTACGCCTTTCGATTTTATTCTGTCGCATTATTATTTAACTTTTATTTATTTTTAAAACGTATAACTCTATACCAAAGTTGAGTAGAGTTAAAACAAACTAAACAACAGTATTAACCAAAAATTGTGTTGACAAACGCGAAATATCCCAAAAATACTCATTTTTGTGCTCAAATTTTTGATTTTGAGAAATATTGTATTTTAATAGACCTCGACGCGCAGATTTCAAATTTTCAAACGGAATTTACTTATCTCTTTTCTTTCCCGAGTTATTTGCTGTCAAAGTTGCACCTCAAAAAAGTGTGTTTTTTGGTTATATCTCTAAAATGGGTGGAGGTACAGTCTCAACGATTATACCAGTCGATTCTACGGGAAAAGTTACATAAAGAAATGTTTTCTCCGCATATACGTTCTTTGGAAGGATTAGGTGAAAAATGAGAAAATCGAAAAAACCTAAATTTCAAAATTTCGCGGAGGAACTTTTTGTCTCCAAAACTTTTCATTTTCTAGACTTAGATAGATATCGATACGCTGATTCCAAATTTTCAAACAGAATTGAATTATCTCTTCCCGTTCTCGAGATATTCGTGTTCAAAGTTGACTTTTGGCCATACCTAAAAAAACAGGTTTTTTAGGTATATTCCTTTAATGGTTAGGTTTACGACTTTGGCGACCTCACCAATCGTTTCTACGGGCAAAATTACATAAGTATACCAATTTTTATATTTTTATTGCAAAGGATACAATTTGTAGAAAGGAAAAACGAAAATGGCCAAAATCGAAAAATATGCCTGATACACCCCTTGCGATTTTTTTCGATTTTTGGCCATTTCCAGTTTTTTCTTTCTAGAAATTTTATCTGTTGAGATAAAAATCTGAAAATTGGTACACTTATGTAATTTTGCCTGTAGAATCGAATAGTGTGGTCGCCGAAACAGTAAACCTAACCATTTAAGCGGTATACCTAAAAAACCTAATTTTTTAGGTATAACTTTGAACTCAAATATCTCGAGAACAGGAAGAGGTAATTGAATTCTGTCTAAAAATTTGAAATCAGCGCATCAATATCTAGTTAAGTCTAAGAAATGAAAAATTTCGAGGACAAAAAGTTTCGGAATGAAAATTTGAAATTTAGGTTTTTTCAATTTTGTCATTTTTCTCAAAATCGTTCCAAAGAACGTATATGTGTGCAAAACATTTCTTTATATACCTTTTCCTGTAGAATCGAATAGTAATGTAGTTGAGATTGTATCTCTACGCATTTTTAAAATATTCTCGAAAAACACGCTTTTTTGAGGTACAACTTTGAGAGCAAATATCTCCGAAACGAAAAGAGATAAGTAAATTCTTTTTTTAAATTTGGTATCAGTGTAGCTAATTCTTTAAAAACTATTACAAACAAAATTTTGTAATATTTGAAAATTTTCGAGCTAAAAATTAGATATTTTCAAATATTTTCTGGTTTACGCAAAAATAAAGAATCAGCGGCTTTGGAATTTACGTCCCCTGTTGCTACTAAATTCGTAAACTATTTTTCAAGTGATTTTTTCCTAAACACCTCACTCTCATTAAATCATGCAGTATTATCTATTATACACCCAAAATAATCTGAAAATATTCATTTTGATACTAATTTTTTTGATTCTGTACATAGTCCTTGTTGATAAATCTGTAAATAACAACGTAAATCAAAGGAAAAATTGTCAGCGTGATAAATTAGATTGATCCACAGTAGTGGAAGTTGACATGTAATTAGTTTTTTACGTAGAATTAATTTTAATACAGTTTAGTTACAGCTTCTATACTTAATTAATGGAATTTTAATATTAATGGTTTGTTCAGTTACAAATAAAAGAACAATAGAGACAGTATCTTTAGAAAACTTAACTCTATAAAGGAACAAAGAAAATTTAGTAAACATAGAAGTTTGACAAGATTTTTCATAATAGTATATTATGTACATTTGATAAACTTTACTTTTCTTACAACTATATAACAAACAAGAACATAAAAAGTTTATAAACAAGTTCCATATTTTTTTTTGCACATTAAAAAAGGCTGGAACTCTTCTCGTATATTTCATCCATTTTTATATTTGTATACCTATAATATAATAAAAGTCTCATATATGCTATACATATACGACAAAGATGCAAGATAATATTTATTTGTATATCAAGGGACTAAAGAATAATTTAATTAAATCGTTAAATTATTAATTAAAGCATAAATAAATAGCATTATGCGTTTGTAAAACGTCAGCTAGCTATTGAGACGGGGATGACTGATAACAAACGTACTATCGAGGTGTCAAATTTTTCTTTATAATTTTCATATATGTTTACACCTGCTTAGTCGTCGTCTGCATGAAATCGGATAAATTATTATAAATAATAAATAAATTCACCAATAATATTATAGAATGATATGTTTGTTATTTTAGGTAGTGCAAAAATAAATTTAAAAAAATAATACTATTAATAGATTATAGATTAATTCAGTTTGACAGATGAGTCCGCAAAGTTAAATTTTGACATAAGAGTCTGTAAAGTTTTACTTTACCTACTATTTTGGCTACTATTTTTGGCTTATTATTATAAATCATTACCATAGCAGTTATATAATGATAACTATAAATGTTTAAATCTGTGATAAAACAAATTGCCAAATCCAGTAATGTATAATAATACATCACGTTTATTCGACTTTCCTATTCTGTGTAAAGTTCTGAAGGAATTATGAATTTAGTTGAAAAAATTATAGTGGAAAAATTTTCATGGACGTCAAATGCCTATAATCATAAAAATTATTTATTCCGAAAAGTTTTCGCTTCTTTCTGGTCCGTAAAAGTTTCCCGATTCGCATTGGAGTGTTGACAAAGCATTTTCGCTTTTTGGTAACAGAAAGGCGACATGATCAAATCGACAATTTCTGTACAGAGAGTGGAAAAGAAGCAAAAATACTTGATAAGTTTAAAGTTCGTGACTGCGGAGTAACAATCTGCGACTACAGTTTGACAGAAGTAAATAATGACGGACGACGTGATATTTCACAGAAATACACGGAACGGGAAATCGAAGCACGCAGCTAGTCTCAAATAATTGTTTGTAGATTGATGGAATTTGTTGTAAAACAGTACTGCCAGACATTCGAAATTGAGTTACATATTAACAATAATTAATTTGAATAGTTGCAATATTATTTGCGATGGTCTTCCATGAAAAATTTAGAAAATCATATTCTATAATGATCTATAATAATCTACCAATTGCACATATCGTAAAATAAAATAATTACCCATACTATAATGATTCATAATTAGTAGAATATTATAGACCATTATAGTAAGGGTAATTAATTTTATTTTACGATATGTACAATTGGTAGATTATTATAGATCATTGTAGAATATGATTTTCTAAATTCCCAGTTTGCATTATGCCATTTACAAAATAATATAACATTATAACACATATACTGAAAGATATAATGTAGGTATGTGATAGTTAAATTAAATATATATATATATATATATATATATATATATATATATATATATACTCAATTTTGCATATTAAATTTTTACTCAAAAATTATTGCAAAGTACGGCCTTAATTTTAGCATCAACCAGTTTCTCATTTAAAATTACTTATGTAAAATAATTGTTGTCAAAAAATTCCTACTGATATAATTTTTTTAAACAATTTTTTAAATTACAAACAAAAAAGTTAATTTTGTTTTATAATGTCGGATGAAATTGTGTGATTTCTGAAGTAAATATATATCAAAACTGACAGTGTTATATACAAATATAATAATGGACGAAACATACCGAAATGAGTTGTAGAATAAACAACGAAACTACCAACACAAAATCGCCTTTATAAATGCTTTTATAATGACATGAATGATTTACTTAATAATATTTGAAAATATCCGTTACCGCGGTTACACTACTGTTTCTATTTCATTTTTGTCGTTGTTTGGACACATATAGTATATATACCCCTCTGTAACATATATGATAATGAGTGAAAGAATAAAAGTCTCATCTATGCCATGCGTATGCGACTAAGAAACAAAATGAAAGTTTAATAATTCTTGTAAGTTGTAACAAAAATTGATGACGTGAGGATAAACGGCAGGTAATAGAATGTATGTATGTATACTACCATTAGTTTTTAATTCTAATTTATAAGAGTTTTTTAAATAATGTTTCGAAGAGCACCAAAAAATGAAGTTGATTTTGTTTAAGAGTGCATTTTAATATAATGCGAGTTTGACGTAGTTATGTACTTCTCTCATAAATATGAAGTCTGCATCCGTATACCTTTCAAGAGGGTAAAATACCTTTTGCATTATTTATTAATAATTTTAGATAGGTAGTGAAATATTCATCTGGGCTTTGTGTAAAACTTTGATAAAATAGAGAGGCGGCCGGTCGTAAAGCTAGATATTTACGCGTCGATAAAGCCAACATACAAAGTAAAAGCAGAGTATGAGCGATAATGTCGTATTTTATTATGAAAGAATGAAAATTTATGCCCTTTTTGAGTCTACACACTGTTCAAGCTGCCTTTACGGGGCCGTTAAAATTTCATTCCTTAACTTGCGAGAAAGAAATTTTACATGAATATTGGCAATTAGTTGAGTATTCTTAGAGTCTCTTTGCGCTCTACATCAAAGGAGGATTAATTTGCTCTCATTGATATTTTAATATCTCAGAGAATATTTATAAAAGTAAATGTTTAACTTGACGTAATTACGGACATTATTGCTTAAATCTTCAATTTTCAAAACGAATTTGTTCCGAGCTTTAAACACACCCGTGTATTGCTGTCACATTTCAAGTTGTAGAGCAAGCGCGCTAACCATTCAGCCAGCAC
Source organism: Stenolophus ochropezus (assembly GCA_035578165.1). Lineage (NCBI taxonomy): Eukaryota > Metazoa > Arthropoda > Insecta > Coleoptera > Carabidae > Stenolophus > Stenolophus ochropezus. The sequence goes on along the minus strand of JAQOWZ010000018.1, from coordinate 20,983,898 downwards.
TGCCCGTATAATTCCCAGCTATATTCTTGCTGGTATATATGTTGCCACATGGCTTTAAACACACTCGTGTATTGCTGGTCACATTTCAAGTTGTAGAGCAAGCGCGCTAATCATTCAGCCAGCACTGCCCGTATAATTCCCAGCTATATTCTTGCTGGTATATATGTTGCCACATGGCTTTAAACACACTCGTGTATTGCTGGTCACATTTCAAGTTGTAGAGCAAGCGCGCTAACCATTCAGCCAGCACTGCCCGTATAATTCCCAGCTATATTCTTGCTGGTATATATGTTGCCACATGGCTTTAAACACACTCGTGTATTGCTGGTCACATTTCAAGTTGTAGAGCAAGCGCGCTAACCATTCAGCCAGCACTGCCCGTATAATTCCCAGCTATATTCTTGCTGGTATATATGTTGCCACATGGCTTTAAACACACTCGTGTATTGCTGGTCACATTTCAAGTTGTAGAGCAAGCGCGCTAACCATTCAGCCAGCACTGCCCGTATAATTCCCAGCTATATTCTTGCTGGTATATATGTTGCCACATGGCTTTAAACACACTCGTGTATTGCTGGTCACATTTCAAGTTGTAGAGCAAGCGCGCTAACCATTCAGCCAGCACTGCCCGTATAATTCCCAGCTATATTCTTGCTGGTATATATGTTGCCACATGGCTTTAAACACACTCGTGTATTGCTGGTCACATTTCAAGTTGTAGAGCAAGCGCGCTAACCATTCAGCCAGCATTGTCTGTATAATTCCCAGCTATATTCTTGCTGGTATATATGTTGCCACATGGCTTTAAACACACTCGTGTATTGCTGGTCACATTTCAAGTTGTAGAGCAAGCGCGCTAACCATTCAGCCAGCACTGCCCGTATAATTCCCAGCTATATTCTTGCTGGTATATATGTTGCCACATGGCTTTAAACACACTCATGTATTGCTGGTCACATTACTTCTCTTGAATCTCTTCAGTTCGTCTCTTTTTAATCCTTTTTCACCCAAGGAATCCGTATCCTTCATATCCTTATGCAGGCCACGATCCTGGCGGTCTCTTACGGTCAAGTATTTACCGGAAGTAATGAAACGTTTTGTTTCTTTATTTGCTCCCACGAGAAATGGTTTTATGAAGAAAACAAACACAAACAGATCATTACAGGGATAGTGCTTACTTTTTAATTATCTTAAAGGATCGCTCACTCCGGGAATTTCTAAAGGACAATAGCGTATTGACTTTTTAAAATGATTACTCTATTAACTTGATACATTATTGCTCTTAGATTGTTTGCCAGTAGACGATTCTTAAAAAGAAATAATAGTTTCCAACGAACAGAGCACTTAACCGTCTCATTATTATTATTGTTTCTTTGGAAATTCAAGTTTCCAGTGAAGTTATAAATATTCTTTTAATGTACGTATAATGTATATATATTCTTTTTTATTTACTTTAGAAATAATCATTTGATTAATTTATGTTACTATTTCCTTTTTACCTGCTGCCTATCAATATATAGATTTTTGTCAAAATTTTCGAATAGGAGTTTTCAACAAATGAGTACGAGTTTAACCAGAAATAGTACTTTACTTAAAGCTTTAAATTGTTTTTTCTAAAAAAATTCCTCTAAATACTATTTTTTTACAAATTACGTTATCATTAAATATAAAGATTTTTAATTTTGTACCGATCTGCATAATTACTTTTACATATTACTTCTTGCTACAAAGAAAATAAATATCTTAATTTTACATTACGTTCAGGCTGAGGAATTTCTATAAAACAAATGAGTTATTCATATGTTCACAAAATTTGACATGTACTGTCCTCAAATTTGATGTAAGTAATTTTTTTTTAAATAAGAAATTATGAAATATTTTTATTATAAAATTTACAAATGTGGAGAAAATATGCAAGGAATATATTTGCACTCGCGAATCAAGGCAAGTTTGATTCCGGTTTTAGTAATATACAAATTGAACGAAGTAAAAAAACATAAATAGAGTATAGTGGCGGGACAAGGCCCAATATGATTTTATCAAAATTTTCTTCTTAACTCCTATTAAAGTTTTAAATCATGTCGTTTTTAATTACATTTATAAATGAAGATGTATAATTAATTTAACTTAGTGAAACGGTACAAATAAATTAAAGTTTGGAAATTTAAAAAATGAAAAGATGTACAATCAGTGTTGTTAAGGTAACCAGGATTAGATCCAGGACCTGTTATTATTTTCTCAACTATTTGGATGTAGGTACTTCATTCCTTGTAGTTCAAATAAAAATGAAATGAAAGTTATCCGAAGGTTGGTCGTTGTATTAAGTAGAAACGTAAATAAAATCGGCGGTATAGCTCATTGAAGATTGATGATAGTGGAATGATATCCGAGTACCGATGTCATAGAAATAATTTTGTCGCATCCCGGTGGGAAATCACTATTTTATCGTATAGATAAATTCGTTATTTTGTTTCTCAATTCGAGCAGAATACATTCGGTGGCTTTTCAATTTCTTTTTTATTTTATGGGACGGAAGTAATGGGATATAACACTGTCCCGGATACAATGCATACCGATCTATTCCGTTTCCGGGTTCCTGTTACACGAGATTTCCATATTTGCTGCGCTAGGCAGGACCGTACTCGCTTAATATCATACCGCATGAGGGGGTTGTTGGACTAAGCGAATCTGAAAAATTCATGCAGTCTATTCTAAAGCTATTTCATATTGCGAGATTTTATTGAAATGTTTACATATATTGCATCAATAATTTAACTATAAAACAATCGAAACTGTAGGTTTTTACTATTTTTAAATTATTTGATGACCTTATAACAGGACATGGCAATTAACCGATTAAAAAATAGTAAAAATCAGTAATCGGTATTATAAACGAAAAATGCAAACTTTATTGATTATTCCACACACTTCATTTTTACCCAATCAGAATTCTTAATTTTATGGCCATAGATAATTTTTCAGTGAGGATATTTGATAATACCACAGTATTATAGTCATGGTTACATTTTGTTGATATCAAATATTTTATGTTTGAACTGTTGTCATTAGTGAAATAATCAAGCAAATGTAATTCGAGCTATGAATTTAATCGGTAAAATTTACTCATAATTCCTGCTTCGCTGTTAACTATAATAATGGATGAAACATACAAAAAAAATTCTTTTAAATTTCTTCATTTCGTCTCTTCTTAATCCTTTTTCACCCAAGGAATCCGAATAATAAAACAAATTAACTAAAAGAAATAAAAAACTACCATCTGAAAAAAATATAACAAATAAAAGAATTAACTAATATTTACAAAAATTCTCGTAATACCTTCAGGAAAACGCAAGTCACTTTTCAATTGTAAACTTGCCAATGCTGAAAAAGATACTATCTCCTTTTATGACTCCAATAAAATGTAAATTGTAAAAACAGTTATAAAAAATATTTAAAAAAATTCACGCTAAGTAATTTTAAAATAGTTGTTAATGTTCTGTAAAACTGGTTTAATTGTGTTAACGATTACCGGTATTTTCTGCTTTAAAATATCGGTTAAAATTACAGTTAAAGTTCGCAATTTTTGTTCAAAATAGCGGTTACCGGTTTTATTAACCGGTTTTTAAACTGTTGCATTCCCTGTTTTTAACAAAACAAATTATGTATTCATGTTAATAATATTTAACAAATTTAATTGTTTAATTTGAAGAAAATCATTTTAAAAGGTAATATAAAAAATATCCGAGGAAGAGTATATTCAATTGTTATAGAAGTCAGGTTTTTAAAAATGTAGTTGGATGATTTGAAAGTTAATATAATTGTGTTTCTTTTTACTTATTAATTTATAGCATACATTTTGTCTATAAATCTATGTTGAAGCGGGCATTGCCCTGATATTAATATATTGATTAACCCCAGTAAAATACATCAGAAGCCGCGGTAACTACCATTTAATTCATCCCATTTCGCAGGCTTCAGCGCAAATTGTTTAAAATTATTTCAATTCTAGTTTGGATTAGCGGAATGCATTATACAAACTAGTGCAATTTGTCTGGTGCATTTCATCGCCGCGGTGTGGCAGCCCTGCAAGCTGGGAATCCCCTGGGCGCTATTACTCATCTTGTTGGCTCTTGTCAGCGCCGCCAAAAATGTGGCGATAAGCCCGAATGAAAATGCACTACCGGGAATTTTACTGTAATAGACTGCATAGAAAATATCGTGATGAATCGGCCAAGATACTATCAGGGTCGCGAAAAATGGTGGAGGCGTATAAGCAATCACTATAGTGCCATTGTTGCCAAAATGTAATTATGGAGGGATCATTTCGTTCTTGTTTATAGTTGGATTCAACATTTGGTTGCTGACCGAATAGGATCAGTAAGTTTAAACAAAATTTTCCCATATTAGAAGGAGAAGATTTAAATTAATGATTTTAATAAATTTTAATAAAGTGAAAAATTACGAAATATCAAAATGATTATAAAATTTGGTCCCTAATGTAATTTTAATAAAGGTTTGAATTCCGGTTCCAATTTTTCGGTTTTTACCTCCTGACTATCAATAGATAAATAAAAGAGGTATTGTTTTTGGTTAAATTTTTGGAGTATGAGTTTTCAACATACGAGCACGAATTAGAGTCCCTAGAATACGATTTTATTATTTTTACCGTGCTGTCTGCATGTCCGTGTGTGTGAGTATGTGTATGTCTGTGACGATTTTTCGTTCACGATAATTCTAACACCATTCATGTCTTCTTCAGGATGTGACAGACAAATTGTGTCAAAAAATGGTGAAAAATGGATAATTCATGTAGTCTGTTTGTAAATTAGTTAATCAATCGTAAAAAGCGTAAAACACTTTTGCGACAGGTTTTTTAAGGCAATAAAATTAATTTTACTAACATTCATCGACTAGTCAAGAAAAAAATAGAATCGTTATTTTAAGACATGTGTCAGATCATTTTTTTAATCTTTGTTCGTTGAAATATTTTAATATTTACAAAAGTATTTACAATTAAAATTTGTAAATGTATATTACATTAAAAATCAATACGCTACAATGGTGATACATATATTTTTAATATATAATCCATCTTCCACTAATAACTAGGGACAGATGCAAAATAGACTAACCTCCAATTGGCGCATCACGGACAAGGAAATTATATTTCGGCTAAATAGTCTACAAATACGGCTGTTGTACTGTTTCTCAGCATTTTGAGAATACGGTATGGAAAGACGGACAGATCCAAATGGTACTTCCAAAAACGACTGACACCCGTCATGGACATAGGAATCTTATGCCATTCTAAAGATGATTTTAATTTCATTAATAATAAAATACTTGTGAACTATATTGTTCATACAGTAATTGTTGCAATTATTATATTCGTTAAGTTAATAAAGTGTAAAAATAATGAAATATCAAAAGAATAATACAATTTGTCCCCTAATGCAATTTTAATAAAGTTTTGAATTCCGGAATGCAATATGCCATTCTAAAGAGTCTCCAATATCTTTGTTATGTACATACTTATAACCGTATTCTGTAGATTATGCCGGACGATAAATAAACAAAAAAAATACTTGGATGTGTTTTCAAAATATAAATATATGTAATGTGACCAACACATGCATTTTTTTTATTATAGTTAATTTAAGTAGCAAACTAATAAATGTTTGGAAGGGGAGAGAATGTCTCTATATTTGTAATAAATAAATAAGGCGGTGTAGCGTTCTGTGATTGTTGCGTTTTGTCGTAAGTTGATTCGGGTAAGCAGTTGTGATTCGGCGTGAATATTTGACGAACCCAGGGAGCCATCTGCTGTTGTTGCTTTAGGTTTCGTGCAGGATTACTCCGTCGGCTCCTTCCGCTTTCATACGCACTTCAAACTTTCATACGCAACGTCTTTCTTTATTCTCTGCTCCGCCCTTCTTCTCCGATCACTCGCCATTTCGAATCATTCAATAAATAAGTGCGGTGTCTACCGAATATGTCCTCTTTTATCAACTAAAAGTAATTGTCAGTAATAAGACTGGGGATTAATATATTAATGCAATTATTTACTACAATAGCTGATGCGCAAATCTCTTTCATGAAGAGTATTAAAGACGGAGACAAATCAAATTTAAAAGATTTATTAATAAATTAGTTGATTACTAAGTAATTGTCACGTTACTTGTGAAGTTAAATGCATAGTTAGATATTACGATGGGGAATATGACTAAATATTTTCATCTATTTTATGATTCTATAAAAAAATTAAAATACCCGCACATTTAAAATTACTTAATTGTTGATAATTCTGGAGAAAAACAATAATAAAGTTTTTGACAAGGGATATATGACGTTACATAGGAGAATTAGATAGAGAATTTCAATTCACTCGATAAAAATCATCTATAATAGAGTAATCTACATTTGGCAGATTACCTAGATTCTTTTGATCTTACTTCGTTCTTTAAAAACAGTTCGCAGATTTTTAATAAAACCAGGAATCGAGTTCTTAATCTTATTGGCAATAAGGTACCTTTTACTTAGATGTTTAAGTCTCCGTGTGATTGTAGTTGAGTATACAATGTTGTCACAGACAGGTCGAGTCGAGTTTTAGTCACCCTTCTATTAGCAACGATTCTATTGTTCTGTTGCATCGAAGGTGCGATAATAATACAAAATTTAATTGCTCTAGTATTTAAGCCTGAGCAGAAAGGGCAAGGAAGCCTTTCTGATATTAATACGCATAGTGAACATAAATAGTTAGTGGAAATAAATATCGTGTAAATAAATACTGCTCAGTGATAAATGTTTAAATAAATAATCTGAGTGTTTTAAGTCTATATTACTAATTATCATTCTTAATTCAGTGTTTTTATTTTTTATTTATAGTTTTACTTACTTTTGTTATCTTTTTATAATTTATTATTCGTTCATTAATCCTAGTAATATAAATATACATACTTCAATTATTTTTACACTTCACCTAAATAAACAAACGTTACAATGTGTTCCGATGTTCCTTCCTTCTTTTCACAAAATCGACAGAAGACATTTTTAGCTTTACAAATTTTATATAAATGTATTTTAAACGAATATGACCAGTACGAACTACTGATATTATTCTAAGATAATTTTTGCTTTCAACTAAAGTTATGCATAGGTCGAATGATGATATGATAGAACAAAAAATATCTATGTCTCCGCAGATTCGAATTCTAGGATTGTGATATTTAATTGCTAATCACAATTTTAACGGTGTCAGCAATGTAGGTATATCATTTTACAAGTTCAGTGTTAAAATTGTTAAAAATTAAAAAATAAAATAAAGTGTGTTTGCAGTACTGGTAATATCCTGATACAGTACGGAGATTGGCACCCCTGTAAATACAAAATGCAATTTCCTATCCATGAACGATTTTTTGTTTTGCTTTATTATTACATTACATTTTTTCTATTTCCTTTCCAACTTGTAAATAAAATAGAAAACTCAGCTCATAAATTATTTATAGGGATAAAAATTTCTCATGTTACGCATATGCGTTATTATCGTACGCACTTCATTTGTTAATTGACGTTTTCATACTGCGTTTGAGTTATTTATTTACATATAATCGAATTATTAATTTAATCAATTGCGATATAAAATTATTAATAATTAATAATGATGGAAACGTGAAATTTATTATAATTCCCTGTCACAATATCAAACTTTTCATGAAGCCGCATTAGTTAATAATTCAATTAAAACAAAAGCACTCATCGCTAATAATAATATCAGAATATGCTTTCACTGGAAGAAATAATTGACGACGGTTCATTCGATGGAGGACGTCAGATAAATATAAAAACTATTTTTGTTTTCTGTCATATCTCAGCGACTTTATGTAAGTAGTTCTCCACACTATCGATAAATCACTGTATGTCACAGGTTTTCTCTCTTCCTCTTAAAGTCTCAAGCACTCAAAAGGTCTGAAAACAAACATCTCTTTTTACTTTGTTTACGTAAGGAGAAACAACATAAGCCTAAGTAAACGTACAAAGAACTAAGTATTTGCAACATAGAAGTACAAAATTTTAAGAATTATGCAAGATTGGGTAGAAATTAAAACTATACGTCGAAGTTCTATTGAATTCACTACTCAAAACCTTGGAGGGATATTTTTGAAAAGTACAAGTATTACGATTATTTTCGATTTTCAAATATATTTATTAATGAAATTAATTTATTTACTATGTGATTTAACTAAAAAGATAAAATGATAAATGTTTCACAAGAGTCTTGTATTTTTCTTGATCTTGCATTAGTTTTGAAATAAATGCAAGACACGATAAGAGCTACAAATTTCAGAGCAAAAGAAGGCAAGAAATTATCTTGCAAGAAAAGTGTAAAAATAGCAAAATTTTCTTCAATTCTTGTACTCTTGCTTTTTTTATTAATTTGAAATACGAGTATGTATTTATTATAAGAATATATCTATAAATATATGTCACTGATTGGGAAAATAATGAAGTTTGTACTTTTTAAATGTAATAACATTAACATATAGATTTTATTTCCCTGAAAGTACAAAAATATATAAATATTAAGAAAATAAAAACAAAAAATTTTCAATATACATATGTAAATAAAAAATATATAATGATAATAATTATTGGCTCAATAATATAATTATTCTTCGAAATTATATAACCAAGAGTAAGACGCAAAATGATTTCTTATATAATCAGGGAGTTTTGGGAATAAGCTTCTCTATTATAAAGATGTCGCTGTTGTGCTAAAAAATCCTTTCGTTATAACCTGCAAGACAAGAAATATGCAAGAAAAATGATAATCAAGACAAGATGTTTATATAAAAGAATAATGAAAGACAAGATAAATTTAAATTTCTTGTCTTGTTTTTCGAGCTCGATGCGACCCTTATATACCTCCCGCTAATTAATCTCTAGAACATTCCAGAGCTTTTCGGTCACTTTAAAATTCCCGAACAATAGCGACGTTGCGCCTATCTCACTTGACCTTTAGCACGACTACCTGACTAGATAGGTCAACCGTAATGACTCATCGGCGTTGAGTCTCGCTCGTTAATATTATATGGAAAATAGATTATTCGATACATTGTTAGAAATATTTGAATATATTTCATTTCACATTTAATTATTAAAACACCCTGTACGGTTTTGAGCATTGTATTTTTTTGGAAAATGTAATTATGTGTGGATGTGTAACGGGTGAAGTAAGCAGCTTATATGTGAGCCCATGTATCACCGAATCGACGAGTGGTGATTATGGGCATAATTACTGGGACAATAACTCACGATGCGATCCTATGGCCAGTAGGTTTTGAAAGGCTGCTCTATTCTGCAGCATAATTTAATCTGTGCTCGTGTTGGTAATTTAATGCCACGTCAATGCAAATGCACTTTGTGCATTGCGGCCATTAGCAAATAGAGGAACGGAATGTGTTAAGGTGAGACTCTGATATGGAAAGTGGTTTGTGGAGAGGCGTTCTTATTGTTCCTTTTGTTTGTCAAACTCATTGCCATACATCACACCACAGAATTGTTCCAAATTCAATAGTGTATTCATCTTCAATAACGACAAAACAACTCAAAATATATTACTTCGATGGTTTCAATGATAGATAGGAAATGTAGATCGGAGTGTGTTTCCTGGGGATCAAATCCCAGTGACGACTAATTTTTAATTAAAATTAAATACCGATGTGTTCGAGTGGTTTGGAACACTATAAGCTGTAGGTTTCTTATCCAGTTACTAGACTCCGGTCTGTTGGACAGTGTAAATTAAAAAAGTACAGGGAAGGTCCAAACCTCAAAATTAAATAAGTTTAAATTAATTGCAGCAAAAAATGTGTTGTGTCCACTAGTATTTCAAGAGAACCTTGTATTTTTCTTTGTTTCACATTAGTTTTGTAAAATATATAAGACAAGAACAAGACAAGAGTTACAAGTTTCGAAGTAAGACAATACAAGAAATTATTTTGCAAGAATAACAAGATTTTCTTCAATTCGTGTAATCTCGCGTAAAAGAAATGAATACATAAAAAAAGCTTCTCCGCTTGTACAGATATCACTGTTGCGCTAAAAATACTTATAGTGGTGCAGATATAGGAATTTTTATTTTTATAATATTCATTTAATAATAATTATTATACACTGAGGTATATATTTGATAATTGGCATTCATATTATCTAAACAAAAAAATGTACATGTGATACAAAGATTAATTATATATCAAGATACTTCGCGAATGGAGGAATCCTTGACTAGGTTTCAACCTGCAAGACAAGAAATATGCAACAAAATGACGATGAAGACAAAATTTTATATACAAGTGTAATGAAAGACAAGATATACTTAAATTTATTTATTTTTTTTCTAGAAAAGACAAGGAATATTGTCATGTGAAACACTAGCGCTCATACTGGATTTTTATCTGATAGTAAAGAAATAACAGAATTATTAACGATTCATATTTAATTTTGAATGTTAAATACATACATTTCAGTTTACTGGGTTGAATGATAAAGTAGTATTTGAAAACGTATCCGAAAGCTACTTAATTAGACAATGAATGTGGACAAAAGTTAGTTAATTCAGTTAGTTATTTAGGCGTTCTATAAAAAATAATATTTTGTTGACTCTTTTATTTATTGCCATAATTTGAGATAACAAATTCCACTCAATTTGAATGAGTAATGAAATGAGATATTATTTTATCTAGAAATAAAAGCGGTTTATAGAATTTATATTCATTGTTTATAAAAGGTTCCGGGAACAAATAAATTTTAAACTTTATTATTCATTATTTAAAAGTTTGAATTGAGTTGAGCAATTGTGCTTTGCAATTAGTAAATAGTTTTCCGCTAAACAAAATACGAACTCGCGTAACTCACCCCTGCAAAACCAGTATTTAATACATCAAAACATAAATATCCCCAGTCGTATGTGTGTTCCTGGAACTTGTATTTCATATGCACGTACCGCTGAAATTAACTCCAGTTTTAACAACAGCGAATTACAAATTCCCCCGGCGAAATAAAGAGCGCTTAAGTAAAGGAGCGTTTACACGGACCATCGCCCGCCAGCCTCGCAAGGGCCGTTTACACAGACGAGATGTGGACAGCGGAAAACAAATAAATTTATTAAGTCAATAGCTTTGTTGAAAATAAATTGTTAAAAGTTTAGACCACAAGCTCGGCGAAAAGTTGAATCTTTCACAAGTCTTATTTAAATTTAATAATCTTATCTCAGTGACAATATGGCACCTTGAGAATAGGTTGTCTAAAAACTACTGAAGAATCAAGCAGACACTAATCATCAAGATAAAAGTAGAAAATTTTAAAATCGTCCACAAGTAATAATTTATGACAATGCAATATAGGACCAAGATGTAAGCCTTGAGGAACACCTAAGACAGCAACTGAACGGTTTAGAGCATTGGAAATTAATAAATAATTCACGGACTTCAAAATTCGAAAATAATACTTACTTTTGATTTTAATTTTGGGTTTGTCAGATAGTCATTGTATTAAACAATTAATTAATTTATGAATTAATTAAAGGACTAAGCATTTAAGTTAGCTGCGGCTAGTGTTTCACAAGGCAAAATTTCTTGTCTTGTTTTGTTATTTCTTGTCTTTCATTACTCTTGTATATAAAAGTCTTGCCTTGATCGTCATTTTCTTGCTTATTTCTTGTCTTGCTAGTGATAATGTAGTCAGGGATTCCCTTTTTACACATGTAATTTTATTTTGTTTAAATAATATAAATATTAATTATCAAATATATATCTTATAATACAATTATTGTTATTAAATTTATTTATTTTTTAGCACAACTGCTACATCTGTACAAGCAAAAAAGCTTTTTTCCAAAGTTCCCTGGTTATAAAAAGAATATTATGCCTTAACTCTTGGTTACATAATTTTAAAGTATAATTATATTTTTAAACCAATAATTATTAATACTACAAAAAAAATTAAATGAAATTTACATATGCATATAGAAAAATTTTATGTGTTCATTTTTTTAAGTAACAAAACAAGACAAGAATTCATGTCTTGTGAAACACTAGTCACCTTAAGAATTTAAAGGATTTCTAAGTATTTACAGATTTTTGTAAGCTACAGACGTGATCAGAGTTGTCATTTGGATCGTAAGCGTTATAGGTCTTGTAGATTTGCTTATAGATCTCATAGATGTGAACAGAATCGACCCATTAATGTTCTTTTAGTTATTTACGACAGTAAAAAAAGAAATAATTGATTCACTAGCAAGGCGATATAATATAAATTATCATAATAACTAAGGTACACATACGTTTCGTGGTTTCCTTTATAAAAATAATTATGTAACACTTTAAACGTAGAAGCATTAGTAAAATGTAAAGAAATTAGTACTTATAGTTGATGTCTCGTTGTGTTAGGTGTAATGCACAGTGTGAAGTAGCCTTATGATCCGTATGCCATTCACGTGGTGTGTAAGAGGGAAAACGTGAATTCTTAGAGCCATGCTCTGGTAATGAACAGATTAGTAAGTGGGAAAACAAACACAGCGAGCTAAATAGCAGGAATAACAGCCGAGTTGCCAGTGTTTGCACCTCTGCGTTGCTGTTTGTCTACTGCTGTTTGTTTCTACTCCGTTTGTTTGTCATATGTTGCCAAGGAAACGCCTGTTTGCGGACAAGATGAAGATATGATGGCTGCGACTATTCTAATTCTCTTGTTTCTTTATCACCTATTACAAATAGCATGTCACGTTTGTAACCACACATGGCGTTAAACACACACAAACGTTACTGGTCATATTGCTAGTAGTAGCTATTGTTGTTGGTATATATGTTGCCACAAGAATTTAAATACAATTGTATCATGTTGTATCTTCCACAACCTTTTCAAAATACAGTACTACAAAAAAATAAAAAGAGAAATAGGGTAACTGGAGGAAAGATGGACCGGTAGAAGAGATAGACTTTTGGTTTTAAAGTACATTAGAGTGATACAACGGTAAACATGAAAAAATAATTAGCACTTGGAATGGTAGACGATCTAGTTGCAATTCCACGAGATCTAAAGAATTATTGTTAAATGGTTAATCAGAGGATGATGGCAATGCAGAAGCTTAAGATTGTGAAAAAGAATATGCGGGTTACAAGGAAAATAAGATAAGATAAAGAAGGCTGATTGGATAAAATGTGTAATTTGTGGTCGCTGCTCGCATGAAGAGTGTACCACATATGACATATGACAACAATATGTTAACCAGTTTATCTCCTCATAGCCTTGGTTCGTTTCACTTATATAGTGGAGGAGAGTTAGACTTTTGTGAATTATTTTTAACATATGTATGTAAATTTCATTTTCAAAAGTATAAAATTAGTAATAATTATTGACTAAATAATATAATTATTCTTCAAAATCATGTAACCAAGAGTTAAGACACAAAATGTTTTCTTATAATGAGGCATGCTTTGAAAAAAGCTTTTCTACTTGTACAGATGTCACCGTTGTGCTAAAATATAGTATAGTATAGTTTTTATAACATTTATTTAATAATGTTACATAATTGTATTATAAGATATATGATAATTGTCAGCTATATTATCTAAACAAAAAAATGTACGTGTGATGTAAGATTATTTATACGTTCAAGGTCATTTGTGAATATTAACATGCAAGACAAGAAATATGCAAGAAAATGACGATCAAGACAAGATTTTTATAAACAGGAGTATTGAAAGACAAGACAAGAAATTAGTAACAAGCCAAGAAATCTTATCTTGTGAAACACCTAATACAACTATTCTCGTACGGTAACATAAACTTGGACTTCGCAAGCTGCCTCAGTTCATACCTTCTTAAAGATTATAATATACTTACATTTCTTGCAGTTTAAATACAAATTAAGTGAAAATTTATATTTATATCATTGTTTCATAGCAAATTATTTAAAGTATTGAAAATATGTCAAATTTAAATATACGGGAAGAGCTCATCGTGCAAACAATTCTGCAAAATACTGCAAAGAAATGAAACCGAAAACGAAGTAAATTAATTATAAATTAATTTGAAAGTTAAAGCAAAGAAGGATGAGTTTAGAATTTAGGCAATTATTGTTTTTGTTTGCGGATGTAATGAAAATTGATAATGCCGCACAATCTGTCATCTTTTCTTTGTTTTTCTTGCTTCGGAATTTTATATTTTGTCGGGCATATTACACAGGGCGATATATCATAATTTATCAACGTTATTTATAATGTTCCAGCAAAGCTTATTTCAAGAGATTTTATATTCATAATTTATTTTAGATGAGGAATAGCTCAGGAATCTACAAACTTTAGAACTCAAGTGAATTACTTGAATTTTACATAAAATACTACTACTATTTCTACTCCTTTCTATGCATAAATACTCCCATAAAAAAGTTTTACTATCTGCTGTATATGTATATTAAATCCTTTAAAAGTTTCTCATATTAATATGTGCTTTAGGGAAGTCACATTAAATAATTTTTATTGTACTTGTATATTAAAAAGTTGGAAATATTTTTAATAGAAAACAGAACTTTTTAATATCTTTTTAGTTATTTATTTGCTGAAGAGTAAATAGTTTAGGAAATGAATAAATTTCATTATTAGTTTTCAACTTTTATAAAAGTTTTAATTAAAGAAAATACATAGGATATCTATACTTTTATCTCATATTAAATTTTCTACGGTTTTTTTATGTTTTGTGTTCAATAACTTTTCTGTATTTGAATTATTATCTACCAGGTTTCTCTTAAAACTAAATATTTTTCACTTATTTTAGAAATAAAACACTAAGTTGGAGAATATGTAATTAAATTAAAAACTGTTTGGTAGAGTTTAATACAACAATAGTTATTATTAATTTATTTTCTACAATATGAATAATGAGAATAAGAAATATGCTAGGTAATGAAGAAAGTTAAGTCGAAACTGATCTTAGTTGAAATGAGATTTCCATAATTTATTGAATACTATATAAGTACATTATACGAATGGTGAGGTCGCCGAATGCTTAAACCTAACCATTTAAGGGGTATACCTAAAAAACCTAATTTTTTAGGTATAAATTTGAACTCAAATATCTCCAGAACGTGAAGAGATAATTGAATTCTGTTTGAAAATTTGGAATCAGCGTTTCGTTATCTACTTAAGCCTAAAAAATGAAAAATTTTGAAGACAAAAAGTTTCAAGGCGAAATATTGAAATTTAGGTTTTTTCAATCTTGCATTTTTCTCAAAATCGTTCCAAAGAACGTATATATGGACAAAACATTTCTTTATATAACTTTTCCCGTAGAATCGAATGGTGAAGTAGTAGAGATTGTATCTTTACTCATTTTTGAGGTATACTCAAAAAACACAGTTTTTTGAGGTACAACTCTGAGAGCAAATATCTCCGAAACGAAAGGAGACAATTAAATTCTGTTTGCAAATTTGGTATCAGCGTAGCTAATTCTTTAAAGAATATAAGATTCAAAATTTTGTAAAAAATAAAATCGCTCTCGCAAAAGATTATAGTTTTCAGACTAGTGATACAAATAACTATTCACAAATAATATTCAAATAGTGACAAAGCAAATGAAAATACATGGCGATGTATTTATTTATTGTGAAACAGGAATGTTTGTGGAAACAGAAGCAGCAGTTGTATATTGTTGCGGAGTTAAGGAACTCATTATTATTATTTATTCTGTGGCCCTTCTGGCTTGGCGCTTAATGAAGCAATAGTTAGCTAAACTTGCTAACAATGTGGGCGTCCGAATCGGAAAGTGTAAACTAGTAAACATTGTTCTCCAGATTTACATTTCCAAGCGGTTACTTTCCTTTGCATAAATCACATTTTAATTTGAAATTAACACAGCATCTTCCCGCTCTAAAAACCAACAGAAAAACTTAATTTGTTTTATTTCTTTTCTTAAAGTACAAAGTTTTTTGCGACGCGCTTGTTCCCAAGTTTTTGCACATAAATTTTATTCATGGCCAACTAATTCTGGAGCAAATTACACTGACAGGCTACGGTACTACTACCCAAAGAAATGCCACCTTGGATTTGGGGAATTTGAGAAAGGTTAAATCTTTGGAAAATTTTGGTGGATGCGCCAATATTCAAACTAAAAAACTAATAAAGATTACAATTATATTCTTTGCCGATATTGTTATCTCGAGAACTGTAAGAGCTATGAGGTCGGGTAAATTGGCAAATAAACTCTATTTTATAAAACTATTAAAATGAGATAAACATTTTTTTAAAGCAGTGGTTCTCAAGATATGGGGCCCAACTTTTTTATTGTAAATGGAACACGTATATAGTTTTACATATTTGGAATCTACATAAATTGAAATTACTTTTAGTTAAAAATTAAAATCACTATTTAAAAGAGGAATTGCTGGATTTCAGTCAATAAAACAATTACTTCACATCGACGTTCCGATCCTATCTACGTCGATGTATAAATTCCTACTTTTAAATCAACGTCCTGTCAAGAAATCTTCCATTCCATAAAATCACTATGTTGGAATTAAGGTTGTATACTTTTACCTGAAAATAGCAGACGAAACGAATAGTTATTCAGATTAACTTTAATCGATAATAATAAATAACGACATACGAACTTAAACCAAACTTGTAACGAATATAAAGTAATGAGTACTCTACGTAAAAGTAACGAGTATAGTTACAAATACTTAAAAGTAATCAAACTTTGCATCTCTAACACACATGCGAAAGGCGAGAGCAAATATAAAAACAAAAGGTTAGCATTTAAGTAGAAATTGATGCTTCCAATTTTGATATATATTAATTTCTAAGCAGCTACTTCCATTGTCTCTGAATAATAAATTTAACATTCCTTATAAGAGATATCACTCTAATGTACTTTTAAGACCAAAAGTCCATCTCTTCCCCACTTACCGTACAAGAATTAGTATCAAACGAAAAGTATGCTAAGATCAAGTTTCATTCCTCTAACTAAAGGATATTGGTTTAAGTCCCTTATCCTTTTTTGAAATTAAATATACCACAAATTATAGTAGGTACTGATGCGTGAACAATTAAATAGTGTTATTTATTTACGGTAATTCGTCATACCCGAATTATCCTATACAAACTTAATTAGACAACAGTAATAGAGACACCTTTCATTTGGCAAACATTAGACCCTTGTTAAGTCCCAAACATTGAACATATAGACGTGGACACGTAGTTTCAAGCATTTATTATATACTTGTTAAGAACAAATAACTTGTTTAATACAGCCATGTATTTTACTCTTCAAAATATTAATATTTCTCAACAGTCCTTAGTATATACTCGTACATATGTACATTCTACTTTCGTAGTTGATCCTCATGTCATCAAATGTAACCATTTTAATCGTTGAACGAAAGGGGGATTGCTAACATCATCTTAGTAAATAAATGTTAAAAGTGACTGCATTATATACAAATATCTAGAAAAGAGTTGTAGAATAAATTAACGAAAATACCAACACACAATGATGCACAAATAGTCGACGCCAAAATCATCTTCATTTCATAAATGACCAGTTTTTTAAATATTTGAAAATATCAGTGACTGTAGTAGCACTACTGCCTCTATTTCATATATAAACAGTGTGTATATTGCCAAATAGCTTGAAACCTACTTTAGATCTAAGGTAGGTCTCCCTTAGTTGATCGTCACGTTATGAATTGTATCCATGAGAATAAATTGTTAAGGTGAAAAGGGAAATTGATGACATCTTCTTATAGGGTAAAATCATGTGGTTTCCCAAGGGCAATATGACATACAAATATAATAATGGATGAAATATATAAAAAGAGTTTTAGATTAAATTAAAGAAACTACCAACACACAATGAATTAGAAATTGTCAACGCCAAAATTTCCTTGATAAATACACGAATGGCTTATTCAAATTTTTTTATATTAGAAAATATCCGTTAATGCTGTTACATTACTGTATATATTTCATTTTTGTCGTCGGTTGAACAAATATAGCATATATACCTCTCTGTAATACGTACGATAATGAGACAGCGAATAAAAGTGTCATCTATGCCATGCGTATAAAACAAAGGTAATAGATAAATAAGATAAACTAGTTTCTCATGACTCTCCAACATGTCGACACGTAGGATTAGCTTTAAAAAGTGTTCATTAATTTAATTTTATTTTTGATTTTTTAGATTGGTTCCAATTTTATCAACCATTCCATAGTGATTGTGGAAAAACACATTAACCCCTCTAACATGTATTGAACATATATAGATTTGAACTTATGATATTAGAGGATTGTTTATATTGTAAAATAATCTGTTTTTGATATTTTTGAAACTATCCCCTGTTCTTCCATTAGTCCCCCGAATAATTCCCTGGCCAAACACTTAGTTTTTCCCATCAATTAGTTGTCCAAACACTATTCGCCCTTCTGCTGAGCTACAGCAGGATCTTGCAGGAATTGGGTTAAGACTTAGTCTGTTTACCCGGCTGAGCAAATAGCTCCAGGACAAAGCCAGGATAATACACAGCCTTACCTACCGAAGCACTAGTACTGATAATTACACATATGATTATAGAGCTAATTAATCAGGTGCACATACATGTTTTACGAGCTAGACGGGGTGCATTGTTAGTGCGTTAGTTGTTGGCATTGACAACGCCAAATCAGTGGGATTCTATCAGTGGTATTCTACAGTCTCTGTTAAAGTTGCTTAGAGACGATCTCTAGCTAGAGGTGACTGTTAGTTTTTATAGGTGATGTAATTCTACAATGTTAGCGCTAACAGCGGTAAAATGTGACTGTAGAATACGTTTTTCCTAGAGATCACCTCTAAATTCAGTTAGAAACGATCTTTAAATTTAACAGTGACAGTAGAATACCACTGATACACTGTTAAAGTTGCTTAGAGACGATCTCTAGCTAGAGGTGACTGTTAGATTTTATAGGTGATGTAATTCTACTATTACAGGACAATGTTAGCGCTAACTGCGGTAAAATGTGACTGTAGAATACGTTTTTCTTAGAGATCACCTCTAAATTTAGTTAGAGACGATCTTTAAATTTAACAGTGACAGTAGAATACCACTGATACACTATTAAAGTTGCTTAGAGACGATCTTTAGCTAGAGGTGACTGTTAGATTTTATAGGTGATTTAATTCTACTATTACAGGACAATGTTAGCGCTAACAGCGGTAAAATGTGACTGTAGAATACGTTTTTCTTAGAGATCACCTCTAAATTCAGTTAGAGACGATCTTTAAATTTTACAGTGACAGTGATATTTTTAATACCAGCCTAAATTGGCCCTGATTTTACCCGCATTGGTACCAAATAAACAATCAAATTTCACATTTGGAGAAAATTTTAAGAGATAAATAATAATTATTTATTAAAGTTATTTATTTAAGTTTTCCGTTTTAACTTATTAAAGATACAACTTCTGACACATACAGAAAGAGAAAAAAATGTGTAAACAAAGAAAGGAAACAGGTTCAATTCATCAACCCAGTAAAATAGCTGGGTGAGTTGGGTCATTTCGAGATCAGTTCTGGGTTACTTGAAATGTACCAAGTGAACAAAATTAACCTACTAGGTTACTTAAAAAGTTCCAAATAAATATGGTCTTTAATTTGGAGTTATGATATCAATTGCAAATATCAACTACAAAATTTACTTGCTATTCTATAACAGTAATGGTTATTAATGGTTGATAAGTACTTACATGTAGTATACATGTAAAGAACACTTTACAAGTCAACACTGATGTGAGATGGTCTTAAATTCATTGGAAATTTTAATTTCGATCATGGTGACATTTGACATTTGACGTTGGTAATTGATATTTTAACAAGTGTACTTATTATTTGTGGTTGTTATGAGTTACAATATCCCACCCCTAGGATGGGATTCTATAACTTTGGTTGCTATCATTTGAACTTCTTATGATATCAATTAAAAATATAAACTACTAAGTATACTTCTAGAACACTGATGGTTCTTTATGGTTGTTACGTATTTACATGTACTCATACATTTATAAAGAATACTCTACAAGTCTACATTGATGTGGGAGTATCTTAAATTCATTGCAAATTTGAATTTCGGCCATGGTGGCATATGACATTTGACGTTTGTAATTGATATTTTAACAAATTATTATTTGTGGTTGTTATGAGTTATAGAATCTCACCTCTGATCAGCTATACACATGCATCATAATGTATTAGCAAGAATATAGCTTATTATAATATTGTACCTATTTCCTATTCGATTCTGCGTGAAAGCCCAAGGAAATGAATACCCTGACAAGTTCATTCGCAACAAAGAAAAGAACAACAAAAAGGACGAAATAAATAAAGAATAAATCTGTGTTTTCTGGCAACCGGAACACAAATAAATTAGATACTAAAACACTTATGTAATAAAACGAAAAGGAAACGGCGAGAAGTGAAAAATATTACTCTTTTATTTGAAAAGATCGCGTTAACACCAATTTATTCCTCAGTGTGAAAGCTTTCCGGCTTTGCCACATATACACAAAAAATATCTGCTACTTACAGTCGTCTTATCATAAATAAATACATCATCTCAAATGGCAAATCATCTTAAATGCTCTCATCTTATTGTATATGTGCATGTCTCTTCCCTTCTCATAACATATCATCAAGCTTTATTACTTTTATTTCAACAACAGCGACGACATAGGAAGGAATAGTTCATAATCTTTTATCTTTTATATAAAAAGAATAGATGAATTATAATAATTCACAATTATCAGCAGGGATGTACAAAATAAATTTGTTTTACTTAAAACAAAATACTATATTAATAAAATATTTTTATCATAGTTAATGAATAAACAAGTGTTTCTAATTAATTGTAACAGGTAAGGTCGCCTATGACGAAATCTAGTACCTGACATACAAGGGTTTTAATTTATGAGTTTTACTTGCCTCAAAAGTAATCTACGAATTATATTAATGAACAACTTTTACACGAGACAAGGGTAACGATAGTCGCTGCCACCACTATCACTTTATTTAAAAGTCTGCCGTGATAGAAGCAGACAAGAGGATATTAATACTGATAACAGACGCGGTTCACTATATGGTCAAATTAGTGCAAGGTAGTAATATTAGAATAATAGAGTTTTACCTACGCGTTGTGCTACCACGTCACAAAGACAGGAGTTGGAATAGGACGGGCTGAATTAAACACGATATTCCAACAATAACAAAATTATATAAATTTTAATAATCACCCGCGATCAAAAACCTTTATATAATTTAAATAAACTACAACACGTAACTTGATTCTATATAAACTCTAAATTCTTACTTTTCTAATTTACAAACAATTTTGAAAACCTTTTTACATCGATCTTCTTCTTCTATCTAGGGGAATCATGTTATAAGTACTATAGGTACATAACTCAATTTTGTCAGTTTGACATAATGAGCTCTATGACCATTGTCGAATTGAAAGAAAAAAAGTATAAAGACTAAAAATTATCCATGTTTTACTGAATATATAAAAAGTAAGGGAGTTTTGATACAGGAGTAATTTGAGAGAGTCTCATTTGATAAAGTGACCCGTTCCTCGTATCTAGAGCGCTGTGATTTATTTTTACATTTTATTGGCGCAAGCCACCAGATAGCGCTGACTTTAGCTCTGTTTTCATTAGCAGGTAAACGAAGAATGCAATATACTTGGTATACAGAGTAGATACACTGTGATACTCTTTGTTGTTGTAACAAGAAAAATAAACAAAGACTTGAAGTAATTCTTATTGTAAATTAAACTTAGACTTGTAACTAATTAAATTAACATTTCTATGTTTTGAGTTTATTATTAAATTTTACGGCATTAGCAAGGTAAAGCAGTTTTTACTGGTGATTGACTGATGAGCCTGCCACCTTCTTAAAGCAGTAAAATTGTTACATTACGTATATTGTACAATAGTTTATTTGTTATTAACTTGTAAGTAAAATTAAAACTATAACCAAATCCTGCCAAAAAAAATTTTCAACACTGTAAGGACTGGTATTTTCATTATAGTTAAAATTGTTAACCTTAGGATTAATGCTACCCTAAGATTAAAATACAAATTCGGTATTTCTACGCCTAGTAAGGGTTTATTCGAAGGTTGGCCTAATTTACATAATATGATTTAAAACTATTAATAAGAAGCAAAATTAGTTCTGTATTTAACAATATCTTTTAATTATATGATATTTTATCACTTTAATTGTCATAATAGAAGAAAGAAAAATAAGTATTTAAATGTGTAACAAAACTTAAAAATTCTTTGTTACTCTTTCTATTTTGCAGATGAATAATTTTGGTTTAATTACAGATTGTACATAATATACTATTATGAATTTATTTGAGATAAGTTAATATAAGTAAATACTGTTAGATATGTTGAGATTTTCAAAATTATAGCAGCTACATATTGTTTTTGAAATGTATATTCTATTGTAGATATATTTAATTTGTAATGTTCACTGTTCTCTAAAATGTCTTACCTAACAGAATAAATTATAATTATTTATATTTAACAGTTTAAATTTTTTTATTAATGTTCCTAAGTAAGTATAGATAAGACATAGTATTATTTTAATTTTAATTTTACAAGCCCCTTAAAATGGATTTAGATCCCTTTTACAAAATTGTCTAGCTACGACCCTGTATTCAATACTTTATTTGTTATTCATGTGTAAGTAAAATTAAAACTATACCCGAATCCTGTCAAAACACAAAACACAATTTTCAACGATGTTAACAATGTAACAAAACTGACAGCTAACTTGTAAAAGTTTTACAGATTAGTATCTTGTAAAGTTTACTTCGCATGATGAATAAAAAGTTCAAATAACGATAGTTTACAAGTGACAAATAAAATATTAAAAATCTTGATAAATTAATTTGATGGTTTTGAATGTCGAGTTTGTTTTGAAGTTGTATAAAGTAAGATTACATCTCTTTATAAAGTCAATTACCGTTCAAATCTCTTCATCAAAGTCGAAATTCTTTCTGGTGTAATAAGAAAGATTGTAATAAATCATGATAAAGAAAGGCGTTGCTCTACTTTACCTGCTCCTAAACAGAGACTCGGCGAAACTTAATTAAATATTTCCAAAGCGTCTATCCCGTCCTAATTACGTCGTAACTTCTCGCCCTGCGATCATCCCGTGAGTAATCAGCCCTTTACTGCACGCCTGATAAACTGTTATTCCTTTTTAATTTAATCAATTTGAGGAATGGCAAATTACAAGATGTATTACTAATCATACATGAATTTATATGTTCCTGTCTATCTTTCATAAAAAGTCAGTATTTTGTGCGACAATTTATTCTGTTTATATCTACTGCTCAACATCTTGTAATGTCATCAACAATTTAGGAGTGTTCTTAAAAACATGTGGCACCAGTAAGAATTATATAAAATTTCGTTTACTACTGTTTCAAAAGTAGGTATATTATAATTTATTTCTTCTATCTAATGCATCTATATATTAACTTTGGAAGAATGTTTGAGGCAAATTTATACTTTAAATAAAATAGATTATGGGTCAAAATATAAGCTTTTTAGTTTGATTTAAAAGGGCAGAGTTTAAAGATTATTAGATGCCTATTATTAAACAGATGGATCTTTAACTGCCGCTAGAAATTCTAGTGAGAAGATAAACGATACGTTCTCCGCGAGTCAAACTGACGTCTTTTTTGTATAAAATTTAATTTTTTGGGAAATCTAGGCATCTTTGGGTGATAGAATATCACTTTTGAGGGCAATCTTGATAAAATAAAAAAATACGCTAAACTTCCCCATTGAAACGTTAAACTCTCAGTAGTTGTCAAATCACTTTAATTTGTGTGTTTTTTGTTTAATTTCTTTTTTTTTCACGATTAAAACCAGTTCTTTTCAAAACTACTAGTATTTCACTAACGCTGTGGTGTAAATGTGACTTCGTCTAGTGCTGTCTATAGTTTAAAAACGGAATATACCATCTAATAATAGATTATACGATAAATTGTTATTAGAAATATTTAAATATAATTTATCGTTTTCATTTTACATTAATTATTAAAATATCCCTATACGGTTTGAGCAGTGTATAAATTTATGTACATGCAATTTCTCATTACTTCTATTGCAATTTTTATATTTGAGTGTTACTGCGTCTTAATATATCAAATCAGTCAGATTTCCCTTTTTGCATTTAATTCAAAATTTTGTAGTTGGCAGTTAAGTGGGCACCTAGGTGGGCACAGCTGCTTTCAGGGTGGGCCATTGCCCACCATTATCTACCCCTTACGATGGCTCTGTAAATGATTCAATAAATGATATAAGTGTAACCAAATTGAAAGATTTCTGGGCGCCTCCACCATTTTTCCCAGCCTTCTACAATTCTCATTTGAACAAAGCGATAACAAGGTTAGTCCTTATCCGGAGTATAATTAGAAGATGATTAAGGGTCGCATGTGTCTCATTGAGGATTTTAGCGCCATTAAAACTAGATGGCTCTGTACCCAGATTCAAGGCTATTGTCGTTCTCTGCAAATTGAGAACTAAATTGAGAGGGAAAGTAGTTTGGAGATGAGGTGACGGGGCTTGGAATTAGGCCAAGAAAAATCCATCCACAAACTAACTATAACATTCTTTGTTTAAAGGGCCGGTTTTTCCACCTCTGGTTAAAGTATCGGTTACCTTAACCGTCGGTTAACAGAAAAATATCGCATCGAAATTGTAAATAACGTGTATTTTTGACAACTTACATTAGTTTTCTGATGCAATATTTTTCTATTAACCGATGGTTAACGTAACCGGTACTTTAACAAGAGATGGAAAAACTGGCCCTTAGAGATACATATTTATTTTTATTTTATCGGTAAACGTAAACTATATCATTACTATAGTTACGGTGTAAATTGATTGACTGCAATGTATTAAAGCGTTTATTTTATGAATGAACATAGGGATAATTAACATAGACAAAAAATATTGAATAATAATTAAAGAAATTATATTATATTATTATGTATAAACACTTACACCCACATTCATAAAACGGATTTGCCACTAACCCCAATTAGCTAGTCCCAAATTTATACTCCTTGTTAACATCCTGAAATGTCAAAGTAACTCTCATCCCAATTCATAAAAGTATTAAGAATATTATTTAGTTGCACAAAATAACTCCACAAAAAAAATCATGGTCACTCCAGAAATTAAAATGATCTGGCTGACATCTTACTACGTTAAGTTTATGTACACCACATTAATAAATCTATTAATTCATCTTCGTAGTCACTCTCACAAAATACATTGTACTAATTTTACATTATTATCATAGACAAGATATAGATTATTATCAAAAACTGTCAAAAATTTGACAAATGCTACAGAATATTTTACATTCGGCCATATTCGGATCAGTTATTTTATCCTCTTATCATCATTTAACCTCTTGGAAACACTAACAAAATATTGAAGAACAGAAACTTATTAAACACTTATCAAGATAGTGAAAAACCGGCCCTCAATAAATCATTTAACTTTTTTAATAAACAGAACTGATCGGAAAAAGGTAAACACAAACGGTTACCATCCTTGAATGCAAGTATACCTTTATAGAATTGTTTGTCCGTGAAAGGACGTAAGGAAAATATTAAAATAAGCCTTGCACACAACTGTACCTCTTTTGTGCTAGACGCAGCTACAGAATACATTGTTATATCTTCTCCAAACATCCAGCAGTTGATTCAAAGGCTCCAGTATCAAAAAATGCCTGTGCGAGGGTTCGTACCGTTGTTATTTCACAGGTATCGGTTTCAAAACTTTGGAAACTTTATCCTCCGCTGGATTTTTACAGCGGCTTTCAGACCAAGTGGCTTTTAAGCCAGATTCAGCCGAGCTCCAAAGCACAGCTTAACAAACTCATGTTTATTTTCTTCGGAAATTTAATTAAATAAGAACACTATGCAACAAGGGGAAGTTGGTTTTGAATTACTTTCGCTCGACATTGTACCATGATTTCCAGAGACGAATATAAAGTCTCAATGTGACCAGCACACGAGAGTGTTATGCCTGTATTCATAGTCAATGCTTACTCAAGTTACTTCGCCAAGCATTACTTCTGTCTTTCTCGTCCTTTAGTATGTGACATGTTTCATAGTTCAAACTTCGTGAATTCTCGGCTAAGTAATAACCTCATGGTAGAAATTTGGAAAAATTTTAGTTATTGCGTTGGGAATATTTGTAAATTTGACAATTTAACAGCATTTGACAGTACTCAAGTATGAGTCAAGGCGACGTAGCGACTGTGAATATTAGCACAAGTCATGCCTTTCCCCATCTCTCTAATTTTCGTTTCTCTGTCTTATTGTCGCTTCAGTATAAACCTATTCTGTGGTCATGACACAGAATAGTTACATACAGAAGCGACACTCCGTGTTGGTACCTATCATGTTACTATATTCAGTTCTATGATCTTGGAACATTGTGTAGACCATTAAATTTGTTGGCTTCCCCTATATCTCTCTAAGATGTGACGAAACTTTCTGATTTTAAACAATGAGCCCTTTAAATTTGTTGGCTTTCTCCATCTCTAATTTTCGTTTCTCCGTCTTACTGTCGCTTCTGTATAAACCTATTATGTGGTCAGGTAACATAGAAATGAGTACACTAAATTGAACCAATGACATGACTCGATGAGAGTAACAATATATGTTAAGGCCGTTTTAGACTGGTCTATAAATTGTACAAGATCATGCACCATTTTTTATACAATTTAAATTGGCTAGTATCAAACAGCAAATTGGTAGAAATATTGTATTCCATCATAAATGTGTTGAAAAAACAGAACACGTTCTATTTTTCATACAATCTGTCACTCAATTTAGCTGGGAGCATGCGTATATATAAATTTTGTGATCTCACGCGTTTCTAAAGTTTATTCGTTTTATTGTATGCAGAGTGGTTATAGAAAACATAGCATTGATATTGGTAAAGTTGTAAATATTGCAAACTTTAAATGTATTTGAATTTATGGTTAATATTGTTTGTTACATTCACATATTCAAGGAAGGTGAGCAGAATCAGAGCTAGTATATTGTCAAAAAATTACATTAGAATCGTACAAAATATTGTACTATTTATTGTCCGATTTCCTTTAAGTATTTTCAATTAGATCCAGTAGCAAAAACAATTAATCAATTATTTTTGACTAAAATTACCTATCAAATAAATTTTAATATTAATAAATAAATCGATTAATAATTATTAGAAAGGTTATAATATGTAAAAATACCTGAAGTTGGACTTTTAATTTCTGTGGAATTAAATATGAATTTAATTCATTGGTGATTAAATTGATATACAAGCATTATGTTATCATCTTAGATCATATATCACTAGATACAGACTTGCCTATATTTAGATTACCAGGAAAATATCCATATTAAGTTTTTGTTT
Source organism: Stenolophus ochropezus (assembly GCA_035578165.1). Lineage (NCBI taxonomy): Eukaryota > Metazoa > Arthropoda > Insecta > Coleoptera > Carabidae > Stenolophus > Stenolophus ochropezus. Next base: position 20,956,374 of record JAQOWZ010000018.1, on the reverse strand, counting down.
TCAAAGCTATCAATTATTTGACAGTTATATGAACATAACCAAATAATTATTATTTTAAAATGTATATGCGGAAGTGCAAAAAATACTGTATGTACACACTGGACTAAAAAGCCTTTAGTCCTTCAAGTGATTATTTGCCTCGCCTATGGCTCGTGAAATAAACTTTACTCTCAGGATTAAATCACGTACTTTAGTCTCTTGGTGAATAAAATACTATTATTTAACCATGAAAGTTAGTAAAATTTATGAAAAATAGAAGAATTTCACTCAATTTCTAAAAGGTTTACAAGAAAATATTATTTGGAATTATACGGGCATAGCGAATAGTTAATGCACTAGCTCTACAACTTTCAATGGGACCATGTTTAAAATATTAACCAATAGAACAAGTAAAAGTGTTGTTAGGTTTTATTAGCTTTAAAAGTAAATATTTAACAATTTGGGAATGAAATTGGTCATTAAGTTGTATCAAAGTGCAGAGGTTCTCATTAAAACATTTTCTTTCGTTTTTAGGCTTGAGAAATTCTTAATTAAATCATTAACTTCAAGAGGTAATAAATCCTTTTTTAAAGCTCTTGTAAACTTCTTCTGAAAGGGAACAATATATTTCGCACCTTTATACAAAACAATATCTTTGCTAATTTCTCTTCTACCATTCTTTTCTAAACCATACTTTTTTTTCGAATGGTATTTTTATTTTGCAGTGAAAGAGTGTTGAAAAGATCCATTGGTATTTGCTTGTACTGGCATGCAGATTGATTTCGCTGTTCAGTAATTTAGTCCAGTGTTCAGCTTTCCAGAACTGCTGAAAGAAATGGAATAGTGCTCGGTTCTATTGGATATAAATGTGTTGCTATAGTATCCTGACTTGTTGATTTATTTAAACGAATTTGGAATGGAGGATACGATTTCTTTGCTATTTTATCATGGTTTTCAAATAGAGAACTTCATTCATAGAAACTCATTATATAAAAAATAAATAGTTACTACTTGTGAATTGTAGCAAAAACTATTCAATTGTTCATATACGTTAATGGAAATAAATTTTAGTTGCAAAAATAAAAATATGTTCGAAATTGTATTATTCAATTGATCCTGAACAAAATATAGGTCGACATGAATATACAATTTCGGATTCATAAAGAATAGAGTAATTAAAATTACTACAACACTTTACCCAGTAAAATAATTATTTGACTATTTTACATAGAGATACCAAGTTAGATTTTACAATCACTCAAGACATCCATAACAGTGAATGAGCGCATCAAGGGAGAAAATTTTAAGATGTTTCGAATCTAGCTGTAAAAACCAGGGAATCTCAATCTCTAGTTTTTATTCACCGCATCTCATCCACTACCAATAAATTACTGTACAATTCACAACTATTGGTGTCAACTGAGGGCACCAGGTAACTGACAGAAAGACAGAATCCTTCAGAAAAACGAGAAGTTCTTGCGCAAAAACATAAAGAATAATTTTAATTTTAATTATGTAATAATTCCGAAGAACTTAAGTAATAAATACCTGAGTTTGGGTTGTACTATTTCAATTCCTACACATTTGTTTTAATATAAACTGACATTTCCTGACAATGTATAGTGACTTTAGCCATTTTAAAATCGTATGATATTAAAAACCGAATGAAATTTCCAATGAAAAGTGCATAATTTACAATACAATAATTTTCATATTAAATCGAAAATGATAGTGAAACTGAATTATTGGTTTATGTATGAAAGACATTAATTATTAAAATATAAATTACATAATTGGGAAATAATATCGTGGTCATAGAAAAAGTATATATAAGATACTATTCCTTGCTTGTACAATATACTATTTGCACACATCTCTCGGTTATCTACCTTCTAGAATGTTCTAAATCCAAAAACCAACAGCCGTTGAGGTGGCCTGTAATACTATCAAAACTCTATTTACAGTCAATAATCATTCAAACATTCCTAACGCCTCCACCACTTTTTGCAAGTGCCGTCGCAATAATAATATTAGTTCCAATTCACTAACGACCCCAAATCCTGCAATACAATCCCGAACACCAAAAGAAGGCAGTTGTGATTCCATAAAGAATGCGAAGCGGTGAGAGAAACATGAGTGTGTACATAACACTCCGACTCCGACTCCGACGCCCCTATTCAAATGTCCATAAATAATCGCGTCTCATCCTCGGCGCGGGTTTCGTTCATCCGAATCATTTAGCCGGTAGGCGGCAGCAGCGACATAACTCAGCGATGCGCTGCTCAATCTGCAGGAAAACCATAAACACATTGCAATACCACGCGCAGTTACCCCCACTCAAAAGCCAAGAATTCACAGGTATTGGGAAGAAGACTACCTCAAAAATCCTATTTGCTGGAGGGGTAAAATAATAATGAAGATTGATGTTCAGGTCAGGAAGATAAAAATCGGACAGCAGTCAGAGAAGTGTTTCTTTCAAAGCGTTTTATCCGGGGAGATTATTCTTATATACATTCTGATACAAACATAAATTTTAATTAAAATATCAACTAAAAATACGTATTTTGGGGGGAAAGGGGATTGATCCTCCCCGGCTCTGTATAAAAGTTTATTTAAAACAACTAACGTTTCGACTACTCAGTATTCTTCTTCATGGTTAGAAACGTCGTCGAAACTTTATTTTAACAAAAGTTGTAGATTGTTTTAATCGAGGTTTTAATCTTAGATGAGGTATAACTGAGAAATATGGCACAGTCCTATAGCTACGTACTACTGAGCAAGCAAAACCTGTATGGTCGAGAATCGCCTAACGCCAGCTGAGTAGTGCACACTTACAGTTAGACGAACGAAATATTGGTCATAGTGTTAGTCACCTATCCTCATTATTTGTTTGGTTGAGTTTTCCATATAACTACTCCACTGGTCCACTGTTCTCAAACAGCTGGCTGCAAGCGATTTTAAACCTTAGATCTTTCGACAATATATTTGAGCAATGCCATATCTCTATGTTATACCTCATCTAAGGTTTTAATCAATTGCTTGCCAAGTTCTTGCTATTTTTTGATAGATGGCTCTGTTAGCAAGTCTTACTCTGCAAGCCAGATACCAACACTACTAGGATAACTCCCTGCTAGAACACGTACCTTGTATCGTATCAAAACAACGGTACTAGGAGAATTACACCATATTGGCAAGTCTCAGTACGGAGGAAACACGTATCTGTTGTTTATTCGGATTTTGGATGATAGCTTGATAGTCGACTCCTTGACTGTTCCTTTTGAAACATGACAATGTGTTTTTTCCTATATTTATTAAAATTTTATGTACTGTTGTCCGAATTTTCATTTCCTCAACATTCATCCATTATCCATTCGATCGTTCTTACTTAGGTTAGTAAATATAATTTGGAAGTCATGTTTCTATTAATACTCCGACCTGTTTCGATACCTTTGAAACTTCTTAGTTATAGGAGTGATTGTTCTATGGTGACCACAGGTATTTATTAATTTCACAAAAACGTTCAAATTCCTATTGATTGTTATTTAATCTAATTGAAAAAATAATAAAGAAAAATTATAAATCAAATGTAGAATATTAATATACCGATCGGGTTCGATCGCTTTGAACCTTTTTAGCAATTGGTGATCACAAGTGGAAGAGGACCCAAATGTTTCCAGAATATTTTATTATTCCCTTCATGTAAAGTTTCATAATTACGGAATTTGGAATTCAGTTAATTAAACTAGATAGATGGAATTCATTTTGCTTCCATTCAACAACCAGTCAAAATATTTATCTATTTTACTGAAATAATTAACATTCTTAGTCTGAAAATAATTACAGCACTATTTTTCTTCCATCATTCATATAGTTTTCTTATTGGAATACATTACAACAAAGGTATCTCAACTATTAGAATACAAATTAAATGTAAAACTTATCACAAATAAACGGTTTTATTGCATTTTCATTAAGCAAAACATATCTTGCATCTAATGGAAGAATTTGAAGTAAATTAAATTTTATACAGGTGTTTGTTTTTAGACGCTAACCCAATGGTTAGCCTTAGCCCAATGGTTCTTGAGAACCGTAAGAAATACGAAGTCGGTTAAATTGAAGCAAAGTTGCCGCATTAGTTAGCTATTTTAGTCATGTTTTTGTTTTTCCGGACAATGCAGTTTTTAAGAAAAAATGACAGCGGTCCTCAAAATTTTTATGGCTCGTACATTTTTTGAGAAATTCATTCCAAGTTTCAATTTTCATATGGGATTTAAAGATGCCTGTAGTATAGAGATCTTTTTTCTCTTTTCAGCGATATGCATAAAACACATGAACATTAAAATTAAAATAAACTAAGAAATTAGAGTTTTATTGATTTTATTCAGTTTCGGTCCAGAGTGCTTTGGCAACAAAATCAAAAATCTTTGGTTGACATGTGTTTCTCTAAAACAAATCGAGTTACAGAAATTTTGAGGACCGCTGCTATTCGTCATAAAAAAAGTATCTGTAGAACGTGCAAACTAGAAACTTCTATGAATTGAAGCAAGATAGTTTTAAGACAAAAAGAAAATTTTCCAAAATCAGTTGTTTGTTCATTTCTAATGTAACAGCCTGTAAAATAGTTTTTCACTTTACAAATTATTAGGTACAGTATAACCTAATAGTCTAATAAACTTTACAATTGGAACTATTTTTTTATTAATTGCATTTGTTTGTGCATTGCGCTACGTAGTAATATAAAACAATGAATAATTGGCACTGTCCGACTGTCATTTGAAACAGAGGATTAAAGTGTAAATATATTTACAGCGTATGTGACAATACAATTGATATTAATGATTCCCATGTAATAATGAAATTATTAGATGAGGGCTTTGCGTTTAATCGCTAATTACGCAACTGAGGGGTTGCTACGCGTGCGGCCTCTGGCCATCGAAATATTATCCTAGATATTAATACTCTATATTGTATATACCAATACCAGTGCTAGCAATATACCGTGTATGTACCAACTAATATATCAAAAACATAATTAATGAAATGTTCGGTTCATAGTTGTTATATTCGTAGATAGATAGATTCCGATTGCATTAGTATGTAAACAAAATATCGCTCTATGTATATGTATGTACATATGGTAACTATGTTATGAGAATAATTTGGCATTAGAACTCAAATTGAATAGAGTGATATTTGGAGTTTAAATCTCAACAATTCAACAAATAAAAATGCTGAAATCCACTAAGAGTTGTATGTCCCTTGTAAAGACTATTGGGTGAGTGAAATTTATCATGAAGTAAGTATTATAGGTACATAATGGGGCACCATAATCTCCCTACTTTCAATAGGTAATTATAACCGAATTATTGAACTAATAATAAATATATAAGGAGTTTAGACAGAGATAGTTGTAATGAAAACAGTACGAGAGAGATAGTGAGTTTTGAGTGGCAAGAACTGGTGAAGTCTTTTTAACTTGTGTTTGATTTTGACTCTTTTTGTTATACAGTTTTGTTTTAACTAATTGTTATAGTAATAAACATAAATATGGTTAAATTTTGTTCTGTTTACAATTGTATTGAACGAGCTAAGAAAAGTGTTGTTTTACAGGTAAATAAATCTACAAAATTAATTACTTTCTCAAGAAAAAGAAATATATGTAATACCATTTTTTAAAATTTAAATCATATTTTCGATAAAAATCATGTAATATATACATAATTACATAATTAAAATCATGTTTAATGTGTTGAATATATATCTTATCCGACTATACTATAAATAGAAATTTTTGATCGAAATTAAGGACAGTATCCAGTATACATACAAGAAATTAATTTATTCGAAAATCAATAATTGTGCTTTTTCAATTTTCACCTGACATTTGTAATTGTAATAAACAGAATTGTTTTAAAATATCATTTTTTCTTCATATCCCTATATAAATGCTTACTAAATTTAGCTCTTCTGTTACTAATTACGTTGTCTGCATATAATTTTCCTTTTTCAACTTTTTAGTTTGAGATATGTCTCTTGTGTTCATTACACCGTGCGATTTATTAGTATAGGCAACGTTTCCACATTTTCATAAATTGAATCGAGTATTGATTTCCTTATTAATTTTACTTACATTTAATTGTTAAAAGTTGTCAGCCTACAACTTATAGTAGGTTCCGAACCACTAGTACACAGCATTATTTGAACTGTAAATTTCCCCAAATAAACTACCTCTTTAACACGAACAAACAGTCAAAGTAAACGTTTTATTTTATTCACGGTATCAAGCATCTACTTTATGTATATTCTCATTTAACATTTGTTGTTTAACTATTTGTTGTGCTATTACATATTACATATTTCTCTTAAAGTTGCCAGTACGCTGAAGAAGTTTGCTATTGGAGACAATATTAGTAAAGTAATCACGTGAAGCAAGCGAAGCATTAAAATATGAAAATGTAGTAAATACCCCGCCATCAATTCTGTTTGGTTGTCCTCGGCAGAGCGGAGGTAATCCTACATACGCTGTGGCGGGGCATTGGCCCCCCTGGCCTGCCCCATGCACGTCCCTGCCAAGCGGTATTGAATTTCAATCTTGTGATGCCATTATACGCTCGGTCGTCTGCGCTGAATCGAATTTATACTCCAGTTGTGTCTCATTTAGACACAACACACACGTCATGGCTTATACTTTTATTATTCGTTCCAAAGTAATATACTCAAATTATGTATTTTTTCAAGGGGTATTAAATTTATCAGTACGTTTTTTATTTTTGTTAGGTTTAAAATATTTAAAAAAAACCATATTCTGGTTTGCATTTTTTTCAATTAAAGTGACAGACGAGGGCAGGTAATTATTTATTTATTTATTATCTCGTGAGTTTATTTTATCGTGAAACATTGATTTCTTATAGCTATAGTTACGACTTGATATTTGATTGACATCAATATATCAGAGCGTTCGATTTCAAATGAAACATAGCAGATATAATATTGAGGTTAATGTAGACACAACACATACGTCATGGCTTATACTTTTATTATTCATTCCGTCATAATATACTCAAATTATATATTTCTAGGGGCATTGAATTAATCAGTACGTTTTCTGTATTTATTAAGTTTAAAATATTTTTGGAAAAATTCAAGTTCTGGTTTACATTGATATTAACTTGTTTTTTTTTTCAACTAAAGTAAGGGACGAGGGCAGGTAATTATTTATTTATTGATTATCTCGTGAGTTTATTTTAACGTGAAATATTGGGTTTCTTATAGCTATAGTTACGACTTGATATTTGATTGACATCTATGTATCAGAACATTTAGTTTAAAATGAAACATAGCAGATATAATACTGAGGTTAAACAGTAATTAAACTCATTTGTAATATTTGTAATTTGGATTAGTTTGATGTTTTTAGAGTGATTTTAAATATTATATTTTAATTATTTAATTATTATACATATTGTCATCAAATAATTTCGATTTTAGTTCTCCAGTTTAAAAAAGTCAAGTACTTGTGAGATCAGGAGACTTAGCGGGTCACTTTATTTGTCCACCGCGTCCATTCTAACGACATGGAAATATGTTATTTAAAAAAATATCATAATTGGACAGTTAATAATAACGTCAATTTGACATCCTATGTTGTATTTTAAAGTGAACCCTTTGATACATTGCTGTCAATCAAATGTGAAGTCGTAACCAAGAATATGGCAAATTCTATATTTCACATTAAAATAAACTAACGGTATATTAATCATCATGGGCAACTGTGGCTCACTTGATTCTATTCCCAGTGTCGCCAATAATTAACAAAAAAAAAATCGCTGTGTTCAAGTGGTGTGAAACCCATTACAAGCTGTAGATCCCTTGCAGAGACTAGGTTGGGAATCTATTCCACTAAAACGTAAATTTGTCATTGAACAGGTTAAGTTTACTTCTTAATTTCACCTGAGGTCAAAACTTTTCTGGGATTGTAGCATTCATAATGAAAATTTATTCATTTATTATTGTAAATAAAAGTTGTTGCTGCGAGACTAAACGAGACTTCATGTCTCGTCCTGGTCTTCGACAAGATTCTCAACCTTGCTTTTGTTTATTTATATATTCAATGTAAACCTATATAATAATTTAGTTCCCTAATTAATTTTCTTTCAAATACCGAGCTAGTTCCGAAATTTTGATTCGTAAGATAAGTAACATTCAAATTCATAAAAATGGTTTCATCTTGATTTTTCGAGACAAGACGAGACGAGAACGAGATTCATCTCAAATCTTGTGGCAACATTAGTTAGGGTCGGATTTTCATCACTGGTTAAAGTGCCCGTTAGCTTAACTATCGATTAATAGAAAAATATCGCATCGAAAAACTAATGTAAGTTGTCAAAAATACATCTTATTTACTATTTCGATACGATATTTTTCTGATAACCGGCGGATAAGTTCACCAATACTTTAACCAGAGATGGAAAAACCAGCCCTTAATACACTATTTATGTTTATTATTTTTGTTTATTAAATATAGGTTAAGACAAACCACTCTTACTAGTAGTACTTGCACCAGTTTATTTCATATTTTAAATATTATATAATATTTTTTTAAACTAATTTACAAGTTTTACGTTTTTTTATGGGATGAAATAAGCAGCTATCGGTTGTCTCCGTGTTCTTAAAGACATCTTAAAGGTATTACGCCCTTTTGTTTTTTCCTCCCTGGTCCATCCTAAGCAATTACGGCCCCTGTCTAAGGGCGGAAGGCATTAACGCCATCCAGTGTTGAATTAATGAACGCCTGATGGAACTTGACTACAACTTTTTCCCGTCTTTATTTCATCTTTTGTTATTCCGTGAATCGTGGATTTTAATTGGCCTGTTATGCAAATTGCAATTGTTCTTATGCATTCAATGGATTTGAATTACTAAATAAATACTTCGAATTTTCACAAATTTAATTGGTCTCTCAGTAGGGTTTATAAAATAATCATCTATGGAGCAACTTTCTTTAGAGACAGTGTCTCAAGTACTGTAATTCTAATTTTTTAAAAATAAATATATATAAATAAAGATAATACATTTCGTGAAATATCTGTTCTTTTATTGGACAACTGGTTTCCATAATTAACTGAGTCTTAGGTCTCTAATATTTACTTACAGTTTACGTTGGATAGTAAGTACATATTAGACCCCGAAAATGTCAATTTTTCAAGAATTGTTTATTTATAATTCTTTCTTTTGTTTAGTTTAACAACAATCTGAAAGCTGGTAATTTTGAAACCTATACTTTTTTTCTTCTATTTGTCCAGGTATTCCAAAAAATTCTTATTAACCTCAAATTGTAAGGCCTGAATTTAAGGGTTAAGTTAACAATTTTGTCAACAATTTACATTACTGGAAAAGTGGAAAGTAAGAAAGAGCGAATCTGAAAAACAGCAAAATTTATGCACTTATAACTTTACTAACGTACAACGCAATGACTTAATTTTTCATAGAAGAAAATAATAGTGTCTTTAGTGGAGAACTATTTATATATAATTTAATAATAGATAAAAAGTACAATTTACTATGTTTAGATGATAACAAATTTCACCGCAAAAAGATCATTCTCAAAATTAAAAACATTAAAAAATAGGCTGAGAACTGTTATGATCGAACAAGGACTAAAACATCATCTAATATTTCTAAACATCAACAATGATATTTTAAGAGTCTTATTACACGAAAATATTAGAAAATATTTTATAAAGAGGAAAGCAAGAAAAGTGCCAAAACTAAATTTTATGTTTATAATCATAAAGAATTCAGAATTGGTTTAATTCAATACACTATTGGTTTTATTCTTTAGAAGTAGCAGTTATTTAATAAAATCCACTAATACACCAACGTTTCGACTGTAAATCAGTCTTCATCAGGGTGATAAATGGTATTAAAAATTATTCAAGTATTTGTAAAATTAACAATTTATTTTAAAAAACATAAAATAAAGATTTTCAATTTTTATTCCATGTTGAAGAAGGGCCTCCACCAACATAAATTCGGCCCTGTGGTTCGGTTTTATTGAAGCACTTCGCTTATAAGGTAAATAACTATTGTATGTATAGAGAAAAATTAGTGAACTTTTTTTTATTTATTATCTATTTTATCGATCTTATTTTAATTATTATTCCAACTATCGATTTTGATATTCAGGTCCGATGTAGAGCGAAAATAAACCTATTGTCGTTCGGTTATTCCGTTTTATTTGGAGAGCGGAGTACCCACAAAGTTATCCAACATTTTTAAATGATAAATCGGCAAATAAGTGTCACTGCAGGAATAAATCCTACTTAACTGGTGTAATATAAACAAACTTCCTCAGTAAACAAATCTACAATAACAAAATTTAATAAAAGCAGACATTGTGTGGCGCTGTGGTCGCTGAACAAGTGAAGCACGCTGTGGCGTTTTTATGAAAGTTATATGGGATGGAATGAACACTGCAGTTGCAGCTTTCGCTAAATTAAACATCTGTATTTACTCCGGGCATACGTTCTGCCAAGTCAAAAGCGGACCAACAATCATTTTACTTCTTTGCAAAAATTATTCTTTTAATTGCTCGGCCAAATTTGTATCAAGCTAATATTTCTTTGTAGGATTGGTTTGATCGACTGGTTGTTACTAAAAGAAAGTATTTTTTGGAGTTGCAGTCATTTAATAAAATCCACTAATATACCGACATTTCGACTGTAAATCAGGGTGCTGATAACATACAAAACATATATTCAATTATACAGACATACATTCAGAGTAGGTAACAGATTTATTTAACTGTTTATTCACCAAGGAAACTCATCTTTACAAACTAATAAACTTTATAACTTTTACGAATTAGCTGTCAGTTTTGTCGCATTGTTTGCATTACCTATAGTGTTGCCATCTAGATCTAGACTCTCTATTGTCTTGTCTTACCTTGTCTACATTATCAAGAAACTTCAAGACAAGATAAGACTTTCTTATTTTAGATCAAACCGATAAAATTCTAGACAATTTTTAAGACTAATATAAATATATCATGCGAAGCTTGTTCCATCCGAGTTAAAACAGTGATTGTTAAATAGAAAAAAACGCTGTCGAAGAATTATCTGTCCTTGTCCTAAGCGTATGCGCAGGTTAATTTACAATTGTTTAATATAGACTTTAGACTTAGTCAAGTGTTGTCTTTTCCAGACGACAACACTAATTACCTACTGAAAATTTTGTTTTGTTATTGTTTTGATACAACGTTAGTAACTGACGGGATTTGGTTATAATTTAATTTTATTTACAATTAAATAATTTCCAGCAACTATTTATGTTCACTGCGCATATTAATATCAAACTTTCCCCGCGGTCTTTTCTGCTCGGGCTTATAAAGTAAAGCAATTACGTTCTGAAATATTCTTGTATCTTCGAAGCATCAATACAATAGAAGAACGGCGAACGAGTCTCGACCTGTCTGCATGTGTACTCTTTAGGAATGTAGACTTATATATTGTATATTAATTAATGTAGAAACAACATATACTTCAAAAACATTTTAATCCACCAAGAAAACAAAATAACAAATAAACAATTGTACAATATACAGCTCTCCAATCAATTTCTCCTATCAGCAGTGTAACAGGGGGAGTGAACTGAAATTAACGAAGCGATGATGATGATTACCTTGTTGACCTTCCAAGTGATGATGACTTTTAGAATGACGATGATGCACAACACAACACTAAGGAACGCGCTGGGACGAAATTGGACGAACACACACACAATTTTACTTAGGATAAAATTTATTTACATATTGACAAAACTAAGTTATACTAAAATTATTAAAAACATTGTGAATGAAACTAAAGACTAAACATTGTATGAACAATCCGTCTGATTGTCCATACCGCGATCAGAACGAAGTGCTCCTATATACTTGCGTCTTCAACAGACGTAGATACTCGAGTCTTCTACAAAATCTGTTAAGTTATCGAGGGCTGAGAAGAAATCATCCCTTTGCTCTCCTTACCAGATCTTGTAAAACTAGTCTTTAAAAATACAGTTCTCACACATTCAGAATGACAGTGAAGCGATAAATTTTGAACTTTATTACCAAAAACTGTCGATTCCGGATGCAAGAGATCAAATTTCTTTACGTTCAGGTTTTCAGTAACATATGGAAAACATTCCATATTATTACACCAGTAAAAACTGTTTTACCTCGCTAGTACTGTAAAATACCAACAGTAGTCAATACAAATTGATCAACTCTACAACAATACTTGATTTAACATGTAAACCCCTACTAATCATCAAGTAGTAACGAGTTATTACACTGCTACGTATAGTGAAGTATTCATACATATCATCCCATAAGTGTTTAATAAATGATTACATCTATATTACCTTTCTTGGAAAATAAAAGTAATGAAACGTGTGTATAAACAAGTGTAGGGCTTGATATTATTCCCACAGTTTCCAATATCGTTTTTCTGTAGGACGAAGGACTATTCTCCCGACATTCAATAGCGTAATCAGTGAAGCACGTATGTCGGCCCCAGGGCTTTCCCGGATCCAGTTTGGTACGCGCGGGTCTATGTCTATGTCTCGTATTGTAAGATTGTGCTGTTATGTGTTCCGAGCATTGTTCTACTGTGATTTAGCGCAGAAAGAAACTGATAAACCTGCTTCAAATACAAATACACTGCTTTATTGCGGACAAAACTATTTAAATGTAATATCACAACAAAATATGTTGATACATGTATTTAAATTTAGTTGTAGATTGTTGGTTATTATTACTTAGCTTTTGGCTATTTTTTAAAGGTAGATAGTCATTTTTGATAAACGATTGTATGTACATCCAAGGAAAAATGGGGTGGTATACAAAAAATTTGTAATTTATTGATAGATAACTTTTTTTGATCAAAAATAATTATCAATATTAAGTAACTAGAGTCCTTAATATGTAAAATTTAATTTTTACTGTCCAACAGACCGAAGTAAGTAATGTCACCTAATTTAAATGAATGATTAAATGAAATAATTTTTTAGCAACCAACAATTTCTTAGAAGGAAAGTACTTTCTGGACTCGGTTTACAATAAGTAATAAATAAATTACTAGCCACGGATTTTAAATGTAGTATGTCCTCTTAGATTTTGCAGAGATTTATGGTTGAATATTTATCATTTGCAAGTTGACGATTGCTTTTAATTTGGGGTCAATCTCTATCGTCATATATACTAAATAATTCCTATTGAACTCAGTGATTTAAACACTACTGTAAAGAGAAAAACCTAGCTTTATACCACTGGTAATTGAGATTTTGATTTTTCTGGTTATATTGTATTAATGATGATTTGTATATAAAATCTTTGAATTGGGATGAAAATATTTAAAAAAATATGGGTAACTGCTTAAAAACTCCTCTTTGATTTCGTAACTTAAAGAATACTCGGGGAATTTATTACTTCTTGTTTTTCATATCTACGAAATTATACAGATGTTTCTGTACTTATGTATCAAACTTTATTATATGCTACATTGATACCTAAACTTTTTTCTAATTCACAAAATTGAGGGTGGTTTACTTGAAATAAACATTTTTATCCAACACCGTGTAATTATAACGATATAAGTATGCTGTTTTTAGATAAATAAAGTAGGTCATAAGTCACTAGTGAGCTAAATATATTAGCTCACTGTTTTTTGTTTCGTATCATAGTAACTACGTTATAAAACCTTCTCTACACTATTTTGTTCCTAAATGTCATTTCTAAATTCCATCTGTCAAAAATCTTATATGTATTTTATGTCAATGATTAAAATGTGTTGGATAAAATGTTGTATGGCACACGTGTGTTAATTACCTAAGTCACTTGAAAAAATACCACACTCGGCCTAACAGCTTCGTGAGCTAAACATTTCCCACATGACTTATCTGTAATGTAACACACTTGTACCATAAATAACTATAATGGCACTAGTTTAATAAGAGCTTTTAATATTTTATTTATAAAAAAGAAATGCTACTAAAATTTTTAATGGATCATCCATAATTTTTATTACCTACTCCACTACGCTAAATTTGAATAATTTCTAGTTTTATTCGCTAATCGAGTCAATTACCCATCAGCTCCCAACTATTCCTTTAACGATTGCTTAATTCCGTGGCTCATCTAGAACTTTTATCACCCCATTGATTGTGCAGGTTTCTTCGGTCCGCTAACCGAGTGTATTTGTCGATTATCAGCCCGTAATGGATTTGCTGATGTGTCCAATCTAACTGAACTCACCTCGTGTGATAGTGACGCGTATAGCTGTTCCGCCACGGCTAACCTGATTAGACTCATTGGCTCCGCATGGAACTGGCCAGCGAATCTCTTGTCGCCTGCACGCCGATAATTAATTCATTGTCGGTCAATACTCGACGGATATTGTCGTTGATTACATGCACTGTCTGTCTCGATACGCTGGGAATTGCGAAAAATCCCAACAAGAAAAGGAGGAGTTGGTTTACTGGGTTACGCATATTTTCGTCTATTCGTAAAAAGGATGGACTTAATTGGTTAATTAGTTATCGATGTATGCCTGCCTGGAGGCCTAGGGAATTGCGAAAATTTGTAGAACTGTAGAAGTAAAAGACTCGTTGGTTTACTGAATTATATATATATTTTCATCTATTCGTCAAAAAGGATCAACTTAATTATTAATGGATATATGATATTTTCGATCGTTATTTGATCTCCCTCCCTCGATTTGTAAAGATCCCAATGCACAAGAAAAGGACTCGTTTTTTTACTGGGTCATATATACATCCACACATTCGTTAAAAAGAATTAATTTAATTAGTTAATTACTCATCGATGTATGTCTGCCTCCATACTTAAGGAATTTCGAAAAACACCACTGTAGAAGAAAAAGATCCGTTGGTTTACTGAGACATAGATACTTTCATCTATTCGTGGAAAAGGATCGACTTAATTGGTTAATTACTTGCGAAAAATTCCAGTCCACAAGAAAAGGTGTCGTTGATTTATTGAGCCATAGATACATCCATAAATTCGTTAGAAAGAATTGACCAAATTCATTAATTACTCATCGATATATGATATTGCCGATTATTAATTGATATTTAGAAAATTGAGAAAAATCCACTGGAGAAGAAAAAGAGTTGTCTGATCACTGGATCATAGATATGTTTATGTATTCGTTGAAAAAAATGGACTTAATTTGTTAATTTCTCATCGTTGTATAAAATTATCGATCTTTTTATAATCTACCAGCTTCCTTATATTGGGAATTGCGAAAAATCTGAATGCATAAGAAAATAAGTCGTTAGTTCACTGGATTATAGCATACGATAGATATAATCGACTTAATTTGTTAATACTTATCGATGTATGATATTGTCGATCATTACTTGAACTATCTGCCTCGATAAGTAGACAGTTCTGAAAAATCCTACTGCACAAGAAAAGGAGTTGTTGGTTTACTGGATTATAGTTACTTACATACACCCAGATGTAAATAGCTACAAGAAGTAAAAGAAGATTTAAAAGAATAGGAATAACAAAATGGAAGCAGCAAATGTTGAGGAAGACATGGAGAAGAATCAGCAACCTATTCTAAAGCATCGGGAACAGACCACCTTAATAAAAAGGTCTAGATAGCTTCGAAGAAGCGACGCTACCCCATCTAGGAGTGTGTTGAGCCACTATATTACTTGACAAAAGTCACAACCTTATAATGATAGTCATCATCCAGCACACTGTTAATAAAGAAATCATGCTTCCAGCTACACTTTCCTATAGTATGATTAAAGATTAGAAATTAGAGATTTATTATACTTTGCTAAAACTTGATTCAACTAGTCACTCCCTTATAATCGCTTTTATGGTCACCGAAGTTACATTAACCATTACAGGTAAATGTTAGTACAAGTTGCTTTACTAATATTGAGATGATAGAAAACAACTCTCGGTTTAGTTTCACAAGGAAAAGATATATTTACTTTATTATACAATTTCGCCAGTTACGGCATCATCAGAAATACTGAGGAAAGATTATGACAATCAAGTATTTATAACAAAACAAATAGTGAAATTTACAAAGGTTGTTACACAAATACACACAATCCAAAAATGGATGGTCAATTATGTCTAACTATTCATTCATAAGTTAGACTTAATTGTCCATCCATTCTTGAATTGTGTGATCTCTGTTTTTTCCTCTAACCTGGATTAGCTGTTATAACCTTTGTAAATGTTACTATTTGTTATATGGGAAGATTATAGAAAAATGTGACCACCATTATATTAATATATTCTGAGCTTTTAGCAACATACTTTCCACTGGAATAAATAAAATTTGTATTAAAGAAATGAGTTCCATCCGACTATATGGACATTGGCAGTGCTTCACAAATCTCTTGGTAATTCCTGCCGTTAGCATCTGATTAGGCGGTGGTTGTACATCTGCTTTACATTTATTCGAGCTGTAAGGCACTAAGTCGTCGCAGATTAAACCGCCTGATAATATTCCTTGTTTATTACTCTGTCCGAATCAACAGGGCTATATTTAACACGCACTAGCCTAGTATAAATGCGCCAAGAATTGGAACGATGACAGAACCGTTACATTCATCATCGCTTAATGAGAATGCCGTAAATAATTAAATATTTTTTGTCTTATTGCAGTTGATACTTTAATTAGCATGTAATTTATATTGGACTGTTATAACGATAAGCTTTGTTAGAGCTTTGATTAGTTGTTTTGAGTAATAAAATGCCATTAATAAATTATAGTTAGAGCTGTGTATTAACATGCCATTAATATATTGAAAACTATCAATTATGAAAATCAACAAAAACTTTACCATTTTTTGTTTTTGAAAATGTAAATATATGCCAATCGCACATATCAGTAATGATACCATTATATTAAAGAGTATGCCCCTCAGACATCATATTATGGAGAATACAGCTGATGTGGGGAATTGTATCATTTTTTTTAATGAATATTTATTAAAGAATATGATATGAACGAAATTCAAAATAAGGTTGCCAGAATCACAGCCAATATTTACAAAACTTTAAAAATAACACAAGAACTTTAATTTTCGGAGGACAAATTTTTAAATAATTTTATTGTGCTGAAATACGGAGTTTAATAATTATCGAAATTTAGACTATTTAACATTACTATAAGTTCTGATATAAATTAAAATTTATTAAACAATATTAAAAACTACGTTGAAACAAGTAACGTTGAAAATCGTGTTTCGGTCGACAATAATTAAAACCTATTGTTATATTCTTTACAGAAACAGTAATTATGTCAAAAAAAGATCTACGAATAGCAAAAAGAAAGATACTAGGAACGATATTAGGACCAGTAAAACTTGCAGACAACAAATATAAACCTAAAATAAATTACGAAATTGAACAAGAATTAAAAGAAGAAGACACACGGAAGAAAAAGCAACAGACAGTCAATTAATCGGGACACAATATGCAGATCAAAAGAAACAAATCTAATAATATCTATAACGCTGTGGAAACCAGGAGGTAAAAGAAAATACAGATCTAAATTGCTACTAGAAGAACTCGAGGATTTTAAAAGAAAAAGAGTAACAAAGTGGAAGTAGAAAACAGAAAATAGGAAGACATGAAAAAGAATCAACAATATAACATAAAGAAATGAAGACCTGTTCATCCACAAAAAGTACCTTAAAAGCTTCAAAGAAATGAAGTAACCTCAGATAGAGATGTTTGAACTACTGTACCAGCACCAATCAGCAAAGCAACAGCTCTACTAAGTTAGAGGTAGGTTATCAGTCAAGAAGCTTGCAAAAAACTTAAAATTTGTGTTCCATAATTAATATTCTGTGTTCCATAAATAAGTAAACTGCAGTATTAAAGTATGTCATAATTGGAAGTGATAAGTGAAGAAAATCCTTTAGCTTTTCATAATAACCACGGCGGAGTCATTAATTGTAGCACTTGAGTCGAATCGCCACCTTTATTTAAAATTGAAATGAGGCGGCGACACAGGAACAAAGGTCAGGTCAGTTCCGGAGGTGTTTAGATAAATCACGCCGCCGGAAATGAACAGAATTATACACATGATTTCCAAATCAAATGAACGCTGCAGTTCCAGTCCAGCGTAGTTTATACAAGGGGACTGGAATACTAAACACACAAATGCAAACGACTGTAAGATATGACTGCTATGGTTGTTTCTGTACGTAGAATATGTAAACTATCATTAACATAATTTTATTATTTCTATTAGTAAAAAAAATATAAAGTAGCCAACATACTGCCTTCCATTCTAAAAATGTTTATTGTATGTAAATAGATATATCGTGATTTTTTTGTAACGTAAAACATGGGATTTAGTATACCTATGGGTAAGACTTGATATTTGATTGACAGCAATGTATTTTTTCTTGTCTCATTTAAAATTAAACATAAGGAACCAATTTGACATTTGTTTTTGGATTATAAAATTTTCTGACAGGCCCACACTAAGTGCGACAACAAGAAATATTTACATGTATAAAATAAAGTAAATACAAAAGCAATTGTCCTAATATAGTTATAATTGTTGGAATAAGTATAACACATAATAAATAAGTATAACAATTTTCATTGACTTTTATTAAATTAAAATAAAGAATTCTATGAACAGTGAAGATGTGTATTCTGCCTCTTTATTTAAAATTAATATGCTACGAGAATGAAATTATTTCTTGACATTTAAGTTACACAACGGATTTCATTCTCATTTAGCAATATGCAATATATAATAATTCATAATATGTATATCAATGAGTAGTTTCATTTTTCATTATAATTGTTTTACAATGCCTAAATTTTTGTTCTTCATGGTTTGGGAACAACCACATGCAACAAAACTGATCATAATTAGACTATACAGGAATGGTGAATATGCAAAGGAAGTTAAATAATTGCAATACGGTTAAATTTTATTTTTATAGACTGAAGAACACGCTGCTAAATTAGAATTTAGTGCAAGCACATGCAACTTATTCAAAAGCTCAACTATTAATGAGTCATACTTGGGTTTTCAAAAAGGCAGTTTTTCATCTAGCCACTAGATACTAGATTGCAACCCTCCTTCCTGAGATTTTATATTTAAAGACATATACCTACATGTTTCTGTGGAAATATAATTCTTGTTTAGTAAATTAAACACCCAGGAATTAAATTAATATTTAATCCTTCAGGGATTAACAGTGCTACTTCAGTCTTCGAAAATGAACAGTAAAGTAGGATTTTATTCTCGGAAATACAAAAAATATATTTTTTGAGGTGCGACATTGTGGATAAAAATCTCAAGAACGAAAAGTGATAATTTTGTTCTGTTTAAAAAAACAATATATTCATCCTAAATATAGATACCTTTTTCTGTTGGTTTCATCAAATATGATTTTACTTTTTAAAAACAAAAATGCTTATTTTCAATAAAAGTTTCTGTATTTACACTTTTCTAACGTAAGAAATACATTTCAAAAACAGTTTCATTAGTATATAAATGACGTCTTATACACCTGTATATGAATAAGCACCCCTTATAACTACAAATACAACATCCGGAATCCCCCTATTATCCTGAATATCAATCGCTTACAAACGTCGCGTCATGTCACTCTAATTTTAATCTACGCTCAACTCTTGAAGCTCTCGCTGAAAACTGAAAGTGTAGGGTGTAATTACATGAAGATTGTTTGCAGGAGATCATATTCAGCGCTGAAACTGAAGAGTCTGGGGTGATTGTAGATTGCTACAGCAGGGCTTAATGAAAGTAGGAGAAATGCTCTTGACGTTTAGGAGATATTAGTTCAAATGCAGAGGTGTTGAAGTTTATTACTCACACACTTTGTAACTTGTCTTTGTACAAGCCTTCTTCTTGTTATTTTACTCGTTAAAAAGTATTAAAAATCTGATATGGATAGCACAATACTTATTATTTTCAGGGCCGGCTTAAAATATTTTGGCGCCCATAAACCATTTTGTTTCTTTTTTTATCCGAGAGAACCACGTCCTAGAGATGGCAGCACTAATTACTGATTTATAGGGCAAACTGTATTTTACATAAGTGCTAGTGTTATTTTGATACTTTGTTTTGAGGATATTTTGTTGTTTTTAATTCGATTCAAATTTGTTTATCACAATGTTAGATATATACATTTATTTAAATGATGCTGTGCGGCCTATGATCGTAGAAGAAACATATTATAAAGGGAAAATAATATTCATAATTGTGGTTATCTGCTTGTTAACTACTTATTTAATTATTTTTAGCTGGACATATTATTTTATGCGATTACAAGGCATATAAACGGAATAACATAGAAATAATTTAGCTGTGACTTCAAATATCTAATTTGAATCAATCGTAATAAGTAATAACATTACATACCTTTGTCACTTCGTGGAAATGTGTATGCATCTGTAAAGCAGTGCAAGCAATCGTTGCTTTGTTATTATATTTATTTCTTTTTTATATAAATACACCATAAAAAATCAAAAAAATTATAACACTAATAAATTCCTTAACTTTCTTAATATTTACTGATTTTTCATTAGAACTATAAACATGTACATCATGTTATTTGTTCTGCACGTCTTTCTCCTGCTATGGCTCAATTTCTGGTATTTTTATCGTTTTTCTCTCTATTTTTCCTATACAAATCAAAATAAATATATAAAGTTAAAGAATAATAATTACAACTTATACAGTTAACGTTCCTCTATTTTTCTTCTCTGTACAAAGATTCTGTCGAATTTTCTTTGCGGTAATTTTTGGCTATATTTTAATGACTACAACACTACTGTAATAATGTTTTAAAGCATAAAATATTATAAATACTTACATGCAATAAAATCGCTAGATATAAATGTTCATGAACGGTGATGTGCTTTCCGATTTTAAAAGTTATTTTCCACTTATTTTTTAATATTTCTCTTCTTGGAAAATTATTAACGGATATGTCAGCACTTGCAGACACATACAGAACAATTTCTTTTGACTTGCTGTTTATTTTTGGTTGTTGTTTACTTATACCCCTATATGACAGCACAATGTTTTCCCTACGTCTTAGATGTGTTATTTTGCCACCAGATGTCAGACATTTTGTTGGCTCTTGCCAATTGTAACTTAATTTTTGGCTTTAATTTGCCCCTAAGCAGAAGATATTGAACTTAATTAATCTTAATATTAATGCTTCGTGCAACACTACTCGTAGGAGCAAGTGGCCTATTACTTTCTAATTCTAAAGGTTAGAGTATTTCTCTGTAAGGCACCCTCGTGTATGTCTAACATGTCGGATTCAACACAAATGTGAAATGCTGACATTTACCCAAGGAAAGTAAAAGATGGAGCTATTTTTGGTAACCTTAAGTATCGTACATGAAATATGGAGCTTCTTTCAAAACAACCAGTGCTTACAAAACTTTCAGGCAAACACTCATCCGGAATTCTTGCTCGTTGTATTTCACGGTATTTATTAAATAAAAATCCAGATTTTTATTTTCATACCAAAGGTAGTTCACGAATTAATGAAGTCTGTATCACCACAATTACTAAGTTATTAGTTATAATTAGTGAATGTAATCGGTTAAAAAAACGGGTAACCGATATTTTGAAACAAAATTGCGATTTTTAAGGCTGAAAATACTGGTTACCGGACCAAAAACCTGTTTTAGCGAACATTAACCTTTATTTTAATATTATTCAGCGAAATAATTTTTTAATATATTTTTTATATCAGTGTTATCTATTTGTATTTAAAGTAACGAAAATTTTTACAATTTAAATTTTATTAAAGAGTCATAAAAATATGTAATCTATATGTCAATATTAGGCAAGTTTTCGATTAAAAAGTGACCTGCATTTTATTGAAGGGATACGAGAAATACGATAATGTTTATGATTGAATTGGTAAACGATATATCAAGCATCTAGATGCATCCGACAGATATTGATTATACTCACGATTATTTTATAATTGAATAAGTTATTATTTATTTTCTATAATTTATAGAATGCAAAAATATATGCTGAAATATAAGCTGAAAATCGAAAGAGGAAGCTTAGAAAAAATGACATACTTAAAAGTTAAAAACTAGAATCATTATAAAGATACAAAATCCTTAACTAGCAAAGTTATAACAGCCGGCAAATGAGAAAAAAGAAATTCTCCCAAATAAATCAAATTAAAATGATAAACTTTTGTGTTTATGTACGAAATAGCCATTTAAACTTCAGGACGAAGCTTCTCCGGAATTGGTTATTATTCCCAACTCTTTCCTGTTGAAAATTAAATGAAAATGAAAAGTTCCCTCCGTCCACCGCTGACGCGTTGCGTTCAATTCTTTATTGGACAGAACTTCACTAAACGGTCACACAAGTTTATCATTTTGACGCTCGGTAATCTTTTTACCAACTTCCGTACTCCACAGGGAACAACTTCCAATTTAATATAAACTTAAACATGTCAATAATATATAAATACATCATCGTCTCATTCCCAGCTATATTCTTGCTGGTGTATGTATGTTGCCTTATCGCTTTAATGGCATAGTCTACCTACAGCTAAAGTATCGTTCGTACTTTTCTCAAATCTCATTTTGGTACATTTAAAAAAAAAATTTTTAGAAAAAAGAAAAAGTTTTTAAAATAATAGTCTTAATATTGAACTGTGCATTTCTGCAGACCGGGAGAACAAAAGTAAATTAATTTAAATCTATGAAAACTAGGGTTTTATCAAGTCAAGACGTTTTTGTGAATTACTTGACTTAACTTGAAAATCATGCTTTTCTAAAATTCTTTACTTGACTTGACTTGACCTTTATATTATTTTTTGTAACAAGTCGCAGATTATAATTATTTATGATTTAATAGAAGCCTTTATTAAAAATCTCATGGTTATTTATTTAAACTACATAATAAAATTTTTGAAAAATCAAATAGTCCTGAAGAACTACTTGATCAAATACTTGAATTATTACTATACTTGACTTGAAATTCGGCAACTACTACTACTACTTGAAATAAAGTCAAGCTCAAATCAAGTAACTTGAATATCAAGTCAAGTCATGAAACACTAGTGAAAACAGTACAATCTTTAATAAAATTTGTTAATTTGCATTTTACAATAAACAATATATCTAAGGGTGTCACCAATTGAAAACTTATCTTTTAGTAATGAAATTGTCATAAACTTTACAAAAACACTTTACAAATTGTATTTATATTACTTATAATTTATATTCGCTACCTATCATTGCTGCTGGTCACAATTTCTAGTTGTAGTCTCATATGTAATCAATAACTTGAAAGGCTGAATATATGAGGTAATTAGATGCAATAGATGTCAATTGGTAAAGACGTGAGTTCTGTTAATTTGGAATAGTGTCTCTGGAGGTTGTTTTTCCGTGAGGCGGCGGTCTAGACCGCAGCTGCGGTGAATCTGCAGGCCGGAGTAACTGCACAATTAGCGAGTTCCTCGTCCAATCAATGCCTGCTAATGAGCCGGTGATTGTCCACTTACACACTCAGCACTCGCACTCCTTCCTATGGTTCCCAACCCACTATGCCTCATTCGGATTGGGCAAGACTGAGATGGAGTCACATCCTCCAAAACACACTTGAAATGTGACCAACAATACACGAGTGTGTTTAAAGCCATGTGGCAACATATATACCAGCAAGAATATAGCTGGGAATTATACGGGCAGTGCTGGCTGAATGGTTAGCGTGCCTGCTCTACTATTTGAAATTTAACTATTGATTATTTATTAGTAATCTTTTTTGCCACAAACTTCATTACCCGCTAAAAATTCTAAAAAAATGAGATTTCAAAAGTAGTTACTAATAAATATTGTTACTCTCATCGAGTTCTAAAAGTGGTTAAAATCAATATACTTATTTTTGTAACATGCTCTAAATACTCACAAGTATTCTCGTTAATATTATACATTCTTTGATCAGCGACTCACATGGTTGACACACTTTCAACTTTTTTATTCACTAGTATCTGAGTAATCGTTACGACAACATCCAGCCATCCATTCATCCATCCATTTATCCAAGGACAGACATCATTTTAAAAATATTAAAATCGTATTCTAGGAACTATAAAACGTGCTTATCTTTTGAAAACTCACTATCCTATTTTTACTAGGACTCCAGTACCTCTCTTTCTGAGTGGCGAGAGGTAAAAAGTACAAATAAAATTAAAACATAAATTTAAATGATCAAAGAATTTCCACGACTGGTACATGAATTTTAATTCCGATCGGTTTCGTCTCTATTTGGGTTTTCCTCAGGGAGTGAAAGTCAAAATGATACCTCTCCGATAAAATTAAAACTTAAACCTCTTCCTTAAGTAACAAGATAGTTCCAAGTGGTATTCCACATGCATACATGCTCTATTACATTCACTTTTGTAGTAATACTAGCCTACTATGATTATTACTACGAATACAAGGCATAGCAGTGTTAAAACATAAAATGAAAACTTAAATCTCTTCTTTAAGTGATAAGATAGTTCTATGTGGTATACCACTAACATACATGCATGCTACATTTACTTTTGTAATACAAGCCTACTATGATTATTACAAAGAATCCAAGGCATAGTAGTATAAAACATAAAATGAAAACTTAAATATCTTCCTTACGTGGATAGATAGTTTCAAGTGGTATACCACCGGCATACATACTCTGCTCCATTTTGTAGTAATACAAGCCTACTACGATTATTACTAAGAATACAAGGCATAGCAGTGTTAAAACATAAACTGAAAACTTAAATCTCTTCTTTAAGTGATAAGATAGTTACAAGTAGTATACCACCGGCATACACGCTCTGCTACATTTACTTTTGTAATACAAGCCTACTATGATTATTACTAAGACTACAAGGCACAGTAGTGTTAAAACATAAAATGTAAACTGAAATATCTTCCTCAAGTGATAATATAGTTCCAAGTGGTATACCACTGACATACAAGCTCTACAACAATTACTTTTGTAATACACGCCTACTATGATTATTACAAAGAATACAAGGCATAGTAGTGTTAAAACATAAAATGAAAACTTAAATATCTTCCTCAAGCGATAAAATAGTTCTACGTGGTATCTCACTAACATACACGCTCTGCTACATTTACTTTTGTAATACAAGCCTACTATGATTATTACTAAGAATACAAGGCATATTAGTGTTAAAACATACAATTAAAACTTAAATATCTTCCTCAAATGATAACATAGTTCCATGTGGTATACCACAGACATACATACTCTGCCACATTTACTTTTGTACTACATACAAGCCTACTATGATGATTACTAAGAATAGAAGGCATAGTAGTTTCCTGTGAGAGCTAGTAGAGCAGGGATGATTATCCAACTCCGCATATTCGCGCAGAGAAGTGAGTTAGAAACAGAGCAACCGGCAACCACTGCATTGGTATTTGCGGTGTGCCGATGAATTTGATTTACTAGTATAGCTGCACGTGTACATACACACGTGTGCCCTGGATGTTTAGTAATGTAATGTAGATGCTGCGTAGGACTAATGTAATCAACGCCGACTCGGCCGGGAATGTACGACGCAGAACTCTGCTACTCAATATAACATATCAAATCAACAAAACTTCTCAATGGAAAATGCAAGCTATATTATCTTCAGATAAATTATTACAAAACTTGACGTCTTGCTCCTTCTGGAAAATCTTTACAGCAGCTTTTTTCAGATGTTTTTTCCGAAATTTGTTTCAAAATGTTTTTAAAACAAAAACTAAAAATACTATTTCATTAAAATTTGTTTAACCATTTTTTCTGCACATGTGCAAAAACTAGAACAAACTTTTTGAAAAGACTATAATTCCTGGACACCTGTTATCTCATGAAATATCAAAATTAGTAATTACTTTATATGCTGAATGTTTCGGGTTTTAATTTCTGGTAAGGGTGAAATGTCACTTTATAATTTTAATTTCCATAAATGTAACGAAACATATATGAAAATGTGAGAAAAAGATACATCCCCATTTATAATCACTACAATACTGTATGAGAAAGTAACAACAGTTATAATTATAGCATATATCGCACGAAATGGAAAAATTACACACAAGCCGCATAGCAACATAATACGTTGCAAGTAGAATTGTGTACCATTTTTTTAGGACCATTTTTTATCTCATGCTATAAAAGACTTACTTTACACACTGGTTACATGAATAACTATTTTCGATCACGCACTACACTGAAATTGACAAATCACTAGTAAAAAGTTTATTTCTTGATGAGTCGTAATGTATTAAATTAATTATAATTAATATCCTCGTATTTATACTGTTTTTATAATTTTAATAAATAGAAAAGTGAGATTCAAATCACTTGTACATCGTACAATAACGGATATTTATATTACTGGTTGACGAAAAAATAAATAATAAATACATTGATATTATTGAAATATCTTCCTCTTTTTCTAAGGATTCTTATACTAGCATCCCGTTTTTTCTTCAGAGTTATTTTCTTCGGTGTGCTCTAATGGAATATTTGACCAAATTTTAATTTTTACATATGTGATATTAGATACAAAATAAAATATCCGATGGATTCATTATTCGTAGTTTACGAGGAAATAATTATTAAAGATTAGGTAAGGTATACTGTACGTCATCGTGGTAGAACCGATAAAGAAAAGAAGTAGACTGGAAGCATAAGAAACAGACTACGTGCCTTTTTCCATGATCCTATCATACTAATACAACGGATCCCTTCTCCGGAACAATAAATTGCTACTAACTTCAGTTTGTTATTTATTATTGTAATGAGAAGCTATAGTGATTTGTTATATTTTAAGAGATATATACTGAAATTCAATTATGGTCACATACCCCATTCTGCTTGTATTTGTGGGTTACTTCTTATATCTATTTCTGTATCAATCCATTCTTGCTACATCTGTAACTGCTAACCACCTCTTCAGTAGATTTTCTACTTTACTTTGTATTATTAAAAATAATATTCAGCATTCAGATATTGCTTTTTTGAATATCGTGTATTGTTAGAGACAATGAAAATTAAAAAGAATAAAACAGCAGGTATCTTTGGAATAGCGTGGCTTTGAAAAGAATGCTTATTGGAACTGGTGACAGTATTAGCAATATTTGGACATTTGTAACTTCTGACCACCTCTTTAATAGATTGTCTATTTTAATTTGTATTATTAAAACCAAAAAAGTTCAGCATTCAGATATTGTTTTTTTAAACACCGTATATTGTTAGAGACAATAAAAATTAACAGAATGGAACTGCGTGTATCTTTAGAATAGTATGGCTTTGAAAAGAATGCTTATTGGAACTGAAACAGTACTGTCTGCAGGTATAATTTTGTTATTAATAATATTAGAAATAATCTCTAATATGTATAAATATGTTATGAACAAAGTGTTTTACGTAAAATATTTAATTTGTATAATGAATTTTTGTGCGACTGTACGGCACGAGACCTTATCTGTTTATTGTTTAGTCTAGCGCAGGCCAGGGTGTTACAACCACTTGAAAAAATGATATTTCCTAGCAGATGCGTCGCCGTACGGGTGAACTGTTTACAAATCAGCATCTTCGGACGAGAATTAAGACAAAGAAGTTATCATGCATCCAAGTGAGATGGAATATTAAAAAATATTCTTGAAGCTTCCACGATCACGTGCTCGGATCATGGACTACCCCCGAACCACCATAGTTCTGAAGGTGTGAAGAGGGATATTTTTGTATATAACCCGAGTCCAAAGCTGTACTCGAGGAGTCGGTTCCAGGACTCCACTTATGTCTGGCTTGTCCGGAGTAAGTCCTCCTGGTCTCCTAGACTCCACTTCCTTATACCCACTCTCCTCCCCACTAGAATCGTCTCTGACGCAGCTACAGGCAATGTCTGGCACCAAGACGACCTAGTGCACCTCTGAACCCGCTGTCGTGACGCAGCTACAGGCAATGTCTGGCACCACGATAGACCTCCCGACCCACTAGAATCGTCTCTGACGCAGCTACAGGCAATGTCTGGCACCAAGACGACCTAGTGCACCTCTGAACCCGCTGTCGTGACGCAGCTACAGGCAATGTCTGGCACCACGATAGACCTCCCGACCCACTAGAATCGTCTCTGACGCAGCTTCAGGCAATGTCTGGCACCAAGACGACCTAGTGTACTCTTTGAAACCGCCTCCGTTTTATGTCAAAATCCTAGTAAATTCCTACCAACTACGTCGCTGCACGGACAGGCCAGGTATGAGTTATTTATATATATTGTTTTATAGTTGTCACAATGATATCATATTTTTATTAAATATAACCGATCTAATATTGTTTGTCATACAATTGTAACACCACAGATTCGCCAGCTCAGCTGGGTGTCTGCATCAAATACAACTCTCAACAAATATTTCTGATAGCTTTGACTGTGTGCTCGCCGTGGCCGGTTCACGATTACTGTGTGCTCTTAGGGCCGGTAGAACCGTGAGCTCATGGGCCGGTCTTTGCGATTCAGACCATCTATAACAATATAAATAAGGGCCCTCTGACAAAACAGAGCGCCCTACAAAACAAAAGACCTCAGAGCAACGGCATGCCGACTCTGACAACAGTAAAACTCAAAACCAACTACAACAACAATTACAATTGTAACTGACAACCAATATAAGTTTGGTCTCAGTCACTCCATTTTACTATACATGATTATAATAAATCATTGGGACAACTCTTTATGAATTGAATGCAATCTTTTGATATAATTGTTGTATTGTCAAATTGTCTCTCTACTTGGGGTTTTGGCTGTGGTTTCCCCCAGGTTATTAAGGTGAATACCGGAGAGCGTAATATTCCACAGCACTCTACGATTTTCTTAATTATAAATAAATGCACAAGATAGATATTTTATCTATCTTTTGGAGTGAATATCATTCTTTTATTTTATCAAATACCTGTCCCGATTCCTTCACTCTTAACAGCTACTCTGTATTACGACGATGAAGGGTTACTTATTTAAATAAACACAACGTAGGGTAAGTTAAACCTTCCACTAGATGATCTTTGGCTAAAATATAATTGTATGTACGGAGGAGGTGGGTACGTACTGTTACAAAAATGGTGCCGTGACCAGGATACAGAGTCTTAAAAGCTGTTAATTGCGGGAGAGGACATAATATTTGATAGAAGAGTGATATTTATCAATTAATAAATTCAGCGCGTTATGTGAAATTTTAAATTTCGGTATCGGTTCGACGTGCCAGCATGGTGTGTTTCGTGGTATAAGGGATTGACCGAGACAACTCTAGTTGTAATATAATAACCAGATGTTCAGAAGTAAATTGCAAATTATGAAATAAATCAAAATAATTAAATAATAATAAAAGAAAAAAAAAATAGCTAAATTGTTTAATAATTATTTTATGTTGTCTATAAACTATTTGCAACTTGTTGTACGTTTCAAAACTAAATTTGAATTCAATTATTCAAATTGAGAATAGGGTGAGATGTGTGGTTCAAATCCCAACATCAATTACTCTTCAATTAAATAAACAATAAAAATAATAATAAATAAATTGCTGCATCCGTGTGATTCGAAACACCGAGGTGTTGATCTCTATACTATTAAAAAACAAGTAAACTTATCATAAAAGCATGAGATCTTTGATCTAGAAATAAACCGCCGTAGAGAATTAATACCATAGAAAATAAATGGATAGAGTTAAACATAAACTTTCGTAAAGATTAGAAACAAATATAATTAAAAATAATAATAATGATAATAATAGTTATTTTTATTTTTAAATAAAAATTTGGCTGATTAAAATCGTATGTATCTTTATAAAAAGACATTCTAAATTGTTTTCTTAAATTAAAGGAAAAAAAAAACATTATTTATAGAAAATTAAATTTTAGAAACAAATTGAAATATACTTGTAAATAACAATGAAATAAAATTTACATTATTAACGCAGATACATTCCCTTATATCGTCAAACAACCCATAACACTTGAAAAGGTCCTTTGACCTGAGTTAAGAAATGATTTTAAAATAACACAACGAGAGTGAAACAGCTGATGTATTTTACAAATGTTTCAAGTGTTCGTAGTGTCACGGTAGTTAAAGTGTGGTATCATAAACAAACGACGAAGAATCAGAAAGTTTGGGATGAAATTCAAAAACAAGACGTGCCGAAGTAAGAGATCGAATTACACACATCACCAAAAAAATTATCACTTCGGGGGAGTGCACTGACCCCAAATACACCCGCAGGTAGTCGGAAAGAAAATTTGCCTGACATTTGAAAGAATTATCTTTTGTGATCTGCTAAAAACGCGAGGAGTTGCAATAATAAAATAATTCAGTATAGGGGAACAATTAAACCTTGGTAAACTGGGAATATACCTCGTAGGAATTTTAGAAGATTACACACCCAAGATGTGTTAAACTAATTACAAATTATAACAAAAAAAAAAACAATACTATAAAGACCTGCTGTCGCAAAATTCCAATAATATTATAGTTCAGCTTTAGATGAAAAGAAAGATTCCGTCTAATATTTGGTAAAGGATTATTACTATTAATTTAGCCTACTCAACAATGAGTAACTCAATATCATATATTTGTAATGCAAGTTAGTGTAATGAAATATGTATCAGTGAAATTTAGTTTAGTGCAGTTTAGTGCAATGAAATATAAAAGCTATTCTATTGAAATTATCAAACCAACATAAATATTTCGAAGAGAATATGTAATCAGAAAAAACAAATAGCATAAATCATCATCATAGCTCAGAAATAACATGGATTGAAAAGTTTACAAAAATAGAATATTATTGGGGGAGTGTATACACCGACAACCACAAAGTAATAAAACATAAGTGTCATCTTTAGAATTTAATAAAACTAGTGACACTCAAAACAACAATTAAGATGAGATTATAAAGGCCAATACTTTTCATCAACTCAGATTTTTTCAAACCAAGTAAAGTCACTGTTATTCGAGTTAAATAAAACTTCAACAAATCATATGAAGAACGAGAGGAAAGAAAATGTACATTCCCAGAAGCAACAACGACGCCGCCGGTCTCAACAATTGTCATATAAGAACAGGAATAAAAATAAAAAAATTAATCCATCACAATTATTAAAAATCTGGAACAACTTTACTAAAATCGTCACTTGAGAAACACCATGTGAAAAACAGTGATTATTGATAACTTACAATGGTAAGTTAAGGAAAATTGTAAATTGTAGATTGTTTGTTATAAATTAAAATCAATTGTTAAATAACAACAATAAAAATAATATTGTCTAGTCTCGCCGTTATTTTTATTAAACAAAAACAAAACAAATCCAATTTTGATGTTAGTATTTTATTTATACTTTTGTGCACGGTTTTGATGATGAGTAGAAGTGAATAATTATCAGCATAACTAATGCATGGACATGAGTATAAACTAACAAAATAATAATGCTTGAGATATTTAATGTATTTGCTCATCTGATTGTTGGCTCATACAATTAAATATCTGGGGGAGTTTGAAACAGTACTGTCTGCAGGTATAATTTTGTTATTAATAATATTAGAAATAATCTCTAATATGTATAAATATGTTATGAACAAAGTGTTTTACGTAAAATATTTAATTTGTATAATGAATTTTTGTGCGACTGTACGGCACGAGACCTTATCTGTTTATTGTTTAGTCTAGCGCAGGCCAGGGTGTTACAACCACTTGAAAAAATGATATTTCCTAGCAGATGCGTCGCCGTACGGGTGAACTGTTTACAAATCAGCATCTTCGGACGAGAATTAAGACAAAGAAGTTATCATGCATCCAAGTGAGATGGAATATTAAAAAATATTCTTGAAGCTTCCACGATCACGTGCTCGGATCATGGACTACCCCCGAACCACCATAGTTCTGAAGGTGTGAAGAGGGATATTTTTGTATATAACCCGAGTCCAAAGCTGTACTCGAGGAGTCGGTTCCAGGACTCCACTTATGTCTGGCTTGTCCGGAGTAAGTCCTCCTGGTCTCCTAGACTCCACTTCCTTATACCCACTCTCCTCCCCACTAGAATCGTCTCTGACGCAGCTACAGGCAATGTCTGGCACCAAGACGACCTAGTGCACCTCTGAACCCGCTGTCGTGACGCAGCTACAGGCAATGTCTGGCACCACGATAGACCTCCCGACCCACTAGAATCGTCTCTGACGCAGCTACAGGCAATGTCTGGCACCAAGACGACCTAGTGCACCTCTGAACCCGCTGTCGTGACGCAGCTACAGGCAATGTCTGGCACCACGATAGACCTCCCGACCCACTAGAATCGTCTCTGACGCAGCTTCAGGCAATGTCTGGCACCAAGACGACCTAGTGTACTCTTTGAAACCGCCTCCGTTTTATGTCAAAATCCTAGTAAATTCCTACCAACTACGTCGCTGCACGGACAGGCCAGGTATGAGTTATTTATATATATTGTTTTATAGTTGTCACAATGATATCATATTTTTATTAAATATAACCGATCTAATATTGTTTGTCATACAATTGTAACACCACAGATTCGCCAGCTCAGCTGGGTGTCTGCATCAAATACAACTCTCAACAAATATTTCTGATAGCTTTGACTGTGTGCTCGCCGTGGCCGGTTCACGATTACTGTGTGCTCTTAGGGCCGGTAGAACCGTGAGCTCATGGGCCGGTCTTTGCGATTCAGACCATCTATAACAATATAAATAAGGGCCCTCTGACAAAACAGAGCGCCCTACAAAACAAAAGACCTCAGAGCAACGGCATGCCGACTCTGACAACAGTAAAACTCAAAACCAACTACAACAACAATTACAATTGTAACTGACAACCAATATAAGTTTGGTCTCAGTCACTCCATTTTACTATACATGATTATAATAAATCATTGGGACAACTCTTTATGAATTGAATGCAATCTTTTGATATAATTGTTGTATTGTCAAATTGTCTCTCTACTTGGGGTTTTGGCTGTGGTTTCCCCCAGGTTATTAAGGTGAATACCGGAGAGCGTAATATTCCACAGCACTCTACGATTTTCTTAATTATAAATAAATGCACAAGATAGATATTTTATCTATCTTTTGGAGTGAATATCATTCTTTTATTTTATCAAATACCTGTCCCGATTCCTTCACTCTTAACAGCTACTCTGTATTACGACGATGAAGGGTTACTTATTTAAATAAACACAACGTAGGGTAAGTTAAACCTTCCACTAGATGATCTTTGGCTAAAATATAATTGTATGTACGGAGGAGGTGGGTACGTACTGTTACAGAACTGGTGACAGTATTAGCAATATTTGGACATTTGTAACTTCTGACCACCTCTTTAATAGATTGTCTATTTTAATTTGTATTATTAAAACCAAAAAAGTTCAGCATTCAGATATTGTTTTTTTGAACACCGTATATTGTTAGAGACAATAAAAATTAACAGAATGGAACTGCGTGTATCTTTAGAATAGTATGGCTTTGAAAAGAATGCTTATTGGAACTGATGACAGTATTAGTAATATTTGGATGAATATTCCACAATGCTTGAAGCTCTGTACTGTACTTCAAAGCGCCACCCAATCTCACAATCCTCCATTTTGAAATTTGATCATTTCATCAGCTGAGCCTAATGCTTTCTGTTTCTGAATGATACAGGGAGCCGTACGTGTGCCGTTATTAATGACGAGCGCAAACGAGCAGGTGATTATACATGCGATATTAATGTACCGCCCAAATCATCAGCTCTAATCCCACGAATAATGCACGCAAAAATCCACAAGGAGATTATGCCACAGCGGCTGCATACGTGGAAATCAGCTCTATAAACAGATGTATTCATACTTGTCTCTTTGTATCGCAAATTACAATTTGAAGTTATTGGGTTTGGATACATCTATTGATATTGACATAAATACGAATACTTGCTGATTTAACTGAAAATGGTGGGATAATTAAAATGGCTGTTTATTTTTCTACTTGCGTTTAATTTTTCGTTTAGGTTATTTACATTATTATTTCACTAGTGTAATAATAAGATCATTATTTTACTCGAAATCAAAAATGAACATATACATCTATAGAAACATTGACAACTACAAAAATAAAATAATGTATTTTTCTACTTCCCTTTAATAAGTGTCTCTTTATTTTTCTGTTAATTCACTAGTGAAATAATATGATCATTATATTACACGAAATAAAAAAGGAACATATACATCTATAAAAACATTGACAACTATAAAAATAGAAAATTTAATTTTTATTCTCCTTACAAATATTAATACCACAATTTACATTCATTAGATTAACAGTGACCCATATTTCTCAATTCAAAAAACACGAATGACAACTTTATTTTTATCGTTTATCTTTTTATAAACAACAATTTTAGAGTTGCCGTCTAGATCTAAACTTTCTACACTCTTGTCTTGTAGTGT
This sequence comes from Stenolophus ochropezus, assembly GCA_035578165.1. Classification (NCBI taxonomy): domain Eukaryota; kingdom Metazoa; phylum Arthropoda; class Insecta; order Coleoptera; family Carabidae; genus Stenolophus; species Stenolophus ochropezus. Next base: position 20,921,839 of record JAQOWZ010000018.1, on the reverse strand, counting down.
CTAAATTATGAAGACATGATCTTTATTCTTTCTCTAAATAAGTTAAAAAAATTAAATTTTCAAAATAAAAATATATTATGCGAAGCTTATTCCAACCGAGCGGAGACAATTATTGTAAAATCACCCATTTTTGATCGCTGTCGATAAATTAGCTATTTAAACATAATTTTTTGAATTTTTTATTATATTTATTAGTGATTAGAAGATTTTCTTGTCTGGTCGATGAATATGGTAGGGAAATAAATTTCTGGAATGCAGTTAATTTTGAACGGCCTTATTTCTGCTCCAATTGGTTTCGACTCCAAATGGGTCTTCTTCAGAGTTCATTCAATTCCTGATTCTATTTTTTGTTTTACGGTCTTGCTTTTGCATATAGTCTAGTTTTCAGATATTTCTCCATAATTTCCATAGTTATTTTACTCTAGTTTATCTATCTATTCCTGTATCCATAATAACTTCCTCGAATAATTCGACGTACCTACATTCCAAGTAACTTACGTAACTATTATTATGAAATCATAGCAACGTAATTATATAATAAATTAGAGAAATGTGGTTATTAGTTTTGAAAACTAATACTAGAACACTCATTAACGGATAAAAAATATATATTTCCACACTTGTATTTCCCTGGATTGCGGTTCGGCCTTTAATTAATCCGATTCGGTTTTAAAACCGCGTTAATTAATGATCAGTCGACAATGATTGATTAATTGTCACGTTCATTATAACCCTGTGTTCCTGTTTGTCGTGCATAGAGGGCCATGGACTGTGAAACAAGCCGTAGCTGCTAGCTCGCACTTTGTAAAAACAATTGCAATTATGGACATGCACTACAGTTCATATGTGAATTGGTAATTGGATTGTTATTTGTTAGGGAAAACTTCTCTGTAACACATTCATTGTAGATATATTTCATTGCAATACTGCAATTAGATAACGAATTTTCAATTATTGTATGGTTTCAGGCGATTATCAATCTAACTATAACACATTACAAGAACTGACAGTTGTAATTATTGGAGTTTACTGATATTTATATTAACTTAATTAATAAATTATTTCGTCTATTCTTGACCTCATCCCAAATCTTCTTCTTCTTTTTTATTTCTTCGTACATCCCTGTATAACTTCTGTTTTTTGGTTAGCATTGTTAAAGGAAAGATATAGAAAATAACTATCCTACGAGCAGGGAAATGAGGACTTGCACGATTTTTCATTTATAATTTTAATACATAGAATAGTGAAAAATATTAGACCTTTATTTTTTATTTTTTCCCAAATTGACTTATAATAATGAAAAAACTGCTATAAAAATTATATCCTTCAAAACGCGGCTGAATTTCCCCAGTCCCCCTTTGTCCAGTATCAAGGTTCTTACCTAACTTCCCTTCATTTCAAACGTCAAGTATAATATTTTAACTTCGGCAAACTGACAAATTGTATAATCTTCTGCAAATATAGTAGCACGCAAAAGCCTTACAATGCTTTAAATTACAGACTGTCCACTTTACCAAATTTCAAACGCGCCAAACAAGAACATTTGAAATCTGACATACAAACGTGGATACCTCAGACCAGAACCTACGGACGTCACAATTCTTGCGACTTTTTCTTTAGTACGATACTTTAAAACGATATTATATAACAAAAAATGTACATAATAAAGAATTACATCATATAGAGCAACAAATTTAAGCAAAAAAAAACTTCACTTAATTTCTTTGCAAGACCTCATTATGAAAATCATAAGAATTTGGTCGTCTAGCAACAGACAAAATTAACTAGATAAAGTTGCAATGTTACAAGTAAATAAACCTGAACTGTCAAGAAAACTGTCACATTTTACAAATACATTAACAATATATAATAAGCGACTCGGAATGTAACTGTCTAATACAACTATCCTCATACGGTAACATAAACTGAGGCGAAGCTTGCGAATCTTCTCGAAGGTTTTCAGCCTATGAATCATCGAATACTATATTTTTTTCGAATAAGAGAATTGAAGTCTTTAATACAAGTAAATCTCTTGGTACTTGTGATAGCAACTACCTTCCCTGTAACAAGGCTCGTAAGTTATTTGCGTGCCGACGCTGGACAATCGTCTCTCCATCATCTGTGCAATTAGTGAAATTCGGTGTGCCCACAGCTAATGGCTTTAACAATACAGCAATTAGTTCAGTAACTACCTGTCAAACAAGTACAACTAACTGCGCATACCGAAGCAGCCAATTACGAGAGATAGCGGGCGGTGACAGCGGCCAGGATGGCGCCTTGCTGACACCCGCCTGGATTTGTTTAAGATAATGCCCCAATCGCCCCAGGATTAGCAACTCATCGGCTGATAGCCACTAAATATAAATACTGTCGTTGGATGCAAGAGAAGCTTCATATGCTGGGATCTTCAGTAGATGTTTCGATAATTTCATTAATATCGTTTTCCCCGAAAGTTTTTTTAATCGTAATAAAATAATGTGTCCTTGTATCTTCCAAGCGGACCGTAAGGCAACCGAACTCACCGAGCCGCCGTTCTAACTACTGTTCTGTCGGTTGTTTTATGCCAGCGCTACTTCTATTTAAGACGTATAGATGGCGCCTTGCTGACACCCGCCTGGATTTGTTTAAGATAATGCCCCAATCGCCCCAGGATTAACAACTCATCGTCTGATAGCCGCCAAATATAAATACTGTCCTTGGATGCCAGAGAAGCTTCACATACTCGGATCTTCAGTAAATGTTTCCGTAATTTCATTAGTATCGTTTTTACCGACTGTTTTTTAATCCTAGTGATGTAATAATTGGAAAATTTAAAGGTGTTGATCTGCTAACATCCACCAAATATAAATAACGTCATTGGATGCCAGAGTAGCTTTTTATTAAATATTTTACTAGTATCGTTTTTCTCGACTGTTACATATAATGATGGAGGTGATGTGATAAATGGAAAATTTGAAGGTGTGTTGTAAATGACGGATTTTTTTTTCTGGATTGTAGTCAAATTTTAAAAAGTTTATTACAAACTCCGACTAGTTTTGGCCTCACCTAGGTCTTCCCCAGGGACTATCAATGTTTACAATAGTCCCTGAGGCAGGATTACGTAAGGTCGAAACTAGTCAGTTTGTAATAAACTTTTTAATATTAGACTACAATCCAGAAAAAAAGTCAAGAAACATTATGCATCAGTTGTTGTAAATATCCATAAGAAAGGACGAAGTAAAAAGTCATTTTTCTTAATTATTATACCTCTCTAACTTTTTAAGTGTAAGATAACTGGTGGATTAAGTTCTAATCTTTTCTGTCTATATCTTTCTGTCTTTTGTTTCTTTCATTATATTTTCTCACTGTACTCCTCTTTTCGATGTTTTCTCACTTCGTCTTGTCATGTCTTTCTTAGTCTGCATCTTTTTTTCTTGTTAGTTTTTCTGGCTTTGTAATCTTTTCTTGTTATCCTATTCCTTGGTATCCGTTTTAAGTAACCAAACCATCTTAAATAGACTATGGTTTCTGGAAATCAGCCAACTTCATTTTTTCAGCTTCGATAGTTTTGACCTCACATGTACAAACTAAAGTATTGTAATAGCGAAAAATTTCGGTTTTCAGGTTTCAACGAATATATACATTATGACCATTGCGTGACGTCTGTATGTACACAGGTATCTCGCATATCTCAAAAACTATTAGCCGTAGAACGTTGAAATATTGTTTATGAAATTACTATAACATTTAGTTTATGAGCATCTTCAAAAGTGCAGTTTACTTTTCATAGAAATTTAATAAAAATAATGGTTTAGTTGGCTTTTAATTTTTGTAGGAAACATTTAATTTCTTAATAATACTTAATACTCTCTGTATTAATAAAATGACATTGACAACTATCGGAATATATTTCGTGTGAAGTGTGTAAGAAGTAATTGAAAACAACATCTCTTTCTTTGCAAGTTTTTGAGAAACGAATGAAAGTTAAAGAATAATTAGCCGTAGTATGATCTCACTTGTAACAATATACAATTATAGTAGAGGTCGAAAGAACAAAGTTGGCTGATTCTCAGAAACCATCCAAAAAATATCCTAATGTCATACCATCTTAGTTGTCTTTTTTTATTTTGTCTTTTATTGTCATTACCTATAGATTTTTTATTTTTTCATTATCGTTTTGTTATATATTTCTTAGAAATCTTGTACCTGTAGATCTCATCTTTGTTTTAATTTTTCTGTTGCAGTAGTTTTCGCTCCGTATGTAAAAATAGGTATAGATATGATAGTATTTATTAAAACTAGTAGATTATTTATATAATATAAAATATTTGAGGAGATGTATTGTATGTATAGAATCACTAACTACAGCCAATCTTTCTTGACTTTGTGGATCAAATAGTTGTGTAGAGGATGAACAAAGCCGTCGCTATCACATTATCCATTGTAAGCAATCCGAGCAAGTTGGCAATTTACCACAATGCAGCACATAACCGATTGTTCTGTTGCATTATGATAATATCTCTTATGTCTAATATGAGTCTCGTGTTCCTCTAATGAAATAAGCCCCAAATCCGATCGAAGACGCCGACGACTGTTGTCGCTGCTCATTTGCACGAGGAATTGCCATAGAGACGAGTCAATAACGCAGGACAGGACTGCGGGACTATTCGCCAATCTCGGGATAATACTTGCAATACACGGCTGTGGTAACATATATACCAGCATGAATTTAGCTGGGAATTGCACTGAAAGTACTGGCTGAATTGTTAGCGCGCTTGTTCTACGACTTGAAATCGTTTCATTTACGTCAGACGTCTACATGTGTAGTTTTATTAAAATTCATTCAACCGACATCATGCGAAGTTACTGGATGATCTTTAAAATGAATTGACTCTAAAAAAGTGTGTTTTTAATGTATATTTAAAAATTGAGTACAATCGCAACTACTTTATCATTCGATTCTACAGAAAAAGATATATAAAGAAATGTTTTGCCCACATATACGTTCTTTGGATCTATTTGGAGAAAAATTACAAGAATTGAAGAAAAGGCATAATAGGATAGTAAGTTTTGAAATCAGCACATCGATATTTACTTAAGTCTAGATAATGAAAAGTTTTTGAGAAAAGTTACAATACAGTCCAGGATAATCAACATTTAATTATTTTACTTGTAGCTTAAGTATTTCGTTTAAACTACAGTTTAAGGAATTACTTAAGGGGATAGTGTACCTATAGCAAAAATGTCGTTCCTACTTTCTGAAGTGTTATTTTCGGTATATTTTAGAGAAAAAGGTTATTAGAAAAAAAGAAAAAAGTTATTAAAACAATATTCTAAACATTGAACTGTTTTTCAATATTTGATTTTTCAGAAAATTTTATTTTTAATAAGCAAAAATAGTACTTTTCTAATAGTTCTTTTATGTTAAAAACTTTTTTTAATAACATTTTTTTCTACAATGTACCAAAAATAAGTTTTTAGAAAAGTTCGAATCACACTTTTGCTGTAGGTAGACTATTCTCTTAAGTTATACTGTTAATTGTGCAACTGGCCTTTAGTATAAAAAAACAGATAGCTACGCACAAACTGCTTAAATCTGACGTTTATCTTATTTTTTACGGCATGGATACTGAAATTCAGTCAGTTGCATTATATTATAGTACTTCTCTTACCGATTTCAACCCTCACATTGGTCTTTTTCAGGGGTTGAAACCGGTCGGAGAGGTAATATACTTGTATTCAACTGACTGACTTCCATTAGACTCTTCTCAACTATATCAGTCAAGGAAATCCTTCTACCATTATATTAAAATTGCATTATATTTTAGTTCTTCTCCTACTTATTTCAAGATTTCAACCCTCACATGAATCTTTTTCAGGGGTTGAAACCGATTGAAGAGATAATAAACTTGTATTCAACTGACTGACTTCCAATAGACTCTTGTTAACTAAATTAGTCAAGGAGATCCTTCTACCATTAATTTAAAATTACACATTTGGCAAAGCATAAAGCGAAGACGTCAGATAAGATGTGAAAACATTGCTGACTGTGTAATCCACCTCTGCTTATTACCCATTGTAAGATACAGCAGTTTTGCTTTCATTTCACTAAGCAAGTAAAACAGTGCGTCAACTGTTTGACTTCCAATAGACTCTTCTCAACTATATCAGTCAAGGAAATCCTTCTACCATTATTTTAAAACACATTTTGGCAACGCATAAAGCAAAGTCGTCAGATAAGAAACCGATGTCACAACCTTGTTGACTGTAATCCACCTGCTTATTACCCACTGTAAGATACCTTTGCTTTGATTCAGCAAGTAACACAGTGCGACCGCTTCTGTTTACAGCTGCGGATGGAACACTTGAGCCGTCTATTAGTCCAAATCAAACACCAGCGCCGCTACCCTTCATTCGCACTTACCCTATCGTTCCAGGTGGAGATATTGTCCATGCAGAGTGCAAAGCGCTGTAGGTAAACACAATAGCAGGCTGGGTGAGTGTAGGGACTCTTCAGCTTACGGTTAGAAGGGGTGCGGAAAGGGTAAAGGGTTGAGGATATCAACGAGAAGTTGGAGGTGGTTGTAGCAGGGAAATCTATACGAGGGTATCAAAAATAATCAAACAATATTTGGGATTAAGTTCTGTAATTTTTTTTATTAATTTACAATGTTTCGACAGTCAGGTAAATAACAAAACTGTAAATTAATAAAGGGGGAGGGTAAAGGGTTGAGGATATCAACGAGAGAAGTTGGAGGTAGTTGTAGCAGGGAAATCTATACGAGGGTATAAAAAATAATCAAACACAATATTGGGTTTAAGTTCTGTAATTTTTTTATTAATTTACAACGATTCGACAGCTCAGTGCTGCCTTCGTCATGTAAATAACAAAACTGTAAATTAATAAAAAGTTTACAGAACTTAAACCCAAATATTGTCTTTGATTAATTATGAGTTTTGAAAGCTTCTTTCATTATCAAAAATGATTTTATAATTAATAATGAAAGGAGTATATGATTAAATTATAATTGAAATAAACTAAAAGAATCAAATCTGGGAATCTTGCTGGCCATGCGTCCTTTTAGAATGAGACTCAGTTATTCTATACACAAGAACTATTTATTTTGCGGATAAAATTCTGTACAAGGTCAAGTTGTATTGAAATTTATCCGAAGAAAATTAAATGCGAGAATGTAACACAGTGAGATAGTTGAACGACAATTATTGCAAATAACATAAATGTTCCTAATTCATGTTTTGATTTGGTTGCTAGGAAAAAGGTAAATAAGGATTATCACTTACAAGAATTTTCCTTATTAATTATCCGCTATGAAAAAAATAAAATTATTTTTTCTTTATGGCTTATTTTGGAAATTGCACAAATACAGGTTTCATAAGAGAAACAAGCTTGAATGTTATTCTATCAAATATCAAAATATTAATAACACGCAGAATATTGAGAAATACAATTTCTCGAATCTGAAATGTTATACTAAGTATTTAATAGAAAATAATGTAGAAATACCTATTTGCTTAAATCGTTTTGCATTTCATGACAGATAACAAATTATAAACAACAAAAAATTAGAATAAATGCTAATATACGACAGAACATGTTTATCAAATTTTTCAAACGTAGCCAATAAAAAAATGTGGTGCAGTTATCGTGACGTAGGTATAAGCGAAATTATCAATTTCATTTTGTATCATATACATTTGTCTTATTTGTTAAAATTAAACTAACTCTATTCTTTTCAAAACATTTAAAACACAGTTGGCACTATTTCAAAAATCGAAACGGTCTTAGTGTTATTGGTTCAACCGTTTTCATTCGACATACTATAAGTTTTAAAACACTTTGAACCAGCATGTTTTTTTACAAAGAAAGCGGCGGTTAAAATTACAAATGTATGGAGTGGTATATCTAAGAATTTAACCCTAGTAACGCAAATAATGAAGAAAATAAAAATTCCAGTGTGCCCGTGCTGTACGTATTAAAATTATAAAATTATTTAGGAATGAAGTGGTGGTAAATGCGCTAATCAGCCCTCGATGCCAGATGAAGAATGCGATACAAAAACAACATAGTTGAGAACTACGTGGAATTCCAGATATTCAAGAAATACCGCTCCGAGATTTAAAGTTCCGAGCGAGATATTCGAACTATGTTGGATAATTAACCTGTTAAAAATATTTCACCCTATCTGCACTTCATCAGCAAATTACACAGCCTGTTTCATCATACCACCCCGTCAAAATATTCCAAATTACACGAAAATATAATAACTGTTTACATGTAGTTGCTATGCCCAAATTAAAATCAGACCAGCAACACGCGAGTGTGTTTAAAGCAAGAATATAGCTGGGAATTATACGGGCAGTGCTGGCTGAATGGTTAGCGCGCTTGCTCTACAACTTGAAATGTGACCAGCAATACACGAGTGTGTTTAAAGCAGGGCATGTAACCGGTTAAAAAAACCGGTTAATAAAAACCGGTAACCGATATTTTCAACGAAAATTGCGAACTTTAACCGTAATTTTAACCGATATTTTTCAGGCCAAAAATACCGGTAAAAGTTAACCAAAAAAAAAATAAACCGGTTTTAGCGAACATTAACCTTTATTTAATATCATTTAGCGAGAAAAAAAATAATATTTTTTTATATCTGTGTTTTCTATTTGTATTTGAACATGAGTCATGACAGTTTTTACAATTAACATTTTATTGGAGAGTCATAAATGTAGGTAGTCTCTTTGGCCGTTAAGGTTACTTAAAAAGTCCCAAATAAATACAACCTTTGTCAACACAGGCAAGTTTAAAATTGAAAAGTGACCTGCGTTTTTCTGAAGATATTACGGGAATTTTTGTGAATGTTCATTAATTAAATTGCTTTTTTTTAATTGTTATATTTTTCTTAGATTTTTTTGACACCCTTTTCCATTTAAAATTAGGTGCAACCCCCATTTTAGGGTTGAAATGCCATTGGAAATCCATTCAAGTGTCCCCCTTTATACTAAAATTGCCGTGTTCAACCGTTTTTTGCTTTAAGTGTCCAGAAATTGCGCTGATAATTTTCATTGGACCACTCATAATCCGTCTGAAGGTCGATGACTAAAACTCGTTTTTTCTCAGGAGGAGATAACTCTAACAGCTTTTCTCTAGTGACTAGACCTGGCTCGTCTAGTGCAGAACTATTGACTATAACTGAACTAGACTACGAGAGTTCTAGGAAAAAGTAGGATTTAAGAGTTAGAGTAGCCAGTCCTCCTCTAAGAAGCGATGTTCATGTTGAAGTTATTGTCACAGACGTAAATGATAATGCCCCTGTTTTAAAAGACTTTCAGATAAGAATTTGAATCCGTGTGGCGGTCGTAAAATAAAAAAATGTTCCTGGCGATTTTTATTTACTTTTTATATATTTATATCACTTTTTGAATATCTAAAATAGATCTGAATCCTTGTGGCGGTCAAAACATTTTTTGGAAATGAGTTTTGTCTTTACAGTCTTGTAACTCGTAAATTAATTGAGATACAATAAAAATTCTTACATCAATCGATTCCTTGGGATTTTTTTTTTTAAAAAGTCTATATTGATATTCCACAATGTTAAACCCAATGAAACTGATTTAATTTATTCCAAAACAATTTGGGACAATGTGAAACCTTACACAACTGTCAGTGTTGAACCTTATATAACAATGTTAAACCCTAAATAATTATATTAACTTTGTCCCAAACAACTTGGAATTCTGAAATTAATCTCAAACAAATTGGAACAGTGTTGAACCTTATATAACAATGTTAAACCGTAAACAATTGTCGTAACTTTGTCCCAAACAATTTGGAACAATGTTAAACCTTCCAAAACTGCCTGAAATTAATCTCATACAATTTGGGATAATGTGTAACCTTGTAGAACTATCTAGAACATTGTTAAACCCTGTACAACTGTCTCATCTGAATCCCAATTATCTTGGAACAGTGTTGAACCTGATACATCTATGTTACACCCTAAACAAGTTTCTAACTTTGTCCCAAACAATTTGGAACAAAGTGAAACATAGTGCAACTGTTTCTACTTACTCTAGAACACTTGGAACATGTTTCTGCCTTCTACAACTGTATTTTTAAGTCTTCCTAGCAATTTCCAATAATAGTTATACATTAAAACTTACAATTTATAGTTTTTCATTCTAAAATTTTTCATATACAGCCAAAAAAATCCAAAAAGACCCATTTTTAGGTCCAAAATTTTGATTTTTGAAATAATTCCAAATTGATAGTCGCCGATGCGCTGATTTCAAATTTTCAAACCGAATTCAATTATCTCTTTCCGTTCCTGAGATATTTGACCTCAAAGTTGCACCTCAAAAAAGTGGGTTTTTTGGATATAACTCAAAAACGGGTAGGGACACAATCTCAACGACTATACCAGTGGATTCTACAGGCAAAGTTACATAAAGAAATGTTTTCTTCGCATATACGTTCTTTGGAACGATTTTGTGAAAAATGAGAAAAACGAAAAAAACCGGAATTTCAGTTTTTCGCTTGGGAACTTTTTGTCACCAAATCTTTTCATTTTCTAGACTTAAGTAAATACAGATGCGCTGATTCCAAATTTTCAAACCGATTTCAATTATCTCTTACCGTTCTGGAGATATTTGCGTTCAAAGTCAGACCTGAAAAAAAAAGTTTTTCAGGATTAGTCCTGAAATGGGTGGAGATACGACCTCGGCGACCTCACCAATCGATTCTGCGGGCAAAATTACATAAGTATACCAATTTTCAGATATTTATTCAGGCGGATACAATTTTTAAAGCGAAAAAACGAAAATCGCAAAAATTGAAAAATCGCCTGATGAACCCCTTACGATTTTTTCCGATTTTTGGCCATTTTCGTTTTTTTGCTGTAAAAATTGTATCCATTAGAATATAAATCTGAAAATTGGTACAAAAATGTAATTTTGTCCGTAGAATCGATTGGTGAGGTCGCTGAGGTCGTATCTCAACCCATTTCAGGACTATTCCTGAAAAACTGAATTTTTCAGGTCCAACTTTGAACTCAAATATCTCGAGAACGGTAGGAGATAATTGAAATCTATTTGAAAATTTGGAATCAGCACATTCTTCTTTACTTAAGTCCAGAATATAAAAAATTTTGGTGACAAAAAGTTTCCGAGCGAAAAACTGAAATTCCGGTTTTTTCGTTTTTCTCATTTTTCACCAAATCGTTCCAAAGAACGTATATGAGGAGAAAACATTTCTTTATGTAACTTTCCGCGTAGAATCGACTGGTATAATCGTTGAGAATATATCTCTACCCATTTTAGAGATATGGTCAAAAAACACCCTTTTTTGAGGTGCAACTTTGAGAGCAAATATCTCAGGAATGGAAAGAGATAATTGAATTTGGTTTGAAAATTTGAAATCAGCGCATCGACGACTATCAAGTTAGACTAATTCCAAGAATCAAAATTTTGGACCCAAAAATGGGCATTTTAAATTTTTTTGGCTTTATATGAAAAATTTTAGAGTGAAAAACAATAAATTGTAACTTTTCATGTATGTCTATTATTGGAAATTACTAGGAAGACTTAAAAAGAAAGCTTTAGAAGGCAGAAAGTGTTCTGAAATAAGTAGTGAGACTTGCACTATGTTTCACTTTGTTCCAAATTTGGGACAAAGTTAAGGCACTTGTTTAGGGTGTAACATAAATGTACTAGGTTCAACACTGTTCCAAGATAATTGCGAGTAAGATGAGACAGTTCTACAGGGTTTAACAATGTTCTAGATAGTTCAACAAGGTTTAACTTGTTTTCGGAAAGAAGGTGGTTATTCCTGGGTTTGTACTGCTGGTTTTACCGGGTCAAATTGTGACATAACTTTAACTAAAAACGCATGTAAAAGAGATATTTGTAAGAGTGGTTCAACTTGCACTCCCCTTAAAAAAGGAGGGTTTATTTGTGAAGACTGTTATCCCAATAATGGGTATGAACATTAAACAGAATTATGTGAGCTTAAAAGTAGAAGCTTTGGAAAAAGCTCGTTTCTTACTTTTCCAAGTTTGAAACAGAGACATCGTCTACATTTGACTTTAAAGTAAGTACTAAACTAAAAGCTTTTTTGAATTTTTTTAATGGATTTCTCTGTTTTTTTTTATAAGACACATTTTTTATATTTTTACTTTAACTTGTACGGAACAGGTTTACCAAAATAAAACAACATGCAAAATTAATAAAATTAAGTTTTATAAGCTTGTAACTCAAAAACTATTAAAGATATAGTCTTAAAATCAGAGCATGTAACCGGTTAATAAAAACCAGTAACCGATATTTTCAACGAAAATTGCAAACTTTAACCGTAATTTTAACCAATATTTTTCAGGTCGAAAATACCGGTAACCGTTAACCAAGAAAAAAAATAAACCGGTTTTAGCGACCTTTAACCTTTATTTTAATATCATTTAGCGACAAAAAATTTTAATATTTTTTTTATATCTGTGTTTTCTATTTGTATTTGAACATGAATCATGACAGGTTTTACAATTAACATTTTATTGGAGAGTCATAAATGTAGGTAGTTTCTTTGGCCGTTAAGGTTACCTACTTAAAAAGTCCCAAATATATACGGCCTTTGTCAACACAGGCGAGTTTAAAATTGAAAAGTGACCTGCGTTTTTTTGAAGATATTACGGGAATTTTTGTGAATATTCATTAATTAATTTGTTTTTTTTTTAATTGTTATATTTTTCTCAGATGGTATTTTTTTATTATTTTTATAAATTAATTATTCTGTAATTTTTTTTAATCAAATTTTTATAATTAATTTCTTTTAATTAATTTAATTATTTTTTTAACCGATATATTAAACGGTTTAAACCGGTTTCTAATTTTCAAAAACCGGTTTTCGAACTAAAACCGTTATTATTATAACGTTCTCTATAAGGGTTAACCGTTAACCAGTATTTTTTTCGGTTACATGCCCTGGTTTAAAGCCATGTGGCAACATATATACCAGCAAGAATATAGCTGGGAATTATACGGGCAGTGCTGGCTGAATGGTTAGCACGCTTGCTCTACAACTTGAAATGTGACCAGCAATACACGAATGTGTTTAAAGCCATGTGGCAACATATATACCAACAAGAATATAGCTGGGAATTATACGGGCAGTGCTGGCTGAATGGTTAGCGCGCTTGCTCTACAACTTGAAATGTGACCAGCAATACACGAGTGTGTTTAAAGCCATGTGGCAACATATATATCAGCAAGAATATAGCTGGGAATTATACGGGCAGTGCTGGCTGAATGGTTAGCGCGCTTGCTCTACAACTTGAAATGTGACCAGCAATACACGAGTGTGTTTAAAGCCATGTGGCAACATATATACCAGCAAGAATATAGCTGGGAATTATACGGGCAGTGCTGGCTGAATGGTTAGCGCGCTTGCTCTACAACTTGAAATGTGACCAGCAATACACGAGTGTGTTTAAAGCCATGTGGCAACATATATATCAGCAAGAATATAGCTGGGAATTATACGGGCAGTGCTGGCTGAATGGTTAGCGCGCTTGCTCTACAACTTGAAATGTGACCAGCAATACACGAGTGTGTTTAAAGCCATGTGGCAACATATATACCAGCAAGAATATAGCTGGGAATTATACGGGCAGTGCTGGCTGAATGGTTAGCGCGCTTGCTCTACAACTTGAAATGTGACCAGCAATACACGAGTGTGTTTAAAGCCATGTGGCAACATATATACCAGCAAGAATATAGCTGGGAATTATACGGGCAGTGCTGGCTGAATGGTTAGCGCGCTTGCTCTACAACTTGAAATGTGACCAGCAATACACGAGTGTGTTTAAAGCCATGTGGCAACATATATACTATATATACGCGCCTGCTCTACAACTGAAGTGGTACCTTATGTAGCTAGGGCAACGTTGACAGGTTACTACGCCCAGAATAGGAGAGCAAAGTGATTGCAAAGTGACAGCTCCACTCCATTATTCAATCTTGTATCTCTTCATTCCGATTCTGATTGAATTCATGAAATATTCCGCCCAACCGCTGCATTTGCATTTGCTGCAGGAGTCCCCTCCCTGTCTACATCATTTATTTATATCTCCTAAGAGCAGTATCATGTCGGATAAATTTTTTATCTCCATTAAACTCTGCCTACGACACGAAACAATTTCGGCTGATATTTTTTGCCTAAAGTGAGAATCATGTTTATATTCATAACATTAGACCGATTTGCATTTTGCAAATTCTGACCAAAAATATGGCGTGAATTTGATACTTTGCATAATTGCATTATTTGCTTTCTCAGGGGGGAATATCGAGAATTGTCTAGGGACGGGGGAACCACTTTTCTCCCCTTACCAATTTTTCCCCACACACTTATTTCCATATTAGTTTTATATTTTTTTATAAGAAAAAATTAAACAAAGTACAACCAGTGCTTTAGTAAGTACAATGACCATCTGTGGTACTAAGAATTTGTTTTCTATATTTCTATATCTTTTATAATAAAAATTATCCCTGTTGTGTAATCCCATGTCAGCTTGAGTAACAGCAACTTTGTCAGTGTAAATATTAATAAAAATGTGATACTTATTATTTAATAAATTTGATGTAATATCCAAATCCTTAGGATTAATTTATAAAAAAATTACCATAATGAAATGTTTATTTTTACAGGGTTTAATAAAATTATTTTGTCTTAAGGGAGGTTCATTAAGTAAATTATATAATAATCAAAAAAGGTTTATAATTTTTTTAATGCTATGTAAACTTTGAACACTTTAAGCATATTTTAGGGTTTCCCGTTACAGTATTTAATAATTTACGTATCCTGAAAATATCAAATTATCACCTAATTATTACTTCGCTTTTAAATGTGTCGTCCTGCAATTAGATCTATTCTCTTGGATTGAATCTTAATAAATAAATAAAAAAATATTAAAAAAATGTGTTATTATTTGAATATGGGTATAGAAATATGTACCAACAATTCAATACGTTTTCTCTCATCAGTTGGTAATTTGTCCAAATTATTAGTTGCTGTGCAATTGACGCTGTTACTAATTTTTATACCATTTGTGTGTGCAGTATTGATTTAAATATTGAATGTGGGTTATTTTCGTGTGTTAATGTTTGTTTTAAATAGTTTATATACATTTTGACAGTTGAGTATTTCAAATAAATAAATGAATATTGGTGAACATTTGTTTATGACATATTACTATGTTAATGTAAACAGAAAATGATAAACAAATTGTGTGGGAGACAGAAGAAGCCTAAATATACAAACATGAGTGATGTTATTATAATTATTATTTTTTACGACATGCATGGAAAGCCAAACTTTCTTCTGGCGAAATAGAGAGAAAAATAAATTTTCCCTCTCTAGAGAGGAAAATGTACAGTGTTACCAACAATAAGACATGGATACTATTTTAGAATAAAATATTAGAAAAATTCATTATTAAATTAATTATTTAATATTGATATTCTTTAAAAAAATTATGTCAATTATGACTTTCTTTTCTTTTTTACCTCTCACCTATCAATTTATAGATAAGGGAGGTATTGTTTTTGATCAAATTTCTCGAGTATGAGTTTTAAACATATGAGCACAAATTAGGGTACCTACAATACGATTTTAAAATGTTTACCATGATGTGTGTATGTCCGTGTGTGTCTGTGTGTCAGTGACGATTTTTAGTCTACGATAGCTCCAATATGATACATGTAAAAAATATAATATTTAGTATTTGAGAGTTATATTCAAATACGATGAACTGATTAAATTTTGACTACCACTGGTTAACCGGAAGTAGTACTTTACTTGAAGCTTTAAACACTTTTTCCTAAATTATACTTCTAAATAACATTTTTTCGCAAATTACGTTATTATTAAATTAAAGATTTTTTAATTTTCTACCGATGTGCATAATTACGTTTATATATAACTTCTAGCTAAACAGAAAAATATATAAATTATAATAATTTTACATATCGTTTAGGCTGAGGAATTTCTATAAAACAGATGAGTTATTCATATGTTCACAAATTTAACAAATGGTGTATTTCTAGTCATATTGGTCTTCCGAACTAGTCAGTTTTAGAATAATTCCCAGCTATATTCTTACTGGTATATTATTCTCACATAAATATAAACACACTCATGTATCGCTACTAAGTCCTTGTTGCAAATATGAGATGGTCTCTTTAGAATTAATGTGGTGAAAACTTAATAAATTAATCCAATGTCCATAACCGTAAGCATTCCTCCATATTCCGGAAGAAGCAAAGATAAAAAGAAAATAAAAACGGCTATAAAAATCATTAGCTCATGATAGGCGAAAGCACAACAAGCGACTCTCTTGGTGGGTTGGAATACTCGTTGTATATAATCTCTGGGACGTCATAAACGCTGTATGGAAATGTTGGAACTTTACGCGCTATAAATTCCTTTTATTGCTGGCCGAGGACTAGAATTATCACTTTTTAAATACTCAAGAGCAAACCGAATATTCCAATTGAATTGTATCCAAAATATTAACTGCTACAACATCGAAACAATTGGAGGAAATTAGAAACATTGTCTTAAATGTTGAAGTAGAAAATTATAAATATCATTGGATTGAAAGTATTGCCAAGTAGCGACCGGGAACAAAACTCGAATAAAAAAACACGAAAAAATCGTAATTTTTCTGAACTGTAATTAGAACTTTTCAAAGCCAGCGAAACTAAACCCCACCAAATTATTTTTTTACGCATAATGTTTTTTATAGGTTCACTACAATAAATAAACATATTACAAACATTGCTTGAATAAATATCGCTTACATTTTTTTGCTTCTGTAAATTTATTATTCCTTTTTAGTGTACATCTATCTTTGCTAATTATATGTATTGTGTGTTAAATATTTTCTATTTACGTGCTTATATGTACATCTTTCTATTAATCAAGAACTGAGCTGAACATTAATTCGAATACTAATTAAATTACTTTTCGATAAAAAGTACTTGGAATTCAATTACTTCTCAAATTTCGGTCGATAATAAATTCCCCTCGTCGACATGCGCTTTCAGACAGAAATTTCGAAAAGTTATTACTCTTTTAATTTATATTATGATAGTAGATTCTTGATATTATTTTTCAATCTATCGTAACAATCATTCATATTTATGTTTTTAAAATAAAACTCTTGTTTAATATAATTTTTTGCTATTTATGTTTATTCCCTGAAAAAGTTATACAAATATAACGTAAACAATTGAAATCCGGTATTATAAAAATACCCAAAAATTTCTGTATTTCAATTACTTTTTAAATGTAATTGTAATTGGGAATTGGTTTTTTTTTCAATTAAAGTAATTTCAGTTATAGCATTTTCAAATACTTGCAAGTCTTAAAAGTAATTGTATTTGAATTAAATTTTTGTAAGTCGAGTAATTAATATTTAAATTACGTTTTGTTAGTAATATGCTTAACTCTGATTACGAAGAGGTGTTTGCTATTTAACATTTACAAAATATTTTTGGTAAATAATCTATGTTTTCGTACTGTACAAATTTCTTTGAGTACTAATACTTCTTGGATACAGTAAGTACTTTATATTTAATAATATAATTCATACTTAACCTACGTCATATTTTTCTTGTTAAGCTTAAATGGTACTAAATTGTCAAGTGTAATATTATATAAATAGTATACTAATTTTCCTTCTATCTACTATATAGTTTTATTAACTATGTTATTCTTCTGATTATATGACATTTTATACATAATCCCGAATTCTATAGCTTTTGTTAAACCCAAATATATGATATAGGTACTAAATGTATATAATTTCTACAAGTGACCTAGTATATAGTGTAGCATTTAAAATTATTACTACTTGTTTTTATTTTACAATATTTTACCTATAATTTATTTTGAATTTGCACCAAATTTAAAATAAATAAACATTAATTCTAGATCACTGATGTCAAGTAGTGACTCCTAGAATGATCTAAATATTTTTAATATATTTAGGATCAGGGCATGTAACCGAAAAAAATACTGGTTAACGGTTAACCCTCATAGAGAACGGTATAATAATAACGGTTTTAGTTCGAAAACCGGTTTTTGAAAATTGGAAACCGGTTTAAACCGGTTAATATATCGGTTAAAAAATAATTAAAATTAATTAAAACAAATTAATTATAAAAATTTGATAAAAAAATAGAGAATAATTAATTAAAATTTTTTTTTTAAATATCATGTGAGAAAAATATTACAATTAAAAAAAAGCAATTTAATTAATGAATATTTAAAAAATTCCCGTAATATATTCAGAAAAACGCAGGTCACTTTTCAATTTTAAACTTGCCTGTGTTGACAAAGGCCGTATTTATTTGGGACTTTTTAAGTAACCTTAACGGCCAAAGAAACTACCTACATTTATGATTCTCCAATAAAATGTTAATTGTAAAAACTGTGATGACTCATGTTCAAATACAAATAGAAAACACACATATAAAAAAAAATATATTAAAATTTTTCCTCGCTAAATGATATTAAAATAAAGGTTAATGTTCGCTAAAACCGGTTTATTTTTTTTTGGTTAACGGTTACTGGCATTTTCGACCTGAAAAATATCTGTTAAAATTACGGTTAAAGTTCGCAATTTTTGTTCAAAATATCGGTTACCGGTTTTTATTAACCGGTTTTTTTAACCGGTTACATGCCCTGCATACTTCTAACAGCTTTTTGCCAAAAACAAAAGCTGATTGACATGGTAATTATTTGTCATTTTTTATTTACATTTAATACCAAATACGACGTACTTCTGACAACTTTTCTCCAGAAACAAAAGCCTGTTGACATGATTTTTGACATTTTTGCACGCCAAACATAGTCGAGTACTTACATTTGATACCAAGCACGACTTACTTTTGAAATATTTTAGCTGAAAACAAAAGACATTCGACAAGGATTTTTTTTGTCATTTCTACACGCCAGCCCTCATCAAATAATCCTTTCATTTGATACCAAACACGACTTACTTCTAAAATATTTTAGCAGAAAACAAAAGATAATCGACATGGAACATTTTGAAGAAAATACAACGGGCGTGATCTTGAGTAATAGTACACTTAAGTTGTGTACTTTTAAAGTGCTATTAGTTTGTGTCTTATATATTAACTTTTATTATTCCTTTTACATATGTGACTGTATTATTTACTAGATTATAAAAGTATATTATCCTATTATTTCGGCCCTCTACGTTACGGGAAAAATAGTGATATTCGATTTTGTCATTTGTTTAAGCCTACTTGATTGCAATTTTAAACACCTGATAAAATTTGTTTTAAACGATATTTCTCTGGAACTAATGATCGGAATTGAAAAATAAAAAACTGTTGAGAAGAGAATTGAAAGGCCTTTCGAACTGTGTCATGTTTGACACTCTTTTCCATTTAAAATTTTTGAGGTGCAGTCCACCCCCATTTTAGGGTTGAAGTGATGCCATTGGAACTAATCCATTTAGGTGTTCACCCTTTATACTAAAAATGACGTGTTCGAGCGTTTTTTGCAAAATTGATGTTAAGTGGCCAAAAATTGGGCTGATAATTTTCATTGAGCCATCCTGTATATAGAAGGTGGAAATAATAATATAAGAAACAGTTAATAAACAAATAATTAGGACAAATGAACTTTATCTAAACAAAAGGATGTCTGTAAAACAATTGATAGTTGTTAATTGGACCACGAACCTTGGCCTACAACGGAAATGATGACCGGAAGTACTTATATTTGGAAATTTTGTTTTGATAATTGTTATCTATATTCGCAAATATATTCCAAACAATATCCAAATAAAAATTAATATCTTTTCTCATCTCCAAGTAATTTACAATCATAGTTAATCATGAAAACTAACAATATTTAGATTTGCACCTTAAAATTTTGATTTTACAGCCGAAAAAATCCAAAATGACCCATTTTTCGGTCAAAAATTTTGGTTTTTTAAAATAGTCCAAATTGATAGTCGCCGATGAGCTGAGTCTAAATTTTCAAACCGAATTTAATTATCTCTTCCCATTCCTGAGATATTTGGCCTCAAAGTTGCACCTCAAAAAAGTGTGTTTTTTGACTATATCTCTAAAATGGGTAGAGATACAGTCTCCACGATTATACCAGTCGATTCTACGTACAAAGTTATATAAAGAAATGTTTTCTTCGCATATATGTTCTTTGGAACGATTTGGTGTAAAATGAGAAAAAAGAAAAAAACCGGAATTTCAGTTTTTCGCTGGAGAACTTTTTGGCTCCAAATCTTTTCATTTTTCAGACTTAAGTAAATACAGATGCGCTGATTTCAAATTTTCAAACCGATTTCAATTATCTCTTACCGTTCTCGAGATATTTGGGATCAAAGTTGGAACTGAAAAAAATCGTTTTTCAGGAATATCCCTGAAATGGGTCAAGATATGATCTCGACGACTTCACCAATCGATTCTACGGGCAAAATTACATAAGTGTACCAATTTTCAGATTAATATTCCAATGGATACAATTGTTAGAGCGAAAAAACGAAAATCGCGAAAATCGAAAAATCGCCTGATGAACCCCTTGCGATTTTTTTCGATTTTTGACGATTTTCGTTTTTCCTCTATAAAATTTGTATCCATTGGAATAAAAATCTGAAAATTGGTACAAAAATGTAATTTTGCCCGTAGAATCGATTGGTGAGGTCGCCAAAGTCGTATCTGAACCCATTTCAGAATTATTCCTGAAAAACTGATTTTTTCAGGTCTAACTTTGAACACAAATATCTCGAGAATGGTAAAAGATAATTGAAATCGGTTTGAAAATTTGGAATCAGCGCATCTGTATTTACTTAAGTCCAGAATATAAAAAATTTTGGTGACAAAAAGTTTCCAAGCGAAAAATTGAATTCAGGTTTTTTTCGTTTTTCTCATTTTTCACCAAATCGTTCCAAAGATCGTATATGCGGAGAAAACATTTCTTTATGTAACTTTGCGCGTAGAATCGACTGGTGTAATCGTTGATACTGTATCTCTACCCATTTTAGAGATATGTTCAAAAAACACACTTTTTTGAGGTGCAACTTTGAGGCCAAATATCTCAGGAATGGGAAGAGATAATTAAATTCGGTTTGAAAATTTGAAATCAGCGCAACGGCGACTATCAATTTGGTTTTTTCAAAAAAATCAATAAATTTTACCTAAAAATGGGTTTATTTGGGTTATTTTACACCCTGGGATGGGTTTAAAGTGCTTAACAATGATTTAGGTGTTCATAATTAAAAAAATAAGTTTAACACGATTATGTGTTGCATTTTATACCCAAAAATGAGTTGAAAAGTGTCTAAACATATTGTATAGTACATTTGGAAATTTGTCACTCCTTAAAATGGGTAAAAAGGAACCCAAACCTGACCTAAAATTGGGTTTAAAGGGTGTCAACAATCAAAAACCAAAATTTTGGACTCATACATGGGTATTTTTGGAATATTTCAGCTGTATATGAAAAATTTTACAGTAAAAACCTAAAAATTGTAACTTTTTATATTCAACTGTAATAAGAAATTACTAAAAGTTAGTTACAAACAGGGAATGTAACCGAAATAAATACTGGTTAACGGTTAACCCTTATAGAGAACGTTATAATAATAAAGGTTTTAGTTCGAAAACCGGTTTTTAAAAATTGGAAATCGGTTTAAACCAGTTAATATATCGGTTTAAAAAATTATTAACATTAATTAAAACAAAGTAATTATAAATATTTGATTAAAAAAAATTATAGAATAAATAATTTAAAAAAATAATAAAAAATTACCATCTGAGAAAATATAACAATTAAAAAAAACAATTTAATTAATAAATATTCACAAAAATTCCCGTAATTTATTCAGAAAAACGCTGGTCACTTTTCAATTTTAAACTTGCCTGTGTTGACAAAGACCGTATTTATTTGGACTTTTTAAGTAACCTTAACGGCCAAAGAGACCTACTTTTATGACTCTCCAATAAAATGTTAATTGTAAAAACTGTCATGACTCATGTTCAAATACAAATAGAAAACACAGATATAAAAAAAAATATTATTTTTTTTTCTCGCTAAATGATATTAAATAAAGGTTAATGTTCGCTAAAACCGGTTTATTTTTTTTTTGTTAACGGTTACCGGTATTTTCGACCTGAAAAATATCGGTTAAAATTACGATTAAAGTTCGCAATTTTCGTTAAAAATATCGGTTACCGGTTTTTATTAACCGGTTTTTTTAACCGGTTACATGCCCTGTTTAGGATATATAATAAAGATTCAATTATATTATTCAGTAGAGATTTGGTGCAGTTTTGGCATAAAAAGAGCTGGCAACGTTCGCATGTAAGCGAATGTGTGTCTGCATTTTGGCATAGAGAATTTTATTACGATCTGCCGTCAACAGAGTTTGCATTTAAATTAAGCCCAATGATTAACGCAAGCTTTTGCTGTTGTTTTAGGACTGAAATCTAGTTTCAGCACAAAAGCACGGCTTCACGCACAGCTTTTCAGAATAAATTGTTAAAATTAGCCAGTCAATTAGAGCGTTTGAGAGCTCGATTCGCACTACGGTCGCTCGGATCGCGCCGCTAACGCGTTTACCCACATTATTTTAATATCACTCATACATATTTATACCCGGAAATTATTAACTGCTTATTAACTCCGGACACTAAATTACTCGCGTTTTATCGCAAGAAAATGTAGTTATAACCATTACAACTAAATTGCATTCTGACCACTGCAATGTTGCACAACTCGATTACCTTCTCATTGACAAATTCTAATTATATTTTTTTATACTTGATTGGATCCGTCGTTGGCACTAGGTGAAACATTATTATAATAAGGTAGATAAACAACACTCAACATTCTGACGATGGTGTAAAACCCGAAATCGCGATTAAGATAAATACCTATATCAACTGTGAAACTTAGCTGAGTGTTGTTTATCTACCTTATTATATTTTTTTCGTAATTAGTACAACGTAACGCCTTGATTTGCTGACTGTTAATTTATGTAAAAAATTGACGTACTTATTGAATGCAATTAAAAACATTTATAAAGTATATATTTATACCCGGATGTTATTAATTGCTTATTAACTCCGGGACACTAAATTACTCGCGTTTTATCGCAAGAAAATGTAGTTATAACCATTACAACTAAATTGCATTCTGACCACTGCAATGTTGCACCACTCGATTACCTACTTATTAACAAATTCTCATTATATTTTTTTTGTAATTAGCATAACATAACGCTTAGATTTTCTGACTCTTAATGACTGCATGACAAAA
Source organism: Stenolophus ochropezus (assembly GCA_035578165.1). Classification (NCBI taxonomy): domain Eukaryota; kingdom Metazoa; phylum Arthropoda; class Insecta; order Coleoptera; family Carabidae; genus Stenolophus; species Stenolophus ochropezus. The sequence continues at coordinate 20,898,486 of JAQOWZ010000018.1, read as the reverse complement.
GCGCACAGTTCAGATTTAATTTAAATTAAACATTTCATAAGTACACCAAAAAAAAAAAATGTAACAAAAGCGCACCAGTAAATTTAGTGTGTGTGTGTGTGTGTGTGTGTGTGTGTGTGTGTACGTATGTGTGCATCTGATTAGATCAAAATACGAGTGAATTCGTTCTGTTCATGTATGGCACTTTTTAAATAGATACTCGCAGATGTATGCCTCTAAGTCTCTCTCGTCCCGAATCTAACCTACCCTAACCTAGCCTAAAATAATCTAATCTAACATAACTTAACCTAAAATTACCCTAACTTAACCTAAGCTAATCTTATATAATCAAACCTAACATAATCTAACCTCACCAAACCTAAATTAATCTAAACTAACCTAACCTAACCCTATCTATGGGACAACAAATACTACAAGAAATGGTACAATATCTTTAACCAAAAATTATTAGATTTTAACAAAGTTTTGTATGATACTAATGCAATTTCTTGTACAATATATTGACTCTGATTCTGCGCACTTTCCTTGAATATGTCAATTTGACAAGCAAAATTATCCACAAATTTATTTACATTTAAAGTTTGCAATACTTACAACTTTACCAGTAGTAACACTAAGTTTTTTATAACCACACTACATACAATGAAAACAAATAAACGTTAAAAACGCGTGAGATCACAAAATTAATATATGCGCATGCTCAGCCAAATTGGCTGATAGATTGTTTGAAAAATAGAACGTGATCTATTTTTACAGTACATTTACGATTGTGTAGAATATTTCATCCAATCCAATTTTCTGTTTGATACTAGCCAATTTAAACTGAACCAGAAATGGTGCAAAATTTTGTACAATTTATAGGCTAGTCTAAATACGAACTACAAATTATTTCCAATTTTTTTATTTAGTATATAGTTACATTAAGAAGATAAAATATTACAAATATCTGAAAAATGTAAATAATAATAATCAAAATACTAAAAATGAACAATGGAATCTGCAGAAAAAAATACATACAGTTATTGTTACTTTCTATCGTTCTTTCATTTTTTGTATAATACCTTTATAAAAAAAAAACACATTTCAATATTTGCAATAAGTTGTTTTTGTTATACTTTTTTTATTTCTTTAATTTCTTCCGCACCCATTTTTTAATTTATTTTTTTAAAATAAACCCATGAAATGAGAAACAATAATTTTAATGATTGCAATTTAACTTGAAAAAACACATTGCCTTATATTCGAACAAATTTGGTAGTCATAATAAGGGAGAGGATTATTTTGGAATATTTTATTTGATTTATTTAAGTCTTTATTTACAACTGGTTACGAAAAAACCAACAAATAAATGTTATAAATTAAAATAACGTGCGAGAAATAACCTCCATTGGAGTTCTTTCAGTTTTATTTTGTTTATTTTTTACTTCATAATTTATATGCCAAATCTAGAGGTTTAGTTCGTTTCCATCTTTTTATTTCTGTGGAATTATCTAATAAATTTTGTGCTGAATTATTATAATACAAGGACGAAAAATATACGAGTACTGACAAACAGAATTAATAAAAAGAAGTATTACAACGTTTATTACAACATAGATTTTGGTAAACTATTAAAAAATTATTTTAAACTGTACCTGGTATATATGTTGCCACATGACTGTAAACACACTAGTGTTTTGCTGGTCACGTTAAACCACATTTTAAGTTTGTCGTATACAAAATAAAAATTCCTCGTAGGTACTTAACGTTGTGCTTGAGTTTTTCCGTTGCAAGACGCTGTTATCATCACATAAGCTTGCATCTGCTTAATTAATAATTCACAAATTAAATTTTAATTAGGTGCGCATTGAGGAAATTGCTGCACTTGAAGGAAGCAACTCTTTACTTCATTACGCTGCCGAGTATTACAACATTTTTAATTATTCTTTTAATAAGATCCATTCTTACTGCGCTGATGATAAAGTAAGTTTTTATTTTATCCGGCGTTAAGTACACAACGGGGAGCAGAATTAGGTTGTTTTAATTTATTTTAACGCCACGATATTAAAAGATAATGCTGCAGTTTGTTATTTCATAAATAAATAAATTCTGCTTCGCTGCAAACATATTTTTGCATCTTCATAATTAAAATTAAATAACAAACAAGTTGTGTTATTCAAGCGGGTTACTTACAAAAATAACTGCACTTCTGCACTGTTCCTTTGTTCATTCTAATCTGTTATATGTGAGCCTAAATATAACTGCTATTTAACACATGTCATATGTGTATTGCTGGTCACATTTTGCCTTTCTTAGAGAAAGTTGACTTCATTCCGAAAACGGTGACCGAACATTAATCCATGGACATTACGGATAGTTGCATTTTAAAATAGGAGCTTGATTAAAATTGCTGCACGAAGGTTAATAACAGTGCATTGGACATTGTCACTCGCTAGTACATACTAATTTGTAAGGAACTGAACCGAAATAGTTTTGTCATTGTCATGTCATGTCTTAAGTAATGGGGTCGATGAGTCGCATTACTTATTACCAGCTAAGAACGGACTTTTTCAAGGCTGTTAATTAAAAATTAGGTCAATTTGGTGATTTTGAAATTTGACAAAAAAAATATACTAAGCATAACAAATATGGAGAAAATAATAAAAAAATTGCGGTCAAACTCGGTTGATCTTCAAATTGCATTTATTTGTTTTTAAAGCTATTTAATATACACACACGCACACAAACACAAACGCGCGCGCGTGTTCCTAACCTAATCGAACATAACCTAATCTAATTTAACCTAACCCAACCTAACCTAACCTAACTCAACCTAAGCTAACCTAAATTAACCTATCTTAACGCAACCGAACCTAAGCTAATCTAACTCAATCCAACTTAACTTAACCTAACTTAATCAGATTATGTTAGGTTAGGTTTGGTTAGATTAAGTTGGGTTAGATTAGATTAAGTTAAGTTGATTTAGGTTAGGTGAGGTTAAGTTAGGTTAGGTTAGATTAGGTTATGTTAGGTGCGTGTGTGTCTACACATACCTCTAGTATTAAATAGCTTTAAGAGCAAACTGAAGCTAAGCTAACCTAACCTTACGTTACTCAGCCTAACCTAACCTAGCATAACTAAATTAGGTTAAGTTGGGTTAAGTTTTAAAACAAAAAAAAAACAGCGATTTCATGGTTAACTAAGTCGGGCTGCCATTTTTTGTTCATATTTATTATGTTTAGTAGGAACTTTTTGCGAAATTTCATCAAAATCGGAGGTGAATTATTACATCGAAAAGTTGACCAAAAATATAGAATTATTATGTCGCATGATCGTTTAAAACATGTATCAATATTAGCACTTGAAAAGGATTTGACAATCATTAATATATGACGTAAATAATATGTTCACTTGAAGGTTAGGAAATTTATGTGATATAGCCAAATGTGTAATGCATTTTTAACCTATTATTATATAAAAATTTGGGGAGGGGAGAGAGCCCTAAAAACCATTACTACCCAGACCACCAAAAACCATTAATCCGATTCTAGCCTAATAAAACACTAACACATTCCAATAAAGTCTGAATACCAGAATCACTGACAAGATTATTAAACGCTGGAACAATAAACTATTTTTCATACTTACTAGAAATGTTGTTCACAATGTTAAAAACATCCCCTGTAGTTCCTATATGGAGTTATGCGAAGTAATTTAGTTGACGCAGCAAAGAGAGTTTTTCCCGTGACAGAGCAGTGTGTAGTTCATTTATTCCTCGTATGAAATAATCAATGTGCTGTGTCCTGGAGCCATGTGACATGCTGTCTCGCGTCTGTCTGCCGGGACAAAGAGAGAATAAACCTGACGGGCGGCCTGTCAAGCTGTCAGCAACGCCTCAATCCTCCGCGGCTGTCAACACACGCACCTTCATCACCCACATGCAAATTAAACAGACCTGGTCTAGGTGGTTACTCTTTATTTTAAATATTGATTGAAAAATATATAGATAGGCAAGCTTATGAGAAAGTTTCACCTACATAACTGTATGTCTGGTTGCATTTTGGTTAATATCAGGCGTTTCTGTCAAATATTATAAAAAAGAGCAAACGTCAAATAATTCATAATACAAATTAGTTCTATTTTAAAATACACCAATGAATTATTGAAAGAACCATTTTAATAGATACCAAAAAATTCAGTACATATGTAAAACATCTTTATTTATCTAATATTTTTGTCTGTTTAATTCCGCAAAGTAGTTCATGGAATTATGAAGGAGATGGCTCTGTCGAATCTGATTCCAAAAACATACAGGCTTGCCTATCTATATATTTTTCAATCAATGATAGGACTCGTTATCCTTTTCTTCCTGTACTGGTAGTGTGGGGCATCTAGTGCTGCTTCCACAATGAGAGTTTGTAGTCGTGATAAATATTTTATTTTATATTTTCAATAAATAACGACTTTTTATTAAATTGTCAAGTGAGAATATTTTTGACTAGATATTTTCAAAGGAGTACCTTAATATAAATAGGAATGAATTAATTCAATAAGCCTGAGGAAAGGATTTAAATTGTAATAAATTAAAATACTTGGTTCTCCCACATCTTTTTTATTAATATGACGATTGTTTCGTTCTTTCTGATATTTTCAACCTACGCATTAATTTCAACATAATAGCACGATCTGTTTCACAAATAAAATACAAGAAAACTGTTTACACCGGTTTAGTCTTTAGACCGGCGTATTGATAATCGGATTCTAACTAACTTCAAATCCAAATTCTGACCGTTAGTCGATTGTTCCTACTGATTTCGGACCCATCTCGTACCAGTTCTCTGAAGGTCAAAACAGTCAGAGGATCGGAGCATGTACTGCTAGTCAAAAGGGTTTAAAGTTTCAAGTAAAGTACTATTTCCATTTGTATTGTAACGTTTATTTATAACGGTGATAAATTATAAAAAAGATAATAAAAATTAGTAACACTATGAAGAAACAAATATATACACTAGATTAAGAATAGGTACTAATTTTTAATAAAGACTTAAACATTAAGAACATTTATTTAAACACTTAATACTAAGTAATATTTATTTACACGATATTTGTATCACCAGGTATTTATTTATATCACCAACTATTTACTTATTTCTACTTTACATGTTGCTGACATGCACTGACTTCCTTCGATGACTCTCTGCAAACTCTGACCGATATTGATTTCCCTGAATTGCCCGACTCGATCTTTATATACCTGCCACCAAATAATCTATCGAACATTCCAGAGCCTTCTATCTCTTTAAAATTCAACAACAATTCAAAAACAATAGCGGCGTCGCTTCTATCCCACTTAAACTTTAGCGCGACTACTTGACCAGACAGGTCAGCAATGATGACTTATCTGCATTGAGTCTCGCTCGTTACAATATTTTTAATCTTGATTTGTGCTCATATGTTGAAAGTCGCACTCAACGAATTCGATCAAAAACAATACCTTCCTTATTTATATATTGACAGACGGGAAGTCCATCTTGGTCCAACTCACCTATACAGGGAAGGGAGTTAAATTTTTATGAACCCGAAAAAAACATTTTCTTTCTCTTTATTGTTATAAGTAAGTCTAGATTAAATGTGTTTTTAAAATATTACTGAATAATATAAACTAACAATAATTTTTCCAAAAAATATGTTGTTTCTTTCCTTTACTTACCTTACCTGTTGTGGCGCAATTAATAACGAAAGAAAGTACATTAGAGAGTTTATATTTAGCGCTGAATAATACCCCGAAGTGCATGAACAATGCGGAAATATGCCGGGAATGATTTCCCCTAGAACAAAACATTTAACCCCTCCTCCAGGTGTCAAGCGTCGTTCGGCCAGCAAATGGAATTGTCACCCTTGACAACTACCCGCTACCACCTCGCGAGTGCGAGCGAGACAACAAGAAAGAGACGCACAGTCAATTATTCAGAGCAGCCATACCTTTGTCCTGATATTAAATATTTCTCCGCGAAATTGTGTTTGTCTGTCGTTTTATCAACTGAAAAAGGCCTGCGATTTGCGGATTATCAAGGGGGTTCAAGAGTGTGTTAATAAGATAATGCAGTTTCGGTATTTGCAAGGGAGGACATGCGAAATTTGATGTAGTAGGAATAATTGTGAAGAGGGTGGGGTTGAATGATGCAAACATACAAATAATGCGAAAAGGAAAAAATACACAACACCTCTTACGTACATTACTTAGGGCTGATTTTTCAATGTTGTGATAAGTGTCTCATAAGTAGGTATCTGTTAAATAAACTAGCAGATAATTTATGCGTCCGATAAAATTTAGCAATAGAATAAATTTACTATTTCATTACCGTGGAGTTTATCAGCCAAATAAATTTAATCTGTTTGCTAGTTAACCAGAATTTTGACAGATGATTGAAAAACTGGCCCTTACAATGGTAAGGAAGCTAAACTAGAACAAGGAACTAAAAACCTATTTATTTAGTCAGTTAGATCATTATATCGCGGTCAGAGCAAATTGCTCTGATAAACTCGTACAAAATATGGCAAATTTTAGAGAGATGTGCGGAAATCATCTACAGTTAGGCTCTAGTTTACAGTAACATATGTAATTAAGGACAATAATCAATATTTTTTGATAATAATTGTTAAAATAGGGGGAATAAAGTAATTATACAGCTGATGATCGTGTACTTTATAGACGAAAATAAGAAAATACGATGAATATACTGTACAAAAAATGGCAAATGAAAAGAAATAATATCAATAATTGTTACAATACAAACAAGGATTTAGATAAAAATATACTTCCATTACAGTGTTGACGAACATATAAATCAAAAATAAATTTCACTGTTCCGAGTGGTTCGGAACCCACTATAAAAAGAAGGACCATTGCAGAAACTGTAAATTTCACCATCGTAAGTGGAAATTAATATCTAAACTAACAGGAATAAAAAAAGACTTATTTAATTTGTACTTGTTGAGTTAAATACGTGAAGTAAATGTACATTTATATCAAATGATGATGCTGAACATAGATACGTATAGTTTGTATTTTAAAACAAACCTGTATAAAAAGTTTATCAAATTTTATGATCGAAATAGGTTCTGATAAAAATTATTAATAATTTTGAATGCAATATGTGAACAATGTATAATAGAAAATGTATCGAAGAATTTCCATTTGTTAATATGAAAACCCCCTTTATGATTTTTATAGAACCTGAAACCAGTTCCAATACTGTGCACCGCATGTAATATGACTCCCTTTACGAATGACATATTCCTCCCTCGAATCAATATTTCATAAGAATTCAATTATTTCCATACGTAGTCTCACATGTATTCCATAAGACTCTTTGATCCTAGATCTTATTTTGTGAAATCACTAGCTAGCATCCGGTGCAGCATCACATACACGATTGATCGCCGAGCGGGGAACGAACCAGGCATGATTGAGTCGCCGGCAAAAAATGCAAAAATACCTTTTCCTTTGGGAATAATAACGAAATTCTGTAACATTTATATTAATAGTAAAGAAAGTTATAAAAATTATTAGATTTTCTTATGTACGATATTAAAAAAATATACTTTGCAATGACTTTTTTTTTAATAAAATTTCAAAGATATATTTTGGTTCCTATAATTACATTTCGAAGTAGAAAATTGCAACCTTGCTAAATGTACTTAAAGTCGGTTTTTCTGAGTTGATATTCACGTCATCAATCGTGGCCATACGATTTAAATCAAAAAGGGAAAAAGGAGGATTGATTGCGGTCAAGTGGAATAGGAGTGATGCCGCTATTGTTCAGAAATTTGAAAGAAATCGGAAGGCTCTGGAATGTTCTAGAGATTAATTGGCGGCAGGTATATAAGGGTCGCATCGGTCGGTAAAGGAACTTACTATCGGTCAAAGTGTGTAGAGAGTCAATGAAGAAAGTCAGTGTCGGTCAGTGCATATCAGCGACATGAAAAGTAGAAATAAATAAATAATTGGTAATATAAATGAATAGTTGGTGATATAAATAAATTATTGATACATATTGTAGAAGCGTTTAAATCAATTATCGTAATGTTTGAGTCTTTATTTATAATAATTATAATATATACGATTTCCAAAGTAAATAAATGTCAAAACTAACAGTATTATATACAAATATAAAGATGTATGAAATAAACCAAAAGAGTTATACCGTAAGTATTTTTTAATGTGAAATATGGGGATTCATAATATCCGTGGTTAACATTTGAGGAGGTATGAAATGAAGAGAAGCCACTATAAGCTGTATGGGCTTTGGCATAGGCTTGTCAGAAAACAAGTGCACTAGGTAATTCAAACCTTGTTCAATTTAGAAAAGTTGTACCAGAGATGCTGATTTTATGGTTTCTTATTAATAGAGATTGAAAATTCATCCCGAAGAATTTTCCTGGGCCATGTTTTGTAATTAAAGAAATGCACAACTCGAAATAAGTTTCGCTCACATTATCAAATTTCTTTGAAAGAAAATTAATATGATTAAAGCAGTTGCCTGAGGAAATGATTCCTGGCGAACGCTGTCAGTCGAAACGCGATAAAGAAACCCGGCAATGAGATAAAAGAAGACACAAATTAATTACATTTTCCTTTGCTAAACAACGTTAGCGAACAACCCTTGCACGATCTAAATTACTTCGTTTACCAAATTGCTTTCTGATTCCAAACATTCTATCATTTTTATTACTTATTATAAACTAAACAAAAAATCTGATGTGTCCAACACATTACTTTTCGCCACTGTAGTAATGCATTCTATAAAAAAATTGTTTAGTACATTAAATATGTAGTTTCGAAATTAGTTTGTTCAGAATATTTTTAATTCAATTCGTACCTAAAATTTCCTTGCATCAAATTTCTAATACTGTATCAGAAACCGAAGGAAACAGTTATTTTTGATGTAACTAAAATATACTCCTTGTATATTTCGGCTTCCATCTTTTTGTATTTTACAATAAAAAAAAACATATTTACTTATTTTATCTTTGTAAATTATTAACTAAATTTGACAACAGCATAAAATATGTCAAATATATTTCCTTAATCTATGTGTCAAATTTTGTAAAGGTATGAATGGCATGAATAACTCATCTGTGTTATAGAAATTCCTCAGCTTGAACGATGTGTGAAGTTAATATAATTAATATTTTTTTAGTTTAGCTAGAAGTGTAATTATTTAGGCCGGTAGAAAATTGAATAATGTTTATGTTTAATAATAACGTAATACGCGAAAAAAGCAATTTAGATTTGTCTTTTTAGGAAAAAAAATACTTCATGTAAAGTACTACTTCCGGTTAACCAATTGTAGTCAAAGTCTAATCAGTTCATCATATTTCAATATAACACACACAGACATACATATGCACACACACGGACATACAGACAAGACGATAAAAATAGTTAAATTGTTTTCTATGGACCCTAATTCGTGCTCTTATGTTGAAAACTCACACTAGACGCCCAAAAACAATACCTCCCTTATCTATATATTGATAGGAGGGAGGTAAAAATGATAATAGAAATAATAATAGATAGTATAATATTACTATATTAGTGATGCAATCAATCCACCCTCAAGAAGAAAATTAATAAATAGAAAAAAATACCGTCAAATGAATGATATGGAGTGGGTAATCAAATGATATGGATACGACACATCAGTACTTGTCGAACCCAGTATGAAAACCGACCACTGTCACACCTAGAAGACAAACAGAGTACGAATAACAAAACGACAGAAACAGAACACACGAATACAAAGCGAAGAAAAAGCTGTAATATTGAAAAATATTAATTAAAATAATGACGCGTTTGTAAGTGTGAAGTATTTCCATATCGTCCCCATATTGCTTGGTCCGAATATGACCGAATGTAAAATATTCCGTAGCATTTGTCAAAGTATACGATCACATCATTACTTATGGAAACCAGTATGAAAACCGAACCCTGTCACACCTAGAAAAGAAAAACAGAGTACGAATAACAAAACGACAGAAACAGAACACACGAATACGAAGCGAAGAAAAAGCTGTAATATTGAAAAGTATTAATTAAAATAATGACATCTGTGTAAGTGTGAAGTATTTCCATATCGTGGGGATATTCCGGCGATGCATTCATCATCCCCCGGCGGCTAATGAAATGCGCTCGTAACCAGCACGGCTCCTCGGGGGGTTATTTAGGAAATGAAGTACAATGCAGCCCGCCCGTGTCCACCGCCAAACAGACAAACATTGACACGGGACCAGCCGCCTACTTCGTTCATCAGCTGAGTAACAGCAAATATTCCGCTAATCAATTATATCTGCTGTTTTTACTCATTCAGGGTTAGTCAGTTAACGGCAATAGTCTAAGTGTATTTTGTTCTAATTTATATTGCTAGCTTTAACATAGTGTAGTATTCGCATAGTATTATAAATTTTTGCAAAGTTACATTGCTAAGTATAAAAAGTATTGCTTCTTTGAATTAGATGTGCTAATGCCCGGTCTAAAAGCTAGTAACTAACTTATCTGTTTAAATTAATTTAACTGGCCAATTTCTGTACTATAAACGTTAGTTAAAATAACCTTGTTATCAAATCTACAGAATAAATTAACTGGAGAAAATCGAGGTATCCAATTTTAGTTGGGAGTCTAATTGACAGTGACAGTCACACTTCAAAATTAAATTTCTATTTAAAAAGTATTATTATTAATCAGGGCATGTAACCGGTTAAAAAAACCGGTTAATAAAAACCGGTAACCGATATTTTTAACGAAAATTGCGAACTTTAACCGTAATTTTAACCGATATTTTTCAGGCCGAAAATACCGGTAACCGTTAACCAAAAAAAAATAAACCGGTTTTAGCGAACATTAACCTTTATTTTAATATCATTTAGCGAGAAAAAAATTAAATATTTTTTTTTATATCTGTGTTTTCTATTTGTATTTGAACATGAGTCATGCCAGTTTTTACAATTAACATTTTATTGGAGAGTCATAAATGTAGGTCTCTTTGGCCGTTAAGGTTACTTAAAAAGTCAAAATAAATACGGCCTTTGTCAACACAGGCAAGTTTAAAATTGAAAAGTGACCTGCGTTTTTCTGAATAAATTACGGGAATTTTTGTGAATATTTATTAATTAAATTGTTTTTTTTTAATTGTTATATTTTCTCAGATGGTAATTTTTTATTATTTTTTTAAATTATTTATTCTATAATTTTTTTTAATCAAATATTTATAATTACTTTTTTTTAATTAATGTTAATAATTTTTTAAATTGATATATTAACCGGTTTATTAATTAAATTGTTTTTTTTTAATTGTTATATTTTCTCAGATGGTAATTTTTTATTATTTTTTTAAATTATTTATTCTATAATTTTTTTTAATCAAATATTTATAATTACTTTTTTTTAATTAATGTTAATAATTTTTTAAATTGATATATTAACCGGTTTAAACCGGTTTCCAATTTTTAAAAACCGGTTTTCGAACTAAAACCTTTATTACTATAACGTTCTCTATAAGGGTTAACCGTTAACCAGTATTTATTTCGGTTACATTCCCAGTTTGTAACTAACTTTTAGTAATTTCTAATTACAGTTGAATATAAAAAGTTACAATTTTTAGGTTTTTACTGTAAAATTTTTCATATACAGCTGAAATATTCCAAAAATACCCATGTATGAGTCCAAAATTTTGGTTTTTGATTGTTGACACCCTTTAAACCCAATTTTAGGTCAGGTTTGGGTTCCTTTTTACCGCTTTTTACCCATTTTAAGGTGTGACAAATTTCCAAATGTACTATACAATATGTTTAGACACTTTTCAACTCATTTTTGGGTATAAAATGCAACACATAATCGTGTTAAACTTATTTTTTTAATTATGAACACCTAAATCATTGTTAAGCACTTTAAACCCATTCCAGGGTGTGAAATAACCCAAATAAACCCATTTTTAGGTAAAATTTATTGATTTTTTTGAAAAAAGCAAATTGATAGTCGCCGATGCGCTGATTTCAAATTTTCAAACCGAATTTAATTATCTCTTCCCATTCCTGAGATATTTGGCCTCAAAGTTGCACCTCAAAAAAGTGTGTTTTTTGAACATATCTCTAAAATGGGTAGAGATACAGTATCAACGATTACACCAGTCGATTCTACGCGCAAAGTTACATAAAGAAATGTTTTCTCCGCATATACGATCATTGGAACGATTTGGTGAAAAATGAGAAAAACGAAAAAACCTGAATTTCAATTTTTCGCTTGGAAACTTTTTGTCACCAAAATTTTTTATATTCTGGACTTAAGTAAATACAGATGCGCTGATTCCAAATTTTCAAACCGATTTCAATTATCTTTTACCATTCTCGAGATATTTGTGTTCAAATTTAGACCTGAAAAAATCAGTTTTTCAGGAATAATTCTGAAATGGGTTCAGATACGACTTTGGCGACCTCACCAATCGATTCTACGGGCAAAATTACATTTTTGTACCAATTTTCAGATTTTTATTCCAATGGATACAAATTTTATAGAGGAAAAACGAAAATCGTCAAAAATCGAAAAAAATCGCAAGGGGTTCATCAGGCGATTTTTCGATTTTCGCGATTTTCGTTTTTTCGCTCTAAAAATTGTATCCATTGGAATATTAATCTGAAAATTGGTACACTTATGTAATTTTGCCCGTAGAATCGATTGGTGAAGTCGTCTAGATCGTATCTTGTCCCATTTCAGGGATATTCCTGAAAAACGATTTTTTTCAGTTTCAACTTTGAACCCAAATATCTCGAGAACGGTAAGAGATAATTGAAATCGGTTTGAAAATTTGAAATCAGCGCATCTGTATTTACTTAAGTCTGAAAAATGAAAAGATTTGGAGCCAAAAAGTTCTCCAGCGAAAAACTGAAATTCCGGTTTTTTTCTTTTTTCTCATTTTACACCAAATCGTTCCAAAGAACATATATGCGAAGAAAACATTTCTTTATGTAACTTTGTGCCTAGAATCGACTGATATAATCGTTGAGACTGTATCTCTATCCATTTTAGAGATATAGTCAAAAAACACACTTTTTTGAGGTGCAACTTTGAAGCCTAATATCTCAGGAATGGGAAGAGATAATTAAATTCGGTTTGAAAATTTAGAATTAGCTCATCGGCGACTATCAATTTGGACTATTTTAAAAAACCAAAATTTTTGACCGAAAAAAGGGTCATTTTGGATTTTTTCGGCTGTAAAATCAAAATTTTAAGGTGCAAATCTAAATATTGTTAGTTTTCATGATTAACTATGATTGTAAATTACTTGGAGATATATTACGGGAATTTTTTTATTCATTAATTAAATTAATAATTAAATTAATTTTTTTATTCATTAATTAAATTGCTTTTTTTTAATTGTGATATTTTTCTCAGATGATATTAAAAAAAAAAATTTTAATTAATTATTCTCTATTTTTTTAATCAAATTTTTATAATTAATTTGTTTTAATTAATTTTAATTATTTTTTTAACCGTTATATTAACCGGTTTAAACCGGTTTACAATTTTCAAAAACCGGTTTTCGAACTAAAACCGTTATTATTATAACGTTCTCTATAAGGGTTAACCGTTAACCAGTATTTTTTTTAGTTACATGCCCTGTTATTAACTATAAAATGCATTTCTTGTTTGAGTATAAATTTTGCATCAATTTTTAAAGTGCATATAAACAAATCTGTTCATGTCATCCGTAATATATCATTATGGTCCTTAGTAGAACCCATTTCATCAGTTGAATTAATTTTTTCAATAGATGACGAAATTGCAGATCAAATTATAACACCAAGACAATCTACTCGATATTTTCCTTAAAGAATAGGAATTTATATTGCGAAATTTGTTAATTTGCCGAAATAAAAGCTTTGTGTGTTCTTAATTCTTGTACTATTAGTTAGTTTAGGTTAGGCTATGTTAGGTTAGGTTTGGTGAGGTTAGATTAGATTTAGTTATATTAGTTTATGTTAGGTCCCTTAATCATGCTTTACTTTCTTCAGTTATATAGAACAAAATTTGGAAAATGCTTTGAAAAATTTCATTATTATACAGTGATACTTCCACAAAGCATCGAATTTTTCTACTTGACAAAATACTTATACAGTGCATATCTTGAATATAAAATCTATTTAACAAATTAATATTATACATAGCAATTTATTTATTAGGTACTTTAAAAAATACTATAAAATATTTCGCAAATAACTACAAGCCAAAAATTAAAAAATGTCACAATCTGTCAGTACAGTATCTAAGATCTAGGGTTTCTTTTGAGATTCTTCTTTAAGATTTGAACCTAGATCTCACTTCACATCGAATCACAGCGCACTAACAAAGCAAACCACCGTACCCGTGATTAGAAAACACATCCTGATATATTGTTCAAGGATGAGTTTCCAATCCCTGCGATTTTTGCTTGTACGTCCATGTAGGAAAGTCTCTGTTGTAAGCTTTGAGTGGATTCTGCTGACAAATCAGAAATATAATGCTTGTGTAATGTAGCGCACCCTGTGCTGGTACGGTGGTAGATTAACTTACCTCTGCTGATCGATAGGGAGAAACAGAAATTCGGGAACTGGGGATGGAAAGGGTTCATACTTTAATTCCTTTTATTGAAATTTATATTTCTTACATTGTCTATATGAGGGACAGATGAAAACTCCTGGCTCCAAATGGAAATGTCTAGTGCGTTTAGGGAAACTTTTTCGAAGCAGTTGCATGATTATATGTATAACACCATTAGTATAACTAAAATTTTATTTACAATTTTTGTCGTTTTGGTGACGACTGATTGTTGCCACAAAAATTAAAACAAGTACGAAGCAAGAGTGACGATTTTCAAAAGCAATAAGGAGGGATGAGTTAGGCTAACATTACGAGTAAAATTCTACTTACGAATGGTATTCGGCATGGCAATTCCTCGAAATATGTATTTTTTTCAATTAATTATTTGTCATAATTTTAACGGATGTTGTATCTAAACAACGCCTATTTAGTCTTGTAAATTTCGCGGCAATTACAAGTAACTAACAATTGTCGCCAAAATACGGTGATTTAATTGGGTGACAAATTATTAGTGGAATTGTCATTATAAGAGCTGCAAGGAGAACTCCATTATTTATTATTAGTTTGATATAAAAGAAAATATGTAATTCAGATACTTTTCGAAAAAAAAAAAATAATAATTAATACTTTGAATTGAAAAACTGATCAATTACAAATCGATTAAATGAGAGGAGGTGAAATTAATAAATTTTCAGGCTAATTCCCATCAAAATTTTAATCATCCTCACCTATGATTCAGTTTACAAATTATATATTAGTTACATGGTTATATATATTCGCAAATCACTATAAGTTGTAGGTCCCTTGTCCTGTTATTAGATTTTGGTCTATTCGGCAAGGTAAATTAAATAAATAAATAACTTAAAAAGGTTTGCTTTCAAAACCTGAATATCGAAATGTCTAACTTTGTAAAATTTGGTTTTGTTACATATTCAGGACATTAAAATATATAAATACACTCAAAATTTGTCACATTTTTTAATACTCTGTATAAAGTGCATAATCCAGGTATTTAGGGTAGGTCCAGAATTCATTTGGACAATGAGTTTTAAATCCTTCGTATTAATACTAATCGCTGCCATTAATTTTTTTTGCATTTTTCACAAATATAGTTTTTTGTTATTCCTTGAAACAATTCTTCGGAACCCCAATAAAACTTTTACGTATTTAAATACATAGTTCCAACTTTCATAGGCATGAAATGCCAAAATTTTCACAGTGGAAACAATTAGTACGAATACGGAGGATTTAAAAGTTTTTGTTCAAATGAATTCTGGTCAACTTATAACTAGCATAATATTGTCTAAAATTATTGGAATTCAAGTTAGAGTGGGGTAGATAAAAACAACATTAATATTTTCTGGTAAAACAGTTATACAGTAAATAAAATGAATACACTTGGTGATGTCCCCAAAATAAATTTAAAAAAATTCTACTAGTTTCGGCTATATGCCATCATCATTTGAAAAATGTTCCACCAAGTGCCGACAACATCCTTAATTAATACTATATCAACGCGGACAAACTACGGAGTGTATTAAATTTAGGATATTGTATTAGTAAGTCCCGAATAACTGCAGTTAATTTCCCATCCCTGTTTGCGATTGTGTGTCGCTAGTCGCCATGGAGTCTATCTCTTTCCTGCGTATTGTTGGCTGACGTGTCTGATCACAGTGTTTTGTCCCCAGCTGTGCTGCGATTCGTTCTTGTTCTTTGTGTCGGGTTCCGTTGTTTCGGTGTCTGTCGGGTTCTTGTGTTTTGACGGCTATTGTTCGCATTTTGATAGGGCGATAGAAGGCTTTGCTAAAGGGTAGTTTATTAACGGAACGGGCCCAACCGGGTATATAAATTACTCTAAGAATTTTTTGTTGAGTACTCCTTCTTAAGGAAGTGGTAGTTCTTCATGACCATGTAATTTCAAACTATACCATATTTAATTATGTTTTATTACTGAAACAATCTCCTTGAGCAACTAAATCGCAATAAAAGAACCTGAACATTTTGACAAGTTTCCTTATTGGATACTGTCCGCTGAAATATCAGCTACATAAGTTGGTAAAGCTGAAAATAATATCTGTTGATTATTCGAAGAGGATGGAGAAATATTGAAAGATATTATGTGTATACCTAGCTGTAACCAAAAGTATATTTGTCCATCTAAGTAAAAGACACATGAAGGTAATTGAGATCTGGAAATTGACATCTGGAGAAATATTAAGATTCAGAAAAACTCTTTAACTATTTCCAGACAACTAGGTAAGGTTTCAATAGATCATTAGGTCGCAGTGACAAAAAGTGTCTAAGGCATTAGTCTTCTGTCTCAGTCATCAAATAGAGTTGAATGAAATCTAAAGACTAAAACCAGAAATCTTGGATTAAATGAATGCTTTACAACTATTCAAGGTTATTTTCCAAATCTCCAAAATTTCTGACGACGAATTGAACCAAATGGATCAAAAGATACATATAAAATATTCGGCAGATATTTCAGATCCAATTTCGTCCCAAATCCTCTCCTTTAAAAAAACAGTTATCCATAATTAATTCAATTAGATAATTAACGGAATTCATCTATCAGACTGGTAAAACTATTTCTACAAGAATAACTCATAATCAACGATCAATCAGATTAAACCAGCCTGAGAAATTGTCAGTCGCAGAGTATGCCTTGGAGGATTTTCATGAAATAAAATTTCGAAATTATTTCAACATCTACATCTCTCAACACAAAATTAATTAGAGAAGCCATTGAGATTTTCAAAACTAAAAATATTAATCTCAAACACAACGATGGTTTGAAAATTAGTAAAGAATGGCTTCCTATATTAAATATGTTATAATTCATTTCTTAGTTCTTAGTCTGATATTTACAAACTAATAATTAATCATTATCGTTTCTTTTGTTTGATCTAAACGCTAAATAAATAAATAGGAATGAACCCCACAAGTTTTAGATTGCATACTCGGTCCAACGTTAAGGAAAAGCTGGTTTTATCTTTACAATTTCAAATTAAATAAGAATCCGGTGATGTCATTCTATACTAAGGCATGTTTCAATGATTACGTATCCCTTACCTGGCCTACACTTTCATCTTCTGAAGTCGAGTATCTTTGTTATGGACAAAGAATCGAGTACAATTATCTGCGCTTGTGCGTTGCAAAGGAAAATCAAAGCACCACATGATTTCCCGTCCTGACTCACTTTATGTGATCCTGGATCAGGACTCCGGTTCACTTGCTCCGAGCAGGATAATAAAGCAGGGTACAGGCGCATCGGATCAATGGACAGGACGAATTATAACAAGGATAATACCAGTTTTTTCTTTGAAGATGTAGGAATAATCATAATGCGGACAGTGGTGGCTTTTTGGGGTCAGTCACTATCGAGGATTTTTAATAGAAATTTCTTTTCGTTTAGGAAATAATTATTGAAATGTAAAGCCCTTACTGCTATTTATCTATTACTGTTTTAATAAGAAGTAACCTCTTGGATAATATAACTAGCTTGGAATATATACTATAGAACTATTTTACCAATTTTACCCACCAGATCGTTTACTTCATATTAATTAAATATTTTCTCGTCTTAACATCAGCTTCATTAGATTATACACAGAGCTGGACAAATTACTCAAAAATTGTATTTAATTATTAATTAGTAATTATTACCTAAAATATACTTAAATTACTCTGTAATTTAAATTACTTGCTTAAAAATGTAATTGAAATACTAGTTACCAGTAATTTTTAATTAATCCTTTTATTATTTATAAAATACATAAAATATACCATTTCAAAAAATAACAATCATAATGTAGGGTTCACTTAATATTTATTGTAGAAAATCTTTACAAAATACACAGAGAAGAAATATTTACATATTATTGTTGGTATCTATCGAAAATTGCTTTTTTTTAAATTTTTTTATCAATAGTTCAGATAAAAATATACCTATTTGTATTTACCTCGTAAAACATCAAGTAATCGTATATTGTACATTATAAAACTGACATTGATTTTAATAGAACAGAAAAATGCAACTGCTCACAGAATAAAATGATAATAATTTGAAATTAATTATACTACTAATTAAATATGGAAAGTAATTGAATTAGCAATAATTGCAAGAAACAATTACTTATATCAATTACTTCTAAAAAATACCCGAAATTACTAATTACAATTCCTTTGTTTTAATAGTAAACTCATATTAAAACAAATAACGCTATTTAATACAACAATAAGAATAATTGCGAAAACTTATATTAAATTTATCAAAAGAATTTTAAACACATTTGGTTAAAACTAGATCAGATCTTTATTAAGTACATTATAACAAATTTTTAATTATTTTATCACAATGTGTTCATATCACTCTTTCGTCCACGTTAACAGGCTAATAATATCAATAGAAAAGTCTTATAGTAAAATCTATTAAGGTTTTGTATAATGTTTAACGACATGACATGATGAAATGAAATGAAGGACACTCAAATCCATTTCTTTTCGAGATTCAAACTCGAAAACTCTTAGTTGTGAAACCTGAATGCTAAATTAGCTCAATAGGTTCCAGCCCTATGTTGCAAGGAAATTCAATGATGATGATCCAAAAATATCATTTACAATGCCGGAAATGATTTCCATTCCTTGTAATGGTAAGCCCAGAAGTTCTTTGAAGCAAAGAGTCCTTTGTAGTTGATAATTGGTCCAATTTCTCCGGTGATACGTTTTAGAAAGAGTCGAAATTAAGTAGATAATTAGGAGTCGGTATTTCCTTCGATCGGTGATTTTTATTATTCCGTGTCTCGTTAGCCATAATTGGCCGGCAATTAGTCGGAGGTTCCACTCCAACAGACAACAAGAGATATTGACTAAGTTTTCCCTTACATCAATATTTATACAAGGCCTTTGATGACAGAGGCCGGGGAAATAAATCGAAGATGTTTCGTTGAAAGAAACTCATCTAAAGGAGAACTTAGTTGGTTATATATTTCAGTCTAGAAAAAATAATAACTCGAAAAAAAAAACAGTTGCCAGCTTCTCAAATATCTTGGTATTAACTGTTTTATTTTTTCATAACTCCATTAATCTAACATTTTGTAACAAGCAATGTTTTATGAAATAAACTCTTTTCAAAACTAGACATCAAAAAATAAACTAAAATTTAAATAAGCACTTTTTGTATTTCTTATATTTTTGATTCGTACAATTTGTTATGGTACTTCGATAAACACAGTGTTGCTCGCATTCTTAACCTTTCTTAGTATTACTATTATATATTATATTACTATACTCCGTTTTTAAACTATAGACAGCACTAGACGAAGTCACATTTACACCACAGCGTTAATGAAATACTAGTAGTTCTGAAAAGAACTGGTTTGTGCAAATTCAACAAGTGATTTGACAACTACTGAGAGTTTGACGTTTCAATTATGTTTTAGAAGGTTAGCTTGAAATTTTTCTAATTAAATGCGGTTTCATGAAATGGCCCAGCAGCCAATCACAGGCTTTGATTTTCTCACTAAAATTTCTAGTTACTGTCTATAGTTTAAAAACAGAGTATAGTATTATATGAACCGCCCCTGGTACCTACTATTTAGAAAATAAAAAAAAATGTAAGTATACTAATAACTTATCTTTTGTTTCAGATTTTATATGGATGATTAATAGTACATTTAATGGTGAGTAGTGTTTGTAATACCTATTAGTTCTTATAATATCGAATAATGTAAGATAATTATGGGAAATGAAACATACTACAGTAAAAAATAATTATTTCGTATACGATCGAAAATTACGAACTAAATGATTTATGATTAAAATATTCAAGTAAAGTAAAAGATCTATCTATCGAATGAAGCAATTTGCTTGTATAAAAAGGATGTGGGTGGAATAATCAAAGAAATAGATCCTAAGTACTAGAACCTGTAGTTATTGAAATTGAATAAATAATTGAAGTTATGTTCGACGAAAAATGATCACATAAGTACATTTATATAATATACACAAATTTCACCATAAAAGTAACAAACATATTAGAAGGACAAACTGAGACATGTTTTTACACAGTAAAGTTATATCATTAAGAACCCCATGACGATTCAATATATAATAATGAATTTTTTTTTTAAATTCATGGACTTCATTGGGATTTGAATCCAGAGCCTAAATCAGAAAAAATACTTGTAAAAGCGACAAAAAGGCAGGAGAAAGATTCATGAATTACATGGGACTTTGTAGCTCAGTTGGTAGAGCATCCTATTAGCAATTCAATATTAGAGGAACTTTAAAACGAAACCTTCATCGATATATCTAACCAAAAACAATACATCCTTATTTATAGATCGAAAGATAAAATGAACTGTAAATGATAACTTTATTGAGGTTTTATTTCGTAATGCGAATCAATTGTTTGATTTGGATTTTTTGCGCATTGTCTGTTTATAAGAAACGTAGTTTATTTGTTGTGTCCCAGTGGGGTTCGCACCCAGAATGATCCGGCTAACACTCTTACTCTAACAACATCAAAACTCCGGGCGCAAAGTTCCTTTCGCATGAAATTTTAATTCGCAGTGAAAAGCTGCGAATAAAAATAAACTTTTCTGATGTGGCTTTGTCCCTTGATCTGTCGAGGGGAAGCCTGTTGAATTTTTAATAAAGTCGTACGCGAGCCCGGGTTCAATTCTCCAGCCGGGAAAAAACTGTCATTTTTTACAGGCGTTGTCGGCGGAATAGTTCCATTCAAACGCGCCAGAGCTTTTCTATTTGCAGCGCAAAATGGACAGCGATAATTAAAAACCAGGTGGGCAGCTTAGGGCCGCTCGAGTCGGCTATTATCGCTGAATTATTCTAATCAAGGATCATACAACACATCATCCACAAATGTCATAAAAGGACCGTTGACTTTTATCATTTATAACATTAAATACAAACTAATATCTCTGCCGTTTGGTACTACTTCAAAATAAATACGGTAAACGTTAAATTTTCAATTAACGGTGACGTTATTTTGGGTTTTAAATTATGTTTTCACTTATCATGTAAACCAGGTATGTTATTTTAACTGTCAAAACCAGAAACTAACAACATGAAAGCTGATTTAAAAAGTCTGATTTTGATTGGTGATTTATCGTTGACGTTTTGATAATAATTCTTAAATTAAATACAAAGTCATATTAAGGTAAAGACAATCCTTTGAATATTGATTTATAATATAAACATATACACCCATATTCATAAAAGGGATTACCACTTGTTAATATTCTGAAATGTCAAATTAACTCCAGTCCCGATTCATAAAAATAACTTAGTTCCAAAGATAACTCCAGCAGTTTGGTGGAATTAGCAATATTTGTAGATGGTTATCAGTACTTCTAAATGATACAGAGGAAGATTTTTGGTGATATTTGATAACCTAGAAGTAAAAGACTTTGTAAGTAAACGGCGTTGTTCGATCATGACAGTTCTCAGCCTATTATTTAATATTATTAAATTCGAAAATGATCTTTCTGCGGTGCAATTTGTTACCATGAAAACAAAATAAATTCCCAAGATGACTTCCACATTTAGAAAAGGATTCTGTACCTTTTTCTTTTATTAAATTATACATACGAGTAAATAAAGCTCGACTAAATAAACTATTATTTTCTTCCATTAAAAATTTAGTCATTCCGTCGTATATTAGTAAAGTTACTAGTACATAAATTTTGGTGTTTTCCAAGTTGGTTCTTTCTTAGTTTCTAGTAATGTAAATTGTTGACAAAATTGTTACCGTGGCCCAGTCAGTCTACCCTTAAATCCGGGCCTGGCGATTATTGTTATAGTACAATTAGAAATTAATAATAAAGGAGACAATTATATGTCAGTTTCATCATACTTTCATAATAAAATCTGTGTATACTTATGTCTAAAATATTATGTGATATCTTTTGTTTTATTTGTTAGATCCTGTAAAGAAACAATTTTCATAATGAACGGAAAACTCCTGCTGTGGTAATTATCGCAAGCAACACATTCATTTTTCTTTATTACCCTTCATACTGGCTATCATTCCATCAAGAGTGCCATGAATAATTTCAGATCTCATTGTTGGTAATACATTTCCGCCATTAGAATGCATATGATTGTGTGGATATATTTACAGTTTAATTTAGTTTTCATGCACAAATGCAATTCTCGTGTTAGTATTTTTGTTAGACTGCAGCTCTTCAGTCCAGTCGGTAATTTCAGCGCATTAACTTGACAGCCGCTATTTACATAATATCGCTGAATTGTCCTGAAATGCAATTTCACAAGTCTGTATACAGAACGAATAAAAATACACTTTGCTGAACATGTTGCCACAATTTAGACATTAAAGAACAAATGTTAAAATAACTTTATTCAACCCTTCATATTTTTTTCTATACTATTTTATCTGATATCTTATACTAGTTTTTTATTGTCTTTAAGTAAATTCTCCAAAATAATTTTATTGATCTTATAATATTTGCGGCAACGGCAACTTTTGTAGATAGTTGATTTTTTTTCTACTACATCTATCGTCGATAATATAAACGTAGTTCAACTCTTGATCTTAGTTTATAAAAGGTGACTGACTGTTTTGAACTAGTGTTAAGTAGTACAAACATTGTTTTTTAAATAACCGAAGTTTAACTGATTTTTGCAACGATCAATTTTGTTCGTTCAAAGTCAAGTTCATTCCTAAACTGACTTTTACAAATTTCACATTCAACTGTTCATTGATTATTATTATTTCATTTTGGTAAAGCATTTTACTTTACAATACTATTAAGATGTTGAATTTTGGTTCATCTGGATCTTTTTTTGTTGCAAATTATTATTGTCTCATAATGCAATTTTAAATTTTTATTTATTTTGTTACACTTCATAAATATCTGTGAATTTAATTATACAGTAAACTTACCGACTGAGTTGATTTAAACTTAGTTCAGTTTTAGAAGTTTTATACTTTGCATATTATTTTAACTTAAGTTCAAATAATAAACCTAGTTCAGTTGACTACAGTTTAGGGTAACATTTAACAGCGATAGTCCTTTTCTTAAGTATATCTAAATATCTATCAAATTTTAAAACGATTTGTTATAGGACGGTAAGAATACAAATACCTACATTTGTTAAAGTATAACTAGAATTGTACTAAGTAACCATTCGAATATTTTCTTTATTAATAGACATTCTTTAAATTAGGATGATAAATTAATTTGACATTAACATTTCATCTAGAACAGTACCGGGGTATATTTTGTGGTATATATAACTGGTATCCATTATAATGTCTACTGCCAGATTAAAACATATTGCATCTTACCTTAAACTGTTAAACTTACGGTGTACTATGTATCAATAGCATTAAGAAAATGTTTATGACCAATCAACATCAAATAATATCCCGTAATGCATACAATACATAGTTTAACTATAATTTCTGAATAACTTTTATAGATCATACTCATAGATGGAATCAATGAATGCGATTGCTTTTTTTCTATACTTTATCTCAATGTCCAACAATACCTTAGCAACACATATTTTATTATATGTTCTACAAGGTACCTAGAACGCACGTTATTAAGACCATTAACATATTTGTGTCATAAAAGTTTATTACATTGTGAACGGTTTTATGAAGAACACTTGTTAATTTGCAAATAGGCAAACAATGATAAGGTTGTTTTATTGTGCGTATGTACTAATTCCAACAACGTCGCCCATCCATCAGACTGACTTTGATAAATGCCGCCTCGGGCCACAATAATGAAATTATAATTGCATCTATCTCTATTATCACGTGCTGAAATACAAAATAAACCCTACTTTACGAGCGGCGAATATTAAGTAATAAACTTGACCAACTTTTAATAAGTCCCTGGCCGGTTCCGCGCAGGGATTAAAATTAACTTTTAATTAGATTTACAACGAGCGAGATAAAGTCCAATAAAAAATTACATTAAAAAATCTATAAAATATGTAGGGGGCTGGGTCAGGATTAGCAGATGCATTATGTACAAGGATTACTCCTTCACAGCACTAGCTAATACGCTAATAGGAAAGCGGTTTTTAATTTCCTAATGAACCACGGGTTAACGACTCCTAAGGATTTATAATAATATCGATTATAAGACTCTTTCTTCAATACTTATTTCATAAATTCATAAATTTACCGGTTTTAGAATATTAAGCCTTTGATTGTTACATAGACAAATTTAAATAACACATCTTGAAGAGGATCTCGATAAGTTCTGATAAAGGATCGCATATATAATAAAAAACAAACAAGAAAAGGATGTTACTCTGGTGGAATAAATTAAGAATTGGAATTATTATTTTCCGGCATGTAATTTTTTTAGTAGGGTAAGTGGAAGAGAGTTTGATTAGAAGGAAAGATGGATTTTTGATCTTACAGTGATATCTCTCAAAAGAAATATTATATTTATTGTTTAGAGACACTGTAAGCAGCCGTCTGAAAATTAATGCTGTCTTTACTGAATAATCCAAGAATTACTTTATAAATTGCCAATTTTTTTACACACTTAGTTATTTACTACATCGGTAGGTTCAATTTTTGTACCTTATATAAACAATCAGTGAATTACTACTTCGGTAGGTTTAAACTAATTATTTTTGTAGATACTTTATAAACATGCGCATAAGACTTAACGTAATCTAAAAATGTAGTTTATTTGTACACAGTCATAAGTAATTTAGTGGTCTATTTAACCTCTGCTCTGAGGACAGATAGACCACCTATGCTGAGGAGAGATGAACCAGAGGATTTTTAGAGTTAAAAAGATCAATTTAACCAGTAAACAGGAAAAATATCATTCGCACATCAAAAAGTAGACGATCTATTTATTATTCCATGAGTTCTGAAGAACTGTTGTGAAATGGTTAATTAGAAGGTGATGATAAGGAAGAAGCTGAAGCAAGGAAAATTATTTTAAAAAACGATAAAGATGGATAAAAATGTGTAATTTGTTGTCGCTGTTAGCACGAAGATACCACATATGACAAATGACAAAAATCTGTTAACCAGTTCATCTCATAGCCTTGGTCCGTCTCACCTATATAATGGAAGACAGTTGGACTTTTTTGAACCCGAATAAAATGTTTTTTTATAGTGTTCAGAAAATAGTTTAATAATTTTTTATTCTTATAAGTAAGCCTAGATTATATGATGTTATAAATAAATTTTGTTAATAATTATTTTTCCAAAAAGTGGTCTATCTCACCCCTACTTTCCCTACTGATTACAACTCTATGAAAGTTTAATCTACAAAAAAATATATGTTGAATTATCTTGACGATAACTATACATACATTTTCTGAAAAAGATCTTTGGAAAACTTTTCCCAAAGCTCCATATACAAACCCATTTAATTTTTTGTACCCTATGAATTATTTCTATCCCCATTCAATTTCTCTCTCTCTTCTATTAACCGCCAATATTTCTAAAACTAAACACTTTATGGCTAGTCCTTGCTCGGGGAAAAAGGAAGAAATACTTGCATTGTCCCCGTATTTCAGCTTAATAGTATAAGAGGACCAGTATCAATTCATTTCGTCCTGGGAATTTATGTAATAACCTGCGTAGAAATATCTTTGTAAGCAGGAGCACGCTTTCGTATAAATCCTAGACGCAGGACTATACTCTGTTGCAGGAATCTAAGCACAGGACATATTTGAATTAATCATTAAATATCAAATTTTCCTAGATCAATAGTCTTAAAAACAAACCGTTTGTGGACACATGTATAATATGAGTAATAGGGTAAGTTCGGGTGAAATGAACAACATTCTGAAAAAACAATTATTGCTCTATACTTTTGAATAATATTTAAAAAACAAAATTTATTTATAACAACAATCTAGGCTTAGGTTATCCATCTGTTCTCAGAGTAGAGGTTAAATAAACCACTAAATTACTTATGACTGTGTACAAATAGAACCACATTTTTAGGTTACGTTAAGTCTTATGCACATATTTATAAAATATGTACATAAATAATTTGTTTAACCTACTAAAGTAATAATTAAATAATTGTGTGTAAGGTACAATTTTTTAAGTAAATCTTGGGTTATTCAATGTTGTTTGCAATAATTTTCAATCGGCTACTTATACATTGTCTGTAAACTACAAAATTAACATTCCGTATAAGAAATATTACTATAATGTACTTTTAAAACCAAAAGTCCATCTCTTCTATCGGTCCATCTCTTCCTCACTTACCTTATTCTGGTGTATTATAATGGTGTGCCCTAAAATTTAGAAGAAAAGGAAGAAATAGTATCTAGTAAATTGAAATAAATGTGATGCATATGTTCATCTGTACAAGATTTCTAGATGTTTCCTGACAAATAAAACTCCATCACTTGATCTTATCCTACGCTCAATTCAAGTGAAAATGCTTTGACTATTGTTGCTTATAATTGTGTAGTAATGAGCTAGTGAAAACGATAACTCTAACATATCTAACAAATCAAATGAAAAAATGATATCTAAAACATTGAAATCGGTTAATA
The DNA here is from genome assembly GCA_035578165.1 of Stenolophus ochropezus. Lineage (NCBI taxonomy): Eukaryota > Metazoa > Arthropoda > Insecta > Coleoptera > Carabidae > Stenolophus > Stenolophus ochropezus. Next base: position 20,871,326 of record JAQOWZ010000018.1, on the reverse strand, counting down.
TATAAATGGGTAACTATCTAGAATGGGGAAGTTTAGCGTATATTTTTTATTTTTTTATTTTATCAAGATTGCCTTCAAAAGTGATATTCTACATTTTATTTCACCCAAAGATGCCTAGATTTCTCAAAAAATGAAATTTTATACAAAAATGACGTCAGAGTGGCTCGCGGAGAACGTATCGTCTATCTTAACCAGCGCGCGCTGAGTTCCCATGGCAACAGAGAAGCGTGTGGTGTAAAGCCGCAAGATACAACCTACGTTCAAAAAGTCAGGTCTCACTATCCCTTCTGCGCAAGCGCATATGTCACTTGTGACGTCAGAGTGGCTCGAAGATAAATCATTAATTATAAATAATTGGCAATATAATTTTAACTTTCAATTACATTTTAAGTTATAATTACACATATACTTACGACTAAAAGATATTTCATATGTAATTTCAACCACGCTAAACTTCCCCATTATCTTATATTTGCTGATCAGACATTTTAAGTGGAAGAAAAGGAAAATGCGATTTCCTTTCGATTGTGAAACGCAATGTACCTCGTCCAGTTCTATCGATAAAGTATTATCCTCTGGTGTCCTATTCGCTCTCTCGAACTATATCTCATTATTATAGATTTGAGAAAAGTTCCGTACTTCCAATACATATTCTAAAAGGTGTCTGGAAACTGCTATATGTCTCTGGAGAAATAGACATGCACATACAGGTTCAACAGTCCCGGAATGAAAATATAATCAAATAAGCCTTGTTTTGCGCTTTCAAATGTCAAACAGCCAGACGATTCCGCTTGTTGCCACGGTGATATTGTTTGTTACGTTTCCAGAAATAGAAACTGCATGGAAAATGGAACATGGAAATAGGATTAGGTCGAGCCAATGACGAGAAATTCATCCTATACCATTTCATTGCTGTTGACATTGTTACTTCAAAATTAAAAAGTATCTATCTATAGCAGAATATGTAATTAACATCCAATCCTGTCTCTAATAATGCCCGGAATAACAAAATTAAAGTCACTAGATACCGTACCGTACTTTAGTTCTTCTTCATTTTTGAGCATTAACATTAACATACCTAGGAGAATTATGAGTATCATAACCGCCGCAGATGTCAATTGAATTCCGAGCTCGGAGAGCGAGAATTTTAGGACATCTTAGACCTGGTATGATTTATAACATCCGTGGTTTGTTAAATACTTTACCGGTTTCACATTATTAATAAATATTATTTTATAAAATTCTCTTGTAAGTAACGTTTTCGTGATCAAGTCTGTATGGGTTGATATGATATGACAATTGTCCCATGTTATTTTGACAATTCTCTACGGTAAATATTACCATTACCATGCTGATTTGTCAGTTTCATTATTATTTTTACACTACAAAATACAACTATCGAACAATATATATACTATAGTAAGTGACGTTCCATATATATTTGACTGTGACAATGACACTTTGATAAATGTGTTTAAAAACAAACAATCTAGCAATACCAACTATCTATAAAGAAACCATAGCATGTAATATATACCTTCAGATTTTTTTTCATTTCAAGTACCAAAATGAAATAAAATGTTGTATGTACCACAAGAATAATCAAAATTACAGCCCTCAGGAAATTTACACATTCCCTCGTGCTATAATCTCTTGATTATACGCTTAATACATAAATAACTATTACATATAATCATGACGTAAAATGTAATACGCATATACTATTACCTCTATAAATAAACCAAGTTCAAATTTGTATTGTTTTATTAAAAACTGCACTCTTCCTTGTAAACTACAAGTAGAAGAATATTTCGCAGAACAAACGCTAACCTCCAGAGATTCCGGTACAGCTAGCTCCATTTATCAAAGTCAATTTCTAGTTGTTGATGGATATGATGAAGATGTTAATTGTTATAAGTGAAGAAGTGTCAATGTGAGCTCCAGACTGCACCACAGGTTCGACTGCGTAATGAAGATGTATCACCTGATACCAAGAAACAATTTTTATCAATTTGGCCGAGTCTGACAGAGACAAATACTTCTTCTCATTTAGCAGGTACCTCACAGTTCTGCTACCAACTTCAGGCAACTAAATAAATCATCCAAACCACAACTATATTTTTACCAGTATTTAATACAGGGAGAGAAAAAGTGATATAAATTTAATTAGTACTCAATGACTACATTACATTGGGGTAATAATTTAAAAAGTCGTCATTTCAAATATATCTTTATATAATTGAGAGATAATTAGTAGTTTGTATTTGATGTAATATAATGAATCGGTACATTATCCATGATATTTGTAAAGGCGAAACAATTGTAGTAATGGAATAACAAAGTGTGTTATTCATGCAAGAATTGATTGAACTCATTATTCTTTATTTTTTAAATCACAAATCATTTTTAAGATTTAAAACATGATACTAAAAATATCTAAAAAAGAACAGCAATGAAAGAAGTTAGTGATCTTGATAGACATGGCGAATTATTTTAAAGACCTAGAATTACTAAAGTACATGATACATGTTTATTTTTACTAACAATATATTTATAATCCATCTTTGTATTTTAGGAACAAATTTCAAATAACGAACCAATGCGTGAAGACTGTCATAGGAAAGAATTTAGAACAAAAAGCTACGATCCCAAAATCGTGGCGCCACTGTTGTGTCTCTTTTAGCTAAGTACAAAGGCAACACTGATTTACATCTTCAGTTTACTTCATAGATATGTTTATCTTACTTTCATTTTACTAGTGTAGATTGACAGGCTATATAAAAAACCTACCGTTTGTACTCAATTTTAATATAGCGATATTTTTATTTGGTTAATAACTAACGACTTTACGATTTGAACCCCAAATGTCAAACTCCAGTCTGTTCAGCACGCCAATAAGTCATCGCTGCCTGTATTTATAAAAAAGAACTGGCGACATTAGGATTTAGGCCGTATTTATTTAGAATATTCGAATACAACCCTAAACTGATCCTAAACTTACCTGTGTTGGTATCAAATAAACAACCAAATTTTATAGTTGGTGAAAATTTTAAAGTTATTTATTAAAATTATTTATGTATGTTTTCCATTTTAACCTATAAAAAATATAATTTCTGACAGATATAGAAAGAAAAAACAACATGTGAACAAAGATAGAAAACAGGTTCAACTCACCAACCCAGAAAAATAGCTGGGTGAGTTGGGTCAGTTCGAGATCAGTTCTGGGTTACTTCAAATGTACGAAGTAAATAGAATTAACCTAGCAGGTTACTTAAAATATATCAAATATATACGACTTTAAACTCTAGATCTCACAATCTTTTGTTCGAGTCGAAGCAATCTAACAAAATCGCTGCTAGTACTTGAAAAATAACAAACCAGCTATTGAATATAAAATAACACAACATAAATAACCAAATTCAGAGTTATTTATATTTGGAAATTGATGACGTTGATAGGATTTAAATTCCAAATCTCACACTCAGGTCTATCTGAGTAGAAATACGTTAACAATAGAAGTTACACTTGTCTCTACTTGTAAAATAACAATAACAAACCAGCTATTGAATACAACATAACACAAAATAAATAACCAAATTCAGTGGTATTTTTATTTGGCTAATTGAATTCCAAATCTCACACTCTGCTCAATTCGAATAGAAATACGTTAACAAAGGAAGTCACACTTCTTCCTACTTGTAAAATAACAAACCTATCTGTCGCATTTGAGAAATGGGAGTTGATGAGCAGAAGAACTGTGAAACATCGATTGATGACTCCTTATTGATGGAGTTGGCAAGTGCTTGATATTATTGACAGGTTGAAGTTTCGAACTGCGTCATATTTGACACCCTTTTCCATTTAAAATTTTTGAGGTGCAGTCCACTCCCATTTTAGGGTTGAAGTTATGCCATTGTTACTAATCCATTCAGGTGTCCTCCTTTATACTAAAATTGACGTATTCGAGCGTTTTTTGCAAAATTGATATTAAGTGGCCAAAAATTGCGCTGATAATTTTCAATGGGCCACCCTGTATATATTTGACAGTGACAGTGACACTTTAATTATATTAAATTTGCTTAAAAACAAACAATCTAACAATGCCAACTATCTATAAAGAAACTGTGAAACATCGATTGATGACTCGTTGTTGATGGAGTTGATATTATTGACAGGTCGAAGTTGAGGCAGTGACCCACCAGAGCGGAAATCTCCCGCTGTGGAGAACTTCCGGCTACCGAACCCTCCATCTTGGATTATGCAAAGTAGAGTAGTTGTGCAACTATGAAACATACGCTACAGACTACACCCCTGGCGGATTATAACGGCTATTTAGGGACGGGCCAACTTCGGATTAAACTATCAAGTAATAAAGGTCAGCCAATATAGAAACATTACCGAAAGCACTCAGCTGCAAATATAGTGAATTCCAGCACCTTCATTTCACAACACAGAAGAAAAGATAAGTAATAAAAATGTATAGTAGAACCTCGATATAACGAACCAATGCAGATGAGGAAGACCGATATATAAAAACAATGTGTTTAACCTACGTAGAATAACAATAACAACTCGGTGATACTTGGGTATAAACCCCTACAACATTAACATTATGTTTTTAAAAATTTTAATATTTGTTCGGATATTTTGTCAAAAAATGCTTAAACCAAAATGTTACTTCCCTTATAATAGTGGTTCTCAAAGTGTGTGCCACGGCATCTTGAGGTGTCTTTCATTACTTGTAGGGGTGTCGCGGGCGTAGTTTAAAATTTAGAATCGTAGGTATTTTAATCATTCTTGGACCAGAGCATTTGAACCTTCTTCGTCATACTGATGTCAAATGATTACATAAAGAATGAGTATTGAATCGTGTTTTTGAATTAAAAGTAGAACTACCTACGTTTTTTTTTTTCAAACAAGAAGACAAACTTATGTTTTGTAAATTGCTGAAAAATATACTCGAAGAACTGAATAAAGTAAATTCCAGCATGCAAAAAATGCTTAAAATGGAAATGAGTAATGAATCGTGTTTATTAATTAAAAAAACTACCTACACACTTTTTTCAAACAAGGAAACAAACGTGAAATGTGAAATGAATTGTTAAACTAATTAAATTTCAGCATGTAAAAAATATGAGATGAAAATTTGTAAAAATCGTCCGATAAAATTAGAACTTTTAAAGACAAGATAGAATTATGGAAATTGAGGCAAGTTAGAAATGTTTACAAAGAATACAAATTCGTTATTAAAACTAAAAAGAGGGAACGATTGATGTCGGTAGAACAAGAAATGCAACAATGGAAGCATGTTTGTCCAAAATACACCCAAATATTGAGGAATCTTGTAAATTATTGCTAGCTTATGTATCACATGTTTTCCTAAGGGTAATAAAACGCCATGCACATAATTTTGGGGGTGCCGGAAATTTTATATTAACGATTTGCGGTGCCTTCACATAAAAAAAAGTTTGAAAACCAGTTACCCTATATATTCGAACTACCTTCCTACTATCGAAATGGGTATGTTGATCATTTGTGACACAAACCTCATGTACCTCAGGTTCTTGTTTCGTGTCATGTTTAACTTTGAATTTAATGGTGTACTAGCAAGGTATCTACAGCTTATAATAGTTTCCAAACCACTCAGCGAATTTAGGATTTGAACACCAGATCTCACACTGCGCTCAATTCGAGAACACTAGCGTAAGTGAGCTACAGATAGAACGGTTTAATCAGTATATACAATAAAAATCTTCTTTTTTCAAAAGCAAAAAGGTCGCTGTATTCTAGTAAATCATAATTTTATTGAAAATTATAGAGTAGCATAATAAGAAATAAGATTAAAAACCCAATAAATATATAGATCTATAATTTATATTAACCACAGCGATATTGTATTTTTCGTAATTGGTTTTAAAAAAGATAATCGTAATCATACTTAATACCAGAATCGATAAGCCCTTGTAATAAAAATATCCTGAACCTTGCCTATATTTAAGTAAGAAGTAAGTAAGTTCAGTTATTAATGAGATTTAATAATAAAAAAGCTCTTCCAATAATAATGAGGAAACGACAGTAGAACACTTGTTAATTTTTAAAGTGCCATCTGTTTAGTTCTCGCCCGTTTTTAGTATTGTATTCAGTAAATTATTCATGATATTCTGGCACATTTTCCGATGGAATTATAACTTTATAAGTAATATACGGCTGTAGTTTCTACCACAGATGCATGAGAATGGAATAATTGGTAACATGTGTCAATCTCAAAATTAAAAAGGGTTTTTAGAAATAAATAATGTATATTGTCCTAAGTGCTGAAATGAAAAAAGTCCGCAATTCTGATGGTTTCCGAAAGGACGAAACGATTGTCACAATAAAAAATGCGGTGGAAGAATCAAGTATTTGTCTGATTAATTATATAGTTTTAACATGTTCCACCTAATAAGAATTACATCTTCTATTTCAATTAAAAAATGAATTATTAAAATTCTTAGTACTTGCAGTATTAATACAATTCCTTTTAGAGTATTCGATATTTATTCAGATTTTCACTGTCAATCCTGTATAATTGTCACTGTCAAATATAAAACATTTATTTCCATAGGTAAAAACAGATTAACCGCAATTGTAACATATTTACCTAATCATTAATTACTTGTAATAGTTAAATGGAGCTTGGCAGAAATAAATTAGAACAATAAAATTTTAGCTAATGACATAATATTAAATTATTATTTACAAAAATTCTCATATATTGATAATTAAATAAGATATTTCAGAAAACATTTCACATTTTCATAGAATCATCACTTCCGGTTGCACGATTAGCACCAAAATCTGATCAGATCTAATCTAGGATGTCAGAATATTATATCCAAATGTTCAACTATTTTTATTCACTAGTATTTGAGTAATCGTTACATCCAACCATCCATCCAACCACACATACGGACAGACATCATCGTAAAGGTGTTTTTCCATTGAAAACTCACTTTCCGATTTTTAGTATGATTCTAACATAAGATAATAATTAATTTATTGATCGGAGAAAAAATAATAGGCAAATTGAACTTTCTGGACATACCTCTTTACTCAAGGAACATATAATTTTTCTTTCTAATTACACAATATACTATTGTATTATTACCAAAAAAACTATTGTGATTATTAGTAATTCAATCTTTCTGATCAAACCACCGGTCAGTTTTTCAAAATGATGTAAATTGAGAACTGACCATCACAAAATTTACTATTCATTATTTTGAGCCAGAAATTATGAAAAGCTGAAATAATGAATCGCTGAAACATTCATTACAGCTATGAAAAGTGAATGACTATTTCATTTAACAATCGCGTAGCTCATGAGTGACACGTGTCGTGATTTTTGTGACAGGTTGTGACACGTCTGGTGTAATTCGGCATTTGTTTGGGAGGAGAAAAATAGCGGGTGAATCAATATGTGCGGAAAGGATTTGGCATAATGGCGCAGCTGTACGCTCATGCTAATGCTGTTTAGAGAATAAATTGCTGGGTTCATTTTGTCACTTGACAACGGCATTGCCGGAATTAGTTTATGGAATAAATAAATAAACCCAAACACATTTATTTCAATTTAATTAAATATGTTACAAGGGTACACGCTCGTTTATAAACTACTTTTCCACGATTTATTACCCATCCAAATTTTGAATTAACAAAATGCAAATCGAAGTATTTCTTTTATTGTACAAGATTCTTAGAAGGAACCTAATGAAGCACCACAAATACTTATTTGGAAAAAAAAATCCGTAGAAATTATTGTCAAGTGTAATATAACAAGTAGTGTTTTTATTGTCGATAATATTTTCAAAATGTAATGAATGTTAATCTTAACGACAGAAAAGGCAAGAACAGTGATGTAGTTTTTGAATTTTTAAAATATTATTTATTATTTAACTTTTACTTATTTTCAAAATCTATAACCCCATATTAAAGTTGTGTACAGTTATAATAAAGTAGACAACAGTATTAAACCAAAAATTGTGTTGACAAATGCGAAATATCCCAAAAATACTCATTTTTGTGTCCAAAATTTTAATTTTCGGTAATTGTGTACATTGATAGATCTCTGTGCGCTGATTACAAATTTTCAAGAGATATTTGCTGTCAAAAATGCACCTGAAAAAAGTGTGTTTTTTGGCTGTATCTCTAAAATGGGTTGATATACAATCTCAACGATTATACCAGGCGGTTCTACAGGAAAAGTTACATGAAGAAAGGTTTTCTCCGCATATACGTTCTTTGGAACGATTTGATGAAAAATGTGAAAATCGAAAAAATCTAAATTTTAAAATTTCTCCGAGGAACTTTTTTTCTCCAAAACGTTTCATTTTCTAGACTTAAGTAAATATCGATGCCCTGATTTCAAAATTTCAAACCGAATTGAATTATCTCTTACCGTTCTCGAGATATTCGTGTTCAAAGTTGAGCTTTGGCAAAACCTAAACAAACAGATTTTTTAGGTATACCCCTTTAAGAGTTAGGTTTACGACTTCGGCGACCTCACCAATCGATTCTACGGGCAAAATTACATAAGTATACCAATTTTTAGAATTTTATTCCAAAGAATACAATTTTTAGAAACGAAAAACGAAAATCGTTGAAAATCGAAAAAATGGCAAGGGGTATACCTTAGATTTTTTTCGATTTTTGGCCATTTTCAGTTTTTTCCATGTAAAAATTCTACCTGTCGAGATAAAAATCTGAAAAATGGTACACTTATGTAATTTTGCCCGTAGAATCGAATGGTGAGGTCGCCGAAACCTTAAACCTAACCATTTATGGGTTATACCTAAAAAACCTATTTTTTTAGGTATAACTTTGAACTCAAATATCTCGAAAACGGGAAGAGATAATTGAATTCTGTTTGAAAATCTGGAATCAGCGCGTTGTTATCTACTTAAGTCCAAAAAATGAAAAATTTTGGAGACAAAAAGTTTTGGAGCGAAAATTTGAAATTTAGGTTTTTTCAATTTTGTATTTTTTCTCCAAATCGTTCCAAAGAACATATATGTGGACAAAACATTTCTTTATATAATTTTTCTCGTAGAATCGAATGGTATAGTTGTTGAGATTGTATCTCTACTCATTTTTAAAATATAGTCCAAAAACACACTCTTTTGAGGTAAAACTTTAAGAGCATATATCTCCGAAACGAAAAGAGATAATGAAAATTTGTTTGTTTATTTGGTATCAGCGCAGTAAATTCTTTAAAAAATATTATAAACAAAATTTTGTAAAATTTGAAAATTTTCAAGCTAAAAATTCGATATTTCCAAATATTTTCAGGTTTACGGAAAAATACAACATCAGCGTCTTTGGGAATTACTCCCTCTGTTGTTACTACATACATAAAATATTTTTCCAAATAATATTCATTTATATCGTGTACTAACGATTTCTTGCCCGTGATATTTTTATCCCGTTCCTTTTAAAGAGGAAATTGTTAATCTGTAATTAGGACTAAAATCCTGCGGGTTGAACAAATTTAAAAACCCTTGGAAATGAAATCTAAAAAGTCCATTTATTTCTGGTGTGGTTTGAGGAAGGGTTCGGGGAATGCACACATTTATCTGCGAAATCAGAGAACTCTGCCTTGCCACGGGCTAGGACTCATCCCGCAAAGTACTTCTCTGTCCAATTTTTCCATTCCTAAATTCGCCCTTCGAAAGATTCATTAAAATGTTTTTCAACTACATCTACTGTCAATGATTCCATAAAAAAGAAAGGTTAGTAGAGAAAAATAAATGGTGAACGGTATGTCATATTTTTAGAAACAAAGCTAGACATTTTTTCAGGTAACAATAAAAACTGATTGATAATAATATGAGTAAAAATGTAAAGTAAACAGTAAAGAAATATTGCTGGAGTGAAATTATTGGTAAACGATTTGTCAGATTTTAAACAACAAATCCATTTATTTTAACTAGGAACAATAGCATCTCATTATAGGTATAATCATAGTCACAGAATTAAAATTAATCGAATTTTAATGTTATGCTTATTTCTATGACAATGACTGTGATTATGACATAGTTGCATAAACGATACAATTTCCAAAACATGATTTTATTTTTAAGACTATGATTCTGATTATGACGATGACTATGACAATGCTGCATAAATCAAGCTTAATTTTTATATAAAGGCCTATCGATTTCAATGGCTATTCCTTATCCGAATTAGTACCTATAGCCCATTACTACTGTATTTTATAATAATATAATGATTATATACTGATTTTGTACACTTACTAGTTTATTGAGATAGATTTAACAAATTGTATTCTTTTTATTATTTTTAAAGAAATTCTGTTCTTTATAAAAGGAGCACTTAATAGTTATTAATGATATTAGTATAAATATCATACACTATTTTTCCTACGACCCTAGTTATGTATTAGTAAATCAAAATTAAGCTTTATAAAATGACATTTATGACAGGTCATGATGTATTTGTTATGAACAACTGAACATAAGAGTGTTAAAAGTAAATTTGTTTTTTACTTTTAATTCGTTGTCAATGACAACGATTTAAAAGTATTCACTGTGTTATAAACTGTTATTTTTAACTTGCTAAGTAACCTTTAAAAAGACTATTTTTAACAGAGGTCGTAGGAAAAATACTTTAATATTTGATAGCACAAATTTATTTGTTATTAAAATTATCTAATATAGCTCATAAATTCTGTCTTGAAATTAGCAACAGTCTTTACATTCTATTAATAATAATGAAGCATATTACAGTTTATAGAATATTATTATTGTTGTTGTGTTTAATTCTGTCTCACCCTATTCGTGTTCTTAGCGATATATGTAGTACACACCGAAGTATAATTCTATTGTCTTCATAACACCTTCCATTTCTGAATTTTGTTACCCTACATTTACAGATTTAAAATCAGTGATAAGAACTTGAGCAAACTATCCTACGGTAGTTCGCTATTTGTGTGTCACGTTTACACCTCTTAGCTCCTGCAGTAAACTTAGTGGGCGTAATTTGTTCATTTATTTGTGCGGGAAGTTTTCCAATCAGTCCGGATAAAGCCTAAACGATATAATCTGTAGTTGGCTGCGAGCAGTGGCGTGCGTCCCCCGCTCACTGGGGCGGCTAATGCACCCTGAATTTGCTTGCATCAGGCAGATTTAACACGTGATTTGAGGTGAAGTTTGCACTCAATCATATTAGGAATTTGTTTGCGTACTTCGCTAATCAGATCTAAAGACTCAGAGCGAAGAGCTTGCAGATTCAAGCTTCAAGCTTCAAGCTTCAGCTGTTTATTTATAAACCGGATATTGGATACAACTTTCACTAAAAATAAACTTTAAATATATTTGCTGATGATAAGAAATTTGTCTTGTGTTGTGAACGAAAAATAATATTTTCAAAATTATGTTTTTATTTCAATTATTAGAGATTTTCTTACACTGGTAGCCTCCAATTCAAATTGAGAGGTGTGAGATCAAGGGTTGTGTCCGAGTGGTTCTTAACGTATGCACCGACTACATGAGGACATTGGCGGCCAATGATTGGCCCCCCTTATTAAATTTTCCATGGGGAAATGCTCTCAAGGTGATGTTTCCCTTAGCACAGTAACAAAGCCCTTAATTGTTATTATTTTAAAGAATTATTGTACCTTCTTTAATATTTAAGTTACTGACTATTACCTACTAAGTAGATGTGAGTTACCTTATAAAATATTACCAGTGAACTCCTTGCATCCAAGTGCTTGTTTATACATTTTTTTTAAATTCGCCCTAGTACAGTCACAATTACAAATTGAATATCAGCCAATAGAAATCCATATGACCGGTAGTAATGCGCGTCTCGCTCTGCAGGGGGCCTTCTGGCTTCACCAGTTTGCACTAATTTTAAGTATACTAAAACAAAAACACATTCTGGCTGCTCTGGTTTGTACTCTGGTTTCAGTGGGTCAAGAATTAGAGCATAGCAACAAGTGTTTGCTATATAATTTTTCTTATAATTTTGTGTTTTGATTTTGGTCATGATAAGAAATATTGTCCTCAAGGAAATTTTGGAAAGTCGGCGTCAAAGGTTTGAAAGCTACAGAGGCTGTAGTCTAACAACCTATACCATTAAAGTATAAGTAAAATGTCATGAAAGGTAGTTGAGTCCCTTTTCCTTATTATATATTTTGATATTTTTTCTCAAGTAAACTTAAAAATTATATGGAAATATTTGTCATTTACTCGTAAAGTATCCGTAAATTCAAAAGACAGTAACCCGTATTTGCACATACATTGAAGTTTAAATTACTACAAATTATCAAAATAACTGTCAAATATCAAGTAATAATTACGATATTGTTTATTGAGGCAAATGTGTATTTAATTTATATTACCATATATTAATAATTTACAGAATTACATTTAGAGTCGAGAAATAATGACATATCGAAATTAGACATTAACTTAAATTTCATGCGACAATATAATATCATCAATCCATCTTTTCCCCCAACGATTTGAATCACCTTGTTACGACAGTGTGTACCAATATTTGTAACATACTATTTTTATACTATCTTCTTCTACAGTATATGTATTACTATCTTGTTGTCTCTCTTTCAATTACCAATGACCAGCCAATCAACGTGAAGTGAATCATATATCTATTCTATTGATAATGTTCTTAGCGTTCATAATGTCTTTCCTTAATTGTTATAATTTGGTTTGAATATGCATATTTATATATTTAGTGCATAATAATACCAAATTAAAATAGTTATCATATAACAGAATTTTAAATTTGGCGCACTTTTGTGATATTTTTTCAAATAGTGATAGCAAGTGAGATAACTTCATAGTAATCTGTACACTTCAAACAAAGACAGCGCAACAGAGGACGTCTGTACTATGATGGATACAATCATGATTGTAGTTTTGATATCTATGTAATATAATATCACTGAGTTACGATTGATAATGTGATTATCAACTCAAGGAAACTGAGACTACGTTTGTATCTAGCTATGTTGCTATATTAACACAGAATAGGTTTATACAGAAGCGACAGTAAGACAGAGAAACGAAAATTAGAGAGAGATGGGGAAAGTCAACAAATTTAAAAGGCTCATTGTTTAAAATCGGATAGTTTCGTCACATCTTAGAGAGAGATAGGGAAAGTCAATAAATTTAAAGGTCTACACAATGCTTCAAGGTCATAGAATTAATAGGGTAACATGAAAGGTACCGACACGGAGTGTCGCTTCTGTATGTAACTATTCTGTGATATTAAACAGTATGTTGTTATTTTGCCAAGAAAAAGTTCCATCGTCAAGATAAAATTATAAACAATTATTACAAATCACTTACATATCTCGTAGCTACGGATGAAATACTTACAAACTTTATAAGTATACATTCAATACATTTTTTTTTAAATTTTGTTTTATAAATTAACTTCATATGATAAAATACGTACAGTAACCAGCAGTACATAATAGTATATTATTTAAGAAGCATAATATGTAGGCTATATTACACGAGGATGTAATTAAAAATACGTGCGGTAGCGAGTATATTTAATCATCCGAGTGTAATGTAGCCATATGTTGCGAGTCAAATACTATACTTCATCTACAATTATCAGGCATATAAAAAATCTGATATTATTTGTTAAATATTCAGTTAGGTGTGGGTAGTTCATATATAGCTTAACATATGGCGCCATAGTAGAACTTAAATGTCAAAATAACTATTCAAATTGTATTTATTATACTTTTATAATCATTTATATTGATATTTATAATAAGAAATATATTATTAATAAATTAACAGTTTATTAAAATGTTATATGTTAAATTATATGCTCTATTTATTACAGAAAAGTGTAGCGTGTAATATAACTTTTCATATTACACTTGTGTAATATGAGTAGTATATTATACGTAGTATCACACGTATAATGTACCCATATTTCAATAGTTGTAGATAAAAATATTTATCTGAAAGTGGCAACCTAAATCAGGGATTAAAACTTTTTAAAAGTTGGTAAATAATGCGGGGACGCCACTGGGAAAATCTGTGCACTAGTTCCATTTAAGTTGGAAATTGTAAGGTGTTCACGTCCGATATAAACATTACAAAATACTCAGCACTCCTTGCGGATTACGCCGGATAAATAGAGTTCTTGCGATGCTGCCCGTAGCGTCCCAAGTCTTTTTATTCTGCAGAAATTAAACTTAACGAACACTTCAAAGCCATACTTGTCCGACTTGAATGCGAATTACACATTCGTGCCGTTTTTATTTTCTGCTAGTTCAGCAACATATTAAACGGGTTAGTACGAATACTACTTGCTTACATTTTATTGCAAAACATACATCTTGAGAAATAAAACCAAGTGTTATACTTAAAATAAATTCTCAAGGGTTATTACCCATTCTGGATGTTCCAATCTGTTTTATTGCAATTGATGTAATTAAAAGTGTTTATTATATTAATAAACTAAAGTTTTATATTTATTGTGTATATATTTTCAGTTTATAATATTTATAAAAAGCACATTTAGTATGAATTTGTTTATTACGACCCATTTCTTTCCCTTTAAATGATGACTTCAAGTTGGAATAATTTACGAGCCCTGGCCACTAAGATACCCAACCCTTCATAAAATGTAGTAAAATAAGACAATTTTAAATATCGCTTTATACAACTATGTTTTTGTAATATACTTTCAAATTATATAAATTAGTGAACAACAATGTCTCAAATAAAAATCCTACCGCTGCCACCAAATTTGCAATATTTATATCTTTCAATATATTTCTTTAAAAAAGTCTTTTATTATATTCAATTAAATAAAGTGAATAGATAGTATTAACTTGAAGTATTATTAGCCCTAATAAATTTTGGATTTAATTAATTCTACACACAAATTTCTTCTTCTTGAAATTGAAGGCCTTGTGTTTAATTTTAATAATTTTGAGTCTATATTTTGAAATAGCGAGAGCAAGAAGATTGAAAAAACCTCTTCCTCGTCATTTTTGCCCCACTATTAGTTAATATATCTCAGCGAATTATTTTGAATTTTAGTGATTTATTACACTCTCACTTTTTCCTATTCTTTAATGTGACCATAATTGAATTTTAGTATACAAGTCATAAACTATAAAAACTAATCATTGTTGCTTCTCTTTATAATAATAAAAACTAAATATTAGCTTGCAGTAATATAGTTATTAGCAATTTAATGTTCTGGCGAAGGGATATGTGACGTCAACATGGTAGGATCGAATAATGAATCGATTTAGAAAAATACGAGAATCAATTTTTTGGGTAGAATCATAACTGTGTCCCAGTCTGTCGGGGTAGTATAATAATTCGTGAATAATTCTACCTTTTTTATTTATTTAAATCTTCATTTATAACTAGTTAGGAAAAAAAGAAAATATGATAAATTAAAATAACGTGAGAGATATAACTTCCATTGGAGTTTTTTCAGTTTTATGTTGTTTTTAATTCATAATTTAGGTGCCAAATTTAGAAGTTCAGTTCTTTTCAAACTTAGTGCTAATTAATTCATATGGTCATGTAAGCGATTTTCATATTTAGTAAAGTATGTTTATGTTTCTATTAGTCCCTTAATATTATTAAATTTTGACATCCGAATGTATTAATTCATTTGTGATATACCACGGAGCATTTACAATTAGATACAGATATTTATTTAGAAATCTTTGTATAATATATAAATTTGATTTCTTACTGCACCCCCATAATGGTATTCCATATGTCACCTGAGGTTATAATTTTTTACACACAAAGAAAATTCAAACTTATAGCAACTTGACATTAAGGTGAAGGTGAAATAGTGAATAAATGCGTTGTACTTGAGGTACGGAGGCACAATCCTGCAGGATGTATTTGGAAGGGAAACTGCTGCTCCCTCTTGCTGCCGCTAAGCGCTTTTTATGAGCTTCATTACAGGAAACATGCGCTCTGGAAACCCACACTGAATATTTTATACGCACAGACCGCACTTTTTACACCTAAAGTAACCTGCAACGTTGCATCCATTCCCATTTACAACGAGAGGACTCATATCTGCGACAGCGTGCAAGAAAATATATAGTTTCATTAGGTCAAACGACTACTCACCTTAATACAAAATACTCCACATATTAAGAGATAAGATCTTTGTAAATCAGTGTTTAATTATTACTCTAATTAGTGTTTCACAAGAGTCTTATATTTTTCTTGGTCTTGCTCATGTTTACTAATAGTGTTTTACGAGTGAAAAACGCAAGACAAGAACAAGACAAGAGCTACAAATTTCAAAACAAGACAAGGCAAGAAATTGTTTTGCAGAAAATGTGCAAGAATATCAAGATTTTCTTCAATTCTGGAATTTTTTTTTCTAATTTTAAAACTAGATTTATTATAAGAATCTACCTATAAATTAATAGAAGTACAAAAACATTTAAGTATTAAAAAAATAAAACATTTTTTAACATACGTACCTTTTTTCAGAAAATATACTCGTATGAGTAATAATGATTGACTAATGGTAATGACTAATTCTTCAAAATCATGTAACCAAGAGTTAAGACACAAAATGCTTTCTTATAACCAATGATGCTTTGAAAAAAGCTTTTCTGCTTGTGCAGATTGTCGCTGTTGTGCTAAAATATACATAGTATGTGCATCTGTATGATTTTTATTTTTATAATATTTATTTAATAATAATACATAATTTTATTATAAGAAATATATTTGATAATTAACATTGACAAATTTCTTGTCAAGAAATTACTAAACAATACAAGAAATCTTGTCTTATGAAACACTACTCAAGTGGGCCTCATTTCACAAAAAACTTTAGCAGTATTTGAAGGTAATTGTTACTAGTGGCGCGAAATACATACCTACATAATAAGCGACTAATAAAACTAATTATTCTCGAACGGTAACATGAATGTTCATACCTCCTCAAAAATTATAATGTACTGACATTCCTTCCAGTTTAAATAACTATGAATTGTATAGTTTTTACACAACAATATACAAAGCAAGATACAAATGGCATTTTGGCAGAGTTGGAGAATTATTCCCAATCCATTGTCCGCAACATACAAGTTTGTTTCTTAAATTCCGAACTCGAGAAAGTACTTAACCCGTTGAATGAGCCCATTGAATGTAATAGTTGGTACAATATAGCACGGCGGCATTGTTTACGTATAATGTACCGTTTGAGGCAAATACCACCGAACTAGTTCTATTCTCCAGCTCGCTCTCAATACACATTGTTTCACCCGCGAGTTATAGAGGTGTGAATTGCTATTTGTCAAATGCAGCTGGAATTCGGCGTAATTGGTTTCCTTACAGGGTTACTTACGCTAGACACGTTGCTCTATAACTAACATATTTGTTTAATAAAATATATTTTGTAGATAAAAACAATATAATTACCTATATTTAAAATAAATATACCGTGTATTCCAAAAAAAGTGTTGTCATAGGCATTTAAAATGGGAAAACAGTTTTCGATAAATAAATTACTATCCGGCTAATAACTAAGTCACCATATTGTACAGGATAGTACTAGAAGTATTTCTAAATACATATTATTTAATACAGATTACTTCATTTAATGATAATTCAATGAAATTTACAAAAATAATTATAAAATTTTCGCCTCATATTTTTATTGCTCTTTAGAAGATGAAATTATACAGGGTGGCCCAGTGAAAATTATCAGCACAATTTTTGGCCACTTAACATTAATTTTGCAAAAAATGCTCGAACAAGTCAATTTTAATATAAAGGGGGACACCTAAATGGCATAAATTCAACCCTAAAATGGGTGTGGACTGCACCTGAAAAATTTTAAATGGAAAAGAGTGTCAAACATGACGCAGTTCGAAAGGCCTTTCAATTCTCTTTTCAATAGTTTTTTATTTTTCAAATCCGATCATTAGTTCCAGAGAAATATCATTTAAAACAAATTTTATCATGTGTTCAAAATTGCCATCAAGTAGGCTAAAACAAATGACAGAAACTAAATAAACAATTCTTCGACAAGTTGTTTGTAATAAACAAGTAATTTGTAAGTTGGATTTTTTTGTAAGGTTATTTGAAGTCTAAAGTTTATGCCACGCTACCCGAATTTTTAGAAGATTTGCGGCAACGTACCGTGGTTCCAACATTTTGAGCAAAATCTTTATTATTGTATGGAAGTTGGAAATAGTCATTTTGAACACCTAATAAACTGATACTTGAGTTTCTGTCATTTGTTTAAGCCTACTTGATTGCAGTTTTGCACACCTGATAAAATTTGTTTTAAACGTTATTTACTGGAACTAAAGACCGGATTTGAAAAATAAAAAAAACTGTTGAAAAGAGAATTGAAAGGCCTTTCGAAATAGGTCATGTTTGACACCCTTTTCTATTTAAAATTTTTGAGGTGCAGTCCACATCCATTTTAGGGTAGAAGTTATGCCATTGGTACTAATCTATTTAAGTGTCCCCCTTTATATTAAAATTGAAGTGTTCGAGCGTTTTTGCAAAATTAATGTTAAGTGGCCAAAAATTGCGCTGATAATTTTCACTGGGCCACCCTGTATGAAAATGTACATGTACAACTATGATTAACACATTTTTATATAATTTCATCTCCTAAAGAAGGCTCATGAGAGGTCGAAACGGTTGAGAGTGAAACAATAAATTTGGCTGATTTCCATTAATATCGTCGTTTAAATAAAATATCTGTATATTTATAATAGAATACATTGATAAAAAAGATGATTAAATTCGATTTTTAATCCAGCGCACTTAAAATTATTCAAAGTAAAAATGAAATTCTACATATATGTGTAGGATATGAAAATGAATAAAGTAATTGTATCCATCTTGCTCGTTGGCACTTGCTCGCCCCATTTCAATTATCTTTAACATATGAAGCACGAAACACAAGACACACTCGCGAAGTTGCGTTCCCTGCGGACAAAACGAAAACTCGCGCAAGTGAAACAGTCGTTTAAATCGCGCCGCCATAATTCCTTAATTGAATTTCTTTGTTGTTAAACAGCTGCTGGAGAATTTAATTACCGCGCCCCCATCCTGTAGATGGCTACATGTTTGGTTTGCGTCTGCACTAAGCCTACGTCAAATTTGAACTGCGCCCCGGGATGCAGAGGGGGCTTAAACGCAGCTTTACTAAACAATCACCAAGTTTTTGTCCATAGGACTGCCGCTTCAATATACGCTAGATATGACAAGCAGGGGTGAGTCTTACCTGGGTGTATTCTGAAAATAATACCTAAGTTCATCTAGCTTAGTCATGTTATGGAACAAGAATTTGTAAAGATGACTGGAACTAATGAAAAATTTAAGAAGAATTGTCACGAAAAAAGTACAACAAGAATGTATAAAAACAAGTATCTCAACAATTTATAAACGACTGCAACTTAATAAGATAACAGATATAGGGTAAATGAAGGTGATATGGACCACTTTTTGTAAAAATAATTATTACTCTATAATTCTGAAAAATATTTAAGGAAATGAACAAGTTAACAAATTGTCATTTGTCATATGTGGTACACAATTCGTGCAAACAACGAGCACAATACCACAAATTACACATTTTATCCAATCATCCTTCATTATTTTTTTTTAAATTTGGCTTGAATCCCGCATATTTGTTTTTATAATCATCAGCTTCTTCATTATCATCAACCTCTGATTAACCATTTAACAGTTCTTCAGAACTCATGGAATAGCAACTAGATGGTCTACCTTTCTATTTTACTCGGCTTCAAAAAATTCCAACTCTCCTCCACTATATAGGTGAGATGGACTATGAGGAGATGAACTGGTTAACAGATTATTATCATTTGTCATATGTGGTACATTCGTCGTGTAACCAATGACCACAAATTACAGATTTCATCCAATCATCCTTCTTTGTCGTTTTTTTTATTTTGCTTGCATCCCGCATACTCATTTTCATAAACTTCAGCTTCTTCATTATCTTCACCCTCTGATTAACTTGAACAAAAGTTGTCATGAAATAGCAACCAGATCGTCTACCTTTTTAAATGCGAATTGATCTTTTTAACAATAAAAATTCTCTGGTCCATCTCTCCTCAGTTATCGATGGTCCATCTGTTCTCAGACCAGAGCTTAAATGGACAACGGCATTACTTACGACACATTACAAATATAACCACATTTTTAGGATACGTTAAGTCTTATGCACATGTCTTTATCTACATAAATAATTCGTTTAAACCTTCCAAAGTAGTAATTAAGTAATTGTTTATATAAGATTCAGTCATTTTAATGCAAATTTTTAAGTAAATCTTGGGTTATTCACTGTTGACTGTTTTTTTTTGCATTTTATTCGCTTATGCCATCTGAATAAAACGAAAACTACTGGATAATATCGTGGTATGTTCTCAAGTTTAAGTAGCTCAAGAAAGAGTAAACCCTTAAACAACTATAACTTTAAATATATCAAAAATCAGAACAGCTATTTCAGAATGTTCCAATTCTTGATCTTCTAAAACTAGAACACAATCCATGGCAAATAGTAATGCTCTAGAATGTGCTCTACTTAGGTCGAAAATTAGAGCAAACATCTTATTTATGATTTTCTAAAGATTCAAAATCAGAACAACTACTTAAGAATGTTCTTATTCTTAATGTATTGAAACCACAGAAGAATCCAGAGGAAATATTGATTATATTATAAATTAGTTCTATTCACAATTATTGAATCATCTGTTAATGGTTGTTTACATTCAGAAATTCAGGTTTTATGAAAACATTCGGATGCCACAGCTGAATAAGTGTCACTAAAATGTTATTTAGCGTCAAAAAGACCAATACGATTAGTTATACTCGTATTTATCAATTAGAATATAAATAGTCAATAAACATTGCATTAAATTCGTCTTTAGCACCACATGCCTAGAAGATATCGACAGCTTAAAGTGCATTCTACTAATAATTAATAAGTTTGAAAATCGAACCTATCTCAAAGTTTGTTTAATTTAAGTCGAAACGCGTCATCAAGAAATGTTGTCACAGATATTACTAAATAATGAATAGCTAAGATGTGAAATTTCGGTGTTGCATTTTTAAGAAAAGGCTTGAAACTCATCCATTAAATTCCGTGTAAATATCTCAGCATCTTCTTATTTCCTATGTCATTTAGAATATTAATTCTAGTGTGAAATTCTCATTAAAAGAAGCTGGAGGCGTACAATCAGCCGTACGTCGTATCGCTTAAACTACTCCAGAAGTTTCCCAGACGCCGGCTTCGCACTTTCATTACCTGCGCGAGATTTTAATCTTTTCACTATTTTGTCAAGAATTTCCCAACTTCTGATGAGTTACATCAAATGGATTTATGAAATACCTCACAAACTTATTACTGCTAGATTTTAAATGCTACATTTTCAGATAGCTTCTGTAAAGTACCTAACATTACATGAACGTTGAATAATTCCAGACTTACATTTTCGTCAAATAAAATCTTGATTCAATACTTAACCCTTTTTATCGATCACCACATCTAGCACGATAAGATCTTTACAATGAGTTTATATTATTTTTTGAATGATCTTTGTCCGTCCTTCCATCTGAAATCAAAAGTAAAATACAGACGATCAAGATGAAATTCTTAAGGAAATAGTCGAAAGATCAAAAGAATAAGTAGAGAGGTTCGAACTAGTACAAACGAAAAGGATACGAGTATATAAGACTACTGGAAATAAAACATACATGGTACAGATACCTAATCAGAATGTCAAAAGATAGACAAACTAAAATAATATGGAACACTAGGAGATCAAATATCTAGAGAAATAGAACAATCTTTTGGGAAATTAGGAAGAAAATATATATTTAGGGAAATGTACAATGTAATTATTTGCTTCACCTACATTTTGTCTTTATGTACCAGATAGTCATATAAAAATCAGGTTTTTGATTTTGTCTTATTGGTACATTGTTACTACTGTTCGATGGTCTATGGAATTTTTAGGTTATCAATTTAAATTTGTCAGCTGTTCAAGATTTTTAGTAACTTCATTCTTAGGTTATCTAGTTTTATAGTGGCATTTACGACGATATTGCAGGTTTCTATTGTACTAGTTATTTCTTACTCGCTGATTCTACATAATTTCTACGGATACTGGTTTATTTTTCTTCTACATCTGCGGCGTAGAAATGTAATTTCCAGCTTATAAATCAAGTCACAAAATATGTCACATTTATGACGTTTGAAAAAATAATTTTAAAACCTCAAAAAATCTCAGCGTAATTATTGAGATTCGAGAATATCGATTTTATTTTCTCATCTTGAAGCTTTGTTTGTAAAATCGTTCTCGTCTCTCCCAAGACAGTATATTTCGAGACGAGACGAGCAAGATTCAAGAAATATTTCGTCTCACCCGAATCTCTAAATGCGGCAACTTTACCCCAATTTAATCCTCTTTGAATTTCTTACGGTACTCGAGATCCTAAAACGAACAATATTTAAATGACGAATAAAGAGAACCAATTTCGACATCCATACGGGTAAACAGTGATTTAATAGTATATTGTGTTATTAAGAGTAAAAGTGATACTTTGTGTGGCGAGCATGGAAGTTTGCACGACGAGCGAAGCGAGTCGGACAATTGCATGCGGGACACACAAAGACACTTTTACTCTGAATAACACATGCTATTTTTCTTTAAACTAAGAAATTTTAAAAAATAAACTACTATTTGACGTTTAATATGTAGGTTACCTGTCAGTTATTAATAATTTTTTGTAACTTTATTCTTAGGTTATCTAGTTTTTATAGTGACATTTAGGGCGATATTACAGATTTCTATTGTACAAGTTATTTCTTATTGGCTGATTCTACATACGGCGGCGACAAAATTATACGGCGGCTAGAATAAAAAATTATATTACGGAGGCATAGAAATTAAACTTCAACCTTGTCAATCACGTCACAGAAGATGTCACTTTTATGACGTTTGAAGAAAAAAGTATATTATTATATTATGTGTCAATTTCAGTTGAGAAATTGCAATTAACAATTTCTCATCTTGCACCAATCTTGCCCGGAGTGTAAGATACGTGATACTCCCTCCATATTTGCCTTGCCATAACTTGAGCCACAGAATTTACGTGCGCACCACATCTGACACACGTGTATGTACACAAGTTCCACATCTAATTTACGTGTATTTGCGGCGGTGTATCAAGCAGCAAGCCGCAAACAGTCTGCGTATAATTGGCGTCTGTTCCAGCACTCAAGACGCTCATACGCCCTCAATGCTACTCATTACTTGTTGATAACTCGATTACATCGGGAGCGTCAATACGGCCTGATAACATACTTCGGATTCGGTGACGACTTCGGGGTGAGTTCAGATTTGTATTGATTAAGTTATATCTCTTCGTAAACAAAACAGTTTCATGTATTGAGTAACATACGAGAATGTCAGGGTCGTCTTCAGTTGTTTAGACATTCTTGGGTAAACATGTTGGGTTGACCTATAATTAAAAAGGTCTTACTTACAAATAATATTTACAAAGCGTGTTATGATTGACTTTTCTTCTTTATTGTCTGTCTGTGACTCCCTTAACTTGCTAATTTCAAAAGTTTACCTCAGACGGCCCACTCCCTTCAAGTTACAGAATTCATCCCCGTTTTCTAATTCTCGCAATTTAACTGGTCATCTTCTCCATGGGCATGTAAATAAGTTACACTCCAACTACTCTATCAGGGCGCATTCTCAACACCCTGCGATGAACAAAAAATTAAAAAGTTCGCGTCTTCCGAGAATCAAAAAAGGGTTCTGTTCAGGATTGATGGTTTATGACCTTCCGAAGCAAATCTTTGAAAGCTATATAACAATAAACTTAAAAGTCTAACGAAATTTCGGATCTCCTTACAAATCTCTAAACTATTTATTACCAAAAAGAATTTTGAAACACGTCAACAGCAAGATAAATAACAAAATGAATATTTGTTTAACTGGATCAGGCGTTTTGTTACATACCAATAAACTCGTTTAAAAACAATCGTTTCAAAAAATACCTTTGTTATTTTAGGCAAGCAGTCAATAATCCAGTCAAATTAGCCAAAATAATTTTAAGGATCCATACTCGATTACATCGGGAGCGTCAATACGGCCTGATAACATTCTTCGCATTCGGTGACAACTTGGGAGATATCGGGTGCAGAGTGCGAGTTGAGATTTGTATTGATTAAATTATATCTCTTCGTAAACAAACAGTTATACGTATTGAGTACATACGAGAATGTCAGGGTCGTCTTCAGTTGATTAGACATCTTCGGGTAAACACCTTGGATTGACCTATAATTAAATAGGACGTACCAATGAACTTGTTTAAATACAATTGTTCCAAAATAGTATTTCTGTATTACGTGTGCGAACTTTGTGATTTAGTGCGCGAGATGTCAAAAAAATCAATCGAATACCCTTTAGATTAACTCGTTACTTCGCATAAATTATAAGTAAATTTTACCAATTAAATGCCTAGCACCAATTGTACTTGCTTGACTATATCATTCATTAAGTAATAAATCAGTAAGAATATCAGATTTTTTTTTAGTTACAATGTATTACAGCGGTTATTATGGCGAACGAATATACGAACCTTTGTATATTCGACTGTACCACCATTCGTATATTCAGTTTCGGAGCGTTTGACTGTTTTGTTCTATATACTCAAAACTGTTAATGTCATTTTTAATTCAATATATTTACGGAGCGTAGAATATGATCTTTTTCCTTCAAACATATATCGACTACAAAAATTAATCCGTAATTTGTGCATAAAAATCTGGTATCAGGAGCTCAATTACCTACGGTACTTTTTTCGTAGTGAATTTTATATGCATTACAGTGAAGTAAGTTCGGAAATAGCGGTATTTTTATTTTTCAAAGAATTCAAATTCATTTATAAAAAATTCAATATAACTACAATAACTCCCTCATTTCAAAAAGAGGTCAGTTAAAATGAGAAAGAAATTGAAAACCAGAAAAAAATGTAAATAAATTTGTTAATAGAAAGTATAAAGTGAAACTGTTTTGAAGAAAATGAAGTGAAAAAAATTGTGTTAGCGTCAAATGCAGGAATGAATTCCACGAACTATTAATTCCTGCTGGAGATAATCGCCATCTCAAGATGTATGGAATTTTTTACCAAAGGCGAGGCACCTTTCTTGTGAAAATGAAAAGAAAATAACTGGGGTTTTTCACAAGGCGAAGTTAAAACTTCATTACGGCGTCTTTGAAGGCAACTAAATAACTTACACGTAGCATTCCAAGCAAATTTAATATCAAATGGAACATATTTAGGCGGCCTTTATTTTTTCGATATATATGGAGAGCACAAAGGATGCTATTTCAAAGAAACTAATCAAATTTAGTTCAGGAAAGAATTTCACAAAATGAAAGACTTTATTTAAGATATTGCTTTCTCAAAATAGAATATTTACTCACGCTTCTGATTCTGACATCCTAAATACGGAATGGTTAGCGCGCTTGCTCTACAAAATGTGTCCAGCTATACATTAGTTTGTTTTGATAGCCACATAGTATAGTAATCTATTATTTTTTATTTATAATTGTTTAATGCCTGGTCTTATAACGATAGTTAAACTATAGATTAAAAAAAAAGTTGGTTAGGAACACAGAAGTTACATAGTTCAAGTGTGAAAACTGTGTAGAACTAATAAAAATTAATAAAGGCTATACATTAGATGAGGTATAAACATAGAAATATGACATTGCCCAAATATATTATCGAAAGATCTAAGGTTTAAAATCGCTTGCAGCCAGCAGTGTGAGAACAGTGGACCAGTGGAGTAGTTATATGGAAAACTCAACCAAACAAATAATGAGGATAGGTGACTAACACTATGACCAATATTTCGTTCGTCTAACTGTAAGTGTGCACTACTCAGCTGGCTCTCGACCATACATGTTTTGCTTGCTCAGTAGTACGTAGCTATAGGAGTGTGCCATATCTCTATGTTATACCTCATCTAAGGGCTATACTTATAAGAAAATACAAATTTTATTTTGTTGTAGAATTGTATTTGACTTTTGAATTTAATCTACCAGCGAAGCTAAGAAATCGGTTACTCTGTAATTAATTCTACAGACTGTCTTGGTATTACAATTTAACCTACAATTTCGTCTATTGAAAAAATTCAACTGATGAAATGGTTTCTACTAAGGATCACGATATGTTATAGATGACATGAAACAAATTTATTTACTTGTACTTTAAAAATTGATGCAAAATTTATACTTAAACAAGAACTTCATTTTATAGTTAATCTGCTATGCAGAATTACAATGGAACGCTATTTAAATAGAAGTTGAATTTGACGTGTGACTGCCACTATCAATTAGACTCACAACTAAAATTTAATACCGCGGTTTTCTCCAGTTAATTTTATCTGTAGATTTAATAACTAGGTTATTTTAAGTAAAGTTTATAGTACAGAAATCGGCGAGTTAAATTAATTTAACCGGATAGGTTAGTTAACTGGCTTTTATAGATCGAGGTATAAATAATTTTTTGCAATACCTGCACAGTAAGTTACCCATTAATAACAAAATTTAAACACAGTAAGTGGAACTTTTATTGCAGATTTGGTTTCCATGGTTATAGTAAACACTTCCCGTGCACGGTGGACAGTAATTGTGTTACTTACAATTCATGGTGGATGGTAAGTATTTAGTTTCCACATCATCATAAACATTCATGGCACTCTTACTCTCAATTGCAATTCAACTTTTATTTTTGACATCAATCTGACAGACGTTAATTTTGAAACCTATTTTTCTTTTTCTATTATTTTTGTAGGTATTGCAAAAAATAGCTTACTAACCTTAAACTGTAAGTGATATTTGAAGTCTCGAATGTTTAGGAAATCTCGACCCTTCGGGTCTCGACTTCCCAAACAACATTCTCGACCTAAAAACTGTCACTTACAGTTCATGGTACGTAATATACTATTAATCATACCAGCAATCCACTTAAATGAAAATGATATATCTGTGTGTATATATTATTTATTTAGTACAACATTCACAATGACAATATACTCTACACGGAGATGTAATACAACGGCCCTTATTTAAGTTTGCATTAGAAATCAATATGAACATGAATTTAGCTTAATTAAATGAAAGCACGGTTGACTTGGAGCAAACAACGAAATCAAATTTTGTTCTTGTGACAACATTTACATTCCTAATGAAATTTGATAACATATAAACATGAAATACAAGTGAAACATCCGTTTTATTATTGTCCTTTCTCCCACCATTGTTGGAGATGGGTATCGTCGTTTGTTTAATGTCAGAGATACAGAAATACCTACATTTATATTTTTGATAAAATATTCAGTTACTCGAATGAGTTCATATTGTTTTGCAAATTCATTCAGGAAAACTCTAAAAGTGAAGAACATTGAATAGACATAATACTCGTATTGTATCCCAATTACAAATCTATATTTTACTATATTTCTACTGTCTGCTTCCATTTACAGTCGTAGAACAGTTATAGTTACATTTTATACAGGGTGGGGTGAAACAACATTTTTTTGATAGTTGTAGAAAAAAATAATTTTTTGCAAGTGGAGGCTGTTTTGCCAATATACTGCTGCGGGTGACTTTTAGGATTTTGCATAGTTCTATGAAGTATATATTTACATATGAGGGCTATTTTCAAGCGGATTACATCCTCCAGGGTTGCAGGGTTCTGAGATGATACTTGAACACTTTAGTCTTTAGATACCCCCGCAAGAAATAGTCACAAGGCGTTAAATCTCCCTCAAAATAACCATTAAATTTCGAGCTGTGTGAGTTGTGGTTCAATTTTGTTGGAACCAAACATTTCCAGCATTAAATTCTTCAAGAGCTTGTGCAAAAATTCTTGGATCATGGTGATATACTGAAGAGAATAAAGTAAGGAGCAATTCTTCGTTGTTCGAGAGGACCGTTCTCGACCATTTTTTGTCATAGACATACTTTCTGTTTCTTTATTGTCCCAATCGAACAGATTTTCGGTCGGCAACTAAACCGCGAAAGGAGATTTTATAGCGAGTACGAAACACAGGCTGCACCGCTGCGATTTGGTAGTTTTCTGAAAAGTAAGTTTCGGTTGCAAGGTGCTTTTCTATTTGGACCACGCTATCTTTACAATTGAAGGAAATTATAAAGAAACTATTTAGCCTAAAAAAATATCCAATCAAATCCTTGAATTTTTTATCACGTGTACGGAACTAGCCAATCAAAACACAGTTAGACCGAAACGAGTCCTAAGACTCTTATCACTTATGTCATGAAGTTGCTAGGTAAATATCAGTTGTTGACATCTCTCAATCATTAATTATTTAATTGTTTTACTTTCAAAATGTCATATTTAGTTATGGAAATAAAAAAAATGTAAGAAATTTTCTCACCGAATATCCCTCGATCGATAATTTTATGACAACTTCCTCAAGCACATTACTTGTAGGTAACAGTCCTCCGCCTTCGGCCTTGGACTTTCGGCAACAGTCATAAAATTATTGTGTAATTATAAATGACCTAGGGATATTATAGAAGATAACTTCCCAACTATCTGCTCCTTTTGGAACTACTCACCCTTGTTCAACATAAACTCCCTTCACAATTACCTTTTGAAAGTAGAGAGGATATTATGCCCCATCCTGTATTATTTCTTTATCGAAACGGTGTATATTTATATTTAATAAATTGAATTCTCCAAGAACTTTACCTCATACAACATTATTGTTGATTTATTTCCTCTGCGTTTAAATGGTAGTACAATACAGAGGTATAGATGAGTAACATCTTATTTGTAGTGAGCATCTGTTTTCATATTCTGTCCCCTGGAAATTTAATTATATCTGGTGGAAAGTAGCAGGCAAATGCTGTATTTCACTTAAAGCTTTAGAGCGGGCAGGAGCACATATTTCTAAAACTAATTACAACATAGTGGTTGTATTGAGTAATAAATTGTAGTATCTTAACTGAAATCAGAACCAAACTTCTTTACAACATAAATTATAGCTCTCTACTTGCAAGCTTACCAGCAGCGTTTTTAGTTTTCTTCATTCTTTCATTTCTAGACTTGTTTGACACGAACTTTCAAACTGTCCAACTTCTAACAATAGTAAATTAAAATATAAAATCAATATTCAAGGAGTCGTACTTCAAAAATTACGGGTTGTACATTTTCTCTTTATTCCATAGTTTCCCAAACTTTTTTTTACTAAGAGTTTTATGATTTCATTGTCTCATCCTACTTTAGAGAACTAAGATGACTATGCTCGAATGGTGAAGTAGCGTAGAATAAGATCAGCGAGTTTATGGGTTTAGTGTATCTTCGACAAGAAATCTTTTTTTTTATTCCCCTAACATTTTCAAAAAAACTATATCAATATTTAATTTTTTGTACTCCTAGCTCAAGATTTATGTAGAAGGATAACAAGATATATCATAAAATAAAAATTTAAGAAATTTCACGATTTAAGAATAACTACAGCAAAAATTAAGGATTGGTTATATTTCTACTAGTCAGGACCGAATTCTCTAGACATTTTTTAAAAAATACAGCATGAAATTTCTGTTAACGTAAGCAATAAGCTTATGTAGTTTTTTTTTTTTACTGTAACTAAAAATAATGAATGGTCTCTTTTTACTTATTGAAAATGATTCTACAGCCTTTTTTTTACATTAGTATATAAATTTTCAACAAAATTAATGAGGGACCCATTTTTTCTACAAGACGGTAAAGATATACAGTCATTGTTATTTAGTTTTATCATTGTTTTTGATTATATACTCGTATTGGTACTTTATACTTAGAAAGATATAGAACCATTTCTTTGCCAGTTTCTAATTTTATGGATACTTTGCATAAGTGTATTAATTTCCATTGTTTTATCTAAATCTCTACGGGACACATTTTTGCTAAGCACCAATGTAAAAAAACAACGATTTTGTGCTCATTTCTTCGATTTAAAGGTATAAGAAATGGACACTTCTAGCTAGTATAGTTAGAATACATATACTTCAAAGTAATACATTTTCATTGACTCATAATTTCGTGTAACAACTCTAAGCTCTATTAAAATTTGGAAGAATTATTATTCCGAGATTGAAAAAACAAAACAACAAAACTGAAAATCTCCAGGACAAGAATCCTGGTGTCATAAATCATAATCCCGTGTATCCCGCGCTATTTATATTCCTTAAACCAGATGTAATTAGGGTGGTGAAGGAAGAGGAAGAAACGGCGGTGTTGGATCAGAGGCTGTGTATGCAAACGAATGCAGCGCACGTTATTGGTATTTGTCATCATTACGCGGGGTGAACGCACCCTGTAATTACGCCTAAATGGAAAGGATCGCTTGCAGATAATAAGAGTGCACAAACATTTCAGGGTTAACTTTTAAAATTATTTGTAGCGACAATGGTATTCCTTTTGCTTGATCAGGTCAGATCACTTACTTAAACTAATAGTTATTGACTTGACACTTTACTTTCGTTATTTTACATGTTATTTATTTATTTATTTATTTTTTATCATACGATGATCAACTCTGTGAATAATTTTAAGAGATGTCCCTAAAGGGTGGTTGCCTCAAGTTCTAATTTTTTTAGACTGTTTCTTGTCCTGATGAAGACTAATGTATTAGTCGAAACGTTGGCTTGAACTAAAGAATTTCAACAATAGAATGCTAGTCTATTTTCCTGGAACCATTACCCGCACTTCAGTCGATCATCGCTCAACTTACAGATCACTAAAATCTGATCTTTCTGATATAGTAAGTGCATCAATTAGGTTACTTAAATCAGTACATGTTCATGTTGTGTCATAAGTAATCCAGATTCAAAAATGTAAAAATCTGATCCATGTAACAAATGGAATACGCCTAACAACAAGACTTAAATAAACCATCGTTAATAAAAATCTTCAATCGAAAGTAATTAACTTGTCCATTTAAGATTTTATTTTGATACGATTAATGTTGCCGTCTAAATCTAGACTTACTAGACTTTTGTCTTGTCTATATTATCAAGACAAGATTTTCTTATTCTAGTACAAGAAGGGAAAATTCTAGACAATTTACAAGACTCTAAATTTTTAAAAAATGAAATTTTCGATATATAACCATATCAGGCGAATTTTGTTTCATCCCAGCTGAAATAGTGATTGTAAAATAGAAAAAGAACGCTGTTGAAAAATTATCTTTGTCGAAAGCGCAAACGTAGGTTAATGTTCGTCTTGAAACAATGTAGAGTGTTGATATCTAGGCAAGATTTTTTTAACTAGACTTTGCCTTATCTTGTGTATCTTGTGTTTTTTTCATGTCGGAACTTATTTTCTCCAGTTGCCTCTTTGTCTGAATTTATTAACATATAAACGCTTTGGCATCATATTTTCAAAATGAATATAATAGATATTTTTTCCCTCTTGAAATATCTACTTTCGAAATCAAACCTAAAAATTAAGTGTTAAATCTAAAGTAGATCGAAAGGTGACTTCGGTGACTTCATCATTTGACTGTACATAAACACAAAAATAAGAATGTTTGGTTTTTTATTTCAATTTATACAAGAACGAAAATAACGAAACATAAAAAAAACAGTATTTATTTTCAGCCCTTTTCATTTTTCCATTTTAGAAATTGTATCCATTAGGATCTAGAAATTTATGTACTAATGTAATATTAAGATTGTATTTCGATGTTTTTTAGGTTTAAACGTCAAATACCTAATTATTAGTTAGGTATACTTAACTAGTGGTAATTGATTCTATTGGAGATAATATGTTTGTGGGCGAAAAATTTAAATTTAGGTTATTTTCAATTATCTTATTTTTAAATCAATGATTCCAACGAACATATTTGTAGAAAAACAATTCTTTACGTAACTTTTCCTAGAAGTAAGAATAGTAAAGTCATAAAACTGTTTTTTAGCTTAAAAAAATCTGACGTATACAACACATTACCTCAGGCTATTAGGCGTGTAATTTACTGTTTCGTCCATATTTCTTTCCTCTATTTGCATTTTACAATACCAACTTCACAGTTATGGTAGTGTCATGTTCCAGGTAGGATTATCGTGCAATAGAATAATAATAATAAAGGAGGAATGTGTATATATATTTATCGCCCAGGTGCATGAGTTATGAAGACGTAGGTGCCATAAATTGGTGTGCGGGAAATAGAATATAGGGAAGGTACATTAAAGCAGAACTGAATTGCACATAATCTTATTAAGTATTCATAGCCAGGGCACCGCAACGATGTAGCAAACAGATTTGGCTGCGAGTAACAAAGTACGTCGTAAATTATGCCGACAACTTGCACATATCGAACATTCAATTACATGGGACACGCCTCATTATCCTTGCTTATTACACATTACTTACATTCCGAAATGCGAGTTCTTCGGTTATGGTACTTTCTTATAAACAACAGCAAGATTAATTAAGTATAAACGAACAAAATTGAAACTGGAGTGGAACTATATTCGAATATCTGATCTTCAAGTTGTCTTTATGATACCAATTCTAAGTAAAAAAGATTTGCTATCAATGCTACAAGAAGACTAAATAAAAATATAAATGCAAATCTTAGAGAAAGGCCAAAGTTAAACCAATCCCGGTAATACTAGAAGTCAGAAGGAAGGAGAAATTATAATTATTAGTAAATAAAACTGGAGTCATATATTCAATAAATAATTAATTTATTAAAAAAAGAGTAGGCCAAACTAAAATAAATAAAATAACAAGATAAAATCCGAAAATTTAACTGATGGGTTTGGGGATTGTATAGTTGATTGGACAGAAAAATTGAAAGAAAATATGTTAACAGACAACCTATAATAATTTTTTAACAAGAATTCTCAACTCTTATTTAAATTAGAGAATGGCAAGTTTACACTTTTTTTGAAATTAATAAGTCAAATAATGTGATTTAGAGGTTTCAGTTTCTTTAAAAAGTAATAGATTGCATTATGTAATAACTGTATTATGAATACAAGTAAAGATAATAAGAACTAAATATTCTATTTTTATAGCTGTCAATGTTTCTATATATGCCTTCTTTCCAATTTCGCGTGTAATAATGGAATCAATCACCTAACTGAAATTAGTGAAATAAAGATTCTCTTATTAAACGGAAGTAGAGAAATCAATGTCTCGTATTAAAAAAAAAGTTAATAATAATAAGTGTCTAAGCTAGTGAAAAAAGTTTAATATTTCAATGGGAATATATGAATTACAGTACTGAAATATAAACTCCATTTAGTTCCTAGTTCTGAATTATTGTTATAAAATTATAGTAATCCACTTGCTTATTTCCCAATTTATTGTTTCGATTTTTTCATCTTTCATCATCTGAAGAGAAAATAACAAAACTATTGTAATAATAAACAATAGAATAGTCTTAGATCATCATAAATTTATCATTATATATTCTGAAAGGTATACAATAACTTAGTTTTTTATATTAAAATCAGACTGATTAATTCTAAAACTATAAATAACAATGTTTAGAATAACAGATACCTAGACAATGATACGCGAAAGGACAAAACAATAAACAATGGAATAACCGAGTGTGTGACTTTATTTTTATATTGAACAAGTTTATAGTTATTCCGAAATACATATATTAATTTAGTTATCTATATTAAAATTAGACGTACACAGAAAAAGAAGAAATATGAGTTGGGAAGAATGAGTATAGCAGGTAAAAGGAAAGATGCATTATTGAAGGGATGTCGCCATTATCGTGTAAACTAACTCTCGTACATAGTGAATAAACAATCTTGAAAAGTGCACGGCAGACAACACTCGAGAAAAGCGCAGCTGAAGTAGGCCCTGAAACAAAACAGCGCCGCCTGGGTTCAACCAACCAGACAACTTGAGACATTTCAATTACGAGGATTATTTTGAAGAATGGCCTGCCATTGGTGGAATATTAAATGCTGCAATCAACATGTAGCACTGTTTGAATTATTTGGACGCATTTGCATAGAAGAGTTCCAGGAAATTAACACTTGTTCAGCTTCCCTACTGCTTCTAATTTCTATTACTTCCTCGACATGTTCGGATAACTCTAAATGGACCCCACGTGTTTCCTTACTTACATTTTAATAATATAATGCTGTAGATTTTGATAAACAATGCATGATTATAACCTTCTAGTGCAAAGGTCGATCAAAGAACCAACTTTAAAATATGCAACTTTTAGGTTTTTAGCGTAAAATTGTGTTAATACACATTTTTAGGTCTAAAATTTTGATTTTTGAAAGCAGATAGTCTATATTGACATGCGTTAATACGTTGATTTTAAGTTTATAGACAGTATTTAATTACTTCAAAAAAGTTTTTCAGTATATCTTAAAAATGAATTAAAATATAATCTCAACGATTATTTCAGCTGATTTTCGGGCAAAGATATATAAAAAATGTTTTCTCTGCATTTTCTTTGGAGCAATTCGTTGAAAAATGATAAAAACAAAAAAAAAGGAATTTTAGTTTTTCATTCAGGAATTTTTTATTTTCTAGAGACTTAAGTAAAGATAGATGCAGTGATTCCAAATTTTCAAATATAATTCAATTGCTCTTTACCATTCTCTAGATATTCGAAGTTAGACCTAAAAAAAAGAATTTAGCCCTCTAATGGGACATGGTACGACCTCGATTTTACCAATCGAATATACGGATATTCACCGAATCTTTTCAAAACGTATATGCGAAAAAAACAAATCTTTTAAGTAACTTTATCCGTAGAATCAGCTGGTATAATCATTGAGATTGTATCTCTACACATTTATAAGATATGTAAAAAAGCATTTTTGAGGACGCAACTTTGAGAGCAAAACTCTCTTGTAAATTTGAAATCAATGCCATAACTTCTTCTACTAATGGGTACTATTTAAAAAAAACAAAAAAAAAGTTGTATTTTTTATGATTCGTTCTTAGTTTCGTAACAGAGTGACCACAGTAAACTTTGGAAATGTCTGATAATACAAATTTAACAAAAGAAAAAATAAACACGTAGTATATTCTCTAAATTAAAACGTTGTTTGATAAACCTTTACGGTAAAAATACAATGGGTAGATATGGCATATTTACATAAATAGAAGAAGAGTTAGACAAATACTTCGTTGTTTAGTTTATGTTAAGCGAATGTCATTAAAATAATTAAAATGATATACCCCATCATATATGATAATAGAAACATTTCTATGAATTTGAATGCAGTCCTTATCTCGTTTAGTTTAGATGGTTCATACACAAACCAAATGTATGCATATACATGCATATTTACTTAAGGCTTTTAAATTAAACGCTACATATCTATGTAAAGTAGAAAATAAAGATTTCTATGCAAATTTTCATAATGAATTTTTCCTGTCAATATAAAGTGCAAATTCACGCATGCGGTAATTACTCAAGAGGCTTAACATAACGCGGATGAAGTTATTATGGTGTAAAAGTAGCCATAACCTTTCTCGGTTCTCTAGACCTATGAAGGTAAATTTTTGGTGGCAGCACGGTCCATATTTAGAAATGAAATACAGTGTCACAAAAATATTTGTAACAAACTTATACCCCTGAATAACAATACCACAAATTTAGTTTTCTATTATAGATGATCTAAACTGCCTCTTTTGTTTACAATGGGATTTTCCGAGAGATAAATTTTTATTATTTTCCATTGAAAAAATCTTTTAGAATTGAACAACGGACAGTGAAGTAAAAATTATTAAAAAATATTCAATATTTATAAATATATAATTGAAATTCACAAAAAGATCACATTTCTTCTGTATCTGTATCATTCTGTACACATATATAAAAATCAGAAAAAAAAAACAGAACAGTCCATTTTCAACAATCTATCCACTTCACAGATCCATTCTTTTCTAGTTCCTATTTATATTATTATGTCTATCTACATCTTTAATTTTTTACTTTTCTTCTTTTCCTATCCAGGTTAATTATTTTGATGAATCTGAACAACTTAATAGTCTGTGATCTTGTTTAATTGTAATTGGTCTTATTTTACCATTTCTTTAAATCTCTATTTATTATTTATTATTATTTAGTCTTCTTATTATCATTCTGAAATTCTGATAATATCTAGCGTGTTTACCTTTGTAAGCAATGTCTATGCTCCCTGGAAGTACACTTAATATTCGTTATTTACTCAAGAATTGTTTAGATGGCTCATTGGTATGCATTTTCCGTTCTATCAATTTTAATCTTCCCTGTATTTCTTCTCACATATTTTATTTCTAGTTTGAATACCTTTTAGGTCATATTTTTCAGTTATGTCCATGTTTCCCTAACATTGAGTCACATTTATTTCTAACACCTTAAAAGTATTATTTATCTTTATGGACTATTCGAACTGAAACTGGGATTGCCAAAATAACAGTTATCATTCTATCTACTAGAATTACAGATCACATGCGAGTACATATCCAAGCAATGAAGCCATTTTATTTATTTTTTGCGAAGCAATTGTTGTGAACAAATGATTGCGATGTAGAATTACTTTGATTGGATTTGTTTGTTAAAATAGCCGTGCTATATGAAGCGTGAAACTCCCAGTTATTTATTTTTACTTTTTGGGTGGCAATGCTTGTTTTTCCTACATTTGTTTTATTGGAATAAATGAATGAATAAAGGATTTTTCCAGATGATTTCGTCTATATACAATCAGAGTTTAATTGACCTGGTATTATATCGGTATAGAAAATTATATTGGATTTTCCAACAGACGGTTTTATAAACTTTAATTTCTCTAATAATACATGTATTAAATATGTTACAATAAAAGCTTTTTAGCACCGTTTACATTAATAATACTTACGTATCTCGTCTACAGCACAAAATTCGTAGATGGAACACGAAGTTAAGTACGTAAGGTACTACTCCTTTTTTCATTATCAGTCTATAGCCACTATAAAAACATATAGCTTATAATGCATTCCGAACCACACAGGCACAACGATATTTTTATTTTAGCAAAATTAACAAAGCTCTAATACATAGTCTATTTTTTGCAGTTGATCCTCAGGTCATCAATTTCTGCCGTAAGAATTATTAAACCATTATCTTGCATCTTTGTCGTATACGCATGGCATAGATGAGACTTTTATTCGCTATATCATTATCGTACGTATTACAGAGGGGTATATATGCTATCTGCGTCTAACCAACGACAAAAATGAAATGGGAACTGATGACGGTGATTTTGTTATGGATAGTTTGTGCTTCAGTGTGTGTTGGTAGTTTCGTGAGTTTGTTCTACAACTCTTATATTTTTATATAATACTGTCAGTTTTCTCACGATTTCCGACAAGATGATGTCATCAATTTTCCTTTCCTCCCAAAGATTTGGATCACATGGCCTCCTTTAGATTAGGTTGTTGATTCTTCTCCATGTCTTCCTATATTGTGTTTTCTTCTTTTATTTTGTTACTCCTATTCTTTCTATATCTTCTTCTACTTCTTGAAGCCATTTAGATCTGGGTCTCCAGCTTTCCCTTGCTGGTTCCCACAGTAGTATTGATTTTATTGTATCTGTTTATTTTGATCTCCATACGTGTCCCAGCCATTTGACTCGCTGCTGCTTTATTTTCTTCTCTTCTTCTTCTCCTTCAAATTCTTCTTCAATTTCATTATCATTTTAGGCCTATATTCGTTTTCTAAAATTTTTACTGGACCTAGTACAATTCGTAGTTTCTTTCTTTCTGCTATTCGCAGATCTTCTTCATTCTTTTTGTCATAGTCATTGTTTCTTCGGAGTTCATTACAGTAGGTTTTAATATTGTTTAGATTAGATTTCTCTGAAATATATTTTAATATTCTCTTATCAATAAGGTTTTCGTGATAAAATAGAAATAATATTACCACAAAGGTACAGATACAGTTAAGACTTGGTTATCAGTTTACTTTTGTCTATGTGAACAATATCCTGAAACCAGTAAAAGGTATTAAAAATATCAATAATATATATTTGTTATTTGTCGTATCTACAAATATTTCCTATTCAACATTTAATTAAGTTTTTGTTTATCAAATACCTGCTATATTTGTACCAGGGTAGAATTTTATAATAAATTGTAAAATTCCTTCATTATGTACCTTGCTGACCAATATCCTTTTCATTTCAATGTTCTGAAAGGATCAAAAGGATTTGCAGTAAAGGTGAAATACATAACACGTATGTTCGCACAAGGATAATGCTGGAGGGTCATTTGATAAATCTCAGCACAAATTAGTTCAATTTAAATGAATTTTGAAATTCTACTGAAAAAGTTTTAAACTACCTTTGGTCTTCTGTGATAAACTATGAGACAGAAATTTCTCATAATGAGAATTTCGTTCTGAATGTTATCCCAAAGATAAAGAAAAGTTTGCTAATATAAAGAGTAGATTATAATTACAGATGTATACAGTATGTCCAAGGATCGATTTATTTTTAATTTCACGAGAAAAATGTATTTTGATAAAAGTTTTTGTATGTTTCAAAACAGTCAATTCTAAAATAATTCGACTTAGTTGACAATTTTTCTTAGTCCCAAAAAACAAGTTTGTTTTATAAATGTCAAATTACAAATTTCAATTACATTTTTTTTGTATGTAAAAGTAAAAAAAATATTGGTTATGTTATTTTTACTCTTACAAAACTCGTATGCATCTCGTTCTGTAATTTTGGCTTACGTAAAATAATCACCTTTGTTGTTGTATGTAATATACTTCCTATTCACAATAACACAAAAATACGATTTAAGTAATAATATAAGTTATTTATTTTTAAAATTGTTTGCATGGTGGATTGAAATAATAAAAGATATAATTATAATATGAGTAATATTGTAAATGTAAAAATCCATATGAATACATTTATTGCCAGCTGTAAATAATGAGGATAATGGTAATTGATTTTGTGATGTAATGGCAGCGCGCATGTATTTCATTCGGTCAGTGAAATTCTATAAAGCGATATGAAAAATATCGTCCATTACATAAATGGCAACTTATTTTTAGTTTAATAGCTCCCGATTGTCACATTTCCCGTTCATCAATTGTTTAATGGAGTAAAAATAGATTGTGGTCAGTCTGAATTGATCGCTGGACATTATTATGTCCGCTATATAAATTGCTTCTGTACCAACTAAAAGAATTATTAAATGATTTTATTCTGCAGTTATTAAATACTACACTTGTCGATAATTCATTCAAACAGAATAAAAATCACTTTTCATATGTACGCTACTACAATTAGACTAACCCGAAAAAGCGAAATCAATATTTTTTATATGGACATCAATATAGATTATTATTATCAATAGCATATTATATTATAAAATAGTAAAATAAGTGCGCAACGCGCAAGTGTGGGAAATTCACACAAATGTGTAACGAAATTTCACTCACGTGTGATATAAAATATCTTGCAGTACCGGATCAGAATAGGTTTATACAGAAGCGACAGTAAGACAGAGAAACGAAAATTAGAGAGAGATGGGGATGGCACAAATTTAAACGGCTCTTTGTTTAAAATCGGAAAGTTTCCTCTCATCTTAGGGAGAGATGAGGAAAGGCACAAATTTAAAGGTTTCAAGGTTATAGAACTGAATAGGAAAACATGAAAGGTACCGACACGGAGTGTCACTTCTTTATGTAACTATTCTGTGGTACCGGCTTGCTATATGAAATTAGTTCAAATATATGAAAATTATGTTTTAGGAAAAAAATAATCTAAATTAATAAGGAAACATTATAACGTCTATATTTTGTTGCTATTGTTGTACTATTTAAAAAATGAGTTCGTATCATAGTAACTACGTCATAAAACCTTCTCTACACTATTTTGTTCCTAAATGTCATTTCGAAATTCCATCTGTCAAAAATCTTATATGTATTTTATATCAGTGATTAAAATGTGTTAGATAAAATGTTGTATGGCACACGTGTGATAATTACCTAAGTCACTTGAAAAAATACCATTATTATTAAAACTAGTACTGTGAATAATAAAGCATTTCACCCACAACTGTCAAATAATATACTTACAATTCAATTCTTTTATGTCAATTAATGACCTTCGTTCGTATTGCTAATTGAATAATATTATTCAATCTTTATGTCAAACTGAAATATTACCTGTTAAAAGAGTCAACACAAAATTATTTCTAAGTAATTTTTACAGTTGCAAAGAAGTATAATACGGGACTAATTACTAGTAGTTCTTTTAATTCCAGTTATTATAAAGTCGTGACTAAAATGATGTTCATCAAACTTATCACATAATAATTATAAACAGGTCGCCAGAAAATTTTTAGAAATGAAGATATGTATTATTGATTTAGCAATAATATGATATTCTTCCAATAATAATTTCACAAAAGTCATCCGTAATTCCAGTTCAATAATGATATTCATGCTTCATTATTAATGTGGGTTTAATAATTAATTAATTATTTGTGTGTTCTCTTGCAGTAGCCAATAAATATTGGTCTGGTGGTCCGTAATTAGGCTAATTATTACAATTTATTTTACGGGCATTACAGCGGGTAAATGGATAAATTATTACCTGTGCTAGATACTTTAATGACCGTTTTATTGATACATTGGGACATGCAAAGTGCCCAGATGATCAGAATTGATTACTTGCATAATTTTATTACTAGAGTACATTATGTAATGTAATAACCATTTATAGTTTTAAAGAAATTAGTTTTAATTTTTCAGAGCGCCACATACGAGATGTGTAAATTAAGTAATATGTCTGACAACCTCGTGCGGAATTTGGACAGGAGTTAGGTGAACATGTTATATATCTTCAGTAGGAGTTTCAATTCGCTAGTCATTTGGTTGTCCGTAGCGATTTTTTTCGTAAAACAGTATTTTTTATGCGTTCTAAAAATGATTAACGTCAATTTCAAACAACGATGTGCTATCAGGTTAAGCTTTAAACTTGGGCACAGTGTAACTTTAGCAGACCTACGGAGATAGTTTAATTTGAAGAGGCCAGGTTTTTCGGTGATTTTAGGCATCTTTAGAAGGAAAAGAGACAATTGAAAATGAAACACACAGTGGAAGGCCTTCTTCTTCAAGAACTGAAAAAAATGTCGACAGAATTTGGGATCTTATGCGTTCAGATCATCGGTTGACAGTAGTGAATAATTAGCCATCCTTCATCAGATTTTAACTAATTCATTGGGGATGACTTCAGTTCTTGTGCCTTTTTCCTCTTCCGAAGATTAAAAAAAATTGGATATTTCAAAACATTCAAACGGCTGTAACCGACCAGGTGAAGGAAGAATATACACTTAAATCAATTAGTATCCGTAAACCAGTAAAGGAAAAAAGTATTATATTCTTTTAAATATTTTTATTGAATATATATATACACGAAATAAATTTTATATTATACTTACTATGTTAATAAATAAATTTACGTATTGACTCTCTAAATTTTTCGTAATGGAATCGACAAAAATAAATATTCATTATAACAACAAAGTAATCCATACACCTGTAAATTATATAGAATCAATGATCTTTTGAACCGCCATTCATTAGAATTACTTCCCTTAAACGGTTTATTATACTTTCCTCTAATGTTCAATGGGAATGGGATTCATATCTGGAGACTATGGAGGCGTTTTTAATTGTTGTCTACAATTGTACAATAACTATTCTAGCAGTTTACGAGTAGGTAGTATGTTTGGGGTCATTATCTTGTTGAAAAATATAAAAATCCCCTAAACCCAATTTTTCAGCACATTTTTCTAAATTATCTTTTTAAATATTCAAATAAACCACTTTCCCGTCAATAAAAATTAAGATACCCACGTCTTCTGCACTCATACAGCCCTGTACAAGCATAGAACCACTTCCATATTTCACTGTTGGGCATAATTCTTTTGTTTTCATTTATTTATTCTTTCTTTTTCAAACAATAATTCGTCCATCTGATCTAAAAAGATTTATTTTGATTCATCTGAAACAATTACTGAGTTCCAGAAGACTTCAGGTTGGTTTATATATTTCAAAAATAAAGCGCAAAAATATGTGTACGGAGAGTTGGTTTCAGTTAAGTCATGATGATTCATGTATTACTTTTAAATGACATAAATTTAAAGATATAAAATCCTGTAGTGATGATATATTTATGTTGTGCATTATGTACAACTTTAGGTTTGGGATTTTTTCATCCGAGTATGCGCAGCTTGAAATGATTATTTAAAGTGTTCTGGTTTTTACCTCAATAAATATTAAAGTAGAGCGGGAAATGTTTGGTCCGGTGGAGAAATATAGCGAGTGTTTTTTGCTCGGGTTATGATTTCCCAACGATCCTGCAGTTTTTACTCAAGTAATCAAACTTTATTGTGCATAAATGCTCGAAAAATACACAGAATTTTGTATATTGGTTACCAGAAGCTTACATCTGGTGGTACACTTAATTGAAATGTTTATTTGACAACTTTTCAGCTGTTTCTACCGTTAAATAAAATTATAAACTTGTAAAATATAAACATATCAACACAGAATTCTATTCTTTAAACATATTTCTACAACTTTTCCAGTTTTATTTCAAAAAGCGTTTATTGTATTTCAGAATAATAAAATAAAATAGAAAAAACATTAAATTTAGTTCAAATTACTCAAATGTAACTCAGAAATTATTAATTGTAATTCAGAATTAAAAAATCTGAATATTTGATTCTTTTCGAATTACAATTGACAAATCTGAATTATATTTAATGTATACTGATACAACAGATACGGTCGTCTAGGACGAAATCTATAGTAC
The DNA here is from genome assembly GCA_035578165.1 of Stenolophus ochropezus. Lineage (NCBI taxonomy): Eukaryota > Metazoa > Arthropoda > Insecta > Coleoptera > Carabidae > Stenolophus > Stenolophus ochropezus. The sequence goes on along the minus strand of JAQOWZ010000018.1, from coordinate 20,828,401 downwards.
CTGACATACAAGGGTTTTAATTTATGAGTTTTACTTGCTTCAAAAGTAATCCACGAATTATATTAATGAACAACTTTTACACGAGACAAGGGTAACGATATTCGCTGCCTCCACTATCACTTTATTTAAAAGTTTGCCGTGATAAAAGCAGATAAGGAAATGTTAATAATGATAACAGACGCGGTTCACTATATGGTCAAATTGGTGCAGGGTAGTAATATTAGAACAATAGAATTTTACCTACGCGTTGTGCTACCACGTCACAAAGACATGGGTTGGAATAGGATGGGCTGAATCAAATACGATATTCCAACAATAACAAAATTATATAAATTTTAATAATCAACCGCGATCAAAAACATTTATATAATTCAAATAGACTACAACGCGTAACTTGATTCTACATAAACTCTAAATTATTACTTTTCTAATTTACAAACAATTTTGAAAACCTTTTTACATCGATCTACAAATCAATATTAATCCACACAGAATTGAAGAAAAATATTTTTATTCTATGTTTATTTTCCTATTGTTTCCATTTTATTTTGGGATATTTTTATGGTGGAGGCGCCTTAAAGTGTTTCGTAAATCAAATTCTTAAATAAACAGTTTTTCACATTAATAAAGTTTATATGTTACGTTCTTTCCAACCGCAAGAACTTAATTTCGTTGTGTGTTGGGGTCATTTTTATAGCCGCAAAGCTCAAGTACAGACGAGAACAGTATGCGGTGAACCTCACATAAACAGACCCTCATATCGGTCGACCTTCACAATGTCACCTTCGTGAAGTTTTCTACCTTGGATAAGTTGGGATTTAGTAAATAAACTTCAACTCTACAACGTAGAAGGAACAGCTTGATGCTTATATTAGAATTGGACATAATGCTCGTATTTAATTTTCGTAAAATGGGGTAAATAACTGAGAATACTTCCGTTCCTTGTGAAAATGTCATAACAGTAAAATCAATATTAGAATATAAGTACTTACGCTTCAAGGAATGTAAGTATATTATAACATTCGAGGAGGTATGAATTGAGGTGGAGCTTACGGAACTAGAGTTAATGTTACCGTACAAGAATGGTTATGGTACTTACTTTATTATTATTTATTAAGTCGCTTATTATATTTTTCGCGCCACCAGCAGCAATTAACTTCAAATAATGTTTATGTATTGGTAAAATGTGAACCATTTGACAGTACATATTTATTTATTTGCAACTTTACTATATATAATTTTGAATGTTGCTAGACGACCAATTGCATAGGAAATTGATATGATTACAATTGCTCTACTAGAAAAAATGTTATTTTCTGTAATAGTCCGTTGACAATAATAACCAAACAAGAAATGTTATAAGTCTCTTACGTCATATGTTGCTATTGAAGTAATCTACACTTACGGTAACAGTGATATGACAAATATGTTAATACAAAACTTAAATATTAATTCTCATCTAGCAGTCTGTTTTTGATCTGGCGTTATATTTGTGTGGATTTGCTGCTGAAATAGCATCACTGACATCGTAAGTCGGTTTCTCAAATGATATATGCTATAATTGGTAAAAAAAATTCTCCGGGCTCTTCGGTGTCCTTTTGTCTTAGCTACTCGGAATCACCAATCAATATTATTAATTAATATTAGTTAATTATCATTAAGATTGTATACTGGTTATTTTTTTATGAAGAATTATTAAAAATAATAGATTCGTGTTCTTAACAAAGTCTATCTGGATAATACTCATTAAAACAACAGTTACACTAACGATCGAACATAACGAGAGATTCCTCCTGTAATGATTCGCAAAGGGTCCTTCAAACGACGAGTGCCGAATCAATAGAATAAATAAAATTCCGTCTACTTCTTAAAAGACAAACAAAACTACGACATTCGTGTTTGGATGTAACCACTACAAAGACAAAACCAGACTGTTTGATTTCAACTAAAAAATTGTTCGTAACCTTTACTTGAAAGAGTAAAATAAAGGAAAATTTTATGAAATGTGACCAGCAAAACACAAGTGTGTTTAAAGCCATGTGGCAACATATATACCAGCAAGAATATAGCTGGGAATTATACGGGCAGTGCTGGCTGAATGGTTAGCGCGCTTGCTCTACAACTTGAAATGTGACCAGCAATACACGAGTGTGTTTAAAGCCATGTGGCAACATATATAGGTACCAACAAGAATATAGCTGGGAATTATATTACCAGAACCGTCAAAAATAAATTTGGAAATTATAAGGTCAATGCTTCCTAAATTTTAATTTTATTTTAAAAAGCGTCAAGTTATTTTGTAAATCTCTATTACACCTGAAATATTCTCAATAATAATAAAATAAAAAAAGTGAGAATAAATTGAAAATATTTACTGATTATTCGAAAATTTGTTTATTGAGCTATGAAGTTATATTTAAGTGGATTATTTTTTGACACACAAATTTATTTCAAACAATGGAATCGGGATTTTTCATTCGTTTTACTTCTACTCGTATGTTGATAACTATCTGACGTATGTCAACAAAAACAAAAGCTACAGATATTATTTCCGAGAATAATCTCTAAAGCTTTATTATCACTATAATAATGACAGGTTTGATTAAAACGCAAACATGTAACAAACAATGAAACCTTTTATTGGTTTAAAAAGAATGTCAAAAAGTAATCATTTCTCTTATAACTTTTTGTCACAAATTTGATTTATTACTTAATTTACGAAGATGAAGGTGATCTAGTTCAGCCGGATGGGAATTGTAGCACGCTTCTGCGTGTGTTCTAATTCTTGGTCTGTTGAAACTAGAGCACATTCTGGAGCAGATTTAGCTGCTCCGGATTATGATTTGGCCTCAATGGGTCAGGAATGTTTGCTCTAATTCTTGGTCTGCTGGTAACAGAACACATTCTGGAGCAGATTTAGCTGCTCTGGATTTTGAACAGGTTTCAGTGGGTCAAGAATTAGAGCACTCAGAAGTACTTGCTCTAATTCTTGGCCTGCTAAAACCAGAGCACATCCTGGAGCATATTTGGCCGGTCTGCATTGTTCTCTGGCTTTAGTAGGTCAGGAATTAAAGCATTTTTAAGTGTTTGCTCTAATTCTTGGTCTCCTAAAACTAGAGTACATTCTAAAGCAAATTTGGCTACTTTTGATTGTGTTCTGGTTTCAAAGACTCCAGAATTAGAGCATTCTAAAGTGTTAGCTCTAGTATTTTTTTTTTCATTGTAATGTTATGTATTGGTCATTATTAAAAATTTTGCTTTCAAGTTAGCCAACACTACCCGTAGGTATTTTTTTTATCATTTTGATAATGAACAGCTTATAGTTCAGGAATCGAACCCGGGATGTGATGTAGTTATTACTAGTGGCAGTAAAGGCTGATGGCGTTCCTAATGAAAAATGATTGAATAGCTAGTAATGAACTGAAGCCAGTGGTAGATATTCAATTAGTTGGGAAATTGTGCGGTAATTCAGTCATAATTATCAATATGGAAGATTAGCAAGTCAGGGTGTACTAATCAATGTATATTATCCATTTCGGAACAATTCATTCTCATATATTGCCGCGGAAATTAAATTTTAATTACTATCCCAAAAGCAACTATTTCCGATATTAATAAGCTTTGATGCTCCAAGTTCCTTTAACTCCTTTGTGGAACAAAGGTTACATACTGTGTTGCCAATCAATATAAATACAAACACACTAATACTTAATCAAAAATGAAGCATTTTTTTGTGGTGTAGCTAAAACAAACATGACATAACATCCACACAAGTTTATTTATATTTATACATATTTTTTACACACTTGTATACTGTTATTTATTTGAACTGTTTATGCACCTAGGAAACTAAACTTTACATCCTACTCACCTGTAATAAATTTACAAGTTAGTTGTTGCATTATTTACTTTACCAAATATGTATATCATACTAAAAAAATATTTGGAAATTCAATTTTTTTTAGGTTTAAATCAAAAATGGTAAGAGATTCAAACATAATGACGTTCTTGTTTAGTTAGTCGATTAAAATTACAAAACAATAACAATTTTTAGATTATTTTAATGGCTAAATGTACTATACTTGAGACGCCGAACAGATGCACAAGAAACTCCCTCTAACGAGCGCTAAATGTAAATAGAATATTGCTATTGATAACCCATTCTTATACAGCTGCATGAATACAAGTACTAAGATCGGTAATAAAGCAATTACGTTTAGTTTACTGTTTATATTCGTATCTCTGTCGAATATTTTTATTTTCATGCGATTATCTTATTTGAAATTAATATAAATAGTTTTTATTAAAATACTTCAAATATTAACTTCATTTCACGTTTCTTAATTTGAAACATGTAAAGATGACTTCTGCATACACTGTACTGCCCAATTTTGACCCGGCCCATTAATTTTATAGTGCATCTGTTTGGCGTCCCAAGTATAGAAGTAAAGGATTGAAATATAATCGACATGTACCTAGATATAATAAAAATAACCAAATTTATATATTTCACCGTTTTTCTACCACGTTTACGTTTTTATCTCGAGTACAAAAGAAAATTCAAATTCAGATTAAAAAATCTCTAGGAGTCACATCGATAAAAACCAATGATTATAATATAACTCTTTCCATGTCTATTATTTGGTATTTCAAAGCACGAGCACAAAACAGTCTTTAATTTGGTATTTGACTTATCGAAACCAAAGTCCCCTGCGAAAATAAAGTATAAATTCGTGCATTTTGAATTGGTTGCACATGAATACATAAACAGTTGATAAAGCCCCAACAAAGAGTCCACTCCGAAGTCCGGAGTCCAGAGAGCGGAGTCCAGTCCTTCAGGCTGATCGATAGCGATCGAGTTGCAGACACGGACAGTTGAAGCTCAGGCAAAGCAAACAAAACACAAACTTTACAAGGTGGGACCCTATACTTGCTTCCTAACTCTCGCAGAAAATTCCACAAGAAATAAGAAAAAGATGAATATAAGTCATTATTTAGCATAAAATCTAAAACTCTTATTTGTTATTCGTACGTTTCTCTATATGAACTTACCTAATTCTACTTTAGATTACAAAAAAATCCTGCTAATGTTAGATTCGGTTGTTAAGTTGTATTAGGTTAAATTGTGTTGTAACAGGGGGGTGAAAAGAAGCGATGAAGTAACTGATTATGATTACCTGATGAATTATCAGAATGACGATGATCATAATGACGATGATGCACAACTCTACACTAAGGAACGAGCTGGGACAAAATTGAACGAACACACACTATTTTGTTTAGGCTAATATTTTATTTACATATTCACAATTAATCTAAATTATGCTAAATTACCAAGACTAAACATTGTATGGACAATCCGTCTGATTGTCCATACCGCGATCAGAACGAAGTGCTTCGATGTACGTGCGTCTTTATGAGACGAGGATACGCGAGTCTTCTACAAAATCTGTTACGTTATCGAGGGCTGAGAAGAAATCATCCCTTTGCCCTCCTTACCAGATTTTGTAAAAACTAATCTTTAAAAATACAGTTCTCACGCATTCAGAATGACAGTGAAGCGATAAATTTTGAACTTTATTACCAAAAACTAACACATGTCAATTCCGAATGCAAGAGATCAAATTTCCTTACGCTCAGGTTTTCAGTAACATATGGAAAACATTCCAAATTGTAACAGAGTTAAGTTAGATAATAATAATAATCATTGATTTAGGAGAGTTTTTACCTGTTCCATGACCATTTTGCTTGCATTTTGGTGGTAAGTCTGAAGCCTATATAAGGGGCCTCAATCTTATAGTGGATTGTGAATCACTTGGACTTAGCGGAATTTTAATTTGATTAATAGTTAACGATACCAGAATTGATCCCAAATATCATACTCCAATCATTTCGAGTCGGAGTGCAATAATCAAGTGAAACACTGCTACCCGTTTACCAATTTGTTTTGTCACATGTATCAGTTATGATATATTTATACCAAAAATGACTGAAAACACCGACCAATGTGAATTGTTGGTAGAGTTCGCACTTCATGTGCCAGCGATTTGGAGTTCGAATTTGGGTTAGGTATAGATATTGTAAGTGCCTTTTCATCTTTCATCCCCATTAATAGGATAAAACAATAGTATATTGTAAAACAAGCATTAAATGGTACTCATGTCATACGGATATGAAATGGACATTCTAATCGAGTTATCTTCATTTCACTATATCCTAGCAACTAGCTACAAAACAAAAATTAAACAGTACGATTTTTGTCAGTACTGTTAGATATGAATTTAGACATTAACTTTGTCTATGGTTAACATGGGAAATGAAAACGTGTTTACAATATAATATAAATCCGTAGCAACAAACATACAATAAGCAAATATCTTAATAGTCCTAGAAAAAACTATTGTTATACATAATAGAAGTAAAAGGCTTACCTTCATTAGATATCATAGCTTTATAAAGAGATGTGTAATAAAAAAGTGTCAAAAATAATAACTAATATAGAATAATGATATTGAGGGACCCCGATCTCAGTTTGTTAAAATCACATTATATTTGTCACAGAAACATTTAATCCGGGATACATTAAACTCGCAAATTATTAATATTATAGGATATAACAAATCGAAAATATACAAGGCATCAAGTATCCTAAGTAATTTTACTTGTAATGAATCTAGTAATGCCTTGTGATTTTATCCGTCCTAGGAATAATTTCCTCCGCATTTCTCCTGGTTTTGAAGTGGAGTATAGCACATCCTTCCCCGGTCCATGCTCAAGTTAAAGGCATTTGAGCGTGTCCGTGTCCTGTAGATCAGGATCACTTCGTTTCGAACCGAGATCACTTGCTGGAACGAACGAACGAATGCACACACACCACCTAACGTGCCGTCCCTTGAGTCTATCCTTCCAGGACAATAGACAGAGACAGAACAATGCAAATATGTCTATATTGCACATCTAACATATTACTTTATATGTCAGACAAAATGGTGGAGGTGCCTTCAAGTTTGTAACTTTAAACAAACAAATATTAAGACATTATGTTCTAAATGTTATACCGTATTATTATTTATGGACTGAAGTATATTACAAGTTTGTGAAGTCACTTTAGTCATAAATATAAACAAAAAATAATGGAATGTAAGATTTCTTGACTGGACCTTCATTTAAAGGGAGGAATTGCTGGGTTTCAGACAATAAAACTATTACTTCAGTAATCGAAGTAATCGTTTTATTGACTGAAACCCAGCAATTCCTCCCTTTAAAACAAAAAATAATATCATACTGTTTAGTTTTTCTACGATTGTATATTTAAAAAAATCATCATCATCTCTGGCGCACCATTCTCAGATAAAACAAGGCCTCAAATACCTTGTTCTTGTTTTGTGGTTCTACTTATATTTTAGCACTAAAACAATTTTAAGAATCATTAATAACATTAAAGGAATTATGAACTCTTAAATTTCAGCCATATCGCGTGCCACCAAAGAAAAAGGCATAAAATGAAGTAAAAAAAATGTAATGAAATAAATTGTAATCTTTAGGGACGTAAAATTAAATCTCATTTGGTACCACATAATTGTGAGTTAACTGTAAAGGAATAACTTTGCTCAATAATGCTCAAAATACGATCAAAAATTTTATTCAGTAAAGTAAAAGAAAATGTTGAGCGTAAGTGCTTCTGTTTAATTCATTCCCTATGTCTCATTTTAAATGAGACAAGTAAATATACATTGCTGTCAATCAAATATGAAGTCGTAATCACGGATATGATAAATCCCCATGTTTCACGTTAAAAAATACTTACGGTATATTTCATATTGTAGTTGTGGATAAAATATACATTGCTTAGCAGTAAATGGATGTATTACTAAAAAATTATTGTATGTATTGTTTAATTATTCATTGTTATATTTACTTGTTGTTTAGCAGACCATTCTACTATTCTACTATTTCTTCTAAAGTAATTAATGATTCTTAAAATTGTTGTAGCATTTGGCGTAGGCTTGTCAAAAAATTTATAACCCAAAACCAAATGTCAAATTCGTTCCCTATGTTTCATTTTAAATAAGACAAACAAATATACATTGCTGTCAATCAAATATCAAATCGTAACAATGGATATGACAAATGTCATGTTTTATGTTAAAAAAATATTCACGGTATTATTTATGTATCTTTTACTTAAATGGCCTTTACAACTTTAGTGGGTTCCGAACCATTAAATAGATAAACCTTAGTTTAGTTTATATAGTCCTCGAATGAGATTATATATTCATTTCCTAATAAATTATTCACAATAGGTCAAATTGTAATCAAATATTCGTAATATAATAAATCATTTCAATACCAATAAATAATTTGTAAGTTAAGACAAAATTCAGTATTGAATTTTCTCAAGCTCTGTTGTTTTTTCTAACTTAAAATTAAACTCCAATCTTTTAAATCCGAGTTTGACGTGCGTCAAACGCACCCTGAACAAAAAGTTATAAATAAGGTGCGTCAGAGATTTTAATAACAAAATGTATTTCCACTTAGCACGGCTACACGTGCGCACGACGTAAAAAATATATTTCGTCAGAGTTGGCGTTCGCTCCCTATAAACAAGAGACTGCGATCCAAGGGGATACTTTATTATAAAAGTTTCCTGACTTCAACTCAATTGCAAAGTTCATATGTTAAAATAAAACCCACCCAACAAAACCTCCAACAATCACAAAGACAAATAACACGCAAGTTTCAACTTGATAACGAGAGACCATCCGGGAGAATGGAAGAATTATCCTTCAGATTCCTTATCGTCCTCAACTTTCTCAGTTTTTACCACCCGCCACCTTAGGGATTTTAGAATAGTGATAATCCTTGACTCTATCAAACAGAAAATTATGGAAATTTAGTTTACTTCGAGTTGATTAAGTTCTATATTGTACTTTTAATATTAGATTAACAAAAGATGTTTTACAAAAATACACATTAGTAAAAAACATAAAGGTGTTACAAAATTATTAGAGTTGACATCAATTGTAACCATGTGATTCAAATCGCTAAGGGAATAGAGAGATTGATGACATTGACATAATCTTGTCAGATGAATCCGAAGTAAATAAATGTCAAACTTGACAGTATTATTTAGATATATAAGAAAGAATGAAATAAACTCGGACAAAAAGGATTATAGATTAAACTAACAAAACTATTAATTCACAAAGTCCTTGTTGTATAGTCTATTAAAAAAGTTTGTAATGTCATTAAATATCAACCATAAAAAGACACTTGAAAATTGTATTGAGCAGAAATGATCACTTCTAACGTATGAGTATTTTCCAAGTGAACTTTTGCAGAGTACTTTTTCTCTCCACTGGGTTGCTACCGGTTCATTATTTTTAGCAAAACTGAAATTCAAATGAGACTGAAAACAAATTCAGTGATTTTCATTGTCAAAATGATTTATTACGTAACTGGAAAAGGATAAATGTGTATTTTGTTGTAAATCTTAACACAGTAATATCGTATCATTTTACATATCACCTTTTTATTTTAAAATTTGGTATCCAAAAATAACTAGAACTGTCAGATACAGTTTCTTCGATCGTGAACAACGATATGAAATTTATGAATCAGAAAGTATCTCATGTTACTTGCGTTAAAAATACGCATGCGAACATGTGTTAGACGATGAGGGATGTACCTTGCATGAACTGTCTCTCTCGACTCGTTTTTTATATACAGGGAACATATAACAGTGTACGTTCTAGTATTATTATAAAATACTTTGTAAAATTGCTTCTACTACGGTGACACAAAATAATGAGTTATGCTTATATGTCCACGGAATTTACATTAAAGAAAAAATACGTTATACATTGGTATTGTGGCCCGGAATATATTCAGATATTTTCAACATATTTAAACATTGTTCTAGAAATTCTTTGTCCAGTTTCGTCATAAATCAAATACTGCGCGCGGTCAGAGTAAATCACAAAATGTAACCTTTGTCAAAGATCTAAATAAAATACAATTAAGTAATGAGGTATAAAAATATTCCGGGACAAGTAGATGTCCCGAGACCTTGTTCCGGGACTCTAGGATATACACTTCCAAATCGGGACAATCCCGGTTTTCCGGGATTCTGAGAGCTCTATGTAAGATAAAAGTTTAATAATTCTTACAGCTATGATAATCAACCCAGGGAAACCGACTTTAGTCTGAAAATAAACTAGACTAATATCTATAGCAAACAAACTGTAGAATAAATTGGTAATGGTGTCATATTGTGTATTTTTTTTCTATTTATTTCTCTATAAATTGTAGAATCGTACATGAGAAAATAGACAAAAACGACAAAAGGGAATGTTTTTGGAAGGAAGAGAGAAAAGAAGACAAGTGAGAAGGGTAGTGTTTTATGGGTTGTCCAGTGTAAGGGACAGAATATTACAACCCGCAAACAGAATTTCTTTATAAAAATTGTGACGGCGATCGGCGATCGAGCTCGTACTTTATTTTACGACAAAAAATCTTTCAATATAAAGGAAAGCGTATAGATTTCCCGGGAAATATTGCGTCATTTTCCCACCGGTTAGGGTCGCGTATAAAATGCTCGCGCTATTCTTATTGGAGATTGTGAAATAATTCAAAGTGTTCACTTAGAGCATTCCGCAGGAATGAAATTCTACTTTGTGCACTCGTGACAGGCACACCAACCCAGCGAATCGCTCTTCTCCACACGGAATTCATTCGGCCCATCATTTATAACATTGCTCAACTTTTCAATCAACAATGACGTTACTAAACCACCAGGAACAAGTTTATAGCATAGTATAACTCAAAAATGCAGTGCGTTTAAGATCCAATAAATATTCACGTCCTAGCATTCAAAGAAGCTGTTATAGGTATATTACAACATTTACCCAATTTTTTAAATATCAATTATTAAATATGTAAAGGAAATATGTTCTTAATTGATAAAAATTTGCAGTCGCCACTGGGACTCGAACCCAGGACCTCTTCGTAGGAAGTTAGAATTAAACTTCAACAATCTTCAACATCATCAATTATTAAGTCAGAAACTCATCTGAATTAACAGATAGAAGAAATGTAAGTATGTTTTAACGTGCGACGAAGGTGTAATAAATAATATTTTCTCCACTTTTTAATCAGAGACCGATGAAACTTTCATATAACAACAGAATGAATACGTTGTGACACACCAATAAAGATAGAGAGATATCTATAATATTTTCTAGCTATCCTTCTTCTTATATGTAAATGTTTGTAATGTTGAAATACTTATTTTTTATATACCCGCCGTGACTAAAGTAAAGTTTATTAACCTTCTTACATAATATACTATTACAGCAAAATATACATTTTCTTACAAGTATCTTTCATATTTTAATATTTACAACTCGTTTGATAACCAATGGAATAAACCAAGTGAAATCAATGCTAACGACTAGAAAAGAGGGCGAAACATATCGCTGTATGCTTGAGCAGGAATTGATATTTAACAGGATAAACTCCTGCTGTTGCTCCTGCATCAGGACCAAGGTTGTGGTGATAACTCACCGGAAAGATAAGAACGGAAAAGGGGGATAAGGATTTACCTGTGGGGTATCACAGAAATCACTTAATGTCAAAAAAATCTAAAATGCATTAAATTTTGTTGTTACTTTTAACATCTGTCGAATATGTCAATGTCAATTATTTCGCAACTAAGTTTCACAGAAAATGTACTCTGTAACAAAGGAAGAAATTTAAAAAAAAATCAAAAGAGGTATGTTTTTACATACATATCGGAAATTTCAAAAAAGAAAACTACAGCTATATGGTGGAGTGAGATTTCTATAATAAAGATGTTTGCAAAAATAAAGAAAATAATATGTTTATATAAAAATTAATTGCGACAATAACGTACTTAAATATTTTAATGTAAACGTCGTTCCAAAAGACTTTTTGACATAAAACCTCAAAATAAAATGTCTAATTTTGGTGATAATTTCAATAATAAATATACACAAAAATTTAAATTACATTCCTATTTATTTGTATTTTTAAACATAATAAAAATGATAATGAAATTTATAGTTAACTTAAACAGTATTTTGTTATAACAAAATTATTGTAATTTTAAATTTTATCGGTAGATGTCACGTCGTACGCTTGCACCGCTAAATCCACATCTGTTCATATCATCCCGCTTGTCATATTTACCCGTCATTGTTAACCTCAAATGAAATACACTATTTGTCACTTACATAGCATGAATAAAGAAAAGTTCTTATTTAAACTGTTATTAGTATATTTTTATCGCACACAAACTTTTCTTTGTCGTTCATTCATTCAAGTAAAAAACGATAATTCTTAAGTTTTGATTCATTTATTTTTAAATTAAAAATGACAATTGTATGCAATGTTCAGTATGTTTTAAATATAATGCTCCCCTTTTTGTAAAACCTGTTTCTAAGCGTGCTGTGAACCAGAGAATCGGGGTATTGTTTTAAGAGTCCTTTGTCCTATCAGACATAAAGCTGGTTGCAGGATTCAGGATCTCGGATCTCGGATCTCGGTCCTGGATCGTACTAAGGAACGGTAATGACTTCCTGCAGGAAGAGTACACTTTGTATTTGCGATTGAAACGGAGAAAGGATACATATTCTTACAAGGATCGCAGGATAAACGTTTTGTGCTGAATCAAACAGCGGAAAAGAACTAGAAAAGAATTTTATTAATATTCCTTCGTGTTTTGAAAAAATATGAATAAAAGTAACATATTTAACACAGGGTGTTAAAAAGGAGTCACAAATTTAAGATCGATCATTTACAGAATAAAAAAAAAAATAAAAGTTGATACCTACAACTGGATTTGAATATTATTAAGTAATGCCAAACTAATAAATTACTTTGACCTTAAATAGCAAATAAATATAGGTATTAAATTTTTCCAACTATTAATAAAGCAAAGATTAAATTTTAAGTAACTTGAGCGATGGTCAATTGTGGAATATATAAGATATTTAAGTAAGACTATAGTTAAATTCATTTTTTCCTTCAAATTTTATTTTATATTTTTGACTACATAATTTTGCAGCTCTTATTTTTTATTTCATATTTGACGTTGTTCTTATTTATGTTTTTATTCTGTATAACAATGAACTCTGTGATATTTTTTTTTTAAATTGAGCCTCATAGGTGTTTTCTACAATAAACTTACTCAGGCTTCTTCTTTTCATTTTCAGCTGAAGACTACCTGTCCAATTATTTTCCTTGAACCTTAAATTTTAAGTAACATTTTAACAAATAAAATATTAAACGAAATTTTGAAAGCAATGCTGAGTAATAAACTTATTATTTAAGTAATATTAGTGCAACTGGTCAAAAGAATGTGCTGCTAGAAAATAAGATATATAAAAATCTGATGTGGCCAGCACATAACTTCTCGCCTGTCTTCTTTACACTTTTCATTAATATTTATAAAGTATTAAAATCGTGTTCTAGGGAATTAAAAACGTGCTTATATATTGAAAACTCACTATCCCATTTTTAGCATGATTTCAAACCTCTCTTACTGTGTGGTAAAAATGGAGCGTATTTCCCGATATACTTTGAGGAATTTTTCCAAGGAAAGCGGAGTAAAGTTTGAAATTCGTAAAGTATGACAGCGGGATTCGAACCCGGATTGTCTTATCTCCGACATGTCGCTAGGAAATACTTTATTTCCTCCATAATTTTACGGTGAATTCTGTCTGGTGGAAATATTATGTTGTCATATAAGATATATCTCTCCTTCGCTTATATATGCCAGTGGTCCGTGGGAATCTACACGACTATTTATTATGCGAAAACAAAAAATATGTGTTTGGGATATATTATCCCGTGTAGTTGGGTAAATTGCTCTGGCATTTGTCACTGTCGCCTGTCGGATTCCTGCTGAATCGGTTTTGTTTGAAGCTTGTTGCAGTCTGACAGCACCGAGAGATTTTCAGCTTACCTTTCTCTACCGCATTTCTCACCTTATTCTTCCAACGCAATCTCTTTATATTTTCCCATCGTTTGCAATATTTTCCTGCAGAAAACAGAGCTTCAAGTAGTCTGAGTGTAGTACTAACAGATATATAGTGACGTTGTATATTGTACTTATGGTAGTGATCCAAAATTTGCATCTTGTAGTACGTTTCACATAGTTGTTTTTATGTTTTGTAGTTGGCGCTTTTTTCTAGTGATGTGTTAATTATATCAGTGTAGTACGTGATCATAGTGTGATTGAAAAACAATCAAATAATGGTCGTAGAAAAATATAGTACGTAATTCGAGTTGCAAAGCTATTATTACGCACTTGTGAAATTAGAAAATTAATCTTACAACTCTTAATACCTACATAATATACTATTATATTTCAACTTTTTATATGTTTTCTTTAAATTATAACGGCGTGTCGTTTTTGCAAAACTAAATTTTTTTTTATTTGAACTAATAAAGGTTTTAGTCGCGATTAAATATTTCAATATTATTAGCACGTCATTTTATGGAGGGACTTCACCTTAAGTATTTCTAATAAATCATATCACTTTTTACATAACTTCTTATATCTGAAAGAATTTTTTTATTCAGCACAATTTATGAAAACCACGTTTTTTAATTAATATTAATGACACAATATTTCTAAAAGGAACACGGCTTAAATTCGTTTGGTACATATTTTATACATTTGTGTTGAATAGCGTTGCCATTATTTTTTGTTTCTCAATTTATATTACACTAATTATTATTATTTTATATAAATAATAATTTTCTTTATTTCAGGATCAAATTCAGGACCTTAAGTAGAAGAAAAATTCATATAGTATAAAAGGTAACAAAAGTATTTTCTCTTCTTTTAAATAAAAAAAAACATAATTGAACTTATTTGTCTTCATGTCAAGTTTCTGTACTTAATGAATAGAAACTCTATGATATATCTGTTTGCTTCCATTTTTGCATTGTGAGCTTTTATTTTTATAAGCTCAAGCAAAGCACTCAGACTTAAAACTGCGGTTACGTCAGAAGCAGTTAAAGTTAAGCTTAAGCTTAAATGAATTTTTCTCTTTAGTTTTTCCTAAAGTTTCACATAAGTGGATTACATATGCAAAAGCTGTTTTTTCTTTTTCGCTAAGAGAATTAACGCAGACAGAAAAATAAACCTTCATAATTTATTATTCCCAAAATATAAGAAAACTGAAATCTTGAAGTTTAAAGCAAGTAGAACGTTGGAATAGTTCCAGCTTTATTTCATACATCACACTTGCATGTATTCCGGGAATAGAGAATCCAAACTATAGCGTATTTACTTGTTGATTCAGTGCTTTCTATGATCATAGCACACATATTCATACAAATGGGGCATAACAAAATAGATATAAGAATTTAGCTTTGATGTATAAAGCAAACAGAATCATTCTATTATTCAGGATAAATACCCTTTTATCCATTCCTAGTTGCATTGAATTGAAAATAAATATACATGTACTATATAACCTAAAATTATGGTTTGTAATTGAATATATCTCGTTCTCTCGATAGATTTTTGTTGTAAAAAATAAGTACTTAGAAAATATAGAGAAAATAATACGTAAATTAAGTGACTAAATCAATAATATTCATTCAGAAATTATTTTATATAAAATGTGTTTCTTTGAATATTATTTGATTTTTTTTGTTTAAGGATTAACATTATAGGAATTAATTATAAAAGCTTTAATTACAATTCTAAGGTAAATTCCTCACGGCTTTCTTAAGTTTTGGATTTTTTTCTCCTTTCTAAAACTGATATCTGGTTATATAAATAAAAAAAATTGCAACAATTTATTCGCATATTATTAAAAAATTTTGCAAACTTGCATTCATAAGTATAAAAAATTATTGCTATGTTAAAATTAGCTATACTAAGTAAAAAAATTAATCTTGATAAATAATTCTATAACTGTGTATTAACATATTTGTCATAGTAATTAATTCGCTTTCAATGTTGCTGTAAATTTTGCCGAGTCAATAATAATTTTTCTTAGCAAAATTATTTTAAATGTTTAATAGAAGTAAAAGGGAATAGATTTATATATAGAATGCTCAGTAAAACAATAGATGACAAGTATATATAATAGATGCACAGTAAAACAATAGACGCTAGGTTTATAATAATAAATGCTCAGTAAAAGATTTAACTATATTTTTGATATTTTCTACAAATTAGGAATTTATATACGAAGTTTGTTAATTTGACGAAATAAAAGCTTTTGTTTCTTTTTATTTATTTTCCTATTGGCTAGTTTAGTTTCGGTCATGTTAAGTTAGATTTGGTTGGTTAGGTTTGCTAAAGTTAGATTATGTTAGGTTCCTAAATCATGCTTTACTTCCTTTTAAAAATAGCTATTGCCATTTTACCACGAGATAATGCGAATAAAATATTCGACAAGCATCCATTAATTGTATAGAGCTGAATTATTAAAATACTTTAAAAAAAATCATTATTTTACAGTGACACTTCTTCTGCGCATCGTTGAATTATTTATTTAAATGGACGAAATATTAATTTATGTACTTTTTTCCGTAGAATCAAATAGTAAAATTGATAAGATTGTTGTATATAAGACATTATTTTGAGGTACAAATTTGTGAACACATATTTTCTAAACCTTTTTTGAACCAAAAATAAGTATTTTTGGAATATTTTAAGTATGTATACAATTATACGATCAAAACTTATATATTTATAAGTTTGAAAATTTAGAATGTATACAACACCAAACAGATGATCACTTTATATATTTCCCATATTAGAGAAGCTATTGTGATGCACTCTCCACTGCAATGAATACTTGGAAGGTGACATCCAATCAACGTCTTTTATTTGTAAATCTAAATTATAACCAAATGTGTGAAAAAGCAAATTGACGAACTCCGGACATAATCCATGATATGTATTTATGAAACAAGTACATTTCCACTTTTCTTTCCAACTTGAAGAAGTCATTCTCCATCTTTTCTTTATAAAGAAATATCCAGGACGTTACAGGGTGTTTTTACCCGCTAGTGTTATTGATACTGTGGTAGTTTTTATTTATGTTACGAGTACTTGAGCGTCCTGAAAAGCCGAGAAGTGAGATAGGGTGATATTGATTCGCGCCGAGTGAATTATTGGATATTGTAATGGAAAGAATAGCAGCAATACGTAAAATATTGCGACGTGTAGTTTATAGTTTAAATACATCAACACCCCTTTCATTTCGGGAAATATACGACTTTTATTTCGGATAGATATCCTGGAAATGGTTTCGTACTTTAAATAAATGTTACGATAAATGACAAACATTTGTTCTTTTACTTAAATATAATAACTTACACAGATCTATTAAAATTAAAAACTTTTAAGTTGCTTGTCTCTTTGAACGGCGTGATTATAATTCTGATTTGCACATATTCAAGTTTATACATAATAAAATAGATGAACCACTATCCCTGTCTTCTTAACTTTCATGCGCGATCTTATCAAACCCGTCATGTTTTCATTTAAATACTGCTCGAACCAATATTTCTTATAAATCGGTTGTTAATAAAATTTGTTTCTGCTAAGAACTAAAATTTTCTTTAGTTGATATCTTCTATTTCTCACCTAAAATTTTCTGAAATCATATTTATTTATTAAACACTTGTCATTTATATAGTAACTCTTCATTTCTATTGGTGAATTGTAAAAAGTTATAAAACACGAATATTTATAATCTTATTTAAACGAAAATATCACAAAATCAACTTAACGATTTATCATACATAACATTCTAATTATTAACTACTAATATACATTATTTTCACATAGTAGTATTTATTTCTACACTATTTATTTTCACCAGATATAAATATTAATTTCCACAAAATATTTATGTTTACTTTATATATCGCTGATCACTCTTCTCTACTAACTCTCTTTTCTAACTCCTGCATACACTAACTCAATTCTCCAGCCAGTGACACTTTTATACTTGCGGGTAATTAATCTCGAACTTTCTAGAGTCGTCTGGATTCCAAACAATAACGGCGTCGCTCTTATCTCACTTGACCTTTAGTGAAACTATCTGATTAGATAGGTCAGCCTCGATGACTCATCGACAGTGAGTCACGCTCGATACAATATTAACTGTTTATTCACTAGAGAAACGAATTTTTACATGCTACTAACCTCTAAAACATTTACAAGTTAACTGTCAGTTTTACAGGTTAATAGCTTTGTTTACATTTTTGAAAGATGTGTTTTGGTAATTGCGTACAAGTTTTTGACACAACATTAGTAACTGACAGGATTTGGTTATAATTTTATTTCTATTTACAAGGGGATAACAAATAAACTATTATACAATATACGATATACGCAAGGTAACTGTTATAGTGCTTGAAGCAGATGACAGGTTCGCCTAAACGAACTAAAGTCAGTTCCTACTTGTAAATTTAATTTTTCTTTTGTGTTCTTTTTTTGTTTCTCTTTATTTCATATTTGAGTTTTGCCTGTTGCTTAGAGTAAATAATAATAATAATAATAATAAGTGAATGTAGACATGGATGAGCAACCACTTAACTGGGCGATTATAACAAAACGAAAATAAAATTTTAATTAAAAATGTCACTTTAGCAACATGATGAAAATAAAGTTAAACTGAAATGTATAGTATGAAACGTAATATTATTAGCGCAGTTTCAATTGTAAATAGTCCTTGCCGCTTCCGCAGCGTCATCCTGGCAGAACTGTCGTCCTGGTAGCTTATCAGTATCGACGTTATAAATCTCATTTATCCAGATATCCAGTGATTACTGCGCACCCAGCCTGCGTCCTGGAAGATGGAAAGCCATAATCCATTTACAGATTTTCCATTTATAAATCCATTTGAAAGTCGCGTTTTCCGCGGTATTTATTACAGGCCAGGAAAAACACAATTTACCTCACAAAGCAATCCTTACAAACTTTGACAGCCTCCCATTCGTCGTAGATTTATTTGGTCGAAAAGATAAGATTCATTTGTAAATGCTGGTGCCACGAGTTTACACAGAGCTGCTTCTTGTTTTTGTTTCGACGATTTGCACTCAATAACAACTCTCTATTCATCTTAATCACAACATCATATCTCTTATTATTATCGTCCCTTGTTTAAATATAGCTGTTTTAATTGCAAATAGATTTAGATCAAATAATAGAATATATACACACGGTTACCCATCTATCTAACAACTGTGAACATATTCACTAAGCTCGTAAGTTTTTTATGCAGTAGTTCATTAATAAAATCGCATATGAAATAGACAAATCTGTACAGTAATAGTATATTATAATTCAAGTTTGGCAAAGCTGTCATTGCAAAACGAATATGAATATTGAAGAACGAGCGTTTTACATTGACCGTGCATTGCAGACTATTTTTGTACGATCGTGGACTTATATTTACCAAAATAAATTCTTCATAAGAATGTAATTATGTCAATCAGACATATACCTATCATCTATTGTTTCAAATGAAGTAAAAAATCAAGATATGGTCCCAAAATAATTGCCATTAAGGGAACACAATATTATTACCATACCGTCTTGTCGAAATTACATGGTATACAATTATGACTTAGTTATCCTGTTTATTTTTGTCTATGTAAACATAAATTTAATATCCTGAAACCTGTAAATTTTATATAAGTTTATTTTTAAATAATAATATTTCATTTTATTAGTAACAATTTTCTTACATTATAAATAATTTGCTATTTTTTGAACTGGTACAAAATCACTTTCATCACTAGGTAGATAGCCAGAGCGTCAGATCTGAGGATAATAGTTATTCACAAATAGATCTGAGGCACGACATTCCTAGTAGGAACAACGGAACAAGGAACCAGGTACTTTCAGTACAACAAGTTTTACTTACATTTTAATATACCAAGGTCAGTTCACACCGAGCTATCGTGCAATAACCCATCCAATGGAATACGGGTCCATAATCGAATTCCAATATATAAGTTATAAAATACAAAAACTAACCATTATTAGCAATTTAAGGTTCCAGAGAAGAGACACGTAACGTCAGTATGGTGGAATCGTGGAAGAAGACAGATAGTATGGTTCTTACGCTGCCAGTCTACCTACCTTCTTTAATGATTACACCACGATGACGTGCCAGGATCCCTTTCCCAAATCGATTTATAAAATATAGGTATTTTATTTTATGTCTAGTATCATATATGTAAGAATCAAAATTTAGTCACATACTGCGACGATCAAACAAGATTTCATTATTGTTCAATAGTGTCAAAGTTATTTTACTTTGCAAAGATAATACAATTATATTATTTTTTGCACTTGTGTTAGTACAAATGTGTCACGAACGATGTTATCGTGTGCGGAACAATGCATCAGCAGTAATGATATGGTAGGTCCGCGGAATAAAAGCAAGAAGTTGGGGTATAACTCTTGTAAGCAAATTCCCGGTAGCTAACCGCGGCTGGAATTACCTCTGTAATTGCACGGTGGGACGGTTATCTGTCTTCCACCTTGGACTTTTAATGCTTTAATGCTTGTTCTTGCAAGGGACCTTGTTAGCCGAAGGATACACATCGCTTTGTTACTGCACTGCCACATAGAATGGATCACCATCACCATTAAACATACACATTGGTCTAGTATTATTTAACGGGATATACAACTGTTAAAAAACTTGTGTATATATGTTACAAGAATGTCTATATTTGTACATTCACAAAAGGTGTCAATTCTTAGTGTAAGGATTGTAAACTTAAGGACTATAAATTTAAGGACTAAAAATTTAATAGCATTAGATTTGAATATTTCTTACAAATAAACAAATGAGGATAGGCAAGAAACACTTACTACAAAAAACATTGGTATTCTACGGTACAAATAGAATAGAGAAAATATATACGAACAGCGCATAAGAGAAGTTGAATTAAACAACACAAGAACAGCAAAGTAAGACCAAAAAATAGAATTACAATAACAAATATAAATTAACACAAACATCAATACCACGGTGCATACTTGACAAAAAGAAAAACATCAAAATGATTGCTAGATTCAGAAGTAGTAAAAAAGAAAGATATAACAAGTACTAGCATCAACCATCAAGTGACAAGAAAAGGTATAGGTTTTGTGGAAGGGAAGAGGATTTTGTAAAATCTTGTCTTGTCTAGAAATTTCAAGAAAAGACTTAACTAAGGGTAAGTCTAGTTTCAAAAGTCTTGTCTAGATATTAAGACTCCAGATTGTTTCAAGACAACATTAACCTTCGCATACGCTTTAGACAAGAACAGATAATTCTTCTGCAGTGTTCTTTTTCTATTTTACAATTACTGTTTCAGCTCGGAAAATATATCATATTTTGAAAATTTAAATTTTCGAATTAATCTAGAGTCTAGAAAATTGTCTAGAATTTTCTCATCTTGATCTAGAATAAGAAAGTCTTGTCTTTTCTTGAAATTTCAAAACAAGACTTGTGCCATTCTTGTCTTGATAATCTAGACAAGACAAGAGTGTAGAAAGTCTAGATCTAGACTGCAACACTATGGGTGTTGCAAAATAAATCCTTTTCGACTAATGTGCCGGAAGGAGAAAATAGTTTGACAAATCTAGATTAGTATGGAAAAAAGGAATAGAGACAGCGATGAAAGTCAGAGGCGTCGAGTAAGAAGATGAGAACGACAGAATTCAATGAAGAATGAAATGCGAGAAATTGCAATAGCTATAAAGAACTCACTTATATATAAAAATTATTCGTTATGCAACATTAAATATTGTAAAAATATAAAATAATAATATCCTACGACTAGTGGATTAATCTATTTACTTTGAAAACCTTTGAATTAATTTTTTGAATTTTAAAAAATTATCTTGTTAAACAAAGTCAAGAAATCAAAATATGTGTACCCTCAAAAATACCTTAAAAAAAACCTTTTATGAAGAGGTGAGACAAGTATTGATTTTGTGAAAAATGTTACCATTACACGATACAATAAGGACAAGAAAATGAAAATAAGTAAACAACATCTTACTAGAAATTCGATTCCAGATGAAGTGACTAATGAAGGTATAAATTTGCACCATACCAGATGGGTCGGTACAAATAATTAAATATTTGTTTTTAACTGTTGAAGTAATGAATCTGTTTGAGCAATAAGTTGACTTGTATTTTATGTATATCTGCAGCTTACATTTGTACATTTTGTAGCGAAGTAATTAGAGCTGCTGCAGAATATTTGTGTTTTATTTGAAAACTTTGCGCCATCTAGCGACCGTGTAAAGTTCATATATTAGGACGGAGGAATAATGTTAGTTTAAAATTACCATCTGTTTTATACCGCCATCAAAATATTATTTACGTGGGGAATTTTCCGCTATATTTCTAATTATTCATACTGGGCATGACTAATTTTTTGATTAAAATTTATACGACTTTGATAAGTTGTAAAGTTGTCTGCAATTTTGCTGGGAGAAATTAATTAAAGGATTACTTTTTTATGGCTCTTTTGTTAATTGATTTTTTCGGATCATTTTTCATTAAAGAATATCCTAATTGAAACGAATGCACACTAGAAGATTAATTTTACATTGATTTATGCTTTCAACGAATTTATTCTCATTTTTCTTACTGGACAAATTTTAAAATTTTAATCGTTTCTAATCGCAAAAGTGTATTGGGCCGTCGTTCCGGGACTTTTTGCTAACTGGAAATATGTTCTGATACTTTCTGACTGACCAATGATGATATACTAATGCGGAACAATATTTTTTTCACTCAATACTCAATACAATCAAAAAAATTTGTCCGTAAGCATACAGATATGATTTTTTTGTGAAAAATACAGCAAAGGGTTAAATTTATTACAATTTTGTTTGACAGAGTGGTGGGAATCTGACAGATATTTGAATCCCATTTGAAATTTCTGATTTTTTAAGAAAATGTTTAGAAATCTAACTACATTGCTATAGTTCATTGAATATTTGGATCTATTTATTTATTTATTTCCTTTCTAAGAGATCAACGTATATTTCGTACTGATTATTCTAATAGTTGTGTTCGTTTTAAAATTTCTTTTGCCTTTTTCTTCTGATCTATATAAAGATTATTTATAATTCTACATCTCATTTTTATAACAATATAAGTAAACATAAATTCCAGCGTAACATATGTATTTAAAAATATATAATACTGAGTAGTGTCGTTTCAAAATTCAAAATTTTGTTTTTTGACGTCAATTTTTGTAATGTGAAGTTGGTTGCAGAAAGCAAAAATGAACATTTTGACATTTGTAACTCAACTCGTTACAAACATATTGTAGCGATCCCAAGATCACGTAGCGGGCAACGGCCGCTAGCAGACCTGTCTCGACTTGTTCGCAAAGCTTCTACTATGCTAACTCTCGAAGATAGGAGAACATTCTCGAACTTAATTACTCTACTATTTAAACCTGAGCAGGGAAGAACGCGGGGACCTTCTGAGTGCGTAGTGTTAAATGTTTAAATAAATAATCTTCGTTTCTTAGTTCTTATTAATAATTGTTATTCTTAAATTAGTGTTTATATTTACTTATTCATAGTGTTACTTACTTTTATTATTTTTTAATATTCATTTCACTTCACTTAAATAAATAAACGTTACAATATCATAATAATTGCTCTATCTATATATTCGAAAATGTCTGCGTACAGATCATCTTTAAGCTAAAAAATTACAGATTTACAAATACGTGAACAGTATCGACCCATAAATATGAGCACATTTGTTACTTTTTCGATAAGTAGTCCTGTGCTACAAAAATTTAAAAATTATTTGGGAATTTTTTCCCTCATAAACTCTGAATTTTTTGCTGTAATCTTTGTCGGGTTATAAAGTTAAACGAGTGAATTTGTCCTTTTTGTGTTACACGTAGTCAGCTGGAAAGATCGTCTAACAAATCTTTAGAATTAGGTCTTAAAATTTCCAATCAGAGCCCTGGTTTTATCACTAATAAAAGTCCTTATATTAAAACGGTTCTTTACTGCCTTCAACAGATGTGGCGCAAACTTGGAAAATTTAGAATTTGAAAAACTGAAAGGAAAAGAAATATTAACCATTACAACTAGAAAGAATGCAACTGTGAAAATTTCAGACCATCGTAATGGGGTTTTTCATGAAGGAGTATTTTAAAGATATTTATTTTGCAAATTAAAATTTGAGTTAATGTTAAATATTTATATAAGGGAAATTCGAAAATTAAAATAGAAACCAGAATAAAAAAATCGTCTTATTTAATACACATAATCATTACTATCATTAATCGTATGCAAGTTATTGGGGAAAATAAATCACTTATATAGTAGAAAATATTTATTAATTTCATCTGATATGGAATTTATTGCAAATTTTCAAAAATTTTAATCTCGTTTCTCTATATTTAACTATTTTGGAGTGGTAAACAAATATATGAAATTTGACTACGTATTTCAGAGTAAAATTCACCTAAAACATTTAAGATTTGCAATAATATTTACTATTACAAGTACAACAAAAAATTAATCGTGCATTACTTTTTTCAAAATATAAAAATAATTTCTTTATTTCCACCATGTTTAATTAGGAAACGAAATTAAATTACTTACAGAAAATAAAACTCCTTTGTTATTTCACTCATGAAAAAATGTAAAACAACAGAAATCATAAAAGAGAAACGATATAATTATTTTCCCAGATACGTATCAAATTATTCAAATGTCTTACAAAGAAAAATATATCAAAGATACGATAATTAAGTTTTCCAAAGCATATGTTACTCGTAATTATATTTTTCTTGTGATTGTTTTCGAACAGAGAATTCAATTATAACAAATAATAATTATATACACATGTTTTACAGAAAACAATAAGAATAAAGAACATATTATATTCATTCGAATGAGAAATATGTACATATTTTTAATTAATACATCGCAATATAGAATCTGAATTGAAAAATGAGCTAACAAAAGATTGAAACTTAAATCACTATAAGTATGAAGCGTATAGCAATATTTTTCTTCTACGCTTTACTGATTTGTGGTGTTGAACTATATTTATAATTGTCTAAATAAGTTTTTTCATGAACGATCTATTGGGGGCAAGATATAATCACTTACTATTAGAACAAAAAAATGTCCTAATTAAAATATAATCTTCTTATGTTTCTTGCGATTTTTTCGACAACTTTCTAGGTTCTCAATTTTTTTACGTCTCTAGAGGAGAGCAACTACCCCTTCTTGCTGATATTAAGTTCTGTATAACTAATAACAACAATAAAAAATGTATTAAATTCTGCATATTTAACTTCGAAAACATTAAATAATAATCATAATAATAATAAATTTATTGGTCTTTAAACAATACACTTCATACCAAGTGATTGGCAACAATAACTAAGTTAGGTTATATTTAATAATTACATTGATGTTTAACAAATATTTACATTAACAAAATTATGTATAATTTAATTATTATAGGTACATAAAATTTAATATATATTCGTTGATACAGAAGCTCCTCAACTTTATGGAATTAATTTTATATAAAAATATATCATTTATTTTACATTTTGTTAAGTCTGACAGTAACACATAAAAAGTGTTTTCATTAATCGTATCTAAACTGTACTTTGAAAAGTAAAATTGACTGATTCCATTATATATTAAACTTGCAATTAAAAAGTTGGTATAGATTCTAAAGCATTTATAATATATTTTATATTGTTAAATTTTAATATTATTGTATTTTTATTTGTAAGTCTAAGTAGGAATACTAGTCTAGTTTTAGTTATAGAAGTTTTTAGGTGTTTGTAAATTGTACTGTATTTAGAGTTTATTAAGTTACCTTAGTTACATCTTTTTCAATCATTTTTTGTTCGTATTTAGTGATGACTTCGGTGATTTCAGTTTTATTTATTTGTTGGTTACTCCATAAATTACTGAACCCTAGATCTTCCAAAAAAATTCTAATGCGACTACACCAATTATAATCAATTTTATTATTGATAGTGTTATCCAAGCAAAGTAGACGGTCATAGAGTAATTTAGGATAGCGAGCTTGATTCATATTTAATATCTTACGCCACAAATTTAATGTTCTTTTCCATATTTTTACTCCTATGTGTGGAACACCTGTTTCAATCCGGATCATGTGATCTGGTGCATTTCTTGCATTTTGTAATATGTATTTAAAATATCTTATTTGTGTTCTTTCAATATTTTCTATATAATTTGTCGAACACCTTAAAATAATATTTCTTTTTGATGCAGATTCAATTAAAATATGTATACCTCAATTATTAGTCGTGTATCTTGGAATGAAAAAATGTCCTGTACTCGTTGTAAATATATAACAAAACACAGTAAATAGAGGAATCCAGGGCAGTATTTCTCATTTTGTTCAGTTGCAACACATGTGATCGATATAACGTACAAAGTGTTAAGTCTGAAATTGAAATCTGTCCGTGGCAGACACAAGATTTACACGTACGAAAGAACCATATTGATAGCTTACAGAAAATTGCTCCCAGAAACACTGCGTTTGATAAATAGATAGAAATTCAGAAGAAAAATTGATTTTCTATATCGAAAAATAGTTTACAATACACACATACCTCACTCCATTTAACACTTTATATTCCACAATAATTTTCCTTCGCAAAAACCTTTTTGTCTTGGATCACTTTTCACATTTGTGCCCATTACTCAGACATGGTTAAAGGTAGAACAATAAACTTTAAAACTTTGAAATCTACATGAAATTCTCTATCTGTTACATATAATATTACTGTTTTTAGGTTGGATGTTCATTAGTAAATTTTAAATTATGAGTTTTATAAATTCTCATAAAATTGTTTCCATCAAAATTAAGAAATTTTATTTTCGATGAGTGATTTAAAAATATAAGTATTGATTTTTATAGATTCTCAAAACCCTAGAGCTAGACTTTGAGGGGCGGCAAATAATATACAATAATTTTACTATATTTATTTTATTATTTTGATAACATTTCTCATAAAATATATTCAATTTTGTTTGATGGTATACTAACTTACAAAAAAATTCCTGCAATGAATAAATAATTTATCTCTCTTATTTTAATTCAGACAAAGTGTATTGTTTACTGCCGTTCTTATTACCGAAATTCGAACCCTCTTTTCGTTCTTCTTTATGCTTATTAGATAAACAGTTTTTATTGTGCCTCAATTTGGCGTCGGGCCTTCTTATTATCGGCCACCAATTATATGAAATGCTTCGTTAGGACAGGGCCAATGTTTTATTAATTAAAAAAAATACAAAAATTGCTATGGAGTTTTATCCTTCCGAGATTTGTTTTTTAATTTTGTGGTCCCCGCAAAATATTAGCCATAGGGCAATTTAGTTTTCTCTAATATCATTCAAAGGAATAATTATTTGGAATCTTTTAGATCTTATTTTCTGTTCGTAATATCGTAGTTTAATTATTTATTATCGTCCTCATACTGCATTACATAGAAAGTTGGTAAATCCCCTATTTTACATTTTTTTTTCATTAAAACCAAACAACGATTATCGCTGATTTTGAAATTATGAATACGTTTGTAATATTTTGAACTAACCAACAATGAAACTATATCATATCGTTTGTTAGTTTGCATTTAAACATCACTGAAATACATGTACATATATTTATAAATTGTTGTATTTGTTGAATAATAACAAAAAAATAGAATTTAAATTCAATTACAATTTCAAATATTATATTAATAAAAATGTCATTTTTCGAAAAACCAGTAGATTTATGATTCTATAAAATTCTTATTTAAACAATAACTATT
Source organism: Stenolophus ochropezus (assembly GCA_035578165.1). NCBI lineage: Eukaryota > Metazoa > Arthropoda > Insecta > Coleoptera > Carabidae > Stenolophus > Stenolophus ochropezus. Next base: position 20,800,534 of record JAQOWZ010000018.1, on the reverse strand, counting down.
TTATCTTTTATATGTTACTTTATATTATTATAAACAATAAAAAAAACTTTACGGGGTGGCAAATTTTATCTTGGTCCCCAGCGTTAATGTACGAGTACCTTGGAGCGGCCCTGCACATAGGTATATATTTTGTTCAACCACTTCATCACTATTAAAGAACAAAAACTTTCCGAATTTGAAATCTACATAAAATTTTATATGGGATAAGTTTCCTTTTTATCTTTTTGGATAAGTTGTTCAAAAACTAAAATTACTTGCAAATATAATATTAGATCAAGCTTACGAAATTTGAAATCTACATAAAATTCTCGATTAGATAGGTTTACTTATTATTATTTTTTTCATAGAGTGGTTCATGAATGAATTCAACATGTATTTATTATTGATATAAACATTAAATATTATCTATTGAATTCTGCGCCCAATTTTGGCGATGCTTTGTACGCTTATGTCTTGCGAAGGCAGACATCAGATCACCCTAACGATGAATTTCCGACTCCGTCTGTATTATTAGGTGTAATTTGAGGCATATTCGAGGCGGAATATTTCGAAATATTCCTGATCAATACCAGGAGTTAAGTTGGCGAATTTGCCAAATATTTCTGGTAAATATATTAGGGGCAAGGAATTCAGCGAACTGCGAAACTGCTAGGTATTCCCTAACAATGTTCTGCCATTAATAATACACTAAATTAAATAGTGTATCACCTTAATATGTTTACCAACTGATATCGTTATTACTTTCATATACCTACTTATATCAAGTTTAAAAAATTGAAGCTTCTATTTTCATCGTACACAGTACCATGTGATACCCATTTCATAAAGTCTGAGAATACCAAAGTATTTAAAAACAAAAAATGCGTAATTGCAATATAAAATATTATAGAATAAAATACTTTTCATTCATAATTTTATTAACCCTGCTGTTCTCCTCCGTCAGACTATACACTTGTACTCCTTCGGGTCATAATGACCCAAAACTATGAAATACGGAATCAGTATAAAATTGGTATTGTTCTTTTTATTATTTATTTTATTTCTTTAACAAAATACATTTTCAATAGAAAAAATTGCAATATAAACCGTTATTCCGGTACAAAATGAAAAATATTTGAAAAATTATGTGACATGAACTATTTACAATTTGGACAATAATACCTTACATGAGCTTTACACAAATATTTATTGCATTTACAACAAGTCATATTAGTTTTGTTATCGTATTTAGAAGGGCAGAATTTGCAGCGTGCCCTGTTATTTTAACTGCTTGGTCCAGGTTGAGATGTAGCTGTAATTTCAACAGTTGGTCCTTGTACACTTCTTACTATAGCAGCAGCTTGTTCCGTACGAGGTATATGTTGTCTGGACATAATATAGGGATTTATTAGCTGCTTACCCAGTTCTTCTAAAAATATTCTTCGTCTGTATAATACATTTTTATTCCAATCTGAATTTATTGTAAGCACTGGTATCTAAGATATTATAAAACAAAATCATAGGCCATCGATTTGTTTTACGTTTACATGTGTATGTAGCGATTAGCTGATCTAATGTGTCAACTGCTCCTTTTGTGGAATTATAATCCAGAATAATTTGTGGTTTTTTATCATCTCTGTCGCTTATTTGTTTACTATTATGCAATGTACTCATTAGAAGGACCTTTTTGTTTTTTTTTGGAATGTAAGACACAACTGTTGTATCTTCAGTGAAATAAAAATGAGAGCTATGTACATCTTTATTTATTCTCAGAACAGGCAGCTCAGGTTTATTCTTTCTAACCGTCCCCAACATTGTCAGCTTTCTTTTGAGAGGCATTTGTCCTAACTTGTATGACGTAAAAAAATTTTCGCAAGTCACATTCTGCCCTCTAAGTTCGTGGGTAAGATCTAAGACAACTCGCATTCCTTGATTTTTTTCAGGTGCTTCACCAGGAGTTTTTCCCGTATATATTTGAAGTTTTAGAGCATAGGAACTTGTACTGTCACATAGAGTCCATATTTTGATGCCATATTTTGCAGGTTTGCTTGGTATGTATTGCTTCAACGGACAACGACCTCTAAAAGCAACTAATTGTTCATCTACCGTTTTTGCTTCAGGATTGTACAATTTCGGTAGAATTTCAGCCCATTTCTCCCAAAAATCTCTTATTGGAGCCAGGTTATCATGTAGCCTTCTTTCTTGACGGTCATTTTTGTTATCAAATCGCATAACACGTGATATACGTTGAAATTGTTTTAGTGACATTGTTGCGCGAAATAAAGGTCTACCTGTTTCTGAATTCCATAAACTTTTAGTGGATTCTCCATGTGATTTATAAACACCAGCTAAAAGTAGCAAACCTATGTAAGCTTGCAATGTTATGTCGTCTAGATCTTGCCAATCGTCACTAAACCCCCTCCGACCTTCAATATTTGTCATTTTCAATATGATATTTTGTAGAGCAGAATTGAAAATAAGCTGAAATGTAAATTTTATATCCTGAACTCTTGAAATACAATACCTAGTTGGACAGGGTGTCAGTTTTATAATATTTGCGCTAGTTGTACGCCCTTGTCGCGGTGGTGCTTCTAGTTTCCAATTTATGGTATTGTCTTTAGATAGGACCGATTGAATAGGTTGCACCACTTCGATATTAGCATTTCCTTGCGAAACACTTTCTAGAATATCATCATCTGTCTCTGGTTCATAATTACTGTCTTCGCTAACATGATCTTCTATTTCACTAGTATAATCGTCACTGTCGCTCAAATTTTCAAAAATATTTGCTAATTCTTTATCACTTACTATTTTTTTAGCCATTATTGTATTTTTCACAATCTTAGAAATAAAATACACCCACAAAACAGATACTTTACTACGCAATGGCAAAAGAAGAGCTGATATTTATATTTCACAATTTCACGTTTAGGTTTGTAGTAAGTTGAAAATCTGAACTTGTTTCAATACATCAAACACTTTTCGAACCTACATCTAATGTTCAAACAATTGTAAAGTAATCCAAACTAATGATAAAATGTTTGGATAATAAACTGCATGTAGACAACTAGCATATTAAATTTTCGGGTCATATTGACCCGAGGAATTTTTGTGTAACAAATAAGTTTAAAACAATAACGTAAAACCCCTATATAAAAAAATGCAAGATTTGTAATCTTTAATAAGTAGGAAACAAAGTCATTAAATATTAGTTACAAATTTAAATAAATAAAAAATTTGTCAGGACATAAATAAAATTTTGGGTCAAATAGACCCGAGGAGAACAGCAGGGTTAAATAAATGTCCATATTTTTGTGACAACATGAATCACAAACTGACACAAAGACATCGGACTTATATACATATATAAATGATACACAAGTTAAATATAAAGTTGGAGTAAACTAACCTTAAAATTATATAGTGTTACAGGAAGAGTACCCAATGCTTTTATCAATTTAGTTTTGCGTAAATATTTTATTACTGTAACTGACATATCTGACATTGTACACAATTGTTAAAGCTTTAAATATATTTTGGAAGAATTATGAGTTACTTTATGAGTTAGGTGTAGAGCTTTAATCGAACGTGCTTTTCTGAAGACATCTTTCAAAAATCTAAAAGGGAAAATTTATTACTACAAAAACGTGTTACTTTAAACATTAAATAATAATAGTTACTTATATACTAAGTAAGAAAACAAAGATGGTTCTTTAACGTAAGCGAAAGAAGTGAAATAACCACCCAGTTTCCTTACGTGTTTCATACAATATTTTTTCTACTTCTTTTTGAATAAGTGCAAATATGTATTTGAAATTATGAATTTTTGCCATTTAGATGATATTTGCAAACAAAAAAGACAATAACCAAGGACTCTTTAATTTTGTGTATTACCAAGTTAGTAGAACAAAATTGTCGGTTATAAACAGATAAAAGTTATAATTAAAGTTGTCATTTACGTTTTTTGAATTGTAAAACACGAGTCTCTGTAAATCTAATAGATGTAATAACTGTATAATTAATATTTGTAAAGATAATAAGAGCTAAGTATTTTATTTTTTATAGCTGTTAATGTTTGTATATATTCAAAATTTCCAATTTAATTTCGCGTGAAATAATGGAATCAATAACCTAACTAAAATTAAGAAAATAAAGAGTCTCTTATTAAACGAAAGTAGAAAAGAATATATTTGGCATGCACTGTCACCAACACTTGCAATAATAGATGTTTATGTTTGAGTTAGTAATGCAAGTAAGTTAGGTATGTGCATTGAAAACTTCCTCCTCATATAACAAAGAAGGGAATATGTTTAGTCCTTACATTTTTGACCAAAATCTCACCTTCCTATGTATCTAGACCCAATTATATGATCCAAAGGAAACCCTATTAATACTTTTACAAGTACGACTCATAGCAATAGAAAGTACATACAATTACGTATTAGTAAAATAAGCATTTCTGTAGCAACCCCTCATTAAAATATACGGTACAAATTGCTGACAAATCTGTAAGGGTGATCCTTATGCACCCCGGGTATAAGCGTCTAATAGTGCAGGGTAAGCACGATGTTAATGATGAAGTGTAGTGCATCTTTGCTTATGTCACCCTCTTTAAATTAAACACCCCTGAGATACAAGGGTTCTTCCAACTCACTGCGTGTTATTTACATACAAATAATTAACGGTTCATAGATTAAGATAAATAGCGTACATCAAACATATTTCAAATTAAAATATCACCAAAATACTATTTATCCAACGAAACCATTAAATATGTTGATAAGTTGATACCACAAATTTATTTTTATCCTGAACTATTCTGTCTTTCACGTTTTATCTTAAAAATAAAATGGTGAACGAAAAGGACATAATGGAATGAATTTTGTCTAATTTTGAGGCCATGTTATTCGAGAACTGGTACTTATATTGAGATAAAATTTATATGCACTTAGTATATTTATTTAAGTAGTTTTATAAAAAAAAATTCTACACCTGTACAAATGCAAATATACACCCATTATTTTTACAATTATAATTATTTATGGTACAAGTGGGACATTACAAATATGTATGATATTTTTCTCAAATGCAAAATTGACAAAAATGGACGGACGACCAATGTTTTATGCAAAAAGTTGTCAGAAGTATGTCGTGCATCGTGTTTGGTATCAAATGAAAAGACTCAATGAAGGCTGGTGTGCAGATGTGACAAAAATGTTCTATTTACATCGGCTTTTGTTTTCCGCAAAAAAAAATTGTCAGACGTATGTCATATTTGGTATCAAATGATATATCCTGATGAGGGCTAGAGTGCAGAATTGAGAAAAATGGTCCATGTTGATCGGACAATTGGCTTTTATTTTATGCAAAAAGTTGTAATAAGTATGTCGTACTTGGTCTGTAATGAAAGGACTTGATGAGGGCTGGCGTGCAGAAATAACAAACATATTTAATTTCTATCAGCTTTTGGTTTTTGCAAAACATTATCAGAAATATGTCGTGTTTGATATCAACTGAAAGGTCTCGTTGAGGGCTGGTGTGCAGAATTGTCAAAATTGGTACTCAATGAAGGATGGTGTGTATGACAGAAATGTTCTCTGGCGATTGGCTTTTGTTTTTTGCAAAAAGATGTCAGACATTATGTCGTACTTCGTATCAAATGAAAGCACTCGATCTGCACTTATGACTTATGACCTACTTTATTTATCCAAAAACACTATAGTTATAGAATTAATTACACGGTTGTTGGATAAAATGATTTAGCAACTAAAATGGATTACAAGGAACTTTATTTATTAATAACTTTCTTTCTAAGTATGTAAATGAAGAAACTTTATTTACCTTTATGTTTTTTTCTCATAAATTTGTATTCTTTGTAGATACAAAAATTATTATACAGGTCAAAGCGTTGCTTATACTTTATCTTATTTATACTACGAATAAATCTTTTGTTTTTAAATGTACGTTGTTGATTTTCTTCTGTTTTCTTTTTCTTTGTTAGCGAAAAACATGTTTAAGTTTTTTACAAATTGAATAGGTATAATAAAAAGCTATGTATAACAAATAAATAAAATAAGAGACCTACAACTATTATATAATTTCTCTATTTTTATAGAATATGAGCTACAATTCATATGAACCACTTATATATTGATTTCATAATTTATTTACTTTATTTGTTCGTATAATATAATTTTCCTACCTAATTTTCCCTGAGAATTTTTTGCACGTCTGTCAATTTTATTTCCAATTAAAGTCAGTCTTCCATCTGAAAATATTTTTGTTTACCTGCAGAAATGAATAAACTCTGTGAAAACATCGAGAAAAACTATAGATTTTCCACAGTTTAAATTGAAAAGATTTTCCTGGATTTATTTTCGTACTTCAGCTCAAAGAAAACAAATTATAAAAGCTATTTGAATATGTAAATATTTCTTTTCCTCGAGAAAATAAAATTGAAATTAATAGAAGACTTATGTCTTGCAATAAATATTATTTCATTATTCAATTTGGTATGAAATGTAACAGTATATTTTCAGAGTGTATAATAACTTAATATTAATATCTAAAGAATTCCTAAACGAATCGCATACTGTATTTTTTCTACAACTACATATTCAGACAGCAGTTAAAAAAAACATATTTTGAATTAGATATTTTGACACAATGAAACTTTACCGTAATATTGTGTTTATAAAAATGAAAAATTTTAAGAATATGTAAATTGTAAAAACTGTTATATGACTCATATTCAATTATAAATAGGTAGATAACACATATAAAAAAATACTAAAAATTTCTCACTAAGTGATTTTAAAATAAAAGTTAATGTTAAATTACAAATATTGGTTAAAATTACGGTTATTTTTTTTCAATCTAAATATCGGTTTCCGCTTTTTATTAACTGGTTTTTTAAACCGGTTACATACCCTGCTTATATCTGAGCGAAAAACTGAAATAGAGATTATTTTCGTTTTTCTCATTTTTCATCAAATCGTTCTAAAGATCATATGCGAAAAAAACAGTTATTTATGTAACTTTGAGATTGTATCTCTAGTCATTTTTGAGGTATACCAAAAAAACACAATTTTTTGAGATGCAACTATGACAAAAAAAAATCAGAATATAATTAAATTCTGTTTGAAATCAGCGCAACGCCCTCTGCTAATATGGACTACTTAGAAAAAACAAAATTTTGGACCCAAAAATGGATATTTTTTTATTATATCAGCGGTATTTGAAAAATTTTAGAATGAAATATAAAGTGTCTTCCCGTACTTTCCCAAATCCGACCACTGACAAAATTCTTTTGTTTTAGCAACTAAAATAGAATATAATTAAATAATTAAACATTGAAAGTGAAAATTAAAATACAATATGTTCATATTTAACGCATATAAAAGATGGCTATAAATTTTTTACGATTTCTTTATTACTGGAATATAGTCAAGAGTATAGTTTATAATATTCCTCATTCCGAAGATGTTAAGTTTATGTACGCCATAAGTTTTCACATAAAATATTTTATATTTCATCTCAATGAACAACAATGTAAGCCTTATTGGTCTTCATATTGCAAGTGATCGTAAAATACTTAACTTAATATTTAATTTTTCTTTTATAAGTATATACCTACATGCATTGAATATTCTCAATTTTTTTGCAAGTCGGGTATTTGATGTTTATTACATATATGCATCACTACAGAAACTTCTACTTCTTTAGTTGTAAGTATCATTATACTACAAACAAATAGAGCTGATAATTTTATGCAAATGCATATATTTTTTTGTTAGGTATATTTTCAAAATTTGCATATTTTAAATTTAAAAATACATATTTTGCGACATCTTGCATATTTTGAGTTTTTGTGCACATTCCTGCATATTTTGTGATTTTCTGTAATTTGTATCATTTAAAATATGTACACGTGAATATTAATTGAGTAAAATTAAAATTTTAATAAGCCGTTAAATCTCAAATAGTTATTTACGATACAAATATGAGCAAAAATTTTGTCAGTCACGAATGAGTTAGAATTTTTAGAACTGTGAGGTTAATATTACTTGGAAAAATATATAATAATAACAAAGGAAGTAATTTCCAAAGCCGCTGATTGTATTTTTGTGTAAACCCGAAAATATTTGAAAATATCGAATTTTAAGCTCGAAAATTTTCAAATTTTACAAAATTTTGTTTGTAATATTTTTTAAAGAATTAGCTACGCTGATACCAAGTTTACAAACAGAATATATACTTACTTTGGAACGATTTGGAGAAAAATGACAAAATTGAAAAAACCTAAATTTCAAATTTTTACTCCGAAAATTTTTGTCTCCAAAATTTGTCATTGTTTAGACTTAAGTAGATATCGATGCGCTGAATCCAAATTTTTAAACAGAATTCAATTATCTCTTCTCGTTCTCGAGATAATTGAGTTCAAAGTTATACCTAAAAAATCAGGTTTTTAGGTTTACCACTTAAATGGTTAGGTTTAAGGTTTCGGTGACCTCACTATTCAATTCTACGGGCAAAATTACATAAGTGTACCAATTTTCATATTTTTATCTCAACGGATAGAATTTCTACAAGGAAAAAACTGAAAAAGGCCAAAAATCGAAAAATCGAAATCTTGCCATTTTTTCGATTTTCGGCGATTTTAGTTTTTCCTGTCTACAAATTGTAACTCTAGCAATAAAAACATAAAAATTGGTATACTTATGTAATTTTGCCCGTAGAATCGATTGGTGAGGTCGCCGAAGTAGTAAACCTAACTCTTAAAGGGGTATACCTAAAAAACCTGTTTTTTTAGGTATTGCCAAAACTCAACTTTGAACACGAATATCTCAAGAACGGTAAGAGATAATTCAATTCGGTTTGAAAATTTGAAATCAGCGTTTCGATACTTACTTAAGTGTATAAAATGAAAAATTTTGGAGAAAAAAAGTTCCGCGAAAAAATTTTGAAATTTAGGTTTTTTCGAATTTCTCATTTTTCACCTAATCGTTCCAAAGAACGTATATGCGGAAAAAACATTTCTTTATGTAACTTTTCCCGTAGAATCGACTGGTATAAACGTTGAGATCGTATCTCTACCCAGTTTAGAGATATAGCTAAAAAATACACTTTTTTCCGTTTGAAAATTTGAGATCAGCGCGTCGAGATCTATCAATGTACACTATTCCCCAAAATCAAAATTTTGGGCACAAAAATAAATATTTTTGGGATATTTAGCATTTTAAACAAAATTTTTGGTTTAATACCGTTCTTTGGTTTGTTTTAACTCCACACAACTCTGATATAGGGTTATAGGTTTTGAAAATAAGTAAACGTTATACATTGAATTTACTTAAGTCTAGAAAATGAAAAGTTCTTGAGAAAAAATGTTCTAATTTGGTGACTTGTGATTATTTTTTATATTTGTAAATAATCTGGTGATTCTTGATTTATTTTAAAATATACTTATTTATTATGGTACAGCTTTAATTAGATAAGAGGAGTACAAAATATGGTCCCAAAAATGAATAATTCATGGCATAAGCACCGGACAGCAGTTTGTGAAATTGTAACAAAATCACCCCTGCAATAATTCGATGTGAAATTAATTTAAATATCTGGAGAGGCAATAAAGAGCGCGTGTTGAAACACGTCATATTCATCACGAGTGTTTGTCAGCTGAACATTATTAATATCCGAGTATTGCGCGTAAGCCAGATTAATATGACAGATCTTTTCAACGGTTTTTAAATTAAACGCGGCCGGAATGAATGTTTCAATAATGTGACAATGGATGGCGAAATGTACTCACACAATCATAAAGTTAAACTTTAGCTGCTACACTGTCGTCCTCATACATGCGAAATAATTATAAAGAGAGAGAGAAAGATAATATTAATTATTAAAAAAAATCATTGAAACTATAACCACAGAATAGTTATATACAGAAGCGACACTCCGTGTCGGTACCTTTCATGTTCCCCTACTCAGTTCTATGACCTTGAAGCATTGTGTAAACATTTAAATTTGTACCCTTCCCCTATCTATCTCTAAGAGGTGTGGAAACTGTCCGATTTTAAAGAATGAGCCCTTTAAATTTGTGTTTCTTTCTCTTACTATCGCTTCTGTATAAACCTATTCTGTGCTATAACTATTACCCTAGAAGTAATGTTCCCTCTAATTTTTTCACTGACTGTGCGGTACAATAATTATTTGTGTATCAAGGGACCAAAATATAATTTTTTATTACGCATATGGAATTTATTCTACGAGGCGATAGTTGAGGAGAATAAACAATGTGAGTAATAAAAAATACTTTAGCACTTAGATATACATTATATTTTTTCCGAAATCGTTAAATTATTAATTAAAAACATAAATAAATAGCATTATGTGTTTGTAAAACGTCAGCTAGCTATAGTTGACGGGGATGGCTGTGATAACAAACGTACTGTCAAAGTGTCAAATATTTCTTTTTAATTTTCTTTTACGTTTACACCTGCTTAGACGTCTTCTGCTTGAAATCAGATAAATTATTATCAAAGGTAAATAATAAATAAATTCACCAATCATATTATAGAATGATATGTTTGTTATTTTCGGTAGTGCTAAAATAAAGTGCAAACATATAATATTATTTAAATATAGGTTAATTCAGTTTGACAGATGAGTCCGTAAAGTTAAATTTTGACATAGGAGTCAGTAAAGTATTACTTTAGCTACTAGTTTGACTTTTAAAGCCAAGGAAAATTACAACAACCTTGAATATAATTAGAATAATTGTTATTTATTAACTTCTCGGAGTGATATCGTGTACTTTAGTATCGATTTTGAAAAAAAAGTATATGGGAGCAAAAATGTTCACAACGCATGTAAAAGTGTGCAAAGTTTTTAAATAAATACTCTTGAAATTTACCTTTTAAAGTCAAGAAAAATTACAACAACCCTGAATATAATTACAATTATTGTTATTTAAAATAGAAATGAGATGAGTCTCCCGTAGTCCTGTAACTTTGTTGATCGACTGGCAGTAAATTTTGTTCCTAAACTAAGGATGGAATAATTATAATGCAACTAGCGCAAAATAATTATTTAATGTAAACCTATTCGTCATTAAAGTTTTTTGTTAGTCTATATACTTTTTCTCACCCATACACTAGCAAATATTTACTGAAATCGAGCTACCATCATTCATCGGCTGTCATAGCGATGGAATCGTGTCCAGACCTGCTATCGTTATTGCACCGCCACGCCACGACCTGCAACCGAGGATAGGACAAATTTACACAACTCTTGATAAGCAATTGATATGCACAGTTCGGAGATGGAATGGGCATTACGTTCAGAATGGAAAACTAATGAAAAAATATTAATAGGCACAAATAATATACATTTTCTTCTAATATCTAACGATTATCCGTTTTCGAAGACTAATAGGAAAGGAAAAAGGGAAAAAATACATTTGAAATGGTACAGACATCTAGTATAATATACAAAAAAGATATTTGAAATGAAAATTGTCGGAAGAATAAGGAAAAGTAAAAAAAAAAACTCATTGTTCCAGAATGTGTTTTAATTTCAGCAGTTATAGAATTAGAGAAAACACTTTAGAATGCTCTAATACTCAATCCATTGATACCAGAGAACAATCCAGATCAGCTAAATTTGTTCCGGAATGTGCTCTGTGTTTAATAAACCAAGAATGAAAGCAAACGTTTTAAAATGCTCTAATTAATGACCCACTGAAACCAAAGCACAATCCAAAGCAGCCAAATCTGTTCTGGTGTCAGCAGACCTAGAATTAGTACAAACACTTGCGAGTGCTTTAATTCCTGACGCATTGAAATCAGAGCACAATCCAGAGCAGCCAAATCTGCTCCAGAATGTGCTCTTATTTCAGCAGTCCTAGAATTAGAACAAACATCTCTATGTGCTCTAATTTCTGACTCACTGAAAGCAGAGTACAATCCAGAGCAGCTAAATCTGCTCTAGAATGTGCTCTAGTTTCCGCAGATCTAGAATTAGAACAAACATATCTATGTCCTCTAATTCCTGACCCACTAAAAGCAGAGCCCAATCCAAAGTAGCTAAATATGCTCCAGAATGTGTTCTGGTTTCAGCGGAAACGTGCTCCAATTCCCGACTGGCTGAACTAGATCACCTTCAGGGCATAAGATGCCCTGAAAGGCGGTCTACTCAGACCACCAGGCGGGGCGGAGACCCGAAGGCCCACTACCGCCCCGGTGCCCCGCAGAGCAGGACTGAGTGCTAGTTTTTCAAGTTCCCCGGTATATCTTGAGACGCGCATTATTACATCATATGTATTCCTATTAGCTGATATTCAATCTGTACTAGTGGGAATTTTAAAATAAAAATTTACATTTCAATGCAAGAAATTCTCTGGTAATATTTTTAAGGGTTTAACTCACACCCATTTTAAGGTAATAGTCAGCAAAGGAGATAAAATAATTCTTTAAAGTAATAACAATTTACGGCTTTATTACTGATGCTACCCTAAGGGAAATGCCTCCTTTGGGATTTCTGGTTGATGAGCCTTGGTGCCCCCATGTATTTAGCGACCATGACCAACAAGCAATGAAGTAGAAATTTTCGTCACCAAAATTACCTTAATAAATGACATGACTGACTTATTCAAATTTTTTTAAATTTTTAAAATATCTGTTATCATAATTACACTACTGTTATTTTTGTCGTTGGTTGGACCCAGATAGTATATATACTCCTCTGTATCACGTACAATAAGAAGATAGCGAAGATTCGGTAAAGATGCAAGATAACAGTTTAATAATTCTTGCAACAGAAATTGATGACGTGAAGATCAACTCAAAGAAACCGACTTTACATGTTACCTAATATTGATTAGTATAACAATAGAACTTGAAATAAATATGAAATGAACGTTGATATGTGTCACGGAACACGGGTATAAATTTTTAGTGTGATATCAGAGGTGTTGAGTTCCAAGGCCAGCTGTGATGTCGGTGCCAGCAGCAGATAAGACAATGTATTACGATTGACAGGGAATTTGGGGCTTTGAAATATTCAAATGGTGATCAGAACTGTCGGTTGTCGTTTTATGAATTCCGCGTTTCGGGGAAATCGGTTACATGAATTTTTTACGTCATATACGGAATGACAAATTAGATAAGCCTTTTTTCCTACCCCGTGAAATATACACGGACGGGATATAAAAAGGATTAATGCCTATTTGGAATATCCTGGGAAGGGTCTCACGATTTATTTAAATCCAAGATTTTATTCTTTTTATCTTTATCTCCTTTTCATTCTATTCATGTTTCTCGGATTTTCCAAATATATTCCACATTATAAAAACTTCCAATGTAATAGTTTTTCACAATAGATTATCCTACAATATTAATAATAACAATTTTAATTTTTATTGAATTTCAACTTTTAAAAGGTATTATAATGTGATTTATTAAGATAAAGTTTTACTTAATAACCTCCCTACTTTCAATAGGTAATTGTGAAGGGAGGGTATGTCGTCGAAGGGTGAAGATAGTCGCAAAAGGAGCAGATAGTTGGAAAGTTATGTTTATAATTCCCCTCAATCGTAAATATGTTGTGGTCCAAAAAACAGCGCACTTTTACCGTCGAAACTTACTTTTCGAAAAACTACTGAATCGCAGAGGTGCGTGCGTTTCGTACTCGCTACCAAAACCCTTCTCGGGGTTTAGTTGCCGACTGAAAATTTATTTTGTTGGGGGTTCACAACTTCAAAGAAACAGAAAGTATGTTTATAAAAAAAATGGGCGACAACAGATCTCTCGATTACCGAAGAATTGGTCCATACTTTTTTTATGAAGGAAATCGCACTTTGTCGTGAATTCTGTTCGGTATGTCACCATGATCCAAGAGTTTTTGTGCCAGCTCTTAATTAATTTAATGCAGGAAATATCTGGTTCTAACCAGATTGAACCATAGCTCACACAGCTCGAAATTTAACTATTATTATGAGGTGATGTTCCTGTACTGTACTGACCTCTGTAAGAGGCAACATTTTGTGGCCCTGCGCTCACCGAATTTAACGCCCTGTGATTATTTCTTGTGGGGGTATCTAAAGACTAAAGTGTTTAATCGTCGAAGAACCCTACAAACTCTGGAGGATGCAATCCGCTTGGATATAGCCCTCATATGAAAAATATATGTTCCACAGCTATACTAAATCCTAGAATCCATCTGCAGCAGAATATTGACAATAACTTGGAAGAAATTATTTTTAAAACTAGCTGATTTAAAACTTCCTGTACTGTAGTTGAAGAAACTAAAACCAAAACTTATATGTCTATTAGTTTTTTTTTTCAATTTCCCTTCAAAATACTCGGATATAGCGATACTTTATTTGGTCAAATAAAATCGCAAACCTTATATTCTATTCAATGTTGGAGCAATTTTACCAATTGAATCACCTAAATTTATTACGTATTTATACATTTTTTATGCGAACGTAATAAATAAAATAACCTACAAGTTGTCAAATATGATATAATGTGTTCTACCAACCCGAAATAATAGTATAATATTTTTTTTCAGAAGTTTCTTTCATTGTATTCAAAGCAAAAACTCAAAACATTATTATAGGGGAACACAAAAGTTTAATTCGGGTGGAAATAAGTAGAAGACAGAGAGTTTTCAACTCGAAAACACAAAAAATGCGGAGAAAAATAAACTGAATAAAGATTATGCGTGTGCTGACCTTTTAGATACGTAGGTTGACAATATGTACCATTAAAATACAAGTAAACATAGTACATTAGGTACGTGTCCATAAATGGAGTGAAATGTGTCACAAACAGAAATGGGGTAACGTTAACATAAGGTTACGTTATTTCATAATGTTATATAACGTTATAGAACTTAAAAAATCAACACCATAACTTTATATAAGGTTATAATAACGTTATTGTTATATAGTTATTATAACTTTAAAATGACTTTATTTTTTCTCAAATTTATAATAAAAATTCATAAAAAAAAATGTGTACTAAAAATATAGTTAAAATATTAATACCGAGTATTTCTAATTACCTTAACAGAATAACATTCAAATGCGAACTAAAAACATTAAAATTTAAAATATTGATATATTACAAATTTGTATTCTATCAACGCCAAATAACGTTATAATATATCATTATTTGTTACATTACAGTTACATAACGTTATTTTCTTACTGTTACGTTATTAGCAAAATATTTGTAAATGAGACATTATTTTAACATTATCGAGTATCGTTACAAGTTTTCCATCGCTGGTCACACTACTGGTGATGGTGACTATATTAATATAATTTATTTTGAAAATATAAATATTTATCTGGAAAGTATACTAGCATGTTACAGTTTTTCATAACCATTTAAAATATTTTCAATATACCGCAAAAAGTGTGGTGTTATATTTATCCCCTCAACACATTCTGCGTTAAAAAGACTTCTTCACCTTCTCTCCTTTTCTGTCTCACATCCCTTCTGTATGTTCCATCTCGCTCCGTCTCAAGATGGCATATCTTAGTGGGTGTGTAAGTGCGAACTGCCGGGTATTGATATGTAAAACTCGGGGCCCTTTGTGAATTGTAATGTGAATTAAAATCAGTATTACAGAAGGGATCGCGCTGAGCGGTTTAAAATTCAGCGCGGATAGCCCTAACCCCCGGAAAAATTGAATAATACCCGGACCCATATCCAAAGATTTGCAAGCCGTTTATTGGGTTTTCACAGCTTTAGTTACTCGCCAATGGAGCCAGTACTAAGCGAATAAAGCGTATGTTCAACTAAATATCTTTAAATTCCTTACACTTAGTAGAACCTCAATGTAGCGGACCTCGCTATAATAGACAAAATTTCCTGTCGAGTGATATATTTCTGTAAAAGCTCCTGTTAATGATAAAAAAAAATATTTTTTTATAATAGGGCAGAAAAATTCTAGAAATCAGTCTAGTGTTTCACAAGAATGCAAGACAAGAACAAGACAAAAGCTACAAATTTCAAAGCAAGACAAGGCAAGAAGTTGCCTTGCAGGAAAAGTACTAGAGCAACAAGATTTTCTTCAACTCTTCTAATCACGCCTTTTTTTTGCTAATTTACTAATCTATCTATAAATATATGTTAATGATTTAATGAGTCACAGATTAGTATACGTAAACGTAAGTTTTAAAAAAATTGTTACATAAAATTTGTTAATATACGTATAATGGTAATAATTGTTGTTTGTTGGCTAAATAATTTATTTTTTCTTTAAAATTATATAACCAACAATTTAAGCACTAAACGCTTTCCTATAAGCAGGGAATTTTTCTACTTGTATAGATGTCGCTAATGCGCTAAAAAATACTTATATAGTAATGTAGTTATACGATTTTTTGTTTAATAATAAAAATAATGTGGATGTGATACAAAGATTAATTATATAATCAATATATTTGGGAATAGGGGAATCCATGACCAATTAAGTAGCAGTCTTAATTAAACAAACGAATAATAAATTCTAAAATAAACGTGTGGAGAACTCTAATCCTTGCACTAATTTAACTAGATCAAACTAACCTCCGTTAAAACTAGTCAACGTAATGATAACTTCCTGTGACGGAGTATTCACTCATTGTGAAGTACTCTAATTCTTGCCCTGATGTAATTACATCAAAATAAACAACGTTAAAACTAGTCATTGTACTATTTACTACCTGTAAGTGTTATGCTTACTCATTATGATGTATATACTCTAATTCTCGCCCTAACTTAATAAGTTCAAAACCACCCTTGGTAAAAATTAGTCCCCGTAATGTTTACTATCTGAGAAAATGGACTTTTGTACATACCTGAGGAACTTATTTTTGCTAAGTAGCGACCAAAGTTAAAAAATATATACAAAATATGATACTGTTTTAACTATGTAAAAAGCGTTACAATTTATGTGAGTTATTCAAAATACACTAAAAGCTATAACTCTTTTGAAAGCTGTGTTGTATACACAAACCAAAGACGAAAACTTGTAAGATTCTCCACATTTATCTTGACTACTTTATAAGCAAAGAAAATATTCAGGCAATTTTTTTGCTGCCAAATAAATCAATGGTTGTAAACAGCAACATATATCAACATAGTTCCCGTACGCTACAATCATTTATCTATAACGTGAACGGTAAATAACGCGATAAAATATCGCAATAGCAACATGTGTTCGCCTAAATCTAGAACCTGTCTCTCAAAAACTCTCTCAATTAAATACAAACGTTTCAGATTTATTGACAAAAATATGGTCATTTTCTTTCATCGCGATTAATTATTATCATTTATAGAGTTATTGTTAAAATACCGTGTTGAATTATATTCAACCTATTGCAACCTTTTTACCTCCCGCCTATCAATATATAGATATAAGGGAGCTATTGTTTTCGGTCAAATTTCTCGAGTGTGAGTTTTCAGCAACACTGGAATGAGAGCTCACTCCTTCGTTGCTCGTTTCACAAATTTCCAACTTGCCCTGTAAAGATTACATATTCCATCATTTGATAACAAGTACCACATCAGAATCTAGCAATCATCTTGTCGTTTTTCTTTTCGTCCAGTATAGATACCGTGGAATTGCTGTCGTTTGTATTAGTTTATATCTGTTCTTATAATTTTGACTTTTATCTTACATTTCAGTTCTTATTATTGTTCACGTATGTGTCAAACTTTTTGATGCATTTCCTGGTAGATATGCGTCGTCTTTCTTTTTATACCATAGAATACCATTTCAGTCGTAGTAAGCTTTTCTTCTAATGATATTCGTGATTTATTTTGGGGACCAATATAAAAAAATCATGTGACGGATCATTCAAAACAATCTAATCAATTACAATAGTATTTTTAGGGGGTTATCCATCTAAAAACTAGCTGTGAATTAGCGTGCTTCAACTAGAATTGAGCGAAGTGTGAAATCTGATGTTTAAATTTCAGCTTCGCCAATTTTCAATCAAATAAAAATACCGCTGTTTGTATGTGAATGTGGTTCGGAACCTACGACAAATTGTAGGCTGACAATTAACTTGAATAAAGTGCAAGTAAAGCTTACCAGAATGTGCCATAGGCGAGGATTTCATAAACTAAGAAAATATATAATTTAAGGCTGCCGAAGAATTACACTAACAAATAAAACTTTCAAAGGGTATATTTCAGAATTGTAATTAACTTTTAAAAAGGTTACTATTTAATAAAGTAGGGTAAAATATTCGTCTGAGAATTTAATGCGTTGATTTTTATTTAATTTCTTTCTACATCTCTGTTTCTGTATAATAGTTTTTACTAAAACGTATAAAACTCGGATTGTTGTGAAATGAATGAAGGCAGAATCTAATTATTTATATATTTTAAACGCTGAAAGAATTCTTCCTGTTCCTTTTAGCAACATTTAATCCAGTCTAGTTCTTTTCATACACAAATTAGTAATGAAAAACCTGGAGAACGTGCCGAGCAGAAGAAATATAAAATGAAAAGAATTCACAGAAGAAATGATTTAATTGTTTGGCTTGCAACTAAGTGCGGCAGGAATTAAGACGCGCAAAAAGACCAAAACGGCTTTTGTCCGCGTTATTTCTTCCGTCTCCGGGAATTGAATTATGAATGTAAATAAACCACATCGGCTGCTTTCGTGCTGCACATTCCGTTTCTTTTTAATTATCCCCAAAATGCAGCGGATAAATTCTACGTTATTGGATGTTGATTTAAAATTATTTTTGGAAGACGAAAATAAACAAAGTTACTTATCCTTCGTACGGTTTAACATTTCTAAAGGGCTTTGACTTCAGTGGTGGCTCGTCCTTCAGTGCTGCAGAGCTGTAGAATCACCAAAAATATTGTTGTTATTTGTTAAAACTGATTATCGTACAATGGTAGCAATACGAGTATTTACAAATTAAAATTAACCTAAAATTAATTTTGATTTTAAAGTTTAAATAAATGTTTCAAAATGAATACAGTTATTCAATTACATCAAAATTAATTAAAACAACTTTTATAGTTTTAGTTTTGTAATTATTTATTTAATAAACCTACCGTTTCGGCAGCATAAACTCCTGTCTTCGTCAGGGTAATGACAATTACAACAAAGCAAGTAAACAAATAACTAAGAAACGAATTATACCACATTTAATATAGGACAACCATCGTTGTGATTGAGATGAATATTCTTAGTTTTAAAAATCCCAATTGCTTCTCTAATTAATCTTGTGTTGATAGATGTAGATCTTGAAATAATTTTTATGTCTTGAAATTTTATTTCATGAAAACCCTCTAAGGCATGCTTTGCGACTGATGATATCTCAGGCTGGTTCAATCTAATCGATCGTTGATGTTCAGTTAATCTTGTAGAAATAGTTGTACCAGTCTGACCGATGTACACTTTTCCACAGACGCAAAAAATCTGGTAAATCCCTGAAGACTGAAGGGGATGACGTCTTTAACTTGTCTCAACATATATGTCTTATTGTTACATATGAAGAAAACGATATTTTCATGTTCTTCTTGCTGAGGATTCTACCTTTCTTTATAATTGGCTGTAAAACAGGAAACAGCAGTAAATCATATAGAAGATAGTTTATTAACAAAGGCATATATTTAAGAAACAACTGGATTTGTGGTTGTAACGACAAGAATGCTTTGTTTTGTTTTTCATGTTTGCTGTTTGCAGATCGTGGTGCAAAAATATAAACTGAATCTAGAGTGAAAGATTTGTTGCATTTGATTGAGAAAAATTTATTGCCACAAAACTGTAATGAACAATTAATAGATAAGTTTGCCTTTATAGAAATAAAGAAAATTTAATTATTTTGAGTAATATTACATTTCATTTTTTGTTTTGACTTGTATTTTGAAGTGTTGATGTCAATCTACAGCTTCTAGTGGATTTCAAACCACTTGGATACAGCGGTATTTATTTTTGCTTAAAGATTGGCAACAGTGGGATTTGAACCCAGGTCTTACATCCACTCAGCGAGTTGGTATATTTGTTGTCTAGCGAGAAGTTTTAAAATGTTTTCCAAAATCTTCCATTAAAGTTTTCCATCCAGCAGTGCATTTGCATAATCAAGTTTAGTTTAAATTCCCCAAACTGGGAAATAATCCTCCCCTACAATGCACCCCAAAAAACTAAGACATCCATCACGTTACCCCTGGAATAGAAAACAACTGCATCCCACATCAAACACCACACTTGTTGCCTAGCAACGGGCGAAGAAATGGCCAGGGGTAAATACGAGGGCATATATTAGGGTCAGCAAATTACATCAAAAATACATTGACGTACTAGAAAAAATAATTTACATTATTTACAATTCAAACGAAAATAAAACTATTTCAGGATATTAAGCTTTTTTTTACATAGACAAAAGTAAGCTAGTAACTAAGTCATATTGTTGTATGAGTTTTATAAGACGGTTAGACGGTACATTGTTCCAATAGGGCAATTGTTAATTCAAAGTAAAAAAATACTATATTACATTTCTAATAATTTGTACTGAAGTAGTCTGTTTTTTACGTTCATAGGGTTTTTATTATTCTTAATGGCTTTTCTTATTTCAAAAATTTAGTTTTGGGCCTTTCTTTTCTATATGTAGAAAGAATCAAAATCATTTGATGCCGCTCATCCTATTTCGAATAAAAATAAATACTTCAAAAGATTTATCTTTGTACGCAAAATCATTAGAAAAATTAAAAATAAATTAAGAGACACAAATATCAGGCCAGGTTACTACAATAATAAATTGTCATTAAGAATATTTTAAATAAGTCAGGCATATATGAAATCCAATGTGATAATTGGGATTACAAATACATAGGTCAAACCTATATAAGTTTTCTCGCTAGGTTCAAGGATCATATGCGATCTTGGAAAACCAAGAAAACTGATTCGAATTTAGCTACACATCTTGTAACAAATAACCATAGTTGTTCAATAAAAAATCTTAAAAGTATTATATATGGAAAAGAAAGGCCCTAAACAAATTTTTTTAGAAGCTTTTGAAATAAGCAAAGCCATTAAGAATAATAAAAACATTTTGAACGAAAAAACAGAACTACTTCAATCCGAGTAACTAGAAATGCTAACAGATGGAGATTTTTATTAATCCGTTTATAACCATATTTACAATATAAATATTATACGAGTTTTATAAAATGGTCCATAAGTTTGGAGCACTACGAGTGCAGCAGCTAATATTTGAGGTTATCAATTTGACATTTACCGTGGAACACAGTACAAAGGCAAAAAAGTACCAATTTTACAACAAAAAAAAATACCAAAAACAGTTTAACCTTCCCGATATTATTATACCATTTTTGATAAAACAATAGAGCAATTCTTATCGCAAATAATAAAAAAAAAATATAACGTCTTCATTTTCTGAAATAGGTAAGCTATTAACAAACCACGAATGTTATGAATCATACCAGGCCTTAGATGTCTTAAAATCCACGCTCTATGAGCTCGAAATTCAATTGACATCTTCAGCGGTTATGTTAATAGCTGTAACCACTCGCTACTACGCAATCCGTAAATTATGAAATCCTGTTAAGAAACAATTATTTTACAAACTAAAAACTATCAACTAAATACCAAATTTACTAATATCATGGTATAAAGTTAATAATGTTTGAATAAAACACAGTTTAACAGCATATATCCGCTATTATTATACCGTTTTTGTTGTAACAATAGAGCAATTCTTATCGCAAAGTATAAAAAATAATATTTATAACGTCTTCATTTTCTGAAACAGGTAAGTTATTGAACAAACCACGAATGTTATGATTCATACCAGCCTTTAGATGGAATTCAATTAACATCTTCGGCGGTTATGTTAATAGCTATAACCACTCGCTACTGCTCATTTTGTATGTTATGAAATCCTGTAAATAAACAATTATTTTACAAACTAAAAACTATCAACTAAATACCATTTTTACGCATTATCATGGTATAAAGTTAATAATGTTTGAATAAAAATGAATGTCCGTAAGTTGAAGGGCCAGTGGACGACTTAATGTAATGTTTACATTGTGAATTTGTATCGGGTGATTTTTTGCAGCCATTAATCTTAACGGCAGGTCTTAGACGGGACATATTTATATTCGTGCGCAGGCTGTGCCTCTGAATAAAATACAGTGACAGGGAAAAACGACCGAGAGTTCCATGTTCACATCAGCGATTTTCTAACTAAATCTTCCTGGGAACAGGGGAGAAATGTTCGTGGTTTCTGCACAAATTTCCACACTTAAAATCCAATCAAATATAAGCATGGGTGTGGCATTTCTTTTACAAGAACATACTGAGTTAATGTAATTAGTATTGTCACAAGAATTGAGACTGTTTCGTTTCGAAAAGTCTCCACATTAATGTTCATGTCAAAACAAGAACATTGTCTTGTCAAGAATCTAGAAGACTTTGAAACATTGATATTAAAGACAGTAATAATTATTAATACAAATGTAGAGTCGCTTCGAATAAGCCACGAGGTTGCGTCATGTCAAAAATGTCATCAATTTGAATGTTTCATAAATTTCATATACCTACCTAAAACCGTTCTATTTTTTGTACAGTGCCCGTTTTAAGAGACTAACCATTGGAATCTGGACAACCGTATGAGACTCGAAGTCGTCGGTTAAATTGATGCAAAGTTGTCGCATTGGTTGGCCATTTCAATGTTTTTGTTTTCCAGAAAAAATGCATAGGTCACCAGACATATAAACAAAAAAACTGATTTTGACCAAATTACTTTTTGATTTATAACTTACTTGTTTCAAATCATACAAGTTTTTAGTTAGCACATTCTTCGTACACTTTTTTTACGAGGAATTGACAGCTGTCTTTAAAATTTTTGTTCTTATTTTTTTTCTTATTCCAGCGATGTAAAACATATGAACACTAAAATGAAAATCTAAGAAATTAGAAAATAATTGATTTTATTCATTTCAGTAAAGTGTGCTCTGGAAATTTTGCACTTCCGAGAGTAAAAGCCTACTTTACTCTTCATTTTCGAAGACAAAGTAGCAATTTTTTATCCCTGAGGGGATTAAATATGAATTTAATTCCGCAGGGATAAAATTAATAAACAAGCATTATGTTACCACTGAAACAAGTAGGTATGTGTATGTAACCTAACCTAGATTACCAGAAAAATATGCATAATGATTTTTTAGTTTTCAAACCTCTCATGTATTTGGCAGTTAAATAAATATAACCAAATAATTATTATTTTATCATGTATAGGCGGAAGTGCAAAATTTAGTGTATATACATACCACAGGACTACGTGCCTTTATTCCCTGAAGTGATTATTTATCTCACCTAAGACTCGTGAAATAAATTTCACACTCAAGATTTAATCATGCACATTATGCCATCAGTATATAATATACTATTATTTATTTCTTAAAGCATAGTTTCAAAGATCAACATAATATAATTTTTTTTTCTAATTGATTTATATTTGTTTGAGAAATAAAGTAAAGTAATAAGATACTAAATAATATAAATTACTTACCTTACTGCAATATGCAATATAATTAAATAAAATTGTATTCCGACAGTTTTCTGGCATTATGAATTTAATAAACAGCACTACAAGCGTCAATTTTTTAAATAAAAATTATAACGAATGCGTTATGAATGAAATATATCTGCAGATTCAATGAACGGTGTTACAAAATCCATAGTAATGAATTTCGTTGTGATAATCATTACTTATATGACTTTTTTTACAGAATAGGCCTGTAATTATGGAGAACATATTAAGAAGATATTTTCACGTTGTGAGATACATGCTCATATGACGTATGTAAAATTCAATTTTCAATTAGCATGCAATTAAAATCAAACTGAAAATGGCAAATAAATCAAATGAAATTTCATTTAATATCCAATCTAAGTTGGAAACAAAGTTACGTCGTCTACATATCGAGTTAATAGATTGCACATTTTGCGATTCAGGGTAATTGTTATGGAACACGAATGGGATAGGCCAATACAGAGCTCGATACCCGAACTAGAGAACTGGGATTACTCCAACTCTGCAATTGCACTAACTCTACATAGGGAAGTTATAATTGTAAATTCATATACTTACACAAATAACTACAATTTTTATCAATCGTCACAAATGCATTTTAGTTATTTCACTAATTTTGATATTTCTAGATCTAAATTTCTAGATTTTGACGGAAATCTACAAACTGAATTATTTATGTTTTCGCTACTTTCAGTAGTTTCTGATCAAAAAATCAGTAATTTTTTTTATAAAATTTTGGTTTTTACGAAATAATAGCTATTTTTTATCCGAGTTGTCATTATTTGATTAAATTTATAGGTCAATTAACATATTCTTGATTATTTCACGAATCAAACCAGTTCAAAAATAAAATTTTTCATGTCAACAAAATGTAATCATGATAATGGTACAGTCGTTTTATCATTTGTTTTACTAAAAAAATACCTTCTTCATCAAATGAAGCATTCTGATTGTGAAAATGGCGAGTGAGAGATAATAAAAAAAATCATATGTATATGCAAGAAATAAAAATCGCGTTTCTTAGAGGAATTTTAAAATAGCTATTTATGAAACAAAGGTTGTTATTTAACACAGGCGAAAATTTAAAAATGGGACGAAGGCGAGTTTTGTAAGAGCCACCCAATTTTCTTACGTGTTTCATACAATATTTTTTCTACTTCCGTTTGAAAATGTACAAAAATGTATTTGAAATTATGAATTTTTGACATTTGCAAAATAAACAAAAACACGATACCAAGGATTGCTTAATTTTGTGCGTTGTTTAGTTACTAACAACAAAAACGTTGATTATAAAAAGATAAACGATATCAAAAATAAAATTGTTATTTAAGTTTTTTGAATTGTAAAATACGAGACTGTGAATCTAAGAAATGTAATAACTCTATTATTAATATTTGCAATGATAATAAGAACTAAATATTCTATTTTTGTAGCTGTTAATATTTCTATATATGCATATTTTCCAATTTGATTCCGTGAGCAAAATAATGGTACCAATAACCTAACAAAAATTAAGCAATTGAAGAGGCTCTTATTAAAAAAGTAGAAAAAGTATTTTAACATAAACAGTCCTTATTTTTATTTAATGTCTTTGCGCAGAAATTATTGCATATTACATTGTGGTTTTAATTCAGTCAGCCTGAGCTAAGTATTTCTTAATTAAATAAATAAACCATTTCATTGTAGATTTAAACTATGCATAAAGTTCTCTCATTGTGGTTTACTTATATGTATTTAAATTTCTAGTATTCTTGAATTATTGGTTTATGTAAGTCGATATATATTATTT
This sequence comes from Stenolophus ochropezus, assembly GCA_035578165.1. Lineage (NCBI taxonomy): Eukaryota > Metazoa > Arthropoda > Insecta > Coleoptera > Carabidae > Stenolophus > Stenolophus ochropezus. The sequence goes on along the minus strand of JAQOWZ010000018.1, from coordinate 20,775,188 downwards.
ATAAATATATCCTTTCACTGAAAATTTACAAGAGTATATACCCAAACCTAATATAGAGATTAGATATTTTTTAAATGAAACACCTGTATTAATTTTACATGATTGAATTCTTTGTTAAATTCTAAATACAATTGAAAGCATGAATGATTTCCTTTATTAACCGAATAGAATGTTAATATTATTATTATACCTTGCGTTAACAATTGCTCTAATGTTTAATCGAAAACCGTTTAATAATATCGACTATAAAACTCGTATAATAATAATATTTCTTTAAATTTTTATATTATTTCTATTTCAATACAAATTTATTCCTCGAAAAATGGTGAACTTGATTTCTGACAACTTCCACAATTATATGAGTCCCTAAGCAAGCTAAGATCCTTGAAGTCCTGCTCCTAGGAATGTGTCCCATTTCCAGGAAGATTTAGCCTTGCTCCAGGACAATAACCATGCCCATAACCCTGTCAAGCTCCCAGTACATCTTCCTATAAAATTTTACAACAGTTGTGTGCACGGCACTCTGGATAACGATAAACATATCACACTAACGACTCGTCATTGTCGAGCAGCAGCAGATGTCGTCAATGCTCGCTCCTGCCAGGAATAAGGATATGGAAACCGGGACTTAATAACGTGGCCACAGGACCTGCCTGGAATTTTTTATCTCTGAACCAGCGCACAGGATTTAATGGAATGGATGGAGATGTGATGATAAAATAGATGTGTCGGATTTTGGATTTCGGATTTCAAATGTGGAGAGTGGTATGTTTTCTTTAATCCATAAAGCTTATACGCATTGCTGGCTGTAATAATAATTAGGAAAAGAAAATATATGTGTATTTGAAATTGTGTTGTGCAACGACGATGATGGTTACCTTTCTTGACCAATTACGATGATGACCGGACACAACAGAAAGTCACAGGAACACAACTAAACCACATATTTAAAAGTTCACTTAACATAAACTTTATTTCCATTATCTACAAATTATTAAAATCTAAACCAAACATTTTACAGAAATAATACTAATTTTAACTAATTACTTTATAGATATATTACCAGAGCTGTTAGCTCTGGAATCATGTCAAACGCCATTTGAAGTCAAAACTGATTTACTTCTGTCATTTTCAGACAACTCATTTCCTAATATAGCAACGTTTTTATTAATAAATTTTAATTTACAATCTGTCTACATTAGTAAATGAGCAAGTATTTTAATAAGCATAAAGGAGAAAAAGTTCATTGACTTAATAGATGATTTTTTTTTAAGTCTGTATATGCACTTGTCTAATAAATTAGCAGCACTACTATTGAGATGAATTTCCAGTTTCTTAAGGTATTTTTCACTCGCTCGTGTTATTTCTTATTTACTGTTAGTACGTTTAACTAGATTTTTTTTATGTTTTCAATATTCGAATGTCTGACTATTTCCCAGATTTAGTACAGCAACTGAACCGAATCAAATTAAGACTTAACTACAACATTACGCCGTACTAACTACGACCGAGCCACAGAATAGGTTTATACAGAAGCGACAGTAAGAGAATCGAAAATTAAAGAGAAATGGAGAATGTGCATAAATTTAAAGGGCTCATTGTTAAAAATTCTTCCACATCTTAGAGAGAGATAGAGAAAGAGCACAAATTTAAAGGTTTACACAATGCTTCAAGGTCATAGAACTGTATAGGGGAACATGAAATGTACCGACACGGAGTGTCGCTTCTGTATGTAACTATTCTGTGACCGAACTATGACTAACACTAAACTGCACCTCGTCTGAACTGTACTAACATTGGGGAAGAGGCAGAAATTTACCCTCTCAACTCCTTATCAAAATACACAAACTTTTCTGTGAAATATGATGCCATCAGCTTCCAGCCCTATAACTTTTCATTTTTGAACAAATATAGGAGTATAACAATATGTAAGGCAGGACTCTATTTTCCATCTAGTTCCAAAATTAAATGTGCTTGTAAATATTTTTTTGGTATAAATACCCCGTAATGTCCAGGAAAATGTGTGGAATTGTCAATTTAATGGTTTGGTTTGGTAAGTCTAATGACCAGCTTTTCTTTACCCTCTGTTTCTCACCTAAAAAGGCCACTGTAGTGCATTATCCACGCCAGGGTGCCTATTCTGTAACTTATAACACTATAGTGATACGCGTTCAAAAGTGTTATAATCTGACTACCATCTAATGGTTTTTGAGTGAAACAGGACAATATGACGTCACTCATTTTGTAAACGATTCACTAGCACGAAGGGTAGTGTTATATTCATTTCACTAGTGTTATAAATGACGTTTGGTTTGTGTGCTTGGTGGTATTGTTTGAAATTTGAGTGGTGACATTTTGTGAAAATTATTAAGAGAATCTTGAAATTATACAAATGTACGCAATTGACAATAAACACAATATTGCACTATTTAACAGTTGTACCAGGGAGTAGTGCCAATTTAAAAATTATTTTAAAAAATCTTTCAAATACAAAAGTTCCTAAGATTACAACATTGTACATTTGACACGAGATGCCAATCAATATAACACTTCAAATCGTTGAAAAATTACAGAATAGGTACCCAGGTATATTGTCCTGGAAAAGGACGTGTTTGAAAAAAAAAACTAGTACTATTAGATGATTCAGCAAATGAAAAGCTGTCGTTGCGTAAAAATAATTAATTTACAATATTTTTCTATATTTTTGTTGACTAAATTTGCCACAGTGAAAAAGTATATTATAATATTTCTTTATAAACCATGAATGGTATATATTTCTTATTGTCACTGGTTATTTATATGAACTAAACCCACTTCAACATAACTCTTAACTCGCCATATTTATAAAACTGAATGTTAATACGAGTGGCAAACCACGGCATTTGTGGATACGAAGCATTATGTGTCCCCTATGTAAACATAAACATAAACATCCCTTCTTGTAAACACTGACCGCTAGCGGAGCCCAAATCTCTCACAGTTCAGTTTGTTTTAAATGTGTATCACTGGACCAGACAGAATTATTCGACCAAATGCTACACAAACATACAGCGATGTTTGTATGACACAAATAAATCTCTACTCACAACGATAATATACAGTAATATTTATAAATATTAACTAAGTAAATATATACCAAAATTCTTTACTTTGTTAGCACTGTTCACTGTTATATAACAATAGAAAGACGAATAACACTTCTGAAATCATCGACAATCAGATTCTGAAGATCTGAAATTCAAACTACCACCTGCTCCCGAAAAGGCTAAGAATTTAAATAAATACTTTAGAACTAAAACACAATCATCATAGTTATTGACAATACAAATCTAGAAGAGTTTTTGCCGCAGATGAAACTGAAGAAGGGACTTTATCTGCACCATGACAATTTTACTTTACAGCCAAAAGTTTCTGAAAGAGACCTACAGCTTTTAGTTGTTTCCAAATGACTCAGACATTGCGGTATTTGCAGCCCTACTTAAACTAATGATATTGTTTCCGTCTAGACAAGACAAGACAAGAATGTGCAAAATCTTGTCTTTTAAGACAAGACTTGACTAAGTCTAAATCTAGATTAGAAAGCCTTGTTCTTGTCTTGTTTAGATTAACATGCGCATGCGCTTCAAATTAGGATAGAGATAACTATTCGACAACATTCTTGAAAATTGTCTTGAAATTCGTCATAAGTTTTGATCTAGATTGTCTTGAAAATTCAAGACAAGACTTTTGCCAGTCTCCTCTTGATAATCTAGACAAGACAAGACAAAAATCTAGAAAGTCTAGATCTACACAGCAACTCTAACTAATGATAAATTTAAGATAAAACTGTGAAGAACTTTAATTTCTGTCATGTCCTCGTGTAATTAGATTAAAACCACTCTTCGTAAAAACCAGTCATCGTAATGTTGAATATCCGAGAGAGGGGTACTCACTTACTTTGAAGTACTCTAATTCTTGCCCTAATGTAATAAGATCAAAATTACCCACTGTAAAAACTAGTCACCGTAATGTCTGCTACCTGAGAGAGGTGCTCACTCATTGTGAAGTACTCTAATTCTTACTCAAATCTAATTAGATCAAAATTACCCTTCGTAGAAACTAATCACCATAATGTAATAATCGGACACCATTCCTGTTCCAATTGCTGTCAATTAAACGAAGACGATTGTACTTTAATATTACATCTTTTTATTAATAACGAATTTAATATATTTTTACGTAAGATTTATTACACATCCCTCTTTCCTTGCATGCATTATTATGATGAACTTTTCCCCTGAAGGTCTTACGTAACTCATGGCCTCTTATATTAATCAAGCATCCTCGCGCACGACATTTGTGAAGGAACAAGTGACTGGCAAATTCAACAAGTCCTCGAGACACATTGGCGCATCTGCCTTGGGATTAGATGCCCCTCAGCCTGAAGTGCAATTTTAATTTTCCTTCGAAGCAACAAGGGTCGGGAAATCCCTGCGCAGCGAACACGTCGTAAATTGCAACGCTGTAATAAAGTTCAATTGCATTGCAACGCCGCGCATCAGTGGCCATGCGACGCTGATTGAAATTTGGATCGAGCGGCTTGGAATGCGGGGCACGTGCCCATTTTCCCGACCGCATTGTGCCGTCTATGGAAACTTTATTATACAACTCAAGCGAAATCACGCCGCCTCTTTGTCGTCAAATGCGAATTAGTGTTGTGGAAAAATCACAAGACACAATGCTGCCCATATGAACTCGTTTTTTCATAATTAACTAGCTTTATATTTTTGTGCTAGATTCATATTTCCTATTACACTGCAATTTTTTAAACAATATACAATGCAATTTTTTGTTGTGTTTAATATAGTGGAGTTGAAATGGGAGCCTGAGCACAGAATAGTTACATACAGAAGCGACACTCCGTGTCGGTACATTTTATGTTCCCCTGTACAGTTCTATGACCTTGAAGCATTGTGTACACCTTTAAATTTCTGCTTCTTCCCCTATCTCTCTCTAAGATGTGAGGGAACTTTCCGATTTTAAACAATGAGCCCTTTAAAGTTGTGCACAGTCTCCATTTCTCTCTATTTTTCGTTTCTCTGTCTTACTGTCGCTTCTGTATAAACCTATTTTGTGGCCTGAGCTCAAAGCTAAAAGTAGATGGCATTACAGGGCAATTACACATCACACCAAGAAAATTATATTAAGAAAAAGAAGTACAAGTAATTTTACAGTGTGTAAATAAGGATTTTCGGCAAAATATTGAAATATAAAACTTTATTCTTTTTCGTAATAGTATTTAAGCCTGGTTTATGCAGAGTTATCATAATCATTGTTGTAATCATATCCACTGTCATAATCATAAAAATGTTTATAAGAATGTGAACCGTTTATACAAAAAATTTGATATGATTGTGATTTGACAATTTCAGAATTGTCAAATATGACAGATTTACATTTATTTACATTATATTAGTATTGTTAAAATGTTATCATTTATAATAGAAAATAAGCAAGATCCACGAATCAACATTTTAGGTTATATTGGATACATCATTTGTAAGGCATGCGTACTATAATCATTATAATCATAGTCACAAATTTAAAATTAAAGTAATTTTAATGTCATGCTTATTTCTTTGACAATGTTGCATAATCCAGCCTTTAGTAAATATAAAGGTGTATGATATAAATACGAAAAAGTAATAATATATGCTAAATCAATTCTTATTTTTGATTTTATGTATGTAGATTATTAGAATACGAAATTTCTGCCAAAATAATTTATCCACATATATTTACATTCTAGTGAAAATTTTAAAACGATGTTTATTTTTACCGTCAATTTTTTTTATATAACCTCTACACATCCTAATTATCCTGATAATCTACAAAAAAACGTCGTAGAAAAATATTTAAATTTTGAAAATTTTTACTTGGTTTTAAAACGTTGTCATACTGCTAGTTCGTACCTATCCTTCAAAATATACGGTTGTTTATTATTTCATCGTAACTTGTATGTTTGTCCGATATTTTCTTCAAAATGTTTTTCATCTAGAACCATTAACAATATGTTAAAAGATATCGATCTTCATTAAATATACATTGTAATTTTCTATGGTGAGTGGAATTATTTGTATTATTTTTACTTTTTTGTAACACAATTGTATTTCTTTGCTGATGCTGCATTAATTATAATCCGAAACGTCCAACTGTACACCTGTTTTCTAATAAATGGAATATATAAGCCCATGAGCAAAATTATTTAACAATTTACAAGTTTCCAACATTCTGAATTCACACAGATATTAAGAGAAAAAAAAGAGGTACTAAATAAATAAAAATTAGAAAACTTGAAGTGCATATAAATAAATTTAAGAACCTTAAATATCAAGGTATTAAACGAAGGTATATACTAAACAGCACATATCTTGTTTATTCCATTAAATTGAATTTAATTCTGTCATAAAATTCTTATTTTACGTTTCATTCATGTAGGGTCTTACACATAATTAATATCCATTTGAATAGTTTGGTAAGCGGGGCACAGCGCTTAAATCTTTCTCATTTAGTAAAAATCCCCGTTGCAAAACGAACAAAACCGCTCTATTTATAAAAGCTACCTGTTCAAGCACGTTCGTATCGTTTTTCTTGCTAAGATCTCCGGCAGCCTTGCAAGCAGGAAAATATCTGACTAACGTTCCTGCAAATCCTGCTTCAAAGAGAGTATATGCAGGAACTGCGCGAGCAGCATGTAGATAAATAATGTTTGATCTAACGGTAAATACGTGGAATGGAGTCTCTGTTGTAAATTCTGTTTATAGATACTAAATATACTGATTCCTCCCTCATATTTCCCCAAATGCATTTATATTTAAATATATTCTCTTCTTCAAATATATTCATATACAATTATATAAATGTTTCTAACAGTTCAGGCTGGTTTATGATGGATTTAATTTATTTATTTTAATTTACAAATTTTACTTTTAGCTTCCTAAATTTATTCCATCAGAAGGTATCATGTGATATTATATTTAGTTTTGATTTGACTGTTAGTATGACATTTATTTAAACTGAGGTGAATTTGTTTTGGTACAAAATGAATTTGATGTCTAATTATTTTTATTTTAAATTAAAATCGAAATAATAATATTCACAAACTGTTTTCTGCAATTTAATACTAACTTAACCTATAAATGTCAATACAATGCTTTCTCATGATTGGCTAGATTTGGAATTTAGAATTTAGAATACAAAAATTGATTATATTTCAATTCTAAATTTAAATTTTTAAATTGGTAAATCGTTCATAAAACACTATATTTGTTTTGAGTATGTTTCTTTTTTAAAATCTAAATCATAAATTAAAAATTCGTAAATTAAATCCATGATAAACCAGCCTTTAATCGTTAGTTATATTTATTTAAAATTCAAGAAATTAGATATAATAGTATATTATACACTGAGGGACTAAAGTACTTGATTTCATACTGAGAATGAGGTTTATTTTACGAGCCGTATGCGAGGAAAATAATCACTTGAGGGATTAAAGGCACTTTAGTCCTGAGGTATATACACAATTTTTTGCACTTCCGCATATACATTTTAAAATAATAATTATTTGGTAATATTTGTTTAACTGTCAAATACATAACAGCTTTGAAAACAAATACCATTATTCAATTTTTTCTGACAGGTTAGATACATACATATACCTAGTGGCTTCTATGGTAACATAATGCTTGTTTATTAATTTAATAACCCAAGGATTAAATTCATATTTAATCCCTCAGGAAGTAAACTTCATTCTTCGAAAATGATGATTAAAGTAGGCTTTTACTTTCAGAAATGCACAAAAATATGCAATTGGTTTTCAGAAAAGAAAAGAATAACCCCACATAAAAATTAATAATGATTAATCAGATGGGCAACAGGACAATAATGGTCTTCTCAACGGTGATTCCTAATTTAATTTAGACGGCATATTTAAATTGTGAATTGGAATTGGAGACTGAGTTTTTTGACAATGTTAATTATCGACCATGGTTAATAATAAATTATTATTGACGTAATTGACCATGCTACCAAGTAAGAGTTACTGAAAAATAATTTCTTATTTCAAACAAGGTTAATAAAAGTAGGTGTCTAGGCTAATAGTGAAAAAAAAAATATCAGTAGCAGTAACACGGTAATACGGACAATGGTGATTCATTTGGTTTAACACACTCTGATTTAACTTGAGCAGAGTGAAATCTGGAGTTCAAATCCCAACTTCGTCAATCTTTATTCAAATAAAAACACCGTTGTTTCTGAACGATTCTGAACTCACTATAAGCTTGCAGAGGCTGTAGATCGGTAACCTACACCACAAAAATACAAGTAAAACTTGTTCAGAAACAAATACCTCAAGTTCTTAAGGTCCTGTTCCACCTAGGAATGTTGTTGGATATATCAAATTTTTTTATTAGTATTTGTCCTAGTTTATTTTTTAATTCATAATAATTGTTTTAGATTTTTGCTTCAAAAAATGTTACAGTGGGTATAATTTATTTATTACCCAAACAAAATAAGCTGATTAAATTATCTACTACTGAGCTACATAATTAAGTTAATTTTATGCATACATAGCTGTAATTAAATGATATTTTTTTTTTAATAATAAATAGTTAATGTTTTGAAAGTATCCTTCCAAGGTTGCCGGATGTCCTGTACGACAATTGAATCCAGCTGCTGCATCCTGGCAACGAAGTAGGGTGTGTCGCATGTCAAATAACGTAGGTAATGGATGGTTGTTACCGGGAAATCCTGGACAAGACGAGAATGAAAGGAGAATTTTTTATTCCGCCAACAGAATGATTTGATTTCGTACTTTGGTTTTAGAAGTTTTGTCTCTCCTGACTTCACGTCAGGCTAAAACAACCACGGGAATTTAAAATAGACACAAACAGGATAATCATTCTTATTTCTTTTGTCCTCAAACTTCGCTTTGACAATTTTTAGTGGAAACCTTTGTTTTTAGTCTCAAGAGGTTCAAATATTTATATTTATGTCATTATTTCTCTCCTTTCCATGGCATAATATTTTTAAATGGATCATGGTTTCAAATATCTCAGGTACTTATTTCATGACACGTTTTACTTATTATAGTTTTATAATTGTAAAAGTACCCTGTATTAGAAATAGTATATTACATGTGAGGTGGGAAATGTTTCATTACAGCCGAGGGCTTATTATATGACCGAGAGGCGAAGCCTCGAGGCTCAGATATAGCGCAAGGCTGTAATGAAACTCCCACCGAACTATGTATACTATTTTATTCACAATTATCCAAATTAACTTCTACTCGTATATCGCCTTTTTCCAATAAACTAAATTAATGTACGGTAGTAGTCTATGAAAACAAATGTTTAAATTTATTTTAATATGTTTGACAGCACTGATCACCTTACTTTTAGAGATTTATGACAGTATTACTAGGCAACCATAGTAAACACTTCCCCCCCAAGGGATTTTAAAGTATTTCCCACCCGTGAGATTGTCATTGCAGTTAAAAATGACATACGTTTCCAACCTTTGACAGGTTAGGAATTGACATATTACAATAGTGGTTGTGAATAAACTATTTTTCTATTTGGTCCAAATTTGGCGACATTGGGAATCGAACCCCAAATCTCATACTAAGCACGGACGGAGCAAGCAAATTAATTAATCCACCACTGGTCGTTTTATTTCTCGTTCTTCTAATATTCTAATATTATTAATAATAACCACTTCATTAGTAGTCACATATTATACATTTCAGACAGTAAAAGTATAAAAAAATATAGTATGTAAGTTATTTTTACAAAATACGCATACGAACATGTTACATTTGTATTTTTAATCAAATTACCAAATTTTCTAATTTGCATTTTTTATTTTATATTCTTCCTAATTTGCTTCTTGATTTACTTCTACATGATCATGATTTATTACTTTAGTTTTTTCCTGAACTTCGAACGATGTTAAAATATTTATTCCACTAAATTTATTTCAATACAATCTGCAGTTTAATATAGAATACCATTTTATAAATATTAAAATAATAAATAATGTAGTCATTGTACAATTTTATCCATTAAATTTTATATTATTTATAAGTGGTACTTTATGTTGAATTATTTAACACTTATTTTTACTGTAGACTAGGATTAAACCATTAACATATAAATAAAATACATTTATTAATAGAACGTAATATTGTACAAAAATTCTCGAAAAATAAAACAAATAAAATATATATTAATAAAAAATAATGACAATTGAAAATATACGCTTTTATAATTCTATTCAAATTCCATAAAACAATAAATTTTATATTTTCACTAACTATAAATAATTCAGCAATATTCGAAAAGTTTAATAATCTGTACACTACACTCAAATTAAAATGCAAGTAAAACCACTATCACACTATATTTGAGGGTTGTTTCTAATATGATTGATGAATCTTTTTCTGCTCCTACTTCAGAATTTATTTTCTCTTGCTCATATTTCTTGGTGGATTTGAAAGAACGAAATGGCAAATTATATGTGACCTTTATATGAAATTACGACATTATAAGGCAAGGGAATTTTCAAGATTTATATTTTCTAGTCTGGAGAAAATATTTTAATTTATCAAGAAAAGTAAGAACACTCCCACACTACAAAATGTTCATATAACTTTTCTGATTCTCTAAAACAGAAAAATAATAACTAGTATTTGTAGTTAAATATACTTGAAGAGGTCGTCTTGCATCAATGAGATCATAAGTTTTGTTTTCCTAAGCTAATAAAAAAAAAATTCACTACTAGCCTAGACACCCACTATTATTATCTATTATTTGACATGAGAAATTGTTTTTCACTACCGTTTACTTCGTAACCATGGTCACCTAGATCAATAATAAATTATTATTATTCATGGTCGAAATGGAAACTATCACTTTTCAAGAAAAGTGTTATATATGGATTCATAATTTAAATATACCGTCTAAATTAAATAAGTAAATCAAATTAAACCTAATTAAAAATCAAAAGTGAGGGAGACAAACAGAAACTTCAAAAAAGACAGCCTACTTTATTTTTGTAAATATTAAGAAACAAGTTAATGTTCATGTCACAATGTGTGTTATTATTGTCAATATAATTTATTTTAGAACAATTTTGATTGAAATACTAGTAGTTTATTCTCCAAAAAAGACCAAATACAATTGCTGTATAAAGACATTCTGAAGTTATTTTAATAGTGAAAATTTTTTTTTCTGTACAACTGTAACTATACTCTATGTTTTGACATATTTTTTTTAAATGTAATTATACAAGGTTTTCAATAAAGTGAATCAAATTTAATCTATTTCAATTTTCAAATAGAACACCTTATATTTTATAATTGTGTTGGGTGTCTTTTTATATTATCTTTATATGCGTTATTAAAGGTATCCTATACCTAAAACAAATAATTTTGGAGATTTTCACCATTTTAAATTTATTTGTAAAAATTAATTCACAAAAGATTTTTAATGTAACCACCATTTTTTGCAGACGGTTTATAAATGAGTAATTTACTTTTTAAAAAAAAAAATACATATTTATGTATACGAGTATACAAGTTTTATTTAAATATGGCTAAAAAAAAGTGTGCCCTGGACGATACAAGTGTAGGTAAAAAACAATAATTTTAGAACAAAAACCAACGAACAGAAAATTTACAAATTCTGCTTAAATTTTCCTTCACTTTGATTAATACATCGATCAACTACAAAATTTAAATCTATTTTCACTTGCATTGAACATAAGTAACATCTTTTAACTATATTTGAAGAAAAATACAACGTCTTAATACGCATGTTTCTCAAGAAAATAATAAAATAAATGTTTCCAATTAAAAATGAAAGCCCAATGACCTGCAAAGTGGATGTGCAATTCCTAATTAGAGTCTTCACATGTCCTAATTACACCAAGCGATCTAAGTTGACTTTTTACGATTCTCTAACGAAGCAAATTTAATTATTCTCATTGTAAATATTTACCCAGCTCTGCAAGGTGTATTAAAAATCTGCAGACTGTGCCTGCTTCATTAATTTAGCAATTAAGCCAAAGTCTAATGAGCTTGGTGCTACTTTTAACAGGATAACGAACCAGGACACTCCATACTTCATCCTGAATTATCTTTAGTTTTTATAGATTAATATCCTTTATTTTTACATGTTAATCATTGCTTGTTGACCTCTCAAAATACGTAATTTTTGTAATAATATTAAAATTTACAACCTTAAGGTCTTTTATATATAACTATGTTTTATTGATTTCATTTCTAATATTATAAGGTTGGTAACGAATACGTTTCTTTCCAGTTGGGTTTGTTTTACACTGCCCGTATAATTCCCAGCTATATTCTTGCTGGTATATATGTTACCACATGGCTTTAAACACACTCGTGTATTGCTGGTCACATGTCAAGTTGTAGAGCAAGCGCGCTAACCATTCAGCCAGCACTGTCCGTATAATTCCCAGCTATATTCTTGCTGGTATATATGTTGCCCTATAGCTTTAAACACACTCGTGTATTGCTGGTCACATTTCAAGTTGTAGATCAAGCGCACTAACCATTCAGCCAGCACTGCCCGTATAATTCCCAGCTATATTCTTGCTGGTATATATGTTGCCACATGGCTTTCAACACACTCGTGTATTGCTGGTCACGTTTCAAGTTGTAGATCAAGCGCACTAACCATTCAGCCAGCACTGCCCGTATAATTCCCAGCTATATTCTTACTGGTATATATGTTGCCACATGGCTTTAAACACACTCGTGTATTGCTGGTCACATTTCAAGTTGTAGAGCAAGCGCGCTAACCATTCAACCAGCACTGCCCGTATAATTCCCAGCTATATTCTTGCTGGTATATATGTTGCCACATGGCTTTAAATACACTCGTGTATTGCTGGTCACATTTCAAGTTGTAGAGCAAGCGCGCTAACCATTCAGCCAGCACTGCCCGTATAATTCCCAGCTATATTCTTGCTGGTATATATGTTGCCACATGGCTTTAAATACACTCGTGTATTGCTGGTCACATTTTTATGTGACTTAAGGTTAAGCCAAAGAACTACTTGTGTTCTTTGAGTATTTAATTTGGTGGAGCTAATTGGTTGGAAGAGAGTCGTTGCTCATTGCGCTCATAAATGCAAATGTTTACCATAGTAGCAAATTGTTCCGCCATATTTCAGCGGCGCTACTAATAAAGCGTCGGATAAATTGGGTTATAAAGTTTCTTGTAGCAGGCGCTGATTCGCCATCGCTGTTTTCATTTGTCTCGCCGTCTCGCCTACACAATTAACGCATTTTAAAATTTCAGCCCTAATTCGAATCGCCAAAGACAACTTAACTGATTAGTTTCAAAATATGTTTTCATTTGCGCCAGCAGTCACTGCGGACATTGCTTTAATTAAAACGCTCCATCAAAAGTTACTGCGCGGATTGTAGTTCAACACTTTACAATTAAAACTCATAAATAAATATATCACTGCGCCACTTTTACTACTTTCTTCACTAATATTAAATCATTTCAATTCTCACTAAAATTTATAAATCTTTTAATATCTACTGACAATAAGAACACTTTTATTTAAATTAAGAAATATTGTATCACCTTAAGCTAAGGAAAGGCTAATGGCATTATACACTTTAAATTAAATTATCAAACAATATAACTTTGCAGTTACCGGCAATGCTTTCTTTTACAAAAATACCGCTTTTTCCGATTCGGAACACACTATTAGTTGTAGATCTTATTCAGTAGATGTATACAAGTGGTTTTAAGACAGAAATACAAGACCAACACCGACTCGTTCTATCGTCACATACTTCATAATTGGACCATTCACATATTTCAAAAGGCAGCGCGTCGAGTCGGTCACAGCTTGAATTTGGGAAATCTTGCTGATTTACAATCGATGGGACTCTCTGCCTGTCAACAGTCCATAGTTTGCAATAAAACTGCACAGAAAAACTAGTAGGAACAATACAATACGTTATTTTGTTAAGTCACGTGAACATCGACGTTTTTTAACTAAGAAAAATTAATTGTCTAGACCAGCGGGAAAATATAATGTAATGTTTATTATATGAGTAAAGTGTAAGAAGTCACAAAACACGAATATTTATAGTACAAGTTTATTAAATAACCGTAAAAAAACAAACACTCTGATTTATACGAAAATAACACAAATTAAATTTAAAGATTAATATTACACAATTTCACACGTAACCCACTAATTATAATTAATATTCGTTTATTTATATATCACAGTATTTTTATAAAGTCATCAATTTCTGTTGCAAGGATTATTAAACTGTTATCTTGCATCTTTGTTGTATAAGAATGGCATATTTTATTTGCTATCTCATCGTACTGGTTACAGAGAGGTATAAATGCTATCTGCGTTTACCAATGAAGGTGATTTTGGCATTGACAATTTGTAAGTTGGTAGTTTCGTTATTTTAGTCTACCACTCTTTTCCTATGTTTCATTCATTATTTTGTACCTATAAATATAAAGGAAGAAAATATTTGCATTCTAGGTAACTAAGACCACCTACAATTCTTTTGTGAATAAATAAACAAGTCTAAAAATTCCGGCTGCAAAATCTGAATTTTTGCAAGTAACTTCTTTGCTTTTACTTTCTACATTTTCGTTTGAATGTTTAATTTTGTGGTGTTTGCTACGTGATGAGGGTATAAACCAACACTAATGAATATTGAGGAGATTTTTACTTAACTTTCTTATTTCTCTACAGCAGCAATGAGTGCTCGTTAAATTTTTATTTGTATATTAAAATGCAACTTTCATTACTGTCTATATGGTTGGTAGCGTACATCCAGAAATTTAAAAGTAACAAAATGATAAATAAATAATATGGGTCCACTTTATTTCATTATTTATTTCTTCTTCTATGCCACAAGATATTTATGAGAAACTGAACATCTAATACTACAGGTACCTACATATTCCAGTATTTGATACTACATTAAGTTTCATAAGTCCATAATAAGGAAATAATTACGACAACTTTAATTCTTGTCCTATTCGAAACCAGTTCAATCTAAAGAATAAAAATTTACTTGACCTATTGAAATCAGAATCCAAAACCTGGTATAAATTAATTTAATTATAGCAATAGCAGAGTTAAATCATTCAAAATTAGAAAAGACAAGAAAAAAAGCAGTAATATATAAGGAATGAGTATGTTTTAATCAAATAGTTATTTATGGTACAAGTGTGTTACATTACAGATAAGTCACGTTGGAAAAGTTTAGCTCACGAGGCCGTTTGGCCGAGTGTGGTATTTTTTCAGGTGATTTAGGTAATTAACACACGTGTGCCATACAACATTTTATCCAACACATTTTAGTCATTGATATAAAATACATATAAGATTTTTGACAGATGGAATTTCGAAATGACATTTAGGAACAAAATAGTGTAGAGAAGGTTTTATAACGTAGTTACTATGATACGAACCAAAAAACAGTGAGCTAATATATTTAGCTCACTAGTGACTTTTGACCTACTTTATTTATCTAAAAACAGCATACTTATATCGTTATAATAACACGGTGTTGGATAAAGTAATAAAGGGGGAGGAAAAAAAACAACGAATTAACAAAATGGGGAAAAGCAAAAAATGCTTTCTTCGAAATAAATAGGTATTCTACAGTACAAATAGAAAGGCGACTTTTAAATTGATAGAACAAGTACTACGCACTGCATTAGAGAGATTGAGATAACTACAAGGACAGAAACGATGTTCGAAATGAAAGAAGAAAAGAAGAGATTCTATTAGAGGATTTGGGGTAAGGACAAGACAGTGTCAGATCCAGAAACTTTCCTAAAGAGACGAATTATAGTTTTTTTTTTTACTAGAAAAAATAAATAATAATATAAATTAAACTACAATATATTTACATTCATTTACACAAATCACATACAAACTATATGTAAACCTATAGGTATTTTTCCCTATGTCACTAATGGCACTATTCCCCCCTAAGGGGAATTTGGCGTTTTGAGAAGGTACCTCCCGGAGTCTAGCAAGTCCTGGGGAAAGTGAAAAGGCACATCAGGCGGAATCGAGTTTTATTGCAGGCGCGCTCGTTATTAAGTAAATTGTTATGCACAGAATGCGTTGCGCGTCGTACCGGAGCCACGGGAGTTTCGCTCCGGCATAAATTTTTACCGCCTCTTGCGGCGGTGTTGCTTTTTGTGGCCGGCGATTGCCGCACTGTTAAGCGAAAGTGAGCCAACTTGGATAAGATTTTTGTTTTATGGCCTTTCTCACCTAAGAATACATTATCTACCACACATTATTCTGCCTGGACAAATTACAGACGTTATAAATCATTCGAATATTTAACAAATAATATATAAATGAATTTATTATTATTATTATTAAACAATGTTTAAGGTAAACAGAAAATATTTATCATAAAAAATAAATATAAATTTACGGATTAAACATTTAATAGAAGCACGCACTCAATTTTTCAATAATGCACAACACGATGGATGGGAGCAGGAGCACACATACACTTTACTTTATTTAAATTAATTTTATTTACATCTTTACACTTAATAATCAGATTCAATGAATGATCCATCCACTTCCAGAGCTAGGTGCTCTGGCGTAAGGTACGGCTGAACCATTTCAGACGCCTAATACGAAAAACAAAAAGAACTAAATTAAACTAACTACATTATAAACAACTTCTGCACTAAAAACTACGATTATCTAAGATTGATTTTTCAAAACTTTATTGAGAGGCAAATCTACCCTCTCAACTTATTAACTAAATACAATTCTTTTCTGTGAAATATGATCTCATCGGCATCAGGCCCCGTAATTTCTAATTTTTATTACAAAAAAGGGGAACGTCCATGCCGATAAAAAAATCATAGTTCACAGAAGAAATGCAGTCTACAAATTAGAGCAGAATTTAAAGCAAAATCTGAAAGTCAATAATCATAACATTCTTTAATGTTTACTCTCAATGCAATTAATTTGAGAAGATTAAAAATAGATGTACATTTATGTCAGTAAAAAACGAAGAAAAGAGAAGGTACTATGAATTGTACTAGGACTAGTAAAAATTGCAGAAAGCTAAAATAGATCTAAGATGAGTCATGAAATTGAACAAGAATTACAAGAAGAAAACAGTGAAGACAGAGACAACAGAGAGTTAAATGGCTGAGACAGACATGGAGATCAAATGACATACAAACAAGAAAGATGAAGACAAGTGAGACCAAGATGTAATGGCTACAAGAAGTAGTAGAGGATTTAAAAAAGGTAACAAAATGAAAGGAGAGACCAGAAAATAGAAAGACATGTGACATAATCAGAAATTTAACATAAAGAAACGTGGACCGATCTACCCCAAAAATGAAACTAGAGAACTTCAAAGAAGCGGCATTAACCTACTTTGGAGTATACAGGGTGGCCCAGTGAAAATTATCAGTGAAATTTTTGGCCATTTAACCTTAATTTTGCAAAAAACGCTCGAACACGTCAATTTTTATATAAAGGGGGACACCTAAATGGATTAGTACCAATAGCATATCTTCAACCCTAAAATGGGTGTGGACTGCACTTCAAAAATTTTAAATGGAAAAGGGTGTCAAACGTGACACAGTTCGAAAGGCCTTTCAATTCTCTTTTCAACAGTTTTTTTATTTTTCAAATCCGATCATTAGTTCCAGAGAAATATCGTTTAAAACAAATTTTATCACGTGTTTAAAATTGCTATCAAGTAGGCTAAAACAAATGACAGAAACTAAATAAACAATTCTTTCGACAAGTTGTTTGTAATAAACAAGTAATTTGTAAGTCGGATTTTTTTTGTGGGGTTATTTGAAGTCTAAATTTTATGCCACGCTACCCGAATTTTTAGAACATTTACGGCAACATACCCTGTCTCCAAAATTTTGAGCAAAATCTTTATTATTGTATGGAAGTTGGAAATAGTCATTTTGAATACCTAATAAACTGATACTTGAGTTTCTGTCATTTGTTTAAGCCTACTAGATTGCAGTTTCGTACACCTGATAAAATTTGTTTTAAACGATATTTCTCTGGAACTAATGATCGGATTTGAAAAATAAAAAAACTGTTGAAAAGAGAATTGAAAGGCCTTTCGAACTGTGTCACGTTTGACACCCTTTTCCATTTAAAATTTTTGAGGTGCAGTCCACACCCATTTTAGGGTTGAAGATATGCCATTGGTACTAATCCATTTAGGTGTCCCCCTTTATATTAAAATTGACGTGTTCGAGCGTTTTTTGCAAAATTAAGGTTAAATGGCCAAAAATTGCGCTGATAATTTTCACTGGGCCACCCTGTATGAGTCATTATACAGTATGTCCCAAATAACTTGTTAAGTACCTATATATGGATCTCTAGAACGGTAAAAGATTCGAGGTTGGTTAAACTAAACCAAAGTTGCCG
Organism: Stenolophus ochropezus; assembly: GCA_035578165.1. Taxonomy (NCBI): domain Eukaryota; kingdom Metazoa; phylum Arthropoda; class Insecta; order Coleoptera; family Carabidae; genus Stenolophus; species Stenolophus ochropezus. The sequence goes on along the minus strand of JAQOWZ010000018.1, from coordinate 20,756,678 downwards.
CATTAAGCGATCATTTTAACGATGTCTTTGAATTCCTAACAAAAATGCATAGGTCACTAGATATGAACAAAAATGTAAATTTTACTGTTTTTAATTTTTACTCATAACTTCCAAAATTAAAAGATTTTAGTGTGCACCTTCTTCAGAAACTTTTTTATAATAAATTTAAAACCGTAAAATACACATTTTCGTTCATATCTAGTAATCTATTCATTTGTTTTAGGAAAACAAAGACATCGTTAAAATTGTCCCTTAATGCGGCAACTTTGGTCTAATTTAACAGACCTCGAATCTTTTACCATTGTCAAGATTCCCATGCTTAACAAGTTATTTGAGATACCCTGTATACACTATATACTTATTAGAGTATTCCATGCTAAAATACTTTAAATTGTTTACTAGTATACTTACAGTGACTATTTACAGCTAGCATGCGGAGTTTACCACAAACCGATTTTTATGTGGTACTAACCACGTGTTTTCTAATAGGTAAAATGAAAGTTTGATTAATTAGCGTGGCAGGGTAAAGTGCATATGTGCTTGTGTATAAATCAGCATAAAAGTGATGATATATCTTGCAAGTTAGCGAGTTGGCTAATTCCGGGTATAATGAAGCTGCACATGCAGCGCGCCATGATAAAGTAGCGGCACTAACAGCATTAATTCCCACTATTGTGCCGTATCAATTTCAGTAATGGATACCTGTATACCGGCCGCCGCTCATTAGTAATTTAAAACGGCCATCATACCAGTGCATTACTAACCTGCTCCAACTGATTACTTCTTATCGAAAAGTAGTAAATTTCATTCCAGAAGTTATGTTCTTGAGTCTTGACGAAAAATTTGTTAGTTCACTCAAATACACCCTTGATATAAAAATTCTGTGTTAGTGTTTCACAAGACAAGATTTCTTGAATCTTGTCTTGTTTAGTAATTTTTTGTCTTGTCTCGAAAAGCAAGACAAGAAATTTAAGTATATCTTGCTTTATGTCTTTCAATACTCTTTTATATAAAAATCTTGTCTTGATTTTTCGCAAAAAACCTTGAACATATAAGTAATCATGTATCAAACTTAATTTTTTTTTATTTAGGTAATATCAATGTCAATTATCTAATACATTTCCTATAATACAATTATATATTATTATTAAATAAACGAATGAAAGACAATGGCCCGTTTTCTTCTCCAGTCTCTAACGTTAAAGAAGCTTCAATAAGTAACTTAAAAACGCTTCACTAAGATTTTTTATTTATCTCATGATTAGCGGTAATGGGTAGAGGTAAAAAGTACTGGAAATCAATCGTAAAATGGGTCTTCCCCAGGGAGTGAAAGTCAGTATTTAAATAAATAATTTAAATAAATACTGACTTTCACTCCCTGAGGAACACCCATGTGGGATCGAAACCGGTCGGAGCTGAAATAAAGCCTTCCAAAATACGACTGATTTCCAGTACTTTATTACCTCTACCCATTCATCCATCAGTCGAGAAAATCCATTGATCATTAGCAATAATGAAACATTTTTTAGGTTAGTTACTTACAGATGAGAAATATATGTTGCCACATGTAATTTAGAAGATGACTATCTTTTGTTAAAGAAAGCTTAGAAAAGATTGCTGAATATGAATTTGAACAGTTTCATTAAATATAAAGACCGTCTCTAGCTAAAGAAGGCTTAAAGAAGGATATAAAAATAAGAGCTGAATAGGGACCAATAGGATTTAATCGCGTATTATAGAGATAAACCCATAGAAGAAGTGTTTTACCTATTGATTGTGAAGTACTATTGGGGTGTTATGTGTGATAATAGGTCATTTTTTGAAGAAATGGTAAAATAATGAAACTTAAATAATTGAAATAATCGTAAATACTTAAATATATATGTCTTGTCAAGCTAGACTCGCTCTTAATAATCGTTTATCTATTGAAAGGAATAACTACAGATCGATTATTTATTTTTTTTACAATTAAAAATAAAATAATGAAAAAACCTTACAGAATTTAAAATAATGAAATAAAAATTATAAAAATAAAAATCCAGTCATTTTATTCGTTCTAGTGTAATTATTTGTTTATTCATCTACTTGATAAGATTTTTTTTTAATAATAATAATAACATTTTTTATTGTGATAGATCCGCCACTGCCCTAGGTGCATCATACCGTACGTCCAATAAATACTAAATCGGAAAAATGGGAGTTACGTTTGACTTACAATATTACCACTTAAAATGAATACTCTCTATACTCACTCAACATACTACGTTTACTACTAAGGGAAAGAAAACTACTAGAATTCAGTCAATGGGATAATATTTTATTTCCTCTCCTACCGGTTTCGACCCCACATGGGTCTTCCTCAGGGAGAGAAAGTTATATTATATATTGTTAATGTGTTGTAGATTTACAATGTATAATATGACTTTCACTCCCTGAGGAAGACCCATGTGGGGTCGAAACCGGTAGGAGAGGAAATAAAATTTTATCCCATCGACTGAATTCCAGTAGTTTTCTTCCCTTCATCAATTGACCAGTCAAGTAAAATCTCTCTACCATACTATGTAAAATTAAAATAACTTAAAATAGTTTGTATTTAATCCGATTTTAAACTATCTCTTCAAACTTAACAACAGATTTATTTAATTCTCAATTTGTAAACTCGTGAATAATAGCAGACTCTGAAGTGCATTTAAAGTTGTGGTGGTTAAAATATTTGAAGCAGTCCTAATTAAAAATGTCTGGTACATAAGCAGCATCCTTCAACATGCTCGGAGTCACGCCAGGAAATAATTAATCACAGCATTCCACGCGAATATTTTGCACGGTGCAATGAAGGAAACATACGTTAAATATTCATTCCCTGCAGCAAAAAATTTCATTAAACTTTCGTTTCCATTTGTTGCGAATTATAAAACGTGTAATTAATTTATGTTTGCAATATTACTTTCAATAACAACCTGAAATATTAAATGCATCGTTCAAATTATTTCAAACTATTTTAAGCGAATATAAATTTTGAAATTCGTAGGAATTCAAATTAATTTTGTTGGAAAAATATCGGTATGGAATTCATAAAAAATATTATAGCGTAATGAACGTTACAGATATATTATATATAGTGGCTTAACACCCACATGGGGTTGCGCCACTTCCTTCCAAGCTTTCTAGTAGGAATGACGATGGGTACTCGGGTACCCGGAACCTACCGATACCGATTACCCGAAATGTACCCGTTACCCGTGTATTACCCGTTACTCGAAATCTATCCATTACCTAAAATCTGTTGTTGCCAGTTAAAGACAGTTTTCAGCTGCCGGAAACATTGTAACAAAACGAAGATCAAGACTGAGTGCAGATACATCATCCATGCTGATATTTGTGAATAGAAATATGAGATATTCCTAAATCCTAAGTAATTCAATCAAATGTACTTCCGTAATAAGTTTTAATTTTGTAATTTTATACTGCTGATACACTTGTATATTATATAAAATAACAATGTTTTTTTTATTTCCATACCAGAAAGTAATATTTTTTTGTTCATTTAAGAAATTTATATGCAAATAACAAAAATTTGTACATAGTAAAAAGATGAATATGAAAGAATAACGGATATTTTAAGCGTATCAGGTAATTATCAGGTATCCGGTACTACCCGGGTATTCATATCGGGTACCTGGATACCAAAATTTTCAGGTTTCATTATTCCTACTTTCTAGATCCAATTTTATTGGAGTGGATCAATCTCCGTTACTATTTCTTAGATGTTCTTTATAATGTTCCTCCACAACTCCACAACTCCCTATCTCTTGTTTTGTTCTTCCAGTTGCTAATTCCGGCTGCTTTTAGATCTTCTTCCACTTCTCTCAGCCATGTTGATCTGGGCCTGCCTCGTCTTCTTCTTCCGCCTGGGCTCCACTCGACTATTGACCTTATTGTATCCCTTTCTTCTGCTCTCCATACATGGCCAAGCCATCTCATTCTTTGTTGTTTAATTTTTTTCACTATATTTTCTCCTTCTAATTCTTGTTCTATTTCATGGTTCATTCTTATTCTGTATTCATTTTCTGATACCTTGATTGGTCCTAGTTGGAAAAATACCAGTGTGGATTTCATAAAAAAATATTATAACATAATGAACGTTACAGAAATATTATAGAAATAAAATCTAGAATTACCAATCGAAATTTTTTAGTTTTCTATACTAAACTAAACCATGCTAAACTATGTTAATATTCTGTTTTAGTTATAAATCCAGCTTTAGTGATAAAATCGTCATTTTTGATTACGTGTTAGACTAAGACGTGAGTGTTTTTTTAGCGAGTTTTTTTAAGCAGAGAGCTTTAAGCACACGAAGTGTATTTTCAGAGCTTAAAACAAATGAGTGTTCCTCTTTTAATCCAGGATTAAAAAGGTCAGTTTTTAAAAGGTATTTTCAGCCTTGCAAATTCAAGTTGACAGCTTCGCAGAATTGAGTTGGTTAAATATTTCTTCCTTGGCTATTTCATCCCTTAAACATATTCATTTTTAGAAATATTTTTTAGATCTTTTTCGCATTTCAAACTGTTTTTTAAAAATTGTATGTTTCGATATAAAACATTTATTTAACTAAATTGCCAAGACATTTAAAATTGGTTGTCAGTAGGATCGCGATTACGATTACATAACAATTAAACTAAAATTTGTGCCGACAAACGCGAAATATCCCAAAATTACTCATTTTTGAGTCCAAAATTTTGATTTTAGGAAATAGTGTACATTGATAGATCACGACGTGCTGATTTCAAATTTTTAAACGGAATTCAATTATCTCTTTTCGTTCCTAAAATATTTGCTGTTAAAGTTGCACCTCAAAAAAGTGTGTTTTTTGGCTATATCTCTAAAATGGGTAGAGATACAATCTCAACGATACTACTAGTCGATTCTACGGAAAAAGTTACATAAAGAAATGTTTTCTCCACATATACGTTCTTTGGAACGATTAGGTGAAAAATGAGAAAATCGAAAAAACCTAAATTTCAAAATTTCTTCGAGGAATTTTTTTTCCCCAAAACTTTTCATTTTCTAGGCTTAAGTAAACATCGATGCGCTGATTCCAAATTTTCAAACCGAATTGAATTATCTCTTACCGTTCTCGAGATATTGGTGCGTATTGGTTGAGTTTTCGCAATACCTAAAAAAATAGGTTTTTTAGGTAAACCCCTTTAAGGGTTAGGTTTACGACTTCGGCGACCTCACCAATCGATTCTACGGGCAAAATTACATGAGTATACCAATTTTTAGATTTTTATTCCAAAGGATACGATTTGTAGAAAGAAAAAACGAAAATGGCCAAAATCGAAAAAAATCGTAAGGGGTGCATCAGGCATTTTTTTCGATTTTTGGCCATTTTCAGTTTTTTCCTTATAGAAATTCTATTTGTTGAGATAAAAATCTGAAAATTGGTACACTAATGTAGTTTTTCCCGTAGAATCGAATGGTGCTGTCGCCGAAGCCGTAAACCTAACCATTTAAGGGATAAACCTAAAAAACCTAATTTGTCAGGTATAACTTTGAACGCAAATATCTCGAGAACGGGAAGAGATAATTAAATTCGGTTTGAAAATCTGGAATCAGCATATTGATATCTACTTAAGTACAAACAATGAAAAATTTTGGAGACAAAAAGTTTTGGAGAGAAAATTTGAAATTTAGGTTTTTTCAATTTTGTCATTTTTCTTCAAATCGTTCCAAAGAACGTATATGTGGGCAAAACATTTCTTTATATAATTTTTCCCGTAGAATCGAATGGTAAAGTAGTTGAGATTGTATCTCTACTCATTTTTGAAATATACTCAAAAAATCATATTTTTTGAGGTACATCTTTGAGAGCAAATATCTCCGATACGGAAAGAGATAATTAAATTCTGTTTGAAAATTTGGTATCAGTGTATCTAATTTTTTTGAAAAATATTTTAAACAAAATTTTGTAAAATTTGAAAATTTTCGAGCTAAAAATTCGATATTTCCATATATTTTCGGGTTTACGAAAAAATACAGCCTCACCGGCTTTAGGAACTACCTCCCATGTTGTTACTACATACATAAACTATTTTTTCCAACTTCCAAATAATATTAATAACTTATTTGTTCTTTAAAATAATTTAAAATTCTTTAAAATTTATTGTATAAAACAACCCAATGTTTCGGTAGCATAAATTGCTGCCTTCTTCAGGGTAATGACAATACAACAAAGCAAGTAAACAAGTAACCCTGAAGAGGGCAGTAATTCATGCTGCCGAAAAGTTTGGGTATAATAAATAATAATTACATAACTAAAACTAAAAAAGTTGTTTACTTTATAATTATGAGTTCTGAAAAATATTTAATTTTAATTTAATATTTCGTACCCATCAACCCATCACTATATTAATCAATTAGATTCGATGAAATTTCACTATCTATAGATTCGTTACGAGCATCCTGCTATTTCTGTAAAGGGTGACAACCTGAACCATGCAATTGTTGCAATTTATTTTTTAATTTGTGAGTCACATGTCACGAGTGTGAGAAAATACAAAATTGCCATGACGATGGAATATTTCTTTTTGAAAATGTTACAAATATGTCGAATTTCGTATCAAATTAAAACATTCGACAAAGTCTGCCTTACAAAAATGACTGACACGGGAGGCCTAGGGAACGCTGAGCGTAGCTGAGCATTCGCTAGTCCAGACACTTACTGTGTTCACCCTTACTGCAATCTTCATCTCATACGGGTTTACATGTCCTCTTATTACTACTCTGGTATTATTATCCGAATGCTCTGTAAATAAAGGATTTATGCATTTACGTTCGGATATTTTTAGACGAAGTCATTGAGACGAGACGAAAGCATTTTTGCGGTATATAATGAAGCGGTAAGCAGTAAAAGGTTTTGAAGTAATGGCTTCAAAGTCCGCACAAATTTCAGTCGCTATTCAAAACTTAAACGTAAAATTTTATTCTTAACAAGAATTCATTGTCCGAATCGTCTTTACAAGAAAATGCTTTAATAACTTTCATTATATTACTATTTCTATAGAAAAAATTTAAGGAGTGTACAGAAGTTATCAATATTTGTAACTAGATTATGACGTCACGAAATACAATGTTTATATGTGCATTAACTTATTCCAAATCGACTGCTCGCTACAAATACATAATTGATTTAAATTTTAATAATTAAAATTAAAAATTATAACATACTTTTAAAACAGGTTTTAACAAGAAAACTAACCATCACAAGGAACAGTACGACTCAAACGAAATAAACAAAAAAAATTACACGGTAAAATGAATTATAAAACTAATTAGTACTTCCAGTATTAGTACACTTCATTTTAGAGTATTATTGTCAATTATAATAATTGTCAATGTCAAATATAAAATATTTATTACCAAAGGTACACAGATAACCGCAATGCAAATTGTAAATTTACCGAGTTATTAATTAGGTACATGTAATAGTTAATATGGGGCTAGGTAGAAACAAATAAAACATAAAATTTTATCTAATGACATAATATTAAATTATTATTTACAAAAATTCTTATATATTCATCATTAATTAAGATATTTTAGAAAAACACTTCAGATCTTCATGAAAACAGTACTTTCGGTTATACGATTAACACCAAAATCTAATCAAATCTAATCAAGGGTGTCAGAATGTTATATCCAAAATTTTAACTTTTTCTTTTTACTAGTACTAGAGTAATCGTTAGGACAACATCCATCCATTCACACACACGGACAGACATCATCGTAAAAATATTAAAATCGTGTTCTAGGGACTTCCAAGTTCCAAATGTTCTTACCTATTAAAAACTTACTATCCGAATTTTAACATGATTCCAATACTTCTCTTACTGAGTGGCTAGATCAACTAACATTTTTTGACAGTTGTAGAAAAAAATGATTTAGAATCATATATAGTCTATAGATTATAGTATTTGAATATTGTTCCTTTAAAAATCTTGTGACACAAATAATAATAATTTTGATGAGTATTGTTTCAATTTATGGTTGCCCTTGAAGTTGTTGTTATTGAAAACTTGTTTAATACTTAAGTTAAATTTCATTGTGTCCTTTAATTAAAACGAGAGGACGCCCCTGAGAAAGGGTTACGAGTGTTTATTTTTAATTATTTTTACAATGGAGGCCATTAAAGGTAAATCCAGTGATGACACGTAAAAACACGCGTTATTTATTGATATTTGGCGTGAATTTTAAGCATGTTTTGAACAGGGCACTGCATTCAACAATGGCTGCATTAAATCCTGTCACAAGAGCGCATAATGGGCTTTATTACTGGGAATTCAATTCATAATGTCAAATACAATGAAACCGTTTTGAATCAAATATTTTTAAGTGCTTTTACGTGTCATAAAGTTGAATAAAACGCTCATATTTAAAACACACTTTATATTTTTAACTGGGACATATGCAAATGTCGAAGATATACAAATAAAAATAGAGATAGTGGGAAATGAAAATATGCTTTACTACTTGAAAATACCAAATGGAAAACAACAGTGCTCTTTGTTTTATTACAGGTTTACTTGTTTCTTGTTTCAATGGTACTTCACAGATATCAAGCCGTACTCTCTGTACTATATACATTTTAATTTTTAGATGAAATACTGCTTTATATTTAGAAACAAATTGATGATATGGTATTTGTATTTGTTTCATAAAATATAATCTGTAATACAATAAAAAAATATTTTTAAAATTATTTGAGGTCAATTTAAACTGTCTTCGAAAACCTAATAAGATATTTTCTTGCATTCAATAGTGTTTTATATTTTTCTTTATATTTTTAATTATTATTGTTATATATATTTTTTTCAGTTAAATTCTAGAAATAACTGTTAAACCATTCCCTTATAGGGCAACTAGCTTTTATAACAGAATAAATATAAAACATAGACACTTGCAACAATATTAACATAAACAAAATGTGGCTACATTCTACTGTGACAAAGTAGAGAATGCTTTATTTATTTATTTTCATTTACCAACTCTTAACAATTATCGTTTAAGGAAAAAGTCGAATGTGGTATTTAACGATAGATAGATATCAGTGAAGCTGTGTTTACAATGGCTCAAGAAGAACACAAAATTTTATAAAATCTTTCAATTCTTGATTTAAAAATGTGTTTATACATAGTACACAATCATTGTCTGTTTTTGTGATTGATCAGTAAAAAATGAAAAATTCGCTTTTCCAATTAAAAATTAAAATGTTTTCACATCTCCACGTTATTTTCAATCACTGTAAAACATGAATTTTTTTTAGTCAAAACTTTTGGTTTTTGAAAATAGTGAATGTGATAGACACATTTGCGTTCATTTAAAATTTACAAACAAAATTTAATTATATATTTTCGTTCTTGACATTTTTGCTCTGGAAATTGCACCTCAAAAAAGTGTTTATTTTGGATATATCTCTAAAATGGGAAAAGTTACATAAAGAAATATTCTTTCTGCATACATTTTTTTTAACGATTCAGTGGAAAATGAAATAAACGAAAAAAACAGAATTTCAATTTTTCATTCGAGAACTCTGCTTCCATGTTTTTTTTATCTTCTACATTTGAGTAAATGTTGATTCTCTCATTGTTCCAGGATTATTTCCGTTCCAAGTGAGACACAAAAAGGAGGTTTCTCAAGCATAGCCCTCGAAAGGATCAACCTTTGCGAAATAACGAAATTCGTCAAAAAACGTAGATGGAATTTTGAATTTTTCAATTTTGACTATTACCAGGTTTTTCTTAATAAAAATCTGAGTATTAGCAAATATATTTTTTATTTATATATTTTTTTATTTATATACATTGCAAGGTAAGTTTTTATGATATATAGTAGTACTATAATTATATAATACAAAAGAAATATATCCCACATATCTACATACATATTTAAAGTATTTTTTTATTACAACAATCCTTTTTTACAAGGAATTTTTATACTATTTTATTGAAATAAAATATTTTTCTCTTTACGTAGTCCCTTATAAACTTGAATTATAAGTCCGGCCCGTAAGTATATGTGATACTTAATTGAGTAAGTTGGATATGCCTGGTATAAGATGTTTTGGACTTAAAATTACCTAAGGAAAGCTAGTGATATACATCAAATACTATCCAATTTTATTCATGTTTAAATTCGGAAATAATAATTGTTGATTTAGAAATAATTTTGTTAAGTAAGAAACACAAAGGATTTAACCACCCGTTCTCCAAAGTTCGTAATGATGCTCTCCTTTATGTGTGCATAAACAGAGACATCCAACATCCTTCTAGCTTCACGTACACGTATCCTCTCAGGTTTCCTTTTTGCATCCTGCGTTTAACACTTGATCGGTCGTGAATGTCCTGATGCAGTCCTTGCCAGGACCAAGGATTTCACGCTGGCTGTAAGGATAGACTCAATGTTTGTCTACAAGGATGCTAATGCAACGGGCACAAAGGAAAAGGATCAAGGATATGCAGTGTTATCGCACACAGGCATTCAATCTGTTACACAAAATCACTTCGGTTTTACTTTTATTAGAACAGAGCAGGTCAATGATGTGACTTGCATTAAATATACTGTGTGTCCCAGATAAGTGTTGTCATAGGTATTTATTGGGGAAAACAGTTTTTGGTAAATAAATTTTGTTTGGTTAACAAATAAGTCACCATGTTCATATATCGCAAGACAATATTATATACTACATGTATTTCTACATTTTATTTAATACAGATTACTTCCGACAGTTTACTTAATAATGGGCTTCCGATTTCCTGCAAGATTCATGTAATTTAAAATTTAAAAATTTAAATCTAAAAAAAATACATGAATTATGTATAAAGAGTGGAATAGAAAGTTGGGTACAAGGTTTTGCTCAGAATTTATTACAGATAAAAAAATATACTAAATAATAAAGTTATAGGGTCATTTGATTATAGAATAACATATTTTTTTAAACAATTAGTTCTCATGTTACAGTTCAAAATTATATTTTTTCAAATATGAATATACATATGTTTATGCCTATCCGATAGCATATTTTTTTCTGAATTCAACCATGTTATAGTTCTATATCCCTACAAAATAAATACATCATTTTTTTTTTTAAATTAATGTACAGTAGACTATGGATGAAGAACAAAAACAAAACCTAGTAATATTGTTGTTCTAATTTTATTTTTAATATTTCTTACATATCAACTTACATAGTTTGTGTTGGCTAGGTAATTACTAATTACATGATTAATTTAAATAATGGCTGATTATTTGATTAAAAATAAGGTAAATTTTAGGCGATCAGGTGATTCATCCCTCCCTAATAAAGTTTCTAGATTCACCACTGTTCTAGACGCAAAATTATAGTTATCAATTTGTGGTTATTGGGTTAGAACAACGACCTACAAAATCGAAGATCTTCAGTACTATTCTGATTGTGGGGGTTTCTCTTTTACAAAATCAGATCTATTAATAGTTGAGTCTGTCTCATATACATACATAATATTATTACCACATTTTATTAATCTACACTTGTGAAAAGGATCTAAGCATGATGTAATAATTTTGATTAAAATGAAAATTGAAAATTAAATGTTAAATATAGACGTTAAATGAAAATAACCGACTCCGGTGCAATTTGGGGGAGTATTTAACTCATGTTTCCTCCCAAAAAATAAATAAGCGCGAGTGAAAGAAAACATTTTATGAAAATACCTGGCAAGTAATTAAATACCAAGTTCTTGAAACAATTTGCTTAATTAAAATATACAATACAACCCAGTCTAGAATATAATTAAAATTTTAATATAAATTTTCGGCACATTTTCCTGAAATTCTACTGTAAACACTCCAGAAATAACAATGTTTGTATTAATATTAAATATTTATATAGACGACATGAATTTATAATTACAATTAAAATGCTTTTTTCCAGGGAAGTACTCACTGTAATTTCATTCATTTCAACAGTAGCTTTAATTGAAGTAAATTGAATAACATAAATTTCTGTTGAATCTACTTCTATTGAGAATAAGATAATTTATAGTCGGTACTTAGTGGAAAGCATGGCTTAATTTAAATCAACTCATTTTTAAATAAAAATCATTGATTTTTATCAAAAATAAAAGATATACAAATTATAATAAAAGTTTACTTATTTGCTCTATTAATATTAAGTGTTTAAATGTATAACTAAAAGTAAAAACTCTTTATTACTATTTCTAATTTTATTCAGATGAATCGTTTTGATTTATAAAATAAAATATTTATATTGCTTTTAAAAGAACTAAAAAAGGCAGTAACACTAACATAGATCGTTGAAAATTAAAAAATTAAAAAAAATTTGCCAACCCTAGTAAAATGTTTTCAATTTTTAGTTTTTCATTATCAAATTTTTTATATGTAGCCAAAATAATCCGAAAACACTCATTTTTGGGTCCAAAATTTTGTATTCTGAAATTAGTCTATTTTGATAGATTCGCTAATTTCAAATTTATAAACAGAATTAAATTGTTTCTTTTCGTTCCAGAGAATTTACTCTCTAATTTGATACTCAAAACGTGTGTTTTTTTATACATTTCCAACAACAAAAATTTTTGACCTAACAATGTATATTTTTTGATTATTGACACAATTTTACGCTGAAAACTTAAAAGCTTTATTTTAAAAGTTCATTCTTTGTCTCTATATCTTTTTTCAATAGATTTACAATTCATGATTTGTTTAGGCAATCAATTAACTAAAAATAATAATAATGTAATGCTGGTCACATTTTTGAAACTTGAGGATATAATAAAATGATTTATGGATATAGGAAACAGTTTCGGATATATAATTAAATAGCTATGGGGGTTTAAGTAGTGCTTGGGATTTTAAAGCCAAACCACTAAGGTGAATTTTAGCACCGTCCTGGAATACACCTCAGACCAATTTGACGTATTGATTGAGCATGAAACTTGTATTACCCTGCATTTAATCCCGCTCGCTTAACTGCTTTAACCAGTTTATGGCTGTAAATTCCCGTAAAACTCTATGCTAATCAAACACTTCAACCCATATAATTCAATAGCGAATGGAATTGCAATGATTTAGAATAATTTAACCAGTGATATCAGCTGCGTAAACTGTACGTTGTACTATACAAAGTGTAAATGAACTTCATGTCATAAATTTAAGGGTGAGTTGTATGACATGTGTAGATTACGAAAGTGATTTTTTTTTAAATTCGAAAAAAGAAAATTCGGCTTTTCGTAAGGATACTTTTTTACCGCAGTTTTCATTCATGTTTCATTAAAATATATGTTTATCAAAAAAACATTCAAAATTAGCTGTATAAGACTAAAGTGACCTTTCGTACTGATTTTGTTAGTACAGTACTGATTTTCAACCCTTGTACTGAGAAACAATTTGAAATATATTTTGTACTGATTTTTTCATACGGTACTGAATGTACTAATTTTCCATATTTTGTAAATAATTAATGATATCTGCCACTGATACTAATGACTTGCAAACATTTTTGAAAAGAACTTTTAATTGTAGCAATAGCAATAGCAATAAATTAGAGTAATAGTATTGACACAATTTTACCATTATTTGCTCAATAATACTATACAAAACAAAGGTCTTGCACTGATTTCATATAAGAAATAAATGGTCACTCTATATAAGACATTATTCTTAATAATTAAATTAAATAGTATTTTTAAGAAAAAACGTTTTTATTTACAGAAGAATGCAAATGCGTTGCCAGTAGTCCAGTAGTACAAAAAATGTTAGCTTAATGAAAACTACCCTTAAATATGCGAATTTTTAAAAAATTCTGTCACTTTCGTAATCTACACTCACTCTTAAATTTATGACATTAAGTTCATCTCCACCCTGTATACCTTTTATTCCAAAAAAGTGTTGTGGTATTTAACATGGGAAAATAGTTTTTGCTAAATAAAAACTAACCGGGTAATAACGAAATCACCATGTTACATAAAACACAGTGGCGTGCAGTCCATGGAAGCTTTGGAAGTGCTTCCCGTATATGTTTTAAATAGTGTTTCACAAGAGTCTTGTATTTTTCTTGGGCATATAAAATCGTCAGTTTCACCTAGGTCAATAATAATTTATTTATTGACCTACATTATCATGGTTGTCCAGTTAACGCTAGTAAATGTATCATGTGAAATAAAGTTAAATTATATTGTGTTTATAGTACTAGTGAAATAATAAATTATAAATTGAAAACGCACTTACGATTTTTGAGGTTATGATCCATCCAATTTCCTAGCAATGTTTGTAACCATAATTCTTTCAACTTTTTTAGTAATTTCTTTCACGGTTTAAATATTTTTTCTTTCTTCATTCCTGTCATAAATGAAAATCCATAAAAGTTTATATAAATATAAAGCTTAAATGTAATTTTTATTGGGGAGCTATATATTATAATATTTACTTTATTACTATAAATATTTAAAAGCAAATAAGAATTATTATAATTGCAAATTATATTATAATTACAAATTATATTATAATTAATTTAAAATGGAGTTGTTGGTTTCATCCTCTAGCAGAATATATAATATTATATATTCGTCTACACTAAAGGATAAATAAAAATATCTGTCATATTTCTTATTTTTAAAAGTAAATGAATTGAAGTACAATTTTTGCAATATTTACTTTAATATACTTTATAAAAACATATTTTGCACTTACCAATAAAAATTGCTGCTTTCGTAACCACATATGCCATTTGAAATAGAACCTGCTGTATATCATCTATTATTCCCTCAAAATATCTGAAGAAAAAATTATAAAAATTGCTTCATCTGTAAATGAAATGATTATAATATTAAAGTGGAGATGTTGGTTCCATCCTCTATGAATTTTCATTTGATGTTCAGAGGATGGTTAAGCCCTGCCACCACGACAAGGTCTCTCCACGTTGGCAAGGGGGGAAGGGATGGTTTTGGGTTTAAGGAAAGGATGAAGACTTAAAACTATCGCGACTTAAATCTAACCGAACTTAAAACTATTTTGGCGTTACTTAAATTAATGCAGTGTACTTCTCAGCGAAAAGGGTCAGGGGAATTGGCATGAAAGCCAAGAAAAAAGTAAAAAATTGAACGAAATTGTTGATGGGAATATCGTCTACGTACAAACTCACTCGACAATTAGACATTTCAACACGCTAGCGGTCAGACACCCTTCCGGCCCTCCAGTACTAACGCCCAAAATGGTAAAAGCAAAGCAAGATGCACCAAGCACATCCGTAACTCCTTTTAAATACAAACCAGAACGAAGGCGGTATCACAACCCTTCCGTGCAACCCATACCAACGACCAGAGTGCAATAAGCAGAGAGAGGAGTGCCTCGACTTATAAAATTTTACTAGGGGATATTGCAAATTCAAATATTATAATTATATTTATAAATTAAAAATAGTTTTTGTAAGGGAAACATTAATGGATAATTTGAGTATATTAAAAATGTAAGTCTGGTAATATTTGAACTTAAAATGGAATATTTAAAAATTATGTAATATCAAGAGATTGTAAACATTTGAATAATTCGCATATATATCATTCGAAACACTTCGTCTCGACAATATTAGAGATGTGTATGTATGGGAAAAATAAATATGTAGTGAATTAGAGAACAAAACGTGACACATTATTAACCTAAACTAACTTGTATCAAAAAGCTCATCCTATCTGAAAACTTCCCGGGAAGTTTTGCAGTAAGGATTTGTTTCCATTCACACATCATACCTTATATCTATACATCACATCTCCAGATTTAACCACCACACCTTATATTTAATTATCATACCTTATATTTAATCATCATACCTTATATTTAATCATCATTCCTTATATTTAATCATTATACCTTATATTTAATCATCATACCATACCTTATATTTAACAATCACACTTTAAATCTAACCAGCATACCTTATGTTTAATCATCATACCTTAAATTTAATCATCACACCTTACATCTAACCATCACACCATACCTTATTTTAAAGCATCATTCCTTATCATCACACCTTATATTTAATCATCACACCTTACAGCTAACCATCACACCATACCTTATCAACACACCTTATATTTAATCATCATACCCAATAACACCTTACGTCTAATCATCACAACATACCTTAAATTAAAGCATAATACCTTATATTTAATCATCACACCCAATCTCAACATCACTCCTCATTTAATCATCATACCTTATATTTAATCATCATACCTTATATTTAATCATCATACCTTATATTTAATCATCATACCTTATATTTAATCATTACATCTTACATTTAAGCATCATACCAAACCATCACACCATACCTTATATTAAAGCACCATACCTAATCATCACACCTTATAGTAATAACCATCACACCTTATATTTAATTATCATACCTTATATTTAATCATATCATACCTTATAGTTTATCATCACACCTTATATTTAATCATCATACCTTATATTTAATCATCACACCGTACCTTATATCTAACAATCACACCTTATAGTTAATCATGACACATTACATCTAATCGTCATACATCTCACCTTATATTTAAAGAGCACACTTCATATTTAGCCAGCATACTTCACATCTAATCATCACACCTTACGTATAATCATCACACCTTACATCTAACCATCACACCTCATTTGTAAACCTCACACCTTATAACTAGATCTCATCTCGTACCATAATGTGTCAAGTTTTATTCATTTGGTTGGATTGATAAAGGTAATGTACTATATTTTCAAGACAAGAGACAAGTTAATCTTACTCATATGAATATTATAAATTAAAAATGTATTTAAGGGAATTTAATTTATTTAAATAGAGAATTATAAAAAAATCAGGGAGGACATTCCTAAATCTTAAAATTGGACTTACATATTTCAGTGTTGAGAAAAAAAACTGAAGAAGTACCTGCTTCCCCCGTTATATCTATATCTTATATCTAGAATGTAGCTCAACCGCGCCTGAAACAATGAAAAATATAAATTAGTTTATTAATAACAAAAATCGTTTTTACTAATTATAATCAAATATGTATACTGTAATAATATAAGTATATTGTACACTACTTTTAATAATATAGAGTAATAGATCACAATTAGTTATTGAAATTTAAGTTAAAAAATAAAAATATAATCGGTAGGTACTCACCTGATGACAGCTGAAAAGTAACTGAAGATTTCTGAGTTGTTAATTATCATTTAAATAAATGAATAAAAGTAGGGAGGTTACGAAATAGGTAAGAGTTAGTCAATGTATATTAAAATTATAATTTGAAATTAATAGCTTGGCATTATCTAACACTATCAATTATAAAATATAATTTAAAGAAATAATATAAAAATATAATCAGTTTGATACTTCCACAAATAGGTTATATACAGTGAGTGAAATAAAGAGTACATTTAGTGTAAAATAACCCAACAAGTCGAAGTAGAACCCGGATTGTGGAAACCGCACTCTGCTTGGTAAGCTCAGCACTCATAATTTATTAAGGACCGCATTTAATTTTCTTATCTGAAAACATCCCCGTACGCCACTGGTTCCCCGTTCTTTCGACCCTTTGATGTGTCTATTGATAGGGCGGCTTTGTGGAGTTATCGGGAGGCATCATGGGCGTAGACAGGGGGAGGCAAAGGACATCTCGGCCTTTTAATAAGATGAAAGGGCTGGTATTAATTAAAGTTGCGAAAGTAAAATCCAACTGTAACGTCATCCAAATGTGTCGGAAGTATGGATGGGTGGAGTTAAGATATTTTAAAGGAAGATACCAGTTTTAATTATTCCAACTTCAAAAAACGATTTTCAGACACAAAGAAATTACATTCTATAGCACACTTAAATCGTAGATTCGTTTATTAAAATACATGTCGTTTATTCTATAAAATATCGCTCGAAATTTAACAACAATTTTGATAACAGCATTGTTAATATATTTTATTTTTTCAATTACATTAGTCTTTAAATTAAATTTGTAACTTGTACTTTACATCCATCTTTTGGTGGCAGCGCTGTTCATTTCTTATATTTACTATTATTGCAAATAGATAATTTACGTATGCCTAATAGAGATTTAGTTAATTAGGATACTTCAGGATTAATCTATTTTAGCTTAATAATCTGATAATAAATTATAAAATATAACTGCGGATAACTGTTATTCTTATCTTAATATAATTAAATTAAAATGTACTACCTGTAAAAACGGTGCTTACTCACTGTAAAGTACTCTAATTCTCCCCCTAATGTAATTAGAGCAAAATCACCCTCCGCAAAAACAAGTCACAGTAATGTTTACTACCTGGAGAGGGATGCTCATTCACTGTGAAGTACTCTAATTCTTGCCCTAATGTAATTAGAGTAAAATCACGCTCCTTAAAAATCAGTCACCGGTAATGTTTACTACATGGAAAGGAGTGCTTATTCCAATCAACCTTCTAAAATACCAGTTATCGAATTGTTTACTACCCTAAACTAATTAGAGCTAAATCACCCTTCGTAAAAAACAGTCATCGTAATATTTATTACCTGAAAGGGGGGGGGGGGTGCTTATTCGCTGTGAAGTACTTTAATTCTTGCCCTAAAGTAATTAAAACATAATCACCTACACACACTAATCTTTACTAACAATAAAAATATTATAAATGGTGATGTTGTTACAGGTAAAACTATTAAATATTAATTTTAAATTTTTCCGTTTTCTACTCACAATTATAAAGTTATTGGAATATTAATACTGTTAGAAATTAGTCGGGACTGGTTAGAACATGTTGGTTAATCTGCGACTGCCTTAAAATTATTATCGGGAAATTTCCTTTTTATTCCCGGGTATTTCCCTTTTTGTTTCAGGGAATTTTGTCATAATAATATTCTCGGAAATTTCTAAAATAGAATCCCCAATTTTTTCCGGGAAACGTGTTTAGGGAAATTCCCGGGAATTTTTCCAGGAAATAAAAATATTCCTGACGGGAAATTCCCAGTGACCCATCATTAACATTTATTTTGAAAATAGTGAACCCATACGCCTTTCATTATAAAATTAATTTCCACAATATATAGTAATGGCCGGCATGCAGTAAACTAGCATTAATACCAATTACCGTGAGCACAATGTATTACTTAGTCCATTTCATCAGCGCGTTTGATTGTCCGGCACAGTTGCAGCTGCAGTTTACAAGTGTTGCAATGTTGCGAGTCTACGATTAGTAGATGCGGTGATTTGTGTGGCTATCGCCTGAGCACTGCCGATATCATAGGCCATTCGGATGCACAACTTTGTAGCGTGCTCACAACGCCCTCATTTATGGGATGTTTTACTGCTGCGAAGATATTCGCTTGGGATGACAATATATGATGGTGATGGATATTATATGGAATTGGAGCTGTAGTTAAGAGAGGAACTATGACTTTTACTCCCTTGTAAATGTAAAACTGAATGGGTTATTATATTTGATTTGACCAAGATATCGATATTTACTTATATTTTGGAAATTAAAAGTTTTGGGAAAAAAAAGTTGGGATTAAATAAACTTTACAGAAGTAAAACAAAAAAGTTGTTTTATTTAAATGATTTGTACATTTAGATTTTTTCAATTTTCTTATCTTTCATGAATTGTTCCAAAGAAATGTAGTTTTTTTTATCGACGACTACTGATATAAATATACAACTTATAGGTTATCTAAGTATGCAATTACGTAAGGCCTTGTGTAGTGTACGCGTTCTAAAAATTAGGGAATTTTTTATTTATCAAAATTATGTTAGCAATTAAGTAATAATTTATAACGTTCTCTATTGAAGAAATAAATAAGAAATGTTTTACATAAGTTGTTTTTATGTTTTCTAGTTGGCGCTATGAACTAGTGATGTGTCAATTCTTTGAATCTATTTTGTGATCGAAACAGTCAAATAGTGGTCTTAGAAAAAGTATAGTACTTAATTCGAGTTGTAAAACAAATACGCATTGGTGGACTCTTGCGTAACTTTTCCTTTGCGTGCGTTATATATATCTTACTTACAACCAGGGCATGTAACCGGTTAAAAAAACCGGTTAATAAAAACCGGTAACCGATATTTTTAACGAAAATTGCGAACTTTAACCGTAATTTTAACCGATATTTTTCAGGCCGAAAATACCGGTAACCGTTAACCAAAAAAAAATAAACCGGTTTTAGCGAACATTAACCTTTATTTTAATATCATTTAGCGAGAAAAAAATTTAATATTTTTTTTTATATCTGTGTTTTCTATTTGTATTTGAACATGAGTCATGACGGTTTTTACAATTAACATTTTATTGGAGAGTCATAAATGTAAGTCTCTTTGGCCGTTAAGGTTACTTAAAAAGTCAAAATAAATACGGCCTTTGTCAACACAGGCAAGTTTAAAATTGAAAAGTGACCTGCGTTTTTCTGAATAAATTACGGGAATTTTTGTGAATATTTATTAATTAAATTGTTCTTTTTTTAATTGTTATATTTTCTCAGATGGTAATTTTTTATTATTTTTTTAAATTATTTATTCTATAATTTTTTTTAATCAAATATTTATAATTACTTTTTTTTAATTAATGTTTATAATTTTTTAAATTGATATAGTAACCGGT
Source organism: Stenolophus ochropezus (assembly GCA_035578165.1). Taxonomy (NCBI): domain Eukaryota; kingdom Metazoa; phylum Arthropoda; class Insecta; order Coleoptera; family Carabidae; genus Stenolophus; species Stenolophus ochropezus. The sequence goes on along the minus strand of JAQOWZ010000018.1, from coordinate 20,735,993 downwards.
TTAAACCGGCTTCCAATTTTTAAAAACCGGTTTTCGTACTAAAACCTTTATTACTATAACGTTCTCTATAAGGGTTAACCGTTAACCAGTATTTATTTCGGTTACATTCCCTGTTTGTAACTAACTTTTAGTAATTTCTAATTACAGTTGAATATAAAAAGTTACAATTTTTAAGTTTTTACTGTAAAATTTTTCATATACAGCTGAAATATTCCAAAAATACCCATGTATGAGTCCAAAATTTTGGTTATTGATTGTTGACACCCTTTAAACCCAATTTTAGGTCAGGTTTGGGTTCCTTTTTACCCATTTTAAGGTGTGACAAATTTCCAAATGTACTATACAATATGTTTAGACACTTTTCAACTCATTTTTGGGTATAAAATGCAACACATAATCGTGTTAAACTTATTTTTTTAATTATGAACACCTAAATCATTGTTAAGCACTTTAAACCCATTCCAGGATGTGAAATAACCCAAATAAACCCATTTTTAGGTAAAATTTATTGATTTTTTTGAAAAAATCAAATTGATAGTCGCCGATGCGCTGATTTCAAATTTTCGAACCGAATTTAATTATCTCTTCCCATTCCTGAGATATTTGGCCTCAAAGTTGCACCTCAAAAAAGTGTGTTTTTTGAACATATCTCTAAAATGGGTAGAGATACAGTATCAACGATTACACCAGTCGATTCTACGCGCAAAGTTACATAAAGAAATGTTTTCTCCGCATATACGATCTTTGGAACGATTTGGTGAAAAATGAGAAAAACGAAAACAACCTGAATTTCAATTTTTCGCTTGGAAACTTTTTGTCACCAAAATTTTTTATATTCTGGACTTAAGTAAATACAGATGTGCTGATTCCAAATTTTCAAACCGATTTCAATTATCTTTTACCATTCTCGAGATATTTGTGTTCAAAGTTAGACCTGAAAAAATCAGTTTTTCAGGAATAATTCTGAAATGGGTTCAGATACGACTTTGGCGACCTCACCAATCGATTCTACGGGCAAAATTACATTTTTGTACCAATTTTCAGATTTTTATTCCAATGGATACAAATTTTATAGAGGAAAAACGAAAATCGTCAAAAATCGAAAAAAATCGCAAGGGGTTCATCAGGCGATTTTTCGATTTTCGCGATTTTCGTTTTTTCGCTCTAAAAATTGTATCCATTGGAATATTAATCTGAAAATTGGTACACTTATGTAATTTTGCCCGTAGAATCGATTGGTGAAGTCGTCGAGATCGTATCTTGACCCATTTCAGGGATATTCCTGAAAAACGATTTTTTTCAGTTTCAACTTTGAACCCAAATATCTCGAGAAAGGTAAGAGATAATTGAAATCGGTTTGAAAATTTGAAATCAGCGCATCTGTATTTACTTAAGTCTGAAAAATAAAAAGATTTGGAGCCAAAAAGTTCTCCAGCGAAAAACTGAAATTCCGATTTTTTCTTTTTTCTCATTTTACACCAAATCGTTCCAAAGAACATATATGTGAAGAAAACATTTCTTTATGTAACTTTGTGCGTAGAATCGACTGGTATAATCGTTGAGACTGTATCTCTATCCATTTTAGAGATATAGTCAAAAAACACACTTTTTTGAGGTGCAACTTTGAAGCCTAATATCTCAGGAATGGGAAGAGATAATTAAATTCGGTTTGAAAATTTAGAATCAGCTCATCGGCGACTATCAATTTGGACTATTTTAAAAAACCAAAATTTTTGACCGAAAAATGGGTCATTTTGGGATTTTTTCGGCTGTAAAATCAAAATTTTAAGGTGCAAATCTAAATATTGTTAGTTTTCATGATTAACTATGATTGTAAATTACTTGGAGATATATTACGGGAATTTTTGTAAATATTCATTAATTAAATTGCTTTTTTTTAATTGTGATATTTTTCTCAGATGATATTTAAAAAAATTTTTTTTAATTAATTCTTCTCTATTTTTTTAATCAAATTTTTATAATTAATTTGTGTTAATTAATTTTAATTATTTTTTTAACCGTTATATTAACCGGTTTAAACCGGTTTACAATTTTCAAAAACCGGTTTTCGAACTAAAACCGTTATTATTATAACGTTCTCTATAAGGGTTAACCGTTAACCAGTATTTTTTTTGGTTACATGTCCTGCTTACAACTTTTAATAAGTATTAGTATTATTATATAACTATATTCTCTTAAAATCGAACGATTAGAGATGAAATCTCTATCAATCATTTTTGAAGTATATCACTAATTATATTAAGATCTTTAAAAAAGTCAAATTTTGTCAAATAAAAAGATATTAATTATTAGTCTTTAAATTGGAGATAATATTATTATTAATGATGATAATGGATTTTCTCGACTGGTGGATGAATAGGTAGAGTAAAAGCTGAAATAAAGTCTTCCAAAATACGATTGATTTCCAGTACTTTATTATCTCTACCTATTATTATTATTATATTTTAAATACCTGAGCTGCATAAAATTTTTATTTTAAAAAATAAAATAAAAAATCTTATTTAAATTGAATATATTTACACACACGATTTTTCCTTCAATTTTTATAAATCTAGAATGGTAAATAACAATTGTGTCCTACCTCCTGAATTAGTCATCACTTATAAACTATATTAAATATCAAAAAGAAATAGAAAATCAGATCTGGAATTAGATCAAGATTTAATTTAATTACCTCAAAAGTGTGTTTAGAATACGGCGAGAAAAAATGCACCCTACCCATTACTATTAATTAGTTCTGGAATTAGATCTGATGTATATATAATTGTAGAATAAATACCAAAAAATAATTATTGAAATACATCAAGTATTAAAGAATGATTAACTTCCAATTTTCCAATATGAATAGACCACATATGAGTCCACAGAAACTGATATCCCTCCGCACAGAGAAAGACATATTGGTATATTGAGATGAATGGTACCTGAACTCGTTAGCGTATGTTGTGTGAACATAGGCACAAACAGCATGGAAACTGTTGGTGTGGGACTGACGGCCAGATGGTATTAAAACCTCAAATGGCACCCATAATTAAATGTTATAATGTAAACAGAAACACCGATCACTCGGACTTGCATCGCTAACGCAACCTGGTGCTGTGGACAACGGTGGTACACTGAGGGAATGTGACTTCGGAATGATTGATTAGTTATCAGTTGGTATTCGGTAATACAGCGTTCCTAGGTGAAATGGATGAATGGAAGTTATTTGTATTATATTGATATTAGCTAGAGGGTAAATATATCGTCCATTTTTACCCAAATTAAAATAATGTCGTATCCAAATGATTCGAAATCTACAATAAGTAGTTGGCTGACAAGCATTGCACTAAAAGTAAAAATGCAATGAAACATGTCCAAAGAATTCATAAATGTCGACGTTTAACAGCAAAATAGATAATTACGAAAGAAAGAAATAATCATATAATATTTATAATAATATTATTAGCTTATATAATTCTTTAACTACAATAAATTAGGAATTGTGCCAACTAAATGTCAACGCTTTATTGTAAATGTTAGGTTACAATTAAGTTATTATAAGGAGATTTAAATATTAAAAAGAACTTGTAGAAATATACTCCACTAGATATGAAAATTATTTCCATTATTCTACAGAAACAAGAACATGGGTAATAATTAAACCTATAAATTTAAAAGTAATTAATGAAATACAAAAACCCATAAAACTGAAAAAATTCTGAAGTGTTTTTTTTTTCTCGCTTGTCATTTTATGTAGCCCTACTTTTGTGTGGGTTTTTGGTTTTCTTTTTAACTAGTTTAAAATAAAAATTTAAGCATTACAGCAATACAGCATTACCTATTTCGTTGTATTTCGTTGTTACAACAAAATATTTCTTTTAAGAACGAAGTTTTAGATCCCTCTTGCATTTATCAACCATATTTTGTTTGAGAACATTGGACCATTAGGTTATGAAAATTAGTTCATCTAAGTCAAAATAAGTACCAGTTTCAACCGGTGAAGTAAGAAGTATCTCTACCCAGAGGCGAATCCAGACTTTCATGTGGAGGGGGGAAGCGGCTCACGGAGTCATTTTTATAAGAGGGGAGGGAGCATTAAAAACATGAACATTTAAAAACATGATGTATCTATTTAGATGATAAATTCAACTCGTCTTTTAGAACTTTACAAATTTTGTTATAATTGTCTCTAGCTTGACCAGTTAGCCCTTCCCTTCCAATTACAGTCAGAATTTTGATCAGCAGTTTTTTGTTTAGTATTGCTTAAAATGTAAGCCTTATTGCGCAAATGGGGATTAGAATCTTAGAATTCTTAGATAATATGTTTCATTTAATTAAAAATGAATTTTGTTTCCTAAATTATATACCTTAAGTATTAGAGCTGTATTTAAAAAAAAAAGTTCATGCTTGGGGTAAATCATGACATCTTCACTCTCTCCTGAATCCGCCCCTGTCTCTAACCAGTTTAAGATAAAAACATTGAAACTAAAAAAAAATGAAAGTTCATACATTCCGGTCATATCACCTTTTAACAAAATTCACAATTAGTTCAACATTCAAATTTCATAAACTCTAGGGACAAAAATATAAATTATACAATATTTTAGGCACAAAGATGAATTTCCTCATTAAATATGCTACTTTCGAAATGTATAATCTTTACGAATTCATTGTTAGGTTTAAGATCCAAATAAAAAAAATTCAAGTAATAATCTGGGTTGGTAGTTCCCGCAGTGTACGAAGTAAACCGATCTCGATCCCTCCCGTGTATGACGCATGCATCACGCATAGGCTTTCAATCTGTACAAAGTACATAGAGGGATTAAATTGTAGCGCGTGTGTGATTGCGAATGCATCGTTTAATTTTAATAGTATTACAGGGAAATACAATTTCCATAACATTATGGGGAATCGCACACAAGAACGCTAATGGAATCAAGGGTTTGTGCAGTTATTAACAGACTTTTTCATTCGCTCATTTCCTCGGTTAATCCGCAATCGGAAACCAAAGCGGAAATTGAACTACTAAGCCTTGTTACCTTTAGCTTGTTTGCTAAAATAACTCGTTTTTTAACTGCGAATTGAAAGATTTTTTTGCTAGTTTTTTGTTCACTGATAGCCGTTTAATAAATACGACAACCAAAATATATATTAATGTAAAATATAGTTGCTTAACAATTTGAAATCAAAGTCATCTTTACCATTATAGTACAATTGAAGCATATTTTTTTATAACAAAATATAAGAAATATTGTTAATATTGAAAGAAAATTAAAATTGTAACGTTTATTTAAAATTATAAAAGATAATTAAAATAAGCAACACTATGTATAACCAAACAAAAACACTATCTTAAGATTAACAATTATTAACTTACACTACGAACATTTAGTTGAACAAATAAAACTACGCAATATTTATTTCCACAATACCGACACTGACTTTCTTCAGTGACTCTCTGCACACCCTAACTTACTGACCCCCGATGCGGCCCTTATATACCTGCCGCCAATTAATCTCTAGAACAGCCTACAGTCTTCCAGACTATAAAATTCTCGAACAATAGCGGCGTCGCTCCTTTCCCACTTGACCTTTAACCCGACTACCTGCCCAGACAGGTCAGGCGTGATAACTCTTGTCTCGCTCGTTACAATATTAATATTTTTATGTAGATAATGAAGTAAACCTTTCAAGTGTTTAATAACATTTTTAAGCTTTAATTTTCTTGATTGCTTTTTCAGTTAAAAAAGTACAAACAACATAAAACAAATTAGCAAAAACTTTAGTTTTTAACACAATCCATTTCATTATTACTCAATCCAATATGATTAAAACCAAATTTTTTTACTTGAAATGTGACCAGCAATACACGAGTGTGTTTAAAGCCATGTGGCAACATATATACCAGTAAGAATATAGCTGGGAATTATACGGGCAGTGCTGGCTGAATGGTTAGCGCGCTTGCTCTACAACTTGAAATGTGACCAGCAATACACGAGTGTGTTTAAAGCCATGTGACAACATATATACCAGCAAGAATATAGCTGGGAATTACACGGGCAGTGCTGGCTGAATGGTTAGCTCGCTTGCTCCACAACTTGAAATGTGACCAGCAATACACGAGTGTGTTTAAAGCCATGTGGCAACATATATACCAGCAAGAATATAGCTGGGAATTATACGGGCAGTGCTGGCTGAATGGTTAGCGCGCTTGCTCTACAACTTGAAATGTGACCAGCAATATAAAAAATAGCATTATATTTAAGAGTATTTTAAGAATGATGCACTTGGAGTTGCAAGCGTATATCATGCTATTCACATGCTCTTAGAATATCTCTGTAAGAAATAAGAAGCGTTTCTGAGTATGACATAAACTCGACATTTGACTCGCAGCAATGCTAAGAATACGGACGCCAGCTCATCATGCCGTCCCGACGCCGGAAGTGCTGCGTAAAGCCGCACTTCCTCTCCGGTATATCATCCGGAATGGGCAAAGAACGCGCTAAATAAGTGACAAAACGTGTACGCATCGCGCACCTCACAGTTTAAACTGAAAGGTTTTTTGGATAGCGTAAATTATCAGAAACACAAGGGGAATACATCTTAAAAATAGAATTTTAAATATATTTTTATTTGATTTAGCAGTTAGCTTATTAAATCAATATCAAGTAAAATTAGTCTTAAAAGTATACTCTCCACACCAGCTAGATTACCTGGAAGATAACCTCTTTTAAAATATTTTTACATTATAAATATGCCATTACCGAAATCAGCGATAAATGATAAATTTATTTATTTTTAAATTTATGTTTGGCAATAAATGAAGTCACATAATAAAAATACCCTCCTATTTTTTATTTCTAAATAATAAAACTGGAAAGATACAAAAATGGTGGAGGCACCATATCTCTAAATCAAAATATTTCGGAAATAAATAAAAAAATATCGCTATTGTCTTTGCAAATATGAAATTAGCACATCTATATTTACATTAAACATTATGGATGGGATAGCTTCTTGACTGGGTGATTATTTGGAAATAAATAAAAACAACAATTTATTTTAAATTGCGGTCTCCACTGGCTTCGACATTACATATGCCTTCCTCAGCAAGTGATCTTTTTGAGTAATGTAATTAAGAACATTATCTTATGATTTTTGTGTATTTTATCTTATTCTTTAACGATTTTGACGTTCTACAAATGTGTTGTTATGTGGTACAGTAATATTTTTCTACAATCACTTTGGAAAGTGGCACTTTTCTCACACTATGGTTTCATAGTTTCAAAGTTGCATATTTCCCACAATCGTGGGTTAAAGTGTGAGAAATCATTTCTCACAGTATTTTCCAACATTGCACATGTGCAGTGTGGGAAATATCATTTCTCATAATAATTGCCAACACATATTGTTCTTTATGTCAAATAACTTTTGTATTTTTATTTTGTAATGTCAGTGTAGTCGTAGAAAAATTATAGTATGTCACTCTTGCAGAATCACATATTTCCCACCTTGTGTAATTCCAGCACTAGACTTCGTCTTCTGCCTAAACTTTGACACCTCATGGGAAATAGGCGACTTTCTGCACTTATTGCACAATATACTATTTTAATTTGAAACACTTATGTTTTCATTTAACATTTTTCGTGAAAAATAATTTGTATTTTAATTACGGAATATTGTATACTAAGTACTACAAAATATATAAAATATTATGATATTAAAGTGGAATAGAATAATGCAATAAAATGTATAGTTGTTGGAAATGACATTAGTTCAAAGTAAGAACAAACTTTACGCGTAATTTTTTTGTTGCCATCTCTATTTTCTGAGATAATACAACAAAGACAGTTCTAAACTAAAAAATTAATGTGCAAAGTTTGAACAGACAAATCTGTCCATTTATTATTGAACAGGTCATTTTTCATGTTCGATTTAGCTCGCAGCATTATCTTTTTTCTTTTCTTGATTAAATTTTCATCGTATGTGCACACATCATAAATTCATAAGTAGTTTTACTTCATCCCTTGTTTAACTTTGTAATTATACGGTGAGAACAGATTAATAAAATATGCATACGTTGAAAAGATTTTAAAATCAGATTTATTTGCATGAAGTTTCCTTTTTCTAATAATTTGTATTTTCATTCCTTACAATTTGAAAATGTTTAAGTGTGACATCATTTGTCAATGTTTAGTTTTGGATACCATAAATAACATATAAATATAATAATATATTTAATATCAAAGAAGATGTTAACCAGACGTCACCTACTGGTCACTCTAACTGCTGTGGAGAAATTGATTTGAAATACTGGCAAATAAAAGTTTTATTAAGATATATAGGATGGTTTCAAAGTTATTAATATCATAAATTTAACTGTAAATAATATGAAATGTGTAGATTACGAAATAGAAACTTTAAAAAAATCTCATATTTTAGGGTTGTTTTCATGAAACTAATATTTTTGGTATCATTGGACCACTGGCAACTCATTTGCATTATTTATCTGTTACACAATTATATTCGTTAAAATGCTATTTAGTTATTAAGAAAAATATCTTCTAAAACTAATTTTGAATTTTGATAACCATATTTGTAATGAAATATTAATTAAAACAGCAGCAAAAAAAAGTTTTCTTAAGAAAAATCTAATTTCATTTTTTCCAATTTAAAAAAAATCTTGTTTAATTTGTAATGGTTTTTTAATAGAATATAATTTGTTAATCTATATTGTTAACTTAGAAGTTATGAGCAAAAAATAATTTATTATTTGCAAAATTAATGCAATTACTGTTTGTTACAGATGAAATTTAATTTTAATGTAAAAAAGAAATGTATTGCATATTGCCTATCTAAGAAAATAGGTAAGGCATGCGCAGAAATATGTCCACCTGTTTAGCTTCCATTAGATGCTAGAACGTCTTCCCTTTACCCCAAGAAGATTCTCAAGTAATATTTAAGAAATCATTGCAATTGTTATACAATTTATAACTCAAAAAATCAATAAATCATTGTTCTATGTGTGGTGACGAAATTTTTCGTTGGTTTAAAATTTTCCTACAAAAATCACTTCAAGAAAATGTGATCCATATGGTAAGAATATCATAATAACTATTCTTTTACAAATATATATTTTTGCATGTGTAAATAGTTGTTTATTAATTTTCATTATATTTGCTTGGTAAAATATAACCTTTCTCTAAAAAGGCGCGAATCTTACATCAAGAACAAAGATGATGCATATTATAAAGAAACAGGTATATGAACGTATGTCTAAGCTCTAACCAGAAAACAAACAAATGCAGCTCGTTGTTATGGTAACCGGAGTTTGAGTTTTCTCAGGCCGCGTTTTTCTTGTGGAGTTAGTTGATTCTTGTTGTGATTAATTAAGAAAAACTGTTAATTAGTGCTCAAAGTTAGTGAAAAATGTAAGTTTAGACTGCATTCTTACTATTTGATTAGTTGTATATGGTACAAACATGTTTTTTCACGTAAAATTCAAACGTTGAAAAGTTGGTGCTAGTTTTATTGTTTAAACAAGAAATAATTGTTAATTATTGTTAATAATCTGTAAAAATAATATGTTTGAATATGTATTGACATAGTAACAATTGGTTTAATGTTATAAATTTTCAAATGAAAACCGTTAACAATAAAGACAAAGACAGAATTAACCGTTAGAAAGAGACAGATATATGACGCCACTTTTCCGTTAGATTTGTTAGTTTCTTTGTGTTTCTAGAAGCTAGACATGAAGACATGCTCTGTGTTTTTAGTGAATTATTAATAAAAAGAGTGTTTTTAAAGTGCAAATTATATTTTAAATGTTTTTTAAAGTAATAATAAACTACTGGACATTATTTTAAAATCTTAATTTATATTATATATCGGTGTAATCTTCAAAAATGTCTTTTCTCTGGGTTACAGCATCCATATTTTGTTATGGTAAGATATTTTTATGAAATATAACTATAGATTTTGTGCAACAAGTGCAGAAATATTAATATTTCTCAAAGGTTGAAAAAATTAATAATTTATTATTATTTAATAATAATTAAATATTGTTTATAACAATTTTAAAATAACATTTAAATTTAAATTTAAAAAATATAGTTATTTAAATAATGATAGTACAGAAAAATATCGTACAGAAATATGTAATAAAATTATTTCAGAAGTAATAATAATAAAAATAGAAAAATATATTCAAGTTTGTTTCTTTTTTTTAAATAATATTTCCTATGTTATCCCGTATGGTTATTTTGACTTTACAGAGACTGTATGAAAAACAAATTTAGCATTTACATATTTTTTGTATTTGTGTTTTTCTAAATGTGGTAAAATAATTTTAATTCTTGTTTCTCTTTTTTCAGACCACACTCACAAAGCCACAACTTTCTTCAAACAAAATTCATTACTGTTGTTGATATAAACTAAAAGTCTGTTAATGTTATTTTATTATATGTAGATTTGTTGCTATCTTGAGGCCCTTAAGGCACTGTATATTATGTACTTCCACATTAATGGTCTAGTGATGTTCTTTTTTTCCATTTTTCCTTTACTTCACCTATCATCTTCACACACATTACACATAACAATACCTACTTATTGGTGTAAAGAAGAAGAAAGATAAATGATTTTGGGTCCCGAAGACTTTAAGTTCCTTGGTTCCGGTATTCCTTAGTCCTTGCCTGCCTGGAGTGGTGTCCTTCCAAGATGCTTTGGTCCTGAGATGTAGAAAACTTCAATGCCTCTATCAGTCTGAATAAGAGTAGGATGAATAGTAGGCCAGGTTTGGTTACATGTGCCTCTTAATTTTGAATAGTAGTTGCATGTAGTTTAAATTTAAAAATAGTTGCATCTTTTGTGGCTCACTTTGTATGTAGAGTATTTATTTAAATTAATATATAGTTAGTTAAACAGGATACAGAGAAGCCATAATTTCTTTTACTTCTTTCCGAGGCATATGTGTAGTTAAATAGTTTGTATTTTTGTAAATTTTCCGTGCGTCGAAATGCGTTGATAGTATTATTAAGGTAGAGTCACAGTAACACACTATTTGCTTACGAAATATAGGTACTACAGATTATATTTGTTTAAAATAATTTTAAACAAGTATAGTCACCACGTAGCTCAGTATTTAGTTTAGAGCCTGTAACTGAGTTAAATAGTATGGGCCTCTGACATGGATCACATGTGTATGCTCTTACTTGCTGCTTAGTCAAAGGGGTTACTAGGGTGTATAGTAGAAGTAGATGTATATGAAACTGACTTATGCGGGTTTTACAACCTTTTATGGATGGGTGGGAAGCTTTCTGGTCAGGAGTTATAAATTATCCCAACTCAAAGATATCATTTGAAAAGTAAGAACAGGACCGTATCATATTCTTCTCGTCATAGTATACATATTTTTTGCAAGCACATAATTAACTTTTTGATGAAAATTTTTAATAACTAATAATGGCATTCTTAGAATAATTGGAAATCCAAATAAAAAGAAAAATCTTAAGAATGAATTACTTAACTTGGTCAAATCTCTGTTGATCACTCCGCTTTAATCCCTTTTAGATTTTCCTACCATTGTACAGCTAGTTAATACTTAATTTCTGCCTTTGTTCTTCTTTATATAAATACTAAAAATTCTCTCTAAAGTATATTCATTAGTATTTTCTGATAATGGCCTCAGAAGACGAAATATAAATAAAATTGTTTTTTTATCAACCAAATATTTCTTATATTTATGTTAAAATTTAATTTAAAATTTACTCTAATCTCTTCTCAATTTTCAAATTGAAATTAGGCGTTTGAAAGGCATAATTATTTAAATATTTTAATCTTGATTTAAAAATACATAATTAGGAAACATTTTGAAAGATAATTTCTTGTACGGCCCTAAAAAGCATACGACAGAAGAAAGTAGCTGCCTAAATGAACCATTACCGCAAGTCCCATAAAACTTTATAAGAGCCAATTGACTTTTTCAAAAGTGAATTTCATATATCTATGCCTCTACTATACATAGAGCTTAATTTAGGTTTGTTTGGCCTGAATTTATCTACGATTCTACTAGAAAAGCTAGAAAGTATGGGCCTCTGGCCTGGTTCACATGTGTATGCTCATACTTTTGATGCTTGAGAAGACCAGCAAGAACATAGATTTAGAGAGGGTTTTAAATATTTTTATATTAATTTACACTTGCTTTAAATTCAACCAAATATACACTTAATTCTCTACACTTGCTTTGCTGCTTAAAGTTTTAGATAAGCTTGTCGGGTTCGGGCCGGTTTCGCGAGTAGTAGTAGTTTCTATTTGGAGGTCTTCCTCATGAAATATATCCTCTCTGGTGATGTTGTACCCTTATGATCACCATATTAGAAATAAGAACTTGTTGGTCTCGTTCTGATGCAATTATTTAAAGGAAAACAATATTGAAGATTTAATGCAATTAAAAAGAACCTAACATATATTAGGAGAAATCTTCAAATTGAAACTGCTGCAAATAAATATGAGATCAGAAGTTTAATAATGGGGCACAATAAACAGTGCATGAATATTGTATACACCAAAAATAATAAAATATCTTGAAAAAATAAATAAATGTAACTATAAAAGAAGATACAATAGATTCAAGAACAATTTCAACAAATAATATTAATATAGAAAAATGTTAACATTATTGTTGCATTATGAATGAAAGCAACAATTAAAAAAAAAACATTTTTGAAAATAAATACTGGAGAATGCAGCGAATAATAAGAAACTAACTGCAATTTTCAAAATAATTACACTTCACATAAATACGAGTGTCTCAATGAGACACAAATAAATATTTTTATATTTTATCTGAAGATATTAATCTGTCCAAAAAATACACTACACATTTTATCCCAATTATATTATAACTTTTATTACATTGGAATTCTTATCAACAAATGTGATAAAGATTCAGTATGAAAATTTATTATTAATAATATCTATTAGATATCATAAAAATAGATAATTATTTATATGAAAATATTTTAAGTGATGGACAGTTAATAAATGCTACAAATATGTAACACAAATCATGTTAAAATAAAAAATATTTACACTATGCAACAATAATAAATCAGAAAAGTTTATAAAACGACTATAAACAAAACAATAAATACAAAACAAATAATTATATATAATGGAAATAGCAAATAATAAAACAATCATTGAATATAAAACAATGGAAAATACAAATTATAAATGTATTTTTGTAATAGTAAATGAATACAACAATAAAAAATAAATATACAATAATTGAAAAGAGTGGCAATAAAAAGAAAGAAGAAAAAAAAAGATGCATCACTGAGTATCTTTAAATTATGGACTGAGAATATCAATGAAATAAAATATTCATGTGCGGCTCGTGTTAGACACTGCAAAACTGCAGCATCCCCAAGATTTCTCAATATGTAAATATATTTGTTAATTTATTTGTAATTGCTTATAATAATTAACTTGATCATGAACATTTGTACATAGTTCACTAAGAAGGCTGAAGAATGCTAGCAGCACTGTATTTATCGCAGTCATACCGTATAGCAAGATAGCTTCTATCGATGCGCGTGCAGAAATTTACACTCGCAGTTAGAAGCGTAATTAGGCACTGCAAAATTAAAGAAATAAATTATTTTATAGTTTATATTTTAGAACATTAAGAGAATTATTCACAATTATGACCTCAGAAATGCAACGTCAAGAAATAACAAAACAATATATGTACTTTCATGAATATTTATAGAGTCTATATACAGTGTTTTTGAAATAATTTAAAGCCACGAGCCATCACTGAAAATATTATAAATAAACAATAGTCAATATGTTAAGTAATAAAATCAAAATATCAAGAAAAATATGTTAGATTCTATACAGTTGCTTGTCACAGTAAAAGTAAATGTATAGTCTGGATACTTGATACGGACTGTTGCCTTGTACGAATACGCTTTATAGGAATTATTGAATATACCTGACATTTTATATATAGAAATATCTACTTTTCCCTTTGATGTTTAATCCGTGAGATATAGAATATTATAGGAACTCCATTTAGAAATGAAACTACTTTTTGTAGAACAACACATATTTTCGCGATTTCAGGTTTGCTGATATTCTGACTTGTTAGGACGTTTATTTATTACACACCCTGTATGTTAGTTTATCATTCCGTTCGTCGCCGCGATTTCGTCGTATGTATTTACAGATATAAAGAAAACTTTGACTTGTACTTCAACAGTTTCTGTTGGATATCTACGGTCTAGGAAGACGAGTGAACAGATATCTCTATACAACAAAAGAATAATCTACACTTCTTAAACACTACAAATGTGAGATTATATCAGGACTTCTTGCTGATCTCTGTCGAGTGGATAGTTGAGCGAGCTAGCGCACGTCTCTAACTCGCTGTGACGTCATTCGAACTTGAGATCATGAGTTCAAGTCCCAACGAGCGACAACGTGTGATTTGTCGTAAAATAAAAAACATAGCTACTTGTGTTTATCACACTCGGATGCTATAGACTTGCCATCTATACATCTTAAATAGAAGTAGCACTGGCAACTGTAACAACCATGTCTTGAAGTTAAAACTGCGACTCGGTTAGTTCAGTTGCCGTATGCTCCTCTTAGAAGATACAGGAACACATTATTATTCTTGGTACTCTGATATACCATTCATTTATTTTTTTACTCTATTTTGGTCGTTGTTTTTTTATAATGTACTATGTTGACATATACATTATAATTAAAACACCAGAAAAATAGTTTGTTTCTTCTAATATTTGTTTATATTAGATTGAATGATTTATTTGTGCTTATGAATAGTTTCGGCCTATATGGCATGAATATTCAATTTCATTTTATATTTGTAATTCATGTTGGATAGGTATTGTTTTTTTCCATTGCTTTGTAAAATCCTTTTTACTTAATTTAAAAACGCATAAGGTTTTCTCCTTTTTTAGTGATTTTAACAGTGTTTTATTTTAGTACAAAATTTGTAAGTATACTTTTAACTTAATTTATTTTTTTTCATTGTTAACAAGTTTTATTTTGTCTTCGAAATTAAAAAAAAAATTACTTACTTTTAATTTTCAATGAAAACAACATTTTTCGAAATAATATTGAGTAGCTAATCTGGACTATATTTATAAAGATGGTTAGTGTATATTTTATGAACTTTTATTTACCTAGTTTTAATTGTCATACTCATTGTGTAAAATACTTTTTTGATAACCGCTATAAAATTAATACGTTTGCGAGTTGTACTTAAAATGTTTTAAATTTATAAAATTTATAGACCTAACTATCTTTTCAATTTGTCATATTCATAAAAGTTGGGATTAACGGTTTTCTATTCTATTTCGGTTCAATTTTTATTTATATTAACGTTCCACATCATATTTCGGTACCTGGTACTGTCTGTGATTATAATTTAAAATGTATTTTTGAATTTAAAATGAGAAATGGCTGTGAAAATTTTCCATAAGATTACACCATAAGTTTTATTGTACTTTTATGTGTGCTAACTTTTGATGGGGTCCTTAATTCCTGCGTCTATCTATGTTCCTGCGGGATAGCAGGATTCAGGAATGGGACAGGGGTGTACAAAGCCTACAGGCGACGCCGTTAACGCGTCAGGACTGATGGGAATACTGATGACGTGTTTCCGGCATTAGCGTCTCCAGGAATTTTCACGAGTCACAGATTCACGTATTTCCTAATCTTAAACAATTTATTTTGTATCTTACCTTCAAATATGTATAACAAAAGTAGATATTTGAGAAGTAGGTTTACATGTGTAATTAGAAATATTGAAACATAGTTTAAATTACGTATTAGAAACAAGATAAATGTGAACTATGTCAGAGGTTTAAACGACTTTGCTATTTGCTTATAGTGCTTTATATACAGCAGTTAAAACAAAGGTTTTTACTAAAAAAAATTATATTTGGTAGATTTAAAGAATTTTTTAATTTATTACATCTTCATTCTTTTTTAGAGTATGGAAAATATTTACAGGATATTTAACCGCGGTTACGATGAAAAAATAATTGTGATAAATAGAAACAACATAAAACTGTTTAAACATAATTATTCTATTATACAAAATAATTTATTACATCTTTATCCTTTTTTAGAGTTTGAAAAATATTTACAGAAGATTTAACCGCGGATACGATAAAAAATAATTGTGATATATAGAAACAATATAAAACTGTTATTATTATTATTATTATTTATTAGTTTATTATAATTATTCTATTGTATAAGTCAGTGAAGCATTACTTTAAGAAAATCTTGGTTTTCGTTGGATTTAAAGTACTAGCTTGAATTTGCCCCTTGCGGGAATTTTCCTGTGACGCCCTTGCTTCATTGCGCGTCTGTACGCGTCGGAGAAAGGATTTAATGACGCTACGTCGGCGACAAGTTGTCAATGGGTGCCAGACCACTCTGAACTCACGTACATTTCATAGACTTGACGTGGAGGACTTTCCTTGAATTTTTACGTCACTCACATTTTTATAAATATGTCTTCGTGGTCGAAAGGTTACGTATTCGCATTTCAATAAGTTTGAAATTCGTTCATCAGAATTGTCAGCTCCTACACATTTAATTTGTAATTCCCAGACCTGCAGTGATTTTTATTGCGGAAACTGTGCTCTTTTATACTGTATACCCCCATTTTTCTTATGCATTTTTTTAGATATTGTTTCGTATTTCTGTATTATTAAAAGGAAAAAATATATGCTTCGAATATTAAACATGTATTAACAAAATTGTAATGACATTTAAATTGGATATCAATAAGTAACTCAGTAACTCACTTTTAAAAAGAAGAAAATATATTTTTTTGTAAAGAAATGTTTTCTCCGCATATACGTTGTTTGGAATGATTAGGTGAAAAATGGGTAAATCAAAAAACAACTAAATTTCAAAAATTATTTTCAAATCCTTTAACCCCGTATTAAAGTTGTGTAGAGTTAAAACAAACCAAACAACAGTATTAAACTAAAAATTATGTTGAAAAACGCCAAATACCCCAAAAATACTTATTTTAGTGCCCAAAATTTTGATTTTGGGATATAGTATACATTGATAGATCTCGACGCGCTGATTTCATATTTTTAAACGGAATTAAATTATCTCCTTTCGTTCCTAAGATATTTGCTGTCAAAGTTGCACCTCGAAAAAGTGTGTTTTTTCCCTATATCTCTAAAATGGGTAGATATACAATCTCAATGTTTATACCAGTCGATTCTACGCGAAAAGTTACATAAAGAAATGTTCTCTCCGCATATACGTTCTTTGGAACGATTAGGTGAAAAATGAGAAAATCGAAAAAACCTTAATTTCAAAATTTCTCCGAGGAACTTTTTTTCTCCAAAATTTTCTATTTTCTAGACTTAAGTAAACATCGATGTGTTGATTTCAAATTTTTAAACCGAATTAAATTATTTCGTACCGTTCTCGAGATATTCGTATTCAAAGTTGAATTTTAGCAATACCTAAAAAAACAGGTTTTTTAGGTATACCCATTTAAGAGTTAGGTTTACGACTTTGGTGACCTCACCAATCGATTCTACGGGCAAAATTACATAAGTATACCAATTTTTAGATTTTTATTCCAATGGATACAATTTTTAGAAAGGAAAAACGAAAATGGCAAAATCTGAAAAAATGGCAAGGGGTATACCTTAGATTTTTTTCGATTTTTGGCCGTTTTCAGTTTTTTCATTGTAGAAATTCTATCTGTCGAGATAAAAATCTAAAAATTGGTACACTTATGTAATTTTGCCCGTAGAATCGAATGGTGAGGTCGCCGAAATCTTAAACCTAACCATTTAAGGGTTATACCTAAAAAACCTGATTTTTTAGGTATAACTTTTTGCCCCTTGCGGGAATTTTCCTGTGACGCCCTTGCTTCATTGCGCGTCTGTACGCGTCGGAGAAAGGATTTAATGACGCTACGTCGGCGACAAGTTGTCAATGGGTGCCAGACCACTCTGAACTCACGTACATTTCATAGACTTGACGTGGAGGACTTTCCTTGAATTTTTACGTCACTCACATTTTTATAAATATGTCTTCGTGGTCGAAAGGTTACGTATTCGCATTTCAATAAGTTTGAAATTCGTTCATCAGAATTGTCAGCTCCTACACATTTAATTTGTAATTCCCAGACCTGCAGTGATTTTTATTGCGGAAACTGTGCTCTTTTATACTGTATACCCCCATTTTTCTTATGCATTTTTTTAGATATTGTTTCGTATTTCTGTATTATTAAAAGGAAAAAATATATGCTTCGAATATTAAACATGTATTAACAAAATTGTAATGACATTTAAATTGGATATCAATAAGTAACTCACTTTTAAAAAGAAGAAAATATATTTTTTTGTAAAGAAATGTTTTCTCCGCATATACGTTGTTTGGAATGATTAGGTGAAAAATGGGTAAATCAAAAAACAACTAAATTTCAAAAATTATTTTCAAATCCTTTAACCCCGTATTAAAGTTGTGTAGAGTTAAAACAAACCAAACAACAGTATTAAACTAAAAATTATGTTGAAAAACGCCAAATACCCCAAAAATACTTATTTTAGTGCCCAAAATTTTGATTTTGGGATATAGTATACATTGATAGATCTCGACGCGCTGATTTCATATTTTTAAACGGAATTAAATTATCTCCTTTCGTTCCTAAGATATTTGCTGTCAAAGTTGCACCTCGAAAAAGTGTGTTTTTTCCCTATATCTCTAAAATGGGTAGATATACAATCTCAATGTTTATACCAGTCGATTCTACGCGAAAAGTTACATAAAGAAATGTTCTCTCCGCATATACGTTCTTTGGAACGATTAGGTGAAAAATGAGAAAATCGAAAAAACCTTAATTTCAAAATTTCTCCGAGGAACTTTTTTTCTCCAAAATTTTCTATTTTCTAGACTTAAGTAAACATCGATGTGTTGATTTCAAATTTTTAAACCGAATTAAATTATTTCGTACCGTTCTCGAGATATTCGTATTCAAAGTTGAATTTTAGCAATACCTAAAAAAACAGGTTTTTTAGGTATACCCATTTAAGAGTTAGGTTTACGACTTTGGTGACCTCACCAATCGATTCTACGGGCAAAATTACATAAGTATACCAATTTTTAGATTTTTATTCCAATGGATACAATTTTTAGAAAGGAAAAACGAAAATGGCAAAATCTGAAAAAATGGCAAGGGGTATACCTTAGATTTTTTTCGATTTTTGGCCGTTTTCAGTTTTTTCATTGTAGAAATTCTATCTGTCGAGATAAAAATCTAAAAATTGGTACACTTATGTAATTTTGCCCGTAGAATCGAATGGTGAGGTCGCCGAAATCTTAAACCTAACCATTTAAGGGTTATACCTAAAAAACCTGATTTTTTAGGTATAACTTTGAACTCAAATATCTCGAGAACGGGAAGAGATAATTGAATTCTGTTTGAAATTTTGAAATCAGCACATCGATATCTACTTAAGTCTAAAAAATAAAAAATTTTGGAGACAAAAAGTTTCGGAGTGAAAATTTGAAATTTAGGTTTTTTCAATTTTGTCATTTTTCTCCAAATCCTTCCAAAGAACGTACATGCGCAGAAAACATTTTTTTATGTAACTTTTCCCGGAGAATCGAATGGTAAAGGAGTTGAGATTGTATCTCTACTCATTTTTGAAATATTTTCAAAAAACACACTTTCTTGAGGTACAACTTTGAGAGCAAATATCTCCGAAAAGAAAAGAGATAATTAAATTCTGTTTGTAAATTTTGTATCAGCGTAACTAATTCTTTAAAAAATATTACAAAGAACATTTTGTAATATTTGAAAATTTTTGAGATAAAAATTCGATATTTTCTAATATTTTCATGTTTACGCAAAAATACAGCATCAGCGGCTTTGAGAATTACTTCCCCTGTTGTTAATACATATATAAACTATTTTTCCGAGTAATAGTCAACAGGACCGGCGGTAGCGCAAGTAGCGCCCTTCCTCAACTTATATACTGTATAAACTGTCCAGCGCCATTGGTAAATTTTATTTATTTTTAGTAAAACCTATATATTTGTAATTATATATACAGGTGTACAATATGTGTAACTCTTGAAAAGGTTTTATAAATAATCCATCCTGCATAAGGATCTCAATCAATTTAGACAAAAATAGGCATAGATAATTATATGTACATGAACAATTCCGTGTAAATGTCATCCGCTAAATAAATAAATCGATAAATATAGGAGAAAATGTAAAATTTTAAATTTTTTATATAACTTCCAAGTATTTTATTTTTCGATTTTTTTTTATTTATTTATTTTAGAGGCACGCACATCTCACATCTTGGAGCCCTTTTGCCACGCTTACCTTGCTTACCGTATGGCGCCGGCCCTATTGCTTTTTTTTTGCTTTCGAATATGCATTAATTCATCTCAAATTTTGATTGATCTCTTTTATAGTATTAGTAGTCGCCCTAGTTCTCAGAAATTGCTGTGCTAATGTGCTCTCTCATAAAATATGATCTTATTTCTATAATAATTGTTCTAGTTATTTATTCTGCTGGCTCACTTAAAGTGCTCTTACTTGAACTGAACGAGGTATAAGATCTTGGGTTCAAATCCCAGCTTCGTCAATCTTTATCCAAATAAAAATAGCGCTGTTTCTCAATTGAATATAATCTGTAGGTTCCTTGCAGAGTCATTAGACTGTTGACCCTCTATATCAAAATGCAAGTAAAAATTGACATGGAACAGGTGAAGTCATCTGTGGACAAAACTCTTTTAGTGTTGTAGCGTCAATGTTCATGATCATACCATATATGAGGCCCTATGTCTTCTGATAATTTCGTACCAATAATGAGCAATGCATCTTTTCATGATTAAACATATCCGTTTTAAGAAGACAATTTGTCGACAATTTAACGATTCCAACAAGCGTTCGCTAACCCAATTTGGCGTATCCTCGTGTAGATTGATCTATTTTGCGGCTTTCCGGATCTCAAAGTGCCAGTTTCCGTAATAATATCTCGTTAATGCCGGGAACGCTGGTCGTTTTATTTATTGCTTTAGAGATCATATCAGCGCTAATTCTTTATACGCTCTTTCTATTTGCCCAAGGATTATCTGCGTTTAATAAAACCGCAAGAGAGCGATTCATTCGGCCGTTATTTATTTATAACCACTCAACTTGATTCATCATACTTAGTTTTCATTTGTGTTTAAAGATAGTTTCACTTTATGGTGAATAAAATTTACAAACAGGAATTACTTGCAGACACAATGTAGTTAAAATGGCATAAATTTTCTAAACTATCTTACCATTTAATTTTATAATCTATAAACATTCTAGTCATAGGCGCCGAGTACATGCCGAGCATCCCCACAAAAAAATAAATATTTAGAATTTTGATGTTCAAATATTATTTAGAGAACTTTATTTATTGTACGTACATACATATGCCGGGAATATTTTTACGTGAAACATGCGATTTATCATATACGTAGTTACGACGTGATGTTTGATTGACAGATATGTATATTTGCTTGTCTCATTTAAAATGAAACATAGGGAACGAATTTGGCATTTCTTTTTTGGTTATAAATTTTTTGACAGGGCTAAACCAAGGGCAACAACGATTTTAAGAACCATTTATAACTACAGAAGAAATGGTAGAATAGAAGAATGGTCCGCTAGATTGCTCGATCTAAAAACATCTAGATTCTTTTTTTGTGACCTTTAAAATCAGAAATTTGTGCACAGGAAATCTCCAAAATTTAGATCAATTAAAAGTTTAAATTTAAATATTTCTGAAAATATTACAATTTCCCAAATATCATCGTACATAATTCAAAAGTTTTATAATAGATTGAGTCATTATTTAACAGTTAATGAATGGATTTTTGAAAATTTATTGTAATGTTGTTTAATTGTTCGTTATTGTATTTACTTTTTGGTTAGTTGGTTTATTAGATTTTCATTTTGTAATTTATTTCAATATTACAATTTAATACATTGCTGCCAATCAAATATCAAGTCGTAACCATGGATATGATAAATCCCCATGTTTCATCTTAAAAAATACTCACGGTATTGAAATAATAAATTAAATATCAAAAAATTATATTTCAATGCAAAAAACTGGCTGACACTGCATAGTGGTGAAAATTTTTACATCAGAAATATATGAAATTAGTGAACAGCCTATTTGAACAGAAACTTGAAAAGCTATAGGTACAATGGTCGTAAAGTTTGGAAAAAGGAAATAGTATGTTAACAAGGATTGTTAGTTTTGGAAATTGTTACTTTTTTCGGATGGTACTCAATTTAACCTGTGTGGGTAGGACATTAATCTTACATAGTGCACTGAATAAAATAAACTACTTAGTAATATTAAAGTTTAATGAAATAGAATCTGCAGGAAATTAGAGCTGAGAGGTTGTCTAATTCTTGCTCTAATGTAAGTAGATCAAATCCAACCTCCGTTACCGTAAACCGTAATGTTCACTACCTGAGAAAGTACTTAATCATTATGAAGTACTGAGTACAGAGAATTTCATAATGCATGAATTCTTAGTACTCTAATCTTTGCTTAATGTATTTAGATCAAAATCATCTCTGCAAAAAGTACTAGTACAGTCACAATTAAGCGAAAAATTATCCCAATAGGTGATTAAATTATGTATTAGTTCATTAATTAAAAAAAACGGCTGCTCCATTTAAACCGGTGATTTTCTAACTGTAGGGATATTTCCCTCTGCTATGAAATTTCGCATTTGTGTTTTTGCTGTATTGTTATCGTATTTAAGGTAGCATTATTTATTAAAGGAAAATCAGTATTGTTTCCCCGTTCTGCTTTTTGTATTTTCTAACCACATACGTATTCGAAGTAATATAACAACAAAGTTGGTACGATCGTGTAATAGGATTGAATGTAGGAATGTTTATGAACGGCGAATCGGTTTTATAATCGTTAGATGATTTAGCCCGTGCCGTAAAGGCTGTGTAAATACAGAGTTTATCTCGTAGCGGATTATAAGTTCTTGATTTAGGTGCGCTCGCCCGGATTATGTATATGATATTCCGAAGTTTACTTCAAGTGACCCACATCATAATATTTATAGCCGATTAATTTGTCAAACCTAATTCGATATTAATTGGAATTTATTCCGAAAATTCTCATCATATAAACTTCTACAAATTAAGTAAAAGAACTATTTTATATCTGCTGACCTGTACCTATACCTGCATGTAAGAAAGTTTTTTTTAGGATTACATAAAATCATGAAATATAAAATTTTGTATTGAGGATTTGTTGCTATATTTGAAGAGATGACTGATTTTTGGTAGGACAACAAGTAATACTTTACTATACCTAAAAACATTTTTTCTAAAAGAAAATCATTCAGGGTTACTGCAATTTTCCCCGACCCAAAAAAAAAAACAAAAAATCCACCCAAAAAAACCACTCGAAAAAAAATACATAAATATAATAAACAATGATTTTAGGACTCATATATTTTAACGTGTCCAATAAAACCCAGGTGGGTTTCTATCTGGGTTTCTATCTAAAATCTTTAGTATCTGTATGTAAACACCTATTTTCAAATCTTGATATAGAAATAACTATTGTTTGGAAGAGTTTTAGCAAACGTCGACTAATTCAACTATCGCTTCCCTCCCTCTGTAATTTGTAGCCTCGGAAGGCAAAGACCTACTTGTTTTCAAACTTTGTTACTACTGCTTATCAATATAATATATCACTGCACCGTGATAAGCATGTTAGTAGGGTTGGCAAAAATCATGATTTATTTTAAAAATCAAATAAATCATGTTTTTTTTTAATTTTTGAAGCTATTTGAGTATTCTGCACTTCTTAATTATTTTAAAAAGCAATATTAGTATATTATTTAACAAGCATAATATGTAGGCTATATTACACGAGGATGTAATTAAAAATACGAGCGGTAGCGAGTATATTTAATCATCAGAGTGTAATGTAGCCATTTTATGCGAGTCAAATACTATACTTTATCTACAACTAACAGGCATATAAAAAATCTGATATTATTTGTTAAATATTCAGTTAGGTGTGAGTAGTTCATATATAGCTTAACAGATGGCGCCACAGTAGCACTTAAATGTCAAAATAACTATTCAAATTGTATTTATTATACTTTTATAATCATTTATATTGCTATTTATAATAAAAAATATATTATTAATAAATTAACAGTTTATTAAAATGTTATGTGTTAAATTATATGCTCTATTTATTACAGAAAAGTGTAGCGTGTAATATAACATTTCATATTACACTTGTGTAATATGAGTAGTATATTATATGTAGTATCACACGTATAATGTACCCATATTTCAATAGTTGTAGATAAAAATATTTAATTTCATAAAGAAAATCGAAATCTGTAATAAAACCCAAACGATTCGTCTGAATAAAACTAGGAAGAGTAGCAAAAACTTTTTAATTTAAGTTACATATGTAAATGCTTATATTTTCCTTCGGTTATATGAGAATTAAAATGATAATATTATTAATTGTTTCATAGCAAATAATTTAATAGTTTTTATAATTATGTTTATATATAGTCAGTCATCCTTCTACCTTCAGATGTAGGATCTATAAGATAATATTTAATATAATATAATTTTTTTTTATTTTTAATTTAAATCAATGATTTTTGTAAAAAAAAATCAGTTGATTTAAATCATGATTCAAATTGTGATTTAAATCAAATGATTTATATCGTATCAACCCTGCTACTTAGCAATCTCGAAGCCCTAATCATTCATCCACTTCTATTTGTTTGTTGTTGTTTGTTTTGATGAGTACCCATCCAAGAACAAACAGCCCTTATCATTGCTTGACTCTATTCTCGTGTCCCCGTTCGAATTCGCTGTCTGTTTAATAACGTATTTATTTTGTAAACCTTATTTTATTGATTTTCTTTTCCATCTCCAAATTTGTTATTTATTATAGTTTTGGACGAGTACCCATCCAAGAACAAACAGCCCTTATCATACCTTGACTAGTTTGTTGTCTCTGTTCGAATTCGCTGTCTGTTTAATAACGTATTTATTTTGTAAACCTTATTTTGTTGAATTCCTTTTCCATCTCCATCCAGTACATCTGGTAAGCCCCCGCCTGTCATTGTCGCATCTGTGAAGAACAACTCCCGGGACCACAACATGAAATATCTGCGCATCGAACCATATAAATATCTTCCGGACCACGGACTCGTGAAAACTAAATCGCGGCGATGCAGCGTCATCTAGCAGACGTAGCCGCAGCTAATAATAGCGCAAAAAGTACAAGACTCTCTTACTTTCAATCATAAATGTCCCTGCTCTTCCAGGTTCTTACATTGGGCTTCGCTGGATGGAAATATAATCATAATAAATCTCATGTGAGCCATTCCTTGCTTTCCACTCTACAATTTATTTATATTATTATAAAAATTAAATATTCTTCTTTACTGTCTTATTACGTAATTTATCGAGCTACATATTTCTGTTGATTTATACTTTAATACATACAGTTCAATAAGTGTAGCATTAGATCACTTGGTTAGAGTACTTTGACTCGAATTGATCGGAGTATGAGATCTGGTGTTCAAATAACAACTTTCCTAATTTTTATCCAAAAAAAATCCTGTGTCTGAATGATTTGGAATTCACTATAAACTGTAGCTGGCGGTAAGTTGAGAACCTATACCATTAAAATGAAAGTCAAATGTATCTCGAAACTTACAAGTACTTTTGGTATTTGGGACTCTGTTCTATCCACAAATGTTGTGTAATGACGTGCAATACTATATTTTTAATACTACCAATATAGTCTGTCACAAATATTTAATTGTTTTATTAATAAATTGGGCAAACATTTTGCCGCATGAAAATAAGGAAATATTGTAATCATACTAATTTTTATATTTCGAAATATTAACAGAGGTCCATGAATTAAGGACTGTACAGTTCTCATAACAAGCAGATTGAAATAAATTAGATGTATAATTCTACATATACCGGAAAAATATTGAGATAAGATTTCGCTTCTTAGGAACTACTTCTAATTGTAATATCATTTTGATGTCATCCATAAGAAAATTCTTAATTTTTTACCAGCGATGGAAAACGTAACATAACGATAACGTTATAATAACGTTTTTATAATTTTTTGTTAATAACGTAACAAATAACGATATTCTATAACGTTATTTGCCATTGAGAGAATATAAATTCGTAATATATTGATATTTTAATATGTTTCGGTATATGTATTATGTATACATAAATATCACTAATAGCGTTTGAAAACTGTTTCAAATACACCAATCACAAACCATCCAACATCGCACATCCTACTGCTAATAATGTTGCACATGTGTCAGGTTATGATTTAATGTAATTAGTAATGCTTTTTTTAAAGCAGGTAACTACCAATTACAGAATAAGGTATTCATATTTTAAGTATATTTTTTTAATTTAACTTTTTTTTATGAATTCTTATTACAAATTTGATAAAAAATAAAGTTATTTTAACGTTATAAAAAATATACAGTATAATATAACGTTATGTTGTTGATTTTTTAAAATTATTATAAAACATATTATTTTTTTAATTAAATTATGAAATAACGTATCTTTATGTTAACGTTATCACATCCCTGATTTTTACAATTTATACTTAGACGAAAATGACTGTTTAAGAAATTGTGTCATTTATTTATTTATTTATTTTCCATATATTTTTAAAAGTTTTCTATTTTGGAAAATGTTCTCTACGGCACAAAAGCCTTTTAAAAGTATTTGTACTTTTTAATTATAGACTTTTATTAAATTTCCTTACTTATACTACTAGAATGTTAGCACTCCCCAGTACATTCGTAATAAATAGAAATATGAAACGAATTTTGCACACCGTCCGAACACAGCCGATGGTTCCCGAGGTTGCCCGAGCGGGCGACACATGGGGCGACACGGCGCCATTTGTTTGAGGTTAGGTTAGGTCCGATTCGACGCATATTCACGCCCGAATCACATGTCATTTATCTTTCTCTATGCCAGACCTCTGGAACGGTTTTATGGGCCTTTTAACCATTCCATATTTGTTTGCGTATTGGATGCTCTGACCTACGAGCCGTATTTTTTACCCGCGGTGACGCTATTTAAAGATTCAATTTCCTACGGCAATTCTATTATTTTTATAATTTATATGCTCGGAAAATAACAATGGAATTTGCACCATATTTCATTTACTATCTAAACTAATTCATCTGTATTCCATTATAATCAAGTGAAACTTTTAAACAATATTAATAGTTGAATGATTATGCTCTTAATATTAACATATCATCTGCTGAAATTTGTGTACATTGTGAACACCGTATGAAATGTTTAATTTAATAGTATCTCATAAAGGTATTACTGTTCTGTGATATATTATTGAACTAATTACAAAATCGACTAATTATAATAATTCAAAATGAATGATCAATATAGGCACATTAGACGCATTAAAAACCATGCATTAGCAAGTAGGCCCTGAAACAATAGAAGCACTCATCCTACATAATTAAATACACGGATTATAATAATTAATAAACAGTCATTATTTATGCACGGCCATAAACAGTGTTATTAAATTAATATGTGTAAATCAGAGGCTCTGGTCTGGTCGTCAGAGATTCGCAAATGCGCTTCTGGCTATAAACGATGCAATTCAGAGAGTAGTTTTTGCTGGCATTAATTATAATGCGATACATAAATAGGAAATATTATATCATAGGTTTGCAATTTGTGATCAAATTAATAAAAATAAACACGCTCCGACTACAATTGACCTGAGTGTGAAATTTAGGGTCAGGGCCGAATTTAGCACGGGGACGAAATCCAAAAAAAAATGGAAAAAAACAGGTACTAAAAAAACAGCACTAAAAGCGTGACAGAGACAGAATGATCTCGTTACCCATTTTAAAGAATTTTTTTATTTAATAAAAAAAACCATACAAAAATTGCTATTGACCGAGATTTATTATTTTTTTAGAAAAATTGGGGGGTCCCACCAAATATTAGCCCTAGTGCCTCAAAAGTATAAATCCGGCCCTGTCTTGGGTTCATATCCCAGTTTCACCAAATAAAAAATGCCGCTGCATCATAGTGGTTCGGAACCCACTCTAAGCTGTAGGTCCCTTACAGAGACTGTAGGTTGACATCCTACACCACTAAAGAAATGCAATTAAAACTTGTCTCGAAACAAGTTTCTTAGGTATATATACTTGAGGTTTTGTCCCATCTAGTGCCATAGAAAATCTGATGTGGACAGGGACACCACATGACTTCCTTGTAAACATATTAAATTATATATATTTTTGCTGCACTTAATTTAAATTTATTTAATTTAAAAATAAGGTCATTCTACAGCTTTTTGTTTTTAAATTATATGAAAAATTCAAAACACTCTTCCATTTGCAATAAAAAAATATACACAACTATACATTATAACAATACCATATTCAAAATTTCAACATTCTACATCAAATTATTTTTAAGTAATGCAAGATACATACATACGTACAGATGTTAAGCGGAAATGGATTCAGGGATGGTCAAAACGTATGTTACATCTTTTATTTCGTACAGGAAAGTAAATATTACTTAGGTATTTAAATTAAACATTTCCAATTTGAAATGGCGAAACTAATAAAGTTAATAACCAAAAAAAGTCTAAAATAGTAATATAAATCAATTTCAAGACGATCACTCATCTGAACACTACCCATACTCACATACTTTTTTTTCGAGTACATATCTAGTATAACAAAGCTAATATGTATTTACTGACATCAACATTTCCTGCCCATTTTACCCCATGTGTCATCCCCCTATTCGGGGAAGAATATCGACAAATCAGGCGTCAATTAAAGTTGCAATTACGGCTAGACAGAAGGACAGTCCGACAGGACGGACACGCGAGCGGACAGCGAAGGCCAGGAAGGGAAGTTATTGGACGTTGATGGAGAAAAATCGGCTTCATTTACACCAGCGCTTCGCTGGAATTCTTTCAGGTTTGACATGGGAATTGTCAATGAAATTTTGAGCGATCCTCCAAATGGATTGAAATGAATTATGTAGTACTCTAAATTTATATTTTGTTTGTCGTTTTGTCGTTAGCATTTCATATTTTATTATTAGATATGGAAATGGTTATAATATTTATTATTTTTTCATTTGACAATCCAGCGTTCATGTATTTAATAGATTTGAACAAGGGATTTGACCAATGAAAACTTAATGGTATTGTAACTATACTACCAGACACAGGCGCTCTTGGTAAAACTGGGGGACTCCTTAAATTAATTTCTATTGAACCTGATTGTTCATAAAATAATAGCAGATGTGATAAATGCAAATGCTGTGATATTATAAGAAAACGAAATTAAATTACACATACGATTACACCCTTTCTACCTATCAGCTACACGGTACAATATGATCTCGGTAGAGACAACGTCTACACTTGTGATAGTCATAAGATGCAAGTTAGTCGTCAATTGTTAAATTGTGGAACAATACGTAATAACCTTTCCGTACTTAGGGTTTGAAATATTCACTAATAAAAACAGAATAATAGAGTTATAAAAATATCGGGATGACCACAAAATATAATATGGAAAAACAAATTTATGAACCAAGAAGCTGAGATCAATATATGTAAAACTATAGTTCGCACAGCAGAAATAAAAATGCTCAGAAAAATCACTGGACACATTTTTCAAGATAGACCGAACAAAGAAACACGAGCAAGATATTGTAAGGTGGATGAAACAAAGAAAACGAAATTGAACAAATATTTATGGTCTACAACAGAATCGCCTGAATACAAGAGATAAAAATAATTATTTCTATATCAAGTGTGGGAACGCCATTTTTCCGGATAAGTATTTTGTGGTGCCAGCTTGCGAACGAATCCGGGAAAAAAGTTCATGCAAGAGCTTTGTACAATATTTTTTGTACGAATAAAATAAAATTTTATTATTGTTAGGCAAAGGAATGTTTCAGATATTATACATTTTTATTGCAAATATAGTTTTTTAATATATGCTGTAGAAATAGGAATGTTTTTTTTTTCAAAATTTCCCACACGCTAATTTGGGAGAAACGTGGGAAGTTGAGATTCCCGCTCATGCTTAGAGTACAAAAACTATATACCAAGTGTCCTCCAGATAGATCACCAAAAAGATAGACAGAAAAAACATCATAGTCTACACCATTAGGTTGAAATAATCGACTCTAAGCCTAACCTAAGCAAGAAGACTGCTTTTTCTCAACGACAATTTGTATTGGGTTTATTCATCGTTTAGGTTTTGCAATATCATACATTAACAAATATTGTTAATTATTTTTTCCATTATTTTCTGCTTTTGGCTATGTTTCCATCACCTTATCCATTCAGGAGATATTTAAGTACCGAGATAATATACCTCGACCAAAGGGTTTTGGTGAGGATAAAGAGCGTGTGAACCAGGACGACGCGTCCATTTCCCGCGGTTATTAAACGCATCGAGTGCGCGGGAATTGCGTTACGTGTGAATTTAATTTGTCGTGGACGCTAAAGTGTTTATGGCTTTTTTAAATTCGCGAGGGCCGCTTGTCATGTTTGGGCTCGGCAAACAGGCGCGGTAAAGTTTGAATTAGTTCGCCACTCGCGAATCAATTGCCTGCCATCCCACGCTTTTTAAACCGGAAAATTCATAAATCGGCGGTTCGTACATACGGCCATTTTCAAAATCATTCCATTCATGTCTAGTTGGGATATTATACAACAAACACTAGATAAAAAATAGAAGTGTAGGATCAAAATCTAGCACGAATGAATACAAGACAGATAGAAATTGAACAATATTGTGGAGCAATTGAAAATAATAAAATTGAGAATTATATTCGAATATAGTTCGAGCGAAAAATAGAAAACCTACATATTCATAGAAAATAGAAGAACAAAAAAAATGCCACTGATGGAAACAAATGGCAGTAAAAAATATAATATCGTTATGGAGCAGTTTACAATAATATTTATTGAAAATGGAACTAAATATTAAAATTTAACATGTATGGAACAATTTGGTAAGAAGTATCCATTAATGAACACGAAAAACAAAAAGGAACACCTATAGATTTGTGACATGAAACTACAGAACAGAAAAATATAACATGAATAGAAGTACAAAACAAAAAAAAAACATTATGGAGTATTGGGTTAAATCTTAGCATTATCACCTAATAATAAAATATAAATATTGCCGTGTCCGAGTGGTTCGAAACCCAGTGTAAGTCCATAAAACAATCTTCCCTTCTAAAATGCAAATAGGAAATGTTTAGACAGAGATGAAATTATTTCTCGATTTCATTTGTCTCTCTTTCTCAATATAATGATAATTGACAACAAAAGAAATAGATAAAGATCTGTAATTCGTGAATAAAATAGATGAACATTGCATTATATAATCAAAATATAATATGGAAATCAATTTTCATTATCGTGAAAACAAATTTGAAATTTAGGAAATTTCATTCACTTTATGTTCCTTAATGTAATATTAATAAGATAATTGACATAAAAAAATGAAATCTGTACTTTATAAATAAAAAAATCGAACTAGTTTATTATTAATCTAAGAGTTGATTTTTTTATCTCTGGTAAAAATATCGCATCAAAGAACTGACTTAAATTGTCAAAAATATATACTATTTACTAATTTCCATGCAATACTTTTCTATTAACCGATAGTTAAAGTAACTAATACTTTTACCAGATACCAAAAAATCGGCCCTAAAAGATATACAATGTAAATGAAAGATTTGCAAAAAGTTAATCATACTTATTTTTCGTGTCTTTGAATTCATGTCAATCTGAAAATCGAATCTGAACAATATTCATTAATCTATTATTTTGGCAATATATTTTCTACATTGTTGCCCGGATTAAAAATATTAAAATAGGAAGCGGAGTGAATGAAGAAGAGAAAGTTTTTTAGCGATTTTCCGCGATAAGCTGAGTGTAAATAAGTAAAGGTATAAACCCTGAATAAAAACCCGCGCACTTAGAGCACCAAGTTGCTCTCTATGTTAAAAGTTTTCAAATTTAGAACTTTGTCAAAATTACAGTGACGTATATAGAGCATAACGGAAACAGGAAAGATGTGAGTAACTTCGTCACTTCCGGATAAACACGAGTTCGCAACACGGATAATTGAACTTTGTTCAACAAATAACATTTCTTACTTCTTTCATTTGTTTTGCGACGCGAATTTGTTTAGCGGTAAACTACAAAAACGGAGTTTAAAAACTCTCAATTTACTGCAGTTCAATACGCTACCAGCAACTTCCATATTGAGTTTACAACTACAACTTTAACAAATTTCTCTATCCAATACAACTATAGCAATCTGATGTATTTTGCAGTACGTCAATGGAAACCGTCCCTGGAAGCAAGAAAAGCAATTCTTCTCTTGTATTTAAAAACATATAAATTACTAAATTTATTTAATTCTATTTCTAAAAAAGTATTTTTCAACAACTGTCAAAAAAATGTTAACAATTTTATTCTAATAACAATGCATAAAATAGGCAGTTTCACGCTTTTGAAAAACTTTTTTTCACTGTTATGGAAAACATTTCTTTACTCAGTTTATATAGATAAATAAAAATATTATAATTATCAATGCAAATTTGTAGTACAAAAAATATTGTTTGTGTTTTGTGCGGCGAAATGTTTTTAGTGTGCTCGATTTTTTTTTTGAAGTCATAATTCATATTTCGTTTATTAAACTTAGTTATATAAATATTAGTGTTTCAATTATATTTTTACATTTCACTTAAATAAATAAACGTTACAATATCATTTCTCATATTAGTTACTGTTAATATGTATACAACAAATTGTTCTTAACGAGTGTCTCAACTATATGGTACTCATGGAAATTAAAATTAATATATATATTTTTTTTCATCATTAAAATGATAAATTGATTTAGTCATGTCAAAAAAGTGTAGTGTGTCACTCGTGCAGAATCACCTATTTCCCACCTTGTGTGATTCCTGCACTCGACTTCATCTCATCTCAAAACTTTCACACCTCGGAGAAATAGGCGACTATTTTCACTTGTTGTACAATAGCTATACTGTAGCTATAATATACGTCAAACATATTATGAAAATAAATTGTAAAAATTGGAGTTTGTTATAATTTGCACTAATTTTCAGGGAAAATATAAATATGTGAATAAATATGTTAAAAATATGCATACTTACCACAACATTACAATTTTTTTCAGTTGCGTAAAAACCTGCAACAAAATAAAATTATTTGCTTTTAACAACTGTACATTTATATTAATACAAATAATTTTGCATCTCATATATAAAACATAATACAAAAATATATATTTAAATATGAAATATACGATAATATATGTTATTTAAACATTGCATTTCATGCGAAATACACGTATCTACATTTCTTGTGTGAAATAAAAATTTCATGAACGTAGGAAAAAAGTGGGATGATTTTAAAGTAAATAAAATCGATTCTCTTTATCCAATTAATAATTACAAAAGCATACAAAGGGTCAGCAAAACTCTATGTACACAATTGAAACGAAATTTTAACCCGCTTAACGATTGGAACGATGTATGAAACTCATGGAGCGGACTGAAATTTCGACAACTTCCATTTCATATTTCGCTATTTCAACAAAAAAATGGTTTGTTGTTTATAAATTAAAACCTACGATTTTTTGGGTCGGACGAAAACTGACACCATTCCGTTGTGTTTTCGAACCAGAAAGTGCATTATTCCGGTATTTAGTGTAGTTGCTAGGCTACGAAAAATAACAGTATTCCCTACAGTATGCAGTACATTGTTTTTCGTGAATAAAAATACATTCATATTTATTTAATAATAATTGAATATTAACCGATCAAAAAAAAAATAGTATATGTACTACATAAGAAAAGTGTCTTCTGCACTCTACCGTCGTTCGGAAATATATCCCTTTTCCTACTAAATAAACAATATATCAAATTTCTTATATTTCATTATTTTGAATATCTGTAATGGTTATATTTATACAATCGTATTTAATAGATAACTTTGAAATTGTGTTTATAGACAGAATCCAAAAATAAATGTTTTTGGGTCCAAAATTTTTGTTTCTCAAAATAGCCGTTTTGATATACTTCGATTGCTGACTTAAAATTTACAAAAATAATAAAAATATATATGGTATAAATAGATAATTACAGATATCTGCGAGGAAACAGATCTGACACACCCAGCAATGGATTTTAAGCTATGAGTGATATATTTATATTTATGAACGCAACGATTTATTAATAGTTAAGCTATATTTTCGGTCGAAAATTTGTCGAAATGAAAACTACGTTCGTTACATTTGTGAGCTTAAACTCATTTTATTAAATAGATAATTACCGATATCTTCGAGGAAACAGATCTGAAACACCCAGCAATGGATTTTAAGCTATGAGTGATATATTTATGAACACAACGATTTATTAATAGTAAAGCTTTATTTTCGGTTGAAAATTTGTCGGAATGAAAGCTGCGTTCGTTACATTTGTGAGCTTAAACTCATTTTATTGTACGTGCAGAGTTATGTTTTACAATTATTCGCTGCAAAAACCAAATAATACGTATGTTGAATCGAACGCGAACGAAAATACTAGGATTTTTATTGTACTCCAATTCCAATGCCGAATTTGTCACTACATGATAGAATTTTTATCTACGCGTTTCGCAATTTTATTGTAGAGTTTGACAAAGTAAAACTATGTTTAACTTCCAGTATGCCAAACAATGATAATATAAATACAGAAAAATATTCCCGGTATTTGTCATTTCACATATGAGCGACGTAGAGTTATACAAATTGTTTCATTTATATTAAAATGCAATCATATTTTTATATTTTAAATTCTACATTTTATGATATAAAACTGAAATAACTGAATTTTTAAAAATATTTCATTTTGTTTACCAATGTATCACTGTGGTTACACAAAAAATTGTATGTTCTAATTCATAGTTATAAATACTTGTAAACCTCTATCGAAGGAATATTTATAGTCATATTTCACTGTCCTGAACTATGGCTACTATGCTACTACTATACTAATCTAAAAAGGTAAATAATGAGGATATATTTGCATTTAAAAATGAGAACAGAAAGAGAGACAGAATATAATTTTGAAGAAGTGAACAGATTTAAGATTTAAGAATAATGACAGTAGAAGCACTTAACAGGGTTCTCAGAAATAAAACTATTTCAGGAAAAGCAAAATTGAAATTGTATACAACAATTATAAGACCGACAGTCACGTTTGTCTGTGAAACCTGGACAATAAATAAGGTGAAACAAACTAGAGTAGAGGTATGGGAACGAAAGGTACTAAGGAAAATATTTGGAGGGCAAAAATTCGAAGACATATGGATAAGAAGATCAAATTAAGAATCGAATGAATTATACAATGAAACAAACATAACAAGAATGATAAAAGCACAGAAACTTCGTTGGTTAGGGCACATAGAAAGAATGGATATAACAAGGACACCGAAAATATTATTATCAAGCACAATCGGAGGAAAAATGGAGCGGATGACCGAAAGTAAGATGGAAAAATGAAGTTGAAAAGGACATGAAAATGAAAAAAGCTAGAAACAGAAAATTGTGGAGAAATACAATCACTTAAGCTTACTTGGCTCGCCGAATTATAACATACATATTTGCAAAGGAGTAGAAAAGAAAATGTAAATATAACTCAGGGATAACAGAAATTCACTTGGTTAATGCGACTCGAATCCAAATAAAAATATGATTTTGTTTAAGTGGTTCAGAACCCACTAGAAGCTGTAGGTTAGTAGGATCCTTGTAAAGCCTGTAGGCACAGAATAGTTACATACAGAAGCGACACTCCTTGAAGCATTGTGTAGACCTTTAAATTTGTGCTCTTCCCCTAGCTCTCTCTAAGATGTGAGGGAACTTTCCGATGTTAAACAATGAGCCCTTTAAATTTCTGCACATTCTCCATCTCTCTCTAATTTTCGTTTCTCTGTCTTACTGTCGCTTCTGTATAAACCTATTCTGTGCTGTTGGCTAATGACCTATACCACTAAAATTCAAGTAAAATGATGTGAAATAAATATAGGTACTAAGATCGGTTCCACATAATAGGAACGTTATGGATAGAAAGAGGAAACCAGCTATGATTTTAAAGTATATTATATCTGGTAGGGTAATTCCAAAACGATAATTCACTATATTTATATTAGATCTATAACATTTTACATAATTCCTAATCCATATAAATATGCATAGTGCAAGTTGTTGATTCATTTGGTACAATATTGTCTTTCCAATACTAAAACGTTATGGGTAGTGACACATCGATGTCTATATCACCGAGAAATAAATGTGTAATAAATGCTTAGAGAAAGATATTCATTTATACTGCGCAGAGAGTCGGTTTGTCCCGTAGAAAGTATAAATAAATAAGCGCTGTTCCATTTTCATTTTGTATCGGCGAATCAATTGGCCATCAATTTATTCCCGTATAGAGCCATTGGATAAAATATCCGCCATTGTCCCAGCCCAGCGGGACTAGAGAAATGTCCCGGGGACGTTTGAGAAATCCCCGTCTATCGCGGATTGAAATTACGCCAATACGTTATAGTCATAAAAACCCGAATGGATGTACTTCCGGCTCCCACATGAGAGGGGGCAGAAACCGGGAGGGATAGACCATAGCCGCAAAAAAGGTCATAAAATGTTATCATAATTATAGGTTGGAAGCGTTTTTAGTGTCACTTTTATATTATTATTAATTTTTCGTACGAAAATTATTTCGTGTCTTCTAAGAAAGTTTTATCATACGCATTTAACAGTTTTATCCACTGATCAACTCTGATCCAAGAATAAATTCAATTCTCCATTAAATATCAAGCTAATCAAGTAATCAACACCAAAGATCAACTATTCTGTCGTATACCATTAATCAAGTGAATCAAATTCTGATTATCTGTTTTGATCCTCGTTTTATCGTTTTGACTTTATGTATTTATGTGCACAAAATTTTAACAGTTACGAAAATGACAAAATTTGTAAAGGTATTAATAGGTGAAAGCAACTACCGACTGTTCCAAGAAAGTGTTGTGATAGGCATTTAACATGGGAAAACAGTTTTTGGAAAATAAAAACTGTCCGACTAACAACTAAGTCACCATATTGTAAAGGATAATACTACATGTATTTCTAAATCTTATTTAATACAAATTACTTCATTTTAATTGATTGATTCTATGAAATTTACAAAAATGAATTAAAATGTTACGTCTCGTATTATTACTGCTCTCTACAAGCAACGTTGACATCTCTCAGATAGTGGCTACAGAGTCAAAGGTTCTCAATTCGATTACTTTAGGACTTTTTTTTTTCTTAACAACATAAGTAGGTAATTTTCGCACTACCCTCGTAAATAATACTGTCACAGATGTTAAAGGAATAATAAAAGTTAATATATAAAACAAAAATTCGTCAGATTTGATGACGGGATTTTTCATTTGCCAATCAAAATATTCGCGGTCTTTTAAAATCCTCAATCAAAATATCAAAGTAATTCATATAGGTAACGTCACGCTATAACAAAAAGCCCTCGTATTTCGGTAGTATTTTAATTATATCATTTTATTTATTAATTATTATGCATATTCTTTCAATTTTTTAAACTAATTTTTCTAAATTCCATTGAACTAGAATTCCCCATTGACAAACTTAATTTGATAATGGTATAGTATAGATAGATCCTCCTACTAATTTCGTTGAGTACGGCACTGTCTATCTTGGACAGTCCCGGACTAAACATTATTTATAGTGATAGAATCCGTGTATCGAAGGTAGAGGATTTTAAATTTATCTGTCGGGATATGGGACACTTTTTACGGGTTAAGATATAAAGAAATGTAATAAATCTACGGATAACGCTTTAAATTATTTTCCTCCTAACCGAAGTTTAATATTGCCTATTGAGTTATTGCGTTCTCACTACATGTGCAATAAAATGTAAATACACATTCCATATTTATTGATATGGGATACAGATACATTTATCATGATACATCAGATGGAGTTTTTGTAATAATAGAAAATACATCATCATGTTCTCTTACTAGAATTTACCACAATAGTGTAGAGATTTATAACTGTCTAGATGAATTTCAAACTATTTGAAACATATACTCTTCATTAATAACTCAGTATGTTGTTATACATTTTTCTATTTTTCATGTACGCGGTGTGTACATTAAGTAATAAGACCGAATAGAATTACAATTCATTATTGTACCCCTCAAAATAACTTCCTCTGTGCTGGAGACGGTTCTTTCTATACTCATGGCAGTGATGGAACCCGGATACTGAAACCACTTTCAGCTGGCTGGTACCAGCTGTTTAAATAATTTTCAAAGATAAAATAAGTAAATATGAAGTTATTTTTATTGTAAAATACAAAAAGATTGAAGGAATACACAAGTAATAGATTTTAGTTATTCCAAAAAAAAGTTTTCTTCTGTTTCTGATACAATATTAGAAATTTCATGCAAGGAAATTTCAGGTATGAATCAATTAAAAATATTCTGAACAAACTTATTTTAAACTAAATATTTAATGTATTAAAGAATTTTTTAATAGAATATATTACTACCGTGGCGGGAGGTAATGTGTTGGACACCTTAGATTTTTTTTAAATAATTTTTGTGCAAATTCTTCTCTTCCCCAATAAAGTAGTCAAAATCTGATGAATGGTGGTATGAATCAAATTTAACTATTTCCCTCAGTACTGTCAACCGGTAATATAAATGTACAAGATTCAAGGTTCTCTCGACATTTTCAACAGTTCTTAAAGAAGAAGCTTTTCCGTTACGTATTTCACCTTCAATCAAATCAAAATATAGAAAAAAAAATAGGAAATGAAAAATATGTTGTAGATGTTTACTATTAAGCATATATTTAGAGTCAAACATCACATTAATATCATTAACTAACAAAAATTTTCTTAAATTTGGCACTACGTTTTTAGATTTCCAAAAAGCACGATTATATAAATATATAAATAGCAATTTTTATTTTTCATGGCAAAAACTATTTTTCCTGAACGCTTCCCCATCCAAATACAAGCCATGCACGCCCTTGCTTGACTTTCTGTATACGTATCTATATATCCCAACTATTAATAACCCAGAACTACAATTATTTATTCCCCTTAAATCCAACCCCCTATTATTGTACATCACAGCCTACTAATTAGCCAATGCTTCATTGTGACATGACATGACGTCACTGCACATGTGGCAGGAATGCACAGGAGTGTGGGGAGGAACATTCCTGCTGCATACCAGGGGGTGGGGGAAGTTATATTAAGAAGAATGCAGGAGGTATACATTATTCAATTATTTCGCTTCCCTTAACCTTTACTTTTATTATCCTGAACTATTGTCTAAATATTACCATTTTGCAGAAAAATAAGAAAATATTTCATTTAAATATTATTTCGTTTGCGAGCTACAAGAAATTAAATTTTATTTCGATGTCCAGTGATGTCATCTGTCTGTAACAATTTCATCGCTGCCTGATTTTAAAAAGACAAATCCCGAGTCCCAATTTTTTAGAACTTGCAGAAGGAAGACATGCATGCGGCTTGGCAGTGTGAAAATGCATGCTCTGGTTTTTGTTACGAAAAATAAATTTTATTTATACTAAATTAAAAAAAAAATTCATTCATATTTATACAAATTTGTATATAAACATAGTTTAGCTATACGAATATGAAAATAACCAATACCCTGTACAACTAACAGTTTGTTCATCATTGGCGAAGACAGATGACGTTAAGGTCAACTTTTTCACTTTAAAAATTGATATCTCGCATACCACAACATTTTTTTATACGTCTTTGATCATCTATAATTAACTTCAAAAAAATATTTTTACTCTCAAAAGCAGGGTTAGCCTGGTTTAAATTATGATTTAAATAAACTGATTTTTCAATATAAATTATAATAAAAATTTAATTATTTTCTATAAACTATTAATAATAATCAAAATATGTTTTGTATATAACAATATTTTAAAATTAGATGATATATTTTATCCCTTATCCCTTTAATTATTGTCATATAACAGAAAAAAATAAAAGTATTTTAATATGTAACTAAAAGTAAAAATTCTTTGTTACTCTTTTTAGTTTTATTTAGATAAATTATTTTGGTTCCACAACAAAAATTAAAGAGTATGTAATGTACTATACGATGTGCTGATTATAAAATAAAAAAAAACAAATTAAAAATTCGCAAAAAAAAAATGCATCCTATTTCAAGCAAACATTTTTTTTTTATTTCATCTAATACTGATAAATGTCTAATATTGTGTAACCAGTGGTCCAAAAATGTCTACTACAAGTAAACTATCCTTAACTTTCAAGTTAAATTTTCAAAAAATTTTTTTGTTTCATAATCATTACGTCGTACAGTATATACCCTTTAATTTTTTGTCCTAAGTTGTGGAAAGTCCAGTATTGTCTTAATTTTTGCTTGTATTAATTTGGTTATAAAAATTGGCGCCTCCACCATATTTTCTTTAACGACAAAGAGTAAAACTTTTGAAGAGAACTATGGGAAACATTTTTCCATTCCTTGTAGTTTCCCTTATGGCATTTTGCAGATTTTTACAAAGTTAGAATATTGTGAACATTATCGACTTCACCGAGGTATAATTTGAGAAGTTTAATTTAGAAAATTTCTCCAACTTTTCTCAGTTTCCTTTCTGCAACTTTGTTCCTTTCAGACTCGCGTAGATTTCATAAAAAGGAAGGAAATAATAAGAGACTGACATTGAATGGCTAATTATCAATCCTGAATCTTAGGATAATTAGGTGTGGCAAAAATTGTAAATAAGTATTCCACTCAAGATTGCTTTTCAGACAGGTGTCATTTTTAAGTGGGATGTAAATAAAAAATTTGTCTCAGTGGGACTCAAAACAAAAATCATTTTGTAGATAACGAATCCCAGGAAAATTAACAAAATGTAAATATGAAATTGTATTAAATAAAGTAATTAAAAATAAAGCATCAACATAAAATGAATAATATATAGGATTAAAACAATTCATTAATTTTTATCCATTGCCAGTCAAATAATTGAACGATGAAATATAATAAATATATGACGCGTTATAATTTTTATAATAACATATGTGTCCGTACGAAAATTGTAATTAATTTAGCAAAATAATTAATTTCTTTTCAAATTTATGATAATATCGGATTTATATCTTTTATTTAATGTTTAACATTAATTTGGATAAAGCGTGTAATCTATATATGATTATTCCACACATTTTATTTTCACCCAATCCGAATGCTTCGTTTGATGATAGAAGGTATTTTTAGTGAGAAATTTATATTTTTAATCAGAACTGGAAAAGATTACATTTGTGTGTAACACATAAAGCGGGAGTATTTTTTAACGTGAAACATGGAATTTATCATATCATGGTATTTGTTTGACAACAATGTTACTTGCTTGTCTCATTTTAAATTAAACATAGGGAACGAATTTGACATTTGCTTTTTGTGTTATAAATTTTTTTCGCGTCTCCGTCCCATTATGACCAGTATTACAGAACTCAAAATCGTCCAGATACTCTCTATTTGCCGGCAAAATATAGTGATGCCAAAAATTTTAATTTTATTTTATTGGAAATGTAAAACGTTAATTAAAACTACTATTTTTGATTTCTTATTAAAACAAGGGAATTGTTTATATATCCATATTAGCAGAAAATGTACTTGACATAAAAACCTACAGAGTATATAATTTAGGTAGTAATAATATTTCTTCAATAAATTAAAAGTGTCATCGGCGCAAAAAATCTTGTGTATCATACGGCCAGAAACTCTGTTTTCTGCTCAAAATAAGCTCGCTCTCGCAAAAGTTTAGTTTCTGGACTAGTGATACAAATAACTGTTAACCAGGTTACACCAAGTGCAAGATGCAACAATAATTTTAAGAATCATTAATAACTTTAGAGGAAATGGTATAATAGTAGAATGGTCTGCTACACAACAAGTAAATGTAATAACGAACAATTAGACATAAATTACAATAAATGATTTAATCTATAAAGTTTTGAATTACTCACGATGATATCTGAGCAATTGAAATATTTGGAAAATGTTTTGAATTTGAACTTTCAATTAGTCTAAATTTTGAAAATATCCCCCCGTATAAACTTCTGCATTTTAAGATCACCAATAAAAAGAATCCAGATGTGTAAGATCGAGTGATCTATTCTATCATTTCCTCTAAAGTTATTAATGATTCTTAAAATTGTTGTTGCAGTTGGTGTAGGCCTGTCAGAAAATTTTATAACCCAAAAAGCAAATGTGAAATTCGTTCCCAATGTTTCATTTTAAATGAGACAAGCATGTATACATTGATGTCAATCAAATATCAAGTTACCGTGGATATGATAAATCACATATTTTACGTTAAAAAATATATACGGTATGTACTACAAAATAAATAATAAAAAAATCATAAAAAACTGAAACATTAATATTTATAGAAAAAAATAAATTAACATACATTATGCCTACAAGCATATAAATATAAAAAAACTCAGAGTCCTGTGGACTTAAAAAACAACGACCCTAAATCCGAATTATTTAACAATTAAATACCATGTACTATTTATTACCTTGCATTGTCGTTAATAGCAGAGGTATTATAATTGTTTTTCAATGGAATATAATAACTGTAAAGATTTTGAGTTGGTCACCTTTTGTCAAAGAGGGATTCGAACCCCGGTCCACTTTCCGGTGATTTACCCAGCAGCCAAGTCCCCGAGATTCATTGTAGTATGAAAAATGGCGTCCATATATCGCGGGTATTAATTTGCAGTGGTGAACATTTATTTTTTGTGTCGTTGCGTTGGCCAGCCTGCGAAGTGCAGCGTTCAGGGGCATTGGTTCTGTGTAGTGGCAGCACTGTATGATGCCTGGAAGTGACGTACAACTAATTGTGAGAAGTGATTTAGTAGGGAGTTAATGAGAGGGAAAGAACATGGGCGCCGATGTCAGTTTATTTCTTAGGGGCACATTTATATAAACTTGTTTTATTTACACTACAAAAATACTAATCTTAATTTATAGAAATAGATACTTCAATCTTCAATGGAGAAAATTATTTAAAAACCATTAATATTTTTTCTACTATCGTTACTTATTACTTATTTAAACTGCAAGGTATGATAATGATGAATAATTTTCTGATTATGAATGTCAGTATATTATACATTCTCTGTTATTTATAATATATTTTTCCTACTACCGGACATAAAGTACACATTGAATGCACTCTTTAGAGTTTGTAAAGTCACTTTTCACGCCCTAGTGTGTGAAAAATAGCCGTTGCTAGGCAACACAAACACCTTCCTGCAACGGTGGCCATTTACGAATGGATTTATTTACTTTTGAAATTAATTTTTAATACTATTTCGATTGTAGGAAAAATGTTTTACACAACATATGTGTTTTTTATCTCGTGTTATAATTTCCGCATTAACAGCACTTACTTTACCTATTAGTTGCATAAAAGCAGAAATAACTATTTCCACTCTCGTGATTAAAATATTTTATTCATAACTTGACAAGATGTAACTTTGGAACATTTTACAAACTATAATATTTTAAAGTGACGTTTAAGTAACTTATTATATCATTATAAAATAATATGCTATTATGATAAAACATAATGCACATATAGTTAGTTTTAATATTTAGAACACCAAATGATCTTTTTGAAATAAAAAAAAAATGAATGTAATGACTTTCTATCGCACAGTGTGCATAATTCTATTGTGACCACAGCTTCTTTTTTCTTAAATATTCCTTGCAGGAACAACTCCGCACGCCACTGTTTCCACTCATTGCCCATACATCTGGCGTGACCAGTGGCGTAGCGTGATTTTTGTTTTGGCGGTGTAATGGCAGCGCTAGTGGAAAAATCAT
Organism: Stenolophus ochropezus; assembly: GCA_035578165.1. NCBI lineage: Eukaryota > Metazoa > Arthropoda > Insecta > Coleoptera > Carabidae > Stenolophus > Stenolophus ochropezus. The sequence continues at coordinate 20,691,783 of JAQOWZ010000018.1, read as the reverse complement.
TCCGCAGGGTTTTTATTGGCGGTGATATTTCAGGCAGGTTGGCACCACTGCGCGGTTTACAGCTGCAGCTGTTGGCCACCCTGCGAGATTAATATTGGAATGTAGAAACCGTCACTTCACAACTGCAAAGTGTGCTCTGCAAATTGAGACGGATGGAGGAAAAAGTTTTGATTTAGAGCGCAAAACAACATTACACTTTTTATTATTACTGGAAAACTATATTGTTCCTGCGATTTCTCTCACTCGGCAATATAGTCACCCATCGTTTTTTTCTCTGCTGTCATTTCAGCTTAACTAGTCAACATACAAATATAAAAGGTTTATGTGTCTAACAATAACCAAAGAATATAACTTTTGCTACTATTAGTGTAAAGTTTGTGACAATATTAAAATAAATATAAATTCTTTTATTTAAATTTATTTATATTGGTAACATTATTACTGACTTTCCTAGTTAGTTGTATTACAAAAATAGAGATAAAGAATATTGTTTGTAAACAATTATATTTAAGCATAAGTTTTGTAGTTTTTAACTTTAACTAAATTTTCTAATTTAAAGATAAAATTAGCGTGATAAGAACGCAGAATTTAACGTTAGTTTTTTATTTATTCATGGTAATTGCTATTTTCAGATGAAAGTATACGAAATTAATACTAATTTATAGTGATTTTATCAACTTGAAACACATCATTGTAAAAAATATTAAAATAAGAATGTTGGGACCCATATCTTGAGAACTACTGATTAAAAAAAATGTTTGTTCCATTTTAATAGTCCTGTAAAATAGGAATTTTTTGCTCATTTAACCGACCTCGTAACTCTTATAGTTTTCGATAGTAATGGAGCTCCATTTAAAATTAACATCCGGTATACTCCACGGTTAGCGAAGCTAGGATTTGAACCCCAAATTCCTTACACCGTTTTCGAGTCAATTGAGTCACTACTGCTCGTGTTTATAATTCCATAATTAGCCAAATGATTGCATTCTTCAAATAAAATAAATGTTGGCTCTAAATAATATTAATAATATTTTTATTTAAAATGTAGAAATCTTTTCAATATTGTTTGGCGACCATAGATTGAAGCCCATTTAACTCATTGGAGAGTCAACAAAATTAATCCAATTGTATGATAAGACACTAAGCAATATTTATTTGAATGACGGCGTACTGTATGTGAAATAAAAGATGAGCTACAGAAAGAATGTAGCTTTAAACACTATAGTATAAATGTATGACAATTTTCTCAAACCTGGCTTAATATACCTCTAATTGTACAGTTGTCCTAATAAGTTTTTTTATAATTTTGTTTATAAGAATATATACAATCAATTAAATGTAGGCAGTAATTATCATCATTCGTACCTTTGGTTGGCAATTTTCCACGGAAAATTTAACAAACACTCTCAGGCCGAATAGCTCATCTCTTATTTCAAGCACAGAGCATCAACTACGACGACAAATATCTCGGACAGGAAAAGGTATAATTAAAATCGATTCTCTGATTTATTTTTCAGTTATTTATGGCGAAAAGTAAAAATTATTTAACAACTTCAAACCCAAATTCTAGTCAAGAATCCATATTTTAGCAAGGAAAATATCCTCTTATGGTTACCCATCCAAACATTTCTTGCTCCCATTACAGCTTACAGGTTTTTTCTCTCCTACATTTTGTCGGAGAAATCGTCCGCTTTTTACAATAATGACCGCGTTCACGAACCACGAGTTCTACTTTTTTACTCGTATTTTATTTAGGGTTTTTAATAAAGAGCGAATTTTACTTTGAATACGAAATAGAAATTTATTGCATACGTAAAAAACTCGATTTTATTTCAAACAATTTGAGAGAGAGATTATTTTGCAGTGAAATAAAGTTTTTGATCGCAAAAAAGGGATGAATTTATTTGATTCAGATATCACGGATAGCTATTAGAATATGAATTTATATAACGAAATTCCTTTGTAAAGATGATGACATTTTAAATATTTCACGAAAAATACATTTTCGTTGATTGCACTGTTAGAGTAAGTATTCGGTGACCAGCAACCAGCAATACAGAAATGTTTTTAGAAATAGTACTTTAATTGATAAAGGACTTCAGCTCAGAACCGTTGATTGAAAAGTATATATATTTTTCAATCGACGCTCAGAACGCATGTTTATTAAAAGGCTGAGAAAGAAAAGCAATCTGGTTTTTTAAAAAAATATTTACATACATCCTCTGGTCACAGCTGAAAATATATAATTATCGTAGCAAGAGTACCGAAAACTGTTATATAAAATGAATCAATTATAGGTACATAATAGGAAGAGAAAATTATTATATTTATGTAAATGACTAGTAGCTCTAATTTTTTTTTTAATTATTAGAAAATTAATGTAATATATGTGAATATAAATTTTGAAATAAAGTAGGTATAAGGAAGTTCTTTTTTAAAAAACTGATAATGTATAGTTATATAAAAAAATTGTTATGAATTATTTTTCTTCAAATTCATTCAATACTGTCGCAAAAAATATTTTTTCTATGAGACTACGAAATTATTTTAATAACTTCATTTTTTAATCATATTAACGATCTATTTGCAGCAGTTGGTTTTCACGTCATCAATTGTAACCATGATTCAAATCATTGGGGGAAGGGGGATTGATGACATCATCATATCGGGTGAAATAGTGTGATTTCCAAAGTAAATAAATGCCGAATCTGAGAGTATTATATTTAAAAATGGATGAAAAAACAAAAAGAGTTGTCGAATAAACTAAACGAAACTGACAAGACACAATCAAGAACAAATTGTCAACGCCAAAATCATCTTCATAGATGACGTTAGTTACGTTAATTTTTTTTAAATATTTGAAAATATCTGTTACCACAGTTACTAACTAATAATAATTTTGTTTTATTTGTTACTGTCAACAAATGCTAATAATAATATGGATTTTTAACTTTACAAAACTTCCTAAACTATTAGTAAAGGTAAAGACATCAATTTCCCATTTGTGCATTTATAAACAAATGTACTGACCAAGTACATATTCCTATATTTGAAATACATAAATCTTATTTGTATTTTCGAGCCTAAAATAAGATTTGAAATTTTATTGCTGTTCTAATAATAGATCGTAGGTATAAACAACTTATAAATCGTGGACTGAAATATTGATTTTTACACAAAGATAGACATATTTATTTTTAAAAAAATACTATTATTGTCTGCTTCCACTAAATTTTTTATTTGGTATTAACGAATTGGAAATGGAAAAATTGTCCTTAGATATTTGGTTGCTTTATTGAAATGTAATTATTTAGTGAGTTCAATTAAATAGGTTTTAAAATTATTTATTGAGTGTCTAGATTGTTGTCAGATGATAAAAAGTAGATTGTTTAACATGAGAAGAAAAATTATGGCAAATGTTTAATAAAGAATAAGAATTTTGGTGACATTTATTTCAAATTTTAACTGAAGCCTTACACGTCGATTTGACAATTTGGCATGTAGAGCAGATTTGGTGGAACAAATTTTAATAAAATCAGATTAAGCAATATTGCTTTGTCCATGATTAAACTTTCTAATATTAATGGGGTGAGGAAATGAAAAAGGAGTAGAATAAAGTGAAATATTCTAACAGACAATACTTATTATTATTAATATAATACATTTGAAATATAATCGTTCTAATATGGAAATATATTACACAGGCATTATTAAGTACTTATGTGCGAAAAAAATTGACTTCGCTATAACATAAATTAAATGTAAAATTATTTATACAAAATACACATAGCTGCACCGTTATAACACCTTACTCTTAACATATCTTTAGAAAAAATCCAGAAATACAACCTCAACAATTACCAAAGCAATGCCCATTATTGGGTATGTAAATTGTAGAAGAGGATACGTAGGAATAATTATTAAGGGCGTATCTCTGAAACTTTTTCATCTGTGCCCAAAAAATATAAAATCATCTTCATAGCAAAATTCTTATTTTACTAATGCACGTACTTGAGCTACTAGCATTTCAATCTTTTGATTTGGAACAAATATAACAATACTTATCTAAGTCGTACATGTCTATACATTCTATGAGCCCCTAACAAATATAAAATATTTAAAACAATATTTCAAAATGCCTTATTAGTTTGTTATCAGTTCCTTTGTGCTTCAACGTTAATATCATTTTTACAATTTAGTTTTTAAGATTTAAGTTGTAAGGACAACAATATTCAAATTGTTACACCTAATTATTTGGTCAGAATAAAGTATTTTTTGGAAATTCACTTATTGGTCAATAATAATTATTAAAAATTCACAACATCAAATTACTAATTATTAGTAGTAGTTGTTACTGAAAATAGTTTGAGATATGCACTTGCATTTGTATCGTTTACCGTAACGCGTAGTACCAATAGAATCTCTAATTTATAAACAATCATTTCAGCTATTGTTAACTACTAATAATAATTACTAATTTAATCAAATTGTGTTAGTTTTTGACATTATTTGTAAAATGTAACAATAAAAATATTGTTTTTTGTTAACTGTTTTATTTATATATAAGCCATATATAAAATAAATACTGAATTAAGGAAAAATGTGCTGAACATTTAGACATAGAATAGATCTAAATTTTTCTTTCTTAAGTACAAAGAAAATTCCATTTTCCAAGGGCGCAAATTTGGACGGAAAGACTTAATAATAGTGAAATGTACAAATCAACTTTAAACAGCAAATAACGGAAATAAAGTGCCCTTCTGTTCCTTTTTCAACCGTATATGGATTTGACTATGTATAATTCTATATGAGCTACTACTATCTTTCGCCGTTAAGTACAATTAGTTAAAATTACATGGAATTAAGTTATATATACATAAAAATATAAATATATCACCAGTTATTAAAAACTTAAATGTTAAAGTATAAAATTTCGAGCATACGTATTCACATCTATTAACTTTCATACTGCCAAAGAATAGTTAACAATAATACCCATCATGTATATATGTCAAATTTCTACAAAGCAAAATCTGATGTGTTCAACATTACTGTGCGCGAAAAAAAGATGAGCTACCGACAGAACTTTTATTGATTTGCATAGTACAATTATAGTTTTTAAATGGATAGTAATACCTTTATTGTACAATCAATTAAACATTCTTGCTCATCTCTTATTTCACGCACAGTGTACGTCCCGGGTATTTGTGTTATTATTAATGATTATACTAAAGTTGTAGTAGTCAACCCACAGTCCATACCGTTTTTTTTTTATTATAATTTTATCCACAATAACAATGAATTCAGTTCATATCTGTTTTTGGAAAATTTAAATAATAGTTAAATTGACAATAAAATATAACAACCCTGTTTCGTTTCATATAAATTAAGTAAAAAATACGTAATTAATTTGTCCATACCGTGAAAGTTTTCGTCATAATCGAACGGGAATTACAAAACCTTATATTTCATGTTTTGTAATTCCCGCTCGATTTTGACGTTACGCTTTCATGGCCTATTGGTGAATTCACTGCCCCGTGGAATAACTACCAGTTTGCAACAATGTATGAGTTTTTAAAATTAAAATCAGTTAAGATTAAATGTAGGCGAAAGACAGACGTTTTGAGGTCACTAGTTTGACAACATTGTGCATAAGTTGAAAACAGTGTTGGGTGAGAATCCTCTGCACACAGTTAATACTTTAACAAGGAATGTGCTTCAAGGCAACCCTATGTGCTTATATACAAATTGCACCTTATATTGTGTCCAATGAGAGAAATCAACAATGTCTTCGGACTTTTAAACAAAAGTTTGGCGCCCAACTTGGAACTAGTCTTCATTAACTTTCTTTTGGACTGCCAAAATAAATACGTCAATTTGAAAATTCCATTTCTTTTTACCAAAGTAATTTCCAGATTCTTAATCATCATTTTATCATTCATGGCATTACCATATTTTACATTAATTGTCAACTGTTAGATTTAACACGTCAACATTAAAGTTTTTCATTTAATTTTTAGAAAAGTATAGGTCCATCTATTATTGCCAAGTTTCTAATATTGCCTTTCGTTAAAACCTTTCAACTTTCTCTTATCATTTAAAGTTCTTTCTTCAAATTTTATATAACTGTCAAACTGATCAACGTTAAAGTAGTCGTTATTACTTTTATTAAAGTCGGTGCACCAAATATTGTCATATTTCTCATTTCTTTTAGTTAGAATTCCATTTATTTTTGTTTCTGTCAACATGACTTATTATAGTAAAGTTACAGAACATTACATATATTTGGCTCATTTACTATAAGCTCTTTTTTTGTTTGGAATCCATATTCAAATTCCAGGACTAAAAAGTAGTCTTTATTGTACTACTTTCAATTTACTGTGTCCAAGTGACAATTGGAAACCAAACTTTAATTGGTTAAAAAGTTTAGTTGGTTGAAAACCGTTCAAGATTTGATAAAAATTATTCTCAATTACAGGTGGTTTATTCTTTTTTATAACAGTTGGAGCCAAACTCTGATTGGTACAACCAGCCCGAGACGAATTGCGACAAAAATTGTTCCCAAATTTTTCTCTCATTGAAACAGGAAGCATTTGTTCAACTTCCGGCTATCCCCCCGCTAAAGTTGCACCTGAAAAGCCTGAGGGGAGCTATTCAAAAACGGATTCGTACTCTGATTCCCCCTTGTGGCTATAGCCGCCCATTCTGCGTCAAACGGATCGGGGGGAAGTCGTCCAAAACTCTCTGCACTTCCCAGAGACATCGTCCTTGAATGGGGACCCAAAAACGGTGGCCTTTTGGGGCTGGAGCCCAACAGATCGTCCTTGGCAGGTGTGGCGGAGTTCACGATTTGCCCCAACCATTGGTCTGGTTTGGGGAGCTCTTCTTGTTTCGGGGGGGAAGGTTGCGTTATGGGGGAGTAGTTTAGGGATATTGGGGTAGCGGTTTGAGGACGAATTGGAGTCGTATTCAACGAGAAACCTGATGATATACTCGTGTTTTGTATACTAGACGTTTGTATGCTTGTGTTCAAAGATGGTGTGTTTTGAATAGTAGTGTTTTGATTTATAGAAGTTTGGCTATTAAAGTTAAAGTCGTCGGAACCGCTGTGAGTGAGCTGGGATAATCCTTGTGATAATTGTTGGCATAAAGCAGTCACGGAATCTCCAGGGCTTATTTCCGGAATGGGGGAGACAGGTTTTCCGTTTCCGTTTCCGCCATTTCCTCTGAAATAGAAACGGCATTGTTATTATAAAATATACAGAAATACATACATTTAATTAATTAATTATTATATACATTCTGTTGTACTTATGGTTTAAATGATTACGATAATCCATTCTAATATTAACCTTAATAATGAGACATGTATGGAGATGAAAAGAAATTAGATATAATAAAATCAATACAGCTGTAGAAAAGATGACATGAGAGACCCAGATCTAAATGGCTACAAGAAGCTGAACAAGTTATAATAAAAATTGGAGGAAGTACAAAACAGAAAATAGGAAAACATGAAGAAGAATCAGCATTGTAAAAAAAACGGGCATGACAAAACCCAAAGCTAGACAGATTCAAAGAAGTAGCGTACTTCTACTTTATCTGATATTATTTTATTCACAGATAAATTTTAGTGCTCACGCATCTAATTTTCTATTATTCTGTCGAAGTAATGACTATGTCAAAAAAGGATGAAGAAGATCTAAGAATAGCAGAAATAAATATACTATGAACAATAATGGGAATAGTAAAATTGCAGAAAACGAATTCTAACCTACAATTAATCATAAAATAAGCCACAAAGAGTCAAAGAGTCGAGACACGTATGAAATCAAAAGAAACAGATATAATAAAACAAATACTGCAATGGAAACCAGTAGAGAAAAGAAGACGAGAGAGACACAAATTGAAATGACTAGAAAAAGTAGAAGAGGATTTAGGACCGTCCTTAAATTACGTAACGCAAAATTGGACAATTTTTTGTATCCCGTCCCCATCTTGTGTCTCATCCCAAACGTAAAAAGGAACCCCATTTTAAATATTAAATATTACGTAACTCAATACTTAACCCCCTCCCCTAATTTTATATAAACCAATTTAAAGTTTTTTGTACTCAAATATATTTTTAATTTTATTTTATCGTTACGTAATGCACACATTAATCCTCTCCTTCTAGATGCGTTACGTAATTTGAGGACAGCTCCTTAAAAAGAATAGGCATAATAAACTATAAAATGAAAGAAGAAAACAGAGAAAAAGAAAACATAAAAAGCAATCTAACGTAAAGAACTGGGGACTGATTCTTTCAAAATAAAAAACTAGAGATCTTCAAATAAGTAACATAACCCCACCTAGGAGTAAAATTCTGTACAATCAAAGCTCTATGAAAAAAACGACTAGTGTTTTAATTATGATATTAATTTCCTTCACGGTAACTCAACTAATAATCAAAGTTAACTTACATTTGCACCCCATTGGGCCCTCTATAAGCCCTTAACCTCTCAGCATTACTCGGCAGCTCATTAACCCTCAAGCTCATCTGCCTCTTGAAAGGCGAGTTATTCCCCAGCTGGCTGAGTCCTCGGAAGCTGCCCTGGCGCTCCAGCATGTGCGGCGTGGCGTGGGGCCGCTCGATGGCGAAGGGGTTCACGGGCGGAGGCTTGGGAGCCACCGGCGCGTCTTTGTCTAGCCGCTCCGTGAGTGTCGACTGCCTGAAGGAGCCGGACCGCGTGAAGGTGTTCGTGGTCTGGTCGAAGGTCATAGTGACGCCGCACTCCTTGTCGCGGCGCTGCTTGCGTTCTAAGCAGGCGGCGAATGCGCAGCCTACTGCGTGGGATAGTCTGAAAAGAGAGGATTATTAATATTATATTTATTTATTTTACACAGTCTAACAGACCGAAGTTCAGTAATAGGACAAGGGAGCTACAACTTATACTGAGTTCAATTAGGACTCAATGGTAGATATTTTTAGTTAGTTACCACTGCCCGTAATATATTAGGTCTTCAAGATCCAAATTTATAGACATTGTTAATGTTTATTGTACACTGACTAACAGACCGAAGTCTAGTAATAGGACAGCGGAGCTATAGCTTATAGTGCCAATTCGGATTCAATGGTAGTTATTTTTAGTAAGCCACCACTGCCCGTAAAATATTAGGTCTTCATGGTCCAAATTTATAATCGTTCCTAAGGATTTCTTAATTAATCATTTTTTCAACCATTTGCACTTTCCTCATTTAAACCCACAAGATAAAAAATTGTTCTATCAAATCACATCACTAAAATTAATTTAGGGTGTGACATTGCTGGTGGGATCAGATCACATCACAAAAATCAGTTCAGGTTGTAATTTGAATTAAAAAATGTAAGTAAGATGTTTGACTTTGGGACTTCAATCTTTGGTTACTCTGGAAAGATGATAGATAAACTGGGAGCCAAAAAGACATTCTTCTTCCACAATTCTACCATGCTGACGTCACATATCCTTTCTCCGAAATTTAAATTGGTAATAACAATATTATTGAAAAGTAAGGTTTACTTTTTATTATTATAATGGGAAGTTACAGTGCTTAATTTTTATATTTTATGACATACAATGAAATTCGATTATGACAGATACTCTCTGTGCGTTCATCTAGGCAGGCAATATCGTTCTTTATCAAATAGCTTTTATTACTATGATTGTTCAATAACCAGAGCTAATAAGCAAACTAAGCTTAGGGCCCCAGCTAAATAAGGTCCCCCGAGTATTTCCATTAAATATTTTTTCCGCGGATGTATTAATTAGGTAATTAGGATTTTTTTTTATTAAATTATTTTAACAAATACCGCATTAAGTAAAACCATTAATATTTAAAATATATCTTTAAAAAAGCATTTGTGAATTCAAATTTCTCACATCAATAAAAAATACAACGCTAAACGAACAGATTCTCGTTTTTGGTGGACCTGAATTTTAGTGGCATTCTATCCAAATGCTTTGAACATTAATCTTAGTAACAAGATGACAAAGATGAAAGAAAGGGAGATTTTAAAAATGACTTTATATAATTACTACGATGTGATTCGAAAATCAAAATATAGGATACAGTCTGTATTCCCATACTTTGAGATAGCTCTTCGCATTTTTTTGACTTTAATGATTACGAATTACATCGGAAAAAGATAAAAATCAATGAAGGAGTAACAAACACCGATTCTTTTTTTATATTAGTTATAGTATGTCACTTGTGCAGAATACCTACTTCCCACTCATGTGATTCCAGCACTAGACTTCATCTCATGCTAAAACCACCTCGTGGGATTCCGGTAACTTTTGCTAGTAGAACTTACCTTTCACCACTCTCCCTTAAAGCGAGGAATCCATGGCACATCCACCTTCTCGTTGTGCCATCTCTGCAGATATAACTGAACCCTCTTTCATGATTTCTATCCGGAGCACAAAATGAAACTTTCTCTATAGTCTGGTCCACTATCAACCCTTTCGTTTCGTCTTCTACCACTCTTAATCCATCGCCGCTTACGTGTAATATGGCTCTAATTGGTCTTCGACGAGAAGCCTACAAACAAAACAATCTTCATTTTTTTGCCATAATTTGAAATGTACTAAAATAATTTCTAAATGAAAAATGAGATCTACTGATAATTGAATTACTAATAACTAAAACTCAGGCTCATATAAAATACAAGGGGTCGCTTTAAGTAAAACGATTTAAAAAATTTAATTCTTTATAACGTTTCTTCTACAAATTTTTCTCAAAATGTCTAAGAGATAACTCACAAATAATATATTTCCTTCAACAGTAACATGAAATTTTAAAACATAAAAATTTCAGTAAAATCTTCTAAAATCAAGCAACTTTCTGCAATTAAAATTTTCTGGATGCAGAATAGGATGACATCTAATGTTAAATTTAAGAACTATTCCTTTTGCTAGACAGATCAGATCGAGATCAATTGGATCAGTTCATGTTAGTGATGTTAAATCAGTTCACGTATTCAATGTAAATAGGAAGCCTTTGGATTACTTTAGCCCGTGATGTGGTTGTAACTTTAATTTTATTATTATTATTATTATTATTATTATTTTGTATAAATTAAATAACACCTGATTTTCATCTCCTTTAGTTAAACCAAAATCTAAGAATTTTTTTATAATTTGAAATTTCTCCATTTCCTTTTACACTAGAGTGACCATTTATTTCTCATATGAAATCAGTAAAAGACCTTTGTCATCATCAATACATTCAGTACGGTTTGTAAAAAATCAGTACAAAATGTATTTCAAATTGTTTATCAGTACAAGGGTCTGAAAATCAGTACTGTACTGACAAAATCAGTACGAATAGTCACTTCTACACTATTCAAAAGCAAAATCACGAGACACACTGAAGTGATATTTCTGATCTACCTGGATGAGTAGATTTCTTAGGATCAGTACATTCAGTACAGGAAGTAAACTGATCCAGTCAAATGAAATGAAAATAAGTGATTTAGATTCAAAAATGTATATTAGATCTGATCCAAATGGCAAATAAAATACGCTTCAATTTTATAAATACTTTTCATCTACGACTTTTCCCTGAAAATGCTTGACTTGAGAGACAATCTACAAGTCTATAACTCCGTGATGATTCTCAAATGATAATGATGATGATACCTACCCGAAGTACCTTAAGGGCCTCTTCACAGACTTGCATCCCTCGACTTTCGAACACTTCGACACACCCTAAGTACTTGACCTGGAAGGTACAGGTTCCACTCCTGACGGCGGCTTCGTCCGCCTGCCATTGGTGCGGTTTAGACGACTCCGGAACGCGTTCTTTGCGTTTCCGGAAGGAGTCCCGGAAACTCCGGCGGAGACGGTCCATTTTACGGGGAGAACGAAGGGACCGACGCTGCAAAAAAATATAAAATTAATAACAAAGAAAATATGTTTAACAAAAAAAAAATAATATTTTGATGGCTTATATTGTACACAGTACTCCTTAGATAATATTAAGTCGAAAATACCTTATACATTTATGTCCAAATCTTAATATTACAGAATTTATGGCTCATATAAAATTTAATAGAGCAGACCATGATTACACTTTTTTGTTGATTAATTGTAGCAATTGTTTCTTCCTTAATGTTTCATATTTGTGGTATCTCATATAAAATTGCCATGGCTACATTTTCAAATAAAGAATATGCCGATAGTCACTATATTTCAACAGGATGGCGCACCGCCTAATTTTGGTAAAATATTAGAACATATCTTATCTAAAGGCCGTTTTAGACTAGCCTATATATATGGGCAATAAATAGTACAAGAAATGGTACAATATGTTTTACCAAAATTTGTTAGATTTTGAAGAAGTTTTGTATGATACTAATGCAATTTCTAAAGGTGGCTTTACAGGATCAAAGAATTTGAACTATTTTATGTCATATTTTTACATCATATTCTTTGATCAAATGGCTCCGCTTTACACGTTCAAAATTTTTGAACTATTTTCCCTTATAAAGTAGGGGTATCAGTAAAGAAAAGAAAAATATAGGTTGATCACAATGATATATGATTTCACATTTGTTTATTTTTCACTTTTGACATTTGATAACAACATTATCCCTAGAATTAACTAAAATTTGAAGTAAACGACCTTGAAATTTAGGACATGCTCTAAGTGAGAATTTCTATGTCATAGCATATGAACTATGAACAGTCAAATTTCTTTGAACGTGTAAAGTGTCAGAATCACATTGAACAATACGAAGTTGTAGAAATTGATGTAAACTTATGATCGTCTAAAGTGTCCTAAATTTCAAGGTCGTTTACTTCAAATTTTAGTTAATTCTAGGGATTTTGTTGTTATCAAATGTCAAAAGTGAAAAATAAACAAATGTGAAATCATATATCATTGTGATCAACCTATATTTTTCTTTTTTTTATTGATACCCCTACTTTATAAGGGAAAATAGTTAAAAAAATTTGAACGTGTAAAGCGGAGCCATTTGATCAAAGAATATGATGTAAAAATATGACATAAAATAGTTCAAATTCTTTAATCGTGTAAAGCCACCTTTAAACGCCCTTTGTACAATATATTGACTCTGATTCTGGGCACTTTTTTTAAAAATGACAATGTGACAAGTAAAATTAACCATAAATTCACTTATATTTAAAATTTGCTATACTTGCAATTTTACCAGTACTAACACTAAGTTTTCTAAAACCACAGTGTATAAAAAAAAAACAAATAAACGTTAGAAACGTGTGAGATCACAAAATTCATATATGCGCGTACGGACAAATTAAGTGACGTATGAAAAATAGAACGTGTTCTGTTTTTTCAGCACATTTACGATCGTATACAATATTTTAACCAATTTGCTGTGTGATACTAGCCAATTTAAATTGTACCAAAAATGGTGGAAGATCTTGTACAATTTATAGGCTAGTCTAAAACGGCCTTTAAAAACAACTTTGTTAACCGATGGATTGAAAGAGGAGGTGCAGTTTTCTGACCACCGACGCCTCTCGAGTATTATCTTTGAGGACATGAGGACATATGAAGAGATTAATATATGCGGAGAAATCTATACATCCATACGAGCCGAACCTGATTTTCTTGAAAGAGATGAAGTATCTCTTTCAAGAAAATCAGGTTCAATTATAGAAAGAATGTGTATTACTATATACAGACAGACATTTTGAAAAATTGCTTTAGTAATTAACTTTGTATTAAACATAATTAAATAACTAAATTTAGTTTTATTAAATTTAATATAAGACTTTAATTAAAATATTTTCTAAAAAATTTAAAGATATATTTCTTAAAGAAAAACAATACCATAATTATATTATTATAATATTTAAAATTTTCTAAGGCCATATTGCCTCACTATTTCAACTACACTGCACGTCATATGAGATTTTCTAGATAATTTAGTGACAAATGAATCACAAAATTTCGTAAAGAACTCAAGGATACATTTCATATTCTAGAATATAGTAAATTTCGTAAGGTTTAAGTAATGAAACCGTATTTTAATTAAGCATTGTTGTCGGATTGTCGCAAATATAATATAGTACATGAGAAGAATTAATTATACAGAAAATGAGTACAATGCAATATTGAAAGTAAAACTTCTTTGTAGTACACTTGTTTTTAGTTTAAAACATTTATGGAAATTTCAGAATGAAATTAGAAATTTTAATAATATGTATGTAAGACCAGTGTATATATTTAAAATTATTAATTAAAAATAATTTTAATCATTTATACATACAAACAAATATTATATAACTTATAAATATACCACTGTACTGGTTCTAGTTTTTTATAGATTTTCAGCTTTAAAGTTTTGTATTTTCTTAACATCCGGTAGATGGCTATACTTGTACTGTTTCAGGAGTAAATAGCATCAGAAAAAAATCCAATTTTATTATTTAAATAAAAATAAAAATTAATATATTATATTATTAATAAATGTGATCCATATTATATCAATTACATTGTTATTTATATTTCGTTTATATATAAATCCATTTTTGTTGTTATACGTCTTCCATTTTTTGTAACTTAAATTTGATTGGTTAGTTTCATATTAATTTTTGACATACCGTATTAAAATTTAATCAAATATTAAATGGTCACCACTAGAACTAAAATACTACTAACTTTTTAGTTTGAACATCATATCCTCATAAAAACATAAAAAACAAATAGTATTATCATTCTTATCTTTGATTAAGAATATGTAGTTAAGAGATTACATATGTGACGTATTTAGTAGAGATTTTGAGTTATAACTTTTAATTTATGAATTGTATTTTAAATATAAATCATGTTTTATAGTACCTAATATCACCATCTTTACTTAACACAAAATTTTTCTTCTATAAATTAAATTTCAATATAATATAATAAATAATGTTTCTACTTTTATGTATAGAAATACAATTGTAAATATATAACGACCTTGTTAAAGTGATACATTACTATTAATGTTTACAGTATTAGAGTACTTATGATAACTAGGTACTAGAATTTTTTTATGCAGGAAATGAGCTTAACTTAATAAAACTTAATTAAAAAGTGTTCTATTTTAAAATAAACAAAAAATTAGCTAATTATAACAAAGGAAGACCTAGTTAACTAATTAACAGATGCAATATTGCATGGAATTATGACATACATATTTTTCTCACATAATGAAACATTTACGACATGAGAACAAGTTTTTTTTTGCAAAATTTTACTCATAATTTTTAAATGATTCCGTTTTAGGTGTTCAAATAATATTTTAACTTTATTTAATAATAAATAAGACATAACAATGGTTATAACTTTTTATCACAAAAGATTAATATTTTGACAAATTTCTGATGTAAAAAAACATATTATGATAACAAAAACATGTTTTTCTTTATATGTTTATGTCTCAATTATTTATCACATCTTACTACATTAGATCTCTTGTGTGTAAAATCCGAATAAAACTGGAAAACAGGAATGGGTAAAATAAGCAAAACTGAAAAATAAAATAGAAAATTAGAAAAATGAAAACTATCAAAATTTAGAATAGTTATTTATAATATAATAGTTGATTCACTATTTTATTGATGATAAATATATTTTTTATGTATACATATTTTATTTGAAACTCATTTTTCCAAATTTTTATAACCGTAATAACAACCCGGAATTTTTATTTGAAGTAACCGAAATTTATTCTGATAATAATAAATCACGGCGTTACAGACATTTCCATGAAGGAATATTTTGAAACGTAAAAAAAATAACAGGAAAGGAAATCAATACATCTTGTTAAGTTGTTCTCAAGAAATTTTAAACTAAAAATAGAACTTCTACGTAATAATTAGGCGAAAAAGTTAATTATCTTTTTACAATGAAAACTTTGCTCTTTTATAGAACAAAAATCCTAGATTGAATAGAATCACAAATAATATAGTTTTACTGATAGGTCAATGAAGAATTAAAAATTCACATTTTAATTAAAACTTCAATATTTCTATGCGTTCCCAATTCGCATGCAATCACAAATAATTTATAAAAAATATAATTTAAAAGTTTTTAAAAAAAAATTGTGTTTCCAGACATGAAATAGTTATTCGACAAAATATATATTTTTCGTTTGAAAATTTGGTTGCAGAAAACAGTTCATATGACATTATGTCAATAAATATTAAATATAGGTAATAAATACGGGCTGGTAGTAAATTTTCAAATTATTTTCTTTTTGCACTTGTTGCACAATATACTATTTCTCCTTTTCCGTTCTTTGATTATTGAAAAAAAGCAAAAAAAACAGTTTTTTATATGTTCTGTTAATATTGGAAAGTTTGTTTGACAACTTGAATCAAAGATTTTATTTTTGAGTATTTTAGGTACATAAATACGATTTTACAGTAAAAACTTAAATTTTCTAATTTTTAGGATTCAACTGTGATTGGAAATAGCTTGGCTACGCGGAGTAATTTTACAATTTTAATTGAAATGTGAATTTTTAATTCTTTATTGAGCCATAAGTCAATTAGACAATGATTGTACACCGAACATTCTTTTTCCATTACAAAAGTATAAACATTTGAAAATATGTGTAATTTATAACAAATTATACATCGGCAGTACGGCAATTTATGTGCTAGTCACATCATATTTTTATTTTTATGTTCCGTCACATTGAAAAGCGGCATTTTTCAGCAATAGTTGTAAATGTAATTATCATCACTTAGCAACTTACATGGAAATTTACCTGCGAAAAACAAGATGTCAGCTTCAATAAAATACAAATTAACAAGAATCTATTTTTGTATTTTTAACGATTTATTAGCTCAACTCACGAACATTTTATGTTAAATCATATTTTTTCATATATTTGATTTGGAGTTTGCATGATGTACGAAATTTATTGTTGTCACGTTTTTAGCATTTTTACTTTGTAGTTGTATTACAATAACTAAAGTTTAGAAATGACAAAAAGTTCAGTATATTTTTACAATTTTTATCTTTTATCGATTAATATAATTTATAAATAACAATTCTGACATGTAAATGGATTTATTTTCACACGTGGTTTAGTAAAATGTAATATTAATATTACACGTATGACTTATCTGCTATATCGGAGTTATCAAGAGATATATTTATACTGTTTAAATTGTTTATCAGACGGCACTCTAACTGGCTTACAGCAAGCACCACAAAGACTATGTGACGTCATGCATTGTGTTGGATAATAAAATGTAGAGACGATCGTTTCGATCTATCAGACATCAGATGTTTAATGATATGGTATTATTTTATAAAAAAATATTTTCTACCAAAAATTACAAGTAAAATTTTTTGTCACGAATGGAATTCGGCATGACAATTCCTGAAAATATGTGCATTTTTTAATTAATTACTTGTTATTTAAAAAAATGACAGAATTGTCAGTGTAATTTGACTGTAATTATGAGTTGAATTATCTGTAGTAATGTATTCAGTGCATGAAAAATGATTTTGCATAAAAATTTATGTTGCCTAGAAACCGTATGAATTTGTTTTACTACAAGTGTGTTATATTACAAATAAGTCATGTGAGCAAAGTTTAGCTCACGAGGCCGTTTCTGAAAATAAGTATGTTCTGATTTCCATACATTTAAAATCTTGATTTTTCATTGGTTATTAAATTGTAAAGGAAATATTTAGCACAATTGCTGAAAGAGACACAGAAATACTGATGTTATTTTTTAGAGAACAGGAGCACTAATTTTTTTGATAAATTATTAATAAATATTGAATATTTCCAAATCATTTTTATGTTGTATTAACTTTAAAATTAAGTTGCAATGTAAATTTCTGTATTAAACTTGTTAAATCCCATTACCTCAAGCATTAAATATTCAGAGAAAATCTTCTTTTTACTATATCGTTTTCAAAATGTATATTTCAACGCAATATTAACCTAGAACCCTTATAATCTAACTCAGACATCACCTGCTGTGAATGTCATTAAAGGTCAATCGATTAAAAGGTAAGAGATGATTTAGCTTCTAGTACGACAGACCTAAGTGTGGAGCAAATCAATTACTCGCATAGATGAGTGTTTATAAATACATAAATATCAAAGTGTTATTCTTTGTTGGAGTATATTACAATATGCAAGGAATTCACAGTAATCATGCACAAGGTTTTCCATTATTTATGTATGAATTGCAACATAATAACAGTTGATACTTGTAACAATTTCCTATGCATTAACTCCTAGATAAAGACGGGGAGATGCATAAAGATAACTGTATTTACAAGGTTATCTAGTCTAGTTATACCTAGCAAATTATAGATAGCTAAAACTCACCTTCGATGTTATGATTGTCAATATTTTCAAGAAAACATGTTGATGCTATTAAATATTAAAGTGAAGAGTGAATTGCTAATGTAAGAGATGAATAGAAATAGAGCGACAAGACATCGATAATTCTTGTTTGATTGGTTTTATTATTGTTATTAAGTTATCTGATTCTCATAAACAAATTGGTGACATCTTATAAACTTAGTTGGACAACTATAATTCTATTCCGCAATTAGTAAAGCACTGTGGAATGATATATTAGTCTGAATTTAACATTCTCGCGTTTCATGTTATAGGAAATAAAATTAATATCTTTTGAATAAAAAAACTTTTTTAGTTTTAGTTTTTAGTTCGGTATAATTTATTTAACCCAACATAAAAGGTTTTTTTCAATTATTATGGGTTTTGAAATAGTTATTTATGCAACTAGTGTGTAAAGTAAGTGTTTTTTAGTCGAGTGCTGTTTATCTGTTTAACTGAAATTATAGCACCAGGTAAAAAACACTATGTTCCACACGTGTTACATACATCATTTTTCCTACAACTGAAATATTAGTAAAAATTAAAGTGTTTACGTTGCCTAGTAACGGCTACTTTTCAAGCACTAGTCAGTGAAAAGTGACTGTTTACAAACTCTAAAAAGAGCATAAAGATATACTTTGGGTAGTGTAGGAAACATATATTATTAATACACAATTTTTCAATAGCTCTTCATTTAATTTATCTCTTATGACATAAATTTGTCATTTACTTTCTCTAGAAGCATTGCCCTTTAAATATAAATAAAACTAAGTAGCAATAAAATACAATTTTGTATTCTGACAATAAAATTTGTTGTTTTGCGTCTTCTACGCAACGTCTAAAACACTCTTATTTCTAGAAAATTTATTGAAAAATGTATCCCAAATATTCTCTTGTCTAATAATAATAAAAGAAAATAGTGGAATATTAAATAAAATTTAATTTGGCATAATAAATTTAGTGCATTTGGTTTATCATATTGGCAACGAATAACGAATTATGTCCATGTTAACAGCACTTGGCAGCATTGAAACACATAACCATAAAAAAATATTACAAGGAAACAATTATTGATTTTGTTTTTCGTACAACAGATATTGTACATGCCTGTCGTAAGCTCGTGCCACAAAACATTCATCCGGGAATCAGGAGTTCCCGCACTTGATATGTAAAAAAAACTGACCCAACTCTTCCCAAGTAGCTAATATGTTACAACACCCAAATTAGTTTATTAATATTTCATTTCAGGGAATTATAATAAATAATAATATTAGATCATGCTTTCGGTAGCTCATCTTTTATTTCACAAATTGATACTTCTACCAAAACTAAAACCACCATTCTAATACAAACTAACACCGCCCCTGTTTACCGTCACATCAGCTACGAATGACATGTAACAGAGTAACATATGACCGTGTATATTACACTCGTACAGCCCTTGTTTCATTCCGGATGTGCTCAGTGAACTGTGGTCACTCCGTGTGATTCACTGAACACTCATCGGGTCGGCATTCAGGGTTGGGAGGCATCTAGCTGAAAACTACCTTTGTGGACTGGAAGGGTTTCGCTGATGACCTTTGTAAAGAAAGGCTAAAAATGTTTCACTAATTCGATGGGATAGTGGACAACATTCATTAGATTTAAAGGATCAATCATTGGACTCGTTAGAAAAATATAAAAATAACAGTTGAATCATCAGAAAACAAAAAGGTTAAAATGTTTCACTAATTCGATGGTCTAGTGGATAACATTCATAGATTTAAAGGATCAATAATCGGACTCGTTAGAAAAATATAAAAATAACAGTCCATAACCATCAGAAAACAAAAAGGTTAAAAATGTTTCACTAATTCGATAGTCTAGTGATAGTGGATAAAATTCATTATATTTAAAGGTTTAAATCATTCGACTCGTTAGAAAATTATAAACATAGTAGTTGAACGATGAGAAAACAAAAAAAGTAGATAAATATTTGTTGGTAAATATTTATGAAAATCTCTATTATTTCTAAAAGTGTATATTATGTCATCATCTATGGCACAACATTCCTATGTGGAATAGGGCCTCAAGTACCTGGGGTACTTGTTTTCATGACATATTTTACTTGCATTTTAGCAATGCAGGTTGTCAGCCTACAGTCTCTGAAAGGTCAGCTCACACCGAGCATTTGTGCGTTAACTACGACCACACAACCGTACTGACTGACGTATATTATGTACTAGACAATATATTTGCTACAACAAATTAAAGAATCAAATAAATAAAATCAGATGAACAAGGCATGTGTTAATGAGAATGATCTAATAGGTAAAGAGAAATTTCAATAGCCAGCTACTAGCAACTAAACTAAAAGGAAAACTGAAAACAATATACGTGGACAACACATTGAAAGACCTACTAATACTAGATATAAGAAACTGGAGAAAAGCAGCATCGGATCATCAAAAATGGAAGGGTATTATTGAGGGGGCAAAGATCCATTCAAGAATTAATTACGTCAAGAAGGAGAATTAAATAAAACGATAATAGATTAAATGAGGTTTTCTATATCAGCGGTCGGCAACCAACACCAAGTAACACGAAATAACTTTTAAAATGACATGCTTCGATTTTACCTTAGCTCAAATCAGTGTTGCTAGATTCAAGGAATTTCTTCAAAATTTGAAGAATTTAAGAAAATTTAGGAAAAAGATTTACAGTAAATATTTTCAAGGATTTTAGAGTTAGGTACATTCGGTAAAGCGTTTCTTGGAATTCCACCATTTGCTCAATAGTTATCCTGAATGTGTCCTATGCAAGATCTTCCTTTTCGATTCTCGAACCTTTTCTTTTATTCTATCAAGTAAAATTTTTGATAGTATTTTACTAGAGTTACTGAGTAAGGTTATTCCTCTTCAGTTAACCTAGTTAAAGTCACCCTTTTGTGGTAGCAAATGAGATTTAATTTTACGTCCCTAAAGAGTACAATTTTTTTTAAACATTTTGTTTTTCTTAAACTTTTGCCTTTTCCTTTAGTGGTACGCGACATGACTGAAATTTAAGAGTTCACAAAAAGTGACATTTCATTACATAATAGTTGCCGAACGCTGCCCTATACTAACCGGCATAGTGTATGACAATCGCGTATCTAAAAAATTTATATACTAGTCACATATTGTTCCCTTTCTATGACTGCAAATGAAGTCAGCAGGAAAATAGTAAAAAAATTACAGTTTTATTACTTTTTAAAATGATATCAGCATCCGTGCTGAATGCACTAGTACCATATCTATAGATAATGAATCGAAATTTGCAGGAAGCTAATTTCAGCCTATGCATAATAATCATCTGTTGTGACAGATAACTTGAAGGAGTGATATTTTTTAGAAAATTTGCGTCTGGGAAACATTTCTACAGACCGAAGGTGCAAAAGTAAATGAACTTAAATCTATGACGCCTTTTCGATTTTATTCTGTCGCTTTATTATCTAACATTTATTTATTTCCAAAAGCTACAACCCCATATCAAAGTTGTGTAGAGTTAAAACAAACTAAAGAACAGTATTAAAACAAAAATTGTGTTGACAAACGCGAAATATTTCAAATATATTCATTTTTGTGCCCAAAATTTTTATTTTGGGAAATAGTGTATATTGATAGATCTCGACGCGCTGATTTCAAATTTTCAAACGGAATTAAATTGTCCCTTTTCGTTCCTGAGATATTTCCTGTCAAAATTGCACCTCAAAAAAGTGTGTTTTTTGGTTATATCCCTAAAATGGGTAGAGATACAATCTCAACGATTATACCAGTCGATTCTACGGTGAAAGTTACATAAAGAAATGTTTTTTTCGGATATACGTTCTTTGGAACGATTAGGTGAAAAATGAGAAAATTGAAAAAACCTAAATTTCTAAATTTCATCAAGAAACTTTTTTTCACCAAAACTTTTCATTTCTTAGACTTAAGTAGGTATCGATGCGTTGATTTCAAATTTTCAAACCGAATTGAATTATCTCTTACCGTTCTCGAGATATTTGTATTCAAAGTTGAGTTTTGGCAATACCTAAAAAAATAGGTTTTTTAGGTATACTCCTTTAAGGGTTAGGTTTACGACTTCGGCGACTCCAGTAATCGATTCTACGAGCAAAATTACATAAGTGTACCAATTTTTAGATTTTTATTCCAAAGGATACAATTTGTAGAAAGGAAAAACGAAAATGGCCAAAATCGAAAAAAATCGTCAGGGGTTCATCAGGCATTTTTTTCGATTTTTGGCCATTTTCAGTTTTTTCCTTGTAGAAATTCTATCTGTTGAGATAAAAATCTGAAAATTGGTACACTTATGTAATTTTGCCCGTAGAATCGAATAGTGATGTCGCCGAAACCTTAACCCTAACCAATTAAGGGGTAAACCTAAAAAACCTGATTTTTTTAGGTATAACTTTGAACTCGAATATCTCGAGAACGGGAAGAGATAATTGAATTCGGTTTGAAAATTTGAAATCAGCGCATCAACATCTACTTAACTCTGAAAAATGAAAAATTTTGGAGACAAAAAGTTTCGTAGTGAAAATTTGAAATTAGGTTTTTTCGTTTTTCTCATTTTTCTCCAAATCGCTCCAAAGACGGTATATGTGAGCAAAACATTTCTTTATATAACTTTTCCCGTAGAATCGAATGGTACAATAATTGAGATTGTATCTCTACACATTTTTAAAATGTACCTAAAAAACACACTTTTTTGAGGTACAACTTTGAGAGCTCATATCTCCGAAACGAAAAGAGATAATTTAATTCTGTTTGTAAATTTGCTATCAGCGTAGCTAATTCTTTAAAAAATATTACAAACAAAATTTTGTAAAATTTTATAATTTTCGAGGTAAAAATTCGATATTTTCAAATATTTTTGTGTTTACGTAAAAATACAGCGTCAGCTGCTTTTGGAATTACTTCCCCTGTTATTACTATATACATAAAGTATTATATTATTCGTTATTAATTTTATAAACTTACTTTAAAAAGGAGAAAAAATATCAGTCGAGAGCACTTACTTTCCTCAATATTTAAAGATCTATTACAAATTGATCAATAAGTAATTTCGAAAATTATTGACCAGAGAATCGGCAAGTAAATGGTTATATATATACCAGCGATCAACCTTTCATTTAAAAATGATAATTCTTGTAAAATAATTTCTTCAAATATTTCTAAATTTGATTGTTGCTGCCCTTTGTACATAAATAAATAGAAGTAAATAATTATAACGCTGTGAAAACCATTGTTAAATCATGTTTTAGTAATAGTACAATGGTAGTAGAAAAACTAAGGTTTATTAAATATGAATACAAAATTTTTGTAAGTGAAATCAAAATGAAAACGGATTGGTAACAGAAACGAAACTTCTTTTGTGAATCTGTGTCTTGAACGATTCAATTCAAATAAGTGATTTGCCTACATGATTAATTCAAATTGCATTACAACATCCACACAATGATGAATCATGCAGTAAGTGGATCTGTTTAAACTTTAAACTCTGAACTTAAAATAGAGTACCACTTCCTGACTATCGATCCTCTATCAAATATACATGACTTCGTGTGTTCTCGATTTTGCGTTTTGTTAGAAAAATAGAGTTGTTAATAATGGATTACAAAACCTTACTATGTACCATGTCATATGGTAAGTGTATACTTATACATTATTCTAGGAAATAAATATATCGATATGTATTTATACATTATCTTGTCCAGGAAAAAGTTAACATATTTAATGATAAGATAATGCGTTTTGTATATTTTTCAGGAAAATTACAAAAAAATATTATCTAATAATATTTACAACCAAATCTCAAAATTTGATTTGTAAATTCATTTATTCTATAAAGTATACACACTTATAGTAAAATAAAATCGTTTTTGCAATAACAGAATTTACGAAAAAATTGTATTTCAAGGTACTTTTCTTGGAAATATAAACTAAACTCATCCTAGTACAAAAGTACAACAAAACGATTCAATTAAAAATTTAAAATTTTTCTCTTCAATAGGAAATTTTTAGAAAACAGCTCTTTTAATTAATAATTCTTGAACATCTCAAAAGATGGCTACAAACAAACAGGAATTAAATTTTGAAACTTTTTCATGAAAAGAAAAAGAAACAGTTTTACTTAAATTATTTTAAAAAAAACCTTACATATATTTTTGAATTCTTCAATAAAATCTGTTGATTTTCGTCAGCTAAGCAACATCGAGAATCTTAACTTCCCACTTTTCCCCCAGATTAGCGTGCGGGAAATTTCAGAAAAAAAAACTCCTATTTCTAAAGCATACCTAAATTCAAAAACTATATTTATAATTTTTTTTTGTTTGGTTAAAGTGCTGGTTATCTCATCCATTAGTTACTAAAAAAGTCGCATCGAAATAATAAATAACGCATACATTTTGACAACTTACGTCAGTTTTTCCATGTGATATTTTTCTATTAACATAAGTTTAAGGTAACCGGCACTTTAAACAAAATTGAAAATATCGACCTTCATGAAAATTTGATTGTATGTAATGGTTCTAACCACTTTTTTACTTCCTTCCTACAAAGTAAAGGAAGTATTACAGTCAGGAAAAATTTCGGATTTCAGGTTTCAACGGATATATTTATTCATCACCATCCCTGAATCCATTTTTAATAGTTTCGGCGTGACGTCTGTACGTTCATATATCGCAAAACTCAAAAATGATTAGTGGAAGAATTTATTTTTTTTTTCTATGGGACTGCTATAACATCTATTGTTGTGCACCTTTTTTACTAAAACCAGCAGTGCCAAAAAGGCACTTTTCCCACCTCCATTTTCTGTTCCAATCGACCTTTTCAAAAGGGCAGTTAATTTGGCAGAATCTTTATAAAAATTATAATTTACTTGCCTTTTAATTTTTGTAGGAAACATTTGGTTTCTTGTTAATAAATTGATATTGACAACAGTTTGAATATATTTCGTGAAAAATATTTACGAAATAATTGAAAACAATAGCTCTTTTTTGCAAGTTTTTGAGCGATTAAAATAGTTTCGTGTAATGCAATAAGGACTAGTGATATATATGTTAATAAAATTTTCAAAGATGATCCATTTCGGGAAGTTCGAAGATATAAAAATAATGGAAGTTGAAGAGTGATGAGCTGTAGTATGATCTCACTTTCAAGTGAAATAAGTTTAAATGAAGTGCAGCAAAAAATGTGTATAATTTAGCGTACAAGGAAGTCACGTGGTGTCCACATCAGTTTTTTTATTTCAATTATAATATATCTAGATTTTTTTTAATCAAATATATTGTTCAATTTATTATATTTCAATATTTACTTGTTATTATATAGAGCTTAAAACGCAACTAAACTACTCATACCTAACAGTATTCTACGTAACTGTATCTTTGAAAAAATCTACATGACAATAAAACTCCCACGTAATTTTACTACACTTAGTCACTATATGAATCACTATATGACACAAATTTGGCCACAAAACACTATGAGCGAAAGAAATTAGTGTCTGTTTAGTTCGAAGGATTAGAGAAAACTGTATTATAATCGTGTAATTAGTGTTTTTGTAAATGTAAACAGACTTTGATACTTGGTTACCTTGGTAATTATTTATTGATAAAAAATGTGAAAGCAAGAGTGGATTTCGATTTTATGCATATTTTAATTATTGAATGAAATAGTTTGGTGGTCACATTTTGGTAGTAAATTAATTGTTTTAAAAATGGTGAATGAAATTAAAAATTTTACTTGCATTGTGACGGAATGGTTGTCAGCCTAAAGCCTCCGCTAGAGACCTACAGTTTATAGCGGATTTCGAACCACTCGAACACAGCGGTATTTTTATTTGGTCAATAGTTGGCGATACTAGGAATCGAACTCCAAACTTCACACTTTGCTCAGTTTAAGTCGGAACGCTCTCACCAAGTGAGCCACCACTGCCCGTTCTTTAACTAATCGCTAGTCCTCAAACACAGTGATTCGAAATTAATTTTAAGCTTTAGGTTACTTGCAAAATCTGTCAATCATTGACCTTCAAAATGCAAGTAAAATTTCACGACGCTTGAACCGCGACTATGAAATAATAGTACATTACATATTAAGAGTTGTAAGATGCATATTACGCACGACGTGGAAAATTTATACAAGAGCCGCGAACTCGAATTATGTACTATACTTTTTCTACGACCATTATTTGACTGTACTACGATCACACAATGAACCGAAAGAATTTACACATCACTAGTAAATAGCGCCAACTATAGAACCTAAAAACAATTATGTCAAACTGTCAACCTCAAAATAATAAATTTACATCCAAATGAAACAATAATATGTAGAACATATCTTGTTTATTTCTTCATTAGTCATAATGTTTTAAATTAATTATAATTATTTTATCTTATTATACTGCTAACATAATTTCGATAAATCAAAAATTCCCTAACTATGCGATGGCGTATTTTACATACAGCCTTCTGTAATGTGACACTTACATAACTTATAAGTTGTACAATAATGGCTATTTACATTAGTGATCGTAGAAAATAGAAATTTTTTACTTTATTTTCGATTTTTTAGATATTTCACACCTTTATATTTTTGATTCCGAAATCCGCATTATAATCGATATATTATTTACAAAACAGGAATAGAAAAACCAAAACTTATGCTAAGGGAATCTGTTTTATATTAGTTTTTAAATATTTACATCCTTTATTTACACTTTGCAAAAATTAATTTCCTAAACAAATGTTGAACACTGAAAGATGTTCTTTTTTTACAAGCGACCTTCTTTTTTATGTATTGCTGTTTTAAATCATTTTTTGTTAAATTTTTTATATGACATCATATTTATTTTCACAATTTCCTCACTGCGAAATATGGACGTCCACGTACATATCGTAAAACAAATTTTGTTTATCGTCTACTGTGTACAAGATCTGAACGATATTACTTCGTTAATAGTTATTATAAATACCATGTTGTAATTATATTTTACGATTATTTTATTAACATACATTTTCACTTTAGCTATAGCATTATTTTTTCATATAATTACATCTCATGTACAGCAAACCATTTGCTATTATTAGTGCTTCAAAATGTAAAAACATTTAACCACTTTCAAACAAACAAAACTAAATTTAGAAAACTTATTTCCAAAGTTTATTTTGCCTAAGAATTAGTGTCGACTTCACGCTATTTTTTGTAGGTCATATATTTGAAACAGACTTGTGGTTTAATGTAATTTTTTGTACTAGGATGTTATTAATGACAAAAGTACGAAGTATGTTTAAAGATTTATAACATCCCCGGGGTGTTACAAATTACTGTGACAACAGCAAACTTATATTGGCATTCTTAGATTACTTTGCAAATTAAAAATTTCTTAAAATATTGTAAGTACCATAAAGCATTACTGGATGTTTATATCCTTGGGAATATTTCAATCCCTTTATAAATATAAATAATTTTTTTCAACATCGTGTAATTATAGCCCCATAATAATGGTGCTTTTTATATAAATAAAGTAGTTCAGTTAGAAATAATAATTCACTGTTTGTAGGTTCGTATCATATAGTACAGGCTCATTCCCAGATACTCTTTTAATTTTAAATTTTAGTTTTAATTTTATGTATTAATTTTAATTGTAAGTTCTAGTTGCAGTACAGATGTGCTGTTTCTTGCTATGTTTTAACTTTTCGTTTTTAATTTATTTCATATCATGATTAAGGTTATAAACTATCCCTTTTTGAAGACAATGTTGGTTTTTAGGGTAAACCCACCATTCTGATCTATTTTTCATTTACAGCTGCAGTAACAAATCTTCTTTTTGCTGGTTCTATGTATAATACATCTTACATTTTATATTCGACTTTGTATATTATTAATATTTATTGATGATATACAATATCAATTTTCGTAAATTTAACATTTAATGACAGCTGACAGTTTTAAGTTTTAGTTTTAGGAAGTACGGAGTTTGCATACTCTAGCCACTCAAAAATTAAACTAAAATTAAAATTAAAACTAAAACATGTCCAGGGAATGATTACGAACATAGGCATATGACATACTTCTCATGCGACTAAAACATAAAATTAAAACTAAAATTAAAATTAAAACAGTAGCTGGGAATGATATTTAACTATGTTAAAAATATTTTTTTATATATTTTACATTAGTGAGTAAAGGTGTTCATAAAATATTGTATGGTACACGTGGCTTATTTGTAATGTAACACACTTGTACCATAAATAACTATAATAGTAGATGAAGTGATATATTTCATCCGTAATAACTAATGTGTCTATAAGATTTGTTTATTATATTTCTTTGTCGGCGAATCTTAATAATTGTACTTAACAATCCTAATGAAATAATAACTGTAAGAGAGATAATTTAATATTTAATTTATTCAATCAATAACAGCACCAATTTCCTTTACCGCCAGTATATATTTTCTTTTTGGGTTATGTTATAATGTAGTAGTTATTTTCTTATGGTTTGCAATTTATAATTGAAAAAATATCAAATATCAAACTCCGGTAAATAAGCGAATATAAAACATTGTTATTAAATTTATTTTTAAGTAATTTTTAATTTAAACCTAGTAACAAATTAAGGAAAACAGTAATAGAGATAGAAATGAGCTGAAAAAAAGAAAAATAAGGTTAGAATTTAAACAAGTAAAATGTTATTTTAGTATCTTGAACTAAAACAAAATTCTCTGAATTTTGAAATCAAGGTTTTTCATATTAAATCGAAAAAAGGTGTAAAAGAGAAAAATACTAATTTCATAATAATTTATTACTTTGTTTCAGACCTTCTGAGAAAATAAAATGTCAATCATTCTGTCAAGTTTCATCAAAATAGGGTGTAGAGTGTATCATTATTTACTGTTCTTTTTTTATTTTAATGACTTAAATTCGCGACTAAGTTAATAATGGACTACAAAAGAAATGGAATAAATTGCAGCATTTTGAAATCTTTATAAATAATTCTTTCTTTCCGACATCTATTCTTTGTCCATTAATCTTTCCTCTTTGAGCAAACACTCATTTGTTTTTCTAATGCGTGACGTATTTCCGGTAAGCGTCGATGTTCGCTTGTTCGCTTGTAAATCTGCGGACTGTTTTATCTCATGCAAAATTGTCCAAAAGTTCTCAGGAAATGTTCTCACGGTCGCGGTGGCTATGAAAAAGGGGTCGTTATGCATTTGTTATCGAGGGGACTAGGGACACAATGGTGATCAAGAAGCCTATGCATCGGAATTCACACGACAGAGGGGGCACCATAATTGTCGTGTAATTGTGGAAATAATTACTGGTCGATCAAAATTGATAAGAATTTCAATAGTTTTTAAAAATTATTACATTGTAATAAGGTTTCCAAGGTGATGGATTATAAATAAAATCTTAAATAAATAGTTATTTAAGCTACAAGAAATGTAAATATGTCTTAACATTCGTAGAAGTCATAAAGTTGCCTTAGACAAACAAGGACTTTAAACTTTATTTCTTTCTATCATAAAAATTATTGTGATGATACTACAGTTTCATCATTTACGCCAAAAATATGGTTTTCAATATTTTATTTATAGTTTTATAAATTTGTTTCTATATATTTTTAATCTGAAATCTGTTTACCCAAAAAAAAAATAAAGAACACAAACCAAAAAAGTCAGCAGCATCAAAAAGTGTCTTAAAATTTTATTAAAATACAATTTTTTTTCTATGCGTTTATGAGTAAAGTTCTCAAAACTTGTAGTACAATACAATTTGTTAAAATTGATTATATGAAACAGGAAAGTTAGTATCACATATACTTATAATATAGATTATAATTTGAGTTTAAAAGGGAACAGTATAAAGAGAAACATATCGTATTATTTTAATGAAATTATATTAGGAAAAGTTTAAACATAAATATACACTCAAACCAATTAGTCACCGCACATCAATAAACGAAAAAAGTTTTCTATCCTTTTAAAGTTGTTTATTGAATAAATATATACACGAAATAAATTTTATATTATAACTTACTATATTAATAAATAAAATAATGTATTGACTTCCTAAATTTTTCGTAATAAAATAAAAAAATATATATATTTATTATAACAACTAAGTAAGCCAATTTAGTCTCCGTACAACCTTTTAATTATCAATGATGTTTTGAACCGCCATTCATAGATTGACTTCCCATAAACAGTTTATCATACGTCCCACTATTTTTTTTTTAGTTTGGGAGTCAATTATATCCCATTTTTTTTACCATAAATCTGATAGTTCTTTTGTATTTTTTGGTCGTCTTGTTTTACACATTTTTTTAAATAAATCACACAGATGTTCAATGGTATTTATATTTGGAGACTGTGAAGGCGTTTTTAATTGTTATCTACAATTGCACAATAACTATTCTAGTACTTATGTGTAATATGTTTGGGGTCATTATCTTGTTGAAAAATTTAAGAATCCCTTAAACCCAATTATTACCACATTTTTCAATATTCTCTTTTAAAATATTCAAATAACCCACTTTCCCATCAATACAAATTTATTTTCCCACCCCTTATGTACTCATACAACCCCTACAAGCACAGATCCTCCTCCATATTTCACTGTTTAGCATAATTTTTTGTTTTCATTTGTTTATTCTTTCTTTTCTAAACAATGATTCGTCCATCTAATCCAAAAAGGTTCATTTTGGTTCATCTGACACAATTACTGAACTTACTGAGTTCCAGAAGATTTCAGGGTGGTTTGTATATTTCGCAAACAAAGCGTAAAGATGTGAATACGGAGACTAGTTAGTTTCAGTGTATATAGTTATTATTAGAATAGTATAATGCAAGATAAAATATCTTATTAGGTTTTCGAGAATCTTATTTAATAAGATTTGAAAAATATTCTACACGGAACGGATAAAATCAGGTCTACTATATTTCGGACAGACAACTGATCAGGAAATTGCTTCCGAGTTACTACCAAAATGAACTATTTATTAATTAGGAGAGGATTAGTAGTTCATATTTAATTAAACACTATGACTCACTATAAAATTAACGAACATAGTTGGTTATTCCACTATTTGTTTTTAGTTTTGTTTCTTTCTTGCTGACATCACACGATTGTCTAAAAGGTCGAAATGTTTGGAATAATAAATAAGAAATAATGGAATAACCAAACGTCCACAAAATTGAAGTACCACTCTTGGTTATTCCATTATTTATTGTTACTGTCATTTCGATCTTTTGGACATCATAAGACGATTGTTCAAAAGGTCGAAACGATTGGAACAATAAATAACAAATAATGGAATAACCAAATGTGTACAAAATTGAGGTAACACATTCTTGGTTAGTCCATTATTTGTTGTTATTATCGTTTCGTTCTTTCGGATATAAGACGATTTTCCAAAAGGTCGAAACAATTGGTACAATAAATAACAAATAGTGGTAAAACCCAACGTCGAAATAAAAAAAAGAAAAGTAGAAAAAAAAACAAAACCCTTCATTATATCACGACTTATCGTTACGACCATTTCGTTCTTTCAAAAATCAGAAGACAACTGATCGAAATAATAAATAGCGTAAGAAACATGTGTATTAATAAACTATTTATTTTTTACGAGATAAAAAGTAATTCAGAAAGATTTTATAGATCCAAATGACCTCTAACTAATAAAATATAGCAATGGAAAGTTAAGCGTTACGCAGTTTATTTCAAAGTCATTGCCCTTCCTGTAAATTCCTACACCCACCTATTCATCTTGCCCTATTAGATACGCCACTGGTAACAATTGCGATTATATTTCAATGTTTGCTTCGATGGCGCCAATATAAATGCAGTTCACAAATCGATGCGTTTTGCAATGCATGTGCATGTGCAAAATATCTGATAAGAAAATTTGTAACTTTTCTTTCGTAAATTCGTAAGGTACTTGGTTGCATTTATACACATTTATTATAAAAATATGACGATCGTTTCATCATTTTCGGCGTCATCAGACAAAAGAAGTTTATACTAGGTTCATTTGCACTTATTTATAAAAACGTCTGACGTCCGAAAGTACGAAACATACGTCATTATGTTTTTACACAGAAATGTGGATAATCCAAGTTTAAATTTGTATAGCATTATTAACTATATAATTTGTATTTGATAAACAATTAGTTTTATTGAGTAATATTAAGTCCAAGGTGTTTGTTTTATGGTGCCATCTAGATTTAGTCTTTCTAGACTCTTGTCTTCTCTTCTCTACATTATCAAGATTAATAAAAGTCTTGTCTTGATATTTGAAGATAGGACAAGACTTTCTTATTGTATATCAAGATAAAAAATAAAACAAGAAGACAATATGACTTTTTCGTATCGTTCAATTCAATTAGTGAATTCAGAATGAGAATTATATTTTGAACTTTTTTCTACCCATTTTTTTATACAAAGGAGTATAAACATGTCACACCATGTCTATACAGATGTGTCTATGAAATTGCAATGACAAAAAAATTTCCAAGAAATAGGGATTTATTTTGTGTTACAGGAAATATTTCCATATAAATTTCCTTTCAACAGAATCAATAACATGTGTTTTTTAAACTCGCAACACAGAGAATTGCATTTCTTACGTTTTATACATCACATGTGACTATTAGAAAAAATATTTTATTGTGACATTAGTATTCATTCTTAATTTATTACATATTGCATGTAATTTTTAATGAAGAAAAACACGTTTTTATACGTGATTATATTGTTATTGTACAACAATCGTGTTACTTATTTAAATATCAGAATTACTTAAGTATGTTAAGAACAACAGAACAAGAATGGGATTCTATAACTACAAATAACAATTGTACTTGTTATATCAATTACAAACGTCAAATTTGAATTGGATTTGCGACATTCTCACATCAGTGTAGAAGTGTATTTTTTTTATATGTATAGGTATATATCAACCATAAATAATGGTTACAGTTATAGAATTTCAAGACAATTTGTAGTTGATATTTATAATTGATATCATAGGAAGTCGAAATGATAGATGATAGCAACCGAAGATATGGAATCCTACCCCAGGTTTCATAATGTCATTTCTGTTGTGAGAAGTCTAGTGGGTCAACCCTTATCAAACGACAATCACCGAAATAAAACTGAAACAACGATTTTTATTTTAATATGCCATAAAAAAACAAAATAGAAAACGCCGATCATTTTGTTCGAAGAGTTATTTTACTTCAAAATAAAATAAAAATTACGATACTTTTCTGTACTTTCATTGAAATACAAAATTTTAGGAGAAAAATGACAAAAATATTATTTAGAGTGGTCTACATATACCTACTAAACTACTAATAACATATTTTTTTAACCGGCGAAAACTTATTCCTGTATTTTAGTGTAATTGCTAGTCTACGAAAAATAACAGTCCGGGAATATTTTACGACAGGTGCAAAGCATTCCCGTACACTACGCAGTCCATTGTTTTCCGTAAATAAAATACAATCATATTTACTCCATTATTATAAATATAAACCGAACGAAAAAAAAAAATGTGTACCACATAGGAAAAGTGACTTCTCAGACTCCAGGTGTCACTGGCCTCGTCTACGGCTCGTCCCGCAATTTTCACCACCGTCCAGGTGTATATAGCTTTTAATACTAGATACACAATGTACTATAATAGGCATAGTTATATCACCCTTACTTTTTGTATTTTATTTTAAATAAGGGCAGCGGTGACTTGGTTATAGATGTGAGATCTGTGGTTGAAATCTCAGCTTCGCCTATATTTATCCAAATAAAAATATCATTGTGTCCGAGTGGTTCTGAACCTACTATAAGCTGTAGGTTCCTTGAGAGGATATACCTAGGCAGATAACTTAAATATTACCAGATTCTAGGAATGCCTTAAAATTTTAGGAATTTACTAAGTCCATTTAGACAAAGGTTTACAGTAAATATTTTGAAGGATTTTAGAAGTAGGTAATACGAAAGATTTCATTAGCTATAAATACTTAGTAAAGCGTTTCTTGGAACTCCATCATTTGCTCAATAATTATCCTGGTTGTGTTTATGTGTTTTGTGCACGAACTAATATTCTATACAAGATCTTCCCTTTCCAAAACCTTGTTTTCTATTCAATTTATGGTCAATCTTTTCTTTTTTCTATCGAAACAAATTTTTGATAATACTTTACTGGAATTACTAAGCAAAGTCTAGACTGACAACCTACACCACTAAAATTCAAGTAAAACCTGTTCAAAATCTTAGGTACTAGATCCCCTTTTCCACAGATGAATTTAAATACAGCACCATTTATTTTGTATTGTCTGGTTATTAAATTCCTTGAGTACAACTCTGATATGCAAATCTGAGTTGGTTTTTTACTTACACGCGTAGACCTTCTGTAGAATGATAATCATATGGGAAATATCAAGCCATTACTTAGAATACTTAACTGGTAAACTATTCTAAGACATTCCTATCATTCTTAGCTTCGATATTTTGTCGCAACACTGTATGAAAGAGAATCTTGCTTTCAAACATTAAGTATTATATTTCTAATGATACATTGTTGAATAACAGTTTTTGTAAGTGTTACTGTTGTAAAGATACTGTCGGTATTTAGTATTCAAGTTTATAGCTTACAAAACTGTAAATTTTAAACTGTTAGAAATTTTTTTATGTACAGGGTTGTGACTCGAACACCCGAATATAGAGATTTAACATTTAAATTCATATTATCGTAATTTCCTGCTTCCCTAATTATTTTAGGTTAACTCAGAAATTAGGTATGAAACTGATGTAAATTAATCACTCCGAAAATAGCAGTAGTCATGGAATTGACACAAAAATGAACAATTGTTTAACGGTTTATCTGTCAAGTTAACTGCGTTAGTTTATTATTATTATTTGAAATTACCGATCTAGTGAACAATATTACATAAATTAGTTTTCAATTTGAAAACTGAAAATAAAATAAAATGGCAGTATTTTTCAGCGTAACTTCACAAAACAGTAATTACAAATAATAATAAAAATAAACTAACGCAGCTAACTTGACAGATAAACCGTTAAACATTTATTATTTTTATTTCAATTCCTAGGCTAATACTATTATAGGGGTGACTTACATCATTTTCATGCCTATTTTCTGAGCTTACAAGGCACGTAAAATTAATTTCTAATTGATTCAGATGTGGAATTTTACGAAAATATGATTTCACATGTTAAATTCGTCTGTTCGAGTGTTGAAGACACCACCCTGTCTAGAAAATCATGCATATATATTTATATATGGAAATAATAATGTTAAATTGGAATCATAGTTTTTAGAATATAAATGAATCAGAAATCTGACTGACTAAGATGTTTAACGACATGAGTCAGACATTTAAATAATCATTTTCTTATAATAAATACTACGGTTGAAAGATTGACGTAAAACTAAGAACCTTGTATGAAGCAAATTAAGATTGTTAGGTTAATATATTAATTGTACTAATTGCAATTATTAAAAGTATATTACATGCTTTTTAAGTGTGAATATAGATCAAACATAATTTATATTTTAAGATTGGCAAGTATTTTGAACTGAAGTTCGTTTTGATATTCAAATGTTTTAATAAAAAAAAACTTTGAATTTGAAGACGATTTCTTTCAAATTATAGTTACTTGCTTATTCCATTTGCTACTTGGATCAGATTTATGATCTAAAATACACTTTTGAATCCGGATCACATATTTTTCATTCCATTTGACTGGATCAATTTACCCCCTCTACTAAATGTACTCAACATATGGATTTCACTCGCTGAGGTAGATCAGAAAAGATCCGTGTAGTTTATCACGTAATTTTACTGTATGTTTCAATACTAAAAAATGTAGAAAAAACATTTACAATGCGGAAACGAACATTACTTATGTTTTGGAATTATCGTCGGAGATAATGGACAAAATGATAATAAAATTAAAACTGTAACCGCTATAGAGGTTAAAGTGATCTAAAGACATTCCATTTACAATTTACATTGAATAAGTGAAGTGATCTTTCTGATCTAATCTGATCTTACTTAGCAAAAGAAATACCAATTCCGCCTGTACCATATTTTAGTTTACATGTATAGTCGGTATTTTAAAATATTTTAAAGATTAATTTGTTGACATGAATAAAATTCATGAAGTGAAAAAAAACCACCAGAAATATATTAGAAAAAACCTTAAGACAGACAGTAATAAAGATTGATACGCCTAATTTATGAATAAAAAGGGAAATGAAATTTGAACAGGTAAAACAGAACCATTTGATCAAAAATTTGATCGAAATAAGTTCATCCATTTAGTAATTTTATTCATGATCTATTAATTGTAAAGGAAAAGGTGTCTAAAACTCTTCCTTTGAGGGAAAATTGATAGAAAACATAAATCTTTAAATTCGATAAATTTAAAATGGTTTTCCTAAACCAGTTCGTCTTCAGATTGGTGCGAATTAAATTGTGCTACCTTTTTAACTATACTTTTAATTGATATTTTTTAAAGATAGTATATAAAATGATTCCTATATAGAATATAGGGTATATACAAAATGATCTCTATTAAAAGTACTAAATAGCATTTTTACCTCGAGTGATCAGTTTAGACTTTTTTCCCTATATAAGTTTAATTCGAAGTATAAATCTTGACTTTCTATAGAAAAGAATGGTAATAATTTAAAATGTATAATAAATCATATCTTGCATCTATACTAAGTTTAATATATATGTAAGATATCTAGAATATGCAAACTTAAAATAATTACCAAACGATATGAAAAGTTTTTGGTACAAATATGTATGTCTGTATTAATGTTTGTATACTTGAAATAATGAAGCAGGAGAATAAAGAAACAAATATTTATTCAAATATTGAAAACAGTTGCTATGTATACATATCGAACATAATTGGGTCAACAATAAAAATATATTTGTATATAAGTAGATAACGACACAATGACCAAAGTTAATGAACTTTATTTGATGACTAAGCCAGGAATTAAGTTTTTAAACAATTATACATTAAACATCACTCTTTCTCGTACATAATTTTGTTCCTATATATCGCATTTATGAATTTATGATATATGATAAAATTTTAGTATGTAAGCAACAATATAATCGGTGTTTATATGACGAAACACTTTGTAATGTAATAATATTTTGATATGTAATTCCGTTGGTAAACTGGTATACTTTTCACATCACCTGGCACACCCAATATTGGGTAGTAAGCCGGGAATATTAGCGTACCCTAAGACAAAAGAATGTATTTTTATATTCTAAAAATACTTACAGTATTAACATCTCCAAATCGGCTAACATGCCCCCTTTCTAAGGGCTGGTGATTCGAAGGATTATTTCCCATGTTAACAACAAATAACAACAGTCTAACAACAAACAAAACAACTTAGTTCGTCATGATTTTAACACACTTCTTTTACAGATGGCACACTATGAGGCAGATGTTCAACCAGATGTACAGGGTAGAAAATATCATCAATGGACCAGACAAAGATAGAAAACAAGAAATTTCTTATTTAGAAATATTCATATTTTATTCATAATCCTCACATAGACTTATTTCTTGTTTATAAATCAAAGTCGACTAGATAACAACTAAGCACCAACAACAAAAAACAAAAAAACAATTGAATTAACTGTCACTTGATCACAAATTATGTATTCCCGATTTATTTTCCGCGATTTAACGACCCGACGCGATTTTACGAATACGCGACCACGTTTCAACGGTTTTGACTACGACTACGGTTTGAACGGTTTCCGAACCAACAACGAGTGTAGCTGCAACGGTTTGCCGTCCCCTACAGAGGTTACCTACGCTATTATCCAAGCTGAAGACATCAGGCCAGGTAAACCGGATTACCAGTGACGTACAAGGAATTTACTGAAGGAAAAAACGTCATGTTTTCAATGCGGCTAGTATGGCCAGCATGGGAGATGATTTAAAATTGGTTTAAAGGAATTTTTAACAGTACTAACTTTTAAATGGATAAAAATGATCTATAGATTATTGTTTTGTTTGGTCGCATTACGTCTTATCTCTGGATACCATTAATTTTTTCGGTTTTTAGACTATATACCTTTATTTGGTAATTATTTTACTTGGTTCAGAATTTTGCTTGTGAAACAATTATGTGATCGCTTTATACCTTAAAATAGGTGTAAACATATTGCTAGGTATTACTTTTTAAATTGTTTTTTAAATATTTTTTTGACTACAGGTACACACTTCTGGATATACAGTAAATAAATTCAGGATAATATATTTTACTTATATATGTAATGTATTGGTCGAATAATACCTTAAAATAAGTCCAAATTAATTTCTAGATATCTTACATCAAAAACTATAAGACATATCTATATTTGGTTTTTGAGAATAGGTACTTTTATTAAGTTAGATAAAAAAATTAAATTGTAGTATAATATATTGTTCAACAAGCATGGAATAGTACACATTTCATACGAGTATGACAGTTTGTGTAAATCATACGAATATGAAATGTACATTCCAAGCGAGTTGTACATCATACTTTTTCTACGACCACGATATTATTTCAAATTCCCACCTCTCCCCCAGAATAGCGTGCGGGAAATTTAGGAAAAGATACTCCTATTTCTACAGCATTTATTAAAAACTATATTTACAATCAAACATACGAGTATAATGTCTCAAATATTCTTTTATCTAATAATAATAAAAGAAAGTAGTGGGATATTGAATGAAAGTTAATTTAGAAAAAATAAATTTAATGCATTTGGTATACATTGTTGGCAAAAATTGCTGTGATGTTGACAGGTTGACAGCACTTGGCAGTATTGAAACACAACCACAAAACAGTGTATGTATATAATAATAAAAATTTATGTTTAGAAACAGAAATAAAAACTAATTATTATTCCCACACTTGATATATCTTGATATCTTTAAAATTGTCTAGAATTTCCTCGTCTTGATCTAGAATAAGAAAGTCTGGTCTTGTCTTGAAATTTTAAGACAAGACTTTTGCCAATCTTGTCTTGATTATCTAGACAAGAAAAGACAAGAGTGTAGAAAGTTTAGATCTAGACGACCACACTAAATATCTTCCATGTACCTATTTTTGGATACCATTCTTATATTCAGAATAATATACCTAATAAAAATATATAATACTTAATACATATTTGGTCAAATTATATTATATTATTAGTACACATGTTGATGTTTTTTTAAATAGTGTTTTGAATATTTTTGAAGGAAGTTTTCCACTACATGTTCTTGCTTCTTACTTATATTTTGTATAATATATATTTGGTCGAATTATTATCCTACTGTGTAAACTTACTATTGAACCTACAAATTTTTGTTTTACTCGATCAATTTCTTATATGAACCTATATTTGGGTATACTAATATTAGATCTGTGATACCGTATTATATTTATACAATACCTACTTGATCGAATTATTTCTTAAAATAAGTGTAAATTCATTTTCTAAGATTGATAATTTGTCTGTAAGTACATATACATATTTTGAAAGTATTTAAGATTAGAGTTTTTATTAATATATAACCAAATAAAATTACTAAATTATATAGTATATAGTATATCTGAAACCTTATTTAATATATAAAATTTTGATTCACATATACAATATAGTAGTAATAATAAAATATTTTTAATATAATAACATACGATATCTCAAATTCTCAATACAAAATATTTACATATGAAATATACAATGTAAAAAAATATATTACATGTCTCTTATAGTATTTGTGTATGTACATATTCTAATCAAAAACAGATATCAATGTATCATATATTTTAGTCACATGACAATTATCAACCTGTATTTCATATTAACTGGTAGAAAGTATAAAAGAATGTATTTTCCGGAAATTTGAATAACAGGAAATGGTGAATCATAACTCAATGTTGAGTATGACTCAAATTTGAGTTATTCAGTTTGTAAACTCTTATCTGTTATTTTATTTTGTCTCATTTTCTTTGGTCGTTGGTTTTAAATTTTAAATCACAATTTTTATTTATTTTAAGATAAATTGCTATACTCGAGTACAAATTATACTTATAGTTTATCTATTGCACATAATAGATAACAGTAGTGATATTCTAGAAACGTGTAGAAATAAAAAAATAAGATCTTTTTATTGATAACAATTAAATATATTTAGATTTTGAGATAATACATTTCTTATCACAATTATCTTTACTAAAACTATTTTTTTCTATTTGCGTTTGTTATATTATGACGGCATCGAATACAATGCATTAATAGATCATTTCAGTTCGTTAAGAGCTTAGTGCAATTTATATTTTTTTCGTTAGTAACTATTAAAATATATTTTTAAAAATAATAAGACATACGTTTGAACACAAGTACATATTATTTTATAAATTACTATTTAATTATAATAAATATTTGTATTCAGTGCCCCTTTTCCCGAATGTATGCTACGCTACTGGTCGAGTATGTCAGTCCAATGATTTCACTAGACGTATGTCCATCAGTATATACAAACAATGAAATCATCACGTATTATAACATACAGGTTACCATGGTTACAAAAGATGAAAGTTTTAAAAAGCGTAACAATTTTTGTTTTTTGATCTAATTATTAATGTTTTATGATGTTACATAAAATTTATCTACCACAGTAAAGATAGCATTATCAATATTTTATATATTTAGAACATGGTAATATCAATAACTTACATTTTGTTGATATGAAGCCTCGTGTGGGAAAAATAATTCGTATAAAATCAAGCAACAATAAGTACAGTTTTTATTTGGATGGGTATCCACTTGAAAATATATAGTAATGCATTTTAAAAGTGGTAAAAAAAATAAATGCTATTTTGCAAGAGATAATAAGTTAACAAGAATTTCCAGTTTACTCTGCAAAAGTATAAAAACATTTTGTGTTGTAGAGAAGGTTATTTAGTATAATTTACATATTTACTTCATATACATACATTGGGAAAAACTGAATTACTGAAAACAATAAGGAGTTTAAAAAAATTACACGAATGTAAAAAGGGTAAATATGTATAATTTTGTTGTAATTAGTGTAACTACAAAAGTGGTTGAATAAAACTTGTAATTAGCTTTTTAGTTATTTATGAACCAAGGGCATTCGAAAGATGTTTACGCCCGAGGATATAAATATCAAGTAAAGCTCCTTGGTGTAACTAATATTTTTTTTTCAATCGAAAAAACAGTGATAGCTTTTTGACTTGCTTTCATTCCAAAAAATATGTTAATCCAGTATGTTAAGTCGTTACTAGTCATGGTTTCGAGAGTAGATGTTTTTTTATCAAACTAAAAAAAATGTGTGTATGTGTAATACAGGGACTCGAATCGAAAAATTTTGGGATACGGTTACGATTGATGGTTTTTACAATAATAAAAATATAAATAATGGTTTTTGTTTCGGTTAAAATAAAAAAGTAAATTTCGGTTTCGTTGTGGTTTCGGCTTTTTTCGGTTTCGGTTAAAATTGTAAGTTGTTTTAAGTAAAACTTTATATTAAGTTTTGATCTAACAATAAAAATATATCTACCTAATTATTTGACATTAATTACACTAGAATTTTATAAAAATAAGTGAAATTTATGGTTAATATTTTCAGTTTAATACAATAGTTATATTTATCCTGATTTTAGTACCGATATTTTTACAGTTTGAGTACAAAATAAATTTATTTTTCGTATCGGTTTTCGGTTTCCATATTTGAAAAAATAAAATATAGGTTCTGGTTTTCGGTTACGGTTTCATAAAAAGTCAAATATCGGTGCGGTTTTCGGTTACGGTTTCGTTACGGTTCGGGTCCCTGGTTTAATCATAGGACAAGTGAACAACGCAGATTCTTGTGGTTGCTAAACTCAACTAGTGTCTCATGCCACAATTTTAACTATCGTCAAAGAATATATAACTTTTTTTATTAATTACACACAGTTGTGTATTTTTCTTAAAACCCTATATATCAGATTTATTTAATTTGCAAAGTAGTCTTAAGAATTCGATTGCTTCTTTCTTGTACTTTATCCCTATATCTAGTAAGTCGTTTTCAAGTTATTAAT
Source organism: Stenolophus ochropezus (assembly GCA_035578165.1). Lineage (NCBI taxonomy): Eukaryota > Metazoa > Arthropoda > Insecta > Coleoptera > Carabidae > Stenolophus > Stenolophus ochropezus. The sequence continues at coordinate 20,649,246 of JAQOWZ010000018.1, read as the reverse complement.
AATTAATAAACATACTAGTACAGTTCTCCTGACGTACATTTTTTTTACTCTTATATTCCTAACTTGAGATTAACAATACCCATGTATACACCAGGATGAACATGTTATGCTTTGCAAAAATAATTGCATTTGTGATTAAAGGTATTGTTAACCTAATGCAAGGGATTCAAAGTCAAAATAGCGACAATGTTAAGACATGTTATGAAATTCGTAGTCTAATGACCTCGTACACCCAATAATGGGTAACAACTAACAACCCATAAGTTATATATTTATCTATATTATATATGAATTTCATTCCAGAGAATTTATTTTATGAACATCTATCTATATCATTAAAATAATTTACAGAATGAGTTACAAACTAACTCCCTGTATCAAATGTACTGCGTGCATATTATATAACATGTAACATACATACAGTAAGAATGTGTAAGTGATGTTAGTATGTACGTACACAAACTTGTGTCAACGTATGTGTGTGGGAAAGTTACTCAAATAGTAGATTCTCCCACGAAATGACCGTTTATTAACACACACATACACATGTATGCGTGTGTATGAAGGGTGAAGGGTACAACGATCTAACATGTGTACCTGTTAGAATAAATAACACACTTGATGATTTTAAGTTATTTACATAAATCGTCATTTATAATGATTTTTCAAATATAATTAATAATATTACACCTATTGAAATAAAATAAATATAAATTCGAATTCAAAACATTTGAATTACAACTTTCGAAATTTAAAAATCAGAAGATCTAAAACATATGCAGTCGTAAGAATTAATACGGTCCTAAATCATTGTCGAAATATTTTTTTTTACAGAATATTGAAATATTTTACTAGAAAATTAATATAATTTAAAACATTTCTTTGGTTTCTACTGTCAACTGTGAAAAATATTTGATTTGATAAACGTCAAAATTTTCTCTTTACATTTTTCTAATTTTGGTACTTAGTTTCGAAAAAATGTTGTTTGATACTTAATTGCAAAATGCTTTTGCATTCTTGAATGATTTTTATTCTAAAACAATGCATAAAAGTAGGCAATTTTTTCAAAGTAAGTTTATCTTGACACGTTTTTTCACGCTTTTGGAAAACATTTTTTCACGGTGATTGAAAAAATTTCTTCACTAAATTTATATAGATAAATAAAAATATTATAATTAATAATATACAAATTAGTTGTAGAAAAAATATTGTTTGTATTTGTGCTCAAAAAAGACGAAGGCACTAAAACACAAACTTTCACGTACTAGTGCGTGAAAAGTAACTCTTTACAAACTCAAAAGAGGGCATGATACAATATGTACCTTACGCCAGATTTTAAGAAAATAACTATTTCTTTCATTTACATATAAATTTAGATATAAAAATATTTTCGCTATACGAATATGAAAATAATATAATATAATTTCAATTTAAAAATTGATATCTCGCTTATTACGAAAGACTTTACAGTCGCGTTTTCACTAATATTCTTATTTCTCTCTGTTCTTTCCGAAAAAATGGTTTTCATTTTTGTTTTGAGATACCACAGATATTCACTGTGGCGCTGTGGAAATGTCAAAAGCTAAAGTACGTCACGAGCGTATTTGAATTTGCATAAAATTTATAAAAATGTATTTCTCGTTTATTTGTATCGCGATTTAATGCCCTCGCGTGTATTATACACTTTATAATATACATCATAATCACAAGACATAAAAAAACTAAAATTTATTGTTAGTCCATTAATAGTTTCCGGGTAATATGTTTACTATATAAAATAGCGCAAATTGATAAGAAATATCAATGATTTACTGTAGTACTATTTTATTTTAAAAATAGCTATCAAAGAGTAAAGACTATTTTAAAAGTTTAAAACAAATGCTTTTAGTGATAAGCTTGAATTTTTGTTTACTATTCAAATATTTTAACATTTAAAATGCGTTATCAAAATTCGTGTTATTAATTCTTGCTTTATTTATTTACATATTTAAATTTGTGGCGTATATTGAAATTTGAATATTCAAAAATGTTTTTTTGGTAGTGTAAGTGTAATGTGTTTTGATTCGACTAAAAATAAAGATCATTTCAAGTGCAGGTGACTATTTTAAATCCAACAGTTCAGAACATGATCACACATGTAACGATGGTTTCATAACACACAGGAGCGTATATGTCACTTATTTTTGCACACTGAACTATATATTTTAATTAACAATTAAACATTGTAAATATTATATAAAAATCATAACAATTGCGCAAGCGAAAATAGTTTCTATAAAATAGAAACTTAAATGTCATTTTCAAACTTTCCAACATTACAAAAGCATTTCCTAAATTAAAATACAATTATCTAAGAACCAGATTACCGTAAAATACGACATAATTCCGTTAATTATTTTATCTTTATGAAAACCAAGGTAACTTTTCATCTGTATATGTATATCGCTATAAAAAGGAAAAATTGGTTGTAATAATTAAATATCTTTTCCGTTTTCCCTAACCATTATAAATTTTATAGTACGTTTTTTTAAAATTAATAATGTATATCCTCGTATTTTTCGCAGAACCAACGTAGTTATCAACAAATTTATCTTTTCAAAAAGTTTATTATCGCTATAAAAACAGGGAAAAATATGGTTGCAAAAATTAAATATCTTTTTCCTAACCATCGACTTTATATTAATAAATTTATCCTCGTATTTTTGTGCAAAACAAATAAACATTATTATAGAATAACAAATTTAGATATTAGATTTATTTTGGTTTCTGTCAAAATATTGAAAACACATTCATAAATAGGTTAATAACAAAATGTGTCAGATTATAAAAATATAAGTTAGATTGTGAAAGAGAACAATAACATAGATTATATAATATCTTTTAATAATTAATTGCATTTTAAATTTTCTATACATTTCCTGGTTCTATAGAAACCTTGATTTTTTTAACGGTAAAATATACCATAAAATACGGAACTGTATAATATAAATATACATATTGATATTGTATCAAATAAGTACAAGTACATATATGTAATATATACACATTTAATTTTGATAACATTTATATCTGTACATACATACATATTTTTGAAATTTTAGTCAGTAATTTTGAATAAAACTGTAAAGGTGTTGTAATAAATACAGTAGCCCATCATTTTATTGAGAAACGTAAGACACATGAAATGAGATGGAAATTTTATGGGAATGGAAAAACCACTAAAATTACAGGATTTTTAAAATCAAATCTTATAAAAAATAATATAATATAAATATGTATTCTATAACAATTTTTAAAATAATTTTAATATATGTACCTAATATAAATATACGCCCTTTTCGGCTTTAAAATTCTACAGTACCAAAGTGTATAATTCGATATATACATATTGACATGTTAAATAAGTATGTATATATGTATCATTTTTATAATATGAAAAATATATAGATATATATTTTTTATTTCACATTGTAATAGTGTTGCAGAGATAGTTTGGCAACCAGTACCATTCAAATGCAAGACAAATTACTTGCAAAACATATGTAAAACATTGCCTACGCATAATGTATGGTTTTACAATTTTGATATGAATTTTCTGTGTTGTCTTTCTTCGAGTTTGATGTTATGGGTGATGCCCAATTATTTACAAAATCGGTTTTTTTCTTGGGCGGCAAATTTGTTGCCAGTCACTGTTTTAGATCAATACACCCACACAAATCTCCCCAATAGGTCATCTCTGTCTGATACGTGTAAAGTCATAATCCTGCTTTGAAAACGTCTGTCGTTTCTTAGTTAAAATTAAACAACATCTTTAATGTCATAGGTCAATTGTTTGAGCCGCAAAATACTTTATTAGATTAAAATAAATCAGCATATCGTTTACTATAATACTACAATGAATGGATGACAAATACAACAATGAATTACAACAATAAAAACACTCTTACCTTTTATAAAGAAGTAGACATATGCACAACACTGAGTACACGTAGTAAATAACATATTTTATTTATGTTAACCAAAATAAACAACGAAACTTGTTATCTTCTAAAAATATGGAACAAAACACCATCACAAAATGTCATTTTGACAATTCACTGCTTTACACTGTTTAGGTTTCCATTTACAATTAGTTTTCACAATTCAGCAGGAATGGACAAGTGTACACCTGTTCGTACAGGTTTCTACACGTCCTTGCGGAGTAACATTGACGGGAAAATGAGAGCAGTGTGCGATACAGTTTTGCTCGATAATACGAAACGTGCTGCCATCTTTGCTAAGATTTCACCAAAACAATGACCCAATTGGTGCAGGTTTTGGCGCTAGCAGGAATCAACCTGCTGGGAATTCAAAAGGGCAGCAGGAATGAGTATTTTAGTTACAATCTTTCTTGTGCAGCAGGAAACTGAGAAAATGGTATGTCAATTCAAAATAATTCCTGCTGAATTTATCAAGACGATTAATATTTCAAATTAAAAAGTATACTTCTCATAATATAAATTTTAATAAAAGATAAATATACACGTATATGTTTAGTCTAATTAGAATCCCATTTATCTGAAATCGTTTTCAAATCATATTAATTTTAAACTTAAATAAGTAGTTGTTTTTAAAATAGATTAAAAGTAAAACAGTATTATTAAATTATATAATAAATCTGTCATACATATATTTTTAATATGTATTTTAGTAATTTTAAAATTAAATAGTATACACTCTTCAGAATTAGATTAATAATAGAAATTTAAAAATAAGTACTAAAATAAAATAAACAAATTATGTGAAATGTATTAAGTACCTAAAGTACATGTGTTGTGATAAGTTTATAGAAATAAAAATTCGGCACTTCTATACTATATATCTGTAGTGCCCTTTGCTTGCTTCATAAAGAAAGTAGTAGGTGTTGTTCAATAAAATGTTTTACGATAGGTTTTTAGTTGCTATGTATTATTGAGTTGTCAGATTTCGACTAGAATAAACAGCAATATTTGTGTTCGTTAAATTTATATTTATTTTTATATATATTTTCGATTATACAATATTATTAACTAATATTTTTACATTGGTGACCCCGAACTGAATCTTCGCACCTTCGTTTTCGTCATGGAAGATGTACACCATGACTCTCTACCACTTCATCCTTCGGAAGCCGAATCTGTTCAACTTTCGACCCTCTCCACTTCTTTTAAGATTCCTGAATTTTGGCCGGCCGATCCAGAGCTTTGGTTTTCTCAAGTTGAAGCTATTTTCGCTTCCCAGAGGATCACTTCAGAGAGAAGCAAATTC